>OY282606.1:101763393-103022416 GCA_958298945.1 Atherix ibis | reverse complement strand
CAGAAGTAACTAAATATAAATTGAAATAATATATAATGGCAAAATTTATACAATAAAATAAATTAATATAAATTAACTTTACCTTTCGAACTAAAAATTAAATTTGTTAAAAAAAAACTATTTGAATGAGCAGAATTTTATCTGTTAAACTTTTCCATTAAAATGAATTTAACTAAAAAAAAAATTTCATTTCGAAAACTAATTTATTTATATGAGTTGTATTTTTTTTTAAAATATACTTTAATATAAATATACTACCTTCTGAATGATAATTAAACTGATGTCAATAATGTAAAGGAAAGCTTTTAAACATATATGAATCTTTTGAATCAAAAAAAATATGTAACATCAAATTCAGTAAAATATCAAATATGAAATGGATAAATTATAAATTCATATGGGAATATATTTCGAATTGAATACATATTGATATATATAGTATTTATGTAAAAAATTAAATTCAGAGCCATTTGAAAATAGCTCCATGGTAACCGAATCTACCTTTTTAACATATTTTTCATTGGCAATATATTCAAATCCATCTCAAATTTAGATACATCGAAAAATATCACTATCGCCATTATCTAAAATATACCACTTTAAACTTTTCAAAGTCATTTCATAAACATGATAAGGTATGTAAACTTTGCCACAACGACGATTCGTCTCTGTTG
Source organism: Atherix ibis (assembly GCA_958298945.1). Lineage (NCBI taxonomy): Eukaryota > Metazoa > Arthropoda > Insecta > Diptera > Athericidae > Atherix > Atherix ibis. The sequence continues at coordinate 103,021,742 of OY282606.1, read as the reverse complement.
AAAATTTGCAACAATTTGAATTGGCAAACAAATGCCATGAAAATTGGTAACTGTCAGACTATCGAGAAAATTGTTAACAAATGCTATGAAAATTGTTAACTGTCAGACAGACCCTTTCCCCCTTCTCCACCCCTCCCCCATAATCGATAGGCGTAAAAACTGTTTTTTTTTTCAATTTCACCTAAAGCAGTATATTTTTAGCATGGTTCAAAAATGACATATTTTAGATGAACAAGAAAGCAAAAAAAAAAAGAGAATTGTTAAAACCTATACAAGGTTTTATATAAGAAACGATATTGAATAATATATTAAAATGAAGCAGTATCTACATATGTTAAATATGTTTATTGTTAGCAATTGTTATGTTTAAGGGAAAAAATATAGAAAGGATTCTTTGGTATTCTCTTGCCAATGGCTGAATTGTTTCATATTTTCCTATAAGATTTCTACCTTTTGGGAATAATTCCAATCAACAATATGCGTACCCTAACACATATTCTCGTCTATTGAGTATAGAAACTTTTCAAGCTTTTCATAGCAATTCGGAAACTAAATATTTTCTTTCCGAACATTACGATTGCTATTGAATTGTAATATGATTTGAATAACGACTCTGAAAGAATTTCCATTCGAAAAATACATTTTATTTTTTCTATCAAAATGGCAATGAAAAATTCTTTATTGACAATAAAAAAAAAATTATACGAAAATTCAGAAGTATTTTCACCTCTTTTTTGTCAATCATTTTATCTTATTCTCACCCTGAAGATATAAAAAAAAAATCATCGAGTAAATAAGAAAACTTTAATTTAAGTTTTTCAAGTAAAAAGCAATAATTTTCCATTAAAATTTTAAATTTTGCTTATTGATTCATACATTTTATATGTTCTAATAACCTTTATTAATAATGAAAACATAGGAAAAGTATTTATAACAAGATGTCTAATTACATTAAGCTTATATGTGTAAGTAAATTCGAAGAATTGGCGTATTTACTTTAAAATTTTATGTTGATGACTTTTCAAACAGTTTCTACAGCAGAAGTACTTTTTTTTATACATAAAGCACAGATAACTTTTTCGAACTTTATATTTTTCTATGAGTATAGTAATAGTAAAGGATTCATAAATAAAGCTTGAATTCAGTTACTTTTAATGCAATTTGAACTAACTCTAAAATATGTCAACTACTTTGAAGAAACTTTCACAATAAGAAACATGAAAACTCGGCAAAATCATACCATTAGTACTGTACTAGTGAGTGAATAAATTTTTCAATTATTATTAAATATTATATTTGTAATTTTTAGAAAGTAAAGTTAAATAAAATTCCTTTAAAAGTTTGATTTTGATTAATTATGATAGTAATGATCTCTCTTCCATCTGTATTTTCAAAGAAATACGGGCGAACAAAATCTTCAAAACCAAATGCACAGAAGACAAGCACGTTTTGCTTATACAATGGCGTCTCTATAGTTACTTGTAGGTTTTCAGAGACTCATATATGGCAATTTTACTCATTAATTTAGATTTAAAATTTTTTAAAAATAAATAAGAAAATTCAATACCATTTCCCATATAAATGTTAAGTAAAGAAAATCAATTTTCTCCACATATTTTTAAAATGACTAAATTACGTTTTTGCAATTGATAAAACCTCTTTTATTGAATTGACAGATCAAAGGAATTATGCAAAAATTGATTTCTAAGAATTCGAAATATTACCAAAACTTTTATACAAGGAAATTATTCAGAAATTTCCGATCATAGAAAACAATAAAATCGAACTCAATATTAAATTATCGGAAGCAAAGTATTAAATTGGGATCGATTTCTTTTATATGTCATCAGTGGAAAATACCAAAGTTTGGAAATAAAGAAAACCATTCCAGGCGGTCTTATTAATTGGTTCTATCATATTTTCTATAAATTCTTGGCCATTTCTTAACGATGCATATACAATTAAATATAATCGACTATTCAACATGGTTGCCTTGAAATTATAAGAACGAAAACGTGATAAACACATTTAATTGAAACCGTAAAATTTAATATTGCCTCCGAATCTGAATTGGTCAAATGAAATGTTATGTATTTATGTATATCTATAGGAAACATATTTTTATTATTATTATACATGAAAACCATAATTTATACTATGAATAAAGAATTGGAATATTGATTTTTTTTACATACTCGTATATATATATTGATAAAAAAATGAGTAGAATAGAATTCAGCTTTAAATAAAAAGAAAAATATTATAAAATGAACATTAAGTGACCAGAACACGAAGCTTCATAATCTTACTTGAAAAAGTTAAGGTATTTTAGTATTGTTGAAATATGGTGAAATTTCGTGTACGAAAACGTTGGCAATAATCCTGAATTTAATACGAAATTAGCACTTCACAAACAATTGCTAAATGAGAGTGCACTCCAAAGATAACATTCTAAGCTGCAGATTTCAAATTCCCACGTACACCTCAATAACAGAACAGCGGATTATGTGTAGGTATGTACACTTTTCCATATTTCAAAACGAAGTTCATTTTATGATCAATTTTTTTTGTTTTCTTATTATTATTTTTATTGAAAGAAAAACGTACCAGAAATATATTCATCCATTTTTCCAGAAACCTGAGATGAATATTTAGTCACTTTAAGAGCGAATACTTTTGCCTTGGATTTTTTTTTTTTTTTTTTTACCTAAATAAAAACGTACAATTCTTATATTTTTCGATCAGAATTTTTTATTTTTATATAAAATAAAAGAGCAGCTGTTGTGCACATTTGATGATAGCATAGTTTCTTCTTATACTTCCATTATTTCTATAATATCCTTTTTATGGATTCCTATTGCAATAGTTGATTTCAAACCTAACAACTCCGAATGGCTTACCAACAATTAAATAGGATTGGTAAATTCATAAAAATAGTAAAAAAAAAAATTTAAAAAAAATTTCAAATGCATAAGTACGAGTATATATTTTCCAGGAAGGAAAATAATTGAAAATGCACTTTAAATATTTATCAAGATCATAAAGTTTGTTTTAAAAGCTTCACGAAAAAATAAATGTGAACTTTTTCAAATTATATTTTTCCTATTTAAATAACAATATTTGCATTGCTACGAATGAAACTTCTTTTCATAAATCCCAAATGTAGATATATAGTTTTGAAATAAATAAAATTCATTTTTCCGTTCGTATCGAAAATATTAAAATGGAAATAGTTGTAATACTCAGTGTATAAGTTACTTAATTAAAATTGAAGTAGTTTTGTAGAAGATTAAAATATTTAATATTTTCTAATTGGTGCTTCCGAATATTATCTCATAAAATAATTAAGAGTATCTCATAATTTAAATCAAACATGATTGGAGTTGGAAAATTTCATGATCAAAATCAAATTCTTGAAAATCACTAATTAATTTACCTTCAAATTAGATAAGACTCTTCAACTTAAGATATTGCAATATTTATTCAAAGCAACCTTGAATTTCTCTGTTAGTTGGATTCTTTCTGAATATCTACTTATGAGTGTGAAGAAAGTATTGTATCTGAAAAAGGTGACGGTCTGGTGTAAACTTTGCTCTAAAATTTCGTCAAGAATAAAGAAGGAAAATCATTACCGTCAATCCTGAGTGCTATGGCTGTTCAAAGAAACGGTGCCACAAGCCACACAACACAATAAATCTTGGCTTTATTAATCGAACATTTCCCTGGGTGATGTCAATTGACCTCCAATATTTGATGCCATTTCACAAAAGATCGTGTAACGGTCGAATTACAGTCTGAAAATGTGCAAAAAGTCATAAGCAATTACCTCAAAAGATTCGATTCTTGTAAGAGGTTTTGTAACATTTATTTAAATAACATATAATAGCAAGACATACACGTATGCAATAAAATAAAATAAAAATTATTTTTTAAATTTAATAAAATGTGTTTCATTTATTTTTACTTTCCAAATGATAAATTGGAAAGTCCTTTTGTTATAATCTCATCAGTTATATATTCTTGTCTATTTTATTTTTAAAATACTAGAAATTATTTCTATGATATCTAGTATTTAAGAATATTTGTTTAAACAAATTATGTTTTTCAATTATTTAGCAAAAGTGACGATAAGTTTTAATGCCGAATTATGTGTTAGTTATACCTTCTGTTAAGTTTTATCTATATTGGGTGGTGGGAAAGGAAGTATTAGGATGTGAAGCCTAAGGAAAGTAGGATACAGTCAGAATACTACTTTCATCAAAAAGGTTGGTCAATAATCGCAAATTAACCATCAGAGAGATAGCGGAGGACTTGAACATTGGCTATGGATCCGTCTAAGACATTTTGGTTAATGATTTGGGTTTCCGTCGTGTAGCAGAAAAGCTGGTGCCAAAAGACCTCAATTTCATGCAAAAAAAGAGACCGTGTTGACGTTGCAAAAGACATGATTTGCGAGGCTGAATCCGATCCCACATTCATCAAAAGGATCATTACTGGAGACGAGATGTAGGTTTATGAGTACGATACGCAATCCAGACATCAGGCAAGTGAATGGCATTTACCAAATGAGCCGAGACCAAAAAAACCACGTCGTTTTCAGTCAAAAAAGAAGGTTTTCATGGATTACAACGGTGTAGTGGATCATGAATTTTTTCCAGAAGGCCGGACAATAAACAAAGAGTATTATTTGGGCGTTATAAGATGTTTGCGTGAAGCAATTTGCCGAAAGAGACCAGAATTGTGGGCAGAAAACTCGTGGATTTTGCACCATGATAACGCACCGTCGCACAGTGCCATCATTATTCGTAATTTTTTGACGAAAAATGCAACAAATACCATCCAACAATCACCGAATTCACCTGATTTGGCTCCCTGTGACTTCTTTCTGTTCAATCGAGTTAAAAAAAACCATTACGGGGAACGCATTTCAACAGCCGGGAGGAAGTAATGGAAAAATCGCAGGAAGCACTGATGGACATACCGAAAACCGAATATAAAAAATGTTTCGAGGATTGGATCAAGTGCTGGCATAAGTGTGTTAAAGTCGGTGGGGATTACTTTGAAGGGGACAATATAGATTTAGATAAATAAACTTGTATTTTTAATTTTCTGAATATATTCCGGTAACTTTTTGATCAAGTTGGTATATGCTTGTGGAATAGCGTTAAGGGGAAGAGGGGATCTCTTATACCAGGTAAAGTCTTCGCCCATAGAAAAGAGAAGGTGTTTGAATTGGGAAGGGAAGTAAAAAAAATGTATCATGGCATAGTAAAATGATGTACGAATTTTGTGTTTTTATAAAAATTATTTATTTATTCATGAATATCTATTTTATCCCCTTCAGAGTAATCCCCACCAGATATTATACACTTGTGCCAACGTTTCTTCCAATCCTCGAAGCACTTCAAAAAATCATATTTTGTCATCTTGTTGAGCTCCTCCTTCGATGCCGTCTTTATCTCCTCAATCATAGCGTAGTGTCGTCCTTTTGTGGGGCTCTTCAGTTTTGGAAACAAGAAAAAGTCACAGGGGGCCAGATCCCAGTTGTTTGTGGCCAAAAATTCGCGCACGGTGGCTGCGGCATTATTAGTGTGTTCTTTTGGCCACAGGATAGAACGGTCAATAATATTCCTTATAGACCGTTGTACCCTGTGACAAGAACTCATGATGCACCACGCCTCTGCAATCGAAGAAAACTGTCGTTCACACGCACCGGCACTCTTTTCGTCGTTCACATCTTCTCGGCCCTCTAAGAACATTTTGTACGACTGATAAATGTTGCTTCGGTCCAAAGTAGCTTTACCATATGCCCCAGCCAACATTCGGAATGCGTCCGCGCAATTAATTTTGTTTTTCACACAAAATTTGATACAGATTCTTTGATCCATTTTTTGGAATGGGCAAAAATCGAAGACGAGCCAAAACATGTGCAAGAAAAGCAGCTGTCAAAAATTAACTGAAAATTCAAAATGGCCGAACTTGTCGGCACAAGTTACAGACATGAGTACCAACATAACGCCACAAACAAATCGAAAATCGAATATACGTAAACCCGCGGAAATTCAAAATTCCCGATACTTTTTGAACAGACCTCGTACACAAAAAAACAGATAAAAAACGGGAACCAATAAAAAACCAAAAGACGATGTTTATGAGACAGAAGCAATTGCCAAAGATGATGGCGATTTTTGTGTTCTAGTAACCAAAATACCGCCCAAGACACTTCTGGCTGGATGTTGAAAATGGCCCAATGATAGTCGATGACTTACCTGCTTTATCGAAGAACCGTAGTGTTGAGCTACAGAATCGGGAGTGGAAGGTGCAATTAAAATAAATAATTCCATCAGGAAAATTTATTTTTTGTTTTAAACGGTTTTTTTCCCACTGATATACTAATTATTATATTAATCTGCTCCATGTGTTCACCCACTCTCTTGGTCAGATTTCGGTTCGTTATGATAAAATCATGCCACGTAGGGCGCCGTTAGCCAATTTAACCAATACGGTCAGCGCAACAGGACACTGTGTTTGCCGATGAGACCCATTAAGTTTACCAGTTCAATTTCGAGCAGTGTGAGGCTTATCGAAATTAAACTATACGACCACCTACTTGACTAAGGCTACCATGACACTTCCTTAGTGATAATTTGAAAATATAATTTTTTATTCGATTAAAAATAAATTCCTAAAATACTTAATACGAGTATATTAAGTATTTTAAACTTATTAACGTATCTTTGTCATTTAAATGTGAGGATTTTATAAATTTGCTTAAAACAGACAAATCACTGTATTCGTACTACATAATACTTTTTTATGAATACAATTAAATTGGTTTACAAAATTTGGTTTTATTTAATTGGTCTTTAATTATTTGCTAGTTTTTTTCACAAATATAAAAATTATTTGTAAAATATTTTTGAGTAATTTTATATTTAAAAAAAATACTTTCATCTGTTGATAGTTATATCTCTCCTGATATGACTATTAATATTTCTTCAAAATTTTCCAGAGCTTTAAAATATTATTTATTAGATTATATAAATAAAGAAAAATTTTATTTAAGCACCTTCATTTCTGTAATCATCTTTAACGTACCGAGAAATTCTCTTTCACTATGAATATTATAGCGGGTTTTTTCCCCAGTATTTTCATGGAGCGAAAAATTAAACTAAAAAATCCAGTATGTAAATGATAGGATTACAGGATTTACAAAATATTTATAAGATGTGCATATTTTTTCAAAGTATAATCATAGATATTTAGTTCGATATCATGAGTCGTTGAGTCGGAAAGCAGAATGTCTTTAAACTGAAATTTTACGAAGTGAAACTTCGTGTCAGAATTTCAAAAGCACATTTTTACTATTCACTAAAGACAAATCATAAATTCCTTCGTGTACAATAACTATAGTTTCAGAAAGTTTGTTCATATTTTTACAGGGTCACTATTATTTAGGAGTACTTGTACTTTAGTAAGAAGCCCTTGAACTACTCATATTTACTGTGATTGCTTACTTATTTGAAATGAGTTTCGTGTCCTTTCGAAGATTCACTGACAATCTTTGTAACTCTTGAAATTTTTATAAAAATACCACTCATCTTTTATTCGTTTTATCTATTTATCTTCAATAGTAAACTTTTGATACAGATTTATATCTAAATGAATCTCTTATAGTCTACTAAAATAATATGGCCTCTTCACTTTTATAAAATATTTATTTTGAATTTTTTCAGCATATCTAAAATAAAAGTTTAACGAAGAAAGTATATTTTACGAAAAAATTTGATAAATAACATTTGGCTTATTTAAAATTTATTTAGTTATTTTTTAATAATTATTTTTAATTTCACAAAAATATCGTTTTATTATCATTTTATTAATACATCTTATTATTTTTCAAAGAAATTTTATAAAAGTTATTTTATTTTTAATAATTTTTATCTAATTTAAATGGAAGCAAAAAAAATCTTCTTTGATTTTGATTTAGTTCCAAAATTTTTGATGAATTTTACTATAAAAAAAACTCATATTTACACTTGCTTTTAAATTAATTTTATATTTCTTAAAATGAAAAATATGACGTTTCTAAAATATAATCGATATAAAATATTTATTGTATTATTCAAGATGAATTATTTCATTCAAATATTTTATATCAAATAAATTCAAATTTAATGTTCATAATTCATATTAATAATAATAAATTTTAACTTATAAAAATTTGAATTTACCTCAAAAATAATTATCGAACAGTTCTTAGAAATTGCAATTTTTAGCATAATTACAAAAATCTAAAATATGAAAACTGAAAGAATTTTTTTCTTTGGAGACATTTTCCATTTTTTTTTTTAAGTCTTTTTTCGTTTATTTGATCATCGATCTTTGGTTCATTTATTATTCGGTATAGAAAAATAATGAAAATACTTCAGCTGGAAAATTTCATTTCACCCTTAAGCAATCAGAAACGAGGAGCTGAAAAAGATCCAATCCAACAACATAAAAGTAATGAACCAAATCAGAAATAAACCGGAGAATATTTTTCTTATTATTCTTAAAAAATCCTTGGAAAAAAAATCATATTCAACAGGAGTTCTGTATAACTTGTAAGCATATAATACATAAGAGATGTTGAATAAAGGACTATAATCATCGATAAAAAAAATTAAGATTTGGTAAAGATTTAAGCTGATATTTATGGGTATTAACTTTTATTGGCACCATTCACATGTAATCTATATAAAAAAAAATTATATTAAATTTATTTTTCAAGTAATAAATTATTCTCTGCCTAATTCTCCGCATACTGTATTAAATTAGACTACAAAAATATATAGAAAAGGATATACAAATAAAAATTTACAGAATAACAGTGAGCTATTGGCTTTTATTGAAATTAAATGTCCTGTCATGTTTGTTCAATATACATATATGATAAACCTATTTTTTTTTTCTGAATATTCCATGTAATAAAATATTATATTTTTGATGAAAAATATTTCACACAGTTTACGTATTGTGTGAATATGATGATATATAATAATTTTTCAAATTCATTTTTCGCATACCTGTTATGATGAAGTATTCAAAAATTAAACGATCAATTCAAATAATATATAAAACTACACATATTCACTTTTTTAATTTGAAAAGTACAACACTGAAAGTATTGAGAGGGGATTATTTTCTACAGGGATTAGGGCTATTCATTTTTCGGTGGAAATATCGATTAGCAAAGTTGACATATATAGGGTTTTCCAATAAGAGTGATATGATTTCAAAGTGACGTTTCGGCCATTTGTAATATGTATTCAGTAATGTTTACAATTTCATCATGGAGAGATATACGCAAGAACAACCTTTACAAATTATTCAATTTTATTATCAAAATAATCGTTCTCCAATTGCAATTTTTCGTGCGTTTTTGCCATTTTATGGTCGTAATAATCGTTCAACTGTGCTCGCTATTCGTCGAATTGTTAAAAATTTCGAGCGCACATTTTCTTTACATAAAGTTCAAGTACCAATAAGATAAATAACCGCTCGAAGTAATGAAAATATTGATGCCGTTCAGGCAAGTGTTGCTGAAGACCGCAATTTGTCGATTCCAACACGTTCTCAAGAATTGGGACTGTCTCAAACCATAACCTGGCGGATTTTGAGAAAGGATTTGGGCTTGCATCCGTATAGAATTGTTATCACTCAAGAAGTGAAGCCATTGGACCACCGTAAAAGTAGTGAATTTTCTGATTTTGTCTTGGAACAACTTGAAAACGATAACAATTTTTTTAAGAAAATCATCTTCTCCGATGAGGCTCACTTTCATCTGAGTGGTGCGGTAAATAAACAAAACTGTCGATTCTGGTGCGAAGAAAATCTACAAATTACTCATGAACACCCATTACATTCACCTAAATTGACAGTTTGGTGTGGTTTTTGGTCTGGTAGAATCATCGGTCCGTACTTCTTTCGAAATGAAGCTGTTAACACCGTTACTGTCAATGGAGAGCGGTATAGATCGATGATAACTAACTTTTTATGGCCGAAATTGGAAGAAGTTAATCTTGGCAACATCTGGTTCCAACAAGACGGGGCTACGTGCCACACAGCACGTGCAACAACCGAATTATTGCGAGAAAAGTTTGGAGATTCGATTATTTCAAGAAATTGTGACATTGAATGGCCTCCAAGAAGTTGTGATTTAACACCATTAGACAATTTCTTGTGGGGTTCTTTAGCAATAAACCAGACTCTCTTCAAGCTTTAGAAGTCAATATTGAACGTGCTATTCATGACATCGAATTCGTTCATGCAAAAGAAGTCGTGGAGGCCATTTGAATGACGTTTTATTCAGAACTTAATTGTATCGATTGTACTTCACATTAAATAAATGCGATTTTAGAATCATGCGGTGACGTTTTATTCAGAACTTAATTGTATCGATTGTACTTCACATTTTTTTATGCGATTTTAGAATCATGCGGTGATACTATAATTTTTATAATAATTTTAGTGCGTAATTGTGGATTTACAAAATTTTGTTTAAATTTTAGTGCGTAATTGATATGCAGTCAATTTGTCATACTGTTTTAGCCTTGAAAATTTGTCATACTGTTCTATTACCATATACATTACATGTGTCGCAAAAATAACAGGATATTATTTATATAGAATAAAATACACATTATATTATCTTTGAAAGTTATTATTTATTCAAAATAGGTTCCATTAGATTCAATACAACGTTTGGAACGATCAACCAGCACATGCATGGATTTTTTTATGTCATTTATAGGAATGTTCTTCAGCACCTCGGTTACGGCTGCTTTAATGGCTAGGATATCATCATAAAATGCTCCTTTCATCTTGGTTTTCAATTTTGGAAATAGAATATAGTCACATGGAAATAGATCAGGCGAATAAGAAGGGTGGGTGATGAGAGAAATCCGTTTTTTCATTAAAATTCGTGAGGTGGTGCATTATCATGCAAGTGGAACAAAACGCGCAGAGACCTTTCTTTTACCCAAATCTTTAGTTAAAATTCTCCAAATAGTGTTTTTACTCATATTTAATTTCTCAGTCAACATTCTCGTAGTAAACTTTGCATCGATACCAATGATTTCGCGGACTTTTTCCACCAATTCAGCACGATTACTGGCTGCTGGATTACCTGTCCTTAGGTCGTCATTTAAATCCTCACGACCATTTTTAAATCGTGTAAACCACGTATAAACTTGAGTACGACTTATACAATTATCACCATAAACTTTTTTCATCAATTTTTTTCAAGTTTAACACAAAATTTTGTATTTGCTCTTTGTTCCATTTTTGTTTTGTAACCTTAGCACACTTTTTCTTTTATTGAAATGGCTGTAACTTTCACATCTGTCATCCGATTCACATGAACTTAGATGCGTTTGAAAGAAGATCAATGTATCTTTTTAATGCTGTCAATTTTCAATAGATGGTGCTGCATTTTGTATATTTTAAATATAGATTCCTGTTATTTTTGCGATACACCGTGTATGTACCTTTTTATAACTCAGTAGAAAACAAAACTCTGTGAAAGAAGGTTACTACTGGAACATAAGTTTTTTCTGTAATTTATTTAGTCCTCTTAAGCAAAATATGTGATAATAATAATAAAAAACAAAAACAGAAAAGGAGTGCAATTTCGCTAGAAACATAAATTATAATTCTGGATTGCTTGGCGAAAGGAGAAGGATCTACAGCAGTAGGTAAACGTTGTAATTAAGGCGAATCTACTTTAAAGCAATAAAAAAAAAAAAAAACGGCAATAAGAAAATCAGTTATATCTGGTACAAAATTGAGTGCTAGAATTTCATCATATTCAAGAGACACTTTAATAGAAAAAACGGAAAAGGCTCTCGTAATTTGGATTGAAGATTTAGCTCGAAAAAGAATTCCAATAAATGGACATTTAATTAAACAAAAAGCCCTTATATTTTACAAGCAGCTGAAAAATGCAGAGCCATCTACATTTTCATGTGCAAGTAATCCAAAATTCCCTGCTAGCACAGGGTAGCTAACTGGTTTTATGAAAAGACATTCTTTTCATAATCTGAAGAGAAAATGTGAGGTCGGTTCTGCAGACGAAGAAGCTGCTAGAAAATATCCTGAAAAGTTAACTAAAATTAATAAATTAGCTAAAAAAAAATTTTTATATCTTCTTTTTATTTACAAACATTTATGTTGTCCAATATTTTGAGCGATTTTCCATAGTTTTTCATGATATTTCTTACTTTTTTTATACGATTTTTGGTGCACTTATTATTTAAATATTATTTAGGTTTTATACGATTTTTTAAGTGAATGGAACGTATCAAAAATTTTGCATAAAAATCTATGTCTTTTTTGTACGGTTTTTTATGTGCGAATTTCCATGGAACGCTTCTACCGCATAAAACGAGAATAGAGTGTAATTCAAATCGGAGCAAAACTATTTATTACCCATTTCAGAATCTCTCCCTTGCAACTTTATCTGTTATTTTTTTACTACTCTGGGACATTTTCCTAATATAATTGATATGTAAATCTAACAGTAGACGTAAAAAAATTAAATTTTTTTTAGTTTAAATTTGAAAGGTTCAATTAAGTTCAGTTCGTTTGTATTGCATAAATTAGATTTACAAATAATAGCAAAATAATATAATTTTTTATATATGGTATAATATTAATATACGAGGTCTGTTCAAAAAGTATCGCGAATTTTGTGTTTTTTTCCAAAAATTATTTATTTATTCATGAATATCTATTTTGTCCCCTTCAAAGTAATCCCCACCAGATATTATACAATTGTGCGAACGTTTTTTCCAATCCTCGAAGCACTTCAAAAAATCATTTTTTGTGATCTGGTTCAGCTCCTCCTTCGATGCCGTCTTTATCTCCTCAATCATAGCATAGCATCATCCTTTTATGGGGAATACGGTGGCTGCGCCATTATTAGTGTCTTGATTTTGGCCAAAAATGGCAAAAGCCAATTTTTGTTCATCCACAAATCTGGCCATTTCTGCGAATAACTTGCAGGTAATATTCCTTATTGACCGTTCTACCCTGTGGCAAGAACTCATGATGTACCATAACCCTGCAATTGAAGAAAACTGTAAGCAAAACCTTCACATTCGACCGAACTTGGCGCGCTTTTTTAGGTCTTGGCTTGTGCGAAAAAAGCTTCTATTGGGATGATGGAGCTTTGGTTTCCACGTCATTATCATAAACCCATGATTCGTCACCAGTTATAGCCCTCTGGAGCAAAATTCTTGGTCGAAATTATGCAAAAATCGAAGATGAGCAAAAAAACGCGCAAGCAAAGCAGCTGTCAAAAATTAACTGAACATTCAAAATGGCCGAACTTGTCGGCATAAGTGAGAAATATGAGAACCAACATAATGCCACAAAAAATCGAAAATCGAATATACGTAATCCGTGGAAATTCAAAATTCGCGATACTTTTTGAACGGACCTCGTATATGATTTTTGAATAGAATAATATTTATAATATATCTTTCAAAGTATTATAAATTATTAATTCAGATATAAGTTTTTTAAGCTGAAATAATATTGGTGAATTTATTTTTTACATACTCTAATAGTATTTATATGTTAAAATAATATATAATGCATAGATTATTTGAAGCTTTTTTTTATTTTATTGACAGTTAAAGGAAATTTATCTCCGGTAAAATATATTTTCAATTCCTATATCAAAAATAATATCTGTACTTTGATATAACAATTTTTGTTAGCAATAGAAATCTCAGCTTAGCAGTTTTACCTTAAGGATGATTTTAAATATATCCAATCCTTGTTGAAATTCAAGTATTTGTTTTTTTAAATTATATCCCCAAGCAATCGAACGTTTGTATTAGGCATTTAGATATATAAACATAAAATTAAAAAGAAAGCTTAAACTAAAAAAAAAAAAAACTTTTATATACAAGTTCAAATAGGATAACTTTCTGGATATTTCAATAGTCTATCGATGTTAATGTGAAAGTTATTTTATTTCTAAATTCAAGGATATTTTCACGTCTCTTTTGTATTAACTTTTCAAATTTGTTTTCAACTTTTCCTAAAGCTATCCTTCCATTTTCGATGTATTTTCAAAAGAATAATATCCATTCCTCTACCCACTCGATCGTATCATAATTAAATCTATGCTTCATTGAAAATTTACTCCAAATTAACATTTCAAATGATTATTTTTTTTTATAATTCTCGTACTTCATTAGTGTATATTATTGTTGTAAATTATGACGGCATTTTATGTTTTCATATAAATTATTGGTATTAATTTGCATCCTAATTGACAATATTAAAATTATCTTAGAGCAATTAATTAACATTAAAACTTTTTCTTCTCATTAGAAACATAAAATTTCCGCATAATATTGTTATTACTTCATTAATAATTCGCAATTTTTTATTTAATACTTTTTCATATTCCATTGTTTATTAGACGATTTTGTTAAATGTTTTTGAAACAGTTAAAGCTTTAGGGTAATTTTTTAATAAGGAAATCAAATTGAATTGTTATCCTAATTTTTTATAAAATTTATTATTTGTAGTAATTTCGTTTATGCCAAGATAAATTTTAAATATAATATTTGTTAAAAATATTCTAAATAAATTTTACATTCATAAATGCGTTAGTTTTTGCTTACTTTTATTGAAAAAAAATTTCATTTCTAAGTGTAAATAAATTTGAATAAATATAAACTAAAAAATGAATAAATAAAGCCGGTTTTTCAAAAATTTCCTAAAAAATGTTGAAGCCAGTTTTTCAAAAATGTACTGAACTATTAATGAATACCACTCTTGTCGAAGCAAAGGGCGGAGAAAAACTCTCTCCACTGTCGCCGGTCCTGCAGAACTCGCTTGACTTCTCATCGCGGCGTCGAGAACCTTCAGAGTTCCACTCAAGCTTAACACGTCGGCCATATGTTGACGACTACAAATCATCATTCGAGATCGAGTTTGGTCAGATGTTTAGTTTATTGTGCCTTGATATATTACGTGATCGCCTTACCCGAATCAGCTTATGGTATATATGACAAACTTTCTTGAAACGAAATTAGATATCTACTGCCATGCCACTATCCTTTTTTATCATACTACCTAGGTAGCAAAAGTTATCAACGTCATCGGTCGTAGCGACATTACCGTCAATATTGATCGTTACAGGCTTAGATTACAGAAAAACTGGATAAACCTCTATACAAAAATTGTGGCCGAATTTAGTTGTAAATACATTCGTAGAACGCACACACATGCACAATAACAGAAACGGCGTAAATCAGTAGTGGCCAATTTTAAACGTCAGTATGCGATTGAAGCAGGTTTGTTTAAAACCATTTTCGTATGTGATGTATGCGTAAACAAATAGATTTTTTAATATTGCGGATTTTGTTGTTTAATGGAATTCGTTTTGGAAATTTGCAATAAAACACAGTATTCTACTTGAAAATATTATTTATTTATTTATAATTAAGTACTTAAATAATTAACAACTAATATTCTAAAAAAAAATTGAAAACAATATTATTTAGTAAATGCATTACAAAATGGTCTAATAGAACAAGCGAATGCCCAAATGCAAAGAAATTTATTTAAATAATAAGACTATCGAATATACTTTATTTATTTTAAGATAATGAAAACAGCAATTTAAAACAGACTGAAAAATTTGTTTCTCTTAAATCTGCTTACACATACTTTGCGTACACCGGCACTGAACTATTTTCTGGTAAACATTGAACTGTCAATATCACATTTGTTTACATTTATTGAATACCGAACTAAAAGCCAATTAAACAAATTGGAAACTAAATTTTTATTAATTTCTCTAGTTAAAATGAAGATGTCAACTTACCGAAAGAAAGAAATTCACGGCCTCCTCATATTGTTGAGTGACCAGCAACCCTTTATAAAATACTTCGTTTTCTGAAATAAATACTTACTTTTTCGTAAATACTTCAAAAAACATAAAAACTACACTTTCACTTGCACTTTCCGATAAGTGTTAAATAATAACTTGAAAACAACAAAAGTATGCAAACATTTCGGTATGCTACCATTTTCATGTAGAATGGCGTGTTTAAAAAGCTCCAAAAGTCTACAAAATTTAGGCGCCTCATATTTGATTGGTATTTACGAAATGAATAATAAACTATTTCATATCAAAGATTGTACAAAAAATAAACATTGCCTGTCGTTGTGTTTAAAATGTATTTTTGTTTCCAATAAGTGAATTAAAACAAATATAAGTTATTCTTTTGCAATTCTATAAATTTCTATTACGAAAACTAGATTTCAGTGGGTGTCATGTCTTTATAAAAAAAATCTACACAAAAGTATGCAAGCGTTACGATTTCTCGCCGCTTCTGCAATAATTAAGCCAGAAAATTGCGTATACATATACCAAAATCTGATGTACGGACCTATACAGGTAATCTATAATCTAAAGTGTTCCAATTTATGGTTGCAATTCGTATTAACATTCAGTCCAAACCTTCCCGCATGAAAAATCAGTCGCGGAGTGTTAGTGCAATCAGGCAGATGTCATCAGCATAGTTGAGATCGTTCAGATATTGTAATTGGCACTACTGCATTCCATTTGGGGCATCGATGTTGGTGTGCATCATCACACTACCCAGAATAGGCTAGATTAGCAGGCGCAACCCTGTCGTACTCCTTTAGTGGTGTTGAATGGGGTGCTACTCTTTCTAACGAATCGTACACTATATGCGGCGTTAGTGTAAAGCTTACTAAAGAGTGTAATAATTGTTTTTGGTATATCGAAATCTTATAATAGCTTCGAGATAGTACCAAATGCTCTTCGACCCAGGATCTGTTCGGATTGCTCAGATCGAAGATATTTTTCGATTGTTGGAGGAATTCGATCGAGTATGATAAATGCCAAAACCTTTTGAATTGTGTTAAGAAGGGATATACCTCATCAGGTTTTACATAAGCTAAGATTGACCTTTTTTAAATCAGAACAATGACTCCTTCCTTCAAACCGTCGGTTCGGATATCGTTCCACTCAACCACGTCTCTCGAATAATAGATACCAAAGCGTTTGCTTGCTATTAGATTAAGTGCGTTTTCGATTAGGTGGTAGAGATTTTTCTCTATTACAGGATCTCATGTATCTTCGAAGAAACTCTTCTACCATTGTAGTTATTGTTCAGTTACGAGAGCATTATTTGCCTAATGCCCTCTGCATTAACCAAACACCAAATAAAAAAATTAGGATTTCTTTATTGTATTGTAATTGACTAGTTACAAATTTGTCCGCGTTTTTATTTATACTTAAGATAATTGCAAAAAGCGCCTACTTAATACACATTTATCTTATAAATAAAATTTTAGATTATGAAAATAATGAACTAACAAAAATTACTCCCAAAAATGCAAAAAGTTAAAATAATTTTCCTTACTATATTCACAGAAATTTTCTTTTTGTAACCAGTCAATCGAAATAAATTTCCATATTTTATATTTCTCTATATAAATTTATCTTATTCAAATAAATTTAATAAAAAAATTGATTATCAAACTAATTAAATTTTAAATTTATCCAAATCACTTTGATATATTACTAATTGTTAATATAACATTTGCCCAAAAAGAATTTATCAATATCGACTGTTTGTCGTCTATTATCCGTCACTTGCCTTAACATTTCTCCCTAAAACCTTCTAAAGTTATTTGCAAATATTTGAAAATCAATAAAAAGTATTATAAAAGGAATAATTCTTTGCAAATATACATAAAATCATTTTTTTTCTCAATGATATTTTCTGATTTGAATGAGAAACTTTTTCTAGATATGCTTACTCAAATATCCTTAGGTAGAATAAGAAAATTATTCAATATTTACTAATTCAGCATTATTTTTAGGGTTGCTGAGAGGATTACTTTTCTTTTATAAAATTCAATAAAAAAATATCGCAAAATAATATGGATAAGAGAGCTTATAAATTTTATCCTTACTATAATACAAGTATGTCTATACATACCTCCTTTTCGATATTATCTTTTTTTATCAATTTGTTATAAATTTTGAAATATTTATTTGGATTCGAACTTCAAAGCCGATTTATTTTTCAGAAACTAATAAATATTTTTAAAACATTTACGTAAAAAGATATTGATAATATAATTATATTTTAATAACTAGCTCAATAGAATAGTTTAACAATTCAATGTTAAAGGAGTAGATTCAAAAATAAATTCGAAATTTTTTATTAATTTCTATCTTTCTTGTATTAATTTCAAGATTGGAATCGTTCAAAACATAGTCTATCATCGAACTGAATGATGTATGATACAATGGCTCCAATAAATGGTTAAACAATTAAATTTAGAAATTTTTCCAAAGTAAAATTAATAAAATACTATGACTTAATACCCTTTCCATCCACGCACTTACCTATATAAATATGACTGAGGAAAATCTATTACACGATTTATCCATGACCATTAATCTAGATATCAGTAAAATCCGAGTGTATGCGAACGAACTTTATTCAAAAATACTGTTTGTCGGAAATGAAAACAGAATCACTTCAATGTACAAACTCAATTATCATTATCAATGATGTAAGTGTACTTGAAGAAATTCCTGCACGTAAGAGAAAGTAATCTACGTGCAAGCGCCGGTATTGCTTATTACAATGCTCCTCTTTATCCGGCAATCAAGCATGGTTAAGGAAACTGTGATTGAGAATGTTTAACGATATCTTGTTAACGGCATGAATAAACAAAGCTTAAGTGCTACCAGTTCATTTTAGCTCATGAATCGTAGCTCTGGTTTTCGAACTTGCTATTCTGAAATCTTCTTTAATTCTTTATTATCAAAGTGAAGTCTCATGCAAAACTACGCTGAAGCCTCAAGCATTTACAACAAGCTCAACAATACCGATTAAATCCAAACATCCGATTCCAATTTAATATCGTTACACCTTTGAAAATTCCATATACTCTATTTATGTCCATTTTTTTCGAAAAGTTAACTCCCAATACTAAAGAGTTTTCTCAAAACCTCTTTAATTTTACATAGTGAAGGACATATAATCGCTCCATCCTTCATAAGTACCAGAATCCAAATATGCTACAAATGCGAATGAATCAAATAAATGTTAAATAATATTGAATTATTTTGTAATGCACAAATACGGATTATGAAGGAATTATATCTATTAATATGCAACATATTCAGTCAAAAATATTGAGAGTACATTTTATCTTATGTAAACAGGATACATAAACAGATATGATGCTAGACAAATTAAAGTAGGTAAAGATTACTACAGTCAGAAGTAAAAGCCCAGATTATACCCTGAAATTTTCACTATTCCAACAAATGGAATTTTTAATTAGTCATCATTTAATTAGATATCGTTCAATTGAGATTATTGCACTGCATTCAGTAAAGTAAATCTATCTAAGATAAATGGTCTAACTTGAAATTAAATTACAATATTTACAAAATAAATTTATCACATAGCAATGTCATGCAAAACACTTTTAGCAAATTAAATGAAGTTCAAATTAAATTACTTCGTTTCTCGTCTACGAGTAAATACATTTGCTTTGCAGGCTTTAAAATGCATCGTCATAGATACACGTACTAGTTCTAGTATCTACGGAGGATCCTATTTGTACAACTACTCTCCTTGATTGATATAAATAAACTATAGATGCAAAATACCAGCTTCATTAATACATAAATACTTTGCTGACATATTTAGTTTTTGAAAAGGACTCTAAGGTAACAACCAACCTCAACCTTCCACATAATTACACGTTAAGTGCAACGTTAAGTGGACACTGCTCCTAAAGAGTTGTCATTTTGCAATAGTTTACTTCATTTTCTCACCGTCTATCCGATAGCACATTACTTTAAATGTGAATAAGATTATCTTAAGAATATTCACAAGGTATTGTAGTATTTTAAATACAATATAAACCACCAAGTCAATTGAATAAGTTCAAGTTGCAGTTAAAATTATGGTCTTAAGTAATTTGCAAAAATTGCAAAGTTATTATTTAATATAATTTGAATTAAACTAGCACCCATTTTAATATTAGAATTCTATAGAAAAATCTTCATCCAGTTTACTTTCAATCAGTACCATTTTTATAAAATACATAATTAAGTATCTCAATTATTTAAAAAGCTTTTTAGTATAAAATAAATTTAAATACCGAAAATATTCATATCATATAGTAATTTAGATTCAGTATTTCTTTATTTAATATATTCTAAAATATTTTTGTTTCAGCTGAATATGAATTCGTACATAGCTATTACAAGACAAATTCAAAACAATTATTTGTTAGTATATTTGAAAAAAAAATTATGTTCTTTCTCTATCAAAAATTTAAAAAAAATTAACTAACATATAAAATTTTGTTGTGTATTTTCAAATAGATAATATATATAAAAAAAATTTAAGTAAATATTCAATTTTTCTATATTTTCAAAGTCAAATTAATACCCAAAAATTAAATATAAAAAAAAAATATCAATAATTTTTATTTTGAATAATTTTTGTAGAACTTATTAATAATTTTTAATTCCTTTATACAATTGTTTCGACAATTATCCTTAATTATCCAATTTTCTTTAATATTTAATTTATCATCAAAAAATGTATTTGATATTTATTTTGTATTAAATTCATTTCACAATATTTCCATAAAATATCAATCTTAATAGAAGATTTTTCTTGTATCTATGATCATAATTGGAAAGTTCATGGAATAATATAACAGCCAACAAGGAAATAGGCAACTAGTGTTGTCTCCATTACTACCATCAAAATTATGATTATATATATACCTGGATTCTGTGTCCCATATCAGTTTTCTATTTATCTTGCTTATATTGTAGTAGTGTTCACCTTGAAATATTTCACTCGAAAATTTGTACATATGAATAAACTGTATTATCGTAAACGAACGCAACAATCGGCTAGGGGTGTTTAAGAGCTTTCTCATGGAGAAATCGGCCATTTTTAGCGCATGTCTACGATAAAAGAATTTTAGTACAAAATTGTGCACCCCTCTTATCCAGGGAATCTTATCGTATACTAATGCGCCAGTATATTGCGTGAACATCATAACGAAGGACGCTCTTTTATGACAGAATGAGGTTAATGTCTCGTATCCATTGTCTGGGCAACAGGTAGAATGGCGCTACCTAGATAAATGCACAGAGCTTTTTGTCCAGCCAAACCAAGAATAGATTGGCCTTTTTTTATTGACACTCAAAATATTATATTTACTGATACTCATCTAAAGATTTAACTATAGCAATTGTTCATAAATTATTTTTAAATCGATTTACTCTTGTCATAGATTATTGATATTTAAAAAATATAAATAAAAATTGCATTAAAATCTAACAAAAATTTATTATGTTTTTCACAAATTATAAAAAACATGATAATAATTTAACAAAAACATTATTAACTTTTTTTTTTAAAGGTTAAAAAAATGTGGTTGTTGAAAGCAAATCTGTAATAAATTCAAATACTTTTTATAGTATCTTTGCTACCAAAAATATTTTTATTAATATAAATCCAGAAATATATGATTTTGTGTACAGTATAATATTTTTCTTAAAAAATACGTTTTCCTTTAAAATGAAAATTATTACAGTTTTCTAAGACTTTCGAAAATAATAATTAGTACAATAACTTTGACTATAAAAAAATCTAAACCAAAAATACGTTGATGTTTAAACTCTTCTCAAAAATTTCTATTGTATTGTATTTATTTTTATTTTATTGTGGCATAAACATTTTATAAGGTATAAGCTGGATTTTTACGATTTGATTGCTAAAACTTTGTAAAGAACAATGTCCATGAAAGAATAATAATCATAATATAAAATACTTAAAATTCCCTAAAGAACATTTTCTTATTTAACAGACTTTAATTAAAAATCTATAAAATGGATATTTAATCTTAAAATCGGTTATATTGTTAGCTGATTGTATTAAAGTGAAATTTATTTTAAGTCAATACTAGAATATTAATGAATATTACAAAATAATATAACTTTTACTTTACACACAGATATTTTTCTATCAGAACTTTTATGATTTTATTTATTGTTATTTATTTTATAAAATCAATTTTTATTGATATTAGTTGAAGTAATTAGAGAAACTCTAAAATCTTTCCTTTAATAGATTTTACATAAAAATCTGTACTCTAAATTAAAGGCCATAAAATTAATGTAATTTTTTTCTCCATTTGAGACAATTTACTTTTATCTTAACTAATGTAAATTGATAAGAAGTTTATCAAGTATAAGGTCCAAATATTTTTGTAATACTAGCCATATTTAATTTTGATAGAACATAAATACATTGCAGAAAAATAAATTGGTAACTTAATTTCATAATTTATTTTTATAGAAAGGTCAGTTATTTTAAGACTTATCAATATTAATAATATTTATTAAATAAATGTTATAATTCATATATAATCAATATGCAGATATTACAGAAAGTAGAAAATTAATACAGACATTTACTATATTTATACAGTTTTGAATAAACTATTGATTATATTGTATATAGATTTAAGTACTTGTAAAATATTATATATAATTTTCATTGAAATAAATATATTAAAGTTAAAATCAATAATTCAAATATGAATAAGCTATCTTAATAAAATTCTCTCAACTATATTATTATATATCAACTATATTTTATAAACATAAAGAAATTATGGAATTATTAACAGATTGAAGTAACTCAATTCAAATAACATTATTACATCCTCGAGGAAACCTATTCACAGGATTTTAATATATCATCGCTAATATACTTCTAATAATTAACTAACCTTAAATGTTAATTATTTTCCATTTAAAGCTGTAAATTATAAAATTATTTATCCATATTTTATGTGATAACATCAATCATGCACATATAACAACAAAAATATCAAGAAACGATGTAAATGAATTAATATATATATTTATCTAGCTTCGAATTCTAATATATCCTTTAAAAAAAATTAATGAAATTCCTTTAGCACATTTACAACAGATGAATGTCGTATTCTAAAAATAAAATTGATTACTGGCTAAAGTTCTTATACTAAATCATGTTCTCAAGAAACTCATGAAGTTAAGATTATTGCTTTTTTGGGATAAAATATGCATAAAATATTCAATAGAAAAATAAAAAAGTGAGGTCCTACTTTTCATACTTATTTTTCCATTTTCTTTTTAAAATGTTCCAAAAAGTTTTAGGCAGGTGTCCTGGTAAGCGCAAAAAAATTTGCAATTCAAAGAGCACAATAACATTTTTACTAGCCTCTCACCGGAATATAAGGTTACTTATACTAATTCTAAATTCTAAATATTCTCAAGTGTATACGTTTTATTAAAAAATGTAGAAATTTATTTATAACACCGACCAAAACTCTAGTGAACAGTTTACCTCCACAATACTTAACAAACCATTTGAGTTGTTGTAAAAATGAAAAATAAGATCACGAATTGATATACTAAGAGGGTAGTCTGCGCTTTTCTACAATAAATTGCTCCGCACCTTTTAACCCTCATTAAATTGACCATATACTTAAGAAATACTTGTTAAAAATAATATTTTTCCTAATTTCTCTGTTAAGTACATATACTGAAAATTAAAAAACCTTTTTTTTTAAATATTTCTCCTGCATTTAAATTTCTAAACTTGTGATTTGTATTTAATTTATTATTAGTTAAAAATTATAAGTTGAGGTTTTTAAATCTGAATATTATTCATAAATACACATTCACATATATATTTTATATTACAAAATTAATTTCTATTGGAAATATTTAAAAAGAAAATACATCTGCTCTAATAAAACTACAATTCTTATACATGGTACGTAACTCACAATCGTATCTTTACCATATTACTAAAACATAGACAATAGATAAATTACTAAGAAACTTAATTTAGAAAAATTGATACCAATTACTACAATTTGTATACCAGACGTAATCAATCTTAATTCAAGAACCACAAATTGAATGCATTGAATTTCAAAAATATACAATTTCAAACGGAACAAATACCATACAACAAATATTCTATTGCAATAGGTTAATAGGTAAAAATTGCATTTTTTTTACGTGTACATACTCATACGTGTGTATAAGGATATAAAAAGTTACAGGTGTAAATAAAACTATAGAAAGAGACAATAGCGAATAGCAAAATTGACATGCATGTGAGTTTAATAGCATTGAACAAGAATCTGTAATCTAGCAAATCGTATCTTTATACATATATGGATCTAAAAGCCAAATACACTTTTATCAGAAATATATTCGACTGCATAAAAATACACATGCATGCATGGTAGAACAATAGGGGTATGTTCTTTTGGGCTAGATTTCAGTCGTTTCAACCGTAAAAACTAATCAAGAACCCTGTAATGGAAGTGCATTTAATTTGTGTAGAAGATATCTGCAATAGAAGCATTTTATTATTCACCAACAGTAAACATATCTACAAGTTTGTAGGTGCATCCATCTATCAATAATGGTATTATGAGAAATATCTCAGAATGCTCGTACAATGGCAGTGTGTACTTTTGTTATAGAAAATCTCACTTTACCAGCAAAAGCTTTGAACGAAGAAAAAAACTAAAATTTCTGTAAGAAAAGTTATGTTACGAATTATAAAATTGAAAACTGCCAGTCTGTATTAAATCTCATTTGTGCACTACTAAATACAAGTATCTAAGTTTATTCATTCTAACAAATTCAATCAATAGTTTTAAAATTAACGAACAATGTAAAAACTTCTTTACTTTCTTATTGAATTTTAATATTTTACTTGATCAGATCATAAATTCTTTACTATTAAGTACTAATTTACAAATACTTTATATAATATATTCTTTATTTAAAACCAATTTTATATCCATTTTTGGATCGCAGTTTATATCCATTTTTGCAAATAATTTTATCAAAAAAAAATTATTGTAATATTTATAAAGATGAAATATAAATAATGTATTTTTTAAACGACTACTATATTCTTAATAGTGTTGAATTTTTATACACTTTATAATATTATTGACATTTACAGTTAATTCGAAGCATATATAATACAGATTTATTTCATTATTTTTAAAATTAAATATTAATTTGAAAAATTATTCCATAAAATTTTTTGTTGAAATGAAAGTTTTCCTTCAAAAACCAAATTCACCACACATAGTTCACCTTGCAATAAACATAAAGTGATTCAACTCTTCAAAGTTGGCTGCATTGTTTTCACCGGCTATACCATTAAATAAGATGCGACAAGCCAGAAGCCATATTGAAATTGTGTTTCTTGATAATAGGTTGTGAAGTGTGCGTATTGTTTTATGAAATTTGACATTGAATTATTTAAAAAAAAAATCACAATTCATTGAGAGATTTCACGAATTGACAATTTTAAATAAAATTAAAGGTAATTTGTACAGCTCGTTAGCGAAATTATATTTGGTGAAATAATCAATTTTTTGTTTGGAAATTTAGATTCTAGAGTAACAATGACTCGCGGAAGAGGGTACACACGTGGTGGTAATCGCGGAGGAAGCTCTTCGTATCGTGGATCTGGTTCAAATTATAGACCGAGCTCGGGGCGTAACAATAATTTCAGTTCGTCTAGTTACAATCAATCCAGGAACAATTATAATTCCAGCTACAATTCAGACTCTCGCAACAGAGACCGCGTCTCTTCCTCACGCCACTCAGACAGACATGAGGACCACAAAAGATCATACAGGGTAAATAAATTTTAACTATTAAATAATGCATTTAACCGGAATTAATTTGTTGGAATATTTACTATCTGATGCAGGTTGCTTCTAGAGATCGTTCTCCAGACCGTAAAAGATCCCGTCATGATGTAAGTTTTTTTTTGTTTTTTTTTTTAAATTACATGTTTATTTTAAAATTTACAATTAAAAAAAAGAAAAAAAACTAATATTATATATAGTTAAAAATGAAAACTAAACAATTCATTAAATAGTATTATAATGATGTTAGTGAATTATATTTTAACACAATTGCATTATTTTAATTCCAAACAAATAGAAAATAAAAAAAATGAAAGTGCGTGTAGTTGCGTGCAGATCAATAAAGTATCTGCGCTGTTTCACGCCCAATAAAAAAAGTAAAGAATTATGTGTGCATAGAGATATCTTCATAGAAAAATGAGGTACTAAGAGCAGAAAATTCTATTTGTCACACTGATATAGCGGTTATGCGATACCAAAATACAGTAATAATAATAATAATGTGGAAAGGTAGATTGAAGAATAAATATTAGAAATAGTAATAATTGCATATTAAAAATTACAAAATAAATCAAATCGAATGTAGAGAATGACAGCTTGAAATGCAAAGTGAAAATGATAAAAATCGTACATTTCAGTCCGCTTCCACATTTATGTTAAAGGTTACTTCAAACGATACAATTAATTTGGTTATTGGTATTTTGATGTTTTCGTATTTGCACCAAATAGACTACGATTATGTATATGTGTGGTAGATCGAGACGAGAAAATGTCATCGATTCTACTACTACCAATTCATCTTAACAAAAGCATATTATTGTGGTTTACTTCATATATGAATATCCGATCCGAAGACATTTCGTAAAATGTATATTTATTTAAAAACAAACCCTTTAAATATGTTTTAAATATATAAAAAAAATAACTGTAGAAATATAAATATATGATTATTTAAAAGACTGAAGGATTCATTCTCGGTGACCTCAGAACGTAAACAAACAAAAAAAAAAAACAAAAATCAAAAAACACAAACATTTTTCCTCTCATATATAGGACTCAAGACTAAGTTCAAGTTATTCATCATACCGGCGGAATGAATCGAGCAGAAGTCGCCAGACACCACCGCCGCCAACGGTTCGGCCAACCTCATCGTCGTCGTCATCGTATCGCACTCGTCGTGATGACTCACATCGGCACGGAACAAGCGGCAATGATTCAATGGGGCCACCAAAAAGTGGACCGCCAAGAAGTCGCACAACACGTCCCCGCGGTGGTGGTGGCAGTTCACGTCTACGGGGTAGTCCACGCGGTGGTATGCGAATAGTCCGACGCCGCGAATCATCTGATATGAGAATTATGCGAAAACAATTATTGATGGCGAGGCAAAGAGATCGGGCACGAAGAATAAAAATCGCCAAATTGACGAGGTAGTGTATACTTTATTTAGTTCCAACCTTCTTCATCAATCGTAATGATTATTCGTTTCTGAACAAAACATACAAAACAAAACCAAACAAACAAAAAAAATATTTTAAAAATAACTAAGTAATAAAACAAACTTGTTCAATAATGATGAAATCGAATAAAACGTTGATTGTGTGTATAAGACAAAAAAGGGGCACTTGATGTGTAACATGAAAAAGTCAATCGATTTGTAACTATCGTTGTCGTTATAGAAATTCTTTCACATCTGAAATTATGCAAACTCTTCCTCTAACGACTTTTGTGTGGTGATACCACACAAACACACAAAAATATTCGCTAATAAAAAAAACCATTTTAAATTGCTTGTGTACTAAATAAAATTTTTTCAAAAATCCGATTACTAATGTATATGATGTGCTTCCCGATTATTGGGGATGTCAATAACCTGTGGAAAGGTAAAATTTTTTTGTACAAGCATGGCTTAGAGAATGCGCCTCTGAATAATAATCCTCATGATTTAAAATCACGGAACTCTGATATAGAGGACGACGAAGTGTCGTTTTGTTTACTTAAGCCTAAACAGATATTCTGAAACGCAAAATATGCGCTTTTGGCAAATATTACAAGAATACAATTACTAATTCGACTTACTATCAATGGACTACCACAAATAAATGGTTAATAGTAAAACGTTTATAAATTAATTACTCCTCTTAGTTTTGATTTTGTATCAGATGCTTCTTTAGAGATAATCGATTGACAGCGATGAAAAAAAATCGTGTAAAAAATACGAAAAACAAATCAGCAAAAGTAAGAATTGATAAATGTTAAAATATAGCCACAAATAAGTTAATAGACGATAATTTCGAAATAAAACTAAATAGACGTATATTATAGAGGATATTTTCATGATGCGGTTGGTTGCAAGTTCAGTCGATATTTTGGGCATCCCTGGAGTATCTGCTCAAAAACAACAACGAAATTGTTGTTATTAAATGACCCTCAAAATGAATGAATCGTTCGAACAAATTCTGTTGATGCTTACGATGTTCAGAAAATTGATAATTTTCATAATGAATATTCTCTATTTTAGCCAAAAACAAAAACACAAAAAAAAAAATTATATATGAAAAATTCTTTGTTACAAATAAAAAACGTGTAAGAAAACCAAAAAAAAAAATTTATCTCTAAAAATCAATTAGTTCGCTTCGTAAGCGCAAAGAAGTTCCACGAAAGACAGTTCGTAAACCGCGTTCAGAAAAGAAGGATTCGGACGATGGGAAGCAGGACGACGAGGAGAAAAAGAAATCAAAAGATGAGAGCGGTGACAACGAGGAGGAGAAGGACATTACCGGAAAGAGTGATGAAACTGAGAATAAAGAGAGCGGAGGAACACCGACTGCTGCTAAGAAGCCAATAGCAGATGAAGATGGTAAGGGCACATCAACGGCGATGAATACGAGCACCAATGATCAGGGGAGTGATAATGCTGATAATGAAGCAGTCGGGGATCCAGAAGAAAAGGATGAAGACGACAATAAATCATCGAAACGATCACCTTCGAAGAGTAGGAAAAATAAGAAGGGGTTCATTAAGTTGACATGCGTTCACTGTCGCACAAAATGTTTGACTTTCAAGGTAATGAAAAGTTTGATAAACTATTTTTGAAGCAAATCTAGAAAAGGAAATTGTATATGCAGGAATATAGCAATCACTTGTATTCGCGGACGCATAGTCTATCGATGAGACGATTAGCTTTGCGACAGAAGGCGCAGTTGTCTCACTTGCGAATGGCACAGCGCAGCGCGCAACGTGACATAGAAGAGAAATCAAAAGACGAGCTAGATGATTGTAAGCCTCAGTTTTGTCTACTTTGCCGACTGAACTACCGACAAGCGAAATCAAAACATCAAGTATCCGAGTTTCACCATAGTATGAAGAAGCTGTTGAGACCGTATTGCAGCGTTTGCCACATCGCGTTCAAGAACCCAATGGTGTATGAGTCACATCGCTGTTCTCTGGAACACATTAAAGTAAAAAAAAAAATGAAATGTTCACACAGGAATTAGGTTAATCGGTTGATTTTTTCTCCACAGCGTAAGGCTCGAAACGAGTCAATAAACAGCGATCAAAGTGATAACGAAAAGGAAGTTGATCTAAATAATTTCCTCACCGTTGACTCCGTGGGAGAAATTGATGCTCACGGCCACCAATTGATGGACGAAGATGATGATGACGAAGCGCAAAAAACTGGTGACAGCGAACAGGTTAATGTGGGAGCTGAGCATGTAAAAAAAACCGAGGCACTGTATTGTGATTTATGCCGATTCTATTTTGCACCAAAAGAAGACGAAGAGGGTGCAATTAAAAAACATTGTTCGACAAGATTGCACTTGAAGGCGTACTTGTGTTACAAGGACGATCAGACATTACGTTTGGAGGCCGAACGATTACAGCGTCGTCAGAAAGAAACAAAAGACAATAAAAAGAAGGACGAAGAAAAATCAGAAAAAGATAAAGACAAGGAAGCGTCCGAAGAGCCAGAAAATCAAGTGTCGGAGGATGAGGACTTAGGCGACCTTATTAGGCATAATGCCCGTGAAGACGATAACCAGGAAGACGACGAAGACGATGGCTCCGTATTAAACATAAATATCGAAAGGTATGCGAATATCAAATAAATAAAAACGTTCTCATTAAACTGCCCTTATTTGTAACCAACTTTTTCACCCATAGGTCGGATCGATTTGATCGTTTCAAAAATAGCGAAAAACAAGAAATGAATGGCAACGCAAAAGATAGCGAGAACGAAAAAAATGATGAAAAGGATAACGATAAAGCAACACCAACAGCAGCAACACCAGCAGCGACTAATCCGGCTAGTGCAAAGAAGCCTCTAATTGATCTTAAAATAGTCAAAGACGAGAAGATCGACAAATAAGAATTTACAATCGTTACAAACTGCAATATTAATGTTTTATCCCATTTCTAAATAACTATAGGGAGTCCTCCTTGCGGGACCCCAATTACTGATCAGGATGTAATATATTATTTGAATTTCTCACACCAAACAAAAAAATAAGTAAACAAACCTTCATATTATATAATATGTATAGTTATGAAATGAAAATTAATCGAAAGCAAGAGAAGTGAGTGAAATAATGATGGGAAAAAATAATAACAAACAATAATAAATAATTAATGTTAGTTGGAAAGAGAAAAAACTTTTATCGATAGTTTATATTTTTTTCCAATACATCAACACAATAATCAATTTTCCAATATTTTATTTAAAAATAAAATTTCATTGATAGATTATTTGGCCATCGCCAAACTCTTATTAGAGTAACAATGTATAATATCATAAATATGATTAAATTAAAAGATTGTATGTATTTAATGTTGTTTTATTTATTTCTGTTTAAGTTTGTTCGTAATTTTTCTAGAAACCAAAGTTGGAAATACATTATAAAGAATTAACATCAGTAGTCTTTCTTTTTATAAGGTTTAGTAAAAAGTAATCCATTATTTTGCCAATAGATGGCTTTAGGAGTCTGTATCTCCCGTTTTAAAAGTGCGATCGGGTTGCACTAGATGGCGTTAGAAAGAGAAGATTTCGTACTAAAAAAGCTCATACGGTTTTGTGATTACTTGACTCAGTATTTTTTTAGCACGCGTCAAAGAGAAAATACGCCATATTTTACAGTTTTTCTTCGATAAAGGCGAAAACGCAAGCCAGGCAGCTGAAAATGTGAATAGTGTTTACGGTCCTGATACTGTAACAGCCAATCACGCACAATTTTGGTTTCGTCGATTCCGTTCCGGTAATTTTGATGTCAAAGATGCACCACGCTCTGGAAGGCCAATTGTCGAAAATGTCGATAAAATAACGGAAATCGTCGAGTTCGACCGTCACGTAAGCACTGTTTCGATTGCCCAGGAGCTAAACATTGCACAAAAAACCGTTTGGAACCACTTAAATAAGGCTGGATACAAAAAGAAGCTCGATGTATGGGTGCCACACGAGTTATCGCAAAAAAACCTCATGGACCGAATTTCACTCTGCGAATCGCTGCTGAATATCGATCCATTTCTGAAGCGTATGGTTACTGGTGATGAAAAGTGGGTCACTTACGACAACGGTCGTGGTCAAATCGCGGTCACCCGGCGCAAACGGTGGTCAAGCCAGGATTGACAGCCAGGAAAGTTTTGCTGTGTGTTTGGTGGGACTGGCAGGGAATCATCTACTATGAGCTGCTCCCCTACGGCCGAACTCTTAATTCGGACCTATACTATGAACAATTGGACCGTCTGAAAGAAGCAATCGCCCAGAAGCGGCCAGCTTTGGCCAATAGGAGAGGAATTGTGTTCCATCAGGACAACGCCAGGCCGCATACATCGATAGTGACTCGCCAGAAGTTCCGGGACCTTGGTTGGGATGTCCTTATGCATCTACCTTATAGTCCGGACCTGGCACCAAGTGATTACCACCTCTTCCTGTCTATGACGAATGATTTTGCAGGTGAAAAATTCGCCTCAAGAGAAGATTGTGAAAATCGACTGTCCCACTTTTTTGCCAATAGGGACGAGGGTTTCTATGAGAGAGGCATTATGAAATTACCTCCAAAATGGCAACAAGTTATCGAACAAAACGGTGCATATTTGACCTAAATCGTATCGTTCTATCTATGCTAAATAAAACCTTCAATTTAATGCAAAAATAATGGATTTCTTTTTACTACACCTTATATATAACACGTTCGCCTCGCATGGTACGTTTAATGAATTTAGTGAGAAAATATATACAAAAACTAACATTTAATGGAGTTATTAAATTGTTTAAAAGACTTTACATACAAACAAACAAAACACATTCGATCCGGCCTTGTAGTGGTAGGTAGAATATACATTTCAGTACTAATGTTACTTGTAATGAAAATAAAACAAGCTAACGTTCGTTCGTGCTCAGATTTAATTATTATGTAATGGAGGCACAGTCGATGAGACATTGGCGTAGTGACGTTGGTTTCAACAATGCCGATAGGATATCGTAAGGGAAGTTTCTCACATTAACTCTGAGCGTGTTTTGCAGATAACTAAAATTTGATTTAAACAAATAATTATAATAATTTAAAATTACGTATTCGAGGATGTACGAGGTCTGTTCAAAAAGTATCGGGAATTTTAAATTTCCGGGGGGTATATTCGATTTTCGATTTTTTGTGGCGTTATGTTGGTACTCATGTATCTCACTTATGCCGACAAATTCGGCCATTTTGAATGTTCAGTTAATTTTTGACAGCTGCTTTACTTGCACGTGTTTTGGCTCGTCTTCGATTTTTGTCCATTTTCGACCAAAAACAGCATCGCATTAACATTTCTAAGGAGCTGTTGGACTCTGTCCGCGATGACCCAAATTTGCTCCAGAGGATCATAACTGGTGACGAATCATGGGTTTATGGTTATGACGTGGAAACCAAAGCTGAATTATCCAAATGGAAGCTGCCGCACGAGCCAAGACAGAAAAAAGCGGGCCAAGTTCAGTCGAATGTGAAGGTTTTGCTTACAGTTTTCTTTGATTGCAGGGGCGTGGTGCATCATGAGTTCTTCCCACAGGGTAGAACGGTCAATAAGGAATATTACCAACAAGTTATGTGCAAGTTGCGCGAAGCAATACGCCCGAAACGCTCGGATTTGTGGAAGAACAAAAATTGGCTTTTGCACCATGATAACGCCCCTGCTCACGCATCGTTGCATTATTATTACACTAATAATGCCGCAGCCACCGTATTCTCCAGATCTGGCCCCCTGTGACTTTTTCTTGAAAAATTTCAATTTTTTTCGGAGCAACCCCACCTCACCCATAAAAGGACGACGATTGAGGAGATAAAGAAAGCATCGAAGGAGAAGCTGAACAAGATCACAAAAAAGGATTTTTTGAAGTGCTTCGAGGATTGGAAAAAACGTTGGCGCAAGTATATAATATCTGGTGGGGATTACTTTGAAGGGGACAAAATAGATATTTATGAATAAATATATAATTTTTGAAAAAATACAAAATTCGTGATACTTTTTGAACAGACCTCGTATACAACAGCAGAAAATGCAATCGATCTATCGTAAATTAATATGGCCTTTTAATAAAATTTATATTTAACTAATTTAATTAGCACGAACTAGAAAGTAATATTACCTGTAAGTTATGCGCAAGTTGCGCCAAGCAATCCGCCAGAAACGCCAGGATTTGTGGAAGAACAAAAATTGGCTTTTGCACCATGATAACACCCCTTCTCACGCAAGGTTGCTTATGCGCGAATTTTTGGCCAAAAACAACACACTATTAATACCGCAGCCACTGTATTACACAGATCTGGCCTCCTGTGACTCTTGTTCCCGAAACATTCTTTGATCAATTTGTTGGAATGGTCAAAAATCGAAGACGAACCAAAACAAGTGCAAGAAAAGCAGCTGTCAAAAATTAATCGAACATTAAAAATGGCCGAACTTGTCGGCATAAGTTAGAGACATGAGTACCAACATAACGCCACAAAAAATCGAAAATCGAATATACGAAAATTCAAAATTCGCGATACTACTTTTAAAACAGACCTCGTATGTTAGTAATTATAATCTTAATCAAATATATCTTATTATTTACTAAAAGACTGTTTTAATACAAAAAAATATCTCTAACCCAAACGTCTCTTTAATTCTCACATTTTGGTTGATTTTGACCCGCGGCCATAAAAAATTTGCCGACCCTTGCTTTAAAGTGTTAAAAGAACTCGGTCTAATGCTTACTGAACGAGCAAATTTACTATTTTTCCTCATTGATGTCCCAGAATGCTAGTAGTACGGCAAAGGAAAGTCTCTTCTACCGGACTTCTGGTCGAGAATCTAACTTACACTATCTTTATAAATCCCATTTAATCTTAATCCATAATAAACTTTGCTTCCCAAGTGTTATCTTCTTCATAATCTTTTAAAACAAGTTATTTCCACCGTCTATCCGAAAAAGACTTCGTCTTCCCTTTCCTTAATAATATCTCAATTAGAAGGAGATCTATATACTCTTTCTCTTTATTTCCAAAACCTCCCATTAAGTAGATGCAAAAGGTTCCTTTCTTGATGACTCCACGCTTCTCTTTAAAGACGCTGCTGTCGATAAACGCAAAATATCCCTTTCGGTCGTCCAATTTGTTCGCGGTGACCATCACGAGATCAAATGTGGAACCAATCTCCCCAAAAACAGCGCAGTTCTCAATTGACTTGATGTCAATTTGTGGCTCCTCAATTGACCCAGTTCCCAAATGTCTTCGATATTGATTGATGAAAAATCAAAATATTGAAGTGCGTTGCATTTCAGGTCAAGCTGGTATTCTCGGCAATGAGCGGGCTGATCCCCTCTTCAACTAAATGGCATTTAACATTCTTAGTCATGGGTTTGTTCGGAATTTCAGTGGTAACAAGATTGTTTCTTTAGCCTCAATCATTCCGAAAATTTTTCTCAGAATTCGAATTGGGTAAGCAGCGTCATTCAACACACCATTCCCCATATTTTAAATGAATGTCACTAAACCCAGAATTTCCCTTTTCCCACTTCCATCTAGAAGCTCCTAGATCCTTTCCGAAGCCTATTCCACAAAAATTTTAACCACCTCAAATTGCTTCCTCCAACTAACTATCAACTCTTACATAACTTAAAGTCGGCGAAAATACCCTCCTCCACAGTCTTGGGGCACTACCGAATGGCTTCTTCTGGGGCTCTTGTCTCAGACACTTTCTATAAAAACGAATTCGCCTAGCATTTTGAAGCAACAAAAACATTTGCAGTGCTTACATTTCCAGCCATTTTCCAATATGTTGACAGCAACAAGTGCTCAAACTAGTAGTTTTTTCAGCAACAATCCTCCAACTTGAAAATTTTTCCGATTTTAAAATAAAGAAATTCTTATAAAAACTTCTTTAGATCTTAAAAAAAATATATTATAATATTTGAAAATTTAAAATAAAACAATAAAATCATGAAAAACGTTCAGTATTAACACTAGATTTACCATTTATTCTACCAAAATCAGTCAAAATGACTGGTCTTTAAGAAAAGTAATTATGTGTAGTGAGATTTCCAGTCTTTATTTACTTTTAAAAAAATAACAAAATAAGTTTAATAATATTCATTGTAATAAATAGATTTATAGACACATTACTCAGACTTTTTGCACACGTCGATTTTTCTCTGTGTACACTTTCCGCATAAATTTTTTTTTACATAATATTGCAAATAGTTTTGTGGTCTTATTATTATTAAAATATTCTATTTGACACCATTTATGTACAGAATATGTTAATTTCTTGTGGTTTTTCCTTGCAGTCTGATATTCAGAAGCAAGTTCTTCAGTTACGCGAAACAGAAAATCTTTCCTTGATATAGTTTCACCCGTTATTCAGCTAAATCCAAGATATTTGGATATTTGGACCTGACTTGACACTACCATATACTTTCGTGCCATTTGATCAGTGATATCGACTCCCAATTTAGTGGTGTTATAAAAGGACACAGTTTCGGGTAGTCTCTTGTTAGTATTATCTATTTTTACGTGCTTGTGTTTTGTACTTAGTAGCAGTACTTTCTTATTTGGTTTACTCTTGTTAACTGTAAGTTTACATCTATTTGATTCGTACAGCAACATTGAGAAACGAACTATGTCATCTTTTTTCTGTTTGCAATTTTTCGGGAGTTCCCTCCTTGTTTGCACGTATGTGTATTGTTCCAACTAAAGAAGTTTTTTTAGATAATAATTTTAACGCCAAAGGAACACTAGTAAAGAAATTGTCCATTGCTATGGTCCTACCTTTCATAGTATATAGTTCTAAAAGTTTTATTACAACAAATTCACTTAGTGGGGTTGATGAATCTCGAGCCTCATCTGTTCCTAAATAAGGAAAGCCACTTAACGCATATCAGAGAGGCCAGCCAAAATTTTATGCCAAATTTCTGAAGTTTTTTTGGCATATATTGTATACGTATGAACCTGCATTTGGCCTTCGTTGGAAAGAGCTGCTCATCCACCGTAATATAAGCTCCTGGTTTGAAGAAATTTAGGCTATTTTCAATAAATTTATCCCAAACTGTTGAAACTATAGCGAATTTGTCCATTTGCAAACGTTGACTTCTCAGTGAAATCACGCCTAATCATAGCTACTTAGCTCCCCCTTCATAATATTTCTTTTTGCGTATGCTGTAGGCCCGGACTCGTCCTTGAAAATACTCTGAACTGGTGATATTCCAGCAACACCCCCTTCTTCAATTATTCCCGGAACCATAAATTTTTTGCCGAAAAAATGTTGCAGTACTTACCAATTATTGTAGCTGCCCCAATTTTCGAGCACTTTTTCTACTAAATCAAGTCGTATGTCATGAATAGCACGTTCAATATTGACTTCTAAAGCTTGAAGAGAGTCTGGTTTATTGCTAAAAACCAATGACTTTAAATAACCCCACAAGAAATAGTCTAATGGTGTTAAATCACAACTTTTTGGAGGCCATTGAATGTTACAATTTTTTGAAATAATCGAATCTCCAAACTTTTCTCGCAATAATTCGGTTGTTGCATGTACTGTGTGGCACGTAGCCCCGTCCTGTTCGAACCAGATGTTATGAAGATCAACTTCTTCCAATTTCGACCATTAAAAAAGTTGGTTATCATCGATCTATACCGCTCTCCATTGACAGTAACGGTGTTACCAGCTTCATTTCGAAAGAAGTACGGACCGATGATTCCACTAGACCAAAAACCACACCAAACTGTCAATTTAGGTGAATGTAATGGGTGTTCATGAATAATTTGTGGATTTTCTTCGCACCAGAATCGACAGTTTTGTTTATTTACCGCACCACTCAGATGAAAGTAAGCCTCATCGGAGAAGATGATTTTCTTAAAAAAGTCGTTATCGTTTTCAAGTTGTTCCAAGATAAAATCAGCAAATTCATGACTTTCACGGTGGTCCAATGGCTTCAGTTCTTGAGTGATAACAAATTTATACTAATGCAAGCCCAAATCCTTTCTCAAAATCCACCAGATTATGGTTTGAGACAGTCCCAATTCTTGAGAACGTCTTGGAATCGACAAATTGCGGTCTTCAGCAACACTTGCCTGAACGGCAGAAATATTTTCATTACTTCGAGCGGTTATTTGTCTTATTTGTACTTGAACTTTATGTAAAGAAAATGTGCGCTCGAAATTTTTAACAATTCGACGAATAGCGAGCACAGTTGAACGATTATTACGACCATAAAATGGCAAAAGCGCACGAAAAGTTGCAATTGGAGAACGATTATTTTGATAATAAAATTGAATAATTTGTAAACGTTGTTCTTGCGTATATCTTTCCATGATGAAATTGTAAACATTACTGAATACAATGAAAAAAAAAAGACAGATAATGACATATTACAAATGGCCGTTATAAAATAATATAGAGTTCATAAAACCAATTCTTCCGTTATAGCTACAAAAGTCATGAAATGATTACAGAAAGAAAATGTTCCATGCAGTAGGAATTTTAAATTGAACCTGAAAAATCAGTCATTTTGACTGGTGTGGTTAAACTAGTGTTAAAGAACGTTTGCGATAAAAGTTTTTGGTTAAAGAACCTTTATTAAAACGTTAAAAAAAATATTAAATTTCAGTACATAAAACTACTAAAAATAGTGCAAATTAATTACGTAAACTTAAAAAAAATAACGAACTTTCCTTAGAAACGATACTAGACAATAAAATTCATTAGTTTTTTTAAATAAATTTTATTAAAAGGCATTTTCTGAAAAATTCCACATTCGCTTAAATAATATTAAAAAAAAAATCCCGATTACAATTCAAAATCGTCCCGCACGTTGTTGTACTCGAGAACGTGCCTTCTGATCGCCGAACTATCCACCCACGTTACGAAATCTTCAAGGTTTCGGGAGACTATAAACGCTGCGTCCTTAACCATATCGGGTCCAACGCGGACGTGTCCTTGTTCGATAAGATCGGTTGCGTTTTTTACATGTTCTGACATTTTCTCTGCACGAAAAAGAAAAACAATTCAATCAAAATCAAGTGAAACCATAGCCAAGACGGGGAAAATAACTTCCAATACTCACGCCTGACCATTACAACTGGTAGCCGACGACGGCAGAAGCTACTCGCCGAGACCTTGTTGGCATTTTCGAGGTCCCATTTGGTCGGAATCAATCCCAAAGCAAAGAGTTTCTCCAAGAGCATAGCACTCGACTCCGTTCGGAATGGGTCTTTCGAATCTAATTCGGCGATTTTTTTTGCCAATTCACGAATCTCACGCGACAATTTATTGTATCTAAAATAGATAAAAGAGAAACCATTAAAATAAGGAAAATCAAAGAATACGGAAGAAACTTTTGCGGCGCAAACCAACTAACTTTGTGTACTCCTCTCGCTTTCGGACGTGGTATTTTCGCAGAATTTTATTCTCATGATGGCTATTGTCACATTTCCATGTCATAAAATCGACTTTCTTCAACAATTTCTGTTCGTGGAATTTTAGTTTTCGAACCATTTTAGTATAACAAAACACGAAATTTCTATAAAATTAAAATAATTTTCGTTCGCATTGGAATATCAACAAACTTGTTATGCCCGGAACGACACAACAACAAAACTTTGACAGATTATTGTGGAAACGTGCGAATGAGGGGTAAATTCACAATAGTACATTTTTCAAATACTCTCGAATTTTCAAACTACTTATTGGTAGCAGACACATCTATTGACTATAATTCATACTACAGTAGTTTTTATATTGAGCACATTCCAAAGAAGTGGTGGTTGTATAAGATATTTGTGAATGGTGAAATTGAATTGCCTGCGCTAGCAAAATAATACTCTCCTATCTATGATGGCGCACTCTGGTATTATTCTTACGAAATATACGATTTTCGTAGACATCAACCCATTTCGAGCTAATAAAAATAAATTTTGGTTTTGTGGTTGTTGTCTGATATAATTCCAATTCGAATGACGTCCAGAATTTTGGTTAATTTGACTAATTTTCTTTTTTACTATAATTAATTAATAATCACCTTCCTTCTTGTGGCCCTTTGGAGGCAAAACTCGAAAACGATCTGTTCCACACACATTGGAATTATTATTTAAGACAAAACACCATCCTACAATTTCAGGATTTTGCAAAAACATCCAACATTTTTGTATATGCAATAAATACAGGGTGGTGGGCCGGTAACTTGGTTGGACTTATTTAAATTGTTTATTTTTGAAATTTTTTTATATATTTTTTTTTGTGTGTGTGCAGATTAAAAAGAATTTATTTTGATAATATCAAAATAGTTGAATTTTATTTCTCTTCTGGACGATCTATTGTTACAACACAAAGAAAATATCGTTAGGCTTTTAATACTCCCGCTTATAGCTCCCAGTGCAAACATGATAACAAACTTAATAGCCCCGTTTTGAGGAGCGTGGTCTACTAACCCTTCCAATTCCCACCGAGTCCAATCCTTTTAGTCAAAAATACTTTGTCGAATTATTAGACTCGCAATAGTATTATTTATCATGACTTAAAGTGTCATTTGTTCGTAATGTGAATGTATCTCGTTATAAAAAGTTTTATTCCAATCTTTTCGAATCTTCCTTGTTGAAGAAAATATTCTCCACTTCCTTTCCTATGAAACACTACGTGGTCTGTTCAAAAAGTATCGTGAATTTTAAATTTCCGCGGCTTACGTATATTCGATTTTCGATTTTTTATGGCGTTATGTTGGTACTTATGTCTCTCACTTATGCCGACAAGTTCGGCCATTTTGAATGTTCGGTTAATTTTTGACAGCTGCTTTTCTTGCACGTGTTTTGGCTCGTCTTCGATTTTGCCCACTCCAAAAAATGGATCAAAAAATCTGTTTCGGGAACAAGAAAAAGTCACAGGGGGCCAGATCTGGGAAATACGGTAGCTGCGGCATTATTATTGTGTTGTTTTTGCCCAAAAATTCGTGCACAAGCAACGATGTGTTATCATGATGCAAAAGCCAATGTTTGTTCTTCCACAAACCCGGGCGTTTCTGGGGGATTGCTTTGCGCAACTTGCGCATAACTTGCAGATAATATTCCTTATTAATCGTTCTACCCTGTGGCAAGAACTCATGATGCACCACGCCACTGCAATCGAAGAAAATTGTAAGCGAAACCTTCACATTCGACCGAACTTGGCGCGCGTTTTTCGGTCTTGGCACGTGTGGCAGCTTCCATTGGGATAATTGAGTTTTGGTTTCCACGTCATAACCATAAACCCATGATTTGTCACCAGTTATGACCCTCTGAAGCAAATTTGGTTCGTCGCGGACAGACTCCAACAGCTCCTTAGCAATGTTAATGCGATGCTGTTTTTGGTCGAAAATGGGCAAAAATCGAAGACGAGGCAAAACACGTGCAAGCAAAGCAGCTGTCAAAAATTAAGTGTACATTCAAAATGGCCGGAATTTAGCGTTAGTAATTACTGCATCCTCAAACCCATTCAAACTTGAACCTTTTCGTTTTCTTGTTGTTTGGACTTCTGCCTTTAATTTATTTAAAAAAAATTGTATCGTTTAGCTATTTAGTTTTGTTTTCATCCAAATTTGGAAAATCGGCCTAGGAAGGTTGAGGACCAACAATTGCAGGCTCTTTTGGACGAAAACGATACCCAATCGTAAAAAATGCTCGCGGAGCAATTGGGTGTTACTCAACAAGCCATTTTCATGTATCTGGATGCCATGGGGAAGATTGAAAAGATCGGAAAGTGGGTGCCGCATGAATTGAACGATAGGCAGATGGAGCGATGCCAAAACACATGCAAAATCTTGCTCGACAGACAAAAAAGAAAGTCGTTCCTGCATCGGCTTGTGACAAGCGATGAAAAGTGGATATATTTTGAGAATCCTAAACGCAAGAAATCGTGGGTTGATCCCGGCCAACCATCAACATCTTCCCCAAGACCAAATTACTTCGGACGGTAGACGATGCTGTGCGTTTGGTGGGATCAGAAGGGTATCGTCTACTATGAGATGTGCGTTGTCGTGGAGGAAACCAGGTGTAACTGTCAATGTCCACCGCTACCACCAACAACTGATCAAATTCTACCGTGCTCTGCGTGAAAAAAAGACGGATCATCAACAAAGACATAACAAGCTGATTTTCCTCCACGACAACGCACTATCGCACACGTCAAAAATGGTCCAAAACTACTTGGAGACACTCAAATGGGAGGTGCTCGCTGAGCAGCACTTCGATTCTTACGAAGACGTCCGAAAATGGCTTGATGAGTGGTTTGCCTCGAAAGAGAAGGAATTTTTTTGGCGTGGTATCCACAAATTGCCCGAGAGATGGGATACTTTGAATAAATTTGTTTTTTGCTTTCTATGAAAACAACATGTTTTTTTTAACTAACAAACAGCGGGTTTAAGCTTATATACCTGGTAGAATGTATTTTCTTCTTATTTTTTGTTGGATATATAACAAAAAAATAAGAAGAAAATACAGTCTAATCGTATCGTAAATCGAAAACAAAAAAGAAACCAACAAAGAATTAATTAAAATACCTTCGAATTGTTCGCACCGAGAACAGTTCATTCACAATTTGCAGGTTTATCCGTGATTTTGTTCACAATGGAAAATTTTTTTAGAATTCAGAAAAATATTGTATTTTAACAATTTGAATTATGGAAAAATGATTTTTGCACTACTCATTATAGAAATTGTTCCCATTCGTCCATTGTTTTTAGAGTAGAATGATTTTTCCAGGTTAAGAATCTAAAAGATTTGACCGATTTTCCAATCGTACAGTTTTCCGATTTCTATTCGCAGCCAGAATTCCATCGTTGCAGACAACAGCAGCGTACTTCCCATAAAATATTGCAGAGTTTTTTTCCTGCTTAGTTTTTCTTTTAGGAAGTATTTATTTGCATTTAATGAGTTCTAATTTTCAAGATAATTTGTAAAAAAAACATGCATTTTTCAACTACTTCTGAGAGTGTTCATGAAAAGATCCCACAATCGTACGAACTCGCAATATTTTTATTTAGCGATTTTTTTTTTGCAATTTACTATTATCCACAACTACTTACAACTAGGAATAATCAGATTTTGATGACTGTAAATACAAAGGACACGAGGGCCAGTAAAGGAAAACACCCATCGATGTTACCTCAGGAACAGGATAATAAGGGCTATCGTCGTTTTAAATGTCGTTCGGTGTAAGAGGTCTGTTCAAAAAGTATCGCGAATTTTGTGTTTTCTCAAAAATTATTAATTTATTCATGAATATATATTTTGACCCCTTCAAAATTATCCCCCTCAGATATTATACACTTCTGGCAACGTTTTTTCCAATCCTCGAAGCACTTTTTTGTGATCTTGTTCAGATCCTCCTTCGATGCCGTCTTTATCTCCTTAATCGTAGCGGGAATAAGAAATCCTCCTTAATGG
Source organism: Atherix ibis (assembly GCA_958298945.1). Taxonomy (NCBI): domain Eukaryota; kingdom Metazoa; phylum Arthropoda; class Insecta; order Diptera; family Athericidae; genus Atherix; species Atherix ibis. The sequence goes on along the minus strand of OY282606.1, from coordinate 102,978,981 downwards.
GGCTCTTCAGTTTCGGGAATAAGAAAAAGGCACAGGGGGCAGATATGGGGAATAAGGTGGCTGCGGCATTATTAGTGTGTTGTTTTTGGCAAAAGCCAATTTTTGTTCTTCCACAAATCCGGGCCTTTCTGGAGGATTGCTACTTGCAATTCGCGCATAACTTGCAGGTAATATTTCTTATTGACCGTTCTACCCTGTGCCAAGAACTCATGATGCAACACGCCCATCATGCAAAACCTTCAAATTCGACCGAACTTGGCGCTTTTTTCGGTCTTGGCTCGTGCGGCAGCTTCCATTGGGATGATTGAGCTTTGGTTTCCACGTCATAACCATAAACCCATGATTCGTCACCAGTTATAACCCTCTCGAGCAAATTTGGGTCGTCACGGACAGACTCCAACAGTTCTTTAGCAATATTAATGCGATGCTGTTTTTGGTCGAAATTGAGCAAAAATCGAAAACGAGCCAAAACACGTGCAAGAAAAGCAGCTGTCAAAAATTAGCTGAACATTCAAAATGGTTGAACTTGTCGGCGTAAGTGAGAGACATGAGTACCAACATAACGCCACAAAAAATCGAAAATCGAATATACGTAACCCGCGGAAATTCAAAATTCGCGATACTTTTTTAACAGACCTCGTATAATGAAAGAGTGGAAGTTAACAGTTCGCTTCCTGAAGGATTAGGATGGTAGGATCGACTCGAATGAATCGGGTGATGCCACAGTTCATGAACAAATCGAACGTTTAGGACACGACGGATAATCGTAAGGGCAGTGACAATTTTTCAAACGATTCGAGATTGTAGGGTTTGGATTGGAAGGCGATTGGAATGCTTAGTCGAGCCCCAAAAATCAAGTCCATGTATCCATATCGGTTTCAGTACCGTATTGTATGACAATAGTTTGCTTTTTATTGTAAGTTTCGACCTACTGTCTTGGAGTCGTAGTAATTGTTTGTGTTACTTCTTTTAGTTTTTGTATGAGGATTCCAGGTAACCTCATTTTTGTAGAATATTACTTCCATTTAGGGTTATATCAAGTATCTATTCTCGGCAGAATGTAAAAGTAACATGAGCACCTTTTTGTGGATATGGTTCTGAAAGACTTTTATGGCTGTATCGTCAGCATATGTTACAGTAAGGATAACAGTATAACAAGGAATATCATGAGTGTAAATGTTGCAAAGGATTGGACGTAGGATGCTACCCTGAGGTACACCAGCCACGATAGGATAAATGTCGGATAGGATTTTGGGATCTGGAAATAATCAGAGGGTAGGACTCCCTATAGCTTCCAAAGCAATCCTGCATGTCATATACGGTTAAGAAATACGCCTGGACAATATTCCTATCGCTCAAACTGATGCTGAGGAATCACACCCTCGTTTTTAAAAATGGGATAAAGGAGTATTTTTTTTAGGATTTTTATCTTCCTGTAATTATTGTGGCAGGGTTATTCAGAACTGGCGGTTGTAAAAAATTTCTAACATGGTCCGGTATACAGCCCCATACAAATCTATCGCCACCCATATTTCTATACCAAACAGTGCATTTAAGAGGGTATCCCAAAAAAATAATTAAAATTATTCCACAAGGGATTTTCGTCTTTTCCAAGTTTATTTTTGTTCCAAGTTTTTTTTTTTTTAAATTACTAATTTTTTTGAGCCCTTGAGTAGAATTGTTATTTTTTACTGATTTGCGGAGTTTCAATAGTCTTTCTTAAGGATGAGCCTAATTTGTAAATTTAATTTTTTTTTTTTGATTGGGGACAGATTTTAAGTTGAAATTGATTTTTCCTAATTTTTTCTTATAAATTAAAATGATTCCACAAGAAATTTTCCTCTTTTCCAAGCTTATTTTTGTTTCAAGTTTTTTTTTTTAAAGATTACTAATTTTTTTGAGCCCTTGAGTAGAATTGTAATTTTTAACTGATTTGTAGAGTTTCAAGAGTCTTTTTTAAGGACGAGCTTAATTTGTGATTTAATTTTTTTTTGTTATTTGGGGACAGATTTTATGTTGAAATTGATTTTTCCTAATTTTTTCTTATAAATTAAAATTATTCCCCAAAAAATTTTCGCCTTTTCCAAGCTTATTTTTGTTCCAAGTTTTTTTTTTTTTTTTAAATTACTAATTTTTTTGGGCCCTTGACTAGAATTGTAATTTTTTACTGTTTTGTAGAGTTTCAAGAGTCTTTTTTAAGGATGAGCTTAATTTGTAAATTTAATTTTTTTTTGTTGATTGGGGACAGATTTTATGTTGAAATTGATTTTTCCTAATTTTTTCTTATAAATTAAAATGATTCCACAACAAATTTTCGTCTTTTCCAAGTTTATTTTTGTTTCAAGTTTTTTTTTTAAAGATTACTAATTTTTTTGGGCCCTTGAGTAGAATTGTTATTTTTTACTGCTTTTCGGAGTTTCAAGAGTCTTTTTTAAGGATGAGCTTTATTTATGATTTAATTTTTTGTTTTTGTTTGGGGACAGATTTTATGTTGAAATTGATTTTTGGTGATTTTTTCTTATAAATTGCAATTATTCCACAAAAATTTTCGTCTTTTCCAAGCTTATTTTTGTTTCAAGTTTTTTTTTTTTTAAAGATTACTAATTTTTTTGAGCCCTTGAGTAGAATTGTAATTTTTTACTATTTTGTAGAGTTTCAAGAGTCTTTTTTAAGGATGAGCTTAATTTGTAAATTTAATTTTTTTTTTGTTGATTGGGGACAGATTTTATGTTGAAATTGATTTTTCCTAATTTTCTCTTATAAATTAAAATGATTCCACAAGAAATTTTCCTCTTTTCCAAGCTTATTTTTGTTTCAAGTTTTTTTTTTTAAAGATTACTAATTTTTTTGAGCCCTTGAGTAGAATTGTTATTTTTTACTGCTTTTCGGAGTTTCAAGAGTCTTTTTTAAGGATGAGCTTTATTTATGATTTAATTTTTTGTTTTTGTTTGGGGACAGATTTTATGTTGAAATTGATTTTTGGTGATTTTTTCTTATAAATTGCAATTATTCCACAAAAATTTTCGTCTTTTCCAAGCTTATTTTTGTTTCAAGTTTTTTTTTTTTTAAAGATTACTAATTTTTTTGAGCCCTTGAGTAGAATTGTAATTTTTTACTATTTTGTAGAGTTTCAAGAGTCTTTTTTAAGGATGAGCTTAATTTGTAAATTTAATTTTTTTTTTGTTGATTGGGGACAGATTTTATGTTGAAATTGATTTTTCCTAATTTTCTCTTATAAATTAAAATGATTCCACAAGAAATTTTCCTCTTTTCCAAGCTTATTTTTGTTTCAAGTTTTTTTTTTTAAAGATTACTAATTTTTTTGAGCCCTTGAGTAGAATTGTTATTTTTTACTGCTTTTCGGAGTTTCAAGAGTCTTTTTTAAGGATGAGCTTTATTTATGATTTAATTTTTTGTTTTTGTTTGGGGACAGATTTTATGTTGAAATTGATTTTTGGTGATTTTTTCTTATAAATTGCAATTATTCCACAAAAATTTTCGTCTTTTCCAAGCTTATTTTTGTTTCAAGTTTTTTTTTTTTTAAAGATTACTAATTTTTTTGAGCCCTTGAGTAGAATTGTAATTTTTTACTATTTTGTAGAGTTTCAAGAGTCTTTTTTAAGGATGAGCTTAATTTGTAAATTTAATTTTTTTTTTGTTGATTGGGGACAGATTTTATGTTGAAATTGATTTTTCCTAATTTTCTCTTATAAATTAAAATGATTCCACAAGAAATTTTCCTCTTTTCCAAGCTTATTTTTGTTTCAAGTTTTTTTTTTTAAAGATTACTAATTTTTTTGGGCCCTTGAGTAGAATTGTTATTTTTTACTGCTTTGCGGAGTTTCAAGAGTCTTTTAGATTGTTTCTTAAAAATTTTATATATTTTGTATGTTTTTCGGTAGAGCACTAATTTTCAGGAAAAAAAACATTCATCTGAGAATGGACTCATTCTACTTTTTAAAGAATTATCAAACCTAATAAAAATGAAATTGTTTTTTTTTTGTTTATAAAAGAAAAACTTATAAATAAACTTTACTAAATATAACCCAGAAATTGATAAAAATCTCTCCGAATTTGGATGCATTCCGAAAAGAAAGTAAATATTTGGTGTCATTAGAAAACGAGATTCTCAAAATCGAAAGTCAGATTTCCTTTCGTGCTACTTTTTCCTATCAAGTTAATCAAAACGATTATACAAGTTAAAGTGCTGACTTCTAAATAATCTAAGAGCGGTGGAGGTGTGGACCATCATCTAAAAATTTCTTATCATATTTTAATATTTATTTTATGTAAATTTAAGCATTTTTTTCTATAAAAAAAAATCTCTTCACTCTCAATATGTATAAATTTAAAGATATTAATTTAATATTACTACCTTCTCCATGGACCCCTTCACCAACCAAAAAATTTGATGACCTATTTTTTTATATTTGTTATCATTTCACTTTTTGTAGTGCTAACAAAATCGAAGAGTAAATTTATTTGACGTGTGGTCACAATTGGCAAGAATCAATATTCAATTTTTTTTTATAAGTAATTTTGTAAAAACTACAATAAACTTAACAAATTTATTCATTGTTTTTTTTTTGTTGTTGTGTCATTTATATTTGATTATTGTTATTATAACTCTAAATTTATTCCGGTATAATGCTCGATTTGACCTCATCTTCATCTGTGGTGATTTGGAGTCTGGTAACTACTCCTTTGGGGGCCCTGACTTTGACTTTGCATTTACTGGTAACTTCAACACTGGGTCTATTATAGTAGCATTTACATAGACTTAGCCATAGACTATCAATAGTCTAGTAACCTCGATTTTCAATGTAGCATATCTTCTGTTGGTCATTATTGTTGATGTTTGTTTACTATTAAATTTTTACTAATCCATCCGCTGATCATTTGGTGAATAGGAAACTCTTTTAGTTTTCGAAGCTTTCTACCAAACTCTCATAATCATTCAACGATTCGACTTTGTATACTTTAGAAGTTATTTTATTTTTTAAATTCAATTTTTGCGATTATTTAAAACCCGAATAATAATAGCTTGTTCTGAAATTAACAAACGAAGGGTTATGGACTATGACCCATTGATGATCTTTTGTAGATTTTTATAAATTTCGTATTTAAATAGAATTCAAGCCAATTCAATAGTATAATCTCTTTTTGCTTCTCTTTAAATTTGCAATTTTTACAGATTCTTTTGTAAAATTGTTTTTTTTTTGGAGGGGAGGGGGGGGGGGGGTTATTTTTGCATGTAAATACTGGCATACATCAAAAAACTCGATTTAATTTAAGAATAAACAAATTAAAACTGTTTTTTTTTAATGCAGAAAACCATTGATTTCAATCAGTAACCAGTTAACTGCTTATTGCCGTTTTTCGGTATTGTAATTTATCGAGCCCACAACTAACGATAAATTTACTTCCTATGAGCTCGAACAGTACCAATTCGAATTGATAATTTTCGTTCATTTCAAATAGTGTCTGATTACATATTCAGTTATTTGTGATTTTTCCTCACAGATATGGAATTTTTCTATAACATCATAGCCTTTTAATATGGAAATAAAGTTCAACCAAAAGAATGTGATATTTAAATAGTGGCATAACAATAGTAGAGATTTTATACGCACTTTGACTGTGGTAATATAGAAAAATCCATTTTGTAGTTTGGAAAATGCAGCCCTATCATTTAATAGTTATTCAACAAATATATGTTTTAAGATAAAATTAATTTAGATTCAAGTTTTCCATTTAGCTATCAAATTATACAATAAAGTTGTAAAATTTTTCTACACTCTTGATTCTACCGTGGCCTGATTTTGCACTTTATGAGGAGATTATAGTCGTCAAAGATGAGGGGATTCCAAAAGACAACAAATGACTCTGAAAAATCTATTCTACGTGTACCTACAAATGAAACTGTCTGGTTTGTATTTTGGTCTGAAGATGTCATTAGTCCGTATTTATATGAAAATGAACAAGCATTAATCTTCTAGCAAAAATGTTTAGCATATATTTTCTGGCAAAATTTTCTATAATAGCAAACATTTTTCTAGCAGAAATTTCTAATTTAAATTTTCTAGCAAAACTTTCTTGCAAAAATGTATAGTAAAAATTTTCTATCAAAAATTTTAGTATAAATTTTCTAGCAGAAATTATTAGTTTAAATTTTCTAGCAAACATTATAAGTATAAATTTTGCAGCAAATATTTTTAGTACATATTTTCTAGCAAAACTTAAAAAAAAATATTTTTAGCACAAATTTTCTAGCAGAAATTTCAAGTTTAAATTTTCTAGTAAAACTTTCTAGCAAACATTTTTAGTATAAATTTTCTAGCAAATATTTTTAGAATAAATTTTCTAGCAAAACTTTTTAGTAAATATTTTCTAGCAAAAATTGTTGGTTTTATTGTTTTTGCAAATATTTCTAGCATAAATTTTCTAGCAAAAATATTAAGTATAAATTTTCTATCAGAAATTTCGAGTTTAAATTTTCTAGTGTAAATTTTCTAGCAGAAATGTTTAGCATATATTTTCTAGCAAAACTTTCTAGTAAACATTTTAAGTATACATTTTCTACCAAAAATTTTTAGTACAAATTTTCTACCGAAACTTAAAAAAAACACTTTTTAGCAAATCTATTGTATTTATTATAAATTTTCTAGCAAATATTTTTAGCATACATTTTCTAGCAAAACTTTTAAGCAAAATTTTTTAGTATAAATTATAAATTTTCTAGCAGAAAAGTTTAGTATATATTTTCTAGCAAAACTTTCTCGCAAACATTTTTCTAGCAGAAATTTCTAGTTTAAATTTTCTAGGAAAATTTTCTAGCAAACATTTTAAGTATAAATTTTGCAGCAAATATTTTTAATACAAATTTTCTAGCAAATATTTTTAGTATAAATTTTCTAGCAAAATTTTTAAGTAAATATTTTTTAGCAAAAATTGTTGGTTTTATTGTTTTTGCAAATATTTCTAGCAAAAATGTTAAGTATAAATTTTCTACCAGAAATTTCTAGTTTAAATTTTCTAGCAGAAAAGTTTAGTATATATTTTCTAGCAAAACTTTTCCGTAAATATTGTTCTAGCAGAAATTTCTAGCAAAATGTTCTAGCAAACATTTTAAGTATAAATTTTGCAGCAAATATTTTTAGTACAAATTTTCTAGCAAATATTTTTAGTATAAATTTTCTAGCAAATATTTTTAATATAAATTTTCTAGCAAAAATTTTTAGCACACATTTTCTAGCAAAACTTAAAAAAAACACTTTTTAGCAAATATATTTATTATTAATTTTCTAGCAAATATTTCTAGCATACATTTTCTAGCAAAACTTTTTAGTAAAAGTTTTTAGTATAAATTTTCTAGCAAATATTTTTAGTATAAATTTTTAAGCAAAACTTTTAAGTAAACATTTTTTATCAAAAAATGTAGCTATTAATGTTTTTGCAAATATTTCTAGCATACATTTTCTAGCAAAAATGTTAAGCATAAATTTTCTATCAGAAATTTCTAGTTTAAATTTTCTACCAGAAAAGTTTAATATATATTTTCTAGCATAACTTTCATAGCAAACATTTTTCTAGCAGAAATTTCTAGTTTAAAATTTCTAGCAAAATGTTCTAGCAAACATTTTAAGTATAAATTTTGTAGCAAATATTTTTAGTACAAATTTTCTAGCAAATATTTTTAGTATAAATTTTCTAGCAAATATTTTTAATATAAATTTTCTAGCAAAAATTTTTAGTACACATTTTCTAGCAAAACTTAAAAAAAACACTTTTTAGCAAATATATTTATTATTAATTTTCTAGCAAATATTTCTAGTATACATTTTCTAGCAGAACTTTTTAGCAAAATTTTTTAGTATAAATTTTCTAGCAAATATTTTTAGTATACGAGGAGATTATGCTCGTTAAAAATGAGACTCATTATGGTCGTCAAAGATGAGGAGCTTTGAGAAAGCGCAATTTTAAAAGAAAATTGGACATTTTCTTTTAAAATTAAATAAAAAAATCGCATTTATGTAGATAATCTTTAAACATAAGATTATTTAAAAAACAACATCAATTTAGTAACCAATAAATTGCAGCCCAAAATGTTCGAAAAAGTATCGAATTCTTCAAAAAGTCTCATAACAGCTATCAAAAATTATCTCAAAAGTATATACTCCTACAAAAATTAATTTATTATCAAAAGTATATAGTCCTATTATTTAAATAATTTTATAGATAATGAGAATATTTTATTAATATAATAAAATAAAAAATATATCAAAATATAATAATTAAATATATTTTACCATATTTAAATTTACTTTCCAAACTGCAAATTGGATAACTCTTCAATGGCAAACAGAACTTTTATTTAGATTATTAAATCAAAATAACTATTCACTCGCATACAAAATAAAAACTTTAAAATATAATTATATATTTATTTTTTTATTGAAATATGATTTTTATTTTAAATAAATTAATTTTTCTAAACAAAATTCAATGTTTTTACGATAGTGTAGACTATAAGTAAAAAGAGCTTTTTGTCAACGAATAAAAAAAATGTTTTTGCTTTTCTATCTATTTTTGTTGTTGTTGTTATTAATTCAAGACAAGAAAATAGAGTAGAAAATTATTGTTTGATAAATTATCTATTTAAATATAAATTGATAGCCTTGCGATTAGAAAGGTCTTCTTTTCGAAATTGGATATAAAACCACCCGCATATGATTTTTGTTTGCGAATTCGTTCAACGTTGTACAAAAGCTCATAGAAATTTTCACAGTATTTTCATTGTTCGAAATTTTAATATCAGTTTTTCAATCACTTTTATCTTTCTTTCTATTAGCAAAAGGTATACTATTATTATATAGATTTTGTTCCGGGCTCCATTACTACTACTACTACTTCTATTCTACTATTATTATTATTATTATTTACATTCCCCCCACACTAACCTTTACAACCAAAAACCGTAATTGAAAATAAGCCCAGACAATGATTGGTTACCATTTTTAATAATACAACATTTGTTAGGTTCGTGTTCTTTTATCTAAAACTAATTGTACTCAAATTTATATAAAATGTAATATTAACTGAATTAATAGAATTGATTTTTTAGGCCAAAAAAAAAACGGAGAATTTTGACTCAACAATAAAGAAAATAAATTGAATTTTCACCATAAAAAATTCTAGCTGTTAGTGTATTTTTATAATTAAAATTTTGTTATTATTTGCATTTAAGAATTGAAGGTTAATCTCAGTTTATTCAAGTTTATAGGAGATTTTTTATAGGAAATTTTTTATTTCATTAGAAAAGAAACTTGAAAAAATTTATTAACATGCTTATTGGGAGAAATTAGGCTCATCGATAAGCTCCAATTTTTATTGATTTAATTCTTCAGATTCGGGTATTATTATTATTATTATAGTTGGCGCTACAACCCATTGTGCGTTTGGGACTCATGCAACATTATGGGTTTGGGACTCACGCAACTAAATTTAAGCTTATCGAGGTCTTGCTCAACGCAGCCACTTAAACGGAAGAGTAGCCTTCCTCTTCCATATTTACCTGCTGGCTTGTTGGGAAATACACTTTTTGATGGTGCATTATTGTCCTAAAGATTATAGAAGAACAGCATTTTTTATTTCAAGAACTAGACAAAAATTCGGTCCAATTATTTCGAGAATACATTCGTATGAACGTACACACTTGAAAAATTACAGAAACAGAGTGCTTTTAAAACCATTGTCATTAATGATATGATTATGCGTCAGCAAATATATCTACTAAACCCTTATATACAGATTTTTTCTATAAAGCCATATAATTTGAATTTATTAATACCAACTTCTTACCAAAAAAGAATTTACTGTACATATGATAATTAGAAATACTCACAACTAAGGCATTATTTTTTTTCCTCTATTCATTAGCCATTAATGTATACTTTGACAAAACTGCGCTTACGTTCTAAGGAATAACATTTCTTTGCAATTACTCCCGCTTGCACTGGACACACACTTTACGAACGCCGTCACTGAACTTTTTCCCAATGAATATTGAATTGTCAAAATCACAAATATATGAAAAAAAAGAAAAGTATGCAAGCATTTCAGAAAGTTACCACTTCATGGAGAATGGAAAGTCTACAAAATTGAGGTGCTTGAATTTTTGATTGATATTTACAAAATAAATAGTAAACCTAAAATACAATTTTAAGTAAGTTAAAATAGATATTAATTAAACTTTTGGAATGCAGGAGTTTCTATTATGAAAACTAGATGTCAGTGGGGGTTATGTCTACACAAAAAAATCTACACAAATGTATGCAATAAGTACGATTTATCGCCGCTTTTGCAATTAAGCAAAAAGGGAAATGCATATACATACACGAATATCTGACGTTAGGACCTATCCAGGTATTCTTTAATCGAAGTTCCTAGTCAGCAAAAACTGATAATTTTGTTTTTTTAGTCATATTTCGCCTTCGATTAGGAGAATGCGTCAGTCATCCGCTGAGAAAACTGAGCAATAGATTTTGCGAAGACGGTTAAGAGTAGTTTCATCACTACACGTAAGGGATCATATTATGGCGCCATACAATAATAAGGGTAGTATTAAGGTTTTAGAGAAGATCATATACTTAGATTTGTCGTCACTCACGCCGTTGCCTCAAGAACCTCGCTGACATTATACGTGCTACGCCCAATAATGTCGATGTCATCAGCATAGTGCCCTGAGTGCTGGAAGTGCGGCGAGGCAAATGTTAGGCAGTCTACATGACACTGCAGCGCCCTGGCAGAGGCTTTCATATATTATGAAAGTTATGGAGAGCCTACCTCCTATTTTAACAGCGCACTCTATATTTTTTAATATCATCTTGAATAACCTGATGCCTTTGAATTCTAAACTTAGCCATTTTTAAAGTCGACAAATAGATGGATTCTTTGGCAGGATTTGCTGAATGCACGTCTCCAAATTAACCCTACCTGTTTTCATTAGAGATGTTATCAGAGTTTTAAGGGTCTCTATATTTTTAAATTTTCTAATGGCTGAAGCAACTTTATCGAGTGAATGTGCCTGAGTTCCTTCGGTCCCGTTTCAGTAATGCCCCGGACTAGAAATGTTTCCTCGTGGAGAGTTTTGTATTTTTGAGAAATTTCTCTGCTCGACAGAAGTCGATATTTGGATCGAAGCCTTTCTTTTGTCTTTTATGAATTTTTATGAAATGTTTACATTTTTTTAAATAAATTTTTTAGCGCACACCACTCTTAAAACAATATCAAATGAATCACTTTTGCCTGCAAAATTACTAGAAAATTATTTGGATGAAAATATTTCCTTGAACAAATAATATTACAAATAACCATCATGTATTCCTAGTCGTGAATCATGCAAAAGAAAGAAAATAAACGAAAATTAGGTCTATCGAAAATGTCATGGAAAATATCCATTTCAGTTCTCACAAATATCTTCTGTACAAAAATACGAATGCATAGATGGTATGTTGGCCAAAAATGTTCCATAATTTATGTTCATCGATTTTTGCTCTGTTACTGAATGAATTCAGCTTTTGGCAAAATACGAGTGATATTTTTTCACCAAAATCAATGTCACATAATAACAAATGTACGTCAATCAATTAGGAATAATTTTTGTTGTCGAAAAAATGTAATTTTTAATAGAAATATAATTTTTTCTTTTAGTGAGATATAATTTATGAATATATACTTTTTATACATAAAATGGATGCAATAAATATTAAGATTAAGGATACAGATCAGATTGTTATCAGTCAAAGTTTATTTTTCAGTAAAACTTGTTCATAGTAAATTAGTTTTTAAGTAAATATGCTTCGCTTTTCTATTTTAAATGAAAATTTTGAGTAATTTTTTTTTTCTTAAATGGTTAGCATATATTTGTTAGCAAAAGTTTCTAGCAAATATTTTTAGTATAAATTTTCTAACAAATATTTTTAGTACAAATTTTTTTTAACAAAAATTGTTAATGTTTTTATTCACAATTTTAAGTATAAATATTTTCTAGCAAAAAAAATGTTTTTATAAACATTTCTAGCATAAATTTTCTAGCAAAAATGTTAAGTATAAATTTTCTATCGGAAATTTATAATTTTAATTTTCTAGCAGAAATGCTTAGCATACATTTTCTAGCAAATATTTTTAGCATAAATTTTCCAGCAAATATATCATTATAAATTTTCTAGTAAATATTTCTAGCATAAATTTTCTAGCAAAACTGTTTAGAAAAATATTTTTGTATAAAAAACTTTCTATCAATCATTTTCAACTATAAAAAAAAAATATTTTTAGTTTAAATTTTCTAGTAAAAGTTTTTTGGAAATATTTTCTAGCAAAAATTGTTAGTATTTCTAGCATAAATTTTGTAGCAAATATGTTAAGTATAAATTTTCCAGCAGAAATTTCTAGTTTAAATTTTCTAGCAAAACTTTCTAGCCAACTTTTTTAGTATAAATTTTCTAGCAAATATTTCTAGAATATATTTTCTAGGAAATATTTTTTGTTTCAATTTTGTAGAAAAATTTTTTATTAAATATTTTCAAACAAAAATGTTGAGTATAAATTTTTTACCAGAAATTTCTAGGTTTAATTTTCTAGCAGAAATATTTAGCATATATTTTCTAGCAAAACTTTCTTGCAAATATTTATAGCATACATTTTCTAGCAAATATTTTGAGTAAAAATGTTTAAGTATAATTTTCAGTATAAATTTCCTAGCAAATATTTTTACTATAATTTTTTTAGCAAAAAGTTATTGTTTTTCTAATAAAAAAATATTTAGTAAAAACTTCTAGTAAAAATTTGCTGTATAATTTTTCTACCAAAACTGTTCAGTTAAAATTGTTGATCAAAATTTTCTAGTCAACATTTTGCGTAAACATGATAAATTTACAAAAAAAAAATTTTAGTTTAAATTTTCTAGCAAATATTTTTAGTAAGAACATGTTTTCAGTAAAAACTTGACATTAAATAATTCACAATAAATATTTTATAGTAAATATATTGCATTGAAATATAAAATTTGCAGAACAAATATTTTTTCTTAAAATTGCTCAGAAAATATTTTTTATAATTTTTATTTACAAGTTAAAGTGTTTTTTCGAAATAAATTCCAAAAGTATCAGTTTTCAAAATAAACATTTTTAAATGAAAAATTGATTTTGTTGAAAAAGCCTATCTTCCACGTGTAGAAAATTAAGTGGGCAGTTTATGTCATGTCAAAAATTAACTTTAATCAATCATTGCTACAGGATATGTTGGTAGTTATTAATCAGGAAAAAATTGGTTAATTACAGAAACATGATTTCTAGTAAAGGTAATCAATCTCAGATACGAGAGATACCTTCAGGGAGCAGAAGTTCATAATCAATTTTCATTTCGTTTTCGGTGATAAATTTCGATTTCATCGCAACGTTTCCAATCGATTGATTACGGCAGGTGTTTAGTGGGCCCAGTCTGAAGTTGAAGATTCCAATTTGGTTCTGACCAGGTGTTGAGCTACTTGAGCATTAAAGAAAACCAGAAAATCGTGGTAAACTCGTACACAATCAGTGTCCAAAAAAGCAGATAAACCAAAAGTATCGATGTCATTGACTTTTTCTGATATTCGCCAGAAAATGATGTCAAGGTGGAGAAGTTTGACAGAATTCCAATAAAATAAGAGAAAAATGTCCCCCTGTGCTCATCAACTTTGGGTATTTTAGGAGTTTTTTGTCCAAATCAGAGTCGCTGCGATTTTTCACTGAATTCAGGTTTTGTCTTTTCGTCGATTCTTTGTCTGTTCCCCATTGGAGGTTTGCTAAAATATTTTCGCTTTTCAATTGTACTTTTTTAGCCAATAAATTTTAATTTGTTACAGAATTTTTTTCGAACAGCTTTTGTGGTTTTTGAAGAAACATTTTTTTATTGACACGGTTGTGGACATTTCTAAATTCAACAGCAAAGCTTAAATCTGCAAAGCTTCTGTTAATATAATGTCTTTCGAAATTTTTACTTACCAATGAATATATTTTATTTTCATTATTGAATCTAAAATTTGTTTATCAATGTTTATTATACGGGCCTAAACAAAAGACTCTTTAATGGGAATAATATGTTAATTAGGTACTAAAATCCTTTTATTTGTAAACTACGTTAATACTAAAATAAACAAGATGTTGATAAAAATTTCAAAATTTTCAAATAAACTTAAAAGGAATTTAGTGTTTTTAGTTTGGTTTAAATTAGCATTAAAATAAAAGATAGAAAACTGCTTAAATGGTTAAAAAAAATACATTAAATTGTGTTGAATATTTTTCTCCAGAAATACAAAAGAGTTCTTAGAATTAATTTGTTCTATAGCTTGAAACGGTGGTGACTGAAGACAGTTCTATTCAAGGCGGCTGTATTTATAATATTAAAATTAAAGAATAAAATTAGAAATTAATTGATTTTTATCACGCCCAGAATTTAGCTAATTAATTATTGTTGGCAAATTTAATTGTTTTTAAAAAAATCTATTGTCCTGAAGATTATTTTTCAGCTTTTGTTAAATAGAAAATTTTCAATTAATTTGAATATAAATAAATGACTCTTCAATTCAAGTGTATTTAACAGCACATAAATAAGAAATTTTAATATTTTTAATAAACTTTCGGCAAAAATTACTAGTAAAGGTTTTCGGTAATAAATTTGCTGTAAAATTTGTTTAGTAAAAATTGTCAGTTAAAATTATTAGTAAAAATTATCAGTAAAAATTGTCAGTTAAAATAATTACTAAAAATTGTCAGGCAAAATTTTCAGTAAACTATTTTCAGTTTCGGTAAACATTTCCAGCAAAATTGTTCGGGAAAAATGTCTAGAAAATTTATTCGGTAAAAATCGTCAGTAAAAATTTTAGGTAAAAATTTCCATTAAAATTTTAACGGTAAAAATTTTAAACAAAATTGTTTGGTAAAAATTGTCAGTAAAATTTTTCGGTAGAAATTTTCAGGAAAATTTTTTAATAAAAATATCCGGAAAATATTATCAGTCAAAATTGTAAGTAAAAATGTTCAGTAAAAATTTCTTTCCAAAATGTTCAGTCAACATTTTTTGGTCAAAATTGTCAGCAAAAACTATAAATAAAAATTTTCAGTAAAAATTTTCAATAAAAATTACCGGTAAAAATTCTCAGTAAAAATTTTCAATAAAATTTTTCAGTAGAAATTGTCAGTAACATTTTTTAACGAAAATATTCAGTAATAATTTTCAGTAATTACTTTCAGTAACAATTTTCAGTAACAATTTTCAGTAAAAATTGTCAGCAAAATTTGTCAGTAAAAATTGTCAATAAAAATTGTCAGTAAAAATGTTTAGTAAATATTGTAAAAATACATTTTCGCAAAAAATTTCCATTAAAATGTTTCGATAAAAATGTCCAGTGAAATTTTTCATTAAAAATATTGGGTAAAAATTTTCAGTAAAAATTTTCACTAACAATTTTCTGTTACCAGCTTTTTTTATTTAATTTACTTTTGCAACATTCCCCACAATGCAAAAATATTTTCGTAATAAAAATTAAATAATTAATAACCAACATGCATAAATTATTACAAAACCGCAGTGAAAATTTGATTCAAAAATTATAGAGAATAAATAGTTTAGATTATCCATAGACGAAACTAGGACATTTCGATTGGAAATAAACGCACAAAAATAACTGACGGTTTCCGCAAGAGTTTACTCTAAAAACTCTCAAAATTACAACGCAAGGTTAAGTGAAATATTCGATTTTCTATTTTGAATCGAGTCGACTATCGATTTTTACAAAATAAATTTTACGACATTTTAAAAATATTAAAAATTTGTAATATTTTCGAATCTCATCAGAACTGATTCCAAGTACGAAACACTCAATCATTCGACACTTTCGGTCGTTTTTGTGTGGCGGTGTAATTTCTCGAGAAGCTGTGCATTTTGTAATCGAAGGAGAATTTTGAAGTCTGAATTTTGGGATGCTTTTAATTCGACTTCTGGCAGAGGTGATGGTTTTGGTAATCGAGAATTTGGAATGAATAAAAATGAGGCGAGAAAATAGTTCAAGACGATACGAGTAGCATGTTGTGCAACTATTTGGAAGTGCGTATGTATTTTCGTTTATGAAATTTCAATTTGTAATCCTTTTAATTGGATGGCTTCATAACCCCTTTACCGTTCTGTGGAATCACACGATTTTAGGCCGACACACATTTCTTCAGTGGAATATTAAATTTGTAACCTGAACTGATCCGAATCATGTTTGACGATCTCTTGACTGATTATATCCGGTCCCGACTTGAACGTGACACGTTGTTCCTAGTTATTCTGGATGTTCTAGATTTTCGGGACTACAGGAAGAGTCAGAAGAGTATTATTCGTAGCATAGGATGTGGAAATATGAAAGATATTTTTGGCCAAAGCCAAGTGCTTTGATAGAGAATATCTCGATTGCAGCTCATTGGATTATCTTATCGACCAACTGATGACACAGTACCCACTCCGCATAATAGATAAAATTGTTTCTCCTCTCACCTAATATTGATATTGATTCAAGTTATTACCATCAAAGTATTTCGAATTTACAATCTCGTTAATTGTAATTATGGAAGAAGTAATATTTTGAGCACATTTATGAAATGGTTAGCTTTTGATAAAATTATTCAAAATAACTTTGAAAACTATTTAAATAAAAACTAGCGCACCAAATTTTCTCCGGCCTTCAGTTTATCTATTTTAGATAAAATTGCATCATACGAAAAATTTGTCAATAAGCGAATATGTTGAGGCTTGTTGCTTGGTTAATCGTCGAAGACTGCAGAGTGAAAAGTTTGGAAATTTTCTTTAATAATAGAATCAAATTAGTTCTGGTCATTAAATTCTTTATTTATAATTAAATATTTTCTATTTAAAAAGAAAATTTTGTCAAAAATGTTAATTAATAGTAGAAATTCCTTAACGTAATCAAAATAATAATTTATTTACACAAGCTAAAAAGGATTGAAACTAAAGTTTATTCAAAAATACTTAATTCGTGTTTTATTTTTATGCTAGAATTAAGAAAATATCCACGAAGCTCAAAGAAATATTTTAAAAAAAGTCAATAGGAATTTTCTACCTTTATTAGTCACCTTATGTCATCAATTTTTATTGCAGATTTAAGTAAGACTTTCGGTACAAATTTCTAGTAAAAATTTTCGGTAAAAATTTGCTGTAAAATTTTTTAGTAAAAATTGTCAGTTAAAATTATCAGTAAACATTTTCAGTAAAAATTTTCAGTTAAAATTATCAGTTAAAATTATTAGTAAAAATTGTACGGAAAAAATGTCTAGAAAATTTATTCGGTAAAAATCGTTAGTAAAAATTTTAGGTAAAAATTTTCTGTAAAATTTTTTGGTAAAAATTTTTAATAAAATTTGACAGTAAGAATTTGCGGTAAAAGTTTTCAGTCAAATTTTGCAGTACAAATTTCCAGTAAAAATTGTCGGTCAAATTTTTAGGTAAAAATGTTCAGAAAAAAATTTTTAATAAAAATATCCGGAAAATATTGTCAGTAAAAATTGTAAGTAAAAATGTTCAGTAAAAATTTTCAGTTTCGGTAAAAATTTTCAGTAAAAACTTTCGGTAAATATTTTGCAGTAAAAAAGAATAGGAATTTTCTAGTTTTATTGGTCAACTTATCTCTCCTACTTTATGTTCGGAAAATTTTTATTGAAGATTTTTGTAAGAAAATCATCGGATCATTGGAAAAATTGACCATTGTTTACCTATAGAAGATGATCCCGCGACTAATTGGAATGCAGCAAAATGAGATTATTTGAACTAATAAACTTTTTACGAGTTAATGTAAGCTTTCGAAAAAGATCCTTCGATGTCGAATTTGAGTAGGTGTAAGATAAATTTTTTAAGGAGTCTTTTAAGTCAATCTATTTATTCCGTTATCTAATCTACTGCCAAGTGCAATTTATTAATTTGTTAGTGTTTGCGGTGAACACAATAAATTGCTGACCGATTTAAATAAATTGCACAAACACCGTTGATTATTTTTCAAACCGCCAAACAATAATTTTGGTACCAGGACTGGTGTCGCAACAATGGTGGTGTTAGCAAATCGTGGGTTTATGTTAGCTTCACTTTGCGGACGTAATAATTGAGTTGTCTTATATAAAAGTCCATATAAGTAAAACGTGTTTGACACCATCCGTGACGGGATATTATTTTGTCTTCTGTGGCATAATTTGCTCGATTAAAAATGCAAATCCATTTCGGACTTGTTTTTTTGCAAATGACTAGTTTGACTAAGAAATAATTTTGAAGCTTTTAGTATCACGCAGAAATTGGAATTTCAATTAATCGGGTCGACAATTTTCCAATCTTGTGCAATATTAACGGTGTACCTGATGAAAAGTTGATAGGATCCTGGATAATTCCGTCTGCCTGATCGATTAACTAGATTGTAACTGTTTATGAATGACCGTCATCCATAAACACTCGCTGTTTACCCGATAGTGAGATACTCAGGTGAAAATAAATCTTCCAACCCAGTCACTTTAGACTCATCCAAAATGTCATTGAAATAATTTAACTGCGAATAATTAGCTTGAACAGTTACTGAACTAATGCCTAACTAACGAGATAATAAGCGGAATAAGCCCGTAAACCGAACGGATTTCATGACCGTCTGCACGAAGTGTACCACATTCTCTGGTACCGCACCGTTGTATTTTCATTAGTGCCTGGGAATCCTGTTTATTCGTTGGATTGACTGCGAAAAATCAAATGGCAAATAAAGTAAAAGTTTTGCTGAGAACAGTGACTGCATTGTACACCCAATCGAAAAGATCGCCTAACAGTTTCGCTGCGCATGTGGTTTCCACTAATCACCTACCTGCCCGATTTGCAACAGGTTCACTGTAGGCACACTTCTGCTTACTTGGAAGTCAAACACTCGGCATTGTAACCAGACCAGTGTGTGGGTGTCCGTAGATAGTAGAAACTCTCATAAAATACGAGCGAAATTCATGGCAGAAAGAAATCGTGGGATTGCAATGAACTAGCTGTGAATAACTGAACTGCCAAAATACCCACTCCACATTGTTTTACTGAAATTGATTTAATTCCTGTTCGGTCTTTTTTTGAGACAATTAAGCTAATTAGTGAACGATGGCATTTTACGAGCAACATTACGTGCCAAACAGTTAACTAATAAACAGGTAACTGTCACGTTAACAAGACCTTGGGAACACTATTAAAACTAGAGTGAACGTCTCCGAAAGCAAATTGACTCAATAAAAATGTGTTACTTCATCAATTTTAAATTAAATATTTTTTACTGGAAATTTTTACTGAAAACTTTTACAGAAAATTTTTACAAAAAATTTTTACTGGAAATTTCTACCGAAAATTCTTACCAAAATATTTTACTGTAAATTTTTACTGAAAACTTTTACTGACAATTTTTACTGACAATTGTTACCGAAAATGTTAAGTAAAAAATTTTGCTGGAAAATATTTACTGAAAATTTTTAGTTACAATTTTTTTGACAATTTTTACTGAAAACCTTTACTGACAATTTTTATTGACAATTTTTATTAAAATTTTTACTGAAAATTTTACCGAAAACATTTTTACTGCAAAATTTTACTGGACATTTTTCATTTGACTGAGCATTTTTACTGAAGATTTTTACTGAAAATTTTTATTGAAAATTTTATTGAAAATTTTTGCTGACAATTTTTACTGACAATTTTTCCGCAAAATTTTACCGAAAGTGTTTAGAAAGTGTTACTAGAAACTTTTAGCGAAAATTTATACTGAACAATTTTAGTGAAAATTTTTACCGAAAACTTTTACTGACAAATTTTACTAAAAATTTTTACTGAACATTTTTACCGACAATTTTCACTAAAACTTTTACTGAAAATTTTTACTAAAAGTTTTTATTGAAAATTTTGACTGAAAATTTTTATTGACAGTTTTTACTAATAATTTTTTTTTAAAGGTTTTACCGAAAATTTCCAATGGGAATTTTTACTGATAATTTTTTCTGAATATTTTTACTGACAATTTTTACGGTCAATTTTTACTGACAATTTGTACTGAACATTTTTAATAAAATTTTTTACTAAAAACTTTATTGAATTTTTTTTTCTGAAATTAATTGTTGAACATTTTTACCGACAACTTTTACTGAAATTTTTTTAAGTTGAATATTTTTAATAATAATTTTTTCCGAAATTTGTTGCTGAAAATTTTTTGTAAAAACTTTTACTAAACATTTTTACTGAAAATTTTTTATGAAATTTTGTGTTGGAAGTGAACATTTTTTGCAACTAAATTCTTTTAGTGGACCTAGTTCTCTTAAAACTTTGTATTTAAATGCAAAAGTTTTGATTGGACTTCGACAACCAACAGATAATGTTACTTGCACTTGCCTCCTGGTTTTAGGGTCACTAGCTACGTGGTCTTGTCCACAGCTTCAAGGAGCTGTCTGTTACATTCTATTGACAAAACAAAGCTATACCACCTTAGACTATGAGCTCCATTCTTACCTGCATCTTTTTCCATTCTTACTTGCATCCGTCTGTGACAAAAGACGTACGTTTAGTTATTTAAAATCATATTCGCTTCCCTGCTCATAGTTGGACTATAAACATTCTAAAATTGACTGTGATTTTAATATTTAATTTTAGCCTTGAATCGATCATGTCTTTTTATTGTAGTTTCATCGATTTCGATTTCGATTTTGACGTAGGAGCACATTGTCCAGTTCTGTTTATTTATCCGATTGTACAGTAGCGGAATATTAACGATTCAAGATGGAATTAATTAAAATAAATTTAGTATCTACAAGAGTGAATTTGTCTACCAGAAGTGCTCTTAGCCTGAGTGTTTTTTCCATCAGTTTTTCTACCAGTTGATTAAGTGAATTTTATCAAAAAAATATTGTACAATATAAATAAAATGTGTCAAAATCACTGCATAAATCCAGAAGAATATTTTGTTTTTGAATTTTTCAAATAATTTGCATTAACATAATCTTTATATAAAAAGTCTCATCACCTACACGATATTCTGCTATAACTGGACTTAATATTATAAATCGATATTTTTCTCTTTTAAAAGAAATTATGCTAAAAATAGTTAATCTACAAAAAAAAAATCAATTTAAAACTGTGCTTTTTACTTAAATAGCCGATTTATAAACATTTTCGTCTAATAAAATTTGCTGTTTGGGGCTATTTTTGTATATTTATTGTAGAAATTCTGTTTTGGTCGCCAATTATATTTCAATCTGCATGTCAGTCTCTCCAAAAAGAATATAATTAATTATTTTTCAATAGAAAGGCATCTCCTAACGGTCCATAATATTTTGGTGATTATTAGCTCAGATACAGTGAAATGTTAAAATTCGGTTCCAGTTGCGATTGTTTTCTTCTCTACCTTCTGGCAGTTAAATCCGCTATAATCGCTGTTAGAATTTTTAATCGGTAATTGATTGTAAAATAAATAATCACAGATAAATGGACGCCGAAATAGAAAAAATCGCTTGTCATCCATAAAACATGTGCCCCCACTAAAAATTCATTCACTAGAAACCCTTGGCATATTTTCTTGTTCTAAGAATTTCCTTATATTCTTTTAGGTTGCTCTATTCCAAAAAAAAAATTCGTTCTATTTACTAAAGAATAAACACCTATAATTGATCAAAGTGTTACCTGCAAATCATAATGAAATTCGAATAATTCTTAATTATGACTTTGCAAAATTTAATCTAAATATTTGTATTTTAATAATTTTACAATTCGAATGAAGAAAAGAATTTATTCATAGAAATATCGTTACATAATACGATAACGTGAAAAATACTATGGATTATTTAATATCAACCAATTTGTACTTCGGAAAGTAAATTTAAATAAAACACATTTAAAATTAAGAATTGGATAATATTTTTATGTAATTATATTGTTTGGATTTTGCCATCATGTATCAAATTTAACATCATTGAATGTCTATAATAAGACTTCATGCAGATTTTGATACTTTTGAGGTAATTTTAAATGCTCTTAAGTTTGAGGGTTGTCTGCGCGTGAATATGAATTTTTATATGGCTTAACATGAAAAAGGCTACCGGCGTCAAATCGCACAATCTTTGAGGCTAATTTACGTCAACAAATCTGAAAATTATGCGTCTTGAAAACTTTCGGCAAAGAATAAAGCAAAAATTTGTCGTGTTGTGTGGTTTGTGGTTCCGTTTTCGTTTTTTTGAAACCACACGGGTTATCATGCGTCTATGGCGCTCATAATAGACGGTAATGCAATCCTCTTTTATAAAAATACTGTCTAATGGCAGCTTCAGATGAAAATGCCCACAAGAAAACAAAAATTTCTATTTTATTTTATTTGAATTTATTTAGTAATTAATTATGAGCATAATTCAGGAAGAAAAGGAACATTGCCATTATGTATAAAATATAACATCATTGAATGCCTATAATAAGACTTCATGCAGATTTTGATACTTTTGAGGTAATTTTAAATGCTCTTAAGTTTGAGGGTTGTCTGCGTGAATATGAATTTTTGTATGGCCTTACATGAAAAAGTCCAACTGTGTCAAATCTCATGATCTTGGCGGCCTTGGAAACTTCTATCGTAATAAAAGAAAACATTGTCGTGTTGTGTAGCTTGTTATGCCGGCTTGTTGAAACAACACATGTTCAACCACACGATAATATCTTCAAATTGGGTTATCAAGCGTTTATAGCACTCAGAATAGCCGGTAACGCTTTTTTCTTTTATAAAAATACGGTCTAATGGCACTTTCAGATCAAAATGGCCACGACAAAGTCTTTTTTCGCGGATACAGTGGCTTCTCCACACTGTATTCAAACCCACGCATACGGCAATTTTCCTTATGGATGTATCCACCGAGTGAGAAACGAACCTCATCGATAACGATAATAATCTCCTCTTATAGTGCAAAATGTGGCTATGGCAGAAAGAATTCACTAACCACAGTGTAGAATGGCCAAACTTAAACTAAGTAAAAAATACCTTGGATGACAAATCTGTTCTTTCCAACAAAAAAAAATGGATAACCTTTAAAGACCTCATTTTTAATTACCTCCAAAATATTTCTAAAAAAAACCAATTATAAAATAATGCAATTAATTATACTAGAAATAAAACAAAATAACTGGAATAATATTTTCTTATTTATTTAAAAAAAAAACCATTGCATTATTTTTTAAATTTACAAAACTATGGAATTTTACTAATTTGCATATTTTTTAGTTAATTAATAAAAACAAGCAAAAAATCTAAAAAAAAAATTGTTTCCAGTTGAATTGTAGAAATATTTTTTAAGTATTGTAGAATCCTTTTCATAATATTTTAATAAGTTTTTTTTTAATAACGAGAAGATAATATTCAGTTGTCTATCAAATAGTCCTCTCATGTCGTCCAGAATTATTTGGTGTACTTTCACCGCCAAGCCCTTCACTTTTAGTACTAAACACAGCGCCATTCGAACTTAAAAAAAATTTTTATATATAAAAAATATTAGTTTTTTCTTAAACCTGTTTACCTTTTTATGAATATATGTCTTCTTGTACAGACCTTAATAAATATAAAAATTTACTTTAATAAAGGAATATTATATTGAAGAGTTTTTATAAGAAAATGTCACTTACCATTTTTAATTTCAAATGTTTCTTTTCTATAGCTAAAAAATAAATTGATTTTTGAGGAAAAAAAAATATAACAAATTATAAAAAAGGAAAATTTTTAATGCCTTGGAAATAAAGAAGAAAAAAAAACAATGGAAACTTTTCGAACAAAACTGATAAGTGAACATTTCTAATAATCTTAAAAATAGATTTTAAAAGTAAATAAAAAATATATAAAATATTTCTAATCCACATACTTTAAAAAAAAGATCAAAAAGTTCTTATGTAATCAATAAAAGATTATTTTTTAAAAACTTAAACCTACAATAAAGTAACGAAAAACTTGGTATTAAAAAATATTGTATCTGAAAATTTCGCCATTTTCTTCTATTTCGGTAAATTTTAATAACCAAAAAATTTGTTAATTAATAACAAAAAAATAAAATTGATATTTTTAATATAGACAGAAAAAACTTTTTTTCAAAATACAAAAGAAAAGATATCTTTTTACCAAAATATTTTGGAGCTTTTTTACTAGATCAAAAAATTTCTATTTAATTTTTTTTTAAATTTATTTAGTAATTAATTTTGAGCATAATTTAGGAAGAAAAAGGGTGGAGAAAACTTTCGAAAACTAAACAAATTTCGATATTTCAACTTTATTGTTTTATAGTTAATTGGTTTTTAACAGTAAAATTTAATGGAAGCTGTATTTTATATTTATTACTTAAAATTTAAAATTTTATCTATAAAAAATTAGTATTATTAAACCCCCCCCCCCCCAAATTATATTGGGAATAAATGGACAAAAAATTAAAAACGACAAGAAATGCAATGATTTCTTGCCAAACGAAAGTAATTGGATTTGACAGAATATGTTATATTAAATAAAATTAATCTAGAAAAAATAAATGAAAAAAAAATTATATTTTTAATAAAAAATTCATTTTATTTTAATTACTACTATATGATTAAAATGCGACTTTAAACATAAGAGTAATAATGACGATTGTTAAATTAGTGATTTAACTGTTTTTAGATTAAATTAAAAAAATTCATGTTACAAATAAACAAAATAAAAACTAAAAGTTAACATTTTATGAAAATAATTATAAAAATCATAATAATTAAGAATTAAAAAATTACATTTGAATAATTAATAAAAATAAACAGATTTTGTTACATTTTATAAAGAACAAACAAAAATTTGAATTCTTAAATTGATAGTATTGTAAAAATAAATGAAATAAAAATATTTGCAATTTTATTTTTTAAAGTTTTTTAGTTAAAAATTATACAAAAAAAAAAATTAATTTAATAGAAAATTACAATTGAAATATTTTACATTTTCTGATATTCCAGCAAAATAGTTTCTATCTTAATTTGTATGTAGTGTTTTGTATATTTGATATTTTACAAAAATTAAAAAATAAAAAACACAAAAATAAATTTATAATAATTGTAATAATTCGTATATTAATATAAGTAAGCAGCGACAATAAATTAATATTTACAATATTAAAAAAAAAAAACCATAATTTTTCTTCTAATGTTTTTGACAAAAACAGAAATTAAATTATTCGCTTTCTCTTAATTTTTACTTAATTTAGTTGCAATAAAATATGTTTTTGTTAATTTGTTTTTTGTTTTTTTTCTTCTTGAAACTAAAAAATATTTATGAATTATTGTAAAAGTTATTAAAGCTTAGCGCAAAAATTATTAAACTTTTGTATTTACTTTAACTATTGGTAAAAAAGCTTTAAGGCAGTTTTAATATTAAAATTTATACAAAACGAAAATGGAAAATAGTTCATTTCTATGGTATTTTGTTTGGATTTAATAATTTTTTAAATTTATGTTTTTATCTTTTAACATTAGAAATGCTTTTTCGTATAAAAAAAATCCCTTTATTTAAATTTCTTTTGTCTAACGTTACCGACACATTCTGTTAGAATCAAATTTTTAATAGAAAAGCTCACGGAAAAATTTATGCAAAATTCGTACAATAAAAAAAATTAAGTAAAATTAAAATTTTATTACAATACATGCAATTAATTTAAAAATGCTAATTAAAAAAACATGAAAAATTAATAACACTGACAATTGATGGAAAATGCACAATACACATTAATTCATGATTTTTAAATTAAAAATTTGATTTTATTAAAAAAAGTAATCGAATTTTTAAAAATATTTTTAATAAAATATTGATTATAATTTTTTTAATTAATTATTATTATTATTTTTTTTTGATGATATATTGTTGTTAAATTTATTAGATTCAAAAATAACCAAAGAATTTCAAATACATTAGGAAATTTTTTTTTTTAAAAGCTTAATTAACAAAAGCCAGGCATATTTAATTTATATTTTAATAATAAATGTATTTTTCTTTTTAATTAATATTTTCTAAGAGCTTTTATTAAAAATTTTTTGCAGATAATCTTCTCGATTCGAGAAGTTATTATTAAAAACGTTTTTTTTTTTTTACTTTTTGCGTTTCAGTCTATATTTCTGAATAAATATATGTGCATGTATGTAGTTTTATCATTGGTGTTAGAAAATTTATTATAGGCATGTGACTGTGCCTTGTGTTCTGATCCAGTCGCTTTAGAACAGGATTTAACACAAATTATTCACTTTCTTGATTTGAACGAGTGTATTTTTTTGATCAAAAAAAAATTAAGCTTTTGAACTTAAGAAAAAATTAAAAAAAAACATACAATTGAAAAGGGGATTAAATGAAAAAAAAAATTTAATTAAAAACCTATAATTATGAGCTTAGCATGTGTTTTACAAATACACTAATTTTATATGATGTAAAATTGGTCGTGGGTTGGCAAAAACTTTTCAACGAGCCACGACCTCTTTATGGTGTAGTTGATTGGGGATGATGATGTCAGACCCACAGTACCCTAGGTGTGTCGTCGTTAACCGGTAGAGTTGAAAACGTATGATGGAGTCCGGCCCGCGGTGGCACAACGGGCGCTGAATCCCATCTCCGGTGGTGGTTATGCGGCAGGGGCAGGCCAACTTTAGCAAGTAAAGGTGACTGCGACGCCTTCAAAGTTGAATTCCTACTGATATCGTTCTCGACACTAGTATCCACATTACACTCACCAGAATCATCCGATGCGGAGCTATTTGAATGGGCAACCGTCGAGATCATGGTCGAGCTAAGCGGCAATCCGATTTCTTGGAAGGAACTGATTGAACTGAAGCCGCTTTCGTCCTCGGTGGAGCAGGCTGCCATCTCCTTCATGATGGGCGGTGAGTGGTTGTTCATCTCCTCGTCGGTTTCGTTCTTTGACGATGAATTCGAGTGCACCGAATCGTCTGTGCTGCTGCGCAATGATAACCTTGATTCGCGCATATTCATCTTCCTCGAGAAGGTCATACAGAATGCATCCGAATCAATGTCACATGCCTTCGACTTCAGATCGGCCTGCGTCTGTGACAGACTATGACCATGAATATGATTGTGGCTAAGGTTGTGGTGATGGTTTGATACCGATGACGATTGCAAATTATGGTGGTGGGCATTTTGATGATGGTGGGTGTTATGGTTGTACTGCATTTCAAGTGCATGCTTTGACTGTGTCAGGACTGGTTCCTGTGTATTGAGTAGATTTTGCGCTGTTCGCAGTAAACGGAAAGCCTCCTGTGATAATCGTTCTGGATCGCATTCCGCTGTTGCTAATGGTGATGGCACCGGACGTTTAGGTGATCGTCGCCTTTAAAATTCAATCAGAAAAATATTCAAAAAAAAATATAGGAATTTTTTCAATTAATTATTAAAAAAGTTTTAAAAATATAAAAAACAGAGTAGAAATTTCATTTTTATTTTTATTAAAAAAGATTTGATTTTTTTTTTCAAATAGTAAAAATATGTAAATTTTAAATAAAATGGAATTTCTAAAAGGCATAAAATATGACGCTTTCCTCTTATGAGTCTTAATAGTGTCGAATTGCTTTCATAAAGTGTCGGCGAATTAGCGTGTCTATCGTTGCAAAACGGTCATTAGCTGAGACCCTAGTTACACACTTTTAAGACTATTTAATGTGCAGATGACTGGAAGACATGTATGATAATAACAAGAGTAGGTCTAGTTGAAAGGGTATTTGCCTCTAGAACATAATAAGTTTGTAATGTGCACAACATTGAAATGCAATGTGATAAAATCACATAATTACCTTTGCTAGCCCAGAAATTACTTTGCACTATCGTGATAACAGTGCATTCACTCACTACGGCCAAAGGAGTCGCTCGACTAATGATCTCATATTGATCTCTTGCACGTGGAGAATTGCATTTTTATACAAAAGTTCATCTTCGTCTTGAGCAGACAGAAATCCGAATCCATCATTCATGAAATACTATTTCATGTAATCGCATTTAATCTGCGAAAAGAATTTGGATCTCCAGCCCTCAAAGTACTATGATTGCACGTTGAAGTGAAATCAGTTTCCAACCTGATCTAATTGGAATGATTGTGAATGGAAAGACACTGGCGGCTTCATGATTCTATCCAAGAACCAAAGTGAACCAGTGCGTGAAGGTAATATATTTAGACTCCATTCAGCAGGTGTGACATGCTCGAGATGGGAAGACGGGAAAGGTTGCATTCTTTGCGTCGTCAAATTATTGTGCTTCGAAGATTTTGATACAAACTCACTTCACTACGGATACAGAAACGTTTCACATCTCATTTCATTTTGGATTTTGTGAAATTGTCTTTATTTAAAAATAGCAGCGCATAGCTAACATAATCATAGTTTTGAAATAAACTTTTTGAAAATAGTGATTTTGTCTTTTTATTTCGGAAATTCTGGAAATTCCACAAAAGCAGAGCAGAACAGATACGTGTATGTGTGTGTTGCCATACAACGAAAATATGATAGACAGATTTTTGTATGTGTCTACAAGTTTTGGATTTCGTAATGAAATTCTTGAAAAAGGAAATCAACGTAATTTTAGATGTTAGATCATTATCATCATTGGAATGGAGAGAATCGTGTGCAAAGGTTGTGGATTATAAAACGAGTTGGATTGTACAATTTTATAAAGGATATTTATTTATTTATTTTTTATTACATTTCAGATACTGTGTATTATTTTTTTTTTTTAATAAAGATAAAATCACAATTCTATGGTATTTCCGGAGCTTTTGTATTTGCAGAATTGGAGAATTTTTTATATATTTTTCTAAGAATACTTCATAATTTTTTTAATGTGAATTTTACTTTTTTTTTGATTGCTTTCATCATTTTTGAGAGTTTTTCTTTGTAATGTTGGTAGCTTTACTAAAAATATAATCTAACACCTGATCAGAAATGTCATAAAATCAGGGTCGGTTACTATTTTTTAAAAACCATTTCAAATTATAATAATTACAAGTTGGTCTTTTCAATAAGAGCACTGCTATTGTTTTATGAATTGGAAATATTCCAATTCAAATTGCCCACACATTTTGGGAAAATTAAAAAAAAAGAAAAAAATTAATCTCAATTGATCGATATCAAGTCATTGATCTCATTTTGAATGGCCAACAGAGTGAAAACGATCAATAAATGAATTTTGATGAATTAGACCCACACGGCAGTCTTTAATCGACGAACAGCTTCCTGATTGGGCTCATTGGCAAAACGGGACCGTAAAACAATAACGATTTATTTTTGTTCAAGGTGAATTCATGTAAAATATCTAACTTCAGGTGATTATGTTGATTGTTATTGATTGAAGTTGTTTGAATGAATGAGTGAAGATATTATTTAAATAATGGTACGAGGCGCGGCACTACAGAACCATTTCTTTAACACCCACTGAGTCAGAGGAATTCGTCTTATTCCCTAAGTGAATCTGAGCATAGTCCTACTTATAAATAATTATCCAAGTTGAGCTTCGGATAGTAAATTAAAATAAAATAAACTTCAAAAAATTTGTAAAAATTTTTTATTCCTGACATCTGACCTAAAATTACGAGGTCTGTTCAAAAAGTGTCGCGAATTTTGAATTCCCGCGGGTTACGTATATTCGATTTTCGATTTTTTTGTGGCGTTATGTTCTCTCACTTATGCCGACAAGTTCGGCCATTTTGATTGTTCAGTTAATTTTTGACAGCTCCTTTGCTTGCACGTGTTTTGGCTTGTCTTGGATCAAAGAATCCGTTTCGGGAACACGAAAAAGTCACAGGGGGCCAGATCTGGAAAATACGGTGGCTGCGGCATTAGTAGTGTGTTGTTTTTGGCCTAAACTTCGCGCACAAGCAACGATGCGTGAGCAGGGGCATTATCATGGTGCAAAAGCCAATTTTTGTTCTTCCACAAATCCGGGCGTTTCTGGGGGATTACTTCGCGCAACTTGCGCATAACTTGCAGGTAATATTCCTTATTGACCCCCCTGTGGCAAGAACTCATGATGCACCACGCCCCTGCAATCAAAGAAAACTGTAAGCAAAACCTTCTCATTCGACTGAACTTTTCGGGTATAACATACAATGGCTTCTGCACAGTTACTTGTGGGTTTTCAGAGCCCCATATATGATAGTTTTGCTTATTTCCGTATCCATTAAATGTGAAATGAACCTCATTACTGAGTAAAATCGGAAGCACCTCTTGTGTAGAAAATTTTTATAATTTAAACGTGACCAATCGATTTATAACATAAAATGGCAAGCCATAATCTAACCAAATGCTACCAAGAATGACATATATATTTGACAGCTAGTAAATAACAGGACTATTACTTTTCTACCCTCAAAATGGATAATTCTTTAATATTTTAGAATTTCATAGTTAGAATTTCATATTTTTTCTACAATATATAAATAATTTATATTAAATTTAAATCATCATAAATCATTTGCGTTGTTTATCTTATGATGTAGGTAAGAACTTCAGCAGAATACGGACTAATTGTAGAATATTTGCACTTAGAACAAGATTGGAGGATATTAAAGTGGTTTAGTTGGTATTGCGAAAGGCAGCACTTCCAACGCATATGGATTAAATCTGCTGTTTTACAGATATCATTAATAAATCCTTCAACGCAATTTGTAGAAATTCGCAAAAGCTATACTCTGAAGAAAATCTGTAAATTCAATCCAGTAAAAACTGTGTGCAGTTATGTGCGATGATCACTTCTAAGTTACGATTGTGAAAATATGCATTTTCATTTGAGTTATGAAATTAACAATTAATAATTCTGACAAATTTCAGTTCTAAATTTGTACAAGATAAATGGCCAAATAAATCCACTAACAATTTTCCATAAATAAATATTTTAAGATGAACATTTTAAAATTTCATATTTAATAGAATTTGTTGATTGGAATTTTTAATGCACGGAAGATTTCTTCTATGAGAATTATTGGAAATTAAGAAAAATTATTGCTATTTCCCAATAAAGTTGAATTAAAACGTTTCGTTGAATATTATTGCATATTCAGAAGTGACGAAAAATAATGTGAATTTGGACAAAAGTGTTGAGAAGTAAAGAGTGTAAAACCGAACAAGCGTCTTAAAAATTGCCCGTCCAAATGCATAAACTTTCAAAAAGAAAAAAAAATATTTCCGTTCTGTGTGGAGATTTTTTTTTATGAAAATGTTCAAATAGCAAAATTATCACTCAATGAACGGGCGTACGAACAACACTGTTGCACATGGAAGACTTTGGCTTTAAAAACAAAATGCACAATGTTCGTATCTATTTTGGGAAATTTTAAATTTGTTACAAAATTTTCAAAATGTTTTTACTATTAAAAAATCTTACAACAAATTATATCTTAAAGTGATATCGACTGTTATGAGGATCTAAAGTAGTCGTTTTAGCATTGGGAGAAAATTTTTGCTGTTGTTGTTTTTCTTACGAACTAGACAAGCGCCCTGTACTGGGGATCACTTCATTTGTAATGTAATATGTCCACGCCTTTCATATTAATTGCACCGACTTCAGATAAAATCAAGACAGGACAGGCCTAATTGAAGTCATGATCAGTGAATTTATGAATACCAAAATACCATATGGCGATGGAAATGATAGTGTCGGTGGTGATGGTGGTGCCCGTAGATGACGAGCCGATCACAATCATTTCATTCTGATTTGTTACCCTCTAGAATCCATCTACTCCAAACCATGCTTATTTATGTACATTCGAGTGTACCTTGTCAGGCACGCACACTTGTGATACATCATTTCGAAGACATTCCTCCTTATTATGAACGGACAAATTCCAGAGATTCTTTGGCATGCGAAACAGAAAACAGATCATGAGAGGCAAAAAAAAGATACAAATGCTTTCAACTGACCCCAGTATCTAAGGTCTCTTGTCGCCCAGTATGAGATGATTTTGGTATTTTTTAATATCGGAGTAGAAAAATAGCCCAAAAATAGGAAATTATATCTTTTACTTACCATGTGAAATCTCTAAAATTATTATAAGATGAGGCAGGTGATGGCGGTGTTGAGTCCCCGCTGGGCTTCGGGCTAAGGTAATTCTTCTGCGAGTCAACCAGGTTGGTACTGCTGCGTGCCCGTGGACTGCTCTGATTGCTTTCGCTTGTGTCCCTCTCGTTGTTCTGATGGACATGATGGATACTTTTTGATCGTGCAATTTGTCCATTTTGCATGGCATCCAAATTGCGATGGCAACGTTCCAAGAATCTAACAACCTCCTCCATAACGGCACGATACATTTGACGACTCGCCTCAACCTATGTTCAAAAAAAAAATAATAATAATAAAATCAAAAATTTAAATAAGAATAAAAAATCAAAATCAAAATAATGCTTTAGAAGAAAATTTAAATTAGACTATTTTTCGGTTTACGAATAGCCAATTTTAAAGGTATTTGATTAAAATTATAGTATTTTTGGTACTTAACTTTTTAAAGTAGTTTTATTTTTGAAGAAACTAATTTTTCCATTTAATTGATTAAGACATTTTTTTCTTTTTTTGAGTATGAAACGATAAAACCATAATTAAACGGAAGATGAACCAAAAAAGGTACCATTAAATCGTGTGTGATTTCGTTTGGAGCTTCTTTTGCGTGTGATGAGCATAAATTAATGTCTATTGTCGAGATAGTTTTTTTTCCAATTATTTTTTAATTACAATAAGAAACTCTTTCTTTAACGAATAATTTATATAAAAATTTTGAATAAAAAATTGACATGTCATTAAAAACAAATCAGTGCGTAAGTTTTGTAAAAAAAAGAAAAACTTAGTCAGCATCTTTTCAACAAACAAAAAATAAATTTCTTCGAAAGAGTATTTTGTCTTTTGGCTTTCAATTGTGTAAATATTTTTTTCTCTGGTACAACAAAACCTAAAACTTTACTAAACATCCGCACATGAGTATATTCGAAATTCTTGAAGAGCTTTGCAGTGGCCAGAAACTTTTAAGTTTATTTTTGACGAAAATAAAAGCCTACGTCCACAAAGAAAGGGCATTGAATGAAAATAGATTCCTGATTAATATTTGGTGGTGGGGAGAGGAGGATTGGTTGGATTTAAGATGGTAAGAGAGTGTGTAGGTGCTGTTATTGCTTATTATTTTGAAATTAACCTCAGATCATCTTAATACGGATTAAATTTATTCACAATTCAATAACATTCTTAGTAGAACTTTTACTTTTGTTAGGTATGTAAATAATAAACCCCATTGAAAGTTATTCTTTTTATACAAAAATATTCCTAATTCTATAATCCCTGTATTTAATTTTTGTTCGAGTCAATAATAAAATTAGTATTATCCATTGTATGGTTCGGAAAGTACAGTCATGCCATTTGACAGCTGTCAAACATACGCGGTCTGTTCAAAAAGTATCGGGAATTTTGAATTTCCGCGGGTTACGTATGTAGTATTCGATTTTCGATTTTTCGTAGCGTTACGTTGGTACTCATGTCTCTCACTTATGCCGACAAATTCGGCCTTTTTGAATGTTCAGTAAATTTTTGACAGCTGCTTTGCTTGCACGTGTTTTGGCACGTCTTCGATTTTTGCCCATTTTCGACCAAAAACAGCATCGAATTAACATTGCTAAGGAGCTGTTGGACTCTGTCCGTGACGACCCAAATTTGCTCCAGAGGGTCATAACTGGCGACGAATAATGGGTTTATGGTTATGACGTGGAAACCATAGCTCAATCATCCTAATGAAAACTGCAAAAATCGAAGACGAGCCAAAACACGTGCAAGCAAAGCAGCTGTCAAAAATTAACTGAACATTCAAAATGGCCAAACTTGTCGGCATAAGTGAGAGATATGAGTACCAACATAACGCCATATAAAATGGTTTTTGACATTTCTTAAAAATCGATTTTTTTTTTACCAACTTTATTTCTGTTTTTTTTTTTAAACGCAAAAAATTAATGTCTAAGATCTGCTGAGCATGCTTCAAACTGCTTAATGTTCTGCATTTTTTATTATGTTTATCTTTTAGAATAAAAATTGTTTGGTAAAATTACTAATAAAAACGTTGATTATTATACAATATTTGAACTGCTGTTTAAGGTAAAAGCTTTGTAAACGCCCAGATAAATTTATTACGAGAAAGCTAAAAAACTATATTATGTATAAGATAAAAATTTTCCCAATTATAATTAGATGCAGTCCTGAGGCTACATATACGAATTAGTGAACAATGAACTCTGGAAATATTTGGCAAAAAAAAAAATCTAAACCGCAGAAAAAGTTTTCAGCAAAGCCAAAACAGTATTCGTGTCCGATTTACATTTTAATCTAACGATCATTAGTCAATATTCTTGATGTTCTAAATGAAAATTAAAATGAGAGGAGGTGAAAAACTGACAGGTATTAATCAAACTTCCTGCTTTATTTCTGCTTGAAAGAATTTCATCGATTATGAACGATTTTTATGCCAAAGTGCATGAATGAATATTTTTTTTTGTGTGAGACGGCAGAGGTTTTTTTTGGTGGTTCTGGGAACGATAGATAGTCAATAATTTTGACATATATTCGTGGCCAAGTTGAAGAAAAATAACTATTAACAATAATAGAGAAGAGAAAAAAATTATTTGCGTAGCACGAAAAGAATTGTGCCGATTTCATGGTAAACATTGAATT
The DNA here is from genome assembly GCA_958298945.1 of Atherix ibis. Taxonomy (NCBI): domain Eukaryota; kingdom Metazoa; phylum Arthropoda; class Insecta; order Diptera; family Athericidae; genus Atherix; species Atherix ibis. The sequence goes on along the minus strand of OY282606.1, from coordinate 102,944,183 downwards.
CTGTCAGAAGTAGCCGCCGCCATTCATCCGATTGCCCCCATTGAAAGGTGTTCATTTTTCATCAGGTGAGTAGAGTTATTGGTGATGTGTACAGTTGCTGATGGGAGCCTTGATCTAAGACTTAAAATCATTTAGAAAAATGAACGCAGAAAACATCCAAAAAGAATGAAATCTTTCCGCAGGCGGTCTAACTGTATGGCAAAGATTTTCTGTTTGTACTCGCTTTTCGCTGGATAGTTGACCATTTGAATGGCGGCTCTCATACATCGAGTACGACTAGATAAAATAACATTTATTCATGATTGTACAAAGCCAAAGAGTCTGCCAGATCTCCAATTACTATAGTGTAATTACCGGTCAATATTTGAAGCATTACAAAATTTCCAAGTGGGTTTTCGCAGGGGATAAGGTTAATGTTGGGACTTTAAAGATCGACCCATTTTCGATGTTGGAGCAGTAAAAATACGAGTAGTAAATATAAAATCGTACAGCTTTTGACATTTGATATTAGATTTGTTACTCGTAACTTGGTAAGATAAGAAGATTGTATGTTTACATTTCGGCCAAGTAGGTACTCGAACCAACTTGTATGTTCCCCCATTTGGCTCGAATTTCGTTCTTACAGAGCATAAATGAAGATCTCCGAGTGCTGCTAGAAACAGTTACGAATAAGGAAGTGTTGACCTCGATCTGCACATTCATTTCATAAAAGAATCTTGTCGAACAACTGATTTTATTCTCATCACAAAGCCACAATTTTGTTCATCTTCCCAGACCTGCATATTTGCGGCAGGGGACCATTTCCACCAGAACGAATACTCCCACGCAGTCGGTAGTATTCAGGAAAAAATTCCAATTCAAATATCGTGCTTACCGCAATCGTAATTCATTTAATCCAATTTTTTGATTTTTTATGTTTTCATCGTGAACATTTGGAAAATATTTTCTTTTATTTTATAAATCGAAACAGTAGCTTGATGGAGCAATACCCCAATCACTCAATCTCCTAATCACCCAATTAAATGACAAAATATTAGATTAATGATTTGTTGAACGTGTTCAATGGCATAACTTCATGGCACTATTTTAGGAATTTTTTGATTTTATGCTGATTTAAGACTCAAATTTCATCGTTTCAATTCGATATTAAAATCTTCTTAAGAATTGTGATATTTATTATGCCGAATAATTGTTGAATCTTCATTCGATATGTGGTGGTGATATTAGATATAAAAATGTTCCGAACTTACATCTGAATATCGGATTCTTTTTTTAGAACTTTTACATATTTTATGTTTATTAAATATTTTATGTTCTCGCCTTGGACTAGGAATTTATTATAGAAAATATGTTTTTCCCCCCAAGCCGAATCTCAAAATTCTTTTTAAGAACACATAAGATGTTGATGCTCTAAAAATCGTGTAGTCGAAAATCAAAATTCTGTACAACATTTGTCATATTTTTATGGCACAAAAATATTAATTCTGTTCTCTTGTACTACTAATTGAAAAAGATTTGTTCAAAATTTGTAAATCAATTTTATCCATAAATCTCAGTTGGGTAAGGGGTTTTCATCATTTTATTAAGATTTGTTCTAAATTAATATTTTTTTAAATATTAATTTAGAACAAATCTAAAGAAAGAAAAAAGATTTAAGAAGAATAATTTTAGGCTATTTTCTTTTGTATAAAATAATGTTAAGATCTTGAGACAAAAATGAACGATTTTTCTACAAAAAATATATTGAAAAATGGAATCTTCTGCACAAATCCTTTATGGTAGCTATTAAAATAGAGTACATTGATTATGTAGCGAATTGTGCATTACAGAGGACATATGTGATGAAGTGCATCCTTTTTTTATGATTACTAGAATCATTTGTGCCGACTTTGATGTCCCAAACACAATTTATTTTCATCGTACTACAAAAATATTTACACATTTATTATATCGTTTGATGTTATTGGGTTGTCCGGAAAGTAATTTCGTTGTTTCCCAAAAGAGGACTTAATTGTATTTGCTCACACTTAAGCCGCATAATCATATGTATTTTGATAACTGACATAGCAAGGCTTACTTGTGAAAAATTTTTTTAGTAGTTTTTGGTTATTTTACTTTTTTACTATAGAAAAGATAAAAATGCTGTTCAACCAAGAAAAAAATTATCCGATGTGTGTGGAGAACATGTATGTATGCCAGTTGAACCTGATGAAAGAACAATAAAGGCATTAATTGATGCAAACTGGCGAATAACAACTCGTGAGATTGCTGAAAGATTAAATTTATCGAATTCGGCCGTTGATGATAATTTGAAACGGCTACGTTTTATCTCAAAGCTCGACATTTGGATTCCTCATCTTCTTACGAAAAAAAATTAGTGCCGTCGCATTGACGTTTGTGATTTGCTTCTCAAACGTCAAGAAAATGAAGCGTATCATAACTGGGGACGAGAAATGTGTTGTCTACAACAATGTTAAGCCCAAAAGATCCTGGAATAGAAAAGATGAACAGGATCAAAGCACTTCGAAAGCCAATATTCATCAAAAAAAGGTTATACTATCTGTTTGGTGGGATTTCAAAGGAATCGTTTATTCTGAGCTTCTACCGAGCAACACAACGATCAATTCTAAAGTGTACTATCATCAGTTGGACAAATTGAATGATTTACTTAAAGAAAAAAGGCCAGAATTGGTCAATAGGAAGGGTATAGTGTTCCAACAGGATAATGCGAAACCACTTACAAGAAAATCGTCTTTCATTTTTATCAAAAAAAAACGAAATTACTTCCCGGACAACCCAATAATTTAAAAAAAATTTCTCTTTTTTTTAAATTAAAGTCAAAAGTAATTGAGCTTAAAAATTGAATTAAGCAAAATCCATTCTGTGATTCGGATAGTACATCCGTGTCATTTGACAGATGTCTGATATAAATATCATATAAGGAAGTTTTTATTTAGACTAAAGTTTACCATTACGTGTATAACTAGGTATCGTTTAACTACCAAGTGCTGAAACAACAATCTTAGGATGCTCATTTTCGCAAAAATGCACTCCGTGAATATGCCAAGAAGCAAAAGTTCCATATATATTTGACGCTGAAAACGCACAAATGACTGTAGAAAAGCCCAAAGAAGTTGAGTTTATTCACTAAAATCCTTTATGATAGCTATTAAAATATGTCATCCAAGGTAGCATTTCTTTAGGTTAAACTTTGCCATTTTTATTATAACAAACATTACAAAAATTATGATTCTGCCACAGCAACGTTTAGCTCAAAATTTTCTTTAGCAATTAGGATCATATCTAGTTCGGTGGATACGTCAAAATGTAAAATTATCGTATATGGGGCACTGTGAAACGCCACTGAAAATAGATAACAAGAATTAACTTCTATTGACTTGAAGTTAAAGCTTTCAATCTAGACTATATGTGATTTCTATAAAATGACGTATAATAAAAAGGTTCAAACAATGTAATGAAAATAAGATTTCATCAAAATCTGACTTTAAGGTGTGTTTTATTTGACCTTTACTCTCCGAAACACAAATAGGATATTTTTATAATTAAATAGATCAGATGACATTTTTTTCACTCATCTCAATTGTGTTGAATTTTTCTAATTGACGATTTTTTTTAAACTTTTCAAGTTGAAGTTACTGGCGATAAGTCGCAATTGTGTTCGGTGCTTAAGATCGTTGTAAAGTGAACTTTGTTAGCATTCATATTGTCAATGCAATTGCTTCTTGTTCGGTACATGAAATGGGCACACAGATTCCAACAAAATTTTCATATAATTTTCTACTATTATTAAAAATTTCAACATCAACATTAATAAATTTCCAATTTTTTACCAGAATAATTTATAAAAAAAATCCTAATCTCACGTGTGAAAACGTCATTTATTTTCACGTTTAACCTAGATTGAATAAACAAGAAAATATTCTCAAAAAAAATTTGAATGTTTTCTTTATAAAATAAAAGTTTTAAAATATTTATAAAACCATATTTATTTCAGTATTTTAAAAATATATAGCTACAATTTCCAACAGAAGTGATACCATGTTTATCTGATGTATTGAAGAGAAAATTCCCGATTTTCCGGATATATTTTCCTTTGTACAAATTATGTACGTTTGCATAACCCAGAATAAAAAAAAATGTTTACAAATATAGCTCTACGTAAATTTATGGCATTTATTTAATCACTAATAAATACTAAAAGATTTAATACTGACAGGTGAATAGATGGATGATTTAAATAACGGATTATGATAGCTTCATTTTTTTGTTTCTTATTGTTTTTATTAGTTATGATAAGCAGGAAACTTTTATTTTCTTCTAACATGTTGCAAATGTGTAATATTCAAGTACTGTTCGAAATTTAAATACATACACACACACACACATATATTTATATATAAACAATAATAAGTGATCATTAATTGCTTGTTACGATAATATTATAATATTAACATAATTTTTAAACGATTATCATGATTTCTATTCGGAATCTGTAAGCTTACAGTTTAAAAAAAACACGTCTTCAGTTATGCCAATATAATGTCCGAGATTGAAATAAATCAGCACAATTAAAGAGGCTAACTATTACGTATACATATGCGTGTATGATTGCATCAAACAAGTATCATCTATAAGACATAGTGCGGAAGTTCAATCGATGCTGCTGTAAATGCATTTGTGCATGCATGCATGCATACAAATTTGTGGACAGGTTTGGTAATGTCCAAGCGAAAAAAAAAATTAATTTTTAAATACAAGAAAGATAAAAGTTTAGGAAAATAAAGTAAAAAAAATTTAATAAAATAACTGACCTGCTTCAGTTGCCACTGTAGTGTGTCGACTTGGGTTTGTAGGATGACGGCCTCGATATTTGAAGAGTTACCCGGTACTACTAGATTCCCGCCTACAATTCCAGAGGCGAGGCCTACAAGCCGGCGATTCTCTTCAACCAAGTTCTGGCATTCCTGTAATAAAAATAAAATATTAACAAAATAGTAACTAAATACGAGAAATTGTGCAATGGATTTTTTCTTCACATCTTGCATAAGAATTTGACCCATCTTTTTTTTTTTTAGAAAATTTCTACTAAAAATATGTAAATGCAAACCAACATATTTGTGGAACATACTAATTTTATGTTGTCAGCGTTTATTTGTTGCAGATCAAGGAAATCTGATGCAATCGCGTTTCACATCACATACACGTAGTAAGTAACAGGAAAAAGGCCAATAAATAGTAAGAAAATTTATTGTCTTATGTCAAAATTTTAATTCACGTTAATTTATTTGTAAATCTTGGACAATATTAATACTTTTCTTTTAAGTATATTTGATTATGTTGTCTTAAAAACTCCTGCTAGTGTTTGCAAGTTAAACGCAATAAAATTAAATGATGTACTAACCGAGAGAGTTCTCTAAATTTATTGATAAAAAATAATCAACATTTTTAGGATAGGCAAAAATTAATTTGATTTTCCTTTTATTTCTATTTATATGGATAAGTAGAAAGCCAATTGTTATTAATAAATTTTTCATATTGCATAATATTATGAGTAAGTTTACATTACTCGTATAAGCAGTGACAGAATTGAACGAAAAAATTACAAGATTTAATGTGGTACTAATTAATTTATATTTGCTATAAAGGTTTTTGGACAAAAAAAAACTATGTACAAAAGAAATAATTAATTAGGTAAGTTATTTTTATACAAGAGCTTATCTTCTGCCATGGATATCATAAATAAAAAACCCACAATAATGAGCGGTGGGAGAATCTTTTTCAAAATAGAAATGTGAGATCGCTTGCATAATTTAAGTGAATTTTTATCGGAAACATGATATACAATTGCTGAAAGTAGTCTTTAGGAATATTTTAATGGATTTGGATGTATGCAAAAAAAATTGTCCATTAGTAATTGAAAAATTCAATAAAAAAAAATTTGTATCAAATATAACAACGCCTACCATGCAGATGTCTTACTTTCGAAAATCCATTCGTATTGGCTTAAAATGGACAGGTTCAAATCGCTAAGGCTACATGAATGACAAGCATAGTGTTTACTTTTAATCATATTTCAACTTTCAGAAAGAAAAAAATTTCACCTAATTCAATTTAAGGTGAGAATATTATTCACAAAATCATATTCAAATTACATAACTTCCTCTTATTTATAAATAAATTTGTAAAAGGAGAAAAGGTAGGAAAGGTGAGTAAAAAGTTATAAAAATCCTGCAATGGAATATCTACCATCATCCCAGTTCACGAGTTTATTCATTTAGACAATTTACTTAAATTCTTTGGTGAAAGTTTGAAATTCATTTTCTGCAATTGAAAACGATGACAGATTATTGTCAAAATGTCTTATGAAATTTCAATATTGCATGAAATACGTTTGACTGATAATTTTTAATCAAACGAATAAGAAATTATATTAAATTGAATTTTTAATATATAATATTCGGTAAGACCAATAACGTATTTACTCAAAAATAATCATTGAAAAACATAAAATTTCGGGTTAAAAATTTTTACTGCAAATTTTTACTGAAAATGTTTCCAGAAAATTTTTGCAGAAAATTTTTAGCGAACATTTTTACTGAAAATTTTTACAAATAATTTTTAATGAACATTTTTACAGAACATTTTGACTGAAATTTTTTACTGAAAATGTTTCCAGAAAATGTTTACAGAAAATTTTTTTTTGACAATTTTTACTGAAAATGTTTAGTAAAAATTTATACCGATAATTTTTACTGATAATTTTAACTGACAATTTTTACTGACAATTTTTACTGACAATTTTTACTGACAATTTTTACTGAAAATGTTTAGTAAAAATTTTTACACACAATTTTTATTGAATATTTTTACTGCCAATTTATACTGAACATTTTTACAGAAAAATTTTACTGATAATTTTTACTGAAAATTTTTACAGAAAATGTTTATTGAAAATTTTTGCTGAAAACTTTAACAGACAATTTTTATTGAAAATTTTTGCTGACAATTTTTACTGAATATTTTTACAGAAAACTTTTACGGACGATTTTCTTAAAAAATGTTTACTGAAAATTTTTACAGAAAATGTTTACAGAAAATTTTTAGCGAACATTTTTACTGAAAATTTTTCCTGCAAATTTTTACAGACAATTTTTGCAGGCAATTTTTACTGACAATTTTTACTGCAATTTTTTTACTGAAAATGTTTAGTAAAAATTTTTACCGATAATTTTTACTGATAATTTTTACTGATAATTTTTACTGACAATTTTTACTGACAATTTTTACTGACAATTTTTACTGACAATTTTTACTGACAATTTTTACTGCCAATTTTTACTGACTATTTATACTGACAATTTTTACTGACAATTTTTACTGAAAATGTTTAGTTAAAATTTTTACACACAATTTTTATTGAAAATTTTTACTGACAATTTTTACTGAACATTTTTACAGAAAAATTTTACTGATAATTTTTACTGAACATTTTTACTGAAAATTTTTACTGAACATTTTTACAGAAAACTTTTACCGACGATTTTTATTAAAAATGTTTACTAAAAATTGTTACAGAAAATTTTTGCAGGCAATGTTTACTGAAAATTTTTACAGAAAATGTTTACTTACAATTTTTACTGTAAATTTGTACAGAAAATTTTTATTGAAAAATTTTACGGAACATTTTTACAGAAAATTTTGACTGACAATTTTGACTGAACATTTTTACTGGGTTTGCCTTTTTTTTATAGAATTTTTATTTTCTTTTGTTTATTATATAATATTTATTAACAAAGTTTTTCTCAAGACCCTTTCCCGATCCGTACTGTAAAAAAATTATTTTTCCACATGAAAAACTTTCTAGTTTAAGTACACATTTAATAAGTCCTTAACTAAGAAGAAAAATTTCAGTTTATATGAAAATCAATCAATAAATAACAGAATGAATCCCATTTGATTAAAGAAAAACTAAGACTGAAGAGAATCATGTAATAATTTTTAATGATTTTCAATTCTCAAAAGTTTACGCTTCAGGTATTATGTGGGTCTTATAACATTGGCGGAAATGTAACTTTTTTCCTCTCCCTAATAGCAGTTACCAGAGTTAATAATAATTATTACTATACATATACATATTACGCTTTGGTTCTAAAAGGAAAATTGTTGAAAAAAACTAATGTTGAAGCAGTATGTGTATGTATAGTGGAAGAAAAAGTTTAAATTTTTCGCTAAAGTTAAATTTCTATCGTCTATCGTCGAATCAAGATAAAGAAGGGCAGATAAACTTTATGAAAGTTTATCAATCGCCGCACTAATTATTTTGATGTTTGAAAATGATTTAATTATTTGTGAATATCTATCTATATTGTATACATGCATAAATACATTCATACAAAATAGATATTATTATTTAAAGTTCTTATAACGAAATTGAACATGGAAAACTTATAATGATACTTTAGTAAACGGATACTCGATTGCACTTACAAAGTTTTTATTAGAAATCGTGTTTTAAGGTCATAATGTTCTTCAATCAAAATATTTCGTTAAGTTTTATATTAAAAACTTTAAATAATCGTTTCAATTTATGGCAATTTATTCCTAGAAAAATGACAGAAATTTGCTATAAAGTATCTCTTAGTTCAGATATTAGGGGTTGTTTGGTTCACACAAACAAGCTATCTAAAAACCGAATCTAGAGACAAAATGAAATTTTTTTAAGTAAGACATTTTAAGAATTATAAAATTGAAAGTATTAACAAAAAACTTGTCAACAGTGTTGGTTATTGTATGCAAATTTTGTCAAATAAATAAACAAAAAATTAGCAATAAAATTTTTCATGCCGACCCTGATCTAAAACGTCCAAAAAACGAAGAAAAGGGTAAGATTTTTTTGTTTGTTTTCAATATGGAACATCGTAGAACTAAATAAATTTAAATTTTTGCCGGCATCTACTTAAAATTCTCTGGTCGTACCTTGTCATTGTTAACTCTGATTTTTGAGACTATCTCGAGTAGTAGACAGTACCCGTTTCACTGCAGTCGTAGACATTGTCGGTGTTTTCTTGACGAGTAATTGGAACTTTCGGAATTTTGTTAGACTTTTAACCAAATTGTTGATAAATACTCTCCAATGTAGAGGTTGTCACATCCAAACAACGTCGGAAATTGAGAATAGTCCCAGGGCATCGTAAGAGACTGCTGATATGTGAGAATAAGACCCCTTCGACACATTTTAATAAAAAAAAAATTGCATACCGTCTAGCAGGGTCATTTGGTCCTTCAACAAAAGAAGAGGTTTTTGAGATTAACTTTTTCAACTCCAAATAACAAATAATTTGAAAAAAAAATAAACAAACGCAAAAAGGTTCTGCTTGAATACGATTCAAAGCCAAGTGAAACGGGAATATTTATTTGAATTTAAAAAGCTTTGTACCAAACGCTACCTTTTAGAGTTGTACTACCTGCATTTTTGGATTTTTGCCTCAGTCATTAGTAGTAGACTAAAGGTTATTGAAATTATCGATTTAACAACAAAGTCGATTAGACAAATAAATTTTCCAAACTGATTTTTATCGAAATCAAACACTTTGGACGTCTGCAATAGTCTAATATCTATGGAAGCTCACAAGTCACTCTTTAATGAAAAAGGGTTGGCCATAGCTGCATGTGATCTTAAGTTTAGCTGTCAAGGCTGCGATGTTTCACGCCCTGCTGATTAGAATGATATAATGTTTTCCATGTATGGGGGTGGGGGGTCGGTAGGAAGGATATTTTGATGGGTTCAAATAGGTAGTGTAAATACAGTTGAATATAGCTACAATATCTTCCTAGAAGTTTTCATGCACGCTACTAAGGATTTATTGGTTTTCCGTTGTGATTTTCCTTTTATTCTAATTTTAACCAAGTTAGTCATACCAGTCGATGATGGAAAATTGTGGAAAATGGAAAAAGCTTTGACTAGCGTGGTAAATAGCAATCGTGACTGCTGCCAACATAACTGCTTGATTTATATTCGTAGCCTGATCGATTTGGCCATATTTCACGGCCTGCTACAAGGTTAATTATGAGGTGAGCCGATAGACATGGCGTCTGGAATCATAAAGGGTGGGTTGACTTCGTAAGTCTTTCAGCATTCCCAATAGTATGTACTTATTTTCTGCACGCAATATTTTTTTTCCTAATTCTTGTGAATTTTTTAAGTAAAATTTCACTATTTCTGACCAATTGACATTGACATTATTCCTAAAAACCTTTCCGTCGTTTTCAATGCGTTAGATCCATTTTTAGAAGTTTTCGCTTTTGAGAGATGGTAGAGGAAATTTTTACTTTCCCGTAAAGTTTTCATATTGTCGTGACGTGCTGACACTTGCATGAGAAGTGAATTTTCACAATAGTCCTAATATAAGAGTTACTATTGTTAGGGAATTCAGTTAAAAATAATTATTTATGTACTTGAGAGGAAAATAAAAGTTTTCACTAAAATTAAGGGAAAATTTTCGTAAGGTCTTTAACACTAATTACGGAGATAAAAACCGCTAAAATTATATTGTAAATTTTCCTTTCTATTGTTAAAATTACTAATTATTTGCAATATTATTATAAATTAATTTGGCTGGAATGCTCGAAAATTATTAATTTCTCAATTATTAACAATTGACTGAAATTTTTTACTAGAAATTTTTACTGAAAGTCTTTACTAGAAATTTTTACTGACAATTTTTACTGCAAATTTTTAATGCAAATTTTTACTAAAATTCTTGACTGAAAATTTTTATTAAAAATTTTTACTGAAATTCTTTACTGACAATTTTTAATGAAAATTTTAATGCAAATTTTTACTGAAATTCTTTACTGGCAATTTATACTGACAATTTTTACTGCAAATTTTTATTGCAAATTTTTACTGAAAACTTTAGCCGAAAATTTTAACTGAACATTTTAACAGAACGTTTTTATTGGAAATTTTTATTGAAAATTTGTACAGACAATTTTTACTAAAAATTTTTACAGTCAGTGTTTACTGCAAATTTTTAAAACTTTTAATACAAATTTTTACTGAAATTATTTACTGGAAATTTTCATTGAACATTTTTACAGAAAATTTTTTCTGCAAATTTTTATTGAAAATTTTTACTGAAAATTTTTACTGAACATTTTTATTGAAAATTTTTACCGAACTTCTTTACTGGAAATTTTTACTGAAATTCTTTACTGAACATTTTTACTGAACATTTTTATTGAAAATTTTTACTGAAAATTTTTACCGAAAATTTGTTTAGAAAATTTTTACTGAACATTTTTACTGAACATTTTTATTGAATATTTTTACTAAAAATTTTAACTGAAAATTTGTACAGAAAATTTTTACTGAAAAGTTGTACAGAATTTTACTGAAAGTTTTTACTGAAAATTTTTACTGAAATTATTTACTGGCAATTTTTATTGTCAATTTATACTGATTATTTGTATTGAACATTTTTACTGAAAATTGTTACTCAAAACTTATACTGAAAATTTTTACTGAAAATTTTAAATGAACATTTTTACTTTTTTTAGCGTATAAAGCTATGGTGTTTGTGTTTTATCTGCTAATTACATTAAATTAATGGATTTAAAAAATCAACGTTTCATCAAAATCTTTTAGTTCAAGATTTGTTACAAATTGTAAAAGAAACTTTGTTTGGTAACTAAAAATTTTTTCGGAACTTGCTGTATATTTAGGTGACTTTGAGTACTTAAACTATCCAAAACAACATAGAAGGATTGAAAAACTTTAATATTTATTAATATTTTAAATTTATTACAAAATACGTTACCATTTGCGATAAGAATATCTAATCATTAATAGCCCTTAATTTACTAATCCAAATATCATCTAATACTTCTTTTCTATGATTAAACAAGAACGATATCACTTATGTCTTATTACTAAATTGATTTACTTTAAATTCATCGTATTATACAATTTAAATAAGAAATATTGATTTAAAGTAAATTATTATGCAAGATTTTTTTAAAAAAATACAATAAATCGAATAACTAAAATGACTACAAAGAAGTTAAAGTACATGGATTGAACCTGTAATATTAAAGCAAATTACTTTGAGTTATTCATTTTACAACATACTTGAAAACTGTTTACAGTGAATAATCCATTAAGTATTTGGTTTCTACGGAATCTTTAAATTTGAACCTTTTCGAGTATGTTACGAACCCATTTATGAGGTACCAAATATACGTGGCTAACCATCTAAAAGTAAGCAACTTCGTTAAATGAATGAAAAGGTAATTGAACTCAGGTACGAGTAAGAAAACCATCGATGTCTAATCTATTGGAACTACCTCTTCAAGTAGATAATTTTGCTGAAATGTGATGGATCGAATTTAGATTTGAATAGTTTCTGGTTACGTGTAAGTTGACCACAATAAGATCTGTTGAAGTGAACTAAGCTATTTTGGGTATTATTGATTGAAATCCACTGAATGCCACCTGGGTAAGGCATACTCTTTGACTAAAAAAATTGGAATTATCGATTGTTACCCAGATTTATATCGATTTCAATTTATTTTCAAGCTTTCGTAATCATTTCCATATGGGCGGTAATGTGCGGTAGTGCGTTGGTTTTCATGTGGAAGGGTGATAGAAAAAGGGCAATCGGTTTCATTGATTTGTGTCAGCATTTTGCAAAAAATGTAAAAGTCCAAATGCGTAAGAACTTCTTGGCATCCTATATTAAATCGGCCCACATTATTAAAAGTGGGAAAGGTTTATATTATGGGACACCATCTTTTCAATCATGATCACATTGTCTCAAGTAGGCGGGTAAGTATGTTATAAGCAGCCCAATGTTAAATCGCACTCGAGAAACTATGTCAAATGCGTTATGTTGTAGGACTTCATACTCGACAAAGAACCCTGTTTGTCGCTGTCTCTTCTCTTCCAGTTCCTTAATCACATCCACCAACAACTACAGATAAATAGTAGCTGAAATTGGCAATTCTAGTCTAACAAGTGCTCTTACACTGTGTCCCTGAATCGCATTATAACACACAATCTTGACTTTGCCTTTTTCAGATTCATCGCACTTTTTATGCCGTCCTGGGGAATAAAAATAATCTTCTTGAAAGAACAAATTTCCACTATAAAATTTACTGTGTGCGTACACGTACGTACATAATTCTATAATTTCTGCAAACGTTTCTTATCTATCACCTTATTAGGATAACTTAATGCCAATCGGTTAATGAGTAAATTACAATTCCATTATTTCTATGTACTAGTAGACTTACGCAATTTTTAAAATATTTACTTTTAAGTGCAAAAATATATAAAGTATAAAATAATAACAATTATTTCTTCATAGTTTTTCTTTTTAGCTTCTTAAAATAATATTTATAATAGTAACTATTGTTTATGGTCGTTAAAACTTTCTTAAAAAAATATTAAAATGTTTACAAAATAATAGCTCTGATATTTTTTTATGTTAATTTCAAATTATTTTCCTAAAAACTATTGCCACTACTCAAATATGTGATAAAATTTATGAAATCTTCGTTAACGATATAAGAAAGCATAGTAAATTCTTTTGGGGACCTCTCATAAATTATGCAGAACATTAATTTTAAAATGTCCACCCAAGTTGTGGTCATAAGTTTTTTTTTTTATTAAGGAACCACAATCATAACATCTTTTCTCTTATTTCGTCTTGTCTGCTCCTCCTTTTCATATAATAATTTGTCATATTCAAAAAATTAATCAGATAAATTTTCATGGTTCAAATTCTTTATGAAATCGCAACAGACCAAAGCAATTCTTGAAATATAAAATTTTTTTATTGTTAAAATAAATTTTGCATATCTTCGAGAATTAGTGGGAATTTTTAATAGTTTTTCTTTTGGTTTTTTATTTGGTTCTTCAAATTCCTACTTGTCTTTATAGTATTTTATGTTTATTTTTTCTTATACTTGCATGTTGTGTTGGAGGAGATTATCCTTAGACATTCTGATTAAGATTTAAGACACCCTCAAAATATTTTCGACATGCAATTTTCGGTTAAATTCCGTCATCGTTCATGTTTGTCAAAATTTCGATGGTAAATTACGAAAGTTAACGTGCCTTGAATGCATACCCAACCACACCTTAAATGATACAGAATTCGAATAAATTATATAAAATGGTCACTTTTCGTATTTAGAATCAGAGGAAAAGAATTTTTCTGAATTCAAATAATTTTTGTTTGTTTTTTTTTTATAATAAAAACTATCGCTTTTTAAATTTTAAATTATTTTAAAAGGCATACCACCAAAGGGAGTGAGTACATTCATATTTTTTTTTCAACTGTTGACAGCTGAAATTGATTTAATATTTGTTTCCTTAAATCTTACTTAAAATTATATTATAGGATGGAAATTGTATAATTTTTTACACAAAAGTTATTAGACTGGCATCACTAAGAGTAATCTGGCAACACTGCTAAATTTCGCTCCACATAACTTATATGTTAGTCCATTCCAGGAAGTATTTTTGGAGGACTGCGAATCTCAAAGGGTCCTACAACATCGAAAACTGACGGAAATGTGAACGTTTCCAGGATTTGTTTATAAAAAGGAATTTTTAGACAGAAATGCTTCAACGGCTCCTAAAAAAGGTTTGTCGGAAAAACGAATTCCTTTGGTTCAACACTCCGTCTCCCCCCCCCCTTCCCCCTTCCTCGTCCCTCTATTCATCAAATTCACCTGATCTAAGTCCGTGTTATTTTTTTTGGTCTAAATTGAAAAGGACACTGACCAAAGATGAATCCTTTTAGAACTACTTTAAAAGGAAAAAAAAATAAAATAAAATTCTTGAATAAAAATCAGTCTCATTACTTCTCTAGCATATCTCGTATGTATTCTTTTTTTTTTAAAAAATTTCCATACCTTAATCCTTTGATAAATCACATCTTCCATAAAATGAACTTTACGCATCCTGATTTAATAAATGTTTTCCACTACAAACTTTGGCGTAAAGTTAAAAGTTCTTTTTTTTTAATACGAAATTATTATTGAGTAATTTTTAATTTTATACAAAAACAAGTTGTCCCTATTAAATTCATGTTATCTTTTAAAATTTTAAATTTCTTATAAAAAAGCATTAAAGAAAATTGAATGAAAGTTCTTTTTAGATATTTTCTTTTCTTTTTGCATATACCGGCCAGACGAGGTAATCGTTCTGCATGAAATGTCACTAACTAGAAACAGTCTGCAGAAAATTTCACCGCCGTAATCATATTTATTGGAATTGTCTGGAATTTGCAATTACGGTTAATATGAAGACTATATTCAGAAAGGATTGCTTGGCTCCTTCCATTCGTATTAAGCGATTCAGGAAAATAAGTTCCACTTGCATAAGTTTGCGGAATTTTAAAAACAGTCTTCATACGGGCAAGGATTAAAAGGATCTATAGACGTGCACGTGCCCTTATCTACAGGAAATTATTTTAAGGAGATACGATGGTGAAAAAATTACAAATTGAGCAAATTTTACGAGAGTTTTTTTTTTATTTAACATACTTTAAAGAATCAGAATTTTTTTTTTTACTTTTTTTTTAGAGTTAGTATTTTTTATTTGAAAGAATTTTTATAAAAAAAATTTCTTTAACGGTAGAGAAAACTAAATTGAGGTGTTTTCTGCATGGCAGGAACAGTTCCCATTCCTGTATGAATTGTGACATTAGGTGTACAAAAAATCTTCCCACGGGAATTGTTAACTTCAAAATGACAATGAACAATACGCAAACAATCTGCTTTGAATTGCAGTTGGAAAGGTGAATCAAGCGGTAGGACAGGTGTTTTAGCGTCAACGCGTTTCACGTTGTGTAGGTTGATATTTGAGTTCACACGCTTCTACCATTATTGTATGTAAATAAATACTGATTGCTGTAGATGTAATATCAAGTGCTGAAAGGGGACGCATTTCGAATTTTAAATTCGAGCAGATTGAAAATCGCACCCAACTTGCAGACCGGATGAATGCAGACACTTTCCGAGTAATGACTTGTAGTTAATGAAAATTTCAACAACAAAAATTTCTAATAACAAAAGTGCGGCGAAAATATATTTTTTTTTGTTGCGAAAATTTTTCCATTTGTTATATATTTTTATAGATACAAATCGTGACAATTCATTGTGAAAGATGCACATAAATTTGAAGACTTACAATTTTTTTTAGATACACTAAAGATGACAATATATTTTTTCTAGATAATATTGTCTTTACTATGGAAAACTCACGAGTATGGAATATGTTGGTAATTATTACGATAATGATAATAAAAGACAAGACAAATAAACTATTAGATCTGAGAAGTTTATTAGACCTAATACGAAATGACAAAACGAAAATTAAAGCAAGCTTGGAGGAGTATCGTAATTTCTAATATTTTTTGAGTGAAATTTTTTGCAAACTTGATGAGAAATGGAAGTCCTCTACTATATGGGAGATTTATAGGCATTTTCTGCATTTGTCACAATAATAAAATAATAGTTTTGGTATATTAATGAAATTATCAACTTTACCACCAATTCAATTGTTGGTAAGTATCACTTCATTACGTTATTAATTTTCATGAGATAAAATAAAATTCAAATGGCAAAAAAAAAAGTTTATATTACTAGAAAAAGAAAAAAAAACACATTCAAGTAGGTGGTCTAAAGAAATAATTCTTTTAAAAAGTTCATGTCTACATCAAAATAAAACTTATTATGAACTTTAAAAAATACACGAAAATTACATCAGATGTGAACATAGTTCATTATTAAATATCAACAACTTATTTTGGTGAAAGTTTTATTTTCTTCGAGAAAATATAATATCACTTTTTATATTGTTTATTCTCATACTAAATAAAAAAAAATTGTTTTTCTTTTAATATATAACAAAAACTTCACTCCAACTTTGTATATATCATATTCTCTCATATAAAATTTGTTAAACTTTTAATATAAGCCCACGACGACTGTTAAATTATCTGACAAATTTTTATGATAATTTTTACTTCTAAGTTTTCTTAAGAAAAATTGAAACTGTTCACTAATAATTAATTTATATATTAGGTTAACTAATTTTCTAAGCCTTTTCTAGAATTAATTTAACAAAATAATTACGAAATTTTCGTTAATAGAATTCATCCGTCTTTGACAACAACGACGAAATGACTGAAGGTTTTCCAACATAATATCATATTGTAAGAAAAATGTCACCGAACCGTAAATTTTGAATTGTCTTTTTTGATGGAAAATATTTTTTTTTATATAAGAAAAGTTGAAAACTATTATTTTAAATATAGAAAAGTTTAAAATTTAGGTATAAAAGAATTTTTTTGCGCTATAATTTTCAGTAATTAAGTGTTATTTTAGAAAATTTTCTGGTTATTCGCCATTTTGCGCAATTAAAAATTTATTCTTATACTAACTAACTTTACAGAGGTCAAAAAGCACAAATGACACTGGTTTTTTTTGGTGTGTATATTATCAACAACAACAAAAAAAATAAAACTAGAACTGGCTTTAAAATTGGAAACCTTGTAAGCCAGGTTAGTTTTTGGGTGTAAAGGTTTAACTTTAAAGTTCGTTTTACGGATACTTGACAAAATTAATTATTATGAAATTTCACTACAAACATTTTAACTTATTTAAGATTATTTTTTTGTAGTTTTATTCTTCTAGTTTTTGTAAAAAATAATATTTTTTGTTCAATAAAACTCATTTAGAAAGGATACTGCCCGGGCGTATTTCTTGACATTTCTCACGATCTTACTTTTTGGTTATTTTCACATCCTAAAATCCTATTCTTAAGGCATATACTCGTATTATCAGAAAGCTACAAATATAGAATATTCTTAAATTTATCATATAATAGCCGGTGTACCGCAGGGTAGTATTCTAGATCCAATTCTTTATAACATTTTTACATTACTGGCGATATAGCCATCCTTACTCTTTTACAAATCAAGTACAGTAAAAGAACACGTGTTCCGCGTGCTCATTACCCTATCGCAAGAAGGGCAAACTGGGTTATAGTCCAAATTTAAAGCGGTATGGGTAAGCTTGAAACTATCAAAATCCCGTTATCAGTTAGGTCAGGTAATAGCAAATCTCATCATAGCGTAAATCATTCATAGATCCACCGTAGGGATACGACGGTGGCACTTTTTGCCATCAAGAGCAGAATCCCAAAGATTTTGCCACCTTTACCTGGATTCCGTCTTTGCCTCCGTATGAGCATCGTAGCCCTTAGTAGCTCATCCGCCAGTATTTCGATTATAATACACTATTCGGACTATAATACACACGGCATCCTATGACACCGTTCGAAATGCGCATGATATCTATCCTCAATGTGCTCCTAAGATAAGATCTATGAAGATTGCTCTTATCTGTGGATCCGTCCAAATAGGTGCAGCCTTCAGCAGGATTGACCTGACCGCGGTCACCAAAGATATCTACCTACCCTGGCTGACCCCGAATACTTCGGCATTAAGTGCCAGTAAAGATAAATGAGCAAAAATGTTACACATCCCAGACAAAAGATCAAAACTGATAATAAAAAATAAGTTGTTGAAAACGATATGGACTTATGGACTCGATTTTTAAGGTTCGATTAAGCATTCCAATTCCCATCGCATCCAAAATTGACAATTCTGAGTCCTTCAAAAAATTGTCAATACTCATTTTCATGTCCAAAATAGTATTATTCCTAGTAAATCCCCATTTACAAAAATTTCCATTAGTTTCATGGAAATGTTCATCCTTCCATTATACGTTTATCATCGGCAAAGGCGTCGACAATTTTTTTAAATTACAATATAAAAATAAATCATGTCTTTAGGTCCTTGTACTTTTGTGAAAAAATCTGCTTGTTACAAATTATGCGTAGTTGTAAATATCCTTTTAAGTAGTATAAAATTAAAATTACAATTGATATCTACATATTTTTTCATGAAGGTTTTGCTTACAGTTTTCTTCGATTTCAGGGACGTGGTGTATCATGAGTTCTTGCCATAGGGTAGAATGGTCAATAAGGAATATTACCTGCAATTTATGCAAAAGTTGCGCGAAGTAATCCCCCAGAAACGCTCGGATTTGTGGAAGAACAAAAATTGGCTTTTGCCATTTTTGGCCAAAAATAACACACTAATAATTCTGCAGCCACCGTATTCCTCAGATCTGGCATCCTGTGACTTTTTCTTGTTCCCGAAACAGATTCTTTGATCCATTTTTTGGAATGGGCAAAAAACGAAGACGAGCCAAAACACGCGCAAGCAAAGCAACTGTCAAAAATTAACTGAACATTCAAAATGGCCGAACTTGTCGGCATAAGTGAGAGACATGAGTACCAAAATAACGCCAGAAAAAAATCGAAAATCAAATATACGTAACCCGTGGAAATTCAAAACTTTTTGAGCAGACCTCCTACAAGCTTTTTACATTGTTAATATTACATAAAAAATATTTTATTTACTGTTTTTTTCTTCTAAATTTAAATAAAAACGTATAAAATCTTCTGAAATAAATATAAAGCTTATTTGTTAAATATTTTATTATATTTAATATGAAATATTAATAATAAAATAATCGATATTTATTTTTGTTCTTTGGAAAAAGTACTTACTCAAATGCACAGAAAAAAAATGAGGGAATTTCCCATTAAAATTGTCGGAGTAGGAAAATTTGTACATTATACTGTATTTTATAAATGGTATCATATTAAAAATTCTTCTTAGTATAATAAATTATTAATAAAAATTTAATCTTAATAAATTGCACAAAATATAATTGAATATAAATTTACGATAAGTATTAGCATCTGAGAACGTAAAAGTACTAAATATGAAGAGTGGGAAATGTTTAACCTCTTTTCAAAATAATAAGTATAGTTTCTTAAAGAAGGCTTTCAAGATAATAAATAAAAAACTTATTTGAAAAGGACATATTTTTGGCTTTTAATATTATTTGGAGAAAAAAAAAACAAAATATGGCCTAATTTTAGGGAAAAAAAACAATTTTATTTGAAATGGTTTTTTAGGATAAAGTTAAAATCTTTTCAATGTGTATGAGTACATAAAAAGGTTTCTATGCTATTTGTTTGTGAAAAATATATTTTTTTTAAATATTTTATGGAGCATGGCCTCACCTAAAATGCAAATGAAAATAATTGTTTAACTACGAGGAGTCCACACTTCATTTTAATATGGTTCCTCTACTATCAATGTATAGTGTATAAGCATATTTTTGTCGCATATAAAGTCAACTCTACTCTAACCGTTTTAAATCCTTTCTACTGAACACATTAGAGAGAAATTTTCCACTTGGCATTATGCCAAAAAGCTCACAGCCATTTATTGATTTTTTGACTTCCTGTTTTTTGGAGATTTCGAAGAGCTTTCAAGAGTTTACTTTACGATGTATTCAAGCAATATTACGAGTATATGAAAAGATTTTCAATTTTCAATTTTCAGCCCAAGATTGGAAAACTCTACTAATAATGTTTTTTTTTTTTTATTATGTTTCAGGGTTAAAGTTTCTTTTTTTAGGTAGGAAAAAAGTTCAATAATTTTACAATTTTACGCCATCGATAAATTCGAATGGCAAAATATGTGCACATTACATGAAATTCAATATCAATGATTTAAAATAAAAATTGTGTAGATTCAAAAAAAAAAAAAAGTGAATTTCTACTCGCATCAACTAAGTATCGGCTTATTTATGTTTGCATATCCTTGCCATGTTTTCTTAACAGAAATTGTCCAACATAAAAAAAAGGTGAACATTCGTGCAGATTGGAAAATATTAAAACTTTAAATAGGAAACTAGTAAATAGTCGATTGGTTTCTGATAGATAACTCATAAAAATCAATCGACTTCTTACAGCAAAAATTTCATTCGTCGATAATAAAACGATTGCTACTGGAATGAATATTAAGTGCAGATTACTCTAAAGATTTATTAAGTACATTTGCTGTACATCAAGTCACATAAATAAGATAAACTGGACAATTACACTATGAAAAGTCTATGGCACCGTATTGGCAGACGCCAATTGATGGACATGGTACGTGCTACAAAGTCGCTAACCAAGTCGCCAATGGGTGATCATTATCACCTGTATTACTTATGCAAGCCAAATCAATTTCAAGGTAAAACGGAAAGTAAATATACAATCTTCTCATATTTATTTTGTTAAACGGTAACAATTTACATTGATGTTCATTTTATGGTTAATATTTGCACAATTGATGTGAATTTGACGAAGACTTTTAAATCGTAAATAGTGAAAAGATCACCATAAGACCATCAGCTTGGTGGTCATAATGATGATGTGATGATGGCTGTTACTATGGTTCAAGATGTTCAGAATTTACCATTAATTGAAGTCAATGGCCAGGGACAGTATAGAAAATTTTCTGTTTCCATGATATCCAAACGGATAGTGTAAATATTTATTTCCATTAAGTTAAGTTGAATAGTCATAAAGATTCCACTAATTGCAATCGTTACAGTTGATTCGTTATTTATGCAAACTATACTCAAATTGGTGGCAGTTTCAAGGTGAACATTGTGAAAAAATACCTAAAATACGTTTGCTTTTCTGCAAAAAAAAGCTTATTTTTTAAAAATGATTTAAAGATTTTTTTACATCGTCCAAATATTAAATGACAAGAATTTCACTTAAAACACTTGAATTAAAAATCTTAAATGTAAATAATTTATGAGTTTCGGTATTATTTATCATAAAATCACCAAAAATAAGCTTTTTTTAGGCCTAAAATCAATAAAGTCAATTTTCGAATTTTTATTATAGAAATTTGTCGAAATTAATCAACGTTATTTCTTCTTTTCCAGTAAAAGTAAATATTATTCTGAAAATATGTAATTACAATAACATAAAAAAATGAGGCATATTTCAAATAGAAGGCAATTTATTACATCCCTAATAGTCTGACTCAACTTATTCCACCCTTAATAGCCTGATTCAATTTCGGTACTATTCGATTTCAGATTTTGATAATTTTGATAAGTTAGCCTACAAAAAAAGCACCAGCAATACACGCTATATAAATAATGTCATTTGCCGGCATTAAAAATCAGATACTTTCGTAATTTATATGAAAAAAATTACCAATAATCAAGCTAAATAATTATGCTTCAATGAAATACATTTTTTTTACGCACGAAAGTGTTGTTTATCAAGGACTAAAAGTTATATGCCTAAATAAGCGAAAAAAGACAAGGTTTTTGAACATGACTACTAGAGTAGTTTCTTTTAAGTACAAGTTTGAAGCTGAAGAAAAATTTCTACATCCACCATCAAAGCCTAGAATGTGAGGTACGGTCACGTATGAGATAAAGTTGATTTTGGGCATTTCAAGCACGTGTTCAGTTTTTATCTACACGACATTATATAAAAAACTTTTAATGTTTTCGTTTGGAAATGTTTTTCCTGCTAAAAGGAAATTCTAAAATTTGTTAAGAAAACCAAACAGACATAACCGCAAAAAAAAGTGCTGAAGAGGTCGATAAATTAATCACAGCCACTGTGGTTGGCTGACGCTTTTAAAAACTCTTCTGGTCGTTGATGGTAAATGTTTTCCCCCAAAAAAAAAGAAGGAAATAAATACTATAATAGCTCCAAAGATATAGAATAATACAAGCTTTTCACTTTTTCCAAATGAATAAACAAACATCTTTAATGCTGCAATCGTCTACAACCACCGACAACCACCAACATCTTCACATCGTATTTCAATTCGGTTGCACTATTGAATTTTCCAAGATCGTTTGGATTTTCATAAAAACAAGGCTGCACACATTTCGACGGAGAGTGCAAAGTTCATATGGGATACGAAGAATGGAAAACGTACGTTTGCACTAGAAGACGATGAAGCTGTATCTTTCGCTCAGACAATGGACGTGGAATTTCGTTTTCGATTTCCTTGATTTGTTCGGTTGTTTCCAATTGCCGTTCTGGGACATAAATTGCCCCCCATTCAACACCCTGATTTCAATTGCACGACTATTTGTTCCCATTAAACGTCTTAAAAACTCTCCAGATTGAATCGATTTTTATGGGATTTCTACATCTTTAGCGGGTAGACGGTAGATACTCGTATATAGGAACCCGGCTATAATTTTCCTATAACGATCTGAGAGGGGATGTTCAGAAATATGTGCGTTCATTTTCGTACAAGACATCGAATGTATGTATTTTGAAAATTTCCACCATTTAGAGTAATCATAGATTCATCTGGTGAATAATAGCTCCAGTTTTATTTATTATGTGATGTTAGAGCATCTCCAATATTGGTCGTTTGTCTCCATAATTGCTGGTTTTTCTTATTGTAGTGATTTGTAGCTAGCGAATTCGACACTAGATAGAATCGTTTAACAGTTGATTATTTTTTGCGAATTTATTTAAATGGAAATCTTATTGATATTTACACATATAAGAGTCTCGGAATTTTAGCATTTGTCAACATCAAAAATGGTTTTTTTATAAAAAAATTTATATCTGCCGGTACTAAAAATAAAAGTTAGGGTACATATTTTGGATAACTCTTCTTTTATAGCGTTTATAAAAATTATTTTTTAATTAATTTGATTAAAACTAATTTTTGCATTCTTATTTCTTATTTTAAATATTGGTACTGAATTTGTATATTCTAAGTGCCACTAGACTAAAAGGCTATTTGCCGACTGGATTTCCACGCTATAAACCTACTCGATTACGCCACACCAGAGCAAAGGACTAAAATTAATTTTTTATTTATTTATATTAATAATCAAATACACTCACTATTTTCAAAGGAAAAAAAATCATTTTAATCAAACAGAAACAATGATCAAAATGTAAAATTATGCAAATTCTAATGAAGCTGAGTGGTAATTAGAAAAAAAAAACAATATGTGCTCAAAAATACTTGCTTCGGAAAGTAAAACTAATTAAAATACACTTAAAATCCAGGAATTTTTATTTTATTTTATTGCTTGGCCCTTGCGATTATGCATGGAATAAATCGTAATGAAAGGGCCGCAATATGATTTCTTGCAGGACGTAATCCTTCACGTAATCCTACAAAAAAAAACCAACGGTCCGGGAGGCCAATAAAGCCATAATTTGTCATGTTATGTAGATTGTGGCATTGTTTTGTTGAAACCACACATGGTTCAGATCAAAATCTTCGGGTTGAGGCCATAAAAATGAGCCTCATCGAAAAATCAACATTCAAAGTCTCTCGTCCAAGCAGCCAATCGGCGTAGTTAGGCGATCTATAATATAAATTGGCAA
This sequence comes from Atherix ibis, assembly GCA_958298945.1. NCBI lineage: Eukaryota > Metazoa > Arthropoda > Insecta > Diptera > Athericidae > Atherix > Atherix ibis. The sequence continues at coordinate 102,919,834 of OY282606.1, read as the reverse complement.
TCCTTAAGCAAACAAATTCTACCTTTGGAAATGACTAATCCCTTATATTAAAATGTTTTTTTTTTAACTTTTTTTTACAGATATCTATAACTACAATATAGTAATAGGCAGATTTGAATAATAGTTTTAATTAACGTGAAAGGTTGTGGGGAGTAAACATTAAAGCTTCTCCTGCAAGAGTGTGCTTATGTTAAGATTTAGTATATCTCGCAGCCAGTGACGATTAAGTCTTCGATGGGTGTTTCTAGGAAAGAAGGAAGTGGAGGATAGTTCTTGAACAAAAGGATTAGTATGATTCGAGACACGCCAATGGAACTTTTTATAACGAGACACAACACACGTCAAAAATAAATGGGACTTCAAGATCTCGATGAATAACAAACAGTATTGCGAACATAAAAGGGAGTGTTGACAATTGTGTGGAGTATTTTTTGATTGAAGGAATTGCATTTGATGGGAATTGAAAGGCTTTGTAGAGCCCTCACTTTCTAGTCCCTAAGTTCAAACGTGTTTCAGTAGGATATTGTATAAAAGTACTTTGTTGTCTATAGCAAGTTTAGAACATTTGTCTATCGTCTTTTTAATTCCTATCTTTTGAGGCTTGTATGTGGGTTCCATGTCAAGCGCATGTCTAAGTTCAGTCCCAGGTACCGAACTTCGGTGTGTTGTGGTCTGGTACTGCCATTAAGGTACATAGGAGGACATGGTTCATGGCAGAGAGTAAAAGTCACTAGGGTAGATTCGCATTCATTAACTTTTACTCTCCACCTGGTAAACCAGTTCTGTAGAGTTTGTATTTGGAATTGGAGAATTTCGGTAGCATGTTAGGGATTTTCGATAGATGCAAGACTATCCAAAATCAGCAGTAAGTGTAGCAAACAAGGTTGCGGGACGTATTGGGATATCGAATAGAGGATAGATAGGTCCAAGTATACTGCCCTATGGAACACCAGCCAATTTTGGAGACATATTGGAGAGTTCGTTGGAATCGTTTACTAGGAAGTGTCGGTTGGAAAGTAATAATTTTAGGACTAGGAAATAGGTATAAGGAAGAATCCTTTTGATTTTTCAGAGTAAGACCGGGTCTTATATCAAGATGATTGAAAATTAAATTTCAGGATTCGAGAAGGTATTGTAAGCGGTGAAGGACTATTTTTTCAAAAAATTTTGAAAGTATTGGGAGGAGACTTCTTGATTTGTAGGAAGTAGGCCGGTTTATTGGTTTATTGGGTTTAGGGATCATTTTTAATAATGGCAAATTTCCAGAGAATTGGGAAATATGTTATTCGAACGATGGAGTTATATAGTGTAGCAAGGAAGACTATTCCATTGCTCTTTTAGGAAGTTATTGGAGTATATTGGAGGTCATAAGATCATAGGCAGCCGCTTTGTTTTTGGGAAGGAGTTTGATTAAATTACCAACTTTAGAAGTAGTGATTATTGCCTTTGGGGGGAGTCTCATGAGTAAGGGAATGGATACTTTTGTCTCGATTTGTTACTCTCTAATATATCCTCATGTGGAGTAAAAGTTTGTGCAAGGTGTTCAGCAAAAGCATTTGCTTTATGTTTATCTAGGTTCCGCCAGTGTTTCGTAAAGAGTGCGTTCTTTTTTTTTTATAAGATAATATTTTTCTTATAACAGCCCATAGAGTTATATTTTTTGTGAGTGATAAAGTATAGTAGTTCCTAAAGCGTATTTTAAGATTTCGTCATGTAGTTCTTTTTTGCAGTTTGTTCAGTTTTGTTTAGTCACTGAGCATTCTTAAAATATTTAAAACAAATCTCTTGAATTTGGCAATATAATATTTTTATCCTTGTTTTAAATAAACATTTAAAATACTTTTTATTATGTTATTCCCAAAGTCTCAATTTAAAGTTCAGCATAATTTTCAATTAATTCTCATGTAAACGATTAAAAAGCAACAGAAACCACGAAGTCTTTTTATAAACATTTCTAAATAGGACAATGCAAAAGTGTGATAAGGGTTTATCTTATACAAGCAGCACTCCTTTGGATACTTGTGGGATTCTTAATAGAACAATGACATTTCCATTTTGCAAAGAAAGCATTTTACTTCCGCTTGAAAATCATATTTAATTCCAGCTTGATCCCTTAAATTCTCCAGAGAACTTTACAACTCGTTAATATATGAATAGAACCAACTTCAGCATATTCGAAATTTACATTTGGTGGTTTTATCATTGATAGAACACAGTCTTATATCTAAAAAGGAGATAGAAAAATTGCATTTATGAATAATTATACCAAAAAAAAAAAGTTTTCTTAACTTCCAATTTCGTTACAATGCAATCAAAATGATTAAGTAGAATTTATCATCACGAATTGTACACAATTAATTACAAGTATTTGTAGATGAAAATCATAGTTGGTGGAAACTTTCAACAATTCATCGTTGATCAAACAATTTTCTTTGAATAGTTAATAAATAGTTGAAGCAAGAGCAAATCTGATTTGTAGAAAATGCATGAATCCCATCATCAATCCATTCACCGGAAACTTGGAAATTTTCTAGCATGAAACGAATTGCAAATAACTTTGGTTGCTGTACTTTTATAATCACAATCAATTTGATGCGATAATTTCCCAAAAATTAAACGGACGTCAGTTATTTCATCATTTTTGAATTAAAAAGACGGGCGGACTAGTAGTCATCACTACAATTATCGTCAATCTAATCGACATAATCAATTAAAATCTAACAATTTTTCTATTTATCTATTGCCGATTTACTAAAAATATTAATTTTTGATCGATTGTTGTAAAAAAATCAATTGTGATTTTTTTAAAGGTACTTAAAAAAGTACCGAAAATCATTAGATTTACTATTGTTATCTTAAATAAAAATGAACAAATTATTGATTAGATGAACTTGTAAATAAATACAAAATATTGTAAAATAATGATAATATTTGATAAAATACAAAATTACAAAAGTCGTAAAGCATTTTAATGTGGAAAAAAGTTTGCCAATTTTCAATGAGCATCATCAAAATTGTATAGTAGATACACAGATTGGGTACTGGAAACATGTGCTTTGGTTTTCGAACATATTTTGTTCAATGATGAGACTCAAATAAGCAAAGTAGTTGTATATAAGACTCTAAAAACCCACAAAGAGACTATTATATCCGATAAAAGTTATTTTCTGGTATGTCTGAAGATGTCATTTAACCATATGACCGTATGATAACCGACTTTTTTTGGACTAAACTTAAAGATTTTAATTTGTACACAATTTATTTGAACAAAACGGCATCGCAAGTCATACAGCACAACAAATGTTGGCTTTATTGTGCGAAAAGTCCCCACGACGCGTAACTTTGAAATTTTGTGATGTTAATTACCCTCCAAGATCGTGCGATTTGACGCCGTTTGACTTATTCTTGCTGAGCTACGCAAAACATATCCGTCACGTAATTGCTAAATAACAGCCATATACGAAATATGCTTTAAAGAATTGCGTCCTTCCAGAAATCGCACAGTAACTATTTGCATAATAAAATGATATAAACAATATAATAAAGTACAACTCGGTTATTTGACAGCTGTCAAATATATATGACATCTAAGAATGCGCTTGTTTGGATTGACGTTCGCCATTTTATACTGTAGATCGTAAAACTACTAAAAACAAAAATAAAAAAACTTTTTAAAAATGTGGTAATTTTCTTAATACTGGTTTTTTTATACAAAATTTTGTTCAGCGATGAGCCTCATGTTTCGATCGCTTGATATATCAACAAAGGAAATTGCCCTGAAAACTCACAAGCAACTCTAAAGAAGCCATTGTATTTGCGAAAAGGTATGTATTTTATCTGAAGGTGTCAGACGCAATTTGTTTGGTTTTAACAAGCCCCACAATTTTAATCATATGTGGTTTTATAGATCTTATAAATCTATCGTATTTGCATAGATAATTCTTATATTTTAAAGTATTTAAAAATGAACAGTCATCAATTAATGCTCGAATTAAAACGCGAAATTTATGAGGAAAAAAAAACTATCTCAAAAGTTACGAGTCCTGAAAAAAGTTCCGTAGCAGGCATTTAAAAGATTTTATATTTTCTCATAATGGCAAGGTCTAAAAAATATAATAAAATAAAAATTTCATCAAAATCAAAATATAAAATATATTTTATTAAATTTTACTTTTTCAAAGCATTAATTGGATAGTCCCATGCTCTAGTAAAGGTCAACAAGGTATGTTAGAGAAATTTTTCTTTATAATTAAAATATTTTTTGCAATTTTATTATTTTCTTAATTGTTTTTAAGTAAAAAATGTTTTCAAAATACTTTAAATAAAACAAGATCTGTTTCGAAATATTCGAAAGAAGCTAAAAAATATTCTCCAATTACAAAAAATATCTCTAATTAATCGTATTTATTGAACTCAGATTGACCTATGCCGGACTACATTTACGCTCGCAGATAAAAGCAAATACTTGAAAGTTGAAAGAAATGCAAACAATTTTCAGTAGGAGTGAAGATAGAATATCACTAATAGTAAAGATACTCAATATTGAATAAACCGTATCAGGTTTCGATAGTATGACGATGTGAGGAATTTTAATATTTTACAGCAGCCATAGTTGAGGAGTACGTACGACCGGTACCTGTATTTGGAGAGTATTAGTTTTTTTCGTGCAAGTTCAATGTCAAATCTACAATGGATTTTGAGTTGAAGGGAAAAGAAAAATCGACAAAAAATTTATCAGTTCATACCTAGGTAATCAGGTGCATTTAATAAAATTACTGAAAGTGATCGCTATTTAATGTAGCGTTGCTGGCTGTTGGGGCTACTACAAAATACGTCGAATGTTACTACTCGTATTTGAGGTGGCAGCTGGCTGTTACTTAATTGAATCACTTACGATGCTGGTCAGGTACGCTTTATAGACATTGTGGCGGAATCCGACTTTTAGTCTTTTTGAATTCAAAAGTTTTCGTGGTTACCTGTACTTAATCACTTTCTTTTCATTCATACTATGACTCGTATTACTACGAGTACAATCTGCATTTCTACTATCGATGGAAATTTTTCTTTACCATTTTCAAACTAACTTCCCTATAGACAGTGCAATCTTTTTTTAATAGATTTTTTTTGTACGTCAGTCACTAACAACGAGTGTTTATTTCTGATAACATACCAATAAGAACCTTTAGAAGTCTTTCTTTGTCGATGCAAGAACATTAAGTCATTTCCTGAAAAGTTTGTGCATTTGCCGGTTTGTAATTTTATATGTAGACGGTATGAATTTCGTGTTGCATTGTAATATCAAAAATAAACAGAATTTATTTCCTTTGGTAAGCCAACTTAAAAAGTACGTGAAAGGAAATGATTTAAATTGTCTTCATTTGAACTTAAAATGGCCATCTTGCATTTGAAGTTTTTCGAGCAAAAAAAAACTTATAAAAGTTTGTCTACAAGAAATTGAAACAGCAAAAAAATATTCCAAAAAACTTAAATCTTATTTTTTTATTATGGTTTCGGGAATTTCTGTTTTTTTAAAGAAAATTACTTACAATAAACAAAAATTTTTTTCGTAACGAGTTCTATTTTTCAAAATGTAGCATTTTGTTTGGTTTTTTTTTTCTTAGATATAATTTAAAAATAGATACGAAAATAATGCGGCAGATTTAATTTATGATCACTTTTACAACTTTTAAGACAACAAAAACATAATGCAATATGATCTTGTGAAAATATTTATACCACTTCTTGAATAAAATTGAAATAACGAGAAAACATTGATTTTTCCTTAAAACTTTATCTGAAATTGCACTAACCAAAATTACATTGATTGCAGATGCAAACATATGGTCTGATATTTGGTGCAGTTGCCATACATATTCGTTAATTGGCTTCACAATTTGGTATCAGTTTTAGTGATATTTGGTAAGAGTTTCCAGAAATTGTAATCATGTTCTCGTAAGAAAATTACTAGTAAACATTTTCAGTAAAAATATTAAGTAAAATATTCTAAAAAAAAAAAGGTATTTCAATACTCACGGTTTAAAAGCTTTTATAACAATTTTGCGAAATTTATTTACGCACTTGAATATGAAATTATTATAGTTACCTGGAAGAAAAAAATTATCGAAATTAAAAATAGATAAAAAAAATTATTATATAATTGTAAGAAAATATTTTATAAATAAAAGCTAACTAAGATAATAAAAAAAAATATATTTGAAATCTTAACAGAATGATTACATAAAATTTAAGTTAAGTTAAACTAAAATTGGCTCTCAGTTTATTAAGAAAGAGGTTAAATTTAGTAATTAAAAAGTACTCAGATTATTTTAGAAATAAAAATTTTAATATGAGACTATTTTCGAAAAGATATCGAGAAATACTTTTTACTCTTGCATAATTAACAGATTTTTGGGCAGAGATTCCACAGAAGAATTCCTAATAATATAAAATCCGATTGTCGATTGGCCATCACTTAAAGAAGTTCAAAATGGAGGAAAAACAAATATTTAAAAAAAAATGGTTTCACTTCAGCAGTTTAGCCTCTTTAATAATATCAATCAATCATAATTTTTATCCAATCAATAGAAATGATTAATTAGTTGCGTTATTGTTTGGAATTATGCAAAAATGTAACTACTCAGCTGATATTTGTTAGATAATTAATGACAAATAAAATCTATCGCATGAATAGTAATATTATAGTTGGGTCTGGGAATGATGGGTTTTGATCAGAGATTTGTTACCATCTAAACACATATTCGTCGGTAAAATTAGAATTGCTTTATGATAAATACTCGGGAGTGTAGAGTATAGGCTCTAAGTGTACGTGCAAGATCAAAGCTTGGAAAAAAAATACCATCGACACTTCGAGTATGGCTATTTTGTAGACCATTACTGGATGAAAAGAGCTAGGAGTACTAGATAGCCAGATATGGTAACCCGCCGAACAGGTAATCTCAGTTTTTCTGAGTCCAATCTGGGTCATGATGTAACCCAGACACAATCCGAGTTGAATTGAACAACCACCAAGTGACCGCAATTACCATTCGACCGTTTCTTATACTACGACAATTTTAGTGATCGTAAAGCAATATTTGGTCAAGGATCCTATCTGAAGAGCAATAAAATTTTAGCATTAAAAATAATTATCAGCTTCAGATAATGTACGAAGTGAAAGACACTTGATTGTTGAATTTATAAGAATGGATCTGCACAATAAATGAAAATTAAAATTCCACAAACTTTCAACCGTAAAAAAAAGCTTCCAAAACAAATAAAGTAAAAGTAATTTTTTTTAACCAAAGATGCACGTGCGAAAATTTGGAGGCTAACCAATGTCTTGTGATGGTAAATTTGTAGATTTTTGATTAGATTTGGCGATTTCGTCACGATAACAATCAACATTACATCCACAGAAGAAGATAAATTGGTATTAATCAAATTACTGACGATTCAACAATTATTGTCAATTTATGCAATATTTTCATAATTGAAATCTCAACTGACGAACAAGAAGAACTTTTACGGATTCTGTTATTGTGTTTAAATTGAGAAAAAAAATTATTTCTTTTAAATAAGGTGAAATATTTTTAGGAATCTTGCATGTTTGCTGATTGAATAATAGAGGAAAAACTACACATGAAATTGATAAATTTACAAATTTGAACTTTTAGTGCGGCTTTGTTGAAAGATGCTTTTTAAAATAAATTTTACCTTTTAGCCTTTCTCTTACTCCCCAAAGTACTTATAAAATTAAATTAGGACCTAAAAGCATTTTTCCTTTCTGCTAAATAAAACTTTTCATTTTTTCTTGTTTGTATTATCTATCTTTCATTAAAATTATAAACTAAAAGCTATAATGAAGCATAAATGATTATGCAAGAACATTTGATGCATCAGCTTATGAGTGTATAAAGTGGCTAAAAAATAAGCTGAAATATAAAGAAGCTTGAATAAGCAGACAACTTTCATTTTACTATGAAAGATTTGACCTATTAAAACGAAATTGTTATCTTTCGTTCTTGATATATGTTTTCATAAATTAACATATTTTGTTGATTTTGTAAGAATTTCGATAGCATCTTCCGAAAGAAAATAATACAAATAAGCTCTTTAAGATAATTTTTCATTGACTAAGTTTAAAATCAATCATGTAAAATATCTTAAAAGAAAATCTTTTTCATTTTCTATGAAATTTTAATGAAAATTTTCTCTAGGTTTCAGTGAAACGTTGCAGTAAAATTTTTTAGTGAAAATTTTCAGTCAAATTTGTAAGTGAAAATGTTCAGTCAAATTTTTTAGTGAAAATTTTCAGTACAATTTTTTTGTGAAAATTTTCATTTAAAATGTTCAGTTTAAATTTTCAGTAAAAATTTTCAGTTAATGTTCAGTAAAAATGTTCAGTAAAAATTTTCAGTAAAAATTTTCAGTAAAAATTTTCAATAAATTTTCAGTAAAAATTTTCAGTAAAAATTTTCAGTAAAAATTTTCAGTAAAAATTTTCAATAAATTTTCAGTAAAAATTTTCAATAAAAACTTTTTTACTGAACATTAACTGAAAATACAATTTCAGTAAAAATTTTCAGTACAATTTTTTTGTGAAAATTTTCATTTAAAATGTTCAGTTTAAATTTTCAGTAAAAATTTTCAGTTAATGTTCAGTAAAAATGTTCAGTAAAAATTTTCAGTAAAAATTTTCAGTAAAAATTTTCAGTAAATTTTTAGTAAAAATTTTCAATAAAAACTTTCAATAAAAAATTTCAATAAAATTTTTCAATAAAAATTTTCAATAAAAACTTTCAATAAAAATTTTCTATAAAAATTTTCAATTAAAATTTTCAATTAAAATTTTCAATAAAAATGTTCAGTAAAAATGTTCAGTAAAAATGTTCAGTAAAAATTTTCAGTAAAAATTTTCATTAAAAATTTTCAGTAAAAATTTTCATTAAAAATTTTCAGTAAAAATTCTCAGTAAAAATTTACTGCAACAATTTTCTGTAAAAAAAATTTCAGTAAAAATTTTCAGTAAATATTTTCAGAAAAAATTTTCCGTAAAAATTTTCTGCAAAAACGTTCGGCAACAATATTTAGAAGTAAATTTAAGAGCTTATTTTTAATTTTAATTTATTGCTTTTGCTCTTGTGAAAAATTCCACCGCTTTGCAATTATTGGTATTTCTAGGTCAATATGGAAATATATATCGATCTTGTCTATGAGACTACATATTATCTGCTCAAACACTATACCATCATGATAATAATACTTCAAATATTTTTCCATTTGTACTAATGAACTCAAAAAAGGAAAAATATGCGATAGAAAAACGTGCTTCAGCATACTATCTCCTCAAATTACGTTCGTTTATGAAGATTTATAACTTTTTTTTTATTGTTTTATACTATTTTCCACATCGTACTACAAGATATGAAAGTATTTTTAAATAAGAGACAATAACAAAAATGTTAGAAAAACAAACGAAACATCATTTTTAATACTGTTGAAAATCAAACTGACTTAATATTTCTTTAATTCGATTGGCAAATATTTTATTATTGGTCATTTTGTTATTATCGGCAGGTCTAATAAAAAAAAACTTTAAATTGCGTTATGCAATTGCAGTCTCTTTTCTGTCTAATTTTTTTCGTCTATTTTTCTAAAACGAATCAAATATTCAAAAGTCTGAAGCAGTTTGTATAGGATTTGGTAATAATTACTATTAGAATGGCGTAAAATACTACATTTACGAAAAATTTAACTGACAGAATAAATAAGAAATGAACAAAAAATAATAGCACAAAAAGAATGAAAAAACATACAAGAAAAAACGTGATGTAAAAAGACAATATACACGAAATTAGTAAATAATTTTACTTTGAAATGCAATTTTAAATTTGATCTTATCAAGGATAGTCCACCTCTAAACGGTATCTAGAAGAAAAAAATAAGAAAAATTTCAAATAATTTTCATTAAGAGCTCTGCTACGAGTATTATAGGAGCTGTTGGAAAACTACACGAAAAATTTTCGACTAACTAACTAACTGCTAGAAACTATTGCTAGTATTGTGTGTGCATCTTTGATTGCTGTCAGTACTATGGCGAATAATTAATGCAATTTTAAAATCATTTCGTTTAGCAATAATTTCCTCTCGTGCTAATTCTTCATCGTACCGAATGTATGTGTATGCGTATGTACACAGGCATGTGTGTAAGTGGAAAATTAAAATTCAGTTCGGAAATCTATTGTTAGGGAAATGCCCCAATACGAAAATCCGTAAGTGCTGCGTGCGTGGAAAATACGTTATGCCGCGCGAACTCTTTCCTATAGCGCACCTGTGTCTGAGCCTATGTGCGAGTATAGGTTATGTTGAAGGCCAACAAATTTTCGCCATTTTCTAACTAAAAAAAAAACCCATTTTATTGTTTTTATTTAATTTTCATTGCATTCATTTTATTCATTTTTACTTTTGCTTGGTTTTATCTGTTTTCGAATTAAAATAAAAAAAAAATCGTATCAACAAAAGAGATTTTTATTGTATTATGAAATCCTTGCTATTAAATTACTGATCCATGAAAATTTTAACAGGTTGCGATTACCGGTTGATATTTATATGCTAAATGAAATTAAAATTATATTAAATGGAAATTTTAAATAAAAGTAGAAAAAATAATAAATTTTCAAGGTTAGTTGTAAAAGGAGGTTTTTTTTTTTAAATTTCATTTCTTTTTTGAGATAATATTGATTTATGTAACAATAATTTTTCTTCAAATAGTAATATTTTTTTTTCTAAGCTTAGTTTTTTAAGCTTAGTTCCTAGATTATCTATTTAGTAGTTTGGAAAGTATACCTTTGGCATTTAACAACTGTCAAACATATATGTCATGCTATATAAAATTTATTTAGCTTAAAATTTGCCATTTTACTTTATGGTCCGTCAGTGCTAAAGCTAAATTTCCGTAAATGGGGAAACGTTATTACGTTAGTATTTAACGTAAATACTGTGGAGAAGCCATTGTATTTACGTTAAATGACTGTCTGGTGTAGATTTTGGTCTTATTGGACCATAATTCTTTGAAAATAAAGAAGTAGAGATCGTTACAATATATTCTAAGCACTTCTTTGCAATTTTAATCTAAACTCTATGTGGTTTTAAATAGCCCCGACATCACAAGTCACACAACACGAAACATTTTTGCTTTATTGCGGGGAATGTTCGTAGAACGCGGATTTTCAAGATTTTCTGATGTTAGTTGACCTCCAAGATCGTGCGATTTGACACACCGTTGGACTTTTTCTTGTAAAGCTAGGTAACAGATCGTGTTTACGCAGACAACTTTTATATTTTAGAGCATGTAAAAGTCAAGATCAAATCATGTGTGAACAAATCATCAAAAATTACCTCAAACGGATTGTGTCCCACAAGAATTCGTTGTTAATTATACATCATGTCAAGGTCCAAGCAATACAGTTAGATAAAAAATTTATTTCACCATATTTCTTGGACCTTGCCATTATATATAATCTGAATTTTGAGGTTGTTTTATTTAACTTTACTCTCAGAACCAGAATTTTTTTCCATTTTTGATAATAGAGTTGTTACAATTTCTCTTTTAAATACATCCTCTTATTTTCATAAATATAAGTATTTATATTATTTTTTTCAAATAATATGTCAGTATTAGAAAATTAATACTATTTTAAATAATTTCAAATTTTCAAAATAAATATCCAAACTAATGAAATAATAAATTATACTTAAAAGATTCAAAAGTGGCAACTTTTATTCTAGTTTTTTTTTTGTATAAAATTTTAATTCATAATCTGTGATTCTTTACTTGTAAAACAAAAAAATAATCTAAACTGAACAAATTGATACTTATGCCTTTGCTTCAATAATAAAAAAAAATATTTCAAGAAAAAATTATATTTAATTATAATTATTTAGTAGTTTTCCCCCAACTGTCATCATAGTCAATTATTTTCATTTACAAACGCAAATTATATAAAGACTAGACTAGAATTAGGAATAATTGGCTTAAGACGTCTTACAAAAATTTCAATAATATGCACGCATTTGAATAATCAGTCTTCCGAGAAAGCACTGGTCAGATTCCAATTTCTACAATGTTGTTAATATTTGATTTTTAATAGTAAACTTAATAAAAATATCGGAAAATTACTTTCTATCGATATGAGCATATATTCTTGAAATTTACGTATTTTTTTTATGCAAATAAATAAAATTTACAATTATTGAAAAGTTTGTATATCTTACAATTCCGATCTAGTATCAGTTTGCATTTGTGGTGGATTCATTAGGAATTGTTCAAATGAATCGACATTGAATCAATCCCTCCACCATTAAATAAATTTGATCTTCCATTTGTAAAGTTTATTTAGTAAATTACAATCTATGATATTCAAAACTTTATAAGAGTATAAATATACTTCCCTCCTTTAATTATGGACAATTTTACATTTCAGTGAGTTTACGTACTATTATGTCAGTTACCTATTAAAAGTTGGGATGAGGTGCATTTATTTAAAGCATTTCATAGATTTTTTTGTGTTTAATTTAAATTCCTCCTTCGTATTGTTAGGTTTTTTTTTCAAAAATACGAAATTTTCGAAATAATCTAAATATTCTAGAAATATTTTGATTGTAATATTTTATTTTTGCATAAGTTATGTAATAAATTAAGTTTTTTTTCGTAATAACAGACTAGAATTTATTAACTTTTTTAAGAAAATTTCTTCTAATAACGGGTTATCTATTTTGTGATGCGGAAAGTACGACTCTGTTATTTGACAGCTGTCAAGTATATATGACATCTAATAATGCATTTGTTTGGATTGACGTTTGTCATTTTGCACTGTAGATCGTAAAGCTGTCAACAAAGAAAATTGCCCTATATGGAACGCTGAAAACTGACAAGTGACTGTGAAGAAGCCATTGTATTTGCAAAAAGGTGTGTAGTTTGTCTAATTGTTTTAAAATAGAGAAGAGACGCGATTATTTTGGCCTGAACTTTAAGATGCCAATTTGAATCATATGTGGTTTTAAAAAGAGGGGCCTCACAAGCCCTTCAACACGACAAATTTTGTCTTTATTACACGAAAAGTTTCCAGTTCGCGTTGTTTTGAGATTTAGTGATCCAAGGATGCAATATTTTGAAATTTTACATCAAATATTGTACAATTTAGCGCACTTGGATTTTTTCTTATAAAGTTACGTAAAATATCGTGTTAAAAGCATTTAAAAATCAATATTTGTCAAGTAATATTCGAATTACAACCCGAAATTTACAAAAAAAAACTCATTAAAAAACTATCTCAAAATTATCGAGTCCTGAAAAAAGTTTTTGTAACGGCCATTTAAATAATATTATACTTTATCATAATAGCAACGTCAAAAAAATATAATGAAATTAAGTGTGTTTTATTTAACTTTACTTTTCCGAAGCATATATTATTGTAGATATTTAATCAAATAAAGCAAATTTAATAAACAAAATATTTTTTTTAAATTAATTTTCCTCTGTTGAATCTAATAATTGCACATGCCGCCTATTTTGTATAGCATTTTTAATACCTTAAATTTTCCATTTTTATACCAATTTTTTTTCAAAGATTTTTAGTTCCATTATATATAGTCAAAAAAAAATGTTGTCAAAGTTTGTATATAACTTTTCTATTCAATATGTTTGTTTACTTATAAAAGGGGGGCTGTAATAATATTTGTTACCCATTTATTTGCTTTTTTTTTATATCTACATGCACATACTCGTATTCGTTCATGTAATGTCAATTTAAGTTTTAGTTGCATAAATGGTATCAGAATCGGAGTCATAGTTACCTGTGCGTATGCTCATATGTACTTAGATGTGTATAAATATACGTAAAATTATAGCTGTGATCAGTCAACTTAAATTCAATAAAAATGCACACCAATATTGAAGTCTACAAACAACTTGAAAAGATCTAAAATGAGCTCACCAGCCACGCAACAAGCGGATATCAAATGTTACACATCGCAGCTCTTGCATGACGGACTCAACCATTTTAGGGTCTCAGCAGAGGGAATACGCGTCGATTTTCAGGCCTACAATTCGTATTTATTCGAACAAGTGTTGCCGCGATTCCTCAATAAAAATACGATAACAATGAATAAATTTTCAACAAAAAATAATATAAGCAATAAAAACAGTCAACATTCTCTACTGTTCAACGCTTAACAAAAGAATTGTTCTAAAGGAAGAAGATATAAAAATTCTTTGAAATTAAATTACACCAAACTACAGAAGATTGCACAAATCATATTTAAAAAAAAAAGTCTACTCAACAGGTAAAGGGTTGATACTAATCTGGGCATAAATTAACCATCAGACGGGACCGGAAGTTGATGAGTAGTTAAAGTAAATGGCTTTGCACTGTTGCACAAATTAGACGGGTGACATTGGAGGATCTACGATGACAACCTGTTAAGAAATTTCGGAATTAAGCTTGCGGAAAAGTAAACATTTTCTTTCTTCCACTTATTCTATTTCGAATATTTTTTTCCCTTTTTGATTTTTATGGTCATTTAATAAGCTAAATTTCTGTAAATGGGGCTCTAAAAAGCCACAAGGGACTGTGGAGAAGCCATTGTATTTACGTTAAATAACTGTCTGCTCGCATAGAGCTTGCGAAAAAGTAAACAGTTTTTTTCTTCCACTGATTCTATTTCGAAAAATTTTCCCTTTTTGATTTTTATGGCTACTTAATAAGCTAAATTTCCATAAATGGGGCTTTAAGAACCCACAAGTGACTGTGGACAAGTCAATGTGTTTGCGTTAAATGACTGTCTGCTCGCATAGAGCTTTCGAAAAAGGAATAGTTTCTTCCACTAATTCTATTTCAAACATTTTTCCCTTTTTGATTTTCGGATTTTTTTTTTTAAGTTTTAAAATAATTCAAATTGAATATTTGACTGCGTACCCGAAGTGGTTTGTACAAAATCACCCCACCCCATTTAACCTTGAATTAATGTGTTGCTAGTCCAAACGATGACTCCAAATTGTTAGAGATTAGCAATTCTGTTTTAAATTAAGAAGAAAACAAAACTAAAAATCAATTAATTCAATAATAAATTACTTCGCTATACGAATTATTCTAAATTAAATTACAACTAATTCTAGATACAATAGATTAAAAATAAAAACTTTAATTAACAACAACAAAAAAACTTCAAAAATAATTATTAAAAAATGCCAAATAATTAATTATCTTGTATGGTTTGTGCTTTTTTCGAATAAAATTCAATCTAATTTACCGAATGAATCGTATTTTCCGTAGAATTTCGTGCTCTATAATACACTGCACAACATTATTAATTATTAATTGCCCCTAAAAAATAAAAAAACAACAAAAAAATTGTATTTTATAAAAACTTCTTTTTTTTGTTGGTTCTAATATTTAATTGCATAAAAAATCATTAAAAATATTTACTTTTGTTTGATTAGAAGTGATGATATTTGATTTAAAGTTTATAGCTTCCGGTTACAGTGTGATTATGGTGAATAATTCGAGAGAAAAAAAGAAGAAATAAAGCAAAATTGTTCTAACTAATATTCTGCACTTTTTAAAAGACTAATCATTTAGGGAGTCATCAGCCTCTTGTGTTTTTTGTGGAAAATACTATTTAAAAATAAAAATAAAAAACTCATTTAAAGAGAAAAATAAGAGAATTTTTCGCTATTAAAAATGATTTATTTCTGAAGGTCAACGGCAAAGAATCTAAAAATGTTCACACCAATTACAGACAATGATGGATGAAATCCAGGTGAAGATATAGGTGACGTTGGAGGTGAGGGATTTTCTCAAAACAAGGGCAACAAACCTTACTGAATCAGAGCAGAGTAAAGAAGAAGAGAATATCGTTGTAAGAAGAACGTATGCGAATGACTTATTACAAGTCCGATTAAAGGCAAATGGACTGTTATAAAAACACTCAGATTGGTTAACTGATGGATGGATGTGAAGATGGTAGGTAAGATAGATGGAAGGAAATGTATTTATTTAGATTCATTCGTTACATTCCCGGACTTGCAGAAAAAGGTAACTTTTATTTATTACTGAATGAAAGAATAAAAGTAATGAGATGTAATTGTTTGCAGCAATCAGAATTATTATTTCCTGTTCAGATTTATATAGTACAAATACATCATCTTGGGATATTTTCAGAATTTTTCACATTTGTATGATTACCTCCACCAAAAACCAAAAAAAAAAAAAAAAACAGAAAAAACAGTTCCTCCAGAGGTTCTTTGTCCATAAAATTATTTCAGTAGCAATTATTTTATGTCACAATTTTGCATTATTTCCTCTCAAACTAAATTGTTTTTTTTTATTCATAAAATTTCTTATATAATTGGTTATGAAAATTCTTCAAAAAAAAAAAAATACTTTATTACAAATAAATGGCCATTGGAATTTTACATAATTCTCGCATAGAAATGATGATAATGTAACCATTAAATTTTATTGCAATTTAAAAGTTCTTAGAATTTTCTTTTATAATTTTGAAACTTTAGATATGCAATTAAAATTGAATCAAAAATGCTGGTTGTATTTAAAAGCTAAAGAATTATCCAATTTTTCTGCGGATTTTTTTGTAAATTTAAAAAATAGGTAAAAAAATTGCATGTATTATATTGCTTGGACTTTTTGCCATTATTGACCAAATGTAACATCAATCAAATGGTTAGAATGTCATTTATTTAAGGACGCAGTTCTATTAAGGTAATTTTTTCACACATTTCGTGCTGTAAGTTGGCCATTATTTGAGTGATATTCTTTTTTAAATACTATTAAAAACTTTGAAGCAATTAAAAACCAACATCTGCCAACAACACGATCTTTTGTGTGGTCCTACAAGAAAAAGTCGAACAGCGTCAAATTGCACGATCTTGGAGGCGAATTGGTATCGCCAAATATGGAAATTAGGCATTTTGGATATTGTTCTTTCAATAAGGACAAACTTTTTCTTGTACATGAAACCACAACTAGTTCAGATTAAATATTATATGGAAGAGAAAGGAAGTCTCTATTTCTTAACTTGCAAGGAAATACGGGCCTACAAAATAACAAGTATACAAAACAGTCACTGCTATTTTGCTTATTAACGTATTCACCGAGTAAGAAATGACCCTCAATGTAGGAAAACAATTTTCTCAAAATTAAACATCAAAAATGTTAAATGCCAAATATTAAACTACAGAAATGTCAGATTAAATGACAGCTGTCAAATGGTAGAGTAACACGCCATTTATAACCTTATATTTTGAAATGATTTTGATTGGTGAGTAACTTTTTGCGAACTTTTATTTTTATTCAAAGATCTTAATAATATTTATTGTTCAAATATTTATTATTTATAGTACATATATATGCACACACATATGATAAAATAATTTAAAAAGTATAGAATTTAGAATGACATATACTCGTTGAGCAAAATAAAGAAAAGTGCATTTTCAGTAAATACAGTGTAGGTGAACGTCCTTTTTTCTAGATTAATTCCATTCGTTCTGGTTATATGGATACGAATACATGTCATTGACACAGGTGAATCACTTGATGTCTTCTATAACAATTAGTTAGTCATAGAATAGGTTCTATAGTTGGTCGTAAACATAAAAATACACATGAAAGTTACATAAAAATTTCACAACAAATACGGGTGAACACTTTAGAAATTTACATCAATTGCAGTGGCATAAGTGTAGGTATAATAATGGGAAGAGCTAGGGTATGATTTTTTTCCAGGAAGTATTGAGCATCTACAAAGAATTCTCGACCATTCAAAGGTATTAGAACTTTGCCCAACAAAGCAATCACGCTTCATGGACACCTGTTGCTGATCCATTGTGCAAAGAAAGATCTTGCCGGAAAGTTGTGCTTTCCAGTCTAGCAATTAGGTTTACTCCAGCGTGCATATGAGCAGATAGACACTTAGGAATTGCCTATTGAAAGAGATTGAAAGAGATTTCTTCCATTTTCATTCCGGTCGTCTATACTACGAACAAAACAATGCGCAACGATTTTCCTTCAACAAGTGGGAGGGGGGCACTTTTTTCGATCATACCAGTATGGGTGGTGCCGAATCTCTGGTGGATCTTTTCGCTTGTCTGATGCGTGCATTTTCATCATGGTTCGACGTTGAACTTCGGAAAGATCAACATCGAAACCAGCCGTCTGTGGCATATTAAACTATCACTGAGCATTTCTTTGACTTTTGATGATCTATTTATTTTCATCGCCTTGCGCAACAAGGAGCAACTACTACCATAATACTAATAAAATTTTCCTTTTCCATTCATCTCATTCTTTTTCTATCTCTTATTCCATTCAAATTTAATTTTATTACAATATATTGTATATACGAGTATTTACTTCCAGCAGAAAGAAAGACGAAATCAAACCAACCAAAGTAATAATTTCTAATATAATTGTTGTAATTTTTTGTTCAAATTTTTTTTTTATTCACGTTACACCTGATATTAAAAAGTGTAGACTTTGTTGATATTTGTAGACTAGTCGAAATTAACTTAATGGCATTACAAGTGAGAGTTTTACCTAAGTGACTTTTTCGCCAATTTCATTGTTAATGTTATGCAGTTAATCATAGGATATTTTTATATATTTTATTGGAATTAAATAAAATTTGAAAAGAAAACAAAATTATTATTGTATATATTAAATATAAAAAAAATTATGTAAAAAATATGATAAGGCAAAAAATATTGAAAATACTCTTTTTTTAAAATTGAAATAGTTTTTATGTTGAAGTCTTACGAACGGTTTTTAAATTAATAATCAAGTCTATTTAATTAATTTTATTTTTCTAATGAATTCTCTGTTACAAATTTATAAACACGATATATCGTGTTGATTAATTCGCTACTCATTATAATTAAAAAAATTTACAAATGGCCAACATTCTCCTCTTGTATTCTTGTGCATTCGATATAAATGAGATTATTAGACAAATCTAGCCTACTAATTGCACGAACTCTAATATTCTAATTTGAAAATTCTAAATGGCGATAAAAAAAACATTACTTTTATGTGTAGGGAAAAAAATTAATTAATTTAACTTTCACTTAAACAGAGAGTTTGTGGGCAGATGTAAAAGGAAATTTTTCTAAATGAACTTTAGACATTTCGAGTAATAGAAAAATACTTAAACTTGAAAGCTTTTTCCATTTTTCTGTTATTCAAGATAAAAAAAACACTATAAAAAACCTAATTTTATTTAAGAGAAAATAATACTTTTTAATGACACTATTAAATTTAGAAATTTTTTCATGACAATAATTAGGACATTTTTTTTTTACCTTCTCACCTTAGATTTTGAATGGTTTCTTCTAAATTTTTTGATCTGAAATAATTACAAGATTTTCTTCTAATTTTAATTAAAATTATATTTAAATTATTATCTTTAAAAAAAATTTATTTCATTGACACCTCCTAGGTGCAAAATGAAGTTATAATGCCTACTTGCTAAAAAGTCGAATTAGTTGTTCGTTTTTAAGTTTGTGTGCTTAATTTTTTCAGCACTTTCTACTTTATGCTCTGTCAAAGGTAGCAAAAAAAGCAAACCACTTGAAAATTGCGCAATGCTAAGATGTAAAAACTAAAAGTAAACATTAAAAAAAAGAGATTTTTTTTCTATTTAAAAAGAGACTTTAAATCCACTTCTGGCATTTAATATGTGTTCCCTTTTACTCTAAGTGGAAACGATGAGTAAAGAGAACAAATTTTTTGTTTTGTAATTTTTTCTAACTTATTGAAGAAAAAAAACACATTTTTATATTCAAGATTTTTCTATACTGCACTTACACATATGCTTTAATGTGCCATAAATTTCCATGTTCGGGTCAGAACACCATAAACATGTGTTAATGTTGCTCAACATTTCACATTGCAATATTCTGCATTCGAGTCGCTAATATTTTTAGTTGATTCCATACAAAGTCCAAACTTGTCGAATATTCGTTTCGTGCTTTTTCTTAGAATGGACCATGTTTAATTATACAATATAATATTTAGTAATAGATGCCACATACTCTAAGATAATATAGTAAGTGATTTAGTAGAAAATACACAAGCTGAATTACAAGTAAAACCCATTCTGCAGTAGGTTAAATAAGTAACAATTTTATTGCTTGAACTCGTGACGTAACAATTCATGATTTTCCGACACGAATTTATACTTAAATAAAATTATAATCCAATAAATTTGACAGCCAATATTGATAAGATGCGATATCAAATAAGAAACTGGTAATTCTAGCATCTCTCATCAAGTCGAACTACAATACATAATCCATTGCTACAGGGTATATAGCCACATAATAATTTTAGGTGTGTTTAGACTATAAAGTGAGGATATCTCCATTCAAGAAATAGTTCATTTGAATAAATTACTTAAGAGGTAGTGAATTTCAATACTGGTTATTTTGGTGATTGTTTTTCTTTTAATGTAGAATAAAAATAATGTATTATTTTCTATTGTAGAGAGTTAAATTAGTATTAGGACTCTTGGTTTTGACTATATTTAAGCCCATTTAAATTTTCACTTATTTTTATGTTGACAGTATGACCTGGGGTTGTTAACAGGTACTCGAAAGTTTTAAAAATAAATAATTTTAATGGGCAACTAAATCTGTTTACTACGATTTTACATTTTGATAAAATTTTTATTTTATTATATTTCTGAATCTTACCATTACGCATAAAAAATCATTTAAATGACTTTTTGTAGGACTGTATACTTTTGAGGTATTGGTTATTTAGTAATTATTTGAGGAATGTTGGTTTTAAATGCTCTTAAAAAGTTTAACAATTGTCTGTGTAGTTTTACACACAAAAAAATACAAATAACATTACCAAATCATAAAATTACGCGTTTTAAGAACTCTTCGATCAATTAAGTTAAATAAAAGATTGAAATGACAGTTATCATACGGCCATAGCGCTCAGAATTGACAAAAACGGTCTCTCCTTGTTAATTTTCAAAGAAATTCGAACGAATGACATCTACACCTTGAGGATTTTCAGAGGCCCATAACCTGTACAACGACCACATTCTCCTCTTAAAGCGCAAAATTTGAACACGGCAAAATCATAAATTATTAATAATGTCAAATAACTAAAACTAATAAATGTCATCTGGGATGATATACTCGCTTAGATTAAAGAATACCTGAATAGGTGATTTCTCGCCGCTTCTGCAATAATTAAGCTAGAAAATTGTATAAGCAATTTTCTAGCTTAATAATTGCAGAAGCGGCGAGAAATCATAACGCTTGCATACTTTTGTGTAGATATTTTTATGTAGACATGACACCCACTGACATCTAGTTTTCGTAATCGAAATTTATTGAATTGCAAAAGCATGATTTATATTTATTTTTAATTTTGTATTTTTTTACTGACTCGAATCTGTAATTTCTGATGACTTTTCCGCAAATTTAGGGCTGTAATTTGGTCATTATTTGACGGATGTTGTTTTTTAAATGATCCAAAGTTTGAGAACTGTTTGCGTAAATAAGATCTTTTAGTCACTTTTCGTGGTTATAGTGGCTTCTCCATAGTCACTTATGTGATTTCAGAGCTCCATATAGGGCAATTTTGCTTATTGACGTATCCACCGAGTTAGAAAAGAACCTCATCGCTAAAGAAAATTGTGTTTCTTAAAACGCAAAACGTGTCTAGGGCAGAATCATCTTTTTCTATTATTTTAAAGCGTTATTTGGTTATTGGATCTTAGATTAAGGAATACCTGGATAGGGGCTCGTATGTCAGATTTTCGTATATACGCAGTTTTCTGGCTTAATTATTACAGAAGTGGCAAAATCATTTGATATGAAATGGAATTGTATTTTAGGTTTATTATTTATTTCGTAAATATCAATCAAATATGAAGCGCCGCAATTTTGTAGACTTTCGGAGAGCTTTTAAATACGCCATTCCCCTTGAAAGTGGTAGCATACCGAAATGCTTGCATACTTTTGTTGTTTTTCAAGTTGTTATTTTGGCATTTATCGGAAAGTGCAAGTGAAAGTGTAGTTTTTATGATTTTTGAAGTATTTACGAAATAGTTATATTGTTGATAACATTTAATAGGTAGTTTTTATTTCAGAAGTGTTTTATATAGAATTGCTGGTAATTAAACGGAATGAGGAAGCCGGGAATTTCTTTCTTTCGGTAAGTTGACATCTTCATTTTTACTAGACAAATAAACAAAAATTTTGTTTATAATGTGCCTAAATGGCTTTTAATGATATATTTGGTCCAAAAAGTGATTAAAAAGTGAAAAGTTCATTATTCAATAAATGTAAACAAATGTGATATTGACAGTTCAATATTTACCAGAAAATAGTTCAGTGCCGGTGTACGTAAAGTATGTGTAAGAATATTTAAGGGAACGAATATTTCAGTCTGTTTTGCATTGTGTTAAAACTAATAAAGTATATTCGGTAGGCTTATTATTAAAATAAATTTGCATGTATTTGTGCTTTCGTTTGCTCTATTTAACCATTTTGTAATGCATGTACTAAATAAAAATGTTTTCAATTTTTTAAGAATATTAATTGTTAATTATTAAAGTACTCAATTATAAATAAATCAATAATATTTTAAAATAGAATACTGTGTTTTATTGCAAATTTCCAAAACTAATTCCATTAAACAACAAAATCCGCAATATTAAAGAAAAGCTATTTGTTACCGCTTCCATTGCATACTGAAGTTTAAAATTGACCCCTACTGATTTACGCCGTTTCTGTTATTTTTCGTGTGTGTGCGTTCTTGCTAACAAAATTTGGCCACAATTTTTATGTGCAGGGCTATACTCGTATTTGTTTGACAGCTGTCAAATGACATAGCTGCATGTTCCGAACAACAAAATGGATGAACACATTATTACAAATGAAAAATTGACTATCAACTTTTCCTTGTTGTATTTTTGTAATTTGCCAGTGGATATTTTCATTTAAAAACAAACCCAAAAAAATAGCAGTGATCAAATTAAAATCAGTGAAATAATTGCAAAAATTTTGTGCCATTTTAAATATTTCTATTGATTAATGTCTATTACCTTGAGTAGATAATAATTTATTGTAGCATTAAATTTTGTCAATTTTTGCGCCGTTATTAAAAATTACACTAATTTTTTTTTGTTTGTGGTCATTTATCATTTCACAAAAAAAATAAATAACCTTAACGTTTAGCTATCGGGTCCTACTTAAAGTATGCCCAACCCCATTGCGTTAAGGTGGGTGACCGAAATATAAACTGCGGCGCTAGTATTTAGATTGCTTCAATACCTTTAACTGGCTTCCCCATTTTCGCAATACTATTCATAATACATAAAATTTCAGTTTTGATAATAATTGCAAAGTATTTGAGTTTCCATTAAAATTCAATTGATTCCAATGCAGGTGGTGGGCTAAGCCAATGGTGCTTTAGGCGATAAACTATCAAACAGTCTATGAGCTAGAAATGCTTATATCGTAAACCGAGGCAATAACATTAATTTTTGACCATTGCATCACACAAAAATATCATATTTTTCCTCTCTGAATGTCGAATTGCTATTTTGTGTACGTATTTTTGCCTACGTCTATATTATTTTCATGTCACACGTAGAGTATATTTTCTTCCCTTTTTCTTTAGTGTGCACACATTAATAATTTTATGATCGATTGTACCCACCCACAACAGATTTAAAAGTGGATCAATTAGAGTAGAAAAATTAAATACTGCCACTGCCATCGAATTGATTTGGTTTTCATCTACTTTTATCTGTGATGATATTTAGTGACCCAAATAGATGCACTTTTTCAATTACGAAAATTTTCCAAAAAAAAATATCTCCATTGTTTATTTTAATACTCACCTAATCTAACAAATGTACAAGTATCACGGTTGCAATTATTTCATTTCAATAATGTCTTTTTCTTGCTCTCATGAATTCAGATAATTGCACAAGCTTGTATTTGAGGTTCAATTACGATTGAGTGTACCTTTTAATCTGACATTGGTATCAGATTTTCAATTTTTCATCCATCAATAATTATACACTTTAACTATTATTATTTATGTTCAAGAGTATGTGTAGGCTTACTTAAATCAGTAAAAATTAATTTACAGAAATGGGAAGGTCATTTGTTTTTAAATTAAAAGTGTAAATGCTACTGTAATGGTGTTTATATCTAATAATAGAAGAAAAATTTTGTAAAAAAAAAAACGAATAAATTGAGTAAAAAGAAATAGTGTGGACAGCATTTTAGCAAAAAGTTCCAAATTAATTTCTTTAATTCTTATATTTTCTTTTGTCTAAAGGACCATGAATTATTGTGAGACTAATTGATAAGAAATGCAGCAATCAATCAGTTACCAATTAAAAGTAAAGCTTCTATATTAATTGGGTTCTTATTTAATGACTTTATAATAAATAAATAAAGTATATTCGGTAGGCTTTATTCAGGTTAAAAAAAAACGTATTCTTAAAAAAAATTAAGAAGTTTTGATCAGATTTAAAACTTATAAATTTACTATGATTAAAAATATACAATATGAATATATTTGCTTATCCGATAATATATACGATAATAAGTATAGGTTGCCGCTAGAACAATATCGTGACGCCAAAATTTTTGAGCGAGATCCATTTGGAGAGCCATGCGATAATACGTATTGGGTTTTCCGGAAAGTAATTTCGTTTTTCCCCAACACAGAACTAAATTGTATTTTTTCACAACCAACTTCACACTTAAGCCGCATAATCATATGTATTTTGACAATTGACATAGCAAGGCATCAATTAGATTGATTTTGCATAGTAGTTTTTGGTTAATATCCTTTTAAATATGGAAAATGAAAAACAGCATTTTCGGCATATTTTACTTTTTTGCTATAGAAAAGATAAAAATGCTATTTAAGCAAGAAAAAAATTATCCAATGTGAATGGAGAAGATGTGTTAAGTGAGCACTAGTGCTCACGGATTTCGATCCGGCAATTTTCATCTCAAAGAAGCACCACGTTCTGGAAGGCCAGTTGAAGCTGATGAAGACACAATAAAGGCATTAATTGATGCAAACTGGCGAGTAACAACTCGTGAGATTGCTGAGAGATTACCTAAATTTATCGAATTCGGCCGTTGATGATAATTTGAAACGGCTACGTTTTATCTCAAAGCTCGACATTTGGCTACGTTTTATCTCAAAGCTCGTGATTTGCTTCTCAAACGCCAAAAAAAAACGGCTACGTTTTATCTCAAAGCTCGTGATTTGCTTCTCAAACGCCAAAAAAATGATCCATTTTTGAAGCGTATCATCACAGGGGACGAGAAATGGGTTGTCTACAACAATGTTAACGCTAAAAGATCCTGGAGTAGGAAACATGAACCAGATCAAAGCACTTCGAAAGGCAATATTCATCAAAAAAAAGGTTATGCTTTCTGTTTGGTGGGATTTTAAAGGAATTGTTTATTTTGAACTTCTATCGAGCAACAAAACGATCAATTTTGAAGTGTACTGTCATCAGTTGGGCAAATTGAATGATTCACTTAAAGAAAAAAGGCCAGAATTGGTCAATAGGAAAGGTATAGTGTTCCAACAGGATAATGCGAACCCACATACAAGTTTGACCACTCGGTAAAAGCTTTTAGAGCGTGGATGGGATATACTGCCACACCCATCATACTCTCCAGAACTAGCACCTTCTGATTATCATTTGTTCCGGACTGTACAAAAATTTTTAGACGGTAAAACGTTTAATTCAAATGAGGAGGTCAAAAATCATTTCGATCAGTTTTTTGCCAGCAAAGAACAAATATTTAATAAGCGTGGAATCATGCTACTACCAAAAAGATAGCAAAGGGTATTGGATCAGACTCGACAGTATTTAATTGAATAAAATATTAATTAACTATAAGAAAATCGTCGTTCATTTTTATAAAATAAGAAAACGAAACTACTTTCCGGACAACCCAACATATGCAAAAGTGCCGCCGCATATAGAGCTCTGAAAACCCACAAATAACTGTGAAGAAGCCATTGTATTTCCGAAAAGTGATACTTTTCTGTTTTGCATTTTGGTCTAAAGATATCATTTACCTGTACTTCTTTGAAAGTAAAGGAGGGTCGGTTACCGTCAATTCTGAGCGCTATGTCCGTATGATAACCGACATTTTTCAGCCTTAACTTAAAAACTTTAATATGGACCATATATAGTTTGAATAAAATAGCGCCACAAGTCATACAACACTACAATATTCGGTTTTAATTACGTGAAAAGTTCTCTGGACCAGTAATTGCAAAATTTGGTGATCGCCGTCCGATTTGACGCCGTTGGACTCTGACAATAGAATTCGTAAGAGATTGCCTTTAAGCCGATAATCCTCAAACTTATGAGCATTCATAAACCTGCATCTGCCAAGAAATCGCCATCAAAAACTACCTCAAAAAAAATCGAGTCATGAAAGAAGTTTCATGGCAGTCCTTTGAATAATGGCTCAATTCTTGCATAATGGTAATTGCATAACTCGAGAGAAAAGTAACTTTATTTACTAGGAAGTAAAAATATTTTTAATCAGTAGACAGAAATTATTTTTATAAAAGTTCATTACTCTTTTGGTATTTTTTACATTTTGTAGCATTTGTCTTCGATTTTTCGAAAATTGCAATAATTTTTAAAGTCTAGAATAAATTTAACATAAAATATCTTTTAATTAAGATCATTTTCCAAAGTTAGTAAAATATTTAAAGCATCTCAAAATATTATTGCCTTTCAAAACGTCTTAAGATTATCTCACTAAAATGTGTAAACTCTATAAATTAACTTTAATATTAGAAATTATTATTAAAAAAAAAAAAAAACAACATTTTTATAGATAATTAGCTAAAAATCTACTCTTTTGAGTACAATAAAAATTAATTTTATCTTCTGACCATATAAAACTAATTTATAGACCAATTAAGAAAGATTTTTTTATATGTAAACAGGAGAGAAATTTCGATGTGAGAAAATTATCCTGTCTTGTTATTATTGTAAATAAATTTAAAAATACATAAAAAACAGATGCTTGAACTTTGGCAGATATAATAAAACAAAATTTTTTTTAAATTATTTTTTCATAACCAACAAAGTGAGGAAAAAAAATTGCTCAAATAACAAATAGCATCATTAAAAATGTCAGATTTTTTGAAAAAATTATTTAATCAAAATATTTTTTACGATTATAAGCAGTAAATTTGAATAGAATTTGTTCTCATCGTTAAGTCATCATCGCCGATTATGCTCCTTCTTCTTTTAATCAAAAATTATAATATAACCGAGAGTAACTGTTCTCTTGATAATACAAACGAAATTTTATGCTACTATTATACAAATATTTATAAGCTTAATTATTAGCTATAAATGATGACTTAGCCAGTTTTGAACATTTGAATATTCGTTCTTCGATTTGTTACTAAGAAACTCCAAAAAGAAAATGTTAGAAATTTAAGAAATTTTCCATCGGCAAATATTTCGTTTGCAACTAGAAAATTTTGCAAGTAATTTTATTATTTTTTCTTGATGAGTTAATGAAAATAGAAACTTAGACCTTATATAATAAGTGTGAATTGTATCTATGGAAATTTTGTTAGAAGAATACTTGGAAAATCTTTAAAAAATTGCATGAGAATTTATAGTGAATCGATTTTTTTTTTATTAATTTTTAATGGGGACAATATTCAGTTATCTAATCTACGATGCAATATCTAGACTATAACATAATATAATTCTTTTCGAATATGAATCAAATAAATTAATTAATTCAGAGAAAAATTCGCCACGTACAAAACTAGCGCAACATTGTATCAGCAACATTCGCAATAATTATCAACATAATAAGTACAGTGTAATTATAATTATTATCTATACCATCGGTGTTGCAAATTGATTTTCATAATATTGATAAATAATACCCCATCTTTGAATTTTGATTATAATAATCATGAATTTTGTTGAGATTTTAAAAAAAAAATCGTCCCTGGTATGGCAAAACTTCTTCTTTGTTAGTCTTTTACATATTGAAGGAAACTTTGTGTAGTGCAAATTTATTACAGGTGTTATAATCCCCATTGGGAGATATTCTGCCACATACTATATTCTGCTCTGGATTAGGTAATTAGATAACTCCCATTGATTTGGAACAAATGCACAATTGATGATTCACTTGCAAACTAAATTGTATTAATGAAATGCTTGTTTCATTCAATTTTTTCTAGATTCACCTTCTGGGGCTTGGGAAACTCTCGATTGTCTCGAAATGTGAAAACTTGGAAAAACAAAACCTATTTTCTTCTTGCCCACCTGTATGTAGACTATTCGACTTCGAAATCAATTGAAATCTGCTCCACTTTCTAAGACCCATAGTTGGGTTGGGTATAAATCGTTTTTAAGTGTAAAAAAATTATAAATTCAATCTTCATCATCGATTAAATAATTGCAAAAGAAATATATTTCAAATCAATTAGATCAACGGCGTAATTGTATAATTGTTTTTGGTAAGTTTTCCCATTACTTATCTGAAAAGTTTTTCTTTTAGTTTCCCTGAAAACCGTTTTTTTTCTTCTTCTTCTTCTCAACTAATAAACGTTTAAAATGCGGAAATAGTATCTAAAATAAATGTTATGTAAGTCAACTTAAATTTAGTAGAAAAAGTTTCTGGGTTACTTTGTCAGTATTCGTTTAAATTGAATTATAAAACAACTTTTCTGAAAATGATAAATGAAAGAAACATTTTTTTGGTAACTATTTTTATACTAAAAATTTTCCAATTATAATTTTAAATGGAAAACTTACAATTTAAAGGTGTTGATGAATTTTTTCATTTTTCCAGAGAAAGTAATTGCAGTAATTGTGTGAATTTCTCACATTCCCCCCCCCCCCCTATCCTTTTTAAGTATAAAATACGTTCTTAAAAATAAAATAAAAAACCATCTTTATAATTGATTATATTGAAATTAAAAGGTTATCCAATTTTTGTTTCGGAAAATAAAATTAAATAAAAAATATTTTTTATTTAGATTTTGAGAAAAAAACTTGTCTTTTCTAGCCTTGCCATTTTGTATGAAATATAAAATCTTTAATATTGCCACTATGAGACTTCTTATCTCTTTCACATATTTCGGAATTTAATAAGGCCCACACTTGACGAATGTTGGTTATTAGAAGTTCTAATATTTGCAAATTGTCTGTGTGAACAGATTTTTTCACACATGCCGATAAGAAAAAGTCTAACGGCGTCAAATTGCGCGATCTTGTAGGCCAACTAACATCAACAAATCCCGAAATAATGCATCCTGAGAACTCTTTACGTAATAAAGTCAAAATTTGTCATGTTGTGTGGTTTGTGGTGCACTCTTGTTCAGACCACATGTAGTCCAGATTGAATTCTTCAAGTTTAAAATAAACAAAAAATTCGATAACCATACCTGAGAATTGACAGTATACGGAATGTCCTCATTCATTTTCAAAGAAATAAGTGACAATAATAGAGTCACTTTTCGCGGATACAATGGCTTTTACATTGTCACGTGTTGGTTTTCAGGACCTCATGTACGGAAATTTTGTTTACTGACATACGAGGTCTGTTCAAAAAGTATCGCGAACTTTGAATTTCCGCGGGTTACGTATATTCGATTTTCGATTTTTTGTGGCGTTATGTTGGTACTCATGTCTCTCACTTATACCGAAAAGTTCGGCCATTTTGAATGTTTAGTTAATTTTTGACAACTGCTTTGCTTGCGCGTGTTTTGGCTCGTCCTCGATGTTTGCCCATTCCAAAAAATGGATCCACAAATCCGAGCGTTCCTGGCGGATTGCTTGGCGCAACTTGTGCATAACTTGCAGGTAATATTCCTTATTGACCGTTCTACCCTGTGGCAATCGCAGAAAACTGTAAGCAAAACCTTCACATTCGACCGAACTTGGCGCGGTTTTTACGGTCTTGGCTCTTGCGGCAGCTTGCATTGGGATGATTGAGCTTCGGTTTCCACGTCACAACCATAAACCCATGATTCGTCACCAGTTATGACCCTCTGGAGCAAATTTTGATCGTCGCGGACAGAGTGCAACAGCTCCTTAGCAATGTTAATGCTGTGTTGTTTTTGGCAAAAAATTCGAACACAAGCAACGATGCGTGAGCAGGGGCGTTATCAATTTTTGTTCTTCCACAAATCCGGGCGTTTCTGGCGGATTGCTTCGCGCAACCTCCGAATAACTTGCAGGTAATATTGCTTATTGACCGTTCTAACCTGTGGCAATTGAAGAATACTAAAGAAAAACCTTCACATGCGAGCGAACTTGGCGCGCTTTTTTCGGTCTTGGCTTGTGCGGCAGCTTGCATTGGGATGATTGAGCTTCGGTTTCCACGTCACAACCATAAACCCATGATTCGTCACCAGTTATGACCCTCTGGAGCAAATTTTGATCGTCGCGGACAGAGTGCAACAGCTCCTTAGCAATGTTAATGCTGTGTTGTTTTTGGCAAAAAATTCGAACACAAGCAACGATGCGTGAGCAGGGGCGTTATCAATTTTTGTTCTTCCACAAATCCGGGCGTTTCTGGCGGATTGCTTCGCGCAACCTCCGAATAACTTGCAGGTAATATTGCTTATTGACCGTTCTAACCTGTGGCAATTGAAGAATACTAAAGAAAAACCTTCACATGCGAGCGAACTTGGCGCGCTTTTTTCGGTCTTGGCTTGTGCGGCAGCTTGCATTGGGATGATTGAGCTTTGGTTTCCACGTCACAACCATAAACCCATGATTCGTCACCAGTTATGACCTTCTGGAGCAAATTTTGATCGTCGCGGACAGAGTGCAACAGCTCCTTAGCAATGTTAATGCGATGCTGTTTTTGGTCGAAAATGGGCAAAAATCGAAGACGAGCCAAAACACGTGCAAGCCCGTCTGAACATTCAAAATTGCCCAACTTGTCGGTATAAATGAGAGACATGAGTACCAACATAACGCCAGAAAAAAACGAAAATTTGATATACGTAACCAGTGGAAATTCAAAATTCACATACTTTTTAAACAGACCTCGTATCAACCGATTGAGAAATGATTTAACTTTGGTTTGCTGAATTAACTATCTATAATACAAAATGGCAAATCTTAAAAAAAACTAGTGTTACTTTGGATAGCATATTTCTTTGATAGTTATGAGACGACAGAACTGTAGTTTCCGAATTACGAAAAGGATAACTCGGTCAAACTTGATGACATTTAACAAACGGCTTTGAAATTTATTTTTATTAAAAAAAAAAAAAACATTTGTCTCCCCCAAAATAATTTAACGGGTATTTTGTCAATCATTTAATTTAGTACCACTTACGAATGATAAATAGACTCCAACGGTTCGAAAAATATTTTTTCTTTTAAATTCCCTAATTGGTATGAGAAGAATACTTCTTTAAATAATTCGCGGAAAACGCATTCAAATTTTTGCACTCGATGTGGTCTCTGCCATTGCGCAATCAACTTAACTTGTTATTTGTTGTTATACTTTAGATTGTAAGCAATTGAATCTTATGGACAAGACAAGATTGTACAAATAACCTTCTATGCAACATAATGTACACAAAAACGTAACTAAACGAACAGAACCAGATCTTAATGAGGTTCACACTAAATAAAAATTCTCTACAAAAAAAAATGGCATTTGTTTAACTGGCCATGTTGGCGGCATGGCATACGTTCGAATGGGAACCTTCCAGCTGTGGACCGTTACTAATCAGACAATCCTTACTGTGGAGCTGAATCTATAAACATTTCTTCTGCTGACAGTATTACGGGTACAAGTATCTTTTTAATCCAAATATTATGAGTGCATATACATATTGGCCAAACGATGTGATAGCTTATCAGAGACACTATTCTTTGCCACAGTCTCGTATAGTTGATGGCCTGAATTGAGGTTAAATTATCTTCTCTGTAATTATGGGGAATATATATACTCTCACAAGTTAGATTTATGCGGGATCTGATCCCATTGGCACTGTACATAATAATATGGGAATATGGGAACTTCTTGAGTAATATATTTGTTCAACCTGCTTTTTTCAATTACTGCTATTTATTTAATGCTTGCTTTTTATCACCTTTTTCGTAAAGCAGACAATATCATATATAAGGGCTTAGCATAAAAAATATGAATTCAAAATATTTATGATCGTGCATGTAAAAATAAAATAAACATAAAAGCTTTTAATTTATTATATTTGGTATTTTATGCAGAAGACATTTTTATGATTAAATAATAGTGAATTTATCCAAAGCAGATCATGTGTTTAGGTTTTTTGTTTTTTAAATTCAAATTTAATGTGATTTTTTTCTTATTCGTTAAGAAATAAACGATAATCCAATTTGTGCTTCAGAAAGTAAAGCTTAATATAATATATTGTATTTAAAATACAGATTTTAACACAAAAAAAATATTTTTCATAATATGTCTTAGACGTTGTCATTATGAATGAATTGAATAATTGGCCACCTTCTTCTAGGACTCGATCCTTTGGAGGTAATTTTTGATGACTGTTTCATACATTTCGGTCTGTAATTTGACCATTACTTGAGGAATATTATTTTTTTTTAAATGCTCTAAAGTTTGAAAATTGTCTGCATAAATACGATTATTTGCATATTCTCACAGTAAAAATTTCAAGACCAAACAGTCTTGGAAAACAATATCGAAATTACGTTTAGTGAGAAGTTTTCGCGAAATATAGACAAAAATTTGTCGTATTGTGTGGTTTGTGGTACCTTTTTGTTGAAACCACATATGAATGAGATTAAAATCGTCAAGTTCGGACCAAAAAATTACGATAATTATGCTGCCACGGCGCTCAGAAGTGACGGTTCAAGGAAAAACGGGCTATTGACACCTTCAGAACAAAATCCACATTATACAATCAATTTTCGTAGATACAATGGCTCTCCAGCAGTTACTTATGATTTTTCAGACCCTCACTTTCACCAATTTTGCTTATTAACGTATATGAATGAGATTAAAATCTTCAAGTTTAGACCAAAAAATTTCGATAATCATGCTGCCACAGCGCTTATAAGTGACGGTTCAAAGAAAAACGGGCCAATGACACCTTTAGAACAAAATCCACACTATACAATCAATTTTCGTAGATACAATGGCTTTCCAGCAGTTACTTTTGATTTTTCAGACCCTCATTTTCACCAATTTTGCTTATTAACGTATATGAATGAGATTAAAATCTTTAAGTTCAGACCAAAAAATTTTGAAAATCATGCTGTCACAGCGCTCAGAAGTGACGGATCAAAGAATCACTTGTATACACTATACAATCACTTTTTGTAGATACAATGGCTTTCCATCAGTGACTTGTGCATTTTCGGAGCCTCATTTATAGCAATTTTTGTTATTAATGTAACCATCAAACAAGCAATGAGCCTCATTGCTGATAAAACATATAATTCTTTAAATCAGCATCCAAAATCTGTTGTTTTAGCATTCGAAATAGTAAACCATAAATTTAAAATGGCATATTTTATACTAAATAAATTTTACCTTAGATGATTCAGATATTAAACAACTTTGAAATAACAGGACTATTTTATCCAAACCACAAAATAGATAACCTGGGTTTGTAGTCAAAAAAATTTTTAATATTTATAAATACCTTAAAATCTGTTGTTTAATTTCAAATAGGAAGACTTGTCCAGTAATAATTGAAAAGTCAAAAGCCAAACGAGTTACATTAGTAAATCTATTGTATATTAACACTTTTGGTAAACAAAATTTTATAAACTCTATATAGTAGGCGGATAAATTTTCAATTTTTATTCAGTTTCCATTTCTTTTTTTATTTGTTGGATTCAACCCGAGGTGATACCTTTGAAAATTACTCCTGGTTTCACTAACTTAACATTTCGATTCTCTCTCATTCAGTTTTCAATATTACTAATGCGATAATTATGAAAGTTACATGCTCACAGAAAAACTTTCGAATTCGATTCGAACATGAATAATATGAGATTGTCTGGCGTCTTAGCTATAAATATCTATCTTAACTATTTGATAAGATATGTTAAATGTCAATGCATAGTCGTGGCATGCACTTTGCAATGTCGTACAATTCATTTGAGATTTTTTATGTATCCAAATTTCACTTCCATTGCTAATGAAATTCCTTGCAGCCATGTCAGAAAGAAGGAGGAGTATGCGAATTATACTAATAAGTTTGTCTGTATAGATGGTTTTCTTATTGAATTCAGGAAAAACCATAATGAAAGGAGAGCCGCTGTGCCGCGACAATGGTGTTCGGAGGCAGTGGAAAATTGTATGTACCACGGCGACAATGATGAAAATGCAGTTGAAAACTACAAGAAAAAATTACGATTTTTGAATATTACGAAAACATTTGTCGTTAGTCTTGAGTAGTTTGGCGGAAAATGTAGCGGCATCAGTGACAACAGCAGCATTTTCTATTGGCTTATTATTCATTCGAGACACCATTCAAGATGCAGATGCAATGGGCATTTATGCATTCAGACGCGCTGTGATTGCCTCGTTCAGAGATCAAGGAAAAACTGTCATTTTCCTCGGAGTTGATCGATTAAATGCTGGATTCCGCACAAAGTATGCGAAAGAGATATCGCCAGGACAACGCATATGAGTGGGAATGAATAAAAAAGTCCACAAAATGCAACCAGAAAGAAAATCAGCTATAAGTGAGGCTTGCTGCAACGAGGATTTGTGTTCTGTGGCAACTCGTAAATTGATATTTTCACCGCAGCACAACAATTCATTTTATTTATGGAAAGCCATAGTCTCCTCGATAATGAATATAATTAATTATTTGAATTTTAAACTTGTTTAATGCTTTTGCAGTAAATATTCAATTTTTTTTTTGAGACAAAATATTTCAGGAAAAACAATATTAAAAATTGTGTAAGAAATTTCTGTAAAGATTTTTTCAGAAAAAATTTATTTGGTAAACTTTTTTTCAGTTAAAATATTTTAAGTGAAAAAATAATGTTTATTATTACATAATTTTTCAGTCGAAAAGTTTTTAGTAAAAATATTTTCTATAAAATATTTTTAATAAAAATTCTTTGAATAAAAATAGTTTTCACTAAAAATGTTCCAGTAAAAATTTTTTCATTGTGAAAATGTATACCGAAAAATTTTGTCAGTAAATATTTTACCAGTCAAAATTGTTTCAGTATGAATTATTCGTTAAAATTTTTTTCAATAAAAATGTTTATATTAAATTTTTTTGTGACAAATTCTGTCAGTCAAACTGTTTGCAGTTCAAATTTTTTTAGTTTAAATTTTTTCAGTAAAAATTTTTTCATTGCGAATTTTTCAGTAAAAATTTATCAGTAAAAATTTATTGAGTCTAAATTGTTTCAGTAGAAATTTTGCTTTGACAAATTCTGTTAGTTAAAATTTTGTCGGTAAGTATTTATCAGTCAAAATTGTTCTGTAAAAAATTTTCGTTAACAATTTTTTCAATAAGGAGGTTTCTATTAAAAATTTGTTTTTGACAAATTCTGTCAATCAAACTGCAGTTAAAAATTTTTTAATTTAGATTTTTTCGATAAAAATTTTTTCAGTTTTTCTCAAATTTTTCAATAAGACTTCTTCCAGTATTTTCAATAAAAATTTGTTCAGTAAAAAATATTTTTAATCTGCAAGTTTTTCATAACGTCCTGTACGGAACGTTCCAAAAAAAATAAATGTGACACACCTCCGTGGAAAAACCAAATCATAAAACACCTTTTAATTTACCGATGCAATTTAGCAGTAAGTATTTATCAGTCAAAATTGTTCAGTACAAATTTTTCGTTAACAAACTTTTTAAATAAAAATATTTCTATTAAAATTTTTTTTTCACAAATTCTGTCAGTCAAACTGTTTGCAGTTCAAATTTTTTTAGTTTATATTTTTTCAGTAAAAATTTTTCATTGCGATTTTGCAGTAAAAATTTTATCTGTAAAAATTTATTGAGTCAAAATTTTGTCAGTAGAAATTTTTCGTTAAAAATTGTTTCAGTAAAAAGGTTTCTATTAAAATTTTATTTTTTGATAAATTCTATCAATCAAACTGCAGTTAAAAAAAATTTAATTTAGATTTTTTCGGTAAAAATTTTTTTTAGTTTTTCTTAAAATTTTTCAGTAAGACTTCTTCCAGTATTTTCAATACAAAATTTGTTCAGTAAAAATTATATTTAATCTGTAAGTTGTTCACGACATCCTGTACGGAACGTCCCAAAAAAATATATGTGACACACCTCAGTGGAAAAACCAAATCATAAAACACCTTTATATTTACCGATGCAATAAAACTGAAATAATTGCTGGCATATTCAAAGGCATTTGTTTAAATTTGTGGGATGTTATATGATTGGCCGAAGAAGTTAAGTTAAGGGTATTCTCTACATCCCAGTCTTATTCACGTTAATAGTCAATTTGAAGTGGTTCAGGTTAGTTTCTGTATGGATTAAATGCTGTTAGTCTATTTTGGAATTATCCTTTGTTTGGATAAGGATTTAACAAAAAAAAAAAGGAACTTGGCTCGGTTCTTAGATATTAAAGAATACTTTTAGTTATTCAGGCAGCAGGATACTTTTAATTAAGTAAATGTCAACTCAGAACTAAAAATTTCCAATCACATGTGTGTGGAATTGTTTACAAAAATTTGGGATTGATGCTTTAGTCAGGCAAGAATAAATAAACAAATTGTTTACTATCACTAGCAAAATACTCATAATATGACTCCAAATTCGTTCAATAAAATTAATAATCAAATTTAGATGTAGTCTATAAGAATATGAGACTAAACAAAGCCCTAACAAAGTGTTTATCCAAAAAATTCTAATGACCCAATAGTGTAGGAAGAACTGATCTGTTTCTTTTAATTTTAATTTTATTTGTTAGAACTGCTAAAATTTCTTTTAATTTTAATTTTATTTGTAGAATTCTTCAAGAATTATTATAAACTTGAGACTGTTAGGTAATAAATATTTGTTCAGCGACATTATATGAACTTCGAATAGTTTTTCTTAGAAACTTTAAGATTTCTTCTAAAATCGTATCTTATTCGAAATTTTTTATACGGAATCGTGTGAATAGCCAGCAATGTCCATGAACACAATTAATGGCCAAGCACAGAAATCATATTAGTGCACCTTTAAATAAATCTCATTTACTATTGTTCCTTCCTTATTGATATTTCAAGCACGTACAATTGATCTTGTCTAGTGTTTTCTTCTTTTTAAAGAAAATCATATCTTTTATCGTATTTTGATAATCTTATATTCAGATAATTAGGAAAAAAAAAATAATAATAATAACAACTTTAATAATATACAATTGTGAACGTTATCGACTGAAACAAATTTTGTTGCTCTTTTTTCCTGTAAATTTTTTTCTGACTTCAATTATTTGGAATTTAATGTTTTTAATTTATGGTAAATTTATA
The DNA here is from genome assembly GCA_958298945.1 of Atherix ibis. NCBI lineage: Eukaryota > Metazoa > Arthropoda > Insecta > Diptera > Athericidae > Atherix > Atherix ibis. The sequence goes on along the minus strand of OY282606.1, from coordinate 102,882,270 downwards.
ATAAGCTCTTAAATAATTCTAAATAGAACTTTATTCACAATGAGTACATTTACTCAACAAAAAAAAAATCAAGAAGAAAATTTATGATTCCAATTCAACTGTCTTATTTGTATTCATTAAATAGTTTTTATGGTTTCCGATGTTCACCATTATAACATAAATAAGAAGTTTAGGCTTTTCTTATTATTTTCTTATAAGTGTGTAGCTTAGCAGTATTATTAAAAACCATTTAAATATTTCTTCAAAAACCTTTTGAAATTATAACATAAAAAAATATATTTATTATATTTGAAGCTTTTTCTTTAGAATTCTATTTAAGAAAATATCTATTGCATAATAAATAGATATTTTCTTAAATAGAATTCTAAAGAAATTTTTTAATTTTAAATATTTTTGCATTATTAATTTACCAAAAAAAAATGTATTTAGATAAATTCATAGACAACTGGTGTAGTAATAATTCTAAAAATCAATTTTTAGATCAGATTTTTTATGCACTTTATAAAATCGATAGTTTGGGTTGACAAAACATTCAAAAATGCCAATTCACGAAAAAGAAATTCTATGTCAGTTACGAAATAATATCTTTTAAGAATACAATATATTTTTTTAATACAATTTTTTTGGTATATCTGTAAATATTTATGATAACAGGTAATGATAAATCACAAGAAATATATTTCAGATCAACATCTTCAAGTTCAGGCCGAAAACAGTCGGTTATCATACGGTCATATCACTCAGAATTGACGAGTCAATGAAGTACCTTCACACCAGAATCCACACCAAAGAGTCACTTTGTGAGGATACAATGGCTTATTCACAGTCCTTTGTGGGATTTCAGAGCATCATACATGACAATTTTGCTATTGTTTGACAGCAGTCATTTGGCATGGCTGCACTTTCCAACGCACAAAATGAATAACCCGATATAATTTGAGCTTAGAAAAAGGTTTATTAAAGTTTGATGCTTTTTGAAAATTTATATTACTAAAAAATTATTGAAATTTTAGGTTAATAAAAAATTCTTTAAAATCTTTATCTCTTCAAATCACAGCACTCAGAATTGACGAATCAAAGAAGTACGGGTCAATGACACCTTCAGACCAAAATCCACACCAAAAAGTCACTTTGCGAGGATACAATGGCTTATTCACAGTTATGTGTGGGTTTTGAGAGCCTCATACATGATAATTTTGCTATTGTTTGACAGCAGTCATTTGGCATGGCTGCACTTTCCAACGCACAAAATGAATAACCCGATATAATTTGAGCTTAGAAAAAAGTCTATTCATCCTTTTTTGAAAATTTATATTTTTAAGAAACTATTGGAATTTTAGATAAATAAGAAATTCTATAAAATCTTATTTCTCTTCATGTCAATTAACAAATAGAGCAAGAACAATTTGATATTAATATTCATACATTCCAGAAATTCTTTGAAGAATTTATCTAATACGAGACAATTGAACTTGTTTTACTGTAAGTTATTTTCTGTAATTTAATCCCTGAAAAAAAAATAGAAATTGTAAAGTCCAAGTTCTCACATATATAATATTATTGACTTTATTTCTTTTTAATTCTCTTGCATCACAAGCCTGTTTTTCGACATTGCAAGGTATTTTTCAGATATAGAATCTATTATTGCTAATTTATAAGTTAAAAAATATTTTAAAATTTTAATAAATATTCGAAAAAGTTCATTTTGTATAAAGAAAATTAAAAAACAATTGTTTGTTTTGTTATTAGAAGAACTTTCTAAGCACTGTAAGTAAACTTCAAATATGAGAAGCGGATGTGTCTAAAATTCAACCGGATATTCCTGCTATTGACTTTGAAATCATTTCGTAGAATATTTGCTTAGTAATCGAAAAGTTTAATAAAAATCATGTCAAATTCAAATTAAAAGTATTTTAATTTATTGAACTTTCTTCAACATTTAGTATTTTCTTTGCTGATCTCTATTTTGATTGAAATATCAAAAATATTACTAAATACTCTTTAGATCAAGAAAAAAAAAACGAACAACAAAAAATTAACCGACATAAAATCAGTCAAGATAATATCTTTAAAGATCATATCAATTCTAGGTGAAATAATAAATTAAAAACTAACACCTTCAGGGCAAATTTATAATTTCACTTATATTTTTTTTTTTTTTTTGGGAGTTTTCTGTCCAACTGTAACCATCTTCGATATATTGTTCGTTATTGACAGATGAGATGATCTTGTATTGGTGGAGATTTTTTGAACAGTTCCATAAGAAAAACACATTTTTTTTTAATTGTAGCTTTTGAATTTTTCTTTCTAAAAATTAACTAAGAAAGTGCCACACCCATTTTAAGTTAGTTTTGAATTGAGATTAAGTGGAATTCAAGAAATCTTTTTTGGTATACATGAAAATAGAAACGAAAATAGCCTGAATTGTAAAAGAAATGCTGGAAAACTCAAAGAATCATTATCATCACATCGGATGTGCCGAGTAAAAGTGAATTTTTCGAGATTCGTTTGGAAGTGCCACGGAAAAGTTGACTGATGACTCTATCTAGTCGTACTGTACTGAGGAGCACTAATACTAGTCTTATTGATAATAGCGACTTCGTTGCCAATTAGCAAAGTACCAATGAGTACCTACTACACGGGGTGCTATTCGAATGTATCTTATAGACTGGACGTATCAACTGAGAACTAAGTGTCTAGAGCCGAATACTTGTAGGACTGTTAAGGAAAGTGCATAATAGAGTGACAAAAAAAATCTATTTTATAAGCTGGCATAATTAGTTTTTATACCATTTAACCACGGAATTATTTGGTTCACAAATGAATGCAGGTTATTTACTTATAATTTCTTCCTACTTTATGATCGATTATTTCATCGTTGCGAGTGCATTTTTCCTGCTTTGATTATTTTTTATAATTTTCTATAAGTATCAAGCTGAATTTGGACTGAACCAGCGGATGTCTTACATAAAGTAGGAAACTGGAATTTCTTTCAGCAAGTTTGTCACACAAGCAGATTTCCTTCCTGGGTGGAAGGTCGTTCATAAGATAATAGATGAACACAAGAACTGAATGGAAATACATGTCCAATAGTTTAGATGTTTGTGTACTTTCCCAATTTTGGATGCAGACCCATTGCAGCACTAATGTCATAATACTAATGAATTTTCATCAAAAAATTTCTCTTTTTCATTTATTTCCCTCTTTATAAAAAATAAAAAAACTTTGGCTTTGATTACATAAAAAAATAACAATATTCAAATGAATTAATCAATAAACCCTTTATTCATATATATTTAATAGGGAAAAAATTACTAAGCCATTTATATATGATATATTAAAGGTTTTCTTTTATTCAAAACAATTTCTTTCAATATAAAATATTTATGGATGAATATTTCCGTATTAGACTGATTCCGAATTAATTATAAAAAGAAAACGTGAAACTTAGTAATTTAGGTGTAACATCCAGAATTGATTATTCGTTCGCAGTTAACTTTTTCTAAAGACAGATAACACGAGGGCAGTATGAGAAGTTATTGGCTAATGGATATATGTAGCTGATATGAGCAAAACGAAATATTTCTTTATGATGTGACGTGGTTAAAAACATGTCATACACAATTTTATTAACCTGTGTTCATTAGCTTAGTTTTGACAGCTATTGAAAGTAGATAAATTTTGTGGTTTTGTCCTTTCAATAACTTGTGAAGAGTTGTTGGGACTCGCCGGGCGTCAAATTTATATTATCACCGAAGAATTTATTAATAAAATCTATGATATCATTTTAGAACAATAGCTGACATGGTAAACATCTCAAAAGAACATGTAGGCAATCTCTTACAAAGAATTTTGGCTGAAAAAGCTATTGGCGAGATGGTTGCTGTGTTTGGATATATTTAAGCGTAATCCAAATGAATTTTTGCATTGGTTAAACATGGATTTACCATTGCACATAAATATTTATCGTATAATCTCCATCTGACTATCATGAAAAGAAAAAAAAACGATATACAACATTGTTAGACCAGTTGAATAATGAAATCAAGTCAAAACAACCACATAATGGCTAGAAAAAAAATCCTTTTAACAAGGCATGGCCCACATGCACACTTGCTCATCGCCATGGCAGAATTTATTAAGTTAGGATAATAATTAACTTCCGCATCAAGCATATTCTGAATACGAAAAAATGGCTCAGCAAAAAAAGAGTTGGTTAAAACTAGCAGGTGATTGGTGAAACAAACGCCTATTTTGAAGTATTGGAGAAACTGTATTTTTTAAATAGGATATACATAATATAAAAATATTGGACTATGTTTATCGAGCTAAAACGAGACTATGTTCAAAAATAAATTGAATTTTACACATAAAACTGATATTTTCCTATTAAGGCCAGGTATTAATCATACAGCCCCTGTTTTTTTCAAAAAATTATAGTAAATTTATACCGAATTATCATTGAAAATATAGCAGATCCCAGATGCCTATTATACCTAAGAATATAGTGCGGTAGTTTAGTTATAAAGCTATTATTTGTAATATTTCATTTACCGGAAAATTTCTCATCCTTATTTCCAAAGTTTGAACATCCAAAATGGCAAAATAATACAAAATTTAGCCAATAACAAATATATTAGGACTTAAAGTACATTTACAACTAGAGGTGTAACAACGAAATGAGCATCTATCATTGATTACCTGAACTTTTGTTTAGGTGATAAAATTATTCAAGGTGCGTACACATATCAATGCTGATGGAATCAAATTTCGAATATGATAGCTACGAGTATCTACGGTTAAAATATATAATATAATATTGAAAAAGTAAATGTTTTGAAAATAAACTATTGCAAAAATTCCAGTACACTCAAGAAACTGTAGATAACAATATAAAAAATAAAAAAAATTACAAATAGATCAGAAATGGTAACAATCGGCATCGTAGAGAAATGCACCCACAAAATCGTCGTCAATCAGTAAAATTGTTCATGGGAAATTTGTGTCAAATAGATTTGGTTACAAATGTAAAAATCTATCTTATATTACACTGTTTGCATTCGTTTGTATCTTATGAATATTCACTATCAGAGCATGGTATCTTGGAGGCATGCCTTTTGATTATTATTTGATCGAAGATCACCGACTTTAGTGGAATGGAATTTGAAATTTTCTCCAAAAATATTCAAAAATTCATTAAATAATTTAAGCATATTTATAAGAGTTAAGGCAATTTTTATGAATGGAATATATTAAAGCATAGCGTCTGTAACCCATTGAAATTTCTAGGATTTGTGCTGGAACTCGGAAGAACAGGGTGTGTGACATATAATCTTTACTATGCAACGGACTGTCCTAGAATATTTTTTATTTTGTATACGAAAAATATGAGCCTAGTAAGAATATTCAGCTTATCATGACTATTAAAGGACACAAGTGGATGGGCACATGTTCACAGATACGAGGCTATTAAAATTCTGCACCTTTTGTTCTTCATATTTTGATAGGTCGTCGTCATGATGGCGACAAAAACTACTACTCTCTATTATTATTACAGATAATCCAAAAGGACATTGCACTCTTTTCGTAAAAAGCTATAAAATTTCACACAGGTGCTAAATATTTTCGGTATCTGAACAGAGTGATTCTGGTACCTGAACGTGAAGGAGGAGGGAACACATTGAAATTCGAAAATTAAGGTCATAAATTTTCCTTTCAAAGTACTTTTTAGTTATGTAGTAGAATATTAATTTTATAAAGTGCTGGGATTATCCTTTTTGTATATTAGTTTTTTTTTTTTATAAATATTTTGGCATCCCGTATTCGTATGAAAATTTTGAATAAATCGTTTCTTTTTGTGGATTACATTTTGTTTTTAGAAAATATTGAAATTTTTTCTAAAATTATTTTGTTTTTAATTAAAAACATTTAAATTATTCATTTGAAAGTACATACACACTTGAGTATTTTTTTTATAGGAGAAAAATTGACAATTTTGATATACGTCCAAGAATGAATTTTTTTAATGATTGAAAAAATGACGAGTAAATTTTATTTGGTATGTAAATTTTTCAGGTTTAATTTCCTGTTCTTATATTATTTTTTAACAATGATAAGAATCGTTAGACCCTTTCTTAAAATGAATAATAATAAGCAAAGGTAAAATGGTACCATTCAATATAATGTTTTTGATATTCAAGATCACCGGAAGTTCATCCTTTATTGGCCACTTGAATGCAAAACGTATTTTTTAAACTTATAAAGAGAGGGGATTTTATATTAAATATTTTTCTTTGTTTATTATGTTAGTAAAAAATATTTTTTCTTGTTTTTTTTTTAGTATTCGTGATAGAGAAGGTAAAACGACTCTTTGTTGCGAAGGTCGTTTTACCTTCTCTATCACGGAGAGAATTTTCTTATATATTTGTAGTTAGTCGAAATAAAGCGAACTATAAGTTTTCGAACTCAATACCTTGTTTATTTTTAAGACAAAAAAAATATTTCCCATCCTTTAAACAACTTCTGAATATTTGTAAGAATTTTCTATTATATTTTTGATACAAATACAGGTTAATATTCCTCCAATACTTTTCTGAATCTCTCAATACATAAAAATTAATGGAAAATATTAAAAATGTTGTTTTCTTATATTGTAGTTGGTAAATCTTCCTAAAATGACGATAATTACAAACAATAATTTTAAAAAACCATTTATTTGTCATTTTATTATATTAAAAGTAATTATTTTTATAATTTTTTTGGCAATTCATTCTCTTATTTTTATGGGTTTTTCCAATTTGCAATATAAAATTATAATGAATAATATAAGTTTTGCGTTCACTTTTAGTTACCAAAAGTGATAGTACATAAATTGTTTTTAATATCTTATATTTTATTTTGTTTTTTTTTCTTCAAAAAAAAAATTGAATAATAAGTTATGCTATAAATCATATTATAAATAAAAATAAAAATGTCACTATTTATTAAAAAAAAAAAAAAAAACTAAAGAAATTACATAATAAATTTTGTATATTTTATTTAAGAAATATTGGGTTTATTTTAATACTAATTTAAATTTCATGTATTTTTTAAATCAAAATATTATTCATATTGAAACGAAAAAAACATTTTTTCAACTAGGACTTGTGTTTTTTGGAAAATATTTATTTTCTAGGAAAAGTACAGCTCCGTCATCTGACAGCTGTCAGTATAGATATCAAATCCAATATACCATTTGTTTGGTTTAGGGTTTGCCATCTAAATTGGATTATGTATTCATCAAACCAAAGCGTTCAAATTTGTGAAAACTCTCTACAAATGTGGTGATTCTGACGTAGCTACATTTCACGCTTTAAGAAATTCGTGGATACTTTGATAAGCAGATATATCGTATATGGGGTTCTGAAAATCCACAAAAGATTGTAGAAAAGCCATTGAGAGGAAAGATTTTTCCTTTTCGATGAAGCTCATTTCTCTGTCAGACGGCAATAAGAAAAATTCATACAGAATATATGAGGCTCTGAAAAACCACATGTATGTTATTGGCCCAAATTTCTTTGAAAATGAAGAAAAAGAAACCGCTTCCGTCAATTTTGAGCACAATAGCCACATGATAACCGACTTTTTTTTTACTTAAACTTGAACATTTTAATCTGGACCATATGTGGTTTCATCAAAACGGCGCCAAATGTCACACAGCACGAAATATTTTGGCTTTAGCTTTTTTTTTTAGCTTTAAACATTTAAATTACCTTTAAAGAATCGAGCCCTGCAAGAAGTATCATGGCGGCCATTTTGAATTCTAATATATTCCGTATATAAGACAAGGTCCAAGCAATATTATGCAAAAATAATTTCGAAAATTTGACTTTACTTGCCGAAGCATGAATAGAATAAGACTTTATTAATTAAGCATTGACTATATTGAATTACTTTTGCATTAATTTTTTTAAAGGTAAATAAATCTGTTATTGTGTTTAGAATAAATTTTACATGTAATAAAAAAGTACTTTGGGAAATTTACTTACGAAAGTATTGTAAAATATGTAAATTTATATAAAGGAAATAGTTTTGTTTAAATAAGTTAAAAAATTGTATAGGAAAGTCCAAATAAAAAACAAGGGCGTCCAAAATTAAAAGCTTCGTTTTGTTATACAGTAACAAACAAAAAAAATGAAGGTTCCAAAATTAAGTGACCACATAAAAAGCAATTATGGACATTTTTCACAAAATATTGAAATTTATTTACGCATTTCCGGACTTCAAAGATTTTTTTTTTAACTCATTTTATTACACTCTATAATTTTTGTTATTATTATTATTATTTTTTTTTTTTTGTGTTAATATGCGAGTGCATAATAATAATGCATAATGAAAAAAGCTCACGTAATTCAATAAAATTCTCTCATCGAAAGCTTTTTATTGTATACACTTTTCTCTCAGTATTTTAGTTATCTAATATTTTCTGTTTTTGAATGAAAATAAATTCACACATCAACAAAAGTGATTTGTTTTTTTAAACTACAATTTTCTTCAAAATTTTATATTTTCTCTTTGGTAGCATAAATCTATATAAATGAAAAGAAAGAAAAGTTAAAAAGAACTAGCAAAATAAAGCTCCAAAAATATATAAGAAAGTTCCCTTAATACTATTTAATTTTCTTTAAATAATTATTCGTACAGATAATAAATAGTTGTCTACTAATTTATTCACACCTTTTGAAAATATTTTGTTTTTACCTTTTCACTATTCTTTTTTTGTTTTGTTTGGGACTATCAGAAACTTGTTTGTTATGCTTCGAAAAATCGAAATAATCAAGAAAAATAAAAATAAAAACAAAACGAAAAGATGTGATATAAAATTTAAAAGGTTTTTCCTAAAATGTTGACGATTATTGAATAACCTAAAAATCTAATTTACAGGTGCTTGCTTTATAACAAATACTTTTACTAACATTTTTACTACTAGCATTAGGAGAGTGATGACTATTTCACATGTCCGTATAGCATCTTATATTATTGTATACCTACAAATACTGGTGTTCATTAAAAAAAAATTTAAAAAATCGATGAATAGTTGAAAACTATTTGAAAAAGAAATGAAATTTCTTCTTTTTTTGTAGTAGTAGTAAGCTTCCCATATTATTGTATCTATTTTAAAAGCATGTTGTACTATCATTCAGTTTATGCGAAAAAATATTTCTTAAAGTGCATTTAATGGGCATAAAAATTTGATGATTAAATGCTGACACGTTTTTTTTTAAAACATATCAAAATTTACCATAAGAATATCTTTCTTTTTAAATCACAAAGTATCATTCCAAATCGTTTAACTGAACCATTAAAACATCAATTCTATATTTTAGATATAATACAAAAAATTTCTAAAAATCATGCACACGTACATAAAAAACAAAAAAAATATTTTCAATCTAACAACGTTGATGATATTTAAAAAAAAGGAGTAAACTTTTAAAAAGTACTCTTAAAATCTCAGATATTAAAGGTTCTAAAAAAAAATATTCATAAAACTTCTAATGGACAGGACTAATAGTTTAATACAAAAATTGTAAGTAAAATTATATTTTAAGAATGGGGTTTTGCTACAATTAAAAATGAATAAAAAATACTGTAATTCATTTTAATTGATTTTCTTTAATTTTTAGTAAATTTTTTCCCAAAAACTTTTAGCATCAAACAACAAATGAAAAGATTTTTTTCCCATAATTAAAAAAAAAGTTTATTAATAAATTTTTAATTATTTGACAAATTTAAAATTATAATGAGAATGTTTTTCATAAATACGAGGTCTGTTCAAAAAGTATCACGAATTTTGAATTTCCGCGGGTTACGTATATTCGATTTTCAATTTTTTGTGGCGTTATGTTGGTACTCATGACTCTCACTTATGCCAACAAGTTCAGCCATTTTGAATGTTCAGTTAATTTTTGAAAGCTGCTTTGCTTACACGTGTTTTGGCTCGTCTTCGATTGTTGGTCAATTTCGACCAAAAACAGCATCGCATTAACATTGAGCCAAATTTGCTCCAGAAGGTCATAACTGGTGACAAATCATGGGTTTATGGTTGTGACTTGGAAACCAAAGCTCAATCATCCCAATGGAAGCAGCCGCAAGAGCCAAGACCGAAAAAAGCGCGCCAAGTTCGGTCGCATGTGAAGGTTTTGCTTACAGTTTTCTTCGATTCAGGGGCGTGGTGCATCATGAGTTCTTGGCACAGGATAGAACGGTCAATAAGGAATATTACCTGCAAGTTATGCGCAAGTTGCATGAAGCAATCCGCCAGAAACGCATGGATTTGTGGAAGAACAAAAATTGGCTTTTGCCATTTTTGCCCAAAAACAACACACTAATAATGCCGCAGCCACTGTATTCTCCAGATATGGCCACCTCTGACTTTTTCTTGTTCCCGAAACTGAAGAGCCCCATGAAAGGACGACGCTACGCTACGATTGATGAGATAACGACGGCCTCAAAGGAGACCTGAACCAGATCACAAAAAATAATTTTTTGAAGTGCTTCGAGGATGGGGAAAAACATTGGCGCAATATCTGGTGGGGATTATTTTGAAGGGGAAAAAATAGATATTCATGAATAAATAAATAATTTTTGAAAAAAAACACTAAATTCGCGATACTTTTTGAACAGACCTCGTAAGTGCATTCGTACTAGTAACATTAACAAAAAAATTGTTAGATTGTAGTTCTTAGAAAGCCCTCCACTGTTTTCTAAGAAGGTTTTACACAAATTTTTTGTTCTTCTTATTTTTGTTAATTTACCTGTTCATATATTGTACATTTTAATGAGCATCTCTACATGCGTAAATAAATCAGTAAAGGTTCAGTGCTAATGTGAACAAACAATACAGTCTGGATGGAAGTAAAAATGAAATTTGCTCAAATTTAAAACTGAACTGGTCTATGCTCTAAATAAAAATTCATATTATTTTTTTACTAATTTCAATTTTCATTTTCATAATATTTAGAGTATGTAATCTAATGTGGCAAAAGTGAATAAAATATGCTAGCATTGAGATTTTCTTTTTTCTTTTTAAATCAGTTCTTATTATTTTCATAAATATTTTTTTAATAACAATTTTGATTTGTTTGTATTTTTTATTTTAGTTTCATTAATTCACATATTATTTAAAAAGGTTTTTTCTTCTAACACAAAAACAAACTATTAGTTAAGAGATCTCTTAAAAAGTTTAATATGACAAAAATATCTTAATGAGTGTTGATTTGCACATTTATTTACTATAATATTAAATTTATTATATATTCCATAATACCATCTTTGTAGATATTATAAATCCATTGCAAATTTCAGTTTATTAGAAAAAGAGAAACCGCCAATTTTAGACTCCCACACAATTTTTAACATTATTTTATTGGTTTTTTTTTGATAAATTTAATATAAGTTATTTTAATTGTAAGCTTAAAAATATATAAAATAAAAATTGTGCCAGAATGTAAAAGCCTTTAATCAGGGTCATGTTCATTTTTCAATATGTACATCGCGGTCAGTAATGACGGATTATTGAAATTGTTCACGACCTTAGACAGATTGAGGTAACAACTTCCAAGGTCTGTTCCGAAAAAAAGACATTTGAATACAAACATTGTAATTTTTTCAGAGTAGGTTGGCTTATTTTATGATAAACTTTGACAGAATTTGTAAAAAAATACCTTTGGGCGTATAACATTAAGTCAAAGTTTGCTATTAACGCATTTATAGTGAAGAAATATAAGCGGTAATATTGCCAATTCATAAGAAGTGATTTGAGTACAAAAAAAAAAGGAAAAGTCGAGGACGGATTACACTGAAAACAGTATTAAAAGTTTGACAAACAAAAAAACCCTCGTTGTCACTCTAAATTATAATGCATTATTGTATTAAGTACAGATTATATAAAGAAAATTTATGTGCAAAATAGTACTAATTTACGCCATAAATAAGAATTATAGTTTAATATCTAATCCAGAGGATTTGGAATAACGTTCGAGCTTATTTTTATGCATTTACAATTATAAGAATAAAAATATGAGAGTTTCGGAATAAACATAAAAAAAATTCGAAATTATCAATTTTGGCAAATTTCTATTTAAAATATAATCCCATCGGCAGGTTACGTTGATTTTTTTGTAATTTATCGAAAATTTAGAACAGACTCTTTTGAAAGCCTCAAATGGACTCATTGACAATAAATTATTTTATAAGTCACCATTCGTATGAAAGTAATGTTAAATTTTATAATTAAGGATCAATAAAATTGAATAATGTAGGACATTTGGTAAATAAGATCCGCAAAAGAAATTTTATAAAAATTTCCGACAATAACAATTTTTATAAGAAAATTTTCACCAAAATTAGGGTGATCAAATTTTGTAATTTTATAAAAAAAATCTAAGGTGAAACATACATTTTATCTAAGGTAGCATATGTTTACTTCAAGGTCTACCATTTTATTTAGAGAGTGCCTAAATATAGAACTAGGTATTGAAATTGTATAAAATTCTGCCATAGCCACTTTTCGATGTTTAAGGGGAGAAATTTATTCAGGAATTAGGCTAATTTTTCCCTAAGTCGATAGGTCAATAAGCAAAATTGCCCTAAAAACCCAAAAGTCACAGTGGAGAAGCCATTGTATCCGCAAAAAGTGACTGTCTGGTATGCATTTTCGTTTGGTCCATATAAAAATGATTACGAAACCGTTTCCGTCAAAGTTTTTGGTTTAGCTTTATTACGTGAAAAGTCCACAGAACACGTAATTTGACACTTTTAGAATTTTTTAGGAGGCTACGCAAAAAATCTTGTTGACGCAGACAATCCATAGAATTCAGAGCATTTAAACACCATTTGGAGTCGAATTATAGCCTGAAATGCCTCGGGGGCTCTGAAAACCCACAAGTCACTATGGGGAAGCCATTGTATCCGCAAAAAGTGGCTGTCTGGTATGCATTTCTGTCTGGGCCATATTTCTTTAAAAAGAAAGAAAAAGTCTTAAAAATGGTCATATATAAGGCTCTGAAAAACCACATGTCACTGTGGAGAAGCCATTGTATCCGCGAAGAGTGGCTGCCTGGTATATATTTCTGTCTGGTCCATATAAAAATGGTTAAGAAACCGTTTCCGTCAACGTTTTTGGGTTTAATTTGAAAATTTTAATCAAGGCTATATGTGGTTTCAACAACACAGCACCACAAGCCACATGACACTACACATCTTTGGTATATTACGTGAAAATTCCGTAGAATGCGTAATTTGAGACCTTTGGAGTTTTTTAGGAGGCTACGCAAAAAATCATCTTGACGCAGACAATCCAGAGAACTCAGAGCATTTAAACAGAATTTCGGGTCGAATTTTACCGCGAAATGCGCGAAAAAGACTTAAAAATGGTCATACATGGGGGCTCTGAAAATTCACAAGTAACTGTGGAGAAGCCATTGTATACGCGAAAAGTAGCTGTCTGGTATGCATTTCTATCTCGTCCATATAAAAATGATTAAGAAACTGTTTCCGTCAACGTTTTTGGGTTTAACTTGAAGCGTTAAATCAAGGCCATATGTGGTTTCAAGAAAACGGCATCGCAAACCATATGGCATTACAAATATTTGCTTTATTACGTGAAAAGTCCGCAGAATGCGTAATTTGAGACCTTTAGAGGTTTTTGGGAGGCTACGCAAAAAATCATGTTGACGCAAACAATCCATAGAATTCAGAGCATTTAAATAGAATTTCAGGTCAAATTATACCGCGAAATGCGCGAAAAAGTCTTAAAAATATTGCTTCAAAAATGATCGACTCCCGCAAGAAGCCTCCTTTTATCCATTAAAGTGATAAATAATGCAAAATAATAAATTTTGTTTATTCCTATTTGAATTTTAAGTATTTGTTATTAAACTTTACTTTTCAAAGCGTAAATGGGATAATTCTTTAGAATTTATTTGAAAATATTTATTGATAATTTTTTATGAACAATTTAAAATAATTTGTTAAAAGTTTTAATTATTCTCTTTTCCGGTCAAAAAAAAATCCACCAAAAAATAACGTTATAGTTATTTTTATTAGAAATATTATTAGTTTTTTTTAACATTCTGTATAATAAATGTCATCAGATAATAATTTGTCTAATATCAATAATAAAAATAAATAAAAAACTTACAACGACCTTTGCTTTGTCACAATTTCATTAAAATTGAAATTTTCTTTAAGAAAAACTCTGATAAGAATTCTTGAGTAAGAAAATTAAAATAGTAAAAAGTGTTTTATGTTTAAACATGGATTTAAATGAATTTATGAAACATTTATTTTTGATTAGTAAACTTTGAAAGCTTTTAGGAAGACGACTTTTACAATGCACAAAAATTCAAATCATAATTTTATTATAAATAATTCACGATTTCCAAAATTAGAAAAAAAAACGATCAGTAGTTAATTTTTAAAATTGAAAGAAAATATTAATAATTCTTATCTCTTCTATCAGCATGCTCATATCTCTCTACTTTCTTAAAATACAGCATAAGATTATCGAATATATTTTCTTTTAAAGATTTTTAAAAAGACAAACATTTACAATTATTGTATTAAAAGTAAAAGCATTTAAAAATAATATAATCTACCTACCGTCTTTAGCAGATAAATTAACAGAAGTAAAACAAGATCGACTTTTTGACTTTCTACCAAAGAGATTGACAGATTATAACTTTTATATACGTAAATGGTTACGTGATAAATCGGATGCCATTCATTTAATCGTAATCACCTTTAAAAACTACTACAAATGATTACTGACAAAAAAAAAGCTCTATTTTTTTTTAATTATTCGCTTTGTTTCTATTTATTATTTATTTTGTTTCTCTTCGTTTTGGGTCTTTCATTTAAGTCGATTAATTTAGCCAAGAAATTATTGAGGATTTTAATGTTTATTTACTCACCTTAATGAGGATAATATACTCAAAATGTCAGATAAATTGAAAGCTTTGCTCTTTTCAAACGAAAATCTTAGAAGTAAATCACCTAAGACTTTATCGATAATCCAATAAATATTAAAGAAAATTTCTACTTTTGTTTAAGCATAATTCTGGGTAATCGGTTTTTTCTTTAACCAAATTCATCTGCATTTAAAAAATGTTAATTTATTGATCTATTAAATGGTCTAAAATTAAGGTATGCTCTTTGGTATTGTTGTCGATCATAAATTGTCTGGCAAAATAACCGAATGATGCCAAAACTAGTTGAAATTTATCAAATTACCCTTGTTCGATTTAACTTTCCTAATAAATTAAAAGAGAAAAACAAAAAAAAAACTACAAGTTTGTGACTAAAATTCATTGCTACAATTCAGATGGAAATAGGTGCTTCTGCGGTAATTCAATTCAGTCCAGAATGATTCTGCGGACACACAAATCTCCCAATGTTTTTACAATTTGGTCAAGCATGTCAGACAAACGTAGTCAAAATTGTGAGTAATAACTTCACCTCAACTGATCCATCCCAGACACAGTCTATGCACATTTTTAGATTATTCGATATACCACACAAAACCTAGTCTAATAAAAATAAATTTTTCAGTGATTTTTTTGTGTATACCATAAATACCTTCTTCTCACAGTATCCCCCACTTCTTAGGCCATAGACTGTCCGTTTATATACCTGCCTTCACGTTCATTGGTTTCGTAGCTTATTTGTCCAATAGTTGATTTTTAAGTTAATTTTCAAACTGTCCACTTTGACAAACGTAACCAATTCAGTTGAAAAATCAATGAGCGGATAGGCACGCAGTATTTTTCAGTCAAAATATTTCTCCCGTTTTCAATACGATTGTTTTTAATGAAAAACTTTTTTAAAAAAAAAACATCAATTGAAATTTTGTTTCATTTGAAAATTTATCCAATTAAAAAAAATGCATTCAATTTTAAGTGCATTTAATGTTTTTTAAATTGCTTTGAAAATTTTCCGTTTGTAAGAACATTGTTCCGGTTTTTTTTCCCAGTTAAAATAGGTGCACTCGTACATATGCCGATAATGCAAATGCATTTTATAAATATTTTTTTTTGGTATTTTTTTATTATTATAGAAGATCTATTCAACCTGAAATATTCAAATTAAGCACATCAAAAAAAAAAACGAAAAGAAGAAAAGCTTTTAGCTGAAAAAAGTTGTTTTATAGTAAAAACTGGATAGAAAATTAAATTTCAAATTTAAGTAATTTTTATAGTAAGAGTTATAACTATAAGAGTATTTGACGTGAAAAAAAGTAGTTTATGGATACCACCAAAGTTGAGCTTTCTTTCCATCTTGGTTTTGTTGGAGGAGTCATTTAGCAGAGAAATGTTGAGAATTATCACCTGGCGCTTTGTCTTTAGAAAGTATGTAAGTGGGACGTTGGAACGAATTTTTTGACAGCCATCATCCGCATCTGTAGACAGAGTCTAATTCGTACAACTGAAGACTAGAATTATTAATCATCAATTCATTCAATAAGAAATGGTGGTTTCCTTTAGCCACTTTGGCTATCTTCTGTCGACTATACTTTTACCGAAACTTTCCTAGGTTTCGAGATGTTATAATAGAGAGCGCCCAAAGCAATTCAGACCATTCAGAAAATTTTCTTCTATCAACTAATCCGTGTTAGAGTTAAACGTTAATTCAGTTTATCTAGCCATTAGTTATATAAAAAAAAAAAACCTATTAAAGTCAGTTCAATCAAGTTAAAAATGACACAATTTAGATTTTGATCCATTTTAGAATTATTCAGTTGACTTATAAAGAATTTTTCTTTAAGAAAGAAAACTCTTTCTTAAAGAATTTTTCTTTAAGAAAGAGTACAGTTTAAAAAAAAAAATTTTTTTATATTTTAATCAAGAAAATTAACTAATTTTAGTTCTTTAAATTATATTCATTAAAAAGTTAAATTTCTTTAATTGGCTAAGTATTTTTGAATTTTTATTTTACTTCCTTTAAGAAAAAGACCAACAGCAGCAACCAAAAAATAATTTTCCAAAACTACGATAAGAAAATTTTGGCAAAATTTTTTTAAGGAATTATTTAAAAAAAATTATTTCAATAATTTTTATAGAATGTATTAAGTCTTCTTCTGGAAATTGAATCTGAAAATGTTCTTTGATGAGGACATGTCTACAATTCTCATAAATATTTTTTTTTTGAAAAATTCTTATAGTTTTTTTTTATAAATTCAGTATTTTCATAAAATACTTCTATCATCTTAACCATTTAATATAACTAAATATGTCTTTCCTTAACTCTAAAAAGAACTGTTCCTATCCTTCCCTTAAGATCCCTCAACTTCAAAAATAACTGACCCATTTTTTTTATAAAAAACTTCTTCCAGATATGTTAAAAAGATTTGACAATTCAATAATTCACTCTTTATGGATCATGCTTCCAATTATAACATAACATCCTTTTTAGTCATCCCCAAAAATCTGATCACGAGTATCGTAATTTGCGGTATGAAGTTTTTCAATATGGGACACATTTTTAATATGATAAAGGACAGAAATTGAAACTGACCTTGACTATCATACGAAATTTATCTTTACAGATGGTTTTGCACTAATCGATGCTGTCCGTAGGTACACTAGGTAGTATCCAATATAAACTTATATCCAAGTTAAAGGAGTTCCATGTGACATCAATATACTAGGTCCTTTGCCGTCCAATGGACACAGTAATTCCCAATATACCGCATTTAATTCAAAAATGGCAATTTTCCCTGGATTGCACTCACCGTGGAGTAGGATTTTATCACAACCCCAACTACTCCATTTCCCAATTCCCCCACTTCAATCTTATCAAAAATAATAATTTCCTCCACGAAATCTAATTTCTATTTCAATTTTTCTCATTTATATAATCGATCATATTTCACAGGTTTGTTGTCACCAAATGGCCTCAAGATCGTGGCGCTATATCAAATAGCTTCTGGCCGATGTCATAAAAACCTTCCTTACCATACAACACAGTACAAAATTTTTGGTTATCTTTTTTTTTAAAAGAAAAAAAGTTAAATTTATAATTTTTCCATAGTAAATTGGATAAAAAACAAAAATGTGCCATTTTTAATTAAAATTCACAATAATCAAAAGAAAAGTAATCAATTTGATTAAATAAAAAATTAAATTTTTAACAAGAAGACAATTTTTGTTCTCCTATTATGCAAAATTAATAATGTTGTGCAAAAATTTACTATAATCAATAGATTACATTGCATAAAGTAAAATTGAAAATATTCAAAATAATTTGATTGAAGAAAATTTGTCGCCATTTTAATTTTTTTAAATAAGCCAGCACTTTTCAATTTTGCGCCATTTTTTTTTCTTCTTAAAATAATACCGCCGCCTTTTGAGCATTGTTGGAATTTTTTTCATTTATTTGCGGCCATTTATGTTCAATGAGGCATTTTCGTACACGTTTTTCTTTTAATTATTACTATATTATTATTATTTGATTTTTATTTGTTTATTGGCCATTTTAAATTGAATAATATTATTTATTATAAAACGTGGTAATATTGGTAAATGATTGTGAATAAGAAAATATCAAATTGTAATAAAGGAAAAAAAGATAATTTTGACCTAATATTAACAGTATTTTTTTTGTGTTGTTGTTGTCTGAAATCATAAATGTGGGTGTTTTTTGGGTAATATGTGTTTGTGTCTAGATGTATATTTGGGTTGCTCTTACCTTTCTTAATCGTAAGACTTCAATTTCTGTTGAATCGAAACTTCTTCGTTGTGAACTCTGGAAAAATGAAGAGAACACACCATAAATGCCGGGCAAATCAATTCAAATTGGATTAAAATTTGTCTATTCCCTTTTTTTTTTTTTTGATGAACATACATAATTAGTTGCACTTGTTTTATTTGAAATTTTCATTTTTAATTAATTTTCTTTTTTTCTTTTACTTTAAATAATTTTTCTGGTTAAATTATCAAGAAGCTTTGTTGTTAGAAACATTTTTTTTTTAATCGATTTTTAATTTTCAGTTCAAACAGTAACTCTCCAATACCTCCCACCTAAAATGCCTAACTTGGATATGAATTTGAACACAATACTAATAAGCTCGTAACTTAACAAGGTGGGGTCGGAAGGTAAAAACGCAACAAAAAGCTTAGGTTAGGTCTAACGGTTCAGCATCACCTAATATAATATTCGATAAGTCATCATCGTTGTCGGATGAAGAAAAAATAGGAGAGAAAAAAAACATGGAAAATTTCTCTTTTTAACATTCGTTTTCTTTCTTTAGTTTTGCATAAAAGTATGGATTCCAACAAAAAAAAAAATAAAAAATAACTAAACATAATTAATTCTTAATGCTATGATAATTTTCTTATTTATTTTAATTTAATAATAGTTTCTGCTCTTTTTATTGATGGATGTTTACAGGGTTTGGGCAGCACTGCTCTCTTGTGTATTTGGGTTTCTTCAAAAAAGTTGGACGATTGATGGGATAGTTAAAAAAAAAAATTAAGTTCTAAGGAAACTGAAGTGTAGCCTAGCTCCTTTTAATATTTTATAGAAAAGTTATTTCCTTTTGACAGAAACTAATTTAGAAATTTGGGTGAATTTGACATTGAGTGTACAAAATTATTCGATAGCTTCAAAAGTATTTTTTTCTGGATCTGTTGGTAAATTAGGTCACTCTTTCGATAAACAAATTCAGAAAGTATTAATTATTAAGATTTTTTGTTGTTGATAAAAGTTTATAATTTAATCGAGAAAAAAAAAGAAATGAACTTTGGCGTATTAGAAAATATTTACAATATGAAAATTATAATAAATACAAGCACTTAAGATTGATAGAATTTTTTTATTTAAATTTATTTACCTGCTTTGCAGCGGTTGACCAAAGATTTCTGGTGGTCACGCCTGTTCCAGAACCACCAAAGCTACCGTTGCTGCTGTTACTGCAGCCACTGATATTGAAATTGGCTGATCCATTGCTTATGTTATTTGAATTCGAATGAGTTCCATTGGAATCGCAGGAGCCAGCAGCTGATGATGTCCGAGATAAATTTACGGGACTCAATCCGTTAACGTTACTTGACGATTGGGATGAATGCGACATTGGCGAGTTGGACCGACCGAAACTGTTGGACATCAATGAGGACAGTTTCGATTCGTGTTGTTGTTGATATTGTTGGGCTAGACTTGATGGTGAGTGCATCTCCTCTTTTATGGGAGATGTGCTTCGCGTCAGCCCGAAATTGATGCCGAAATCGAGAGATTTTGTTTGATTGCAACTCAACGACAACGATCTGGCGAAGGAGCTCTTAAAGTATTGGCAGGGAGCATTCAAGTCAAATGTTGTCTGCATACTTCCGGATCCGTCCCCTCCATTGCCACAACCTCCACCCATTGTGCCATTTGCAGGCGGCAAAGAATTTCTGCCAACACCTTCAGGAGCTGCTCCAGCTGATTTGTTCAAAGCTGTCACAGATGCCGGCAAAATAGCCGAAATACTGGACGAAGAACTATACTGTGATAAATACGGCATGGAGCTGGCTCCAGTTGCAGTAGCGCCCTTTGGAATTCGCACTTCGTTACTCTGAAGACCGGACTCCATCTTCTATCGTCGACACCCGCGCGCGCGCACCAGAAAAATTAAGCACCTACTTCCGCACAAATAATATTCCCAATTTTTCCTAATTTCAACAAATTTCTATTTTTATTAGCCGTAAAAATATTAATTTCACAGTTTAAAAAAATTCAAAAACCAAAAAACTTGTTAAAAATTTTTTTAAACAGCACTCAAATTTTTTTCCAACTTTTTTCGAACGTAAATTAAATTTTTTTATTTTAATCACAAAAAAATAAATTTTATTCCATTCACAAGAACTACAAAATTTTCGATTGATTTTTCTTTTTTTTTTAAATAAAATATTTTTTTTTTACTGTGCTTTTGACCGGAAGTTTGACTAGGAAAAATAAAACAACCGCACAGACGGACACTCAGAAAGGAATTTTCACAAAATCATCACATCTTGTCGATGATGGAGTTGAACTTTTTCTCCAGTAATATTATTAAATTTTTTCACTTCTAATTATTAATTTAACTTTTTTGAGCTTTTTTCAATATAAAGTGAATTTTTTTTTTTTTTTTGGATAAAATTCCTTGTGTCTCCCGTTACTTTAAGAAGATTTTAGACACCAAAAATTTTAAACTTTCCACTGAAATTTTTATATTTCCATTAAATGTTGATTAAATACAAATCACTAATTACTATAATTTTATAGTATATCCATTTTTAGATAAATAAGTTTTTGGGTGATTTTTATCGTACAGAATTCAAAAATAACCGTGTATGCCGATTGAAAGTCGTACAATAAACACTTTTACTCGCCGCGTTCTATTAGCGAACTGTGAGCTTAACGTTAGCCAAAACAACTGTGACTGACGTTGAGTGAGCAGGTCTGGCCGGTCGTTTGCCGCATATAGTGCTGCCATAACAGAATTCCGGTAAACGAAAATTAAATTGAATTTATTTTATACTTACTTTAGTAATAAAAAATTGTGAAGTAAACAAAATAATTGTATTATTTAGTCTTTAATATATATTTTGACAAGTGAATTTTTATATAGAAACAATTTCCTAAAATGTTCGCCTAAATTTAAAAAAAAATTTTAATGACAGATATTTTTAAAATCTTGAATAAGAAAAAAAGAAAAATATTAAAGTTTTAGAAATATTATTAAAAATAGTTTTATATGTTTTTTTTAGTATTTTCTTATAATAAAAAAGAATAATTTATTAAAGTTTTTTGATTGAAAATTTATTAAACAATTTTTTGTAAAAAATTGTATTTATAATTTTTTAAACTATTTTATAAATGAGTTAATTATCTCTATTTATTTAGGAAATATAATTTAATTTTTTTAAACGAACTTTTGAATATAAAATGGAATTTCTATTATGTGTAAATGGTACGGCATATGCTGCTGTCAAAATTTTGAACTCCTCACAGTCTTCAAGGAATGCACAAAACTCCGATTCTGTTTTTGCGGAATTAGATCTTCTTTGAAAACAATCCTTTTTTAGTTGTTCTTTTTATGGCAGTATTGTTAGTTCACAGATAAAATTGAACTAGAAATAAGGTAAAAGAAGACATTTTTTGTAGTTTAATTAAAAAATGTTGAATGAATCATCTTTTATTTAATAATAAATTTTATTCCAATTGTATTTAATTGGTTGATTTGTGCGAAATTCGCTTAATTTTGACAGTTTGCAGTTATCGTCGGAATTGTGTTCTTACTATTAGGACGCACGCAGAACAATGACGCTGCAGCTGGCGTATTTTTTTTCTATCATGCAGCATGCGTTGTTTGGGATATTATAATTTTTTGTACTATTTAAGTTATTTTTGTAATATTTCTCTTATCCAAAAATAATGCATTTTGTTTTATGTAATATATTTTTTTTATTGCCTCAAATAATTTTTACAGCAAATTAGAAAAATACATGAAATTGCAATTAAAAAAGATACATTCTGTAAATAAAATTAATAAATTGAAATATGTTTTCACGTTTTGAAGTAAAATTTTCATTAATAAGAATGGTTTTTAAAGAAAATTTTACATTATAATTCCTTACAGTTTTTTAAAACAAGAAATGAAGTAAACAAAATAATCTTATCTCTGTGATACTGGTAACACTAAAAAGGCGATCCTAAAATGAAAGCCGGTATTTAACAGAATGTGATAGAATGAAACGGAGTTATTTTTTTAAGACACCGCAAAATCTGTTTACTCTTTCGTGACGAAATGGATTGAGTATAAAAGAGGCCATTCGACAATGTAGAGAACTGTGCGCCGAAGCTAAAAACATTAAAGTTAGTTAAAAATTTCAAAATGAATAAAATTTTAATAGGAAAATTTTAAAATCAGGAAAATTTTAAAGGAAAAATTGAAAATTACTAAAAATTTAAAGGGAAAAATTGAAAATTACTAAGAATTTAAAGGGAAAACATTAAAAACTAGTAAAATGCTAAAGAAAAACATTAAAAATTATTAAAATTTAAAAAGAAAACAGTAAAAATTTGAAAAATTTTCAAAAAAATACAAAATTAGGAAAATTTAAAAATTGAAAATTAGTGAAATTTAATAGGAAAAATTGAAAATAATAAAATTTAAAAGAATAAATTGGAAATTAATAAAATTTAAAAGAAAAAATTGGAAATCAGTAAAATTTTAAAGAAAACAATTCAAAATTAGGAAAATTTTAAATGCAAAAATTGAAAATTACTAAAATTTAAAAAAAAAATTCAAAATTATTAAAATTTAAAAGAAAAAACTGAAAATTAGTAAATTTTTAAAGGAAAATATTAAAAATTTGTAAAATTTAAAAAAAAAATCAAAATTAGTAAAACTTAAAAGCAAAAATTGAAAATTACTAAAAATTTAAGGGAAAAATTCTGAATTAATAAAATTTTAAAACGAAAACATTATTAAAATTTAATAGGAAATTTTTCTAAACAAAAAATTAGAAAAATTTTAAAGGAAAAAATTGAAAATTAGTAAAATTTAAAAGAAAAAATTGGAAATTAGAAAAACTTTAAAGGAGAAAATTCAAAATTAAGAAAATTTTAAATGCAAAAATTCAAAATCTGTAAAATTTTAAAGGAAAAATTGAAAATTATAAAAATTTTAAAGGAAAAATTCAAAATTAGTAAAAATTAAAAGGAAAAATTAAAAATTAGTAAAGTTTTGAAGGAAAAAATTGAAAATTAGGAAAATTTTAAAGAAAAAATTCAAAATTAGTAAAAATTAAAAGGAAAAAATTCAAAATTGGTGAAATTTAAAAGGAAAAAATTGAAAATTAAGAAAATTTTAAATGCAAAAATTCAAAATTTTCAAGGAAAAATTTCGTAAAATTTTAAAGGAAAAATCGAAAATTATTAAAATTTAAAAGGAAAAATTGAAAATTAGTAAAGTTTTGAAGGAAAAAATTGAAAATTAGGAAAATTTTAAAGGAAAATATTTAAAATCAGTTAAATTTTAAAGGAAAAATTCAAATCAGTAAAATTTAAAAGGAAAAAATTCAAAATTAGTAAAATTTAAAAGGAAAAAATTTAAAAGCCAAAAACTAAAAATTAATAAACTTTTAAAAGGAAAAATTGGAAATTAGGAAAATTTTAAAGAAAACAATTCAAAATTAGGAAATTTTTAAATACAAAAATTAAAAATCCGTAAAATTTAAAAAAAAAAATTCAAAATTACTAAAATTTAAAATTATTAAAATTTTAAAAGAAAAAAGAAAAAATTAGGAAAATTTTAAAGGAAAAATTAAAAATTAGTAAAAATTAAAAGGAAAAAATTGAAAATTACTAGAATTTTAGAAGAAAAAACAAAAAATTAGGAAAATTTTAAACGGAAAAATTAAAATTAAAAGGAAAAATTGAAAATTACTAAAATTTTAAAGGGAAAAATTGAAAACTACTAAAAATTTAAAGGGAAAACATCAAAAATTAGTAAAATTTAAAAGGTAAAAATTCAAAATTATTAAAATTTAAAAAGGAAAACATTAAAAATTAGTAAACTTTAATAGGAAAAATTGAAAATTGGTAAAATTTAAAAGGGAAAACTTCAAAATTAGTAAAATTTAAAAAGGAAAACATTAAAAATTAGTAAAATTTAATAGGAAAAATTGAAATTTGGTAAAATTTAAAAGGCAAAAATTAAAAATTAGTAAAATTTAAAAGGAAAAAATTTAAAAGCCAAAAATAAAAAATTAATAAACTTTTAAAAGGAAAAATTGGAAATTAGGAAAATTTTAAAGAAAAAATTCAAAATTAGGAAAATTTTAAATGCAAAAATTCAAAATCCGTAAAATTTAAAAAAAAAAATTCAAAATTATTAAAATTTAAAAGGAAAACATTAAAAATTAGAGAAATTTTAAAGGGAAAAATATAAATTTAGTGACATTTAGAGAAATATAATTAAAAGACCAACTTGCTCCCATAAATATTGTGTAAACTTTAAAAAAAACTCCACGTAATTAACTGCGCATAAAATAATTAACTCTTTTACGGAATTATTGATATTCACTCGAAATGACAAATGGAAAAAAATTTTAAAACAAAATTTGCTGATAAAAAACAATTATAAACCATGTATGGTCGGCTCTTTTTGCTATCAGCCGAATACCGAACTATAATATAGGAATGCTTTCCCTATTTATCAACAGATGGCATAGAATATTTTCCCAATTCATCAACAGATGGCATAGAATGCTTTTCCTATTTATCAACAGATGGACAAATAAAAAACAATTTTTTTTATTTTTTTTTAAATATTTTACATTTTTTTCAAATATTTTCACTTAAAATGTAAGCAAATTTTTTAATTCAATCGATTTTTTTACTATCAACGAAACTCATATTATTCTTATTGCAAGAAAAATTAAATGGAAAAATTCCCAACAAGAACATTTTTTAAGAAATTTTATATCTTTTTACGGAATTTTTATGATTTTCAAATTTGTTTTTTTCAGGGAACTTTAATTTTGTAAAACTACTAATATTGACACTTAAGTAAATAGAAATTTTCAAAAAAAAACAATAAAGAATAAAAGCACTAGTTTAAAGAAGGAACAGGACAATTTGGTTGTGGATTAAGTCAAAAGGAGAATTTCCGCTATTAAATAACGGGTAACTACCCGCCATCTAATCAGAATTTCTATAGGTTTTTTTTTATCCTTGCATGTGATAGGAAATTCAGAATAAACTTTTTTGATAGTTTTTCATTAAAAAATCACTTTCTTGATTAAAAAATTATTTTCTAAACAAGGAAGACTTTTTCTATATACGAGGTCTGTTCAAAAAGTATCGCGAATTTTGTATTTTTTCAAAAATTATTTATTTATTCATGAATAACTATTTTGTACCGTTTAAAGTAATCCCCACCAGATACTATACACTTGCGCCAACGTTTTTTCCAATCCTTGAAGCACTTCAAAAAATAATTTTTTGTGATCTTGTTCAACTCCTCCTTCGATGCCGTCTTTATCTCCTCAATCGTAGCGTAGCGTCGTCTTTTTATGGGGCTCTTCAGTTTCGGGAATAAGAAAAAGTAACAGGGGGTCAGATCTGGGGAATACGGTGGCTGCGGCATTATTAGTGTGTTCTTTTCGGAAAAAAATTCGCGCACAAGCAACGATGCATCAGCAGGGGCGTTATCATTGTGCAAAAGCCAATTTTCGTTCTTCCACAAATCCGGACGTTTCTAGCGGATTGCATTGCGCAACTTACGCATAACTTGCAGGTAATATTCCTTATTGACCGTTCTACCCTGTGGCAAGAACTCATGATGCGCCACACCCCTGCAATCGAAGAAAACTGTAAGCAAAACCTTCACATTCGACCGAACTTGGCGGGGTTTTTTCGGACTTGGCTCGTGCGGCAGCTTCCATTAGGATTATTGAGCTTTGGTTTCCACGCCTTAACCATAAACCCATGATTCGTCATCAGTTATGACCCTTTGGAGCAAATTTGATACAGATTCTATGATCCATTTTTTGGAATGGGCAAAAATCGAGGACGTGCCAAAACACGTGCAAGCAAAGCAGCTGTCAAAAATTAACTGAACATTCAAAATGGCCGAACTTGTCGGCATAAGTGAGAGACATGAGTACCAACATAACGCCATAAAAATTCGAAAATCGAATATACGTAACCCACGGAAATTCAAAATTCGCGATACTCGTACTTCGGACACCCAAAGGGAATTTCTTGATTTTTCTTTTAAAAATGTTTTTTTTCTTTTTACATAGTTTGTTATTAGTAAATGTAAAAAAATTAATATTAGTCATCCGAAAGCACAAAATTTTTAGTCTTTCCGCCATCACACCTGCAATAAAAAAATTGGAATTCTTTTATTACTAAAAACACTTGTGGTTTTTCGTCTAATCATAATCGATTTTATCTGAATTTATTGTCAGTGATTTTGCTGTCAAAAATTACCGGATCCCGTCTGAGTCGACGCATCAAATACAATTTTGACAAGGAAAGAAACGCCATCTGACATGTTTATTGTTTATTCCTTAAAAAGTACCTGAATAGGCCCTAACGTTAGATTTTCGTATTTGTATATGCAATTTTCTAGCATTTTTATTGTAAAAGCGGCGAGAGCTCGTACTGCTTGCATACATTTGTGTAGATTTTTTTGTGTAGACATGACTGACATCTAATTTTCGTAATAGAAAATTCCTGCATTCCAAAAGCTTAATTATAAAAATTAATTATTCTGAAAAGAAATATAATTTAAACATGACAGAAGGCCAATTTTCTGCTATTCAAAATGCAATTACATTTTAGGTTAATTATTAATTTTGTAGACTTTCGAAGAGTTTTTAAAACACGCCATTCTCCACGAAATGGTAACTTACCGAAATGCTTGTATACTTTTGTTCTGCTTATTTTTGACATTTAAATGAAAATTTAAATGCGGTTTTATTAAATATTAAATAGTTTACCAACAAGTAGAATACATTTGCAACAAATAGTTTTATTCTTCACGACAGTAAATAGGAAGTTTTTTATTTCAGAATACAAAGTGTTTTGTGAAAGGTTATTTAAATTTAATTTTGACTCGGAAAAGTTTGGACAAGATCTTGCAAGTAACAGAAAATGCTAAGGAATATCCCAACAAATGATGGGTAGCAAGTGTAGGAAAATATTAACCTGACTTAAATAACCTTTCTCCTGACGAGTTTAATTTTCGAGTTTCAAAGTTGGTGGATGAAAACTAAATTAGTAACTTTCCATCTCTTCTCCAGTGTAGGCATTTGAAACGAATTGAGCAGATCTTTTTACAAAGTTACGTTGCACCAGAAAAGGTCTGACTAAGGAACAATATAAGTGCAGTGAGTTATAAACACAGGATAGTTCTCTCGACTAACGCTTTATAAAGTAAAAAACTGCAATATCTTTAGCAAAATTGTTGTTAATGTGGGGAATAAATTCCAGTTTCTTATCTAGTAAAATCCAAAGTTCAGTAACAGTTTCTGCACGTTTTATTGTAGATCCCGAAAAGTTGTAAGCGAAAGTGCCGAGGATTGAGGCATCTGGAAAATGTCATGAATTCACATTTATTCAAAATACCAACACAAGGAGGCCATTTGAAGCGCACCAATCTGAATTCTTAATTACTTTAACAATGTCATCAATGGCAAGAATGAAAAGTAATGGGCCAAGATGGCTACCCTGCGGAACACCAGCAAGTGCTTCAAAATCTCTTTTCAGATTAAACAAAATAATCGAGCAGGGAAATTTGTCAAATGCGTAACTAAAGTCACAGTGTAGATGCAGTCATCTTGCAAACCTTTAGAAAAATTCCTACGAATGAATTATCGAAAAAATTTGGAATGCATTTTGCAAATGTGTGTGCGTTTTTACAAATGAATTCTGGAAAAATTTTGCAAGTGTGTGTGTGTTTTTACGAATGAAGTGTCGAAAAAATTTGGACTTGATTTTGCAAGTTTGTGTGCGTTTTTACGAATGAATTCCTAAAAAAAATTTGGACTAGATTTTGCAAATGTGTGTGCGTTTTTACGAATGAATTCTAAAAAAAATTTGGACCTGATTTTGCAAGTATGTGTGCGTTTTTACGAATGAATTCACACAAAAATTTGGACTGGATTTTGCACGTGTGTGTGCGTTTTCACGAATGAATTGTCGAAAAAATTTGGACTAGATTTTGCAAGTGTGGGTACGTTTTTACGAATGAATTGTCGAAAAAATTTGGACTAGATTTTGCAAGTGTGTGTACGTTTTTACGAATGAATTCTCGAAAAAATTTGGACTGCATTTTGCAAATTTGTGTGCGTTTTTACGAATGAAATCGCCAGAAATTTGGACTGGATTTTGCAAGTGCGTACATTTTTACGAATGAATTTGGAAAAAAATTTGGACTAGATTTCGCAAGTGTGTGTGCGTTTTTACGAATGAATTCGCAAAAAAAAATTTGGACCTGATTTTGCAAGTGTGTGTGCGTTTTTACCAGTGAATTCTCGAAAAAATTTGGACTTGATTTTGCAAGAGTGTGTGCGTGTTTATGAATAAATTCTCAAAAAAAATTTGGACAGAATTTTTGTATAGAGACCTATCCAGTTCTACTGTAATCTAAGGGTTTCTTATGTTTTTATTTTTGACATATCACGCATGACACATGACGTGCGTCAAAGGTGAAAAATGCTTAGAAAAGGATCCCAATGATTTAGGAGCGCTTCAACCGAAAGGTGAAACAATTTTTTTCCCATTTAGAATAATGCAAAATATAAACTAACTAAATTATTTAGGTACCACCAAGTATATAAAAAGATTTACGATAACAATTCTAAAAATACTGTAGAATTTCCGCATTTAAAAAAAAAATTTAAAGAATTTATTAGCAACCATTCCACTTAGTTGGTTTTATGAATTTAAAAAAAAATAATAAATGACCATTTCTAAAGTGTTTAGTCTTTTAATTAAAAATTATATTATCAAAAAAAAAAAAAAATTAACAATATTAATAGAACGTATAAGAATATCATAAATGAAAATGGTTTTAATCATTTTTACTCGTCAATCGCAAACTGAACTTTAAAATTGACCCCCACTGATTTACGCCGTTTCTGTGTGCATTCTTACGAATGCATTGTTGACAAAATTGTTGTCTGTCCAAGCTCAGCTCCAAATCCAAACTGATGCTGAGAAATCACACTCACGGTGTCAAAAATGGCATTAGGAGTAATTTTTCTAGGATTTAAAAAAAAAATGGGAAGCAGGCTTGTATGAGGTGGAAAGGCTTTTGAGTTTGTTAAGTTTCGGGATAATTTTTAATTATGGAAAACTTCCAAAGGAAAGAAAAAAATGATATGCGGAGAATACTATTAAAAATATTTGATTTTTAAAATTAATTTCAAAATTCCACAACACCCCCCCCCCCCCTTCAAACAAAAAGCTCCGTAATTTGTGGCAGTACTATGTGACGGCAATGACAAATTAAAAATCAGACGTTATTCAGTGAGTTTGCCGTTGCAATAGTGTGCATTCCCTTAACCAATAGTGATGGTTTCATAATTTCGACAGCACTTTCCGTTACCGTCACCCGAGTTGCTGTTAGCATGCACACTGCTTTCGATAAACTTTTTCTTGCACATTGTTTTCGTCCTAAAAACTTTTCCACAGATTACAATGGCATCAACGCCATATCCCCTTCCCCAAAAATACGGCAAAAAACCACAGAAACACCACCACACTGACGGCATCCCATGTCATATTTTTCTTAATGCAATTTCTTCGATCGAAGCGACGGACCCCATATTCCCCATAACGCCATACATTTCCGACATTTTTCTAACCCTTTCCAAGTGGACTGATTATTGATGATGGGTGTATGCGTTTGTATTGAGTTCAGCCGTCAAGTATTATCGGTGATTTTTTCTAATCAGATTTCTGTCGTCATGTGCTAGGCAGCATATGTAAACGATGACCTGGTGTGTATGCGCGTATGTCACATGCCATCGAAACTGATAAGAATCCATTTAGACCTCTGCGTGTGTGTATGATAATTCTTACTGTTCCAGTTTGTCATTTTCTTTGCATGTGTTTGCAAGCTTCTTAATTTGATTGTGTGCAGTGGCAATCATGTTAATAGGAAGCATACAAATCCAATATGAACGGGCCAAAGTCCAACAACAAAAAATTTGTATGATTAGATGTATGCGTTCAAAACCACGTGGTTCTCCAATTTGTGAATTTTCTTTTTAAGAAATTCGGCAAAATCTCCCCGAAAACAGCCTTTAAAGTAATTGAACAATTTCCGATTAAAATTCAACCTGCCAGTTTCTTCGTTTCGATCAGTAAATTAAGAGCACATGGGGCAACTCGTGATTATCGAAATAATTTTCCCTCGTGATCGCAATCGTTGGCGCACTGTCATAAAAACATTTCGTCGAACAACACTGACGCACTGACACACACCAAACGAACGAGGGGAACACAGTCTAGCCGCACAGAATACACCGTCCGATAAGAGTCTACTGTGTATGGGAATGAGAAAAAGTGCGCAAGTCAAACACAAATGGAAAAGGTGTCGTACTTTTCACTCTCGAAATACCATTCCTACTATTGAGCACCACATACGAGTGCTGTTGACACCGCACTGCCATTGGATCATTAATCGAATTCACAATGTATTCGTGAAAGTTTGAATTTTTTTCCTATAAACACATACCAATACTATCAAATTTCTATTTACAACGTGAAATCCCGGTGCCGGCATTCATGTTGAAATTTTGTTCATTTTTTTGATGTTCTGTCAAACTTTTTTGCCCAATCGTACGTATACGATTTGACAGTTGTTTGTATAAAGTGGAAATAAAGGGGAAGGGTATCTGCCACACTAAGTTTGTGTGTGTTTCAAATTTTTGGGGTAAAAATTATTCTTAGCCTCGTGAAAATGATGGACGGATAGACTCACTACCAAGGCGAATGGATTGGATTGTCACATGCGCAAAGCAATTAAAGTCGTTGCGGTTGCGTTACTGCCTGTCTTGTTGCCGCCATCGATAGTGACTACGCCACAGCCACAACCACAAGCATCACCACAACCGCAATTGCAAACCACAAATTTTCTTTCGATGACAAAAATTTACGCACCAAAACACTTTTATGAACAGAAAATACTATGCGTTTTGGGGTTGATAAGGTAAAATTGAAGCCATCACCCCCTTCCCCTCCACCCACCCCTCTGTTAATTATTATTTTTTGAAATTTGCTTTAAATTTGTTTTTTTTTTTTTTTTTAGAATTTTTTTCCAATTTACTTACAACACGAAATATTTTTTTTTCTAAATTTGTTTTTTTTTTCTCGGTTTTGTTGATATTGTGTGTGCACCGAGGAACAGCCAATATACACTTCTCCCCTTGATAACGTGTTGACCCGAACGTTTTTTTTCGCAGCCCCAAAACAAATATCTTAGCTTACCTATCACGACCGTTCGAACGTCGGACGGGGTATGATTTTTTGGCAAAGCACTAAGAAACAAAACGAGTTGTTCACGATGGTGACGAAAGCACCGAATTTTTGTATCGACAAACAAGGATGGATGACCACCAACTGGTATCCCCATGTGACCATTGGATAGAGACAGATAAATTCTAAAGTCGATTGGAAATGCGAAATAAAAAACTTTGAGGGGAGGCACACCAAAAAAAAAATCATTTGTCGAAATGCCAAACAGACAGCCCCCGTTCTCCCGTCCTCTCATACGAAATTCGTATGCAAACTCGTGCGCCAATCAATTAGAACCAAATGCGAACGCAGCATACACACTGTAGTAACACAGAAATAACAGACACCCCCACACAAATAAATAGTATTAAACCTCATGCAAAAGTCATCAATTCATATGCGTGATAGCAGAAAATACACTCAATCCCAGAGGCCATTCGTGGATCTATTTGTCGATGGGTTTGTGTATTTGGCCCAAACTCACACAAGCGCAGTTGCGTTTATTAAAAGTTTTGTGAGATTTTCGACGAAGTCGGTTTGTCCGGTAGAAGAAACGCGCTAGTTGACGGGCTGTGCTCGGTGAGAGGCACGTACCTTCTTGTTCTCTTTCGTAGCAAAGGCAGAAAAAAAAATTTGTTTTCAAAAATTTTCTAAATATTTCCGCTCGCGAATATAAAATCGCATTCGAATAATAAAACCCTTTCAGTTAAGAATTAAAACAAAGTCGAACGAAAGCCGGTAAAATCGTATCTAATCAATAATTGTAAAAAGAAAAAGAAAAAAAAATACGACAAAATCGGCAATCCAATAGTGCTACTATTAAGGATTATTCTCATAAGGAAAGGGATAAAAGGAGCAAAGTATATTGAATGAGGAGGTGGTGGAGGCAAGGAACCGAAAGTATTTTCCGTTTGTTCTATTTTTCCCATTTTGTTTGGATGTAAATTCGAAAATAACAAAATTCAATTTCGAATTTTGGGAGAGACCTCCCCTCCTTAACACCGAGTTTGGGGACGAATAGAATTCCATCAGCTCCAACAATTACAGGATTACAACGTCCTAAGAGAAGTGGTTAAGCGGAGAAAAAGAAAACGGCAACGAAGAATACCAACAAAATAAAAAAATGCTTAGCATTGGAAAGCGGCAAAATTTGAGTATTCTTTGATTTGAAAAAAAAGGATACAAGTGTAGTGAACGAAGAAAAAGGAGTAAAAAGTCACATGCTTACTATTGGAAATTTTAGTTTAAAAAGAAAAAAAAACATCATTAAAAAAAGCCAATTTTAATATCAGAAATTAATCGAAGACGTTGTGAAAAGAGAACAAGCGAGAGAGACAATTTTTTAGTCGAAGAAAGCTTTGCCAAATATTAAAGAGGCGCTCTGCTCTTCTTCGTATATTTCGAAATAGGAGTAACATTACTATTCGAAAATAGAAAAAAAAATAATCATAATAAATAAAAAGGATATAATCGAAATATTTTATAAGAAAAGAAAGAAAAGGAATCGAAACAGAACCTTATAAATATTGATAAAATTTATCATAAATACTATTGGGGCAAACCATAAATAAATAGAGCTTTTTTCGATAATTGTATCCTTTTTCGAAAATAAACGAGTAAATAACAATATACTTATACACACCCCCCCCTCCCCATACAGGCACACATGTACGTGTATGCACACAAATAAAACGTTACTGTTGTTATTATTATCGGTGTGATGTGATGATGGTTTTGTTTTTGTTGAAAAATTTCTTCGAAAAAAATTATAAAAACTTATGAAGATAAAAAAGTCATTTTTTTTTAAAGTTTATTAAAAATAAAAAAACGTGTTGCAATAAAAAAAATAAATAAAAGGAAGAAATTATTTAACAATTAATTTATGAAAAAAATAATCAAGGAATATATAGAAAAAAATCGATAGGAACATTCACAATAGGCTGCTCGCTTTATATTATAAGGATAATATCGAAAGGAAGTATTTGCAACAAAAAATAAATATACAATAAAAATCAATGCATAAATGCAATAGATTGTGATTATTTTATAAGAAGAAGAAAAACAATTTTTTTTTTCGAAAAAAGGACAATAAATAAAAATCGAATTGTTGTTGTTATTGTTATCAGGAAAAAAAACCATTTTTTTCTGTTTCGTTTAATTATTATTAAATATATAAAATTAGTATACAAAAAAAATACAGTTTTTTTCTGCATTTCAACAATTTACAGAAAAAATAAGGATATTTTGTAGTTGTTATTGGATAAAGTGTGATATATTTTGTATAAGTGGTAAAATTGAAATATTTTCAACAAAAATAAAAAAGAAAATTTCAACGAAAAAGTTAGGGCCTAAATATTCAAATAAATTTTGAAAAAAAAAATAATAATAAAAACAATAATAAAAAAAAATTATTAAGTGTTCAATAAAAAATTGCATTTGTTATTTGAAAAAGTGATAAGAGAATTAAGTATAAAATTTCTACTTAATTATTAATAAATAAGAGTATTAAGGATAAAACAAAATACCAAATGAATTTCTGTACTGAAACACTGCCATTATTTCTAATCGCGTAGTTGTGCTTTATAAGAAAATTGAAGTAATTTAATCTTCTACTCGAATAATTTACAAAACCTAAATTAATTATTTTTTATTCTTGTATAAATTAACTAAAAAAAAAAGACAAGATCCTTAGAGCAAAAAAGTGAAAAGTGCAAAAAAAAAAAACAAACAAACTGATTCTTTTATGTTGGAAATTTTCAAAGAGAAAAAGAGTGAGAGTTAAATCTTCAAGAGAGTTATAAAAATAACAAATGCTTAAAATTTTTAAGGATATAAGTGAATATTATAAAAATTTGTTAAGAAATGAAAAATGAAAAATTTTGTAAAATAAATAAATAAAAATTGATAAAACTTCTAAGAGAAGAAAATTTGAAGTTTTTTTTATGTTTTGAATATAAACCGATGAGTAAAAATTCATACAAATACGCACACAAATAAACAATTTCTATAGGAGAGAAGTTATACGGAAAAAGGACATTTACATTATTTTTGTTGGTTATGTGGGCGAAACGTTAAGTTAACCTGAAAGTCATATCGGAAAAATGTCATAGAAAAAATTTCCTTCCTTTTTCATCAAAAGAAAAAAACAAAAGAAAAACAAAACAATTAAAAAAAAAATAAAAACATTCAAATACGATACAAATAAAAAAAAAGGATATAAATTTGAAACCAAAAAATACATTTTTTTTCCAATTAACATTTACGCTTCAAATTTTTGTGAACGATTATTTTGAATCGCAATAGTGAGAATTTTTAATAATATTTTCAGTGCAATTAAATCTTTTGAAAAGAATAAAAAAAAAAACACATACTTAACTAATAAAAAGTAAAGAGAAAATGAAATTAATTCAATTAAAAAATTTTAATTAAATTAAATATTAAAAATTATTAAAGTTTTTGTTCGAAATTCATTAAGCAAAATTTCAATCGAATGTGCCTCTTACAGCAACAATAATAAAATTATAATAATTTAAGTGAACCAAAATTATAATCAAATTAATTAATTAATTAATAATATTCATATAAAATTTAACTTAAAGTTAATAATATATTAATAAAAATAAATTTCTAATTATAATTAAAAGAAGAATAAAAAGAAGAAAATAAATTGAAAATAAAAATTATTAAAGGAAAACTAAATAGCACTAAATAATATTGGTGGGTGTATGCTACGAAAATATAATAAAACAAAAAAGTTTTTACATATTTTCATACGTCCTAATATTGACTCATTTTGAGGTTCAGTTAATACCCTATATCCTACTACAGTAGTTGAATTATTTCATAGTAAACGAACAGGGACTGGCCCATCGGAAAAATCGGAAAAACTAATTTATTGGGATTAATTAGAGCCGAAAAGGATTGGAACGTCAAAATCCACACCCTCTTTCGATTTATAATTTCGTTTTTTTTTTTTTTTAAAGAAAACAAAAATACTTTTATATTCTCGTTTTTCCGTACTAATTATTTTTCGGTTGCTAATAAACTTTTGTGAAACACATAAAAAAAAACCAACAGAAAATAGCAAAAGGTAAATAATAGAAAAAGTTCGTGAAAACTTTACACAAAATAATCTATCTCAAAAAAAAGGGATAAAAAATAAAATATAAAACGTTAAAAAAATCGGTAATTTCGTTTTATAAAAAAAGGAGAAAAAATTGTGATTTTTATGTTCCTTCCTGAAAAAAAAAAGGAATAGCGTTTTGCGTCAACCGATAGTGTTAAAATTAATTTGGGGAAAATTTGTTTGTTAATTATTGAATAGAAAAATTCACTGTACAGGAAACAAAAATTACAACAAAACTTTCTATAGTAATTAGAACAAAAACAAAAATTATAAATATAAAAATATTTACTACAACGAAAAAAAAATACCTTAAAAAAGGAAGTTATTAAAAAAAAAAAGTTTTCAACCAAAAAAAAAAACAAGGAAATATTTGATTTGGAATAGAAAAAATTAATTTCTCTTATTTAATTACAATTAATTATATTAATTAGAAGTAATTGTTTGTTGTTTTTTTTTATCTACGTGCTTAAAAAAAGTTTCAATTTTTTTTATTGTTTATTTTTAAGTATTTTATTCTGCGTACTAGGCAAATGCCACTACTAATACGAGTATGACGAGTACATTGAGTTTATGAAAGTGTTACTGCGATATCAAAAATTAGCTATAAAAATAATTCCAATGTTATAAGATTAATTTTTTTTGTTCATAATTTAATAAAAAAGAAAAAAGAAATTCCTTCAAGAAAACGAGCAAAATTTTTATTAACTTTCTCGTTTCATTTTAACTAAATTGCAATAATAAAACGTAAATAATATACACATACATATATGTTTGGTGCTATTATAAACGAATAATAATTTAAAAGAAACAAGAAAAAAAAAAAACAAAATAAGTGCAATCGAAAAAAAATTCAAGAAAATTCAAAAAGAAAAATTATCAAATTTCGAATTGGATTAAAAGAGTTTAAAAGCTCTTTTTTTACGTTATATGCTTAACAACTGATAAGAAGTGAAAAATTGAAGCAAAATTGACGATAAAAAAAAAAAAAACGTGTGTGATAAAAAAAAGAGACGACCATTTGAAAAGTATAAGAAAAAACAAATAATTTATATGAAAAAATGAGTGACAGGGAGCGATCGTCCCCAACACTGATCGAATCTGGATTAAAAAATCTTATCGGTGGACGCGACAGTAATTATCCATTAATAAGTGGGATTAATGGTAAGTATCAACTCTATGATTTATAATATATTTGTATCTAATAATATCTTTAACATAAACACAACACTGTACATGGGGTAAACACTAATATTAACATTAGAAATTTACGTTTTTCTTATACTTCTGTAAAAAAAGGAAAGAAAAAAATTCTACAATATTTACATTAAAAATTGACTTATCTGCTCCTGATAACTATGGTATTTTTTTTTTTATTTGATCAAAAATCCCCATCCCCCATAAAAAACACCATAATTCTTAGAATTTTATGATATCTGCGAATTTTTCCAATTTTTTTTTTTTTTTAACAAATTTTATTTTAAAAAAATCCTTAATATTTGATTAGAAAAATACCTTCACTCTAATGTGCGGTACAATTTTATTCAATAAAAATTCTATAATGTAAATAAAATAATAGAATTTAAACAAAAAATTCCAATGAACTTTCTCATAAGTACAGCGAATTTTTTTTTAATACGTATTAGTATAAATTATTTCTTTTAAAAATGAGAATTATTTACAGGATATACATTTTTGCTACTTTAACTCATTTTTCAGTTTTATCCTCTTTGGTGGTAGTGTTTGTGTACTCGTATTCTTGGAGATATGCATGCACACAATACATGGAAATTTTTTGTATGAAAATAAGCTCTATTACCGTATGAAAATCCATATAAATGATTATCCTGTATATATCCTGGGGCTCTTGCACTCTATTGGAATGTACACAAATTCACGTGCAAAAATGTGTAGGTGGCTGGCTCCGTGCGGTTATTTTCTTTCCGTATTCCCACCAATCCATTCAGTCGCCACATCATGTGATGAAGTTTTGTTGGTAAAACTTTCATTTTGTTGCCAAAGTGTTTCCTTTTTTTTCTTCTCTTTTTTTTTTGCTATTTTGATTGCAACTTTTACCTGGTTTTACTTCTATTCTATTGGTTATCCTTACACAATCAAAACTATAGTTGAGAGTACCGGTAAAAGTGTATAGAATACGGTTTTTTTTGTAAATATTTGTTGAAAATTCGACCATGTGTGTGTATGTATGCAGGGAGGTGGGGTTTTTTTTTTTTTTAGCCAATTTTCATTATTTTTTTGTTTTTGTTTGTTGGATTTATGGATAGTAGTATTTATTTTCCATAACTAGTTAAAGATGAAGCAATGAGACTATTGGAAATCTTCTTAACTAAAGTTTATCGATCCTGAATAGAAATGGAAAATTACTTTTTTAAGAACATTTACATAAAAATAACAATCGATGAAAAAGGGGAAAAAATTAATATTTTTTCTAAATTTGTTCTAAAATATTCAGAATTATTCACATGAAACCTAAGAAATACAAACATTTTCATTTTAAATTAATTTTAGTATTTTTTATTAAAAAAAAAAATCATATTTGTAGATAATAATAATAAAAAAAAAACAACAAAATAAACCTTCTGCCATTATCTATAAAAATTGTATGATTAAAAAAACTGTGTTAGTAGTATAAAAAAAATGAAGTAAAAAAAAAATAATCAAGTATTACGAAATGATAATGAAAGAATGCTACTACAGCTACTTAAGTGTTATTAAATTGTAGGAATTTGTCTTTGGCTCGAAATCGTACTTGAATTTTCTAATGTACAGAATTTAAGTAATAGAAATCATGTGATTACAAAATATTAGCAAAAACAACATTTCGATTAGAGTTAATTTGATTTTGATAATTTCCAACATTCACATTTATACAGAAATTAAAAAAAAAAATACAGGTATTCTTGAGGATGGGATTTACCAAATTGTACTATAAATATTAAAGCTAAATAAAATATATTTAAATATCTTATTCTTAATAAAATAATTATTTCAGTATATTGCTTTTATCTTCCCATTCTAGATAAAATATTGTATACTTTTATTTAAATAGCTTGTAAAACATTTTCAGCAGGACTTGATCCTTTTGAGGTAATTTACAACGATTTTTTTTTTCAAATTTTTCAAACTTTAATTTGGCAATAATTTAATGGATGCATATTTTTTAAATGCTTTAAAATTTAAGGATCATTTGTTATAAAAGGATATTTTTCCATAGTTTGACTACAAAAAATTATACGGCGTCAATTGACATAACCAAATCTCGAAATTGTGTATCCTGGAAATTGTTCGTACAATAAAGCCGAAATTTCTGGTACAGTTTTGTTAAAACCACATGTGGTACAAAATAAAATCTACAAGTTAAATAGAAGTCTTCTTCTTAATTTCCCAAGAAATGCGGACCAATGAACCACATGTGGTACAAAATAAATCTAGAAGTTAACGACGTCTTCTTCTTCATTTCCCAAGAAATGCGGACCAATGGCACCTTTAGTCGAAAACGTATACCAGTCAGTCACAATTACATGTCTACAGTCAATTGTGGTTTATTAGAGCCTCACATATGAAAATTTTTTCAAGTGAAAAATGAGCCAAATCGCTGAAGAGAGTTCTCTTCTTAAAGATCAAAATGTGACTACGGTAAAACTACTTATTTTAAAAATAATGTTTCCAACTTTAGTTTATTCTTTAACTGTAATATTATTTTTTTATTATTTAATGGCAACCTTGAAACTAAATAGATTTAATTTTTAATGATTATATATGATAAATAATTTTCAAATGACAGTATTGTATTTTCCAAGCCATAAAATGAATAAACTTAAATAGTTCGACTAAATTCCACGATTACATTTAATCATACATGATGATCAAATTAGAAATATTGAAAAAATTTTTTTTGATTAAATGTTGCAATAATTAAAAAAAGTAAACGTTATCAACAATTAAAATATAATTCCACGTCGCCTTCTGATTATGTATTTCAGTTGATTAATTATTACTCAGGACTTTTATCCAATCGCAATCGTTTATGTTTGACAAAGTGTATGCGCGCACCTATTAAGACTCATTTTAAAAATCTAATCAGAACTGATCCACATGTTTAAGGTTATCTTAAAATTTAGTGTTAGTTGTTGTTTTTTTTTTTTGCTTTATTTTCTACTTCTTATAATGGACATTTGGAAAAAAAGGCACATTTGAACAAAAATTATGAGTTTCTTTGAATATTTCTTTTCAGTAAAGTTAATTTTGTTCATTTAATTTTATTCGTGTTAATTTTGTTTTTATTTGAATATGACACTACAATAAAATATGTGGCGGCACAATGGAATAGCGGCATTATTGGAGCACCTACCTTACACCATTGTTAAAATAGGAAAAAACTAAACCACAAATCGTACCGTTTGGGAATAACGATTTACATACTAGCAACTCTGAACATGGTTGGCCGCA
Organism: Atherix ibis; assembly: GCA_958298945.1. Classification (NCBI taxonomy): domain Eukaryota; kingdom Metazoa; phylum Arthropoda; class Insecta; order Diptera; family Athericidae; genus Atherix; species Atherix ibis. Next base: position 102,841,640 of record OY282606.1, on the reverse strand, counting down.
CATTTTCTCTGAAAATGTCAAAGGTAATGAAATTTTACACCCCCAAAGCCGCAACGCCATCGACACACACACACACTAAAGCGAATATGTCAGATGTGGACCCGGTTAACGTATCCGCAAACGCTGAATAAAACTATTCGTATTTGTCAACCAAACCCCTTTCTTCCCCCTATTCGGCGGAAATATTTTTAAAATTCACAAATACGCAAAAGTTTTTCGTTTTCTATGATTCTCTTGAGTTAATTGGGAATTTTTGTAAAAATAGCATCGACATTTTTGTACGGAAAAATTCAAAAATGCGAAAAGGACAAAGTGCATTTTAATTATTTTCGTAGTTTTTGTATGTTACTGAAACTTGTTCCCCTTCCTTTAGTTACTATCCTTGTCCCTTCACATCATATTCGATATTCGAACTGTCAAAATTATTTTCGAAAATAAATAAAATGTGTCCTTGTAATGGGGAAAGGGAAAACACAGGACGGTATTTGTTTTTGAGTAGTTTAAGGTTGGCTTTAGTAAGGCGCAAAGCACACCAAAGAGAGAGTGGACATGACGTCATCATATTCTCTGTTTGCGTAGGAGTTATCACTGAGAGTAAAAGTTCTTTATGAAAGTAGAGAAGGACAATAGTTTGAAGGATATTTCGACAACAACCCTGGAGCGGATGTTATTAAATTATTTTCGAAAATCGAAATATTTCAATTCACATCCACCAACTAAGGGGAGTTTATAATTTATTTTTATACAGAATCGGTTTTATTATTTTCGAATGCGCCGCGCATGTAACCGCTTTTTCCTTTTTGGCACCGGATATTCATATTCGAAAATCTATGACGCCAACATTGCCACCCTCTGCTTCAATTATATTGTAATATCAGAAGACCCCCACAACATTTTATTATTATTATGAATTTGTAAATTTACAATCATTTTTTGTTGTTGTTGTTTTTCTTAATTTAATACGATACCACCATATTATGTATCTTTTCTATATAGATTTATTTATTTTTAACATATTTTATGTTTATAATAAATTTTTCTTTTTATTTATTATTTTTTAAGATATTTCTATTTAGATAAAAAGACGAAATTTCATTTGTTATTATTAAAAGAGGAAGAGGAAGAGAAATATGGATTTTTTAATAAAAACTATTCAAAATATTTAAGTCTGCACGAATAGACTTCTAAGAGTATTTAGGTGGATTATGAAGGACTTACAAAAAGCAAGGATTTAGGTGGATTATGTTCTTTTTTCTTCTGAACTTAATTGAAAATTGCTTATAGTATTAATAAAAAATGTGATTATCTCTTGTAGATGAAATTTTCAATTAATTTTAAATAGATAAAAATTTTTAAGATGGTGATAATTTTTTAATTGATTTGATAGGAGTAAGGCTTTATCCAATTTAAAGTTCGTAAAGTAAAATTATATATACAATAATATATTCTAAAGATAGTTTTTTAATACAATTTTTATACAGATATATTAGTAAAATGTTGCCATTAGGCATTAAATTTAATTACATTAAATTTGGCTTTTAAAAGAATTCTTGCAGGACTCGATCGTTTTTTAAGTAATTTTTTAAGACCTTTTCGCAGATTTCGGGCTAAAATTAGCATTACTTGGCGAATGTTGGTTTATTACTGGTATAAACATTTTTTTTCGCATAATCTTACAGGAAAAATTCTAACAACGTCATATAGCGTGAAATTATATATCCTAAGAAGTTTTCGCGCAATAAAGACCAAATTTGTTATACTAAGTAGCTTGTTGTGACATTTTGCTGAAAGAAAATATGGTCCAGATTAAAATCTTCAAGTTCAGGACAAAAATTTTGATTCAAATTTGGTAGGAAACGATCAGATTTGATGGTAACGGTTATTCCTTCGAAGTTTTAAAAGAAAAGCGGGCCCATAATACCTTTAGACAAAAAAAAACTACGGGCAGTAATTTTTTGCCGATACAATGGTTTTTATAGAGTCACATGCGGGTTTTCAGAGCCCCATATATAGCAATTTAACTTATTATTATATAGACCCTCATCGCTGAAGCAAATATTTTTCGAAACACCGCGAAACGTAGCTACAACAGAATCACTAATTATAACAGAAATTTCTTTTCAATTTTAACAACCATTTAAAATTGGTAATTAAACAATCTGTTTTTTTAAATGGCAAATTTTTATATAAATAATTTTTTCTATTTGATATGAATTATTTGTGAAAAAAATACCAAAAAGCCTAGCTGCACTTTATCAACTATAAAATGGATAATCCTGAATGTACAAAAAAATGAAGAAAATCCTTAAAAATGTGAATATAAATTACTCTTTCAAAATAAAAAAAAAAGTTTTTATTATTACAATTAAATAAACCACATTTTCTTTATGATAATGAAAAGTCGAAAACGACGAAGGACATTTTTTTATTGGAATCGATTAATAAAAAAGCCAAACTTTAAGGGATTTTGTTCTATAACACTTAAGATTTTGTCCTTTAATGAAAAAAAGCTTCTGCTTCATTGGTCAAATAAAGGAAAAAATGTTTCGTATTTCAGTAAATATTGTATGTTAACTCCCCTAATTTATGGAATATTCCTCCAACAATTATGAAAACTATTTATATACAATCACATTGAGTATTTTCCAAATATTACCATATATTTCTATTAAACGTATTGGAATGAAGGAAGATCTCCAATTTCGATATGATTATAAAGTTTCGGAAAATTCAGCTTGCAGCTTTTTGCTCCCCAGTAATTTTTTGTAACTCGAAACCTACATATTCCGACAGTATCTCTATGAATAATTATTTACGACTAAGCTTCCAATTAACCATAATCAGGCGATAATACAATTTGAAATTAGTTGTGTTCATGAAAATGTGCTAGTAATTATACTTATTATCATTGCCACAATCGGCAATTCTATTAGCATGCAAGTACGTTAAGCTTCGATTACGAATTCCGAGTACACTCTGGGCAACTAGACTGGACTCTAGAACTTTTAACAAACTACAGAATTAGTTGTTGTAATGAGATTAATGGGGAAAATGTTGTACTAGAATTTCAACGTATTTACAATGTAAATTGTTACCCCGAATTATTTAGTAAGAGGAGCGCATTCGTATTCAGTTCAAATTGTAGAAAATTCGATAATTCTAGAGCATATTTCCTCGTTGACAGCTTTCATTCATTTATTGCTCCAAATAATTTGAAAAATTTCAACTAATAAATTGTGCTTAAATTGTAGGTCTTCTTCTCACTGTATAACCGTACAAATACTCTTTTATCTATAAATAAGCAAATATATCTTTTTCCATATTATTGTAACATTGTTCACAAATTTCAACCGATTTAATTCAAGAAAATAGAATCCGACTGATGACTGATTTAATTAGAGAATTTTATTAACAATTTAATTTATTTGAAATTTTATAAATAAATTTCATGTTTCTTCATTTAGTGAATTTAAAAAAAAATTGTATTTATACAGATGCACATATGTATAAAATAACTGGTTAAGGGTTGTTAAAATGCATACAACTTTAGTACTTAAGCTTTTTATACTAAAGGTTTATCCACTTCTGCGCTTTGGAAAGAAAAATTATATTAAAAATATTTTTAATTTAGAATTTAATAAATTTTTCCCTTAATTATATTCACAAGATTTTGTCATTATACATAAAATATAAAATCATACAAAATTGCTGCAACTTGACTTCTTGCTGGACTCGATCCTTTTTGGGGTAATTTATTCAGGCTGTTATTTAAAATGGTCTAAGCTTTTTTTGAAGCCACATTTAGTCTAGATTAGAAATTTCAATTTCAAGCCGAAACAAAAATAAATTAGTTTTTATATGGCGATAGTCCTCAGAACCGGTAACGGTCTCTTATTTTTCATTTTTAAAGGGAAATTTGAGCCAACGACACCTTCAGACCAAAATCCACACCAGACAATCACTTTTTGGATAAATAAAAAAGATACAATGGCTTCTCTACAGTCACTTGTGAGATTTTAGAGCCTCATAAATAGCAATGTTCATATTCAAAAAAAATTAAAAGTACGATCACTGAACTCGTCAGTGTGCATTTTAAAACAATCCAAAATAAAAAATGGCAAATTGTAAATTAAAAATTTTTATTTTTATTTTTTTTAGTATTAATAATAATATTTTTAGAAAATTATTATTTTTATAATCATCTTTTTATAGTTATCAACTATTTTTAGTTGTTTATATTATACAAAAAAAAAAGAAAAACACTAAATATTCATAGAAACAACATAGGCAGAATAATGAGAAAAGTTTTGAACAAAATTTACCCTAATTTATTTATTGTACTTTATGAAAATTTCTTATGAACTTTCTTTCAAACATTTATTTTTATAATAAGTTTTCAAAAAAAAAAAAAAATCCTCAATACTTTATTAGTTTCAGTCATGCTTCTTTCAATTGTCAAGGATTTTCCAACAAGAATAATTTTTTTGTTTTCTTTTCTAACTCGCCGAAAGCTTAAATAAATTTTATATTATATACTTTATGATTTATAATTTTTTTTTCTTATAAGTAATATTCTATTTTTTTTATAAACAAAACATTTAATATTTAAACTTATTTATTAGAATATATTTCAAATGGCAGAGTTATTACGAAATTATCATATGGGATGAAAAAAACTATTTATATTAGAATTGGAATAGAAAATATTTACTATCCAATTAAATATAAAATATTGAAAATAATATTTATCTTAGGAAAAACAAAAATTTTTCTTATTTTTAAATTCAATATATCTTAAAAAAATTAACTTTAAAAAATATTTATTAATAGACTAGAGAAAATAATAATATGCTTTGTGAGGGTTTCTGCTATTATTTTTAATAACACAAAACAATATTTAATGATGACAATGTAAAAAATAATCATATTTGAAAGTTTTAATCCTTTTTGTAGGTTTTTATTTGATATTCAGAATGAAATTATTTATTTTCTTATTTGAATATTAAATTAGGCGTGAAAACAATAAATTTTCTTCTTATTACGAGCTATTTCAAGTTCATAACAATTTTTAAGAGAGTAAACGTTAATTTATTTAACAATTTAACGTTAAATACTGCAAATAAATTATAATTTAAGATTTTTTTTGTATTGTATAATTTTTATTTCAAAAATATTTGAATTAATATTAAATAAAAAATTTAATTAAAAAATATAAAATTTGATATTTGATATTGATGTCATGTAGTAAGTAATATGGATAGAAATTCGATTTATTACTGATCGAATAGTAAAACTAAATTTTTTGTAGGAAATTTGAATGTGACGATCTTAAAAAAAGCTCAAAAAAAATATTTTTTAACAATTGTTTTTATAAAAAAAAATACTTACAAACAATAGACAACTCATATATGAGGTGTGGCGAAAAAGTTTTTTTAATGCAAACATTTTATTTTATATTTCTTGTATTTATAATAGTTGATAGACTTTGGGAGCAGTGGGGGGGAGGAGGGGTATTAGTGTTGATGGTGAAAGGACTCATTGATGGAGATGATATTTTGTTTAAGTCGTTGTCATGGTGGAGCCGATCTGATGCGAAGAACCCTTATTCTGAGCTTTTCGAGGACTAATTTATAAGAAAAGTCTTTATTTACATAAAGATTTTTGAAGGATTCTACATGTTGATCAGTTTTCGATATTGAAGGCTTTCCTAAGCGAGATCCACATTCTACTACTTCTCAGCTTTTCAACAAAGTACATCACTAAATCTAAAATTTACGCATTCTGAGAACTTTTTGAGCAATAAAACCGAAATTTTTGACATCGTCTTGTTAAAACCAGATTCATACCTTCAACTTTAGACTAAAAAAAAGTTACTGATCATGGTACGGATTAACAGTAACGGAAATATAACCCAATGAAACTTTCAGATCAAAATGAATACTTTTTGCAATTATAATAGCTTCTTTATAGTCATTTGGATGCAATTTTACTTTCTGAAGTATCCACTGGGCGATAAATTTACCTTCAAAACATTATCTTTTAAAGTCTTTTGTTCCAGCACCCAATTAAAAAAATAATTTATAATAAAATGGCAAATTGTTTTACAAATAAATAATATCTGTTTTGACATTTTTATATTACAAAAGTTAATTTGGCGCGACTGTACTTTTCAAACTTTCTACTGAATATAACCCTCCAAAGTCTGTTGTTCCAAGCACTCAATCGGCTTTGTCTTTGACAAGATTTTTAACGTTCTGCCTAATTATTTAACAATCCATAATCGCAAAAGGCAAACTCTATTCTAAACAAATTATATAAATAATAATAGAAATAATTGACTATTATTTCATACTATAAAATAGATAACTTTTTAGAAGGCAAAAATATCTTAAATAAGTTTTAGTATTGGTTATGCTCAGTTATAGTAAAAAAAAAATTTTTTTTTTTATTATACACAATCATAGTAAGGATAATATATAATTTCTTTTAACTTAGAAAATATTTGCGTAAATTAAGATCGCGTTATCTACCCGTTTATGACATGATCATGCGTCTTTATAAACAAAACGATCGTGTAGCTCTTATAACAAAACCGACACGTTTTATATTTATTCATCTTAATAGTGTTATCACTATTATTTACAATTATTACTAATAATATTCTCAGTGTCATCGTTTGTAATTTTTTTTTTGTCCTCATTGTTATTGTCACTACAATTTGATTTATGCAAGTATGTGTGTTTTTGTGGTTAGAAGAAAAAAAAACCACCAATTTGGTTTTTTTCTTCTTCTAAAATTTAGTAGCGAAATAGTTAAAAAAAATTGTTAATAAATTGAGCTACTAAATATGCACGGTTAAAAAACCATCAACATTTAAATCTGAAATCGGAATAGTAGTATTTTTTTTTTAGCAAGCACTCGTAAATTACCTGTTCTCGTAGAGTGTGTAGACAGTATAATAAGCTTAGTAGCACCTAATAGTCAAGGTATTCCGAGTACGTGAGCCTACGTCAAATACAGCATATTTTATGTCATATGATTTTAGATCGGGTTTTTCTTTATAAATTCTTTTTTTTTTTTGCTGCTTCTATATATATACGTACGTGTACGTATGGACATATAAAAACAAGTATTTTAGTAATGTAAATTACAGGTGCTCTGTACGAGCATGTAACTACGTCAAATGAAACGAAACACGTTACATGAAAACGGAGTGCAATTTATTACGTTAGACTGTGAATATTAGCTCATCCGATTATCTATTTTTCAAACTAATCAATTTAACATTTCGTAATGGCTTATTATGTTTTGACAATATCCACATTCATACGCTAATAGGCGCACATTTATTCTGTTACATTAAAATTTTCTACAAAACACACATCTCCTTTTATACGAGTATATATACAATATATAAAAAAAAGAAACACTTTTCAAATAAAAATAAGTTTAAAAAACTTTTTAATGTGTGTACTAACACATATGGTTTTATATATTTTTGCTATAAAGAAATTATTGCTTTTATTAATAGTGCTGAACATAAAAAAAAAATTTAATTTTTTAACTAGACTTAGGCCTAGTACATAAATTTTATCAAATAAAAAACAAAATTATAGTAAACATCATTTAATGACATTTCAAATTACGCTTAAAAATTTTTTGGATATATTTTCGACATCATTATTTTTTTGTTGTTGTTGTACATTATTTTATTGGTTAACATATAAAAATAAACGACTTTTGAACTATTCTGAACTGTAACATTTAGGAAAATTCTTATTGGATTTTGTAAAATTATTTTCAATTTATTTACATTTATTTCTAATGCCAAATTCTATTTAAGATTCCCAATTGACATTGTAGACAATTTTTTGGCATTCTGTAAATTATAATTTCCGTTTGAAATGTAAACTTTAATAACGCAGTATGGCAGAAAAGTAATGAAACTGTGATTTTTTCTTATCCGATTCGAAATATTGAAATAATTTGAATAATTTGAAGATTTTATACAATATATGGAAAATTAATTCAAAAAGAGGATTTTAGAGAATTAGAACAATAATAAAAAAGTAAAAGTAGTATGAGCACTTTTTTTTGTATTTGTTTTTTTTTTGTTTTTGTACGATTCTGTTTAAGGTCAGTATAATATCTAAGAATTGTTTAAATATTTAATTTAGATTTCATTATAGAATTTAAAAAAAGATAATAGTTTTTTTTTCCCAACATTTGATATGCTAAGCAATTAATCTTGTGATGTTTGACAAAAAAGTCATGAGACTAACATAATTTTATTTTAGTAAAATAGTTGCCTTGGGCGGTGGTGTTGTTTTCACTTTCCGTGGTGGTGCGGGAAGGCTTCTATTAGATTGACCTTTACACATAGTTCTTCGGTAACATTCTTTTGGATGTTATCGAAAATACCAAAATGAGGTCCTTTCAATGATTTTTTGAATCTTGAAGTAAAAAGAGTCAAATACACTGTGATCAATTGAATAGTTACTGGTGAGGGGGGAGGGGGGTATCACAGAAAGAATCTCTTTTTTCCAATCCGACAAAAATCCGTAGACGGAGATGGCTGTATAACGCGGGCGTTGTCATGGTGGATCATAAAAATGTTCTGGAAATGTTCAAACGGACGTTACAAACATTTTTTTTTAGCCTTTCAAGGCCCTTCAATATTATTCGACAGTGCCTCAGTCGTTCCATATTTTCATCAGCTTTCGATATTGGACGCCTTTTTGAGCAAAGTTCGTCTTTCGCTGTTTTTCAGACCTCCTAAAATGCTTTTTGTTACCGAAAAACACAAGAATTACTAATAAAAAAGTAAAAGTAGTATGAGCACTTTTTTTGTATTTGTTTTTTTTTGTGCGATTCTGTTTAAAGTCAGCATAATATCTAAGAATTCGTAAAATATTTATTTAGAAAAAAAAAATTTTGGTAAAATTTTGAAAATTTTATTATAGAATTTTCAAAAACATAATAATTTTTTTTCCCAAGATTTGAAATGCTAAGCAACAAAAAAAGTAATGAACTGTTGAAATCTTTGACAAAAAAGTAATGAAACTGTTCAACAATTTTAAATATTATTCAATATTATTAATGAGAGCCTTTCAAGGATCTTCAATAATATTTGACAGAATATTCTGTTTATTTAACGTACTATATCGATCGTTAGATATGATAACACAATTCCCGTGGTACCAATTTTTGTTTTAAGAGCACTTCGGTTTGTACTCCGCTCATTGAGCTACGGTAAGGAATCTTGTAAATCCTTAGGCACCGCTAAGCCAGCTGAGGTACGCGGGTTTGCCAAGACCCGAAAGCAGAACCGGAATCGACCTTGGTCTCTTCTTTTTCACTCAATCCTCTCTTATAGAGGAACTTATTCATACGGCCATGCCCGGTTATCGAATAACCTCGAAACTTGTTTGCCGAAGCAAACCTAACGTATGAGATGAACCTTTGAGTCCATCTCTCATTCTCACTCTCATCCCAACGTTGTTGCCAAATCTCATATATTTTGTCCATGACTAGAACCCGCCGTTGGCGGTCTCCAAGCTTCTGAATGTCCTCATTCAGAACAGGGCAGCTATCCGCCAATACAATGTCATGCCGCTTCCGATACAGAATACAATATTATTCGACAGTCTGACTGCCCAAGTACTCTCAGTCGTTCCACATTTTCATCAGTTTTTTTATATTGCACGCCTTTTTTTGAAGTTCGTTTTTCTTCCAAAAATGCTCTTTGTTACCAAAAAACACAAATTTCTTTCTTCATAGCATACTACAATATAAAAACGTAACTTCATTTATGACGCTCTTATAGGATCGTTCAGTTACCGATAGAACTCTAAAAGGAACTAACTAAAGGTACAAGCAATGTCGCAAGAAGAAGTCTGCAGTGTTGCCAGATCGCATTCAGTGATAACAGTCTCATTGGTCATTGGTGATTATTTGAATTAAAATATTTTGTTGAATTTCTGATTTCAAATCCAATTTCGAGTATTTTTACTAATTTATAATTTAACATGACTTTCTCTACGTTTTTTGTATATAGTCTTTTACTATCAATTATAAATAAAGTATACCGTCTAATAAAATGAATGCTATTTAATATGATAAATTTCCTTTTTTTTATAATTTAATAGCCTAATTTTATTGTGCTACACTTTATTAATGACAAATTTTAAACTGAAAAATGACAAGCTGAGCTTTTTAAATTATGTATTTTTTTTTTTAAATTTTTTCTTACTTTTAAAATTTATATACATAAAAATTATAAAATATTTTACAATTTGCGAACTATTTCTCTTTTCCAAAGGTAAAATTTACTATAACTTTGTGAGAATGAAAATTCTGGAAAATTTTATACGTAAATAATTTGATAACCTTATTACAAAAGCTTTATATTGTTATGACCTTAACTTAACCGTCTTTTGTGAAACAAATTTGTTATTTTATAGTTTTATAGTAACAAGTGTTGCTTAATGCTTGAGAAGCTATGTTAAAAATGTGCATTTTTCGTTTTTCCAACAAAAAAAAAACAACTCTTCGTGGAAACTCCAGCTTTTCCACGTACAAATCACATTTGATTTTACATTTTAAATAGACGTGATTTTTTCCCAATACATGTTTTTCTAGTTTTTTTGTATTGTTTTTTATTTTTTTATTTTTAAATGGTTTTTTCGCTTTCTGCCTTGCTCAATGATGCAGTACGAATGCAATTACTTATCATCAACATGCAATCGATGATATCTTGCGCAATTTGCAACAATTACGACTACTGTCGATTTACTACTATTCATTTGCAGTTTGGTTTTGTACGAGTATTAGAAAATTTTCATTTTGTCACTTATTTTTGTAGTAGTTGAACTTTTTACATGCCACTATGAAGAGAGGTTGCCTTTTTAATTATCTCATCATCATTATTTTACGTTGTTAATTTGTCCAATTTTTCTATTCAGTTTGATGCATCCAGAAAAAAGCTTTAGAAAATTTTATAAAGAAAAAAAATTAAACCAAACTAATGGTGACTTGTCAAGATTTTATTGTAGAATAGTTAAAAAGGTAGAATACGCTAACAACGTGAATTGGAAACTGTTTGGTTGATAAAATAAGCGGGGGCCGACTAATATGTTTTGACTATTCCTACTTGTCACAAGACTCAAAGTACATTTTTTTTAACACTGTCGGGGCAATTCGTAAACGTTACCACAATTTTTACTTAAATTAATCACAAATTAAGCTATTTTCGTCTATTTTGGAACGTTTCATTTCATTATCATTTGTGCGAGGCTATTTTTACCATTTACAAATTACACAATTACTATTTAGTGAAATAATTTTCCTTTTTATATAAAAATTCATAAAGAGAGTCTAGAATGAATGTAATTTTTTTCAACTATACCAAAAATCTTCTCAACTCACCTATACGTACATATATGAAAAGTTTATAATATAAATTTTTAAGTCTCTTCAATTTTTTAAGAAATTACAATATTTTATTACTTGTAGTTATAATTCGACTTTATTAAAAACAGTTTTATTTTCTTCTTCGTTTTTCTTCAAATGTATCCATAGAGTCACGAAAACCAAATTATATTCGTAATATTTATAAGAAAATATTTTATTTTTTATGACACTTAGTTGTTAACAAGATACATGAGATTTGTGTATTTAAGCAGTTCTAATAAAATTAACATTTAAGTACATCCTATACGAAGTCGAATGATTTACTATTGGTAAATTTTTGAAGCACACTAAAAAATAGTATAATTTTTTAATAAAAACATTAAGATATTTTGATATTTTACGAATTGTTTTAATAGTACTTAATATATAGTAAATTTTATGTTTAAAAAATTTTTATTTTTAGATTTTTACGAGTGCGATTTTTCTTTTTTTTGAATACGCAAATAAATTATGATTTCTTGAAAGTGATTAATATCATAGAAATATTGAAAGTAAAAGAGATTATTTTCTTATTAATGTTTAGTCTTCTTTTTTAATGTTTAGTATGACAACTTATTTTAAAATGAAAATTAATAGTTAGTGAGTTGAATAATTTTTATTCATTTAAATTCTAAAATATATTTCTGAGATTTACAACAAGGACTTCAAAGTATAAGTACGAGGTCTGTTCAAAAAGGATCACGAATTTTGTGCTTTTTCAAAAATTATTTATTTCTGCAAGAATATCTATTTTGTCCCCTTCAAAGTAATCCCCACCAGATATTATTCCAATCCTCGAAGCACTTCAAAAAATCATTGATTTGTGATCTTGTTCAGATCTTCCTTCGATGCCGTCGTTTATCTCCTCAATCGTAGCGTAGCGTCGTCCTTTCATGGGGCTTTTCAGTTTCGGAAACAAGAAAAAGCCACAGGGGGCCAGATCTGGGGAATACGGTGGCTGAGGCATTATTAAATTTGCGCACAAGCAACGGTGCGGGAGCAGGGGCGTTATAATGGTGCAAAAGCTAATTTTTATTCTTCCACAAATCCGGGCGTTTCTGGTGGATTGCATCGCCTAACTTTCGCATAAAATAAAGGTAATATTCCTTATTGACAGTTCTACCCTGTAGCAAGAACTCATGATGCCTTGCAATCGAAGAAAACTGTAAACAAAACCTTCACATTCGACCGAACTTGGCGCGCTTTTTTCGGTCTTAGCTCGTGCGGCAGCTTCCATTGGTATGATTGAGCTTTGGTTTCCACGTCATAACCATAAATCTATGATTCGTCACCAGTTATGACCCTCTGGAGCAAATTTGGGTAGTCGAGGACAGAGTCCAATAGCTCCTTAGAAATGTTAATGCGATGCTGTTTTTGGTCAAAATTGAGCAATTTTGGTACGAATTTCGCGGCGACCCTTCTTACGCCAAATCATTGGTAAAAATCGAATGACACGACCCAATCGATATGTTTAAGTCCTCAGCAACTTCTCTAACGGTTGGATTCGACGATTGGCCAATACTATTTTCTTCACTTCATCAATGTTTTCGTCGTTCACATCTTCTCGCCCCCCTGGAGAAAATTTTGTACCACCGATAAACGTTACTTCGGTCCAAGGTAGCTTCACCATATGCCACAGTCAACATACGGACTGCGTCCGCACAATTAATTTTGTTTTTCACACAAAAATTGATACGGATTCTTTGATCCATTTTTTGGAATGGGCAAAAATCGAAGACGAGCCAAAACACGTGCAAGCAAAGCAGCTGTCAAAAATTAACTAAACATTCAAAATGGCCGAACTTGTCAGCATAAGTGAGAGACATGACTACCAACATAACGCCACACAAAATCGAAAATCGAATATACGTTACCCGCGGAAATTAAAAATTCGCGATACTTTTTGTACAGACCTCTAATTAATAAGTAACTTCTAAATTAATTTCAAAATTATTACTTCTTTTTTATGGATCCAATTTATGCTTCGAATACTAAAGGACTAAAGATAAATAAAATATATTTTTAATTCAGATTTTTTTTATTATGTTGCATAGTTTTTATGATAATTTTTTACCACATTTCGGGTTGTTATTCAGTCACTATTTGATGAATGTTGATTTTTAAATGATGTAAACTTTGAAGATTAAACAAAAAAAGTTTAACGAAGCTAAATCGTACAATCTTGGAGGTCACTTGACTTTATCAAATCTCGAAATTACTTATCCAGAGAGCTGCTTCTGGTATTTTCATCTCCAAAAATAATTTAAATATTGCATCAAATATTTTCAACAAAAAAAAAACTACAGCATTTCGATAAATAGAATTTTTATTGCTATTAAAAGTAATAGTAATTATTGATAGATAAATTGAAAATGAAAATTATTTAAAAATGTTGTGCTGAATATTTTTTTTTTCATGTTTACATTAAGTGTGAGTGAAAATTTCTATCCAATCATCACAAAACACAGTCGGTGGTATTTTCTGTAATTTATTAAAAATACTATTTTTTTTTTGTTTAATTATATTTTATTTTCAATTTCTAAATGGAAGGTTAGACTTTTTGTTAGTTTTTTTTTTCTAAATAGATTAATATATATATTTTAAATTATTAATATTTTAACGGGAAGACTATCATATTATTCGAAAATAAAAATATTCCCGAAGAGGAGGAATAATTACTAAAAACTAAATCAGTTTACCATAATTTTTCTCTAATTAGCGTATGCATGCGAAATTTTCATGAAATCAAAAAAAAAATATATATAGAAACATGTTGGAATAAGTTTTAATATTTAACGATGTGAATGAACAAATAAAACCAATGAACAGAAACCGACTGTGTTTGGCATAAAGTAACGATTAGACGACAGACTCCTAGCTACCCTTGAAGCTAACCAAAAATTATTTCTTCCCGTATTTGATTATTTTCTATAACAACTCCTTCATAATTACTATCACACTCATAACACATACTTTTCAGCTGATTTTTAACACATGAAAATAGTTGGTGAAAAAAAATTAACTTTTTTTTTCGGTATTTATTTTTGGTTGACCATGTTTAACATCTAATTGGTAGAAATGTGCTGAGAAATTCGTCTCATGTCTTATCGTGACATTCAAATTATTCGATTTTGAATTTATTTAATGACAGACAGACAAGCACCAAACATATTTTCATCCGCCAATTCACTCTACCCTCTTTCTAATAGGAATAATGTTTGTTGGCTAAGCCTCAATAATATTTAAACGAAGTGTATTTGTGCAGAACACATGCAAATCACTAAAAGGTTCAATTTTACTCATCAATCAATTTTGTTCGAATATATAAGAAGCTAAAGCTTAGCACTAGAAGCGAAAGTCGAAGAAAAATTTCCATGGTTTTAGGGTAGAAATGTTTGATGCTGCTTGAATTTTGTTAGCTATTTTAGTTGTTCGAGCATTACTACTTAGGAATTTTTTTTTTTTTTTGTATTTTGGTTTTTAGAAATACCAACTATTTAACTATTAAAAATATAGATTTTCGCTATGAAATTTCATAAATATTTCTTTGGCAATTTTTGACATTTATATGTGCTTTAGATTTTCACCATTATTTATCGTATGGCTTATTTTGTAATATTTGCATATCTATTTATAAATAAATAAACATTTATCGTAAAATAATGAAATGCTAGTTTTTTTATTTTTTTTATTTTTATCTAATACTGAATGGTTTAAAAATTTCACATTCTCTTTTAATTTGCTTTAAAGTAAATTGAAAATTTTGAATAGAAAAAAAAAACTGAAAATTATTTTTGTTTCCTTTGATTGATGGCTGCATTTTGGGGTTAAACTAATTCTTCGATGATAACTTTATAAAATATAATTTTCAGTAATTTATTATAGAAATTTTGTGTCCTAGAAAAATTGCATTTTGCAAATGGTTACCACAAGACATTTTACAGAATTCGATCCTTGTGAGGAAATTTTTAATAAACCTTTCAAACTGCAATTCGATAATTGTTCGACGGATTGTCGTTTTTAAATACTCTAAATTTAAGAAAATTATCTCCATAAATATCATTATTTACGTAGTCTTACAAAAAAAAAGTCCAACGGCGTCAAATTGCATGATCTTCGAGGCCAATTAGCATCATCAAATCTCCAAATAACGCATGTCAGCCATTTTCTGCGCAACAAACCCAAAACTTGTCATGTTATTTGGTTTTTATTAAAACCATATATGGTCCAGATTAAAATACTCAAGTTCTGGGTTAGAAAAGTCAATTATCACAGAGCTCAAAATTGGTGGCAACGGTCTCTTCTTTTTTATTTTCAAAAAATATTAAAGGGGGCTAATGACACCTTTAAATTGAAATGCACACCAGAGTGGCGCACTTGTGGATTTTCTGAGCCTCATATAAAGCAATTTTGCTTATTGATATACAATATTCACGGAGCGGGAAATGAGCTTAATTATTGAAGATAATCAGCATTATTTTGCTCATTTTAAAGTTGATAAAACGATTCATATTATAAAATGGCAAAGCTTATTCTAAAGAAATAGTATATTAAATAATACGTATATTTTAGCATCTATCAAACAAATGGGCTATACTCTCCAAACCACAAAATGGATAACCCGGAATAATTTGTTTTTTTTGTTGAAATTCTGCTATAATTTTATTGCAGTTGACGCACAGTTTGCTGTAAAGCCAAAGCCAAACCCATTCTCTGACAGTCAGTCGACTGACTGACTTAGCTACAAATTCTTCCCCTGCTCGAATCGGCATGTGATTAGAACAGTGTGCGTCATAAATTTTTGGATGCTATTTTTGGTTTTTACACTCTGCACCACCACCGAAGTTGTAACAGACGTCTGCTATTGTCGGCGGAGTGCTGTCGTCACAGAGGCTGGTACAAATCGGTGTGGGCCATATAGTTTTGTTTATTTTCTTTTCTATTTTCCCTCCACTAATAAATAACATTAAAAAAGAATATACTATCATGAGAGTAGTCAGTCACATGATAACATTAGAAATTTTTTGACGACTATTTTTGCCTTATTTTCTTCGAATTTTTATGTTGTTTAGTTTTTTTTAGTCCCTCTTTCTAATTTTTTGATGGACTTTTCAAAATTCTTTTGCTATACCAATACACATTGAATATTTTTTTCTTCTACTTCTCCTCTCTGCCCCCCTTCATATATCTTAAACTGAATTGAAAAAAATCTTAATGGAATCCATTTACTCATTACTCACGATTTTATTTTGTTTTCTAATTTTTTGCTCGTATTTTTCTCATGCGTCTATTATTTGAAGCCGTTTTATTCACGTGCATTTCATGGTAAATAATCAAAAGCTTTTTTTTTATATGTACAGAAAAACAGAAAAAAAACCCTACACAGTCTGAATGAAAACTTGAATTCCAAGCTTTAGTTTTGAAAAGTATCTTTCTCATTCGTCGGCCATCTCTTTCGGTGGGTTATTTAATAATGTCAACGATGTTAAAAACTCATATTGCCTACAAATATTTACTGCAATGTTGAAATTGAAATGTTGAACTAATGAATATGAAACCAGTTTTAATTGAGTCAAATACTACGCCTAAAAACTTGTCGTAGATCTAATAATTAACCATTGCGTAAGAGGAGGTTTTTTGCCTTTCTCCAAAGTGTTTGTTTTTGCTCAACTTTTATGAATACTATCCTTTAAGAGTAAAAAATCTAACATCATATTTCAAAGAATTATAATCATTAAATAACGATTTAATACTCTAATGAAGTGTTTACTTATTGCATTCGTGAAATTTTATCTTCACAAATAATGGGATGGGGTTATAATTATTTTAAAAGCTCAATTGAATACTTCTCTCTCTCTCTGACCTTGTAAAAATAATCAAATTGCACAATTTAATAAAGAAGAAGATATTTTTATGTTTGCATATTTGTTTCCACTTGAATATTTTATATGTCTTTTTTATAAGTGATTTTTATTTAAAAAAAAAACATCATATAAAAACTAATCATTATGTTATAGTAATTGACTTTTTTTTTGTAT
The DNA here is from genome assembly GCA_958298945.1 of Atherix ibis. Taxonomy (NCBI): domain Eukaryota; kingdom Metazoa; phylum Arthropoda; class Insecta; order Diptera; family Athericidae; genus Atherix; species Atherix ibis. Next base: position 102,824,151 of record OY282606.1, on the reverse strand, counting down.
TGAAAAAATTTTATTGGTGGATTACGAAAAAAAAATCTCTGTTGAATATGAGACTAGTCTGATAAGTCAGTGATAAATTCAAAATATTTAGCTGATCTCAGGAAAACAATATTTTTTTTTTATTATTTGGAATTTTTATAAAGACGCCTTATCAAATTTAATAAATATCTGTTCACTAGTTTATTTTTAAAAGCCATAATATAAGATAAGGTTTTTTTTATCAATATAGGAACAAGAAAAAATTTTTTTTAAAAGGAAAACCAAGCTTGAATAGTATTAAAGAAAGCCTTGAACATTATATGGAATGATACAGAAGTGTTTGACGGAATTTTGTTATTGTCGTGTGAGCACAATTGATGCTAAGAGTCCAGGACGTCAAATTTAGGTTACCACTAAAGAAATGATTCATAAAATCTATAATATCATTTTAAAATGATAGTTGACTTGGTAAGCATCTGAAAAGAATGTTTAGGCAACAGTTTACATGAAATTTTGGGTATGAGAAAGCTATCGGCGAGTTGTATGCCACGTTTGCTATCACCTCATTAAAAACGTGTTCGTTTAACGAACTCAATGAAGTGTTTGGACATTTTTAAGATTTAGCTATCTGCGAAATTTTCCTGTTTTCAAACATTAAGCAATGGCTTAGTTGAAAGGAATTTGCTTCCAATACGAAAGTTATAGCTAAAATTGAAATCTATTTTGCAGAGTTTGACAAATTCTACTATACGCATAGTACAAATATGTTGTTATATTACTGGTTAAAGTATATTGAGCTAAAAAAAAGACTATATTGATAAATAAATCAATTATTATTGAATAAATTAATTCCTTGCTTCATTTATCACTGACTTATCAGTCTGCCCTTGTATTTATTTTTTGGTTACATTGTTTATGTATGTAAATATATACATATTTTTTAAGGAATTTCATTAATACCATTATAATGTTAAAAAAAAGCTACAAAAATTTAAAAAAAAATTTGAAAATAAAGCTTTTATAAATTTAATTTTTGAAATTATTTTTAAAAAAAACTATTGATATTTAATTAATTTAATAATGGAAAATGGAACAATTTATTGCAATGAAAGAGTGGGATTTGGGGAGAATATTGTTAAAAAACTATTTTGCTAAAAATTAAATTAAAAATCAATTTATCAATACTAGTTAAAATTAGTATTAAACAAAAAAAATATTTTTAAACTAACCATAAAAGTTATTTTAATTAAGATTGAAAATTTTACCAAATAGACCAAATAATTCGAATAATGCAGAAAGACTATAGCAAAAAAAATAGTATTCCAACAATAGTAATTCTTTTATTTTCCATATTATTTTATTTATAGTGTAAAAGATATAAAAATTAACATATTAAGTTTAAAAAAACATTTATTGATAAAAACCATATTAAACTAATTTCGAAGAAATTGTATAAAAATTCCCCATAAAATTCCACTTAAATACTAGTTTTGCATATTGAAGAGTATTTTTTTGTAAATATTTACCATACAGAGTCTCTAAAATTCAAAATAAAAACAGAAATATTACTCGAAATTTTTGTAATTTGCTTATTAATTTTATTTCATTGTAATTGAAAACTCAAATTGATTATCTTCAAAAGAAAATTTCATTTTTGACAGATGATTTTTAAATAGTTTTTCCTAATGAAAAAAATGCTATAAAAAATATAGTCTTCTATCATTTTAGCAATTTTTCTTGAAAGATTTTATTAGTTTGGCAACATCTTCGAAGTGCAACAGTTGCATTCAAAAATCTTCGAAAATATTCGCCCAAATGATGCACATTTACTTAGTTGCATGGAAACTTTCGACTTTATTTTATGAAAATTCTTGGCATACTTCCACTATTATTCACATTTGTGAACCATGAAAATTGTTTAAAGAATAGTAAATTCTTCCGAAAAGCGTCATTTACTAACAGTTTTTATATAAAAATTGTAATAATTTTGTTGGAATTAAATTGGCTCATTTGGGAAAAATTAACTGGGAAATAATGTAATTTTTATTGTTTAACATGTATATATGAGTATATATGTAAGTTTATCTAAAGAGAATAATAAAACCAATATAATATTTACAATTATTCTAAATTATAATAATTTATATAATTTGTGTACATACTGCCTTTTTTTATATGAAAGATTTTATTTGTATTTGTGTCAACCTCTTAACTTTGACGACTGTCATTTTTCCGAAAAAGGTTCTATTATTACTTAACTATTTTTGTAGATTCATTTTAATTATAAATTCGTATTGTATTTTTGTTTATATCTAAAATGCATATTTATAAACATTGATTTTAAACATTATAACATAATTAAGCTCGTAAATTATGTTAAAAAAAATAATAAAAAATTATTCAATTTATACTTTGGAAAGTTAATTTAAATAAAATAAAATTAAAATTTAGATATGAATAATTTTAAAACAGTATTAATCACATGGTTTTGAAAGCCAATTGGCATCAGCGAATTTCGAAATAACGCGTCCTGGAAACTTTTCGGGCGATAAGACCAAAATTTGTCGTGTTGTGTGACTTGTAGCATCTTTTTTTGTAACTACATATTGTCCAGATTAAAATTTTTAAGTTCAGGCTAAAAAAGGTCGGTTAACAATTTTAATTATTGACATATATACCAAACGAGAAATGAGCCTCATTACTAAAGAAAATTGTACTCCAAAAATCAGAAGCCTGTTGTACCAGTACGCATTATGCGTATCTTTTCTATAATTTTAATTTATAATGTAATAATTGAAAATTTTTTATAAAATGGCAATTTATATTCTAAATAATATTTTCTTTAAATGAAATTTATATTTAAGAAACTATAAAAAAAACTATACATTAATTTCCAAACTATAAAATGGATATATTGTAATTTTTTATTAATTATCTTTTTAAGTTGACAATATAATTTAAAAAACAAATCTGGATCAATAAAACTATCGTTTATATACATATCTATGCTATTATTCTTGTTTGTACGTTAAAATATTAACTTCAACATCCTTTTCTATTAAAAATACTTATACTATGAATGGTATCTTTTTATATAATATGAATTTTATTTTTGTTACAATTCGTAATACACAATTTAACAAGAGACATAAAATATTATGTAAAAGATTAATTTAAATTTCGTGTTGTAACAAGGAGTAGAAAGGATTTTTAAATCTGATGACGGTAAAAGGCAGCAAAACTATATTTAGTTTGAAGATAATATACACGTATTATGAAATAAACACAGACGAAATTACATAAATTTTCAAATTCAATAGATTATTATGTAAAGCTTGCTATAAATTTTTATGCAATAAGGTTATATGAGTAGAACTATTTCAAACTATTATTAAATTGAGCCATTTCTATGGGATTCTTAGATGAAGGATATTGCCAACTGTACTATGGATAATTTTATTTTTAGAATACTTTTATTGAATATTGTTTACTAATGTAGAATTTTATTATAAAATAGAATTGTTTCTAAGAGAAGCAAAGTTTTTACAAAATAATTTCAAATACAAAAGGATAAAAATATTCTTATAGATCCAGACATCTTAAGTACAATAAATTGCTTAAAATGCATTTTTTTACATAAATAAATAAAACGTAATAAAATATCTGAAAATAAATCACAGCCAATTCAATAATAAAATGTAGCTTAAAATTGGAATGTGTTTGGGTGATTTTCAGTGTAACTTTTTTTTTCTTAAATATACTCAAAAAAAAAAGATTGGTAGATATTAAAATGAATGCAACAAGAAAATCTTTAAATATAAAAATAATAACGCGGAATATTTTTATTGCGGCACATTAGAGCAGAGTGTTCGTTTCAAATTATTTTGACAAAAATTTATGATTTTTAGGTTAATGACACAGTTTTGAAAACATTCTATTTGTTATACGTAATTTTTTTTAAAGAAACTGAAGCTATACTAAAATGTTTCTTATTTTGAACCAATGATTTTTAAATAATATTATTTTCGGTATTTATTTATATAGAATAAAAATGTACAAAAAACTTAAATTAATCATCAAATTTCTTATCTGATTTATTTTGTTAATGGTATTGGAATCAAACAGAATAGATATTTTTAGTATTAATAAAACAAAACCAGAAAAATAAAAATAATATCAACAAGCGCGTGCAGTTTTAATATTTTTTGTCGTATGTAATTTTTAGATTTTTATTATGACCGTCAGTACTAAAAATATTCTCGACATTGCTTAAAAATAAATTTCAATTTTCTTTCGTTATAAATGCAATAAATATGTGCACATTTTAATAAATTTTTTTCCTTTAACCATTCGAGAATGAGAAAAAAATTATTTATAAATTATTATCATAAATAATAACTTTTATTTTGTTAGATGAATAACGAGTGTATTCTTTTGAAAAATGCATTTTTTGTTTGTTTTATTACATCTCATATTTTTTATAAAAATTTCAGATGAATAAGTTTAAGGTAATATATTTATTTAATATTTTACTGAAAATTTTTACTGAATATTTTTACTGACAATTTTCATTGAACATTTTTACTAAACATTTTTACATAAAAGTGTTCATTTACTGAAAATTTTTACTGAAAATATTTACTGAACATTTTTACTGAACATTTTTACAGAGAATTTTTACTGAAAATATTTACTGAACATTTTTACAGAGAATTTTTACTAAAAATTTTGACATAGAATTTTTACGTAAAATTTTACTGAAAAATTTTGCTGACAATTTTGATCGAATATTTTCATTAAAAATTTGATCGACTGAACATTTTTGCGGAAAATTTTTACTGAATATTTTTACTGAATATTTTTACTGAATATTTTTACTGAAAATATTTACTGAAACTTTGCACTGAAAATTTTTACTGAACAATTTTACTGAACATTTTTGCGGAAATTTTTACTGAATATTTTTACTGAATATTTTTACTGAAAACTTTTACTGAAACTTTGCACTGAAAATTTGTTACTAAAAATTTATACTGAACACTTTTACTGAAAATTTTCACTGAATATTTTTAAGGAATATTTTTAGTGAAAATTTCTACTGAAAATTTCCACAAAAAATTTTTACAGAAAATTTGTACTGAAAATTTTTACGGAATATTTTTGCTGTAAATTTTTACAGAAAATTTGTACTGAAAATTTTTACGGAATGTTTTTGCTATAAATTTTTACTGAAAATTTGTACTGAAAATATTTACTGAATATTTTTACTGAAAATATTTACTGAACATTTTTACAGAGATTTTTTACTGCAAATTTTTACTAAACATTTTTACCGAAAATTTTTACTAAACATTTTTACTGAACATTTTTTACTGCAAATTTTTATTAAACATTTTTACTGAAAATTTTTACTAAATATTTTTAGTGAACATTTTTACTCCAAATTTTTACGAAACATTTTTACTGAATATTTTTACTGAAAAAGTTTACTAAATATTTTTACTGAAAAAGTTTACTGAATATTTTTACTGAACATTTTTACTGAAAATTTCCACAGAGAATTTTCACTGAACATTTTTAAGGAATATTTTTAGTGAAAATTTTTACAGAGAATTTTTACTGAAAATTTTCCACTGATAATTTGTTACTAAAAATTTATACTGCACACTTTTACTGAAAATTTTCACTGAATATTTTTAAGGAATATTTTTGGTGAAAATTTTTACTAAACATTTTTACTGCAAATTTTTACAAAACATTTTTACTGAAAATTTCCACAAAAAATTTTTACAGAAAATTTGTACTGAAAATTTTTACGGAATATTTTTGCTGTAAATTTTTACTGAAAATTTTTACTGAATATTTTTACTGAAAAAGTTTACTGAATATGTTTAATGGCTATTTACTAATCTGATATAACTAAAAATTCTTCTCTTCGCTCTTACCTCAGAAATAATTGTTTTTATTGTTGAATTATGCTACATTCCGGCAATATTACAGCAGCATAAAAATCAATATAATACAATAAGGAAAATAACATAAAGGAACATTTCAACGATGTAACAAATACATAAAATGTGGAAGACGAAAATATGACAAGAATGGAGTAAAAAGAGCCATCGAATTAAATATAGAATAAGGGGTGGAAGAATATAAAAATACTTTTCTAGCCAAAATCAATAGTTGTCCAGAAGATTAAGAAATAGAAGTCTAGACGTGAATAAAAACCGATTATTTCTAAAGTGAAATATTTGTTAGGGAAATAGTTTTTATGCCTTGTTTGTATGACTCCGTCATGGTTTTCTATGATTTGTTAATAATGTAAATTTTGCAAATACTAACAAAAGGTATAAATCGATAGTGGAGTAACTATATGGAAATTGTTGTAATGAAAAAGATACAAACATATTTGTGGCTGGGTAGAAAATCGTTTCTAAATGAAAGTTATTTTTGAATTCCTTATAGTTAATCAGATAATTGACTGTAAATAATTTACAAAATTCATAAATAAGAAATTTTAATATAGCGAAAAGTAATGGAAAAGTGGTAAACTATCGAGTGAATTTTATGTTCAAATTTTGCCATTATAAGTAAAAACTAATAAAATTTAAAGAGATTTTTCATACCTTAAAAAAGTTTTTCATGCATAATTAATTGTAAAATATTAATGGTTACATAAAAACTTGTAATTTGAAAATTATCGGTTAGTTTATTGCCTTCGAATTAATTGTATGCAAAATTATACAAACGAAAAACCCCAAACTTTTTATTTATAGGAAACATTGACTATTATAAAATTAGAATAATTTACTATATTTTCCGCCAAAAATTATTTCCACCCACTTGATTTTATGGCGATTTTGACAATTGAGGCGTTCCTCATTTAAGACGGTCGCAGAATTTCGAAGAAAAATAATGGAAAATTGCTGCAGTTTTCGTATTATTTTAGTTAGAAAAAAATCTATGAGGGTAGTTATTGTGAAAGTAGAATCAAATATAAGAATTTGTCTGTCGGTGGAGGGTGGGTAAAATTTTCATAAAAGACAAATAAAAACGGAACATTATTATTTTACATTTCTTGTCATGAATTTAATATACTTTATTCTTCTTTTCATTCATTTAGAATGCATTCATATATAAATATTTGATAATATTTTATTTGCACAAAAAGTAATTTATTTTTATATTACTTTCATCGTTATTATCAAAATATATTTTGAGGAAAAAATCGAATATTGTGTTTTCTTATTTGAAATTTTTTTTTCTTTATATAAATAATTTTTAGAAATAGCTGTCCTTTTTTTTTGATTATTTTAATAATTTTTTTTTCTTCAAATTTTATTCTTGACAACTTATTTAAACAATGATGATTATTGGCCATATGATAAGAAAATTCTATTAGAAAAAAGATCGAAAATACTGCTTTTTTTTAAATTTTAAAATAATCCATTTTTAAATTCGATTCGAATTAATGGATTTATCCAGTCAATTATGAATTTTTTATACATTTTAATTAGAATATTAAATAATTTCAAAGATGTTTTTATTAAATTTAACTTTATTTGACAAATGCTAGAAATATCAATAGTTAAGAATACAGCTTTGAAATTCACCTAAAAAATTCCAAAAGTTTATCCAATTTATGTTAAAGGAAAGCGAAGTTTAATAAAACACACTTTAAATTCAGATTTTGATAAAAAAAATATATATTTTTATTATATTTCATAGAGCTTTCCATTTATTACAAATTATTACATTACTTAAATAGCTGCCATAAGACTTCTTGCAGCGCACTATTCTTTTTAGGTAATTTTTGGTGAACTTTTGATGTGTTTTCGGACTGTGATTCGGCCAATGATGGGTGTTGATTTCTTAATATTCTTAAGTTTAATTAAGATCGACTTAAATATAATATTTTGAAAAAAATTTTCAAACAAAATTCTACCGCGTCAAATCGCATGATCTTGGAAGGCAATTGACACCATCAAATCAATTATTTTCAAAAAAACAAGAGTCTTCGGATCCTAATAAACTTACGCCCAACAAACCCAAAACTTGTCACATTTGGAAACTTTTTTTTTTGTTCTTTTTATTTTAGTTATTTTATGAAAAATAATTTTCTGTAATTTTGTTTTAAAAAAAACTATCAATTTAATAAAATAATTGCTTAAGAATTCATCTAAAATCGATGCTAGAACATCCCCATGTGCAGTATCAGTGAAACCATTGGTAAGCGATCATAAATATCAAACATCTTTGATCAAAATATTTTTACTTTACTCATAAAATTAATAATTTATAATAATAGTATATGTAGATTTCCTGTTGATAAAAATATACTTGTTACAAATATAAAAATAGAAGGAAAAAAAAACAAATTTGCAGGCGAAATTATTTTTTTTTGCTTTAGAAAACTTTGACATTTAAAAAGTATCTTAAAATATGTAGCTTTATCTATTTCCGTTGAATGTTATTTGTTTGTATTTAAAATGTAACAAAAAAAAATAAATAAAACAAATAAAAATTCAAATAATTTCGTTAAAAACATTAACAATTTTTAAATAGATATATTTTAAAGATAATCTATGAAATAATAATAATGCAATTTTTATTTTTCTATTTAAAATTTTTCGAACTATATTCGAATGGATGAGGCCACATATCAAATTCGTAAGGAGCGGAACTTGTCACAAATATTGAATATAGTGAATATTCGTGGTCTGGTACTTCTTCTACTTGTATCTAAGTAGACAAATAGAAGAAAAAACATCTTTCGAAAATATAGACAAGTTCGATAAAATTCCTTGAAAATATTTTCAAAAATAAAAATTCGAATACAAATCATTTTGTTTACATTAAAAATAATATAATTTTTGTTTGTTTTTTTTTCCGTCTGTCTACAGTCGTGAAGACTATTACAACTATATTCTTTGAGAAAAAAACGCTTGGGTCTAAAATAGAGTAAAATGGTTGAAAATCTATGAAATTGTCACACAATTAAATTTAAAAATAAAATATTTTCGAACAGATATCGTATGAATTGTTTTTGGAAACATGAACAGAATCACAAAAAACTTTCCAGCCTTATTTTTATACCATCAAAATGGAATTTTATTTTTAGAATATGCTCCTATCATGAAATTCTCCTCATCTAAATTTGAGAATGTGATATTTAAGAATGCTTTAGTTTTGAGGTTTCATTTTGTACATTAGAAAATGTCAAAATCTTGTCAAAAATGAAATGTTGATGAGAAAATCATTAAAAAAAAATTTTTAAGGGGTAGTTACTTGTTTGATTATAAAAATAGACTTAGTCTGATCTTCCCTTTAATTATTTTAATTAAAAAAGACATTTTGTACATAATAATTTTTATAATTATAGTAATAAAATATTTTTCTTTAATGGTATTTAGCTAACGACTGCTAATATTTTAGTAATAGGAGATTTTTGAATTTATTATGACTTTAATTTTATTAGGTACGAAAACAGAATTGTTTTTTTTTATACTCTTCAAAATTTTTCAAAAAAAAAAAAACGTACTAGTTATAAAGATTTATTTTTGGTTTTAAAAGGAGTTGTGAAAAAAAATTTTCGAGAAAAAAAAACGCAGAATAGATACAATTTTGTATTCTTCGATTTCAGTACCTGTTTTTGGTAGATTTTGACTTATTCATTTTACAATTTGGAAAGTAAATACTAGTAATTTTACCGTTAATAATTACATATATTATTTAAAAGTATAGTATATTTAGAATAATATTTGCCATTTAATATTATTAATTGTTTATTTATTATAAAATGTGAAAAAAATTGCAAAATACTTTTTATAAAAGTGGTATTTCTGCTGTATTCACGTTGCGCGCTTTAAGAGCGAATTATTTTTTAGCGATGAAGCTGGATATGTAAATAGGCAACATTGCCATACATGAGGCTTTGAAAACCCATAAAGAAATTGTATTCGCGATAAAGTAACTGTCTGTTTTACTCCGCCACGGGGGCGGGTTGTTAAGTATAGTATATACCAGCTTCTCATTCCAATGATGGCATAAAAAGGAAAAATATTACTAACATGGGGCAAAAGTAGATATCCGACAGTGGATATGCTGTGGCTGGCAAATGTGATATTAAAAATAATAATCATATGATTACCCTCACGGGGGTGGGTGCATGTACAAAAAAAAATTCCGAGCAGTGACTAGGAATTTACAAGGTTTCTGACTGTAGCTCTATGAGCAGAGTTCAAACCTAAGTACTCTTAAAACTTTAATTGGTACCACGGGAATCGAGGTGCTCCACAGAATGAGCTTTCTGTGATCGGTTTTGGTGAGGTGCTTCGGCACACGTGGTGGCTGTGATTAAAACCTACACCGCGGGTACGATCTTCGGATCTCTGGTGGGAGATACTGGAAATTATCTTGGGCGCTGTCACCGCTAATGACAGCAGAGGTTTAAATAAGCCTCACCACAAGCAGTTGGAGTAATCAGTTTATCAGTTATGTACGTGCGTTGATTGAGCGTTATCTCTATTTCTATGGTTGTAAGCGACTCGTGGTAGTATGTCTCACGACGGGTATGCCACGTAAACAAAACAGAATATTCTGTCTGGTGCACATTTTGGGCTAAAGGTGTCGTTGGCTCGTATTTCTTTAAAAATTAAGAAGGAGAGAGGAGACTGTTACCACAAATTCTGAGCACTATGGCCATATGGTGGCAGTTTCTTTTTATCTATACTAAAAGATTTTTATTTGGATTATATGTGATTTTAATATAATAGTGCCACAAGGCACAAAAAAAGGTAAATTTTCAAAATTCTCAAAATGCGGTTTTTTCGAAAAATTTCAAAATTTTTGTGATGTCATATGGCTTTTAGGATCTTACATTTTGATGCAGTAGAATTTTTTCTTATAAGATTATGCAAAAAATTATATATGCTTAAATAAATTTTTAATTTTTTAGCATTTAAAAGGTTACATCCGTTAAGAAATGACCGAAATATGCAAAAAAAGTTATTAAAATTATTTAAAAAGGACCGAGTCCGGCAAAGTAGTTTTTGTGACAATAGTATTAGTAATTTATTAATTTGTTAAAAAAATGGCAAGGTTTAGGCAATATAATAAATAAAATTTTTTATTAAAATCTTTATTTTAAATTTTTTGTACAAATTTTTTTTATCCGTAATAGAAATTGAATAACTTTCAATTTTATGATCCTTTGAGGTTTGTTCGATAATTAGCCAATATTAATAATTTTTTAAAAGAAAACTCAATATTTTTACAATAATTAAGTTAGTTTGAAACCTATTAAAATTATTATTTAAATTATCATATTAAATTGAGCCATTTTGTTGATTTCCTATAATTATTTTATTTAAAATTCAATCCGATTAAATCACGCTTAAAACGTTAAGCGTATCATGCAAATAAAATGAATATAAAACATTTTCCATATGACAAAATTGATTATAATTTTCATTAATTTCATAGAATATCGCTATAATAACATTGAATTTTTTGCGAAAAAATAATTTTGAAATTGTCAAATAAATTCAAAGAAGAAATGGAAATTATGAGTCCGTTTCGAACTATTAATATTTGTTGGTGTTTCAATGTTTCTTTTTGTCAACTAAAGAATTTTAAAATTTTTCGCACAAATTTTCTATTATTATATATTTTGTTAATAAACAAAATTTCGTCTAATTTTCATAAAATAATTTAAATTATTACATTCTCTCTTAATAGTTTGTTGATTCAGTTCAAATCTATTCTTATATTCTTATTTCCTACTCGCCTAATAATAATTCAAGAATGCATATTTACGTCAACATGGGTTTGAAAATAAATAGCTTTTTTTTGTTGATTTTTGTTAATAATTTATATTATTTATTATATTTTGTTTATAGTGTTCTGTTCAATTTCATAAAATCCAAACAACGAGAAGAAATAAAACTAATTTAATAGATCGCCAGTTAAAAAAAGAACAATGGCGACCGTATTAAAATGGCTACTGTTCATGACACGATAGCGGTCTCTTTCTGATAAGATGCCAAAACATATCGCCATTCATCATTGAAATGTAAAATTTTTAGCGTCTTACACTTAAGGTTTTTTCTCTTTTTTTTTGTATTATACAAATCAGTTTTAATCATTAGAATATATACTAGGAAGTATTACTAAGTATGCCATTTTTCTTTTTTTAAATTTGATAATAACATAACTGGTTGTAAAGCAAACATATACAAAATAAGAGAAACATAAAATTAAAATCTTTTAAATGGTAAATTTTTCATCCTAATTAACAATTTGAATTTTGACTTTCATTAGGGAAAATTTTACTATAGCATAACTTTCCGTGGTGGAAAAAAAGGAATGTGGCCTTCAAAAATTCTTGTTTTTATCTTATTTTGTTTGAAATTTTTTCTATTCTAAGTCTATCTGTCAGCAAATATTTTTCTGTTAATTTTCATCTTGCTTCAAGTAATTTCCTCCAATTTTTTTTTAATAACCTGTCACACTTAATGAGTTTTCAAAGCATTTGTTTCGTTTCCATTACTCGCATATTTACCACCCAAAGTAGACGAGTATCTCCATAAGGTAGTACTGACATTTTAGAATTATTTTTAAAGTTTATCACTTACTATTCGATAGTTTTCGTGTATATTTATTCAGTAGGTTCGTTTGAAAATATGGCTTTTGAATTTTAACATTACGTCCGACTATTTTTTTCTATGTTGACATGTTGCCCAGCTCTTTAGGGCTGTTAGAACGTAACGTTTTAAAATTAACGATAAATGATAGTTTCGAAATGTGGTCGTGATTTTGTTTTTAGAATCTAAGCTCTAATTGATTTGGAGCGAAGATAATCTTTTTGGCGTGTTAACTCTAGTTGGTAAGGAGAAACTGCTGACAAAGCGTTAAGTAATTAGAGTAATAATTTTGATCGGTGAAAAATACATGAAATATAAACAAGTTGATTTGAAACTAAATCAGAAATTATCCACTTCCTTTTTGAAATTATTTTGAACACTCTTACTGAAAAATATCACAAAAAACTCAAAAATCGTATAAAGAAAATTCTAAAAGAATAATTTTTTACTAAAAATATTTTCCGAACATTTTTACCAAACATTTTTACCTAAAATATTTTTACCGAACATTTTTTTACCGAAAATTATTTTTAGTAGATATTTATTTTAGTATAAATTTCTATAGAAAATTATTTTTACTGAAAATTATTTCTTCTGAAAATTATTTTGACTGGAAATTATTTTTACCAAAAATTATTTTTACTGAAAATTATTTTTACCGAAAATTATTTTTTCTGAAAATTATTTTTACAGAAAATTATTTTTAGTGAAAATTATTTTTGCTGAAAATTATTTTTACTGAAATTATTTTTACCGAAAATCATTTTTACTGAAAATTATTTTTACTGAAAATTATTTTTACCGAAAATCATTTTTACTGAAAATTATTTTTACTGAAAATTATTTTTACCGAAAATCATTTTTCCTGAAAATTATTTTTACCGAAAAATATTGTATTTTGAGTGAAAATTATTTTTTCAAAAATTATTTTTAATAAAAATTAATTTAATGGAAATTGTTTTTAGTGAAAATTATTTTTACTGAAATTATTTTTACCGAAAGTCATTTTTACTGAAAATTATTTTTACCGAAAAATATTTTGAGTGAAAATTATTTTACCGAAAAATATTTTGAGTGAAAATTATTTTTACTGAAAATTATTTTTACTGAAAATTATTTTTACTTAAAATTATTTTTACTGAAAATTATTTTTACTGTTAATTATTTTTAGTGAAAAGTATTTTAACCGAAAATCATTTTTGCTGAAAGTTATTTCTAACGAAAATTATTTTTCATGAAAATTTGTTTTAACGAAAACTATTTTAGTGAAAAATATTTTTGCTGAAAATTGTTTTAACTAAAAATTATTTTAACTGAAAATTAATTTGACCGAAAATCATTTTGATTAAAAATTATTTTTACTGAAAATTATTTTTTTAGAAAATTATTTTTACCGAAAATCATTTTTACTGAAAATTATTTTTACCGTCAATCATTTTTACTGAAAATTATTTTAACTGGAAATTATTTTTGCTGAAAATTATTTTTACCGAAAATTTTGTGACTGGAAATTTTTACTGTAAATTTTTAACTGAAAATTTTTGACTGGAAATTTTTACTGTAAATTTTAAACTGAAAATTTTGCGCAAAAGTTTTGTTGATTTTTTTTTAAATTTTGGCCAAAATCTTTACAGTAACAACATTAACTTTATAAATCAGTTACATTTTTGTCTTTGATTTTAATGGAATGGCAGAATAGTAAATAGTATTTATAATTTTATTTCCCGTCAGTGTACACTATATTATATTATAAAAATTAATAAGATTAAATATAGAAACCATAAAAAATAGTAATAATATTAATGGATTATTTGTAGAGTAAAATGAATTTGTAAAATTGTTGTTCTACTTCGATATTAAGTACACTGCATTTATGAAAGATATTTTATTTGTTCTTCGATATAAAAGTGTAAAAATATTGATTTAATAAATTTAAGTACGGAAAATCGCATTTAGAAGAACTGAAATTAAAAATATTTACAACCTTATATACCCATAGAATATTTTCGTCTATTTCACGTTAATAATATAATTTGACGCATCCAATGTTTTATTGAAATGAAAATACTGTAGACTTCATACTCTAAACTGTAAAATTTTCCGAAAACATTGTTACAGTAAAGCAGCTGTTCTTATACTAAAACATAATATATTATAGCGTGACACTTTTACGAGATGCTGTTCATTTTATCAACGGAAGATGTCTTCAATTGGCTTAAATGTGATTCAGAAATTTTAATTTTGTCGTCACGAATGTTTTTCTACTCGAATAGAAAATTAGACATTCAGTTTTACAACTGTAAGTAAAGCTCTTACTCTAACTGTTCACAATAGGGGTGGATAGGCGGGTTGGTTTCATGCACTATTAAAGAATATTCAGTCCTACAATGATACTGCAGGAATAACGTAATTTCTGATGTTAGAAACATATCGTGTCCAAATGTTTTATTTTATGTTGTCTGATTAAAACGTCTTCTGCCCAAATAATACCAAATAAGCACGTCCCTTATTTGATAAATTTTTCGTATGAAATGTTTTCAAATTAAATAAGTTTCGGCAGTAGAAAGGATCAAAACCGGTGCTTTGTTTGTCCAACTAACTATCGTAGATGATAAAAAGGTATTTTTCCTTAACGAAAGTTGTTCCAAATAAAATTCAAGTGGTTTTCACATAAAACAAAAACACAAAAGCATAAGGACATTGTTGAAAGTATTGCCATTTTCTACAAGTGTTTATTTGGGATAAAAGTTGTGCTTATGGGGAAAATTTAGCAAATATTTTCTGTTTACTTACTAGTAATTTGTCTATTCATTTTTGAATTTATAAAATTTGTTTGAGTATTTAACTAAAAATGATTACAAGAATTTTTACTGAACCTTTTATTGAAGTGAACATTTTATTAAATGTTTGTAGTCTTTTATCAATGTCTCATAAATTTATTTAAATGATTGACAGGGCTATACTTTCTAAACCAATGAAATTGACAATCTTGGTACTATGGAATTTGTAAATCGTAATAAGAAATCATACTAAAATAAGCTTTTTTTAAAGTTATAAATTTTATTTTTACTTATAAATTCTTATTGCAAAAAAAATGCATTTGTTTAAGACAGAAATATTTTCTTCAATTCGTAGAAAGTTTGAAAGTTTCTAGAATAAATAGACAAAATAAATCTGTCGAAAATGTTCCACCAAATAAAATAATATTCAAACAATAAAAACTAAGAAAGAATATTTTATTATTTCTTTAATACTAAATATAAATGAATAATAAAAATTGTTGTTATTATAAAATTGAAAATTGATGGAAATTTTCTAAATATGAAACGTTCTTTTAAAATAATACGCAAATATGTGTCAATGCTAAGTCAAATTAAATATAAATAATATAAAAATTATAATATATAAATTCAAAATAATGTAATAAAAGAAATTATTATAACGTAAGAGAATATATTTGATTTGGCAAAATAAAAACAAATGCTTTTAAAATTCTTTCATGAGAAAATAATAAAAATTCGTGGGGATATATAGCAGTGGAAACTTCTCTTAAAACGATCTTTTTTTTTGGATATACAGTAGAAAATTACGAGGTAATTAAAAAAAAAATATTTCTTTTTCTACAATTTCGAGTAATAATATTGTAATTTTTATAACAAATTTTTGAACACAATTTAGGGGAATTTTCAATTTTTTTTTTGGTAGGTCTCTGAGACCTGTGGTTCTTGTATAAGAGACCTTTGCACTGGTATGTATGTAGTTAGTTGAAGGAAGATGATCATCCTGCTCATTACGGAGGATACTAGATGGACCTGGAACTCAAGGCAATTCAACATTTTGAGTTGAGAACCGGATCATTTGAGGGGCTACGAATGGTTTCCAAGACTGCGAGACTAGCTGTAAAAATATTTATTTCCAAGGCTGCGAGACTATCTGTTTAGAAAGATTAATTGCACTCTTAAGTGCCCACAGTTCGGTATGGGAAGAGGAATTTCTATCCCTCTTTCCATGCCGAATTTTCCTCTTTGAATGAGGTGAACCTTACCGCGAACAAGCTGAATGACCACTTTAGATACAATTGTGAATTCATCCAATTTATCCAACAATTCAATAAAAAAGGATAGATCGGTTTTGGCCATTTTGCAACTACATAGTATTTTGGACATCTTCAATTCCGCTCGCAACTACGGTCTCCAGTTAGTCCGGGTGTGGCACGATAGGTTTGAAAATTAGTAGAACGAGTGAATGGATCTCTTTCGAACTCAAAGATTATTAAGGAAAAAAAGGACGATTTTTTTTTTGAGTAGGGGATATTCGGATAGCAAAGGTTTTTGTAAATGAGATTAATATGGGGATCCATAAAGATAGTGTATGATAAGATTTCGACCAATTTCAAGAAGAACAGGTGTGCTCTAAAAATAGAATTTGTATTACCTTAAGTTGCCTTCGAATTAAATTTTATCTTATATAAGAATGAATACCTAAAAATTGACCTAAACAGCTCAACGGATCATCATTAAAAATTGTATACGAGGTCTGTTCAAAAAGTATCGCGAATTTTGTGTTTTTTTTTTTTAATTATTTTATTATTCATGAATATCTATTTTGTCCCCTTCAAAGTAATCCCCACCAGATATTATACACTTGCGCCAACGTTTTTTCCAATTCTCGAAGCACTTCGAAAAATCATTTTTTGTGATCTTGTTCAGCTCCTCCTTCGATGCCGTCTTTATCTCCTCAATTGTAGCGTAGCGTCGTCCTTTCATGGGGTCTTGGGTTTCGGGAACAAGAAAAAGTCACAGGGGGCCAGGACTGAGGAATACGGTGGCTCCGTCATTATTAGTGTGTTGTTTTTGGCCAAAAATTCACGCACATGCAACGATGCGTGAGCAGGGGCGTTATCATAGTGCAAAAGCGAATTTTTGTTCCTCCACAAATCCGGACGTTTCTGGCGGATTGCTTGGCGCAACTTGCACATAACTTGCAGGTAATATTCCTTATTGACCGTTCTACCCTGTGACAAGAACTCATTATGCACCACGCCCCTGCAATCGAAGAAAACGGTAAGCAAAACCTTCACATTCGACCGAACTTGGCGCGCTTTTTTCGGTCTTGGCATGTGCGGCAGCTTCCATTGATATGATTGAGCTTTGGTTTCCACGTCATAACCATAAACCCATGATTCGTCACCAGTTATGATCCTCTGGAGCAAATTTGGGTCGTCGCGGACAGTGTCCAACAGCCCCGTAGCCATGTTAATGCGATGCTGTTTTTGGTCAAAATTGAGCAATTTTGGTACGAATTTCACGGCGACCCGTCTCATTGGTCAGAGAGAATGACACGAGCCAATCGATATGTTTAAGACCTCAGCAACTTCTCTACCGATGATTCGACGATTGGCCAATACTATTTTGTTCACTTCATCAATGTTTTCGTCTGTTGTTCACGTGCTTTGGCGTCCGGCACGCTTTTCGTCGTTCACATCTTTTCGGCCCTCTGAGAACATTTTGTACCACCGATAAACGTTGCTTCAGTCCAAGGTAGCTTCACCATATGCCACAGTCAACATTCGGAATGCGTCCGCGCAATTAATTTTGTTTTTCACACAAAATTTGATACAGATTCTGTGATCTATTTTTTGGAATAAGCAAAAATCGAAAACGAGCCAAAACAAGTGCAAGCAAAGCAGCTGTCAAAAATTAACTGAACATTCAAAATGGCCGAACTTGTCGACATAAGTGAGAGACATGAGTACCAACATAACGCCACAACAAATCGATAATCGAATATACGTAACCCTCGGAAATTCAAAATTCTCGATACTTCTTGAACTGACCTCGTATAAGTGATTTCGGGTACGGGTAGTGTTTGTGCGCCGAAATTGCACTTCAGTGTAACTATTTAAAAAAAAAATTGCGTTTTTTCAAGGGTTCTTTTTTTTGTATTTTTTAATCTAATAAACATTTATTTCTCGTTTTTTTTGCATTTATTTATATTGCCGAACCAAATGGAAAATTTATTCAGATATAAGTAATTATTCTCCACAATTAGCTGTTCGATTTCTAGCACCTTAAGTTTCCAGTCCTTCGCAATTACAATCAACAAAATCCAAGAACAACCCCTAAATGTTACTGGATTGAATTTAGAAAATGCTTGCTCTGCCCATGGTATACTATAAGTTACTAAAAAATATTAACACCCACTTGCATTTTGTAATAAAGTTTTTAGCTCGTCTAATATACTCGTAAATAGTATAAAATTTCAAGTTTTCTAAAAAAAAATTAATATTTATGAAAAATATCTATCATAAATAAAACAAAATTAGATAATGAAGTAATCTTGATTAATTTCAATAAAAAAAAAACAACGCAAAACTTTTCAAAATAAATTCTTTTTACAATAATTTATTTACAAAAAAAAAACATGTCTAAATAATTAACTATTATTTTCCACACTACTTGCAATCGATCAAATTTTATAGTTTCACTTCATAGAATCGTTGAACATAATTATTAGCGAACTCTTAAGGTATGGTCTTGTATTTATTCAGGATAGATTTAAATATTTCCGTACAATAGTGGGTGTACGATTGCATAAAAATTTGCCATGTTTCATTGTGATTAGTAAAGCCAGCAAATTGCACTTAAATTCGATGCAATTCGAACTTATAAGATTGTGTGCATGAATACTACACGAACATAAACGGATGCAGTTGCATTCTAATTTGTACAAAACAAATCACAAACACGATAGTTCATATGTTTTAAGGTTAAATATTAGTTTAAGTCTATTGTTTGATAGTTTGCTGACGATGGTTAGCTGTGTTTTGTGGCTGGGTTTATTGTTGCTATACGTGTATTATGGCTAATGGTTAATGGTTGATGGTTAATGCTTTAGCTGCCATATGTTGGGGAATTCTTAAATTAGCTTTAAACGCATAGCTAATTCTAGTAGCAAAATTTCTGTGAAAAAGAAGAACATTTTGTAGTCATTTATGCACGACATGAAGTGAAATTCAAGCAAGAGGCGAGTGAGTATATTATTTTATGTTCTTGTCGTTAATATTGCGCACTTGACATATTTGGGCACAATGCCCCAAAACAACTAAAATCAAACTAAATTGTTTTTTCTTATTTTTTTTTTTTGTAATTATTTACCTAAACAAAAAAAAATTACTTTAAAATTATTTACGAACGCATAAAATGAACGTGCAAATGTAAATATTTGAATAAATTTTCTTTTTATATTTTACAAATATTATAAGAAAAAATTTCAAAATTAAGATAATATTGTAGTTTAGAGTAGACTGTAGCGACAATCTTAAAGATCATCTTATCATACATGACATTGGAGTAAACATACATAATACGGAGTTATTATGACAATACTCGACTGTGCCCCAGTACACGGGACTTGAAAACCAAACAATCTACAATATTTTTCAACAATGCTCCTATATTGTGGTATTTTTTTTTTTGGTAATACAATCAGATTCAAATGATAGCAACAAACTGCTTACATGTTGTTATAATTTTTTTTTTGTTTGGTTTTTTTCTTCTTTATACACTTATGATAACAATAAAAATATTTTGTTTAATTTTGGATTTTGCAATGAAACTGATTAAATAGTGACAACATATTCACTTGAAAGAATATCATATCTTTAAGATGATATAATCTGAATTTATATGCTTGAATATACAGGATTAAATTTATTTTGTATTTTTTTTTTTGCATTGGGAAATAATAGTCCTCGCTAAATACGCATATTATTTTAGCATAAAGTTGTGT
Source organism: Atherix ibis (assembly GCA_958298945.1). Classification (NCBI taxonomy): domain Eukaryota; kingdom Metazoa; phylum Arthropoda; class Insecta; order Diptera; family Athericidae; genus Atherix; species Atherix ibis. The sequence continues at coordinate 102,803,737 of OY282606.1, read as the reverse complement.
CATTTCACAATAGGGATTATTTTTATCGAAAGCTGTCGGTCATGGAATATGCAGGAAATACGCTGGAACAACTGAATTTGGATGCTGATTTTTTAGAACAAATTTTATTCAGGACTGAGGCTCATTTATTGTGCGGTGGACTCGTCAATAAGCAAAATGTGCATAAATGAGGCTCTGAAAAACCACAAGTTTCTGTGGAGAAGCCATTGTACAAGGTGCGTTTGTAAGATTCTTTCAGGTTGAAGTTTTTTTTTTTAATAACTTTTAGAATGAAAACAATTTTGGCATTATGTATAAATTATGATAAAATTTCCCAGAGTTTTGGTATTATTTCAGCAATTTCGTTTCGAATATCATTCTTAAGCATCATAATCTGAGGTGCGGTATTTGCCCACATAAGTTAGCTATTTACTCCAAAAATAACAGTCACGGTCATAAATAACACCCGGTATAGCTTGTTAAATTGTAAGGGTATCAGATTCTGTTTGATATTTTATTTACCAACGAAGGATCTGATAGACTTGCTGCGGAGACACTTTGTCATTCTAAAGCACATAGCTAGTCCCGACAAAATGGCAGGTTAACAAAAGCAAAATTAGTTTAATATAGGTTGTGTTATATGTTTCAGGTTGAAGTTTTTTTAAAAATAAGTTTTATATGAAATACAATTTTAGCAAAAAAGGTGAGCTCTTTTAAAAACATTTTTCATAAAAAATTTCCCAGAGTTCTGGTGTTATTTCAGCAATTTCGTTTCGAATGTTATGCTTAAGCATCCAGGTTGTGATTGATTTGTCAGTGTACACCTTTTCCTTCAAGTACCACCTCCCCACCATATGAGGAAATCGGTAGGGTTCAATCGGAGGATCGTAGGGGGCCAGTCGATATCACCACTTTTTGACATTATTCAGAGGGGAAATATTTCTCTCCAATTTTGCATCGTTGTACCACCTGTGTGTGATGTGGCACATGTTCTGTAGCCTTAATTGATTCAGTTCGGGCAGAAGAAAGTCTTCCAATATGTCCCCAATAATGGTCACCAGTAACTGTTACAGCATTGCCTCCAGCCTCCTCAGAGAAATATGTCCTAATGTTGCTGCCGGCCCAAATGCCTCACCATAAAGTTACTCTACGAGGGTGTAGTGGCCTTTGGTGTATTGGTTGAGGATTTTTAGTGCCCTAATAGCGGCTATTCGGTTTTATTAACAAAGCCACGAGGGTGCACTGGTCTTTGATGTGTCAGTTGAGGATTTTTAGTGCCCCAATAGCGGCTTTTCTGTTTTATTAACAAAGGCACAAGGGTTCAGTGGCCTTTGGTGTATTGGTTGAGGATTTTTAGTGCCCTAAGAGCGGCTTTTCTGTTTTATTAACAAAACCACGAGGGTGCACTGGTCTCTGGTATATCAGTTGAGGATTTTAGTGCCCCAATGGCGGCTTTTCTGTTTTATTAACAAAGGCACGAGAGTTCAGTGGCTTTTGGTGTATCAGTTGAGGATTTTTAGTGCCCCAATAGCGGCTGTTCTATTTATTAACAAAGTCAGCCAAATCAAAGTGTGCTTTGTCGCTCATAATTCAACAACAGTCTGCCTCATTGCATCAATCTTTCCAGATGTAAATTCGCTTAATTGTCGCCCAGTCTTCGCTTTATCTCCCAGTGTATGCATATTTTCAAAATTATTTATTACACGCTGAATGGTTGACTTGCTCGGCCTGTGATTAACAGCAAAAAAGTTTCCGTGTTTCCACAATTATTTAAATAAAATGTTTTAATCATTTTAATATAGTGTTGCGGCGTTAGATACTCCATAATAAACTCTCTGCGACTGTCAAATGCCAACAAACAAATGTTATCCAAATCAAAATGGTGGCCAAACAAAATCCATCTGGAACATAAAAAGCCCTTGTATCTATAGAATATGACTTCGTTGTGTGCATTTTTATCTGAAGAAGGAGAGAATGTTACCGTCAATTCTGAGCATTATGGCCGTAAGATAACTAAAATTTTTTAGCCGAAACTTAAAAATTTTAATCTTGTGATACTACATGTGGTTTTAACGAAAGGGTACCACAAGCCACACAACATGACAATTTTTCACTTTCTTTCGCAAAAATTTGCCAGGACGTGTAATTTTTCGATTAAAAAAATGTTGGACTTTATCTTAAAAAAGCTCTGTTGGACTTTATCTTATAAGACTATACAAAATTGCATTTTGTGTGTACACGTAGTAGCAAAATTTAATCAATATTGTAAAATACAAATTCAAAAAGTATTTTATTCAATCTAACTTTCCGAAGCTCAAATTGGATAGTCTTTTATTTAGAATCAGTTCAAACAGAAAAAAACCTTCACAAGCGTTTATTCTTTCTTTTATTTATTGTTGTAAAGAAAAATATCTTATATCACGTAGAGTCAATCTAAATAAATCTCCTCTAAAAGTTCGAAAAGCTATTACCCAGACTATAAACGATTTTTTTTTTAAACTATGTAATTTTAAGTATTTTAAAATTGTTCTTAATGTTAGTTTTTAAAAAGGAAAATTGGTAATAATAAAAGTTTTAAATTTATTTGTTACAATAGAATCAATATTTGATTGGCTACATTCCAAAATTTTCAATATTTTTAAATTGAAACAAAACATAAAATTATATTGAAATTATTTTTATATATTAAATGCACTTAAAATAACAATAAAAAATAAAACTTAAACAAGAGAAAATTAGAATTTATTTTAAGTTAAAACTAAACAGATCATTAAAAAGATATTTAAATTTTTGAAATTTTTCAATTAAAGAAAATTATTCTAGCAAAAAGAAAAACGTCTGTTTTATTATTACAAAATACAACTTATTTACAACCAAATAATTTAGAATTTTTGTAATAATATTTACCACAACGAGTTACTATGTTAAAAATATTTTTATTCTTAGTTTACTATATTTTTCTTGACAAGCAAATCCTTTTTTATGTGAACTAATAAAAAATTTGGTTTGTCATTAACTATATAAAAGAAATGCCATTAATCTTTCAGAAAAATTCCTAATTTAATACTAAAAGTACAAAAATAAACCTAAAATTCAAAATTATCTCAGAAAATTCAAATGAATAAATAAATTTTTTCAGTGATATTATTGTATAAATTTAGCCAACGTACGAGAAATACGAATATGTATGGATGAATGTACCAGTGAACTTTTATATTTACTTAATACCATGAATGAAAACGTCTTCTACTATTCCATAGTGCATACAAGTACTCTAAACAATTCAATTTAATTCTTCAACTATTTCTCAATTGATTTAAATTGTGGTTGATTGAGAGTTTTTGAAGGCGCCGCTTAAGAATATGTTTTTGGCGATCTTTGATATTTGAAAGCTAACAAAATTTCGAACATACAATGTTGGTGGATCAAGCAATTATCAATTCAATTAGAAAATATTTTTAAAGGTAAGAAATATTTTATAGAATTTTCAAAATGAACATTTTTTATTGTGATAAAAAAAATTGTCCGCTCATATCTTATCAACAACCTTATATGCTATCATGAAAAAAAAAGATTAATTAGAAATATTATAGAAATTTTGATAGTACTTTAATATTTCATTTTTCATATTTAATTAAAATTTAGAGAAAATTCGTTTTTATTTTTTTAATTTATTTTAAACAATGTTGATGCCAGCAAGTGTAAATATTTTGGAAGAAACTGATCATCTTCAACTTTAAACATTAAAATTAGACTATTCGTTTTGAAGGTTAAATTTTTTTAAATATAATATTTTTTCAGCTATTCTCTGTGTTTATTGTATATATAATCGTAAAAACAAAACTCAGTTCTTCTTATCATAAATTATTTTTGTAAAAGAGTGTCTGTCGACCCACTTTAATCATATAGAAAAAAAAATTTCCATTCTATTAAATATTTCTATTCCAATTAATTTTTTTTTTATTTGCTGCAAACAGTTTTTTAAAAATACTTTTAAAAATATTATTTTTAGTAAATCCTTGGTTTATTCGAATTTATTTGATGAAAAAAACTTTAAATTTTAGTAATAATCAAAAAAGAAAATTATGTTTACGTATATTTAGATAGGAAATTGTGGAAAAAAAAATTTCTGTTGACCATTTTGAAATTTGTAAGATTTATGGATTTATAGTTTTCTCTAAAATCTTGAATGAAATAATTTTTTTAAATAAATTTTTTAATAAATTTGTCATACAAAATGAATTTAAATTTATACAAAACATATAATATCAGTCAAAAAAAAAAAATTTAAAATTTTATTATTAAACAACAAACAACTGAATTAGTAACAACAGTTCTGTTGAACATAATTCGAAATCGAGTGTTGTTGGTCAACAAATAAACTCCATCACTGTAAGCGCAGCAAACTTTTATTCTTTCAATCTCAGTACAACTATAGTAAACTGTCGAGCTTGAGCTTTTAACCATTGAAGTACTATTTGAAGTAAAATTTTTTTTTTATTATTATTTAAATAAAAAATTGCAAAACTATTAAAAGATGAAAAAACCTATATTCAAAAATATTTATATTGGCCAATTTTCTAAAATAAAAAATTAAAAATTGAATGAATGAGTAACAATGAGAAATGAAGTTTAAAAGCTACAGCAAAGAAACACTACAGTTAAAAGCTTCAAAGCTTTTATGAACACATATGAATTTTACTGTTTCAAGCGACATCTAGTAGTGAAAACCATAACTAACTCTAGGTTTTTACTAAGAGAATGGAAAATTTAATAAAAATATTAACTAAAGTGCCTCTTCCTAACAATCAAGGCTATAAGAAATAGGCCACAAATTATTTTAAACTCGTTGGGGTTTTAATATGTTTTTTTTTTTAAATAAAATATACTATTAAAAATTTTTAGATTCGTGAGCTGATTAGGGGAATATTTCCTAATGGCAACAGCGTAAAGCTCGAATCCAGCCGAGGTTACCTTAAGTTGTGTTTACTAAATGAACTAAAAATAAATATTTTGTGATATTTTTTGTAAAACTTTTATTTAAATTTTAAAAAAAATATTTTTGGGGACAGGTAATTAAATGAAAATAAATAAACTTAATTAAATCAGAAACAACGTTTTCTTTATTTTATTTTGATTAATTTATTTGTCTATATGTATTTATAGTTATGATATTAAATAAAATTATTATTACTAAACCATATTTGAATAAATAATAATAATATACACTTTTCTTTTGTAGTAAGTAGTTTGTTTGTATTAAAACAGAAAAATACTTTAAATTCTATGACTTGAAGATTGTTTAACCAAAAACTATATGGAAATTTGTTATTATTTAAATAAATTTAAGATATTTAAATATTTTGCGTTTTTAAATAATAATTTTACACCATTTTTTAAACAAACAATTTTTAGTTACTTTTTAATAAACTATATTGAACATATATAGTTCAATATAGTAAATAAAAAAAAAAATGATTATTAGTCACAACTATTAAAGTTAATAAATTTCTAAAAGTAGATTTTTTGGGAAAATAATATTTCAAAACTATTCTGACATTAATGTCTAAGATGAACACACTCAACAATTTAGTTGGAATTTTTTTTTTTTTTTAATAGGCGATTTATTATTTGTTTTCTTTAATTAAATAGATATTTTTCATTATTTATTTTTTTTTTAAAATAAATTTTATACTTTATGTAATAATTAATAAATGATTCAACAAAATAAAACTCTTAAACTTGAAATAATATTTATACAATATAAAAAAAGCATAGTTTTTTTCTTGTTTACTATTTAGTCAAACTAAAAATCTCACTCCACATAACTCTGGTAAATTTAGATAAGTTTATCTAAACATACATCGCATAATTTTTATATTTGATTTCATAAAAATAACTATTATCCTATTTTTATCTTTAGAGTATATTATCTATTATTTAGTAAAAAGTTTGTTTCTTACTCGTGACTTAAAAATATCTGTTAAATAATGAACATTTTTTTTTCACTATATTTTTTGCAAATATTTTTAATTTTTATTTCACAATATCTATCTTGTTTCCAAAATAAACTCATTTGTTTTATGCATACATATTGGTTAAATACTAAACGTGCAAGCATCACAATATTATTACTCCTATTTCCATTAAAGAGTGGATAATTTCGGTTGAAAAGGTCGAAGTGTACATGTGCTCCTAATAGTAGAACGTATCGAAGATCCAAATAATCCGATATTTGTGAGTGGAGAAGGAGCAAAGGAAGTATAAACGTGTGGCTAGTTAGTAGAGAAGGTGGATGGATGCTGCCATATTTCCGCAGTTGTAACGAACAGTCGACCCAAGATCTGGTCACGCGGCTGATAGTCATGTGTGATCACGTGGTCCTAACTGCAGACTTTCACCCACATATCCATGACCTGTAATCGTACCCATTCCGAATGTTATCTGCTAGCTCTTTTCAATCTAAGAAAATTCGAATAGGGTATCATGCGCGAAATTCACCATGACAATATGGGAGTAATGAGACAGGCCCTTTACCTGCACTTATACACGTATTTCCAGCAATCAGATCACTGCTTGTCATTTAAATTATTTCATTGGTTATGAAAAGCTCTCAATCGTAACACAACTTATAGTAAAAGAACAATCTGTATTTACCATAACATTTTGACTTTAATGGACAAATTTTCATTTGAGAAAACTATTTTTTGAATCTACTCAAGAAACTGTAACGATTGGTATTTTTTTTTTTGAATAAAAATGCATATAAAAAGGACGAAATAGTTGCAATTTACTTTGCTTCGAACAACTCCTTTTCTTGATGTTGTCAAAAGAAATGTTATTAATCTGAGAACAGATGTGGTAGGGGTGATTTAAGGAATACGTTAAAAATTTTGGAATCAGTAGATGTACGATTGGGGAGCTTTTACGTTAACAAAATATTTTTTTACTGAAAATTTTTCACCACCAAGAAGCGCATACTCTGAAAAGACGCACCTCCAGAATCGTAACTGATTATTATATGGGCCAGAAATGGAAAGCTATTCGCGTCCCATTCACGTGCAGGCAAACGTGACCAACGCTTACAAAACGTTTCCGAAGACAGCTAAACGAACTTAATAAAAGACGTTGAAATAAATAGTTTGAGTGGAAATCAAGACAGAAAATAATCATAATAGAACCAGAAAATTTCTGTACTAAAATAGAATTAAGATTGCTTGTTTCAGGCTAGTATTCCCATTCCAATAGTCAGAATGACCAAGAGAAAACGAACGAAAATAAAAACAATAAAACAATGACAATTTGCAGGATAGAATTTATTTAAAACTTCATTCAACTTTAAATTTGTCCATCGATACACGTTCAATTTTCAATAATTTATTCAGAAAATTACTAAACAATATGTATTTTATTCATTTTCTGAGGAAAATAAATACATATTATAGATAGCCTCGGATATTTGAGAATAAATCAAATAAGAAAATTTACTTAAAGATTATTTCGAGTACTTTAAATATTAATAAAAATGCAAATTTTCTATTAGGACCATAAGGAAATATTTAAATTTTAATACGGTTAAATATTTGTTTAAAAAAATTTTTCCTTTTCAAACTACATTTAGTGGTTAGTTAAGAATTTATTACAAAAAATTATAAATATTTATCAAAATAAATGAGATTATCCAATATGTAATTTTGAAAGTAAAATTTATTAACAAATATTTGAAATTCGAGTTTTAACTAACATTTCAATTATTTATATTGTTTAAGTTTTGCCATTATATATTTATTATTCAAATAACTGCCATAATAATTCTTAAAGGACTCGTCCCCTTTTGAGGTAATATTCAATGAATATTTTGTTCATTTCGGTCTGTAATTCGGCCTTTACTGGACGGATGTTGAATTTTTAAACAATCTAGAGTCTAAGAATTATCTACATAAATACAATCAGTACAAGATAAATACAAGATATTTGAGGCAAATTGACATTACCAAATCTCGAAATTATGGGTCCTGGAAAGTTATCGCATAATCAAGCCAAAATGTATCTCCAGATTTAGTCCAGATTGTTGATATCTTTAAGAGTAAAGCGAAAAAAAAACAGTTTTTATACGACTATAGTATTTAGAATTGTCAGTTTCTCTTTCTTCATTTAAAAAAAAAAGCTTTTGTGCTATTAACATCAACACAAATTTCGAAATTATGCGTCAAATTGCATGATCTTGACTGCCAATTAATACCACCAAATATCGAAATTTCACACAATAAAGCCAAAATTTTTTACTTTCTGTGGCTTGTGGCGATATCTTGTTAAAAAAGCATATGATCTGTATTAAATTTTCCAAATCAGATCAATAAAAGACAGTAATCATACGGTCATAGCGTTTAGAATTGACAGTATCGGTCTCTGCTTTTTCACTTTTTTAATAATAAGAAGGCCTATAACAGCTTCATAACAAAATGCATACCATAGGGTTACTTTTCGTACATAGAATGGGCTGAGTGGGTTTTTAGAGCCTCATATATGGCTTACTGCTTAAAAAAAACCGGCATCTGAAGCCTGTTGATTCAGCATTCAATAAAAATGATCAATAATGTAACATTATCTAAACAAATACAATTATAAATGAGAAATATATTTAACAACTTCATTTGACACCTTCAAACTGAAATGCACATCAAACGGTCATTTTCTGCGGATACAATGGCTTCTCCACAATCATTTCTGAGTTTATTGACTTTAATAGCATAGAATCTAATTTATTTTTTTAAAAAATAGTAACAATTAAAGTGAGTATATTACAATATAAGAAAAAATTTCAGAAAATAAAATGCTCCAAATTGAATCGTCTTAAATTTAAAAATAATTAAGTTGAATGTCTTGCAATAAATTTAGTTGTTGCCAAATTTAAGTTGTATTAACCCTTAAATAAGCATGGCCTTGTAATTATTCTAGTATTTTTTAAAATCAACACAGAAAACATACTTTGAGTAGTCCTTGTAAGGTTGTTCCTGTTTTTGGTATATCTTATTAAAACAAAATCGTTATCCTTTTTTTTTGGTTAAATAAAAAGGATTTTTTTTTTTAAAAATAAAATTTTTTTGGTTATTCTTCCAAGGACTTATCTTCTATTTGACCCTGAAAATTTCTCTTATTCTTATTATTTGAATTGCTACAATTGATTTTATATTAATTACCTTTATTTAAATGGTGAAGAGGGGTTGGTAAACTTTTTACATAAGAAAATATGAACTGTTTTGTACTTTTTGTTTTTGTGTTTTTTTTTCTTCTGTACTTTATATAAATTCTCCATAAAATGTGTGCTATTTTTATTTTGGGGAAACAAAGATTTTGTTTTTGTTGGAAAGAGTATGATTTCCTTTCGATGCGGTGTCTCCGTTAGAATCTTTGTCCATGGTTAGCCACGTGCTCATGTCAGTAGACATGTTTCAAGTCGCACCGATATCCGCGTGACCAAAAAAGCGTATTGCAAAAGCTTGTCTCTTATATAGAGACGACAAGTTGACTTTTATCAAACTCCACCCCAAATAGGAATGATTTCTAGTTAGTATGTGTAACCATAGAATATATTTTATACTGTATTTGGTTAATTTTACTATAGTTTAGGTTTCAATTGTTGCTCATATATTCTTGTTGTCGTCATTGTTGCTGTTGCTGGTTCCGATGTTGTTCTTACTATAAAAATTTATACTATCGTATTTTCTTTGGTTATTTTTTTAATGTATTTTTTGACGTTGTTGAAGTCTTTTATTCCTCGTTTTGCAAATATTATATTCTTTTCATAGTATATGCATATGTTATATGCGTTAGGATTTGTTAAGTTCGATTGGTTATTATTTTTGTGATTTATTATTGTGTTCGTTGCTACTGATGGTGTTGCGAACTACTGTTGCTGTTGCTGCTGCTACAACTGTTGCTGCTAGTGCCATTCTAGTCACTACTGTTAGTATTATTGTTTGATGACGTTAGTATTATTGTTGTTGTTGTTGTTATTATTATTATTATTCTTGTTACTTTTGTATTTAGGTTGCCAGCCTAGGGTGTATTCCTGTCGTAGTTTTTCTTGAGAGACATTCACTCAGGAAAATACGTGTGCTAGCTGTATGCAGTATAATTTGTATCATCTAGAGTTCTAGAGCTAATACTCCTTTAGTCGTGGTCGGTTAGGGCTAGATCCGGTTAATGATATTATCAATTCGGGACGAATTTGCTAACGGAAATTGTAGTGCATCTTATCGAATGTGGGATCATTGATTAAGTTTTTCTGCTGTTTTTATTTCTTCGTAGCAATTGAAATTCTAACAAAAAAAAAAATTAAAACGCACTTAATTATTAATTAGGAAAAACAATAATACTTTATTTATATTAAAATAATAGTGATTGATAACAATAATTTTCTTCAATTTTGAAAAAGTGAAAAACTTACTATTAATAAAATAACATAAAAGAAAAAGAATTTTTTCTAATGTGTCTTCAATAAATTTTACAATTTTTGGATGAAACTGCAATCATAAAAAAGTGATTTATTTTGTAAAATTTATCAAATCCTACAAAAATATAAAAACAAAACCAAAAATAAGAGGGAATAAAATATTTACATTTTTTATGTTAATGTTTAAAAGATGATTTTATAAATTAAAAGTTTTTATGATAGAAAATATATTTTGTGAGTAATTTTATATTATTACTCAGAAAATTTATATTAAACAATTGACTTAAAAAAAAAAAAAATTATTTAGTGATTGATTTTGTGACAACAACAAGGCTATTCAACTATTGAGAAGTATATTTAAAGAGATCTCATTTTACAAGTTCCAAAATTCTTCTCATTAAAGCTAAAGTTATTCGTTCCTATTTATTTATACAAAAAAAACAATATCCTTCGTCATTCTATTAAATTTTCTAATTTCTATTAAATTTGAAACTATTTTATTTTTCCTAAATTATAAATAAATTTTTGCATTCTCAATTGAAATTCTCTTTAAAATTCATCTATGCATTCCTATTTAATTAAATATTAGTTTTTGTATTTAACTATTAAAAAAGTAAATATATTTTTTTGTTTGCTTAAATTTTATATGATGTCAAAAATTTTTTTATTAAATCATTCAAGATTTTCGAAATAAATTTTGTCAAAATAACTAATACCCATTTGAATGATTTATCTGTTAAAAACTAAATTTAGAAAAGAAAACACTTTTTAAAAAATTAATATTATTAAAAATTTTATTCAAAAATATTATAATATTGATAAAGATTTTAATTTGATAAAAATTTTTGAAATTTTTGGCATTTTCGAAATGGAAACATTGCTTTTTTTTTGATCAGAAAAGAATGTTGGTTGGTTTCTTGGCTACTCTCTTTTGTATTTTCTTAAAAGGTACAAATATTTAAGTACATATTTGGAGCTTGGAAATTTTATAATAAAAATATATAAATAACAACGCAATAAAACGAAATCAATTAATTAAAATATCTAAAAGACAATTCTTATATAAAATATTAATTCATATGATAGTTTAAAAAATTAACAAAATAAAAACAATTATACAATTCGTATAATATAATTCATTATATTAAAAATAATTGATATTATAAACATTAGAAAATAAAATATCAAAAAAAAAAATATATTTATATATTTTTGAACATTTTGGCTATACTAGTAAAAATAGCAAACAGAAATATATATGAAAAAAAATTTTAACCAAAAAGATAAAAAGAATAATTTACAACTCAACATATTTAATAACTGTGCTAAGGAAAATATTTATTAAACTAAAAACGCCCCTGCACAGACCAATCTTATTAAAATGGTTTTTTCTAACAATACTAAATCAATAAAAATTATAATAATAGTTAAATACAAAAATCTTATTGACAACTATTTACCTGTCAATCGTTAAAACCATAGTTGTCTACATTAAAACTTTCCGAAAACTATAGAACAAAATTTAATATTAAATTAAATCAATAAGTTTATAAGCAAATAAGTTGGAGATCATCAGTGGTGTTATAATAATTTCATAAAAGATCAAAGAAACAAACAAAAAAAGATTTGTTTGATTTAAATTCATTTAAAGATTTAAATCGAATTATTGTATTTATAATTTGTGAGACAATAAAATAAAAGAATGGGATCTGAAACACCGGTATGCAGTGCATATTATGGTGACCAGGACAATGGAGTTTTGGGTAATTACTTTCCATTGATGTCATCAGCGAAAAACAATCATTCGCATAGTCCAGAAAACAACTGTAACAGCAGCAACATAAATAATAATAGTAATAATAGTAGAAATAGTCCTACTTCAGGCAATATGTCTAATGTGGCACAACAAAATTCAAATTCGACGACGGCAGTAACAGCCGTCGTAACGAATCAATGGAATGAGATGACGGCGGCAAGAGCAGATGCAGCGGCGGCAGCTAATCAAATTATACACCAGAATCAGCATCACAATCAGCATTCACATCAGCAGCAAAATCTCACACAACAACCACAACAACAACAACAACAACAGCCACCGTCACAACAGCACCAGCAGCAGTCCAGGCAAGATCAACAACATCAACAACAATTGCAACAACAGCAAGCTCAGCGACAACAGCATTCACAGCACACTCATCAACAGCATCAAACTCAATCGCACCAGCAGCAGCAACAACAACAACAACAGCAGCAGCAGCAACATCAACAACAGCAACAATCACAACAACCACAACCACAACCGCAACCACAACCACAACCACAACCACAACAGCAACAACAGCAACAGCAACAACCGCATCAACAACAACAAGTACAAAACCAACAAACCCATAATAATCTACCAACAACCTCGAATAATCATCATCAACTGTTCAATAGTAATTTCCATCAACGCATCAGTAACGCTTGGAACCTGTCCAACATATCCTGCTACCAAAGGATCTACAATGAAAATAACTTTCCCAGCTTTAATCAATCGTCGAATATACAAAATGGCGACAACAACATGATCGCGGCTCATCATGCACAACACCAGCACCAACAGCCAAGCAACAAACGATATGCCATGTTAACAGGTGCGTACGTCAGAAAGTTCTTGTTCGTTGTTGTTCGTAAATAAAAAATGGCGAATTCTGATACTTTTGGGTGAGGTCAATTTGAAGTAACTTCCAAGAAAAGGTTTTTATATGTCTATTTCAAAACAATAATTATATTTATATTCTAAAAACTCCTATAATGAATTTAAAATAGCTTCAGAATGTTGATAAAAAGTAAATGGTTTCTATTCCTTTTAAAATCCCTTCAAACAATCAGTAAGCGCAAAAATTATAATCATTTTTTTTAATAGGAATTAATTAATTAAGTAAATTGTAATTTGTCCCAAAGGTAGAACATGAACATCTCCAGTAATTACGCCTACTGTTTTCAGGTGCATCATGTTATTAATCGATAATCAATCCAATTCGATTGTATTACCATATTAAGGGATCTATTAGATAGTCCCCGATCGAGGAACATTTGTTTAGTTAGGGTAATAAAGTACTTTCCTTCATACATAAATTTACGAAAATTGCATTAAAATTTACTAGGTTATTTTTCGAAGTGAATACAATCACGCCAATCACTTGGGATATTATTATTTACACGTGTAGGACAAAAAACTATTTTTCCAGCATTAATGAAACTATAACGCATGAAAAATCTTAAAACTAAAATTAACAAAATATTTTTTGATCATCAACAATCCAATTATTCTTAGATCAATTTGCTGAAAAAAAATGTTATCAATAAGAAATGTTCGTAAAAAATTTACAATAAAAATAATTTACAATAATAATAATTTACAGTAAAACTTATTTTCAGTAAAAATAATTTTCGGTAAAAATAAATTTCAGTAAAAATAATTTTCAGTAAAACTAATTTTTAGTAAAAATAATTTTCTGTAAAAATAATTTTCAGTAAAAATAAATTTCAGGGAGAATAGCTTTCAGTAAAAATAGTTTTCAGTTAAAATAATTTTCAGTAAAACTATTGTAATTTTCAGTAAAAATAATTTTCAGTAAAAATAATTTTCAGTAAAAATAATTGTCAGTAAAAATAAATTTCAGTAACACTAATTTTCAGTAAAAATAAATTTCAATAAAAATAATTTTCAGTAAAACTAATTTTTAGTAAAAATTATTTTCAGTAAAAATAATTTTCAGTGAGAATAGCTTTCAGTAAAATTAAATTTCAGTAAAACTAATTTTCAGTCAAAATATATTTCAATAAAAATAATTTTCAGTAAAACTAATTTTTAGTAAAAATAATTTTCAGTAAAAATAATTTTCAGTAAAACTTATTTTCAGTAAAAATTATTTCCACTAAAAATAATTTACACAAAAAATTTTTATTAAAACGAATTTTCAGTACAACTAATTTTCATTAAAACTAATTTTCAGTAAAACTAATTTTCAGGAAAACTAATTTTCAGTAAAAATAATTTTCATTAAAACTAATTTTTACTAGAAATAATTTTCAGTAAAAATAATTTTTAGTAAAACTAATTTTCACTACAAACTTTCAGTAAACCTTATTTTTCAGTAAAATTAATTTTCAGAGAATAGCTTTCAGTAAAACTTATTTTCAGTAAAAATAATTTTCAGTAAAAATAAATTTCAGTAACACTAATTTTCAGTAAAAATAAATTTCATTAAAAATAATTTTCAGTAAAACTAATTTTTAGTAAAAATAATTTTCAGTAAAACTTATTTTCAGTAAAAATTATTTCCACTAAAAATAATTTACACAAAAAATTTTTATTAAAACGAATTTTCAGTACAACTAATTTTCATTAAAACTAATTTTCCGTAAAACTAATTTTCAGGAAAACTAATTTTCAGTAAAAATAATTTTCATTAAAACTAATTTTTACTAGAAATAATTTTCAGTAAAAATAATTTTTAGTAAAACTAATTTTCACTACAAACTTTCAGTAAACCTTATTTTTCAGTAAAATTAATTTTCAGAGAATAGCTTTCAGTAAAACTTATTTTCAGTAAAAATAATTTTCAGTAAAAATAAATTTCAGTAACACTAATTTTCAGTAAAAATAAATTTCAATAAAAATAATTTTCAGTAAAACTAATTTTTAGTAAAAATAATTTTCAGTAAAACTTATTTTCAGTAAAAATTATTTCCACTAAAAATAATTTACACAAAAAATTTTTATTAAAACGAATTTTCAGTACAACGAATTTTCATTAAAACTAATTTTCAGTAAAACTAATTTTCAGTAAAACTAATTTTCAGTAAAACTAATTTTCAGTAAAAATAAATTTCAATAAAAATAATTTTCAGTAAAACTAATTTTTACTAGAAATAATTTTCAGTAAAAATAATTTTCAGTAAAAATAAATTTCAATAAAAATAATTTTCAGTAAAACTAATTTTCAGTAAAAATAATTTTCTGTAAAAATAATTTTCTGTACAAATAATTTTCAGTAAAAATAAATTTCAGTAAAAATAATTTTCAGTAAAACTAATTTTCAGTAAAATTAATTTTCAGTAAAACTAACTTTCAATAAAAATAATTTTCAGTTTTCATTAAAAAATTTGTTTCAAGTAAATCTGCAATAATTTTGCGTGGGGACGGCGTACGACTGCGACTTCTGCGCTACCGCACTGCTCAAGTTGGCTGCCACTGGCTTATAACGATACTCGTTATGGTCACTAGTGAGTAAGTCGTTCCGCGTCATGTGGAGCTATGGGGAGCTGAGCCACAATAGCAGAGCGTTTCGATACGTACTATAAGCATATGATAGTGTGGGGGTAGTGGTGTACGTTGGATTAGGTGTGGTGTGGGCCAGAGGCGTCGGCGGATATTTACCAATTCACAATTTTCGACACGTGACATCCCGATTAGCCGTTTGTCGATGACTATTGGCGATTGTTGAAGTTGATTGTCAATGTCGGTGTTGAAGGTTTAATGAAGAAATTGATGTGCACACACAGTATTGTAAGCTTTTTCGCTTTAGTATTGTTTGCATTTGCTTGTATGCATGTGTGAGTGCTTATAAGAAAGAAATAACGTGCTCAGCTGGAATTTTTTCTAAATACTATTCTTTCCTCTGTCTTTCCATCTTTACATATTTAGTAGCGTTTTTCTATCAGCAATTCTTTTCTGTTTTGGTTTTTCTTGAATCCAATTGACTCGCCTCCATTGATCGTTGCTCACACTAATAATATTCCATTCTTTCTACACACAAAAAAAAAAAAAAAAAACACAAAATTGCATAAAACGATTGGTAAATTATTGTCTGAAAATGCTGAAGATTTTGCAATTTGTTTTATTTTATTTTTTTTTTGGCAAAAATATACATTTGTAAATAAATTGCCACAGTAATGAGTAGGTGGATACATAGAATTTGGTCAAACATTGTTAGAATTTCCCCAAAATGGTTAGACTCTACAATGAGAATTTATATTTTGATGATTATTTTTAAATATTGAAAAATGGCATTCTGTGTGTATAAAAAAGAAGAAGGAATTAACCAAAAAGAAATACTGAAGACTTTTTACAAATGTGATCATCAGACATATTATAATAGCAACACAATAATCAGATACGACGTCAAGTGACCGTAGTATCTATCGTATATGTTTTGTTGAATGCATGAATTATTAGACAAATGTTATGATGTCTACGCAAATGGCAGATAGGAAGGAAATATACTATTAAGATTGAAACATGTACTTGGATAAACGTAAATAAACGAACTTATATGTACGAATACAGTAAGACTACACATATCTAGAAGCTTTAAATTGAAAAGAGCCGCCAGATCCGTTTGTGGAAAATATTTTTTTTAAACATTTGTCTGGTGTTTATCTTATAATTAAGACAATTGTTTATATTGTTCATTGAAACCTTCTTGACAATTTATTTCACATATTCATGAGAAAATTTCGCCGCTACCTTTTGAAGTAATCATATTATTTTCATAGTTTATTTTTAATTTTTAAAAGGAAAACTTTTCATATAGTCTCCTAAAATAATCACAGTAAAATTATCTAAAAAAAAAAGGTTGATAACAATTAGTTAAAATGTTTTTATCTTAAAATTTTTTAAAAATATTATTGAATTTTCTATTCATTTCTATGGAAATATGCAATTTTTCTTGTTTGTTAAATAGAAAATACTATTCGGTATAAAATAAAGTTAGTATATTAGAAAACATAACGAAAATATTATCAATTTGAAATGGTAGGAAACGTAGTGGACAAGCCATCTCAGCTATTATTGTATGAGAGTTAGTAGCAATTTTTCATTTTTCTGAAATTTTATTTGGAAACTTTTCAAAAAAAAAAAAAAATGATTTACGTTTGGATAGCAAAACAATCAACATGAAATGGAAAAGTTTGCACTACGACAAAATTTTCCATTTACATTGAATGGATTGAAATTCACTGTCCAAAAAACCATACATTTATTATTCAGATTTTCTGTATAAAGATGGATCTGTGAAAATTCCAATAAAGTTCGAAGTTTGGGGCTCGTTATCTCTATAGACGAGCATACTCCAATTTTCATAATAGGACTTCCTGTAAATGGAATTTTTTCTTTAGTTTATTTTTTAACCATTCATTACGCACTTCAGTTATTAATTAATTAAAGGAGAAAAAAAAACAAATGGTAAAATTTTGTTAAAAGCTAAAAATTGGGAAAGTTTTTATTTAAAAATATTTTCCATTCTTTGAAGCTTTTATTGAATTTTTACACAATTTTTCTGCTTGTTCCGTTTTGTGTTTAATTTTTTTTTGTTATTGATTTTTAAAAATAAATTCGAGTTTTTACTATTTATTTTGTCTAGAATCTATGTTGATGATATTAAAATTAGCATAAAAAGTTCTCTTCAAATAATATTGCATATTTTCAATGAATTTTCATTATTCTGGCCTATCGAAAAAGGCTAAGCTTTTTTCAGTTGGTTTTCGAGCTTTCATTTTCTTTTTGTATGATAATTTAAAACGCGTTTTTTTTTTAAAATTATTTCTCAAATCTAAACAACTTTCGATTTCAATTTCTCGAGCAGATTAAGAGGATACTAGAAGAAGAAATTTAGATGATTGAGAAAAACAAAAATAACAAGAAGATTGAATAGTTTTAAGTAATTTTGAATATTTTGTGCATAATGATTTTCTGTCAAGCGGAACGACTAAGAAAGTGAAATTTCTTTTCAGCTATTGTCTTTTTTTTTATGCGTACACATTTAAATATGTTTTTTTTTATTGTTTACATTTGTATAGTTTAAAAAAAATATATAGAAAAAATGGGAAAAAACAAGCGAACTCTATTTTTTTACTGGGTGGAACCTTTAAATCTAATTAAATAATGTAGATTTTATTTAATCATTATTTAAAATTAAAAAAAAAACCATTTTTTATCAATTATTTGTAAATAAAACTTAATAAAAGAAATATATTTAATGGTTATCCAATTTACGCTTTGGAATGTTAAGCTAATTAAAAACTATTTGAAATTCAATTTTTTTATTAAATTTATAAATTATTGTATTATTTTTATTTTGCTACTATGAACAAATAAAATATCAAATATCTGCTATGAGACTCCATCCTTTCATGATGATTTTTGTAAACGTTTTCGCACATGTCGGGCTATAATTCGGCTTGGTTTTAAAATTCTCTGATGTTTGAGAATTGTCTGTATAGAGATAAGCTTTTGCGTTATTAACACCAAAAAATTTCGAAATTATGCGTCAAATTGTATGATCTTGGATGTTAATTAACACGACCAAATATCGAAATTTCGCACAATAAAGTCAACTGGACTCGATTTTTTAAAGGTAATATTCAATTAATCTTTTGTTCATTTTGGTTTGTAATTCTGCCTTTACTGAATGAATGTTGGATTTTAAAAACTCTAGAGTCTAAGGATTATCTACATAAACACGATCAGTACAAGATCAATACAAGATATTTGAGGCACATTGACTGGAAATTACGGGTCCTGGGAAGTTGTCGCACAATCAAGCCAAAATTTATCTCCAAATTAAGTCCAGATTGATATTTTTAAGAGTAAAGCGAAAGAAAAAATCAGTTTTTATACGACTATAGCTTTTAGAATTGACAGTAACGGTCTCTGTTTCTTTATTTTCAAAGAAAGTTTTTGCACTATTAACATCAACAAATTTCGAAATTATACGTCAAATTGCATAATCTTGAATGCCAATTGCACTACCAAATATTGAAATTTCTCACAATAAAACCAAAATTTGTTGCGTTATGTGGCTTGTGGCCATATCTTGCTAAAATCTCATATGTTCTATATTAAATTTTCCAAGTCAGGTCAAAAAAAAAAATTAATCATACAGTCATAGCGTTCAGAATTGACGGTATTGTTCTCTTCTTTTTCATTTGTTAAAGAACATCTTCAGAACAAAATGTATACCATAGAGTCACATTATGAAAATACAATGGGGTGGGTGGGTATTTAGAGCCTCATATATGATAAATTTCCTTATTGCTTATTATTGATCCTCATCGCTGAAGACAATTTTGTTCAAAAATTCAGCATCTGAAGTCTGTTGATCCAGAATTCATTAAAAATAATTAATAATGTAAAACTATATAAATAAATGCAATTATATATGATAAATATATTTAACAATTGTCAAATAACAGAGTTACTCGTATTTTTCCGAACTACAAAATGAATAGCCCTCTATTATCAAGCAGCTCATTATTAAAATAAAATAAAAATTGATTATAGTAAATTTTATAAGAGAATAAAAACAAAGTTTTTATAATTTTCTAACTGAAATTAATTGATAAATTTCAACGTTTAAGTTTGTGTATCTCAACACAATCAACATAAAATATTTTCAAATAATTACCTTTGAACATAGTTTTTACACAAAATATATTTTTAGTGCGTCATATATACTCGCACATTGTTATTGGATTAGAATAAGTTATTGAAATAAAAAAAAAATCGATTATCGAATATCTTTAAATGATGTTTAATTGGTTTACAATTAATAAGTTCAAAAAGGAAAAAAAAGTTCAAGGAGATGGTATCGTTATATGAGTATTCAATTAATATTATATTGTTCATAAATAATCGAATTATAATAATAGTTTCCAAAGTAGAAAGAATTGAAACAAATTTTAATTTCATAAGTAAGTGAAATTCAATGAAGATTTGTATAAAATTTGTAAACACTAATATGAGTGAAATTATATGATAAAAAATATTGGAAAGTATGTATACCTTAAGGGGTAAGGGGGTGATTTTCTTTAATATCTTTTAACATATTTAACCAAAAGAAAATTATGGATATAAAAAAAAAGAAAATGCAGAAAAGTAGAGAACAGAACAAACAAAGAAACCAACAAGAACCATAAATGGACTAAAATAAAGAAAATGTGTGTCGGTAACTGTTGGCAATGGTATAACTTGTGTGGAAATTCGTGCAATTCCACGTGATCCATCAGTCACCTTTATCGATCGGATACATGACCACAATCACGACGGCCTAACAACCATGGTTCTGAGTTCAGCATCATTTTCGTAACGTTTCCTTAAATACACTGTAAATATGTAACTAGTATCCGTAGAGTTCCACTCCTGTCAGCCTCTCACTTTTATATAAGTCTAGGGGGTGTTCATGGCAGTGCACTGGTGGAACTGGTAACCACCATCATCCCATCTGAGGATATGGAAGGAAATTTTAAAACAGCAACTTATACACATACGTCAGTCTGTTTGGTCGTATTTAGTTTGGACTTTTATATTGTAGAAATAAACGACTGGTAAATCTTTGCAGCCATTTGGACTTGTTGTCTCCTGCGTATGCAAACACATCCGGCAATGATGGAATAAATTTTTTAAATCTAGAACGCATATTTTAATTAAATTTCAAATTCAATTCATGTAGTTTATCTACACAAACTTTACGAATGTAAATATTTTTAATATTTATTCATCATTTCTAAGTACTTATATTTTTATTTTTTTTTAAAATAAATACTGTATAAATGTTTTCAAAATAAGGCTCAAAATATTTCCTTATATCCATAGTAACATATAAATTTGTTTATAAATATTTGCCAACAAAAAAGAGAACATATTTTTAACCAATAAAATCTAAGAAGTTTGTGCTATCAAATTGGATGATAAGGAATCTTTTCGCTATTGTATTAATATTTTAATAAATTACTACCGATTATTCATAAATGAAAGTATTTATATAAAATTAATATTGCATTTATTGACAATTTATCTATAGGATCGTGTTTAATTGCATATGCATTTGAAATTATTGGTTTATATTCTAAGATTTGATAATGATTTTTTTTAATATTATTAGTTAGAAAAGAGCAACTATTGCGTTACATCAAAAAATGGCAACTTATTTTTAACAAAAATAGATACAATTAAAATCTTTTTTTTTTCTTCTAATAAAAAAAAAAGGCATTTATATAACTTTACCACAAAGAGAATAAATAAAATATTTCTTAATTTTTTGATTATAAATAAAAGAGCATGTGAAAAAGCAGCTTTTAGATCATAATCCAGATAAATATATAATAAAAGAAAGAATATCTTTTTAATAAATAGCTTCCCATCAAATATATTAGATACAAAAAGTAAAGCATAGGAAGTTTGGCATAATAAAAGTTATGCACACTGAATAATACTCGTACAATAAAGATGAAAAGCTTAAAACAATATAAAAAAAAATTTCCAGTGTAGAAAAACTGAAGAAAATGAAAAAAAAAATACCAACAAACTTATCAATTTTTGATTCAAAAAAAATTATTTTTTGGTAATTTTATTGTCTTTTTTTTATGGTTTAATGGCAAGAGGTGATAGATGTAAGGAGGGTGGATTAGTTAACAAAAAGAAAATGAAAGGGGAAATGATTTAGGAAAAAAAAAACTAGTAACACTTTCGCTTTCTACTTCAATAGTAAGTCATTTTAGTTAAGAAAACAAAAAGAAATGATCAACATCAAATTTAAATATTAACATAGTATTGGTATGTGAAAGCTTACAAAGAAATATTGTCCAATACTCAAACATCTTTGAATTTTCGAAGCAAAACAAAAAAAAACTTTACTCATAAGTTGAAATTATTAAAAAAAAAAATAATAATAAGAAGAAAAATACCAATTATAATGGACACAAATAAATTAAGGAAAGGTAAAATTAATCATCTTTTTAAGATGGTATTTTTTTAAAGCGTAGATAAAATAATTGGAAATTCAAAAATATAAAATGGCAGAGATCGATTAGTATAAAACTATTTTCTTAAAGGAGTATATTTTTTTTAAATGTTTTTTTTTTTTAGGGAATGTGTTTTAAAATGTTAATCAAAAAAATGTTTTTGGATTAGTATAGTATATAAAAGAGGAAAAGATTTTTGTTTAGTTCATAGGCTATTTTGAACTTTAAAAAAAAAACCAAACGATATGATTACTGACCGTTCGCATTTTTATATTAAGGCAACAAAAAAAAACTGTCAATATTATCTGAACTTTTCTTTTTTGACTAATAAACTTTCACTGTTTGGGCAGAAATATACAAAAACTTGCAGTTAATTTCGTTTATGGAACCTATTTAAAAAATTACAAAAATTTATATGATACTAAAAGATATCCGATCAAGATAAAAATGTATCTTTTGATTAAAAGAGTTAAGAAGAGAAAAATCAATAATTGAAATTTTTTATGAACAATTTTTGCTCAATAAACGACGATTGTTAATTATCAAAAATATAAAAATATTTAAGAACAGTTATGCATAAAATATCTTACTAAGATGCCCTAAAAAAATATATATATTTTTTTAAATGAAATTTTCAAAAGATTTTTTTTTAATTTTCTCCAATGTGGACTAAAAATCACTGCATAAGAAGAAGAAAAAGCAAATAAAAATAATAATTTGTTCCAGTATGGTTTTGTATTAAAATTGCTGCTTCCTCATCCAATACATAACCTTAAAAACAAACAGAATTGCATTCAAATAAAAAGCTTTTCTTATCATAAATTTTGCTCACAAATGCTATAAAATGATAGAGAATTTCAGCAAAAATTTGTTTGAGCTAAAATTTAAACTAATACGGAAAAATATCTGAAATTATAGGAAAAATATATTATTTTAAACTAAATCGATTTCAAAATAAACAGTCTACTATAAGTTTTGCTCAAAATTGCTATAAAATTATAGGACAAGTTAAATAAGATGATTTATTTGAGCCAAAACTTATAGTAATTGGGAAAAATGACTAAAATTATAGCAAAACTAAATAATTTCAAATTACCATAATGTTATCCGCAGCTTTTTTTTAACCATAATTTTTACTCACAAATGCTATAATATTATAGAGCATTTCAGCAAAAATTTGTTTGAGCTAAAATTCATACTAAAACGGAAAAATGTCTGAAATTATAGGAAAAATATATTATTTTAAACTAAATCGATTTCAAAATAAACAGTCTACTATAAGTTTTGCTCAAAATTGCTATAAAATTATAGGAAAAGTTAAATAAGATGATTTATTTGAGCCAAAACTTATAGTAATTGGGAAAAATGACTAAAATTATAGCAAAACTAAATAATTTCAAACTACCATAATGTTATGCACAGCTTTTTTAACCATAAATTTTGCTCACAATTGCTATAATATTATAGAGAATTTCAGCAAAAATTTGTTTGAGGTAAAATTCATACTAAAACGGAAAAATGTCTGAAATTATAGGAAAAATATATTATTTTAAATTGAATCAATTTTAAATAAACTGTTATACGCAGATTTACTATAAGTTTTGCTCACAATTGCTATAAAATTATAGGACAAGTTAAATAAGATGATTTATTTGTACCATAACTTATAGTAATTGGGAAAAATAACTAAAATTATAGCAAAACTAAATAATTTCAAATTACCTCAATATTATGCGCATCTTTTTTTAACCATAAATTTTGCTCACAAATGCTATAAAATTATAGAAGAATTCAAGTTACATTATTTATTTGAACCAAAACTTATAGTAATAGATTAATAATAACCAAAACTATAACAAAAATAAATAAGTTTGTTGAAAAAAGAGCTAATAAGATCGTCGAGTAGGAAGGAATTGAATTCCTCATTACCCACTTTCATGAAAGTGAAACTTATTATGGGAAGTGAGGTGGTATATGAAGTTTTTTTTTTTAATAGTAAACTAGTTATAAGAGAGAAAAAAACAAGTAAAATCAAAGTGTATGAAAACGCGGATCCATGAAAAAAAATGAGTACAAAAGAAATTGACGAGTGCTCCAAAGAAAATTGGTTGGAGAAAGACTAGCAACTGTACGTGTACGAAGAATACGAGTACAGGTAACAGAGCTGTGAAAGAAGTGGAAAGAAGGAAATGTTGGTCTATTGGTAAGACCTCTGGAGGGGGTGGAGGGGGTTATTGCTGATAGTGAGTTAGTGTAGGGTTTTTCGAGAAAAAAAGCTGTAACAAGTATGGGGAGTGCTCATGCTAATCGCTTTCGATTTCATTTAGTTTCATTCCGTTTTGCTTCGTTATGGAATTTTATGTATGCCAATATGCCAATGGGTAGGCTTACGTTAATCTATCTTTCTCATGTATTCGAGTCTATCGATGTGTTTTTCTATGTTTTCTGAATATGACGAATTAGCATTAAATCATAAACCATAAAATGTACTAGTCACAGTTGCTTACCTACGCACACTCGCCCAACATTAATGCATACCTTCATGAGTACACATAAATTCGCTTTGAATTAATTTAATTCGGTAGGAGAAATTATGTGACACATACTGTTAACATATTAAAATTGCAGCTTTTTTTGGTTTACACTTTTTTTCTGCTATTAAAATTTTTTTTGACAAACAAAACGGAATATTTTTAATTTTTACGTGAGTGGGAAAATGAGTGGGAAAACTTTTTTCTTAGTTTCCAGTATCTCTTATTTTTACCTTTCTTACAATATTTATGGTATTGGTGATTTGGTTGGTGTAACCGCATTGATAATCTGAATTTCGTTGTAACTATATAGGTTTGATGAAAGAAAAAGTGAAATGTCGAAAAGGGAAGGAGAAGCGGTGCGCTTACTTGTATCTTAGTTACTTTGATCTCCGCAATGTACAATATTTTTGATTGTCTTCCTTATGTGTGGCCTCTGGGTCTTAAGGAAAAGCCCAAAGATTCTATTTTCCTACCGTCGATCATATGAAATATCGGTCAAAAATGAAAGGGATTTGAATATATTATCCCTAAATTGGTTTTTTTTTGGTAGCATTTAAAACACTCAGTCTTGTTTTTAATTTGACATTAAAAAAAATTATAACTTTCTTAATTATTGCAAAGTTTTAAGAACAGGTACTTTTTTGGTTATAACTTTTAAGACTATTTGTTCTTCTAAAAAATTATAGTAAATTACAATATATTTTGTAGTTTTCTTTCCTGATTTATCCAATTTGCACTTTGCAAAGTAAACATTTATTAAACGAATTTTAAGTTCAAATTTTTATTAAAATTTTTAGTTCATTATAATGCTTAATTTTTGCATAATTCGATCCTTTTAAAGTAATTTTTTCAGGAATATTTTTCACCATATTTCGGGCTTTAATTTGTCCATTACTTCTTCAAAGTTTAAGGATTGTCTGTACTAAATCGGTTTTTAGCGTATCCTTATAATGGTATTGTAAAATCGCACATTTTTTTTTAGGTATCCTTATAATGGTATTGTAAAATCGCACATTTGTTTAGGCAAACTGACAATATCAAATCAACAATTATGTATACTATGAATTTTTTGTGCAAATGAAGCTTAAATTTGTCATATTTTATTTTTCAAATAGTCATTTTTCGCAAATAAAATCGATTTATCACAGTCAATTGTGGTTTTATAGAGCCTCATATACATATGACAATTTTGCTTATTAACATATACAACGAACGCGAAATGAGAATCTTCACTGAAGAAAATTTGCTTGAAAAATGAGCATCTAAAGACTGTTGTTCTAGTGCACAATTGTCGTATCTACTGCGCAATTTTAATAAAAAACTATAATAAAACGATTCAAATTTAAAAATGGCAAATTTCAATCTAAATTATTGTTATAATAAGTGATTTTTTTTTATTTAGTAACAAATTAAAAAGGGATATACTTTTCTAACTACAAAATGGATAGCCTAATAGTTTTTATAAATATGTCCGAAGTAAATTTTTTATGAACAAATTCATATTTAACAATTAAAAATATTTTATTATTATGAAAAAGTTTTTAATAATTTTTATTTATAAAAAATTTAAAGTTAAATTTGCACTTCTTTATTTAATTTTCTAGTTGTTTTTCTGAGATTTTTTGATATTTGTTTTGCTAAAGTATTCATTATAATTTTCTGATATAAAAAATGGAACTTTTTTCAAAGAAATATGATCAGGTACGACTATTCTTTCCAGTCAGGTATAATAAATTATATTTTTATCACATCAAGATTAGATGCCTTGCGTTGGTACTTATCAGAATCAAATTAAATGTACACATTTCACATGAACACAATTACTTGTAAATATAATGACAATTAAAACAATCTTTATTAGCACTATACTATCTAAAAAAAAACTATTACTAATAGAATCCGAGCCACTATGGCAATATGAATACTGACAGTACCGGTACACACTCCTATTTTGCGGATGTTTATTGATCGTAACGACTGTGAAATGAGTATGTGGAATTTGAAAATCATTAGCGAAACTGGATACAGCGGATGAGATTTTTCTGCTTTTATTATTTTCTATACAATTTCCTCAGAGGTAAAAAACAAGATACCCGAGAAAAAACCAAACCTAATGTTAAAATTATCGGAAAAAAATTGTAAAAAAAAACAACCTCAACACACTAATATTCTAAGCGTTGTTGGATTAATTTCGAATTAAAAATATTTGCCTTATAAATATTCACATATGAAATGGTTCTCCCTTTCGTGCACGTGCTTGGACACATGTGAATATCTTGTGTGTCCGGAAAAACAGGTGAAAAATAATAGGAGGAAAAAACTACCAGTATCGTGGTAGTGTACTCGTATGGAATAGTGTGCAGAAAATTTTTGTATTTGGCATGGGGTAGCTACCGAGCCGAGGGAACTACTGAAAAGGGCAACTTAAATTCGCATTTTTCACAGCCTTACATGAGATGCATGGGTATCCTCCCACCCATTGCATCTATGAAATAACCGCGTCGTCATTCATATTCACAATATATGCTGAAAGCTGGATCTCATCCGAGAAGAATATGGAGATGTGTTCGCATGCTTGATTTATGGGCGCGCGAATAAAGCTTGAATCTCGTATCCCCACCATTTCTATCTATTTGGCCCGAGCGCTTCGGTGTTTGGTTGATTTTCTATTGCCAGCATATTGGACGGTTTCTGTCAAGTAATTGTCGTCTGACGTCCATACCTTCCGATTATCACTACACATTCAACTATCCACATTACCATTCATTTGGACAAGGTAATGGAGGTGAAGTCTGGTGGCTACCGTCAAGCCGCTTAGGCTTGCTCCCCTGCTATTGTGTGTACACATTCCCACCCAAACAGATAACGACCAGCCAAAGTCATATCGCAAACTTTAATGTTATTAACAAATATATTAAAGTCCGTAATTATGGCTGACAGTCGTTGTCAATATTATCGATATGCTAGTGTGAGTATTCACAACCAGCCAAATTGGAAACGGAGAGTCGTCGAAGTCGGAATTGCGGAATTGAAATTTTTGTATCGGGAATCGAAATCAAAATCGAAATGCGCGAATCCGAATTCGAAACAGAATCAAAGTTAAAGTTCTGTGATCATTAATTCATAGAATATTTTTCGATAATTGTGTGAGCTCGCAAGTAGTTACTTTTTACACGGTATCTAAATTAAACGTATTCGATTTATATGTAAAAAGCTTAAATAAAGTCAAGCTCTTACCGACAATATAAATTTGTTGTAAGACTTTTGTTACCTTTGCATTGCATTGATTTGTTGGTTTTTTTATTTTTTAAATCAAAAATTTTGAGCGCCAAATTTCCGGAAAAGCACAAATCGACTTTAAAGTAAATAAATCGACAACTATAAGATAAGACAACTGATAAATTTTTTGCGAATAACTTTCATACAGAATTGAAAATCTTATTAGAAATATATAAAGTAAAATAATAAGATTTGTAAAAGAAACATGAATGA
The DNA here is from genome assembly GCA_958298945.1 of Atherix ibis. Lineage (NCBI taxonomy): Eukaryota > Metazoa > Arthropoda > Insecta > Diptera > Athericidae > Atherix > Atherix ibis. Next base: position 102,775,486 of record OY282606.1, on the reverse strand, counting down.
AAAAAATAAAAGTAAACATTGAAAAGACAAAGAAAAAAAAGCTTTTTGTTATACGCGGTTTTTTCGACTGCTTGTCACTGAGAAAACAAGCAACAATAGTCCACAAAATCTTAAAACAAGTACGAAAAAAGGTTAAAATCGGTACCTTTTTTATTTGTTTCGAATTCGTTTCAACAACTGAAGACAGTACGACGAAGAGGAAGAAAACACAACAAGTTGGAAGTTAAAGTCACAGTTGACGACGGTACGGAATGGTCGAAGAAGTGGAAGTTACCAAAAGAAAAGTAAAACTGATCCAACCCAACATTTTCAAAACTCTCACCTGACTTGATATTCATTCGCGTCTTGGTTGTTTTGATTACTGCATCGTTTTACGGTGTTCAATATTGACTATTTGCTCATATTCGTTAGCTAATGTCCGTACGTGCATATCAGAAAGTAAACATTTTTCTAACTTGCTCGATTCGTGTCGATATTGACGGTATATTAAATATTAATTAATAAGAAATCTGAAATTTTGGTGAAGACTTTTTAATTTATTTCAAAGTAGTTGAAAAAATATTATTACAAAAAAAAATAAATAAATAAACAAAAAAGCTTCAATTAAATCTGAACAATTATTCCATGGAAAAAATTGCTATACAAAGTGTTCCGATGACTTTGCCAAAATGTATTCAATTCAGTGGCAAATCTTCTAAACTTCATCTACAATCTTTTAATTAATTTGAAAACAGTTTGTTTTTTTTCGCGAATTTTGCGCGGGTGGTTAAAGACAATTTTTTTTATAAAATAAAAAAACAACAAAATTTAAAAAAATTAAAAATAATTTTAAATATAATTAATATAATTGATTGTGCTGCTAAAAAAAAAACAAAATTAACTTAAAAGAATTTCTCAAAATATATCCAAAAAAATATTTGTTGCAAATAAATTAACGCAAAAGTTAAAAAAATAAATAAATTTTGTTAGATTTATTGTACGAAATACTATTATAAATTGTGGGAGAAAACGTTTCATTAATGCTATTGAGATTAATTTCAATTTTTTTCTAATATTTGCCTTAAATATACAAACATACATATATGATTTAGATACATCTAAGTGTAATACAGTTTGATGATGATGATCAGCAGAATCTTTTTTCGTTCATAAATTGGTCTTTGCTTTACTCTCCAAACTGTAGGCACTTTCGACTCTAGTGTGTGTGTTTCTGTTGTGTATTGAAAAACATTTTTTTATTATTTTTTTTTTTTTAAATAAAAACAAAACATTTCTAAGTGAAATAATTCTATAGCTTCACCAATTGGGGGGCATATTATGTTAAACGGGAAAAATTGAATTTATGCAAAAAAAAAAAAAAAAAAACTAACTAAAAAGCTTTTGAGCTAAAACAAACAAAAAAAGGCTCAACAATCGTAGATTTTAAAGCAAAATTGGACTTACCATTTAGAATAAGTGTAAAAGAGAACCGAACCATAGACTTGTTGGGAAATAAACAGAGAGAACGATAAATAACAAGACATTTGATAGAAATAAAAAAGAAAATAAATAAATTTCTAACATTGTGTGATCCGGCATGTACTCATATATTGTCTTATCATGACATAGTCATAGTCCCCTGCGCCTTTTCCATCTATCTATCATATTATAATAAAAGCCCAGTTGTGCTGCTGCTGCTTCTACTACTGCTGTTGCTGCTGCTGCTGCTGTTGGCTTAAACATATTTAATTTGAATATTTGCGACGTATGTGAAAACGTTTTAATACTAGCTGTTGATTGTTCTGTGGAGTAGTAATTCCCGAGTTTAGTACTAATACCAGCTAGTAGTGAAGAGCCAACAGCTACTACTAGGCCAGTATAGTTAGTAGGCCAGTAGAGTATAGAACCAGCAGTGTACGCCGTCGAAGCTGGCCACAAAACTACAAAAAGTTAGTGTTCGCGGATTTTCATTCAATTTTTTTTTTTGCATTTTTTTTTTGCTACAAATATTACTTAATTTTGGTGTTGTTTTTTTTTTTGAGCAAATTACAAAATTTTACTTTTTGTGCATTGTGCGTGCTTGTATAGCGATTGCCGCGCATCGTAATCGTATTAGTGAAAAGTGCCGTCAATTCGTCAAAAGCTTTTGGCTATCATTTTACATATTAAAAAAAAACTCTACGTAATCAAGAATCTATCAACTTGCCGCTCCTATTCTATACTCACAAAAAAAAAAAAAAAATAAACACTATTGTATACATATCTACCTACCTATCTAACTATAAACATACAACTCCATTCAGTATCTAAATTGTGCTATTGCAAAAATTATTGATATTTTTCTATGTTTATTTTCTGATTTTCTATTTATTTATTAATTTATTTTATTTTAATTAAAATTGTAAATTAATACAAAATTCCGATCAAATTCTGCTTAGAATTTATAGTGTCTATATTCAAATAAAATCTCGTGTCTCTCTTGTCATGATACTTTCGTGTCTCATCCGAGATATTTACTCTCTCGTTGAAAATTGTTGAGCTTCTAAACTCGTGCGGATAGTGCGGTTCGGTTCTACACGATATATTTAATTCGATACGATACATTCTTAGATAAAATAAAAAACAAAACACAAAATAGCAATTCTATATACACACACACATGTAGAAATTTGAAAACAAAAAAAAAAGAAGAAAGAAAAACACTCGAAGAATAAGAGAATAATATTAACAATAAAAGCTAGTATTAGTAGTAGCAGAGGAGTCGGGAATCAGAAAATATCTAAATGTGTGGATGGATGTCGGCGATTCTCTATAAGCTTAACGATATCTAACAACACATCCAACAACAATAATAAATAGCAGGAAAAAAAAGCTCAAAATTGAAATGATCATTTGAAACGCATGGAATACCACGTTCAAGGTCAAACTTTTTTGTAATAAAGCTTTTGTACATAGATCGTGATAGAGGAAGAGCGGAAGAATAAAACAACCACCAACAAAAAAAAAATAGTACCAAACGGAAAGAGAATACTACATGAGGAAGGAAAGAAATAGACAGAGAATATTCTTTACATAGAGCTTTTCTCTAGTTTTTTTTTTTTTTTGATATTTATAATAGAAGCAATTTTTTTGAAGCTTTTAATTTTTGTGTACATCTTAAATTACGATAGTTTTTGTTGGACAAAAAAAAATTAAATAAAAACTGTCAAAATTTGAATAAGAACAAAAATTCCTCACAAATTACAAGTGGTTTTTCGTGACATATATTTTTTTCTCTTAGCAAAAATTCTCTATATTTAAAAGATATGCACTTGAAAGAGCAGATGAAAAAAACAGATTTTTTTTATTTTTTTTAAGAGTAATGACTACTATTGTGTTCAGAGAAATTTTCCTAGTAAAAGTACAAATATATATAATAATAAAATATATTACCTTATAAGTATTAAAAGAAAAAAAGTTGAAAGAAAAATTCTTCAGATATAAATTGGAAAGCTTTTTTTTTTTTAAAAAACATTTGAAGCTTTTTTGTAAAAAAAAATTAATATTTCCAAAACAAAGATCTCAGTTAAAGATCAGAAAATAAAAATCTTTTAAATAAGATTGAGTGACTAAAACATTAATTGGTATTATTAAAAATATAATTAAAATTGATTATTGTTAACTTTAAAGTATAAATCTCCAAAGTGGTAATATACAAAAAAAAACTTAGCTTCTATTATTGAATAATTTTACCAAACTGCATCAAGTATGCTAGTTACTATAACAGATATTGGAAAAAGTTTATATAGTAAAATAGAATATATTATTATGTATTCTTGATGGTATGTTAATATAGTATAAAAGAAGAAAATAGAAACTCAAAATCAAATACGAACATAAGACAGAAAGAAATCAACCTCTTCAATTATACTATATTCAAAAGGAAATTTGGTTGTTTTTTTTTAATTGAGAAAAAATTGACAACCAAAAATATAAATAAAGGATAAAAAAGTCGTCTTTTTTTATGAAAAATAAAATTATCTGAATGAAAATCTTACCGATGAGAATGGATTATCAGTTACCACCTCAGCAGACGCTGTCAATAGGGCCTCCGGCACCGACAGCGTCACCGCATTTGCAACTTTTGCAAACTGTTCATCAACAACAACATCAACAACAACAACAGCAATTGTTGAATGCAATGCAACCACCGCCACCGCTACCATCGTTGTCAACATTACCATTACAAATAGTTCATACACTACCCCATCTTGGGGCTGGAAACGGTTTAAATCAACAAACAATTAATTTAAGTAATAGCAGCAACAACAATAGTAGTAATAGTGGAAATACAAATACGAATAATAATAGTAATAGTAATAATAATAATAATAATAATAATAATAATCCATCACAACCGAATAATAATCATGGAAATCATCCAAATTTACCGCCACCAAATCATCTAATCCTTCAGCATCATTTGCATCATTTGTCCAGTAATACCAATTCCATTATTCATAATGTATTAAATGGCAATAGTAATGGCAGCAGTAATGGTGGCAATAATAATAGCAACAACAACAACAGCAACAGCAACAACAATAATAATAGTAATAGTAATAATAGTAGTAATAATAATGCGACAAATACAAATGGTAACAACAACAACAACAACAACAACACCAACAATAATAATAACAATAATAATCATACACCAAATCACAACCACAATCACAGCCACAACACCAATAATAATAATAATAATACAAATACAACAAACGGAAATGATGAAAATAGTCGATGGACACAATTTCAGGTTCAACAATTATGGAGACATCATGCCTATTTAAATGGTAAAGTGATTATTGAAAATCCATTATTTTTTCATTTGTTCTATTATAAAATTTATATTTGATTTATTAGATTTTTATTTTTTGTTTATAAAATTTATTCAATTAATAGAAAAATTATTCACAAGATTTGATATTATTTATTTTCAAAAAAAAAATAACACACTAATTCTGTGTGCACTTCGTTTATGATATCATCCTTTAGTGAAAAAAAAAATCTTCTGTTCAGAAAATTAAGAAGTTTTTACTATTCGATGTTTCATCATTCTTGTTTCTAGCTGTTAATCAATAGATGGCAGCTTCGAAAGTGAAACCTAACCTAATATTATATTCTCTGATTGATAACTCAAAGAAAGTGTCAATAATAAAATTTATTTTACGAAAACTTACTGGAAAACTTAAATTTTTTTTTTATTCACTAAATTTGTTTTGAAAAAATTGAAATATTGCCAAAAATTTAGAAAATTTTTTTGAGATGTGGTTTTTTTTTGAAAAAAATTCCTTTTTTTTTTAAATATTAGCAAAAAAGAAAGTAAATTTGAATATGAATTATAAGATTTTAGTTTCTTTGGATATTTTTTTCTCTATATAAAAGCATGTCAGTAAATAATATTGCGGGAGGGGCGGAGGGGCTGTTGTTAGGTATTAGTAAAATATGTTTTGCTAAATTATATCATAGAAAACTATCGAAAAGAATCAAAATCGAATCAAATCAAAATAAAATCGAATTAAATTAAATGAAAATCAATCGAATGTAAAAGTACACAGAATCGGTGAAGGAGGAGAATATGGTGGTTAGTATTTATAAATTATGCCTTGTGCTGATGACACGAGGGGGAGAGGGGTCTTAAATTCTCCTCTTACAGTTCTGCATGTTTGACGACACGTGCTTCTATTTTGTTTACTTAAGAACGCAACCGGGCAAAGTGGAGTCGATTTCATTCTTGTTAGTCTTCGCGTTTTTTTTCCGTTTATGATTTTAAAACCATTTTTTCCACCCCCGTTTATAAATTCATTTACATATGCACACGAACATCAATATACAATTTTGTTGGTATTTAATAAAATTTATTCACAATTTTTTTTTGTGTGTTCCTGTTCATCTATTTTGTCCTATTAAGATTTGTTCGTGGTGTTCCGTTGGCTCGTGTAATTGGCGATAAGACAATTACACACTTTCAATATGCACTGCACTTTAATGCATTTATTGTTTCTATACTTTTTCCTTTTCTATTTTGTTACGATCGTCAGCCCACTCCATTGATGATAAGGTTCTAAATACGTGTTCTTCCTAAACAAACTATTTAGAAAATTGTATTAAAACCAAAAAAAAAATTAAATCATAGTATTTATTATAATAAATATTTTATTTTCCAATATACCATATATATAATAACGATTTAAAAAAAAAATAATCAAATGATTATTGGAAAATTCACTAAGTTGAATTCCAATTGATCTCTTAGTGAACTTTCTCATCTTGAGTCAATTAATAGTCTTTATTGGAAATTTGAAAAATAATTTATAATAATTATTGCATAAATTTTATTGGTTTTTTTTTATTAAAAAAAAAATAAAATAATTTCGTATTATAGAAAATTGTTATTTGATCTGATTGTGAATTCTCTAGGAAACTTGGAAAAAATTTTCATTTTAATAAATTTTATTTTAATAATTATTTACATATACTTTTAAAGATATTTTTTTAAAATTCTGCGCTTCAATTTTGATGAGTAAATAATGGAAAAAGGCATATTAATAAATTGTTTATAATTAATCAAGGAAATTCAATCAAAACACAATTCCTTATAAACAAGCTATTTAAAAGAAGGCCTAAAAATATCCTTGAAAAAAAAATATACAAAAAATAATTTTTCTTATTAGTAAAATCACTTAAAAATATATTCCATTAAAAGAATATTATTATTTAAAGTATTAAAATACTACAAAACTAAATACTAAAAGTAACATTATCTTATATAATGCAAATGTTTAATAATTTAGGATATATCGAAAATGTGTGTGTGTGTGTGTTTTTTTTTGTTTTTTTTTTTTTTTTTCTTGTAATGTAGAAATTGCAATGCATATTATATGGTGTATAATAAATCATTTTCGTTGAATTCATCTGAACAAAGTTATCTGTTAATATGCAAAATCTTATTTGCGAAATCTAGCATGGTATGGAATATTAACTGTTAGACTCTGCAGCCTTAAAGCTCCATATTTGGACTTGAGTGAAATTTTAAATTTTCCCAATTGTAAACCGAAATTATCTCAACATATATTTACCAAGCATAAACCAACAAAAACCTATGTAGCATAATTACAAACAAGACGATTATTACTAGATTGCTATTATTTGAGCATTCTTCATAACTACGATTATCTACAATATTCCAGATTTTTGTATAAGATACAAACTTTAAGTGTGGTTTGTCTTTTTAACTTAAAAAAAAAGAAGAAAACAAACAACAAAAAACAATATTATTTTTATTTGTTCCTGTTATGTATTCAACATGTTTAGAATTGTCTTTTTTTATTTTTAACAACTTTTTGAGCATGTTTTTAGTTGTTTCTGTTCACAGCACTATTATTTGGATTGTTACTATCCAAAAAAAGAACATAAAAAAAATATAATAAGACGTATTTTTTTTTTGTAAGTTATTTTTGCCCCACTATACAAATATATGCGATGTTGTACATTTCCTCGATTTTACTTTCATTTGAGCAACTTTCACTTTTTCGGCTGTTACTTCAAAATTTAATGAAAGCGCTGTCGCATATATACATACATACAGACACACACACACACACATATATATATATATATATATATATATATATATATAAAACAAACGGGAAAATACAAAAAAAAACACCAGAAATATTGAAAATCTTTAAGTAAAAAAAAATTGAAAAATTTTGAAACAATGAGGAAATTTTGCGTAAAATAATTTTTCTGTAATTCTGTAACTCTTAAAGAAAAACTGAAAACAACAAGAGTAATACTAAATACTCTTTTTCTTTTGTTGAAGAAAAATATTTAACTTAATTTTTTTTTTGTAATATCTAAACTTATTATAGAAAAAATCTCTTGCATAACATCTAATAGAAAAACATTTTTTTTTTAAATTTTTTAAATAAATTTAAAATTTTTTTTCCTATATTTTCAATGGGGAAATTTTGTATTGTTTTTTATATAAAAAAAGATCATGTTTAGATGAAAATAGTGAAAATCTTTGTTTAATACAGCATTAAAAAAATACTATCATAAATTATAAAAGTTTGAATATTTAATTAGTTACTATTTTTTATAAATAAAATTTTTTTACTTCTGATAGATTAGGTCAGTTCAAAATACTTTTACGATTGAATTTTCAAAACCCTTAAAAACTTCGAAAATAACGATTTATCTTGTTACCATATAATTTCACTTTTACTATCTAATTTATTGGTTCTCAGTATAGTTTATGAATTATTAATTATGGGGGAAAAAAATATCTTGTAAAAAATATGCTCCATTATTGGTTTTATTACAATAATTTTTTATACCATTTAGCAGTTTTCTTGAGGAAAAAAAATGAGAACTTAAATACCACAAAAAATAAAAACAACAACAACATTGAAATGAAATCAAAAGTTTTCCAAAACTTTGGAATCCGAGAGTATCTTTTTTATGTTTGTATATACTCTAACTTGGCTAATAAGATGATGTATCTTAAATCTTTCATCGATTTTATTATTTGATTTTGTGTGATCACATATCTACTTCCTTTTCTCTTTCTTTTTTATTACAATATTATTGAAATTTTTTTTTTTAAACTCAATTTCAACAAAATAAAAAAAAACATAAATAAAAATCAATAATAAAAATTCGAAAAAAAATAATACAAAAAAATTAGCTTTTTCTAAAAGTATAAATAAATATTGCGGAAGTTATCAATCTTTATTGAACGGAATTAGTGAAATTTGTTTTATATTTTTTTTTTACTGTGTAAAATCCAATTCATCGATCGATTAAGTCTTATTTATACATAAATATACGCGTAATACATACATACGCATTTACACTTATGTATAAATAAGTGATTTATGCCGAATTATAATAAAACTGTTGATCTTACCATGTAAAAAATACATAAAAATGATATATTTTCTTATTTATTTAAAAATTTCGAATTTTTTTTGATGGTATTTTAACACTTGTTTTGCTGTTACAAAATGATATTCGATATAAAAGCTTTCAATTTTTTCATTTTTTTGTTGTCAAAAATCGATCTTTATCTAAATTTTCATTAGGCTTAAAATAAAGTTTTTTTTCGTAAAAATTAAAATAATAATTATTTTTTGAGAAAAAATTAAAATTTTACATCTTTAAAACTTATTTTTTCTAAATATTTTTTTTGGTCAAAAATCGATCTTTATCTAAAATTTTCATTATGCTTAAAATAAAGTTTTTTTTCGTAAAAATTAAAATAATAATTATTTTTTGAGAAAAAATTAAAATTTTACATTTTGAAAGCTTATTTTTTTCTAAATCTGAAGAAATATTTTTTCTAAATATTGTTTTTTTGTTTTTTGTCAAAAATCGATCTTTATCTAAAATTTTCTTTATGTTTAGAATAAATTTTTTTTTCTTAAATTAAAATAATTATTTTTTGAGAAAAAATTAAAATTTTACATTTTTAAAGGTTATTTTTTCTAAATATTTTTTTTTGGTCAAAAATTGATCTTATCTAAAATTTTCATTATGCTTAAAATAAAGTTTTTTTTCGTAAAAATTAAAATAATAATTATTTTTTGAGAAAAAATTAAAATTTTACATTTTTTAAGCTTATTTTTTCTAAATCTAAAGAAATATTTTTTCTAAATATTTTTTTTTTGGTTAAAAATTGATCTTTATCTAAATTTTCATTATGTTTAAAAATAAAGTTTTTTTTCGTTAAAATTAAAATAATAATTATTTTTTAAGAAAAAATTAAAATTTTACATTCTTAAAGCTTATTTTTCTAAATCTAAAGAAATATTTTTTCTAAATATTTTTTTTTTTTTTGGTCAAAAATCGATCTTTATCTAAAATTTCCTTATACTTAAAATAAAGTTTTTTTTTCGTAAAAATTAAAATAATAATTATTTTTTAAGAAAAAATTAAAATTTTACATTTTTAAAACTTATTTTTTTCTAAATCTAAAGAGTTCTCCAATTTGGAATTTGGTTTTTCTGTAAAAAGAAATAAAATAAATTTTAAATTCTGATTTTTATAAATTTTTTTTTCGTTATATTTTCTTAACCTTGCCGTTTTTTTTCTATTAAACATAATTTTATTCAAATTATCTATCGTGAGACTTCTTGAAGAACTTGAACCTTTTGAAATAATTTTGATATCTTTTTTTGCACCTTCGTGCTGCAATTCGGGCTTTATTTAATGGATATGAGTTTTTAAATACTCTAAAGTTAGAAAATTATCTGTGTAAGGATGAACTTTGACAAAGACTCAAAAGAAAAAGTTTAACTACGTCAACTCACACAATTTTGTAGCACAAATCACTTACCAAATCTCGGAATAACGAGTCCTGGAAACTTTTCACAAAATAAAGCCAAATTTTTTTTAATGTTTTTTTATGGTCTAAATTAAAATCGTAAAGTTCAGGTAAAGAAAGTTTATTATCCTACGGCTGTAGCGCTTAAAGTTTATAGTAACGGTCGCCCCTTCTTCATTTTTATTTCTAGAAATAAGGTCCAGTAATACCTTCAGACCAAAATGCATATCAAAGAATAATTTTTCGTAAATACAATGGCTTCTTTGCAGTCTATCGGCAAAAAAAATTATAGTTCGGAAAGTGACTATGGCCGAACGATCATATTTGTACAAAGTTTTCATAACTTAAACGTGTTGGTTAGTAGTTTAATTAAACTATGTTTAAAATGACATTTTTTAATTTAAATTTAAATAATGATTTTTTTGAACATCTGTTAAAGAGCATGGCTCTTTTTCTTTAAACCACGTATTGGATAATCCCCTACTATCAATCGTATCAAAACGATAGTCTTCATATTAAGTCCTAGTAGAATCGATTTGTAGTACTTGGAATGGAAATTTTTCAGTCCCTCCATTTTTTTTTTTTTGGTATTACAATATATTTCTGCTAAGTTCTTTTTTTGTTTTTAATCCTTAAAAGAAAACAAATTTTCATTGATCTTATTTAAGATAAAAAAGTAAAAATTAAAAATAATAATTCATATTCATCTAGTTTATCTGAAACTTTATTATTACTTGTTGACTTGTAAGCTAAAGCATTTTTTATATACAAAAATAATAGCAAAATAAAAGAAAAAACTTTAAAAGCCCCCACGGCTCCTTTTCTAATAAAATCTTTTGTCCATCGTTTTAAGTGATTTGAAAATACTTTAGTAGCATTCTTCGGACATTTTAATTCCATCGTTGCTTTAATTGTAATCGTTGCTTATATTGTAGATAGCATGATGAATGAAATTTATTATATCGAAATACGGCACTATTGAAATTGTCTGTCAATTTGTGGAGAAAGCGAAAGCTTATTCTCCCAAAAAAAAAGAAGAAATTAGGCGGCGGCAAAAGAAAAAAGCAACAAGGAGTCTCGACGATAATCCAATTGAAATGAATCGAATTGAATTGTATTGAAATTAAATCGAATTTCATCGAATTGTAGTTATTGTTAGACGTAATTTCAGATTTTACTATGCATACTGAACGTGTACGTAAGAGTCGATGAACATGTCCATATGGATCCATTTCATAAAAATGCACTTAGACACCGATGTGAGTGGGGCAAGCCGCTTTTGGAACGTTTTCCGTTTGTATTTTAATTTTTTCTAAATCTATTTTGCTTTTTATACAATAAAATACAACAAGTCCAATACTTTAATAAGAATCATTGATTAAATATTCAACAAAAACGTAATTTTTTTTTATTTATTTTACATGTGGTTTGTTTGTGAATTTCCATTGAGTGTTTTTAGAGTGAGTGCCAGGATAGGTAGTAATGGCGCTGTCGGGGAGAAATTGGTGAAGAATGTATGCAGAAGTCATAATGAGTTGACATTTTCCCATTTCCAGGTATATACGCACGCGCTCTGTGCTAAACACTCGTATTCTGATAGTGCACATGCAATGCTTTGTTAAACATCTTTTACTATAGTGTGCGCTGGCCTGTCAACTGCATGTGATCTCCATGTGAATGAGTTTTACCTTTTTTTAAAAAGGTTTTTTTCAAGCAATTCAGAAGCCTCCGCTTTTCGGTCCGCATACATCAAAACACATGTTTTCCCACCATAAAAGATGGATTTTGTAAAAAAAAAAGTGAAAAATCATTTTCCCTTTTTCCAATTTGAGCTTTTCATGCTACTTAAATGTAGTATTTATTTTGCTCATGCGCAAGCACAGAGAAACGAAAATCACCTGCGCATTGTGAAGTGGATGGAAAACCTGTTCAGATTGTCGTCGTATTGTCATCCAACTTTATGTACAAAAACATATACGGAATATGTGCTTAGATAGTCAAAACTACGCAATCAGTGATTTTTGTATTGCATAACAACATCAACCAACAATATTCAATTATCGGATGCAATTTATGCGAAATAATGTAATAGACGTACCTGTTCGTATAAGATAACAATCTGCCCAGAAGTTGTGAGGACAAACTGATCTGTAAGTGAGAAATTCGTAACCACAAAACTTTGTAATTGTAAGAAGTTCGTAAGTGATACACGGGAAAATTTATTATGGCTTCCTATTGATTTGGATTTTTTTTTATGAATTGTTTTTATTTCTGATCTCATATAAAGAGACAAAAACAAAATTCATAGCAAATTTTTTTTGTGAACATTTTTTTAACAAAAAAAAAATATATTTACAAGAACTTCAAATTACTATAAAAGTAATTAGTGCCAAAAGGATTTATCTTAAAGGCGGTCAAAGATACTTAATACGAAAAAAATAATTTTAATTTTCAAATTTGCACTGAAATATATATTCTAAACGCCACGACACTAAAGACCATTTTGGTGGCAAAGGATATGGGGGATAAGGAAATTAACGTTGAAATAGATTTTTTTTTAGGGAATAAGCGTAGGACCTGTACTACCGGGCCAGTTATTATTCTTCTATTTTAATATGAATGTTGTTTAATCAACAGATTTTATTTTTGAATGTAATATTTTTTCAGTAAGTTCAAAAGTGTTCACAAACTTAGTCCTAACAATAGTATATAATTTTTTGTCCTTTTCCATTATATTAAAAGTAAAAAAAAAGGTGTGATTAGATTATGCACATCCATTTACGAAATACAACTTCTGGATTATTTTAGAGATTGGATAAATAATTCCATAAATGGCAGTAAAAAAAAAATTTGCAAAAATAAAAATTTAAAAAATTTAATAAAAAATCCATAAAACATAAGTAAATTTTTAAGAAAATGCAAATTGCTATGGAAAATGTAAGTAAACACACGTTCCGTAAAGAAAGAATGTTTCTCTTGTCGGGGCCGTTCGTTGCGATTATGTATGACGGGCGTTCGTCGTAATGCAAACGGTTTCCTTGAACTTAACCGTCGTCGTCGCCGAGGCTGTTTTTATTGCCTGAATGCTGCTGCGTCAAAGCATTTTCGAAAACGAAAAAGTCTCAATGCGACCGTCCCCAGCCTCATTGTCTGAAGCAGCCGATAAACATGAATTGTGCAAAGAATGTTCTTGGCTTTGCTGACACAATTTCATTATTTACCATATAAATGGGGGGACTCATGAAAGTATAATTCTCCACCTATTCCGTAATCGATTATTAATAATTTGTTGTTCAAAAAAAAATTTTCTTTTCTTTTAATTTTTTATGTAATAAGTTTTCTGCCAAAACAAAATATTTTTGTTCTAGATTCATTTTTGCTGACTTCGCAGTGACCGACTAAATGCGCAATAAAATAAAAAAATTAACGTAAAATTCAATATTTATCATAACAATAATAGTTAGTGAAATTTATTAAAATTCTCCGTGAAAGTTTAATAAAAAAAAATACTTTGTTGGGGTTGTATGGAGTTAAGAGGGAAGGGGGAGAGGTAGGCGGTAGTTCCTGGCATACGTAATAGAAATGTTCATTTTCTTAAAGTTTTTTAGAACGAATGATCATTTTTCTATTCCTTAAATATAATATAAGAAATAAATTAATTTTATAATTTAAATTGTAGAAATTATGCTTTAAAATTTTTTTATTTGAAAAGTTCTCTCATTTAAAATGAGATTGTTTTAAAAACTAAACTGATTAAAAATCAAGTTTATAAGCTGTTATCATATTAAAATATGCGCAAAAACTACTCTGATATTTCTTTCTATACAGAAATTTTATAAATTGATAAAATATATACACCGACACTAGTGAAATTAACTATAAATTATTAATTATTAATATCTATAAGTTCTGGTAGTGGAAGAATTTTTATATAAAAATATTTGAAAAATTAAGAAAATATTTGAAAAATCAAAAAATATTAAACTTAATTTGATTGAAATGTTAATCAATTTTCATAGGTGGCGAACTATAATAAAATTATATTATGCCTGAAAATCTTATCTAAAAGTTATCTTTTGAATAATATTTAGTAACAAAATCCAACTTACAAAAAAAAAAAAAAAAAGATTATAAAAAATCTGAAAATCTACTTATCATTGTTAACATAATGGAGCAATAAAAAACAATTTCTAAATTCTCTTAACCAATCCAATTTTGACAACAAAGCAATAGTACACGAAAAGAGGATCTTTTTTTTTTTTTTTGGTGTGTGTTGAGTAAAGCTTAGATGATTTTTGTTTTTAAATATTTATTTAATAATTTTAATAAATGTACTATGAACAACCGGTCTAAAAATAAACCAGTTTAATTTCTTCGGAAGTATACCCTCTATTATAGCACGTATATTTTTTGCTTGAATTATTTTTTTCGGAAAAAAAATTTCATGTCAATCACTAAATGAGTTTTAATTTTTTTAAATTTAAATGTTTATTTTTTTTTGAAATTGCATTTACTATTAATTTTATTTTTAAAATAAGTGCATACGTATAAAATGATTTTATCATCACAAAGTAGAAATTGTGTAAAAATTATTTGAATTTTTTGGGCGGTATTTGCAAACGGTTATTTTAAAATGCAAAAAAGAAAAACAGAAACGAAAGCAAGCTTTACGTATTTTAGAAAAGCAAGCTTTCCTTCTAAGATTACAATCGTTTATTATTGAGTAAAAATATTTACATGACTTTAAATTTTCTTCTGTGATAAAAGTTCATTTCTAATGCGCAACAATTTTACTATTAAATAAGGTAATCAAAATTTTATGACTTCAAGACCTCAGACAATGATAATAAAATCGATGATGAATACATTGTTGTCTGATGCTAATACTAAATAAAATATAATATTTATAAACATTAACAACAACCACAAAAAATTTCAATTTTCTCAATATGAACGATCTTACAATTATAACCTTTTGGCAACAATGTATGTAAAATGTAAGTGCGATGTTACAAATTAAAATCGAGTATCTTATATAAGCTTAAAGTTGTACAAGTAAACGTAAACAAAAATAGAAGAGGTTTTTCCGTTGACACAAAGAAATTTGTTGAGGTAGGATTTGTGATTCATAGCCATAAATGTCATAAATAAAAATTTATAGTATTTGACGACTTCATTCATTTAAAAATTCTAATATATTTTACAATTTTTTTTTCTATTCTAATTTTCCCCAAAAAAATTGTTTACATACAATATAAACGTAAACAAATATTTATGCGAATTGTTTTTTAAAATATTTCTTTTAATTTTTTGTACTTTAAATGGTTATCTTATTTACTCTTTGGAAAGTACAGTTTAATATAATTAACTTTAACAATTTTAAAATATATTATTTGAATCTGTTATATTACTTAAACTTTGACATTATGATAAAAATATAATATTTTTCTCCTGTCTGCTTAAAAACTTTTGAAATAATTTTTGTAGACTTTTTAGCATATTTCGTGCTATAATTTCGCCATTACTTAAGAGGTTTTTAATGCTTAGAAGTTCAAAAATTACTTGCGTAAGAAGATAGTTTTATAATAAATAGTCTAACGGCGTCAAACAGCACGATCTTGGCAAACAAATGACGCGTCTACGAAACTTTTCGCATAATAAAGCCGAAATTTGTTGCGTTGTATGGCTTGTGGCTGCTTTTTGGTAAAAACACATATGATATGGATTAATATCTCAAAGATCAGACCCAAAAAGGTTAATTATCATACGATCATAGCGCTACGAATTACCTGTAACGGTTTTTTCCGTTTTTATTTGCAAAACATGTCGGGACAGTAACACTTTCAAACTAAAATCCACACAAAACAGTCACTTCTTGCGGATACAATGGCTATTTTATATACAGTTGTAGGTTTTTAAAGCCTTTTATATATTGTAGTAACTGAGCTTTTTAAAAAAAAAAATAAACTTCATCGCTGAAGACAATTTTTTTATTGAAAAATCAACTTCCAAAACCGAAACATGGCAATGCTAAAATCGTAATTTTGTAAAGAATATTCTATAATAATAAATATTAAATAAAATGGCATATATTGTCCTAAATAAATGTTACTCTTAATAAAAAATACACTAATTATATGTGAAATTATAATATTTTACTTTCAAAACCTTAAAATGAATAATCGGTTTAACTGAAAAAGCTCAATACTACAAAAATGCTCAAACTAAGTTTCCTTAAAAAATAAAAATAAAATAAAGTAAATTTTTCAAGACCCATGTACTGTAGCTTTTTTTATAATATTATAATTTTAAAATGTTTGAGTAATTTCCCCCCTGATAATATTAATAGTGGTTTATTGTGTATGACTCTTAATATTATAAGGGGAAATCACGCGAAACAATTAAAATTATTTTATTTTCAACTAAATTCCAAACAATTGGTTATATTTTTCAAATTGTTATTAGTAACTTAAATTTTTTTTAATAACTAATAAAAATATGATGAAATTATTAGAACAAAAATACAAAATGGGAAAATTTAAAGACTTCTCCTTGGACTTTTGACTTTTGTAATGAAAACTAAATTACAAACTGCGCAAAATGAATTTTTATTTTTGTTTTTCTTTTTTCATTTTAAAGAGGTTTATTCAGGATAGAAAGGATCTAAGAAAATTTGTACTTGTTTTGAAATATTTATATTGTTTTTGCGGTAATTAGTAGGTGGAAGAATTTAAATAGGAATAGTGAAAATAAAATTTTCCCATTACGAAAACGTCTAGAATATTGTGACTTTCTTTTTATAAGCCAAAATGTTTTTCAAGTGAAATTATTAAGTCGCAAAACTATTAGTAAGAAAGATTATGTAATCGATGTGGTTTTTATATTGTATAGAAAAATAGCAATTTATAATTTATTGATAATTAAAATTATTTAACTGACATTTCGAATATCTATAAAATATGAATTATTAGAAAAAGTCATATTTAAGAAAATTGGAATTTCCGTTAAGAAAGTCTAACCTTGAATGAAGGTTTCAAATGAATTTTCTACAATGACATTTATTACTATAATTTTCTTTTCAGAAAATATGAATAATTCTTAATGATTTTTTGAATTAAAAAAATTAACAGAATTTAAAGATATTTCATCTAATATATAAATTGAACAAAGATAAAACAATTGGAAAAATCTCAGTAATTGCATTTGATATAAGTAATAGGTTATTTTTGAAGCGGAGTTCATTCTAAACAAATAAATGCACCAATATTTTTAAGAAGAAAATTAATAATAGTATAATTAAAATATTTAATGAAATTTAATTTATTTTAAGTCGCACAATTTAATAAGTAAAAGTAAATAATTTCAATATACAACATGAACATTTTCACAATAAATATTCTTTTTAATAAGAAAAATGCAATATTTTTTTTGTCTAGTTTAAATGTTTTGAAAATTTATAATTTTATCATTAAGTCAATAACAATAGTTGAACTTGAACTTAAGAAAATTTTTACTCATAATAGAAAATTGTTATCTTTAAAGAATATTTGTAACATTTATAATTTTATAAATGATTAGAAAATGTTTGTACTATTTTTATTGCTGCATTTTTTTTTATAAACTGATAAGAGAATTTATATTTGTTTATATGAAATGCAATTCTAGAATGCACTCAATAGTTTTTTTTATTGAATTTTACTCAGAAAACTTGTTAGTCATATTTTTATAAACTATAAATCACAAAATAAATACTAAAGGGACTTTTCTTACCAGTTTCTTTTTTTGAATCTAAAAAATTGTATTTTTTTCGAATTTTTGTTTTAATAACAAAAAAATTTTATTATTAGAAATTGTATGAAAAGTTCCAAAAAATTTCATATTAGCAAAAATTTAAATTTTTAACGAAATTTCCACTGAAAATCCTAATTATTATGATGAAAGTATAATTAAAATATCAGATTTCGATGCAAATTTTATTTCATTCTATCGCTTAGTTTCGAATTAGCATCTTTAAGTTCAGATTTTTCGGTTCAAATTAAAATCTTTAAGTTCAGAAACCAAAAAAAAAATGGTTTGTCATACGGCCATTGCGACCAGAAATTAGTGGTAACAGTCTTTTTTTGTTCACGTTAAAAGGATAACGGGCCAATGACTCCGTCAGACCAAAATACACATTAGACAGTCACATTTCGTGTGGGTTTTTAGAGCCTCATTTAGGGTAATATTGATGGATAATGTTGTAAATATTTTGAATTAAAAATGAAAACTAAATTTTTTAACAATTTCAAATGGTAGCAATATTTAAAAAAAGAACAATTACTAAGAAAAAAATAGCTAATATATGTAAAAAAAAAATATTTATTATAAATATCTCAATATTTTGAAAAAAAAAGAAATTTTATTCCATATATTTTTGTCATAATAAGTCAAGTTTCTTAGCATCTGAAAAAAAGCTTTTCATAATTGATAAGTTATTTTTATATTTTTAAATATGAAAATAACTGAATGAGACTTCCTGGGAAAAAAAATATTATTTAATATTTGTGGGGACGGTTTTTTTTTTTGGTGTTTAAATCAGAAGTATAAAGGTGTAAGTTTAAGAAATTATCTCTTCAAACTCAAAAATATAATTGAAGAAATTAAGTTTTATTTTTATCAATTTCGATTATTGTTTATTACTATAATAATGTACTATATTTTTTTGTTGTTGAAAAGATCGTAATATATTGCACAAAAAAAATTTTGTTGGAATAGGTTTGGCGCAATTATCCGCCGGCGCCTCTAAAGCCAAACCGTATAACTCTACTATCAGTTAATTTTTTTTTTTTAGTGAATAATTATAAGTTAACATATATTCTTAATTAATATTTTTGAAGGAAAAAAAAAGTTATTAAAATAATAATAAGATGAATAAAAAATTCTAAATAATAAATCAAATACAAATATTTTTTCTAAGTCGGACGGACGATTTTCATCTAAAATATTAATTGTGATCATTTTATTATTGGTTATTTTGGATGACGTTCACTATACAATAATTTTGATAAGATATTGTTTGTAATAGCGAATATTATTTTACGGAATAATGAAAATATTTATTTACTTGATAATTTTTCTTCCTGAAATTTTCTTTGAAGTATACTTATTCCTAGAAGAGATGGAGATTTTTTGAAAGTGCCGCCAACATAGTAAAATGTTGTTGTAAACAAAAAATTTTTTTTTTCTTTTAAATATTCAATATAATTTTCCAAAGTTTTGATAATAAATAATTTCAAGTGTTGAGTTTTTAATTGCAAAAATTAAAGGAAGCTAAATAATCAACTCAAAACTTTCTTTTAAAAACCGACTTGCAAGAAATTATTTATCAACAAAGAAATTGTTTTTTTATACCAAAGACTTATTTGCTTAAATGGATTTTTATATTGTTTGTTTATTTATTATTTAAATAAATATTGATATTTCTATTGATCAATATCATGTTTGTTATTATTCAATTTGATTCAGAATTTATTGTCTTGTAAGTTTTGCGATAAGAGAGGAGTGCCACTTTAAGAATATTAGAAATCAAAATCTGAATTGTTAGATATTTGCATATGATTTTTTTTCTTCTTTTATTATAAACTCAGTTATATATACATCATTTTTATATGTTTTTGAGTATGATTTATGCTTAATAATGGATAGAAGGGGAAAAAAATCACTGAACATTGTATATAGAAAAGTTTTTGGTTTTTAAAGACCAATAGGATTTAATTAAACCTGAAAAGTATACAAACATATCAATGGACTTATATAAATATATCTATTATTATAAAAGTTTGTTTAGAATGACAAATTATATCACGTTTCTTGAATAAATTCAATTATTATTTTCAAGTTGTTTTCTTTCAAATAATCACGAGGCTCTCTGTACTCTTAGAACGTGAGATTATTTATTCAGTCATAGTAAAGCTAAAAGATACAATTTCTGTTCCTATTCGAATTTATAAATTTTTTGAAGTAATTTTTCGAAGAAAAAATTATCAACTATAAGGGTTGCATTATAATAAATTTACTATTTTTTCCCCAATAACATAAAAGAGTGTAAAATTTTTTTTTGCAATTATTTTGTGAAGAAGAGTCAATAACATTATGAGGGTAAGGAACTTGAAAAATAGATTTTATAAAAAAAAATCCTCAATTGTAACTAAACAATAGAAAATGGGGAATTTGAAATTAAACAAGTTTCCTCCTTTTTTCGTATTGGATTAAGGACTGAGCATACTACTATCGCAGACTTTCAACCATGAATGTCATCTCCACTTCCTAAAATACTATCTCTCAGACCGATATTTTCTCGGAGCTGAAAATATTGAGTATTTTGACAATTATCCTAACTCCGCTGGTGGTCTTCAGGGAAGTATCCTATATCCCATCCTTTATAACATTGACACCTATTCCTTGACACAATGATATTCCAAACGCAAAATCCATCCTATTATCCTTCAGAATCGCTTCCATTCCTTAAAAAAAAGTGAAATTGGGTGTAAATTAGTAAAAATTTAAAAAAAGAAGTAAACGATACAAAGAATTACTCTGTTTCCTAAACAATAGAATAAAACTGACATTAAAAACTAAATTATTACAATACAAAAAGGTCTAAAACCAATATGGACATACGGACTCAAAATTTTAATAATAAGTCAGCCCGTTCTGGGGCGTTCTCCTTTATACATCTTCCGGTCCTTGTATTTTCTCAAAAAGTTGTGGACAACATTTAAAATTTTAATTTAAGATCTTTAAGTTTAATAAACTTAAAAATCTTAAATTTAAAAAAAAGGCTTAGTAATAATGCATTTTAGAAAAAAATAATTAAAATAAATGTTCAGCTTCAGAATAGATTTTTTTCAGATAATTAATAATATTAAAGGTATTTTTTTTAATGATAATATAGGGAAAAAAATAAAAAGAAAAATATCTAAAAAACATATTGAATAGCATGATGCTCACACATGTATGTTTTGTGAATTAATTTACTTTCATTATTCATAGATAACGGAAATGAAATATAAAATGAAAAGTGAAATGAAAATCTCAATTTCAAACTGACTAAAAAATGGAAAGTGAAGAATAAAGAAAAAAAACCAAAAAAAAAAAATAACACGCGGAAAATGTAACTTGAATAAGTAAAAAATGGTACAACATCCATTCGAGTCGATATTGCAGTTTAGATTTTCCATTCTGGTCATATTCTCATTACTGGTTTATGCCCTGGATACGAGTAACTTTATATTGTATATTAGCCAATACACCCATCATGATGATGGTAACTAGATCGACCACAAATGATTGAGTGCAGGTGACAGGTTAGTTCAGTACGAGTAGTACTGTTGCTCCATTTGTGGTGGTAACTTTTATCAGTTTTACTTCCTTCTTTTATAAAAAATGAAGTTACGGAACTTATTCTTAACAATGGATAGTATTTCTTTTCTTCGCAGCTTCTGCATTATCGTTTTCTATCATCTAATCTGGGTTTTAATTTAGTTACACACTTGCTGTAACTTCCGTACAATTAACTCAGCCTTTCTTCTACAATTTTTGTGGGTACCTGCCACACTTATCTTTAGTTACAAAATAGACTTTACCAAGCCTCTGTCGTAACTCGGAACCTAATACTCTTAGATTAGTTACGAATAACTTTAGCGACATTTTTGCAGATTCTTCAGTGACATTTGTCATCCCCCCCAATTGGTCTGCCATATCATTACGTATCCATTTATAAATTCTTCATTACAATTCTCAGCTTCAGCAAAGGTTCAAATTCATCCATTTGTACAGCAGTGATTGCAGGCGAATTGTATTTAAATTTATTCCACCTTTGAATAAGGAAGTAAATCGTCGAAGTGGCTTTTTATGCTCGTTCGTTTTGATTATTATTTTTTTTTCTCTGAAAATCTTATTTGGAACGAATTTAAAACCAGATACTTCTTATTACCGGTCGACTGATTACTTGGCTGACTGCTTTTTACACCCATTAATTATTTTCACTTTTTTGAAAATTATTGCAAAATTTTTCTATTGACTGACTTATATTGTAACAATTTCTATTTCTACAATCGACTAATCAAACCATATTCGTATTAAATTTATTTACTTTTACTTTTATTTAGGCTTTTCCTCTAATTCTATACAAAACAAATTTCCATTACAAGTTTTTTTTTTCTTTTCTAGAAAATCAATAAGTTGAAATTTCGAAATTTTTTTTGAAAAAAAAATTTATTAAACTTATTGATAGTGTTTTGGTTACAAAAAATTTATTAGATATTCAATTTTTTTGCTCCGAAAAGTTAAACTAAATAAAATACAATTTTAATTTTTAATTTTGGGAAAAAATTTTGTTTTTTTTTTAAATTCTCATTGTACATGAAATATAAAATCATTTAAATTCTTGCCACGAGACTTCTTGTAGGACACGATCCTTTTAACGTAATTTTTTATGAGCTTTTTTTGCACACAAAAAAATTTGATAGATGTTAGCTTTTGTATGCTATTGTCTGTATAAATACGATATTTTACATAGTCACGCAAGAATGGATCAAACGGCAGCAAATTGCACGATCTTGGAGGCCAATTGACATCACAAAATCTTGAAATTGCTCGTTTGGGTCTTGTGGTATCGTTTTGTTAAAAATATTTGTAGTCCGGATTAAAATTTCTAAGTTTTTTACAGTTACTTGTAGATTTTCGGAGCCCCATATTCTGCAATTATTTTTGTTGATATAAGCCTCATCAACTGAAGAAAATTTTGCTCGAAACGTGGCTCCACTTTTGTATACAAGTTTTAACTATTTTGGAATTTTTTTTTGATAGTAAAAATTAATATTAAAGCTGATCAAATTTTATTTTAATTTACTTTTAAATTTTACAACAATTTTGACTATATTTTATAAACCACAAAATGAATAATCCTTTACTGAAAGCTAAGTGTTTTTGTGTTATTTTTATTGTTAGTAAATTTCTCCGAAACATCTACAAATATTATTTTGGTTCAAAAGTGTTTTTTTTTCTGTATATTTCTACTTAAATAGGATATAATGAATAGTAAATTTTTAGTCATGTTTAAATCAAAAAATTTTATATACTGTCAACATTTTTTTGTTGATCCTTATTATTTTAGAGAAAATCTTTTTTTTTTAATGACATTTTATCAATAATATAAATCATTTGTTTTATAGGTGATTATTTACATATCCATACACACACACATATTGATTTTTTTTGTTAAGCTTTTTAATAAACTTATTAAAAACTAAAAGAGAAATTTTATACAAAGTAAAAAATTAATTTTCAAGCAAAAATACAAAATTCAACAAAAAAAAAATTCCAAAATTAAAATTAATAAAATTAATTTATTGGTCAACAATAAATTTAAAAGAAGAAACAAAAAAACAATAAATATAAGGAAAAGTAAGAAGCATCAAAATAAATAAAATAAAAATTTCCTGATGAAAGTGAAATTTCGACAGTTTACGCTGATTGGAAAAACATTTTTGGAGAGGGTCTCACGACTACCACCAAATTTGGACAGAAATGGAGGTGGAAATCCCAAGTGCCTGGGTAATTTTGACTGATGCGTGTAAGACTTTCTTTCGGTAAAAAAAAAAAAACTTTTGGAAATTCCTCAATTTCGATTACAAAAAAAAACAACATATTTTTAAGTTACTAAAATGTTCAAGGAAATACTGAAAAATGCTATGATGAGAAATAAATTGCTTGGAAATTTTTGCCTGCCTAGCTATAATTTGGTCTTCATTATATTGCAGCATAGTCTACGCATTGTCTTCTATGCGTAGATAGCATTTGGCTTTGGTTTAGAAGAAAAAAAATCAGATAAAACACGCCGAAAAAACTTATACAGAAATTTTTTGTTGATTGAACATTAAAGCAATTTTACCTTAGAGAAAACAACCGAAAAGAAAGAAGTAAAAAAACAAAATCACGCTGGACATTATGAAAGCAATGGCAAAACTTTCACCTATTATTAATTGTTTTTTTTTTTAATTTTCGACCACAAACATGTACGCATCTACACGCATATATATGGTGGGAATTTTGACTCATAATTTGGACAGTTTTTTTTGTTTGTTGGCCGTTACTATTTACCATTTCTCCACACCAAATTCAGATTGAACATTTCTCTTTATTGTTGCTGTACAGTCTTCCGCATACATATACAAACATATATTCGGAAATATTTCGATAGTTCGATGTTGTAATCTTTAGACCGTTACAAAAATTGCCAAAAAAAAAGAAAATAAAATTCAAAAATTTCACTTTCGATTTTGAAAATGAAAACACGTGTACTCATGCGCGTCCAACCAACCATCCATCCAAAAAGCCCAACAGCCGAACATAGTGAGAATTGGGCGTTTTTTCTTTCACAAATATTAAAAATTTCATATAATAGTTTTATGTATTTTTATGTTTGCTTTAAAACAAAAAGCTTTTTACATACAGTGTTTTTTTTTTTTATTACAAATAACAATTTAATTTATACAAAAGCCATAATTTTTTAATGAATTTTTTTCTCTCTTAAATTACGAAAAAATAATAAAAAATTAAAATTCAATTTCGCTAATTTACATATTCCGGAAATGATATCATATTAACTGTTATTTGAAATTTATCAAACTAAGGAGCTTCCCGTTAAAAATTATTATTGAGAATGTAAGGTATTTGGAAAGTATCAATAAAAGTGTAGAGATTGGATCGTGAGGTCATTAATCAAATCGATATAACATGTTTGGGAGTTTAAAATTTTTTTTAAATATAAAAATTCATTTATTTTAGATTTATCTTAATCGTAGTTTAAAATAGTGAATACTCAGTTGCAAACTGCAGCACTAGATGCAGTGGGAGCATATCTTGATAGTTGAATGAAAATATTAGCAAACTGAGATGCTTGATCGTGGAAAGGTCACTGAAAGACATCGACTCAGAATTAGAAAGCTGCAATGATGCCCTCAACAGATTTTCCTCGAATTTTTCATCAGTTTTTTTCTTGTATCAATTAAATTTATCATTAAAAATATAATTTATAAAACTAATACTAAGAATTCTCCTACAAAGATGTAATTATCAAAAATTTGGATTGTTCACTTGCAGAATTGCAGAACTAAGATCTCTGATAAATTCACTTACTAATATGAGTATCTTAAGGGCAACAGTAACTAAGAAAAGAAATTTTAACTAATTTTGCATACACAGTCAGTCATGGATCCAATCTCTTTCGTTTTCGGAAGAAACCAGTCTCGGCTTTTACTTTCTTTTAATATCAAACTGGGCATATAAACTTTTACTAAATAAATTATGCCCTAAGCATTTAAAAATTCCATAAATATTCCGATGGAAAAATACCTTTTTTTTGTTGTTTTAGTAAAATTCTAAATTTCCATAATAGAAAATCTATAAAATTTTTGAAAGTTTTGTTGTCGAAGATTTAACCGAAAAGTTTATATGGTATTTTTTTGCCAAAATTATAAATGATGCGTAAGAAACTCCCTTTAGATTTTTAATATATTTTAGCATGTTTTATTGAATCTTAGTAAGAAATTATTTTTAATAATTTTTTTTTAACTATTTGGCTGAGTGTTTATTAATGATTAATTAATGTAATTTTTTGAGGTAGTTTTCTACTTAAAGAGATATGAAGACTTTTACCTTTCTCCTATTGGAATTTATAATTTTTAAAGACGAAAGAAACTAGATAGAAATTTATTAAATCATTAATTATCAATGGTAGATTTTTATTATAATATTTTAGAACTTTTATGTTTCATTTAATATTTGATGCAATTTTTTAGAAAAAAATAAATTTTCTATTTTTAACGATAGTTTTTAGTATGAAACATTATGTTTTCATATTTAAAATAATAAAAACTAAATAATGAGAAAATTTGATAAAAATTACAATAGGTAAATTTTTTTTTTTTTCTTTTTTTTTCAAAGATAAAAAATCATTGTCTAAGAAGGAAATGAAATAAAAACAAATAAATTTCTTTAAGAAAAAAATGAAGAAAAAATCGTTACTGAACAAAGAAAAATTGAACAACTGAACTAGGAAAACTTATTTTAATTTAGATAAATCTAAAAAGATGAGGAAAAATATCGCACAACTATTTGTTGATGGTTACGTGAAAAAGTGAAGGTGAAAGTTTTCTTAAATAAAAATTGCTGATAGATAAGATGGAAATAATTTTCTTTTAAAAAAAAAAATAAATAATTGTAGGGTGAGGTGGTAACTTTTGTTATAAAATTTTGCCTTAATTCATTTTTAATTATGACTTTTTTATATTGTCTAGTTTTGATACAATAGTACCAGTGTTATGGAAATTGTATTTGAGATTGTTCTCTAATTATTAGGATCGAATTTTTAAATTTATCTACATAATTTTTTTCCATCTATTCAAATGTTTTTTTTTTTTTGTAAATAAAAAAGTACCAAAATCTCTTTTAAAAGTTTCTAATTATAATTTTCAAATAGAAATTTAATAAATTATTATTTTTTATCAAAAAAAAATATAACTTAAAAATTTTCTTGAAAGAGAATACAGTTTATTCAGTTTATGTTTTGGAATGTAAAATTAAAAAAAAAAATAGTTTTCGAATACAGATTTAGATAGAAATTTTATTTAATTACAGAATTTAAAATTTGCCATTTTTTGGTAATGGTAAATATCCATTTTCTCTATAGCTTTACAATAAAAAGTTCAACGGTGTCAAATCACACGATCTTGGAGGTTAGTTGACATTACCAAAATGCAAAATTACATGTGCTGAAAAACCACATATAAGTTTGTCATGTTGAATGGTTTATGGCAAAATTTTATAAAAACCACATATAGTTCAGATTAAAATCTGAAAAAGTTTACAGCGCTACAAGGCCTGTTTTTTTTTTATTTAAGTTTCTTGGCCGATACAGGGGCTATTCCATATTTGCATGTGGATTTTCAGAGCCTCATATAAAACAGTTCTGCTTATTTTTATAGTGAGAAATGTTAATTGTTACTATATATATTTATATATATATAATGAGAAATGGGCTTCATCACTGAAGAAAATAATCTGCTCCGAAAATGTAAGAACATGGCTTTGGAAGAATCTTTTTACAATTTGTTGCTTTGTTTTGTAATAAAAAAAATTCATATTATAAAATGGCAGTTGTTTTTTTTTGAAAAAAAAAATTTTACCTTAATAAATAAGGTAAATAATCGGTTATTAGAAAGTTTCTTGAATAATTTTCTTCTCTGCGCAATTCATTTACAGTTGAACACTACAAATGTTCTGTTTCAAAATTTTTCCTCCATTTTATCTGATTAGTATTTATAAAATAAATAGGATTGAAGGATGAAAATTTACGTGCACAATTTATGTAGAGTTAAACACTACAAATGTTATGTTTTGCATTCGAATACAATCTATTCGGCAGAGTTTTTCCTGATTGGCATTGTATTTGTAAGGTTTAAGTAGAAATTGACTAACGCCATTTTGAATAAGTTCTATTCCATTTTTCTTAATCCTCTCATTATTAAATCCTTTTTACAAATTTTAAAAATTTTTTTAAAAATATATTTTATTAAAAAAAAGAAAAAAAAGTTATTAAAATTTTTATAAGAATTTCAAATTTATTTTTTAGGTTTTACTTACTGTTAATAAATAATTTTTTTCATATTATTTTAATATTTTAAGTCTGCAAAAATACATAGAGTCAGTGATAATTAAATGACATGTTGTCTAATTAATATTGTTAATTTTAAAAAAGTTAAAAAAAAACAAAAAAAAACGATTTCCCTTTTATGAATTGACAATGAATGATTCCATAAACCATTCCATTTTTATAAGTAGTTGTAATTTCTTAATATTTTTTAAAAGAAAAATGTGTTTTTAATAAATTTTTGAGAAATCAGAAAGTACTTTTCGAGCAAATGGATTGGGGAAACCCGTTTTGGATGTTGAAATTTATTTCGTTTCTTTTCTGTGGTGGTCAGTATTTCGATTCGATCCGATTTTGTTGAAATTCATACTAGCATGTTAATACCAAAACCAGTAAGGTGAAAAAAGTGGTGATTTTTTAAAATTTTTTTTTTAATTGAATTTTTATATGCCTAAAATTGAATTAAAATGATTTTCGGTGAAAGTGGTCCTTTTGCAGTTACCGTTTGTCTGGTCTGATCCATCCAACCAAGGCTTAATCGAACCATCCATCCACCAATGTGCTTATTTGGAATTTACACATTTCTGGTCTTTCGGATAATTTTCTTTTGTTTTTCGTTGTGATTTTCTTTCGTTATTTTCTTAATTTTCTGAACAGTTTCTCAACCATCCAAACTTTAAACAAGTCCAAGACTTAATGAACTTGTCGTGAAGCAATGCTTGGCACATGGTTTATTCGGTTGGTTACGCATGGTTAATCTAAGGAGTTATTTTTGTAAATAACTGATTCCGGATTATGTTCATATCCGCATTTTAAATTATCTCGTTCAAAATTTTTAAACACTTATTTAGATTATTATATTGTATATGGTATATCCAAACTATGAGGTTTTACTCCAATACGAATATGTACAATTGCTTGCGCTTGTTAGATGAATCTGAATTGATTGTACGAATAAAGAAAGTGACAATTACAAGAACTTGTAGTTATTTTCACTGTAAGCCCCTTTTTAATATTGAGTGGAGTACATTTTTTTTTCATTTTCCTTCATACTTATTTATTATTAAAGATTTTACTTTCATTGAAAGGCATACATTTTTGTTTAAAAAAAAATTGATTAATATTCTTGATAAAAAAAAAAACCGATAAACTTTAATTATCATTTTTGTAAATTATTATTAGAAACATTACTACTATTTAACTATTCTATCATTAGTTACATAAAAATATAAAAGCATAAATTGTATTTTTTCTAAAAATAATTAATAGTAACAGCAAAAAAAACAACAACAAAATGTTAAGATAAAAAAAAATTCCCAATTTCAATTTTTCCTAAAAGCACATAAATCATGATTGAATACGAGCACAGAAGAAGAAAGCTCCACGAGATAATAGCTGACAAAAAAGCTTTTTTCCAATATATAGTAATTATTATTTTAATTCATTTCCTAACAGCACATCAATAGTTTTTTATTTCTTTTCTCTATTTTATTAACTTGTACAGTAAATGTAATTTATCTTTTACATTAATTTTATCAAAAATATACCATCTTAAATTAATAATAGTTATAATAATAATAATAATAAAAAGTCCGAATTGAAAATAAAAGTGAAATTTATATGCGATATTGGATTGAACATAAGAAAAATGCTGCTGGTTTTTTAGTTTTTTTTTTGATAAACTTTCTCTTTTCGGAACTTATATCAAAAATTACATAGAATTAATTTGAAACTTTTTTTCTTTTTGGTGTCTGAATTAATTTCTTCCCATTTGATTTTTCTTTTTTTTATACATAATATATTATTTTGTTCCGCCTTTTCTTCATCAGCTTAACAATGTTAAATACGGTTAAAAAAATATGAAGATATCTATAAAAAAAAAATGATTTTTTTCTTTATAATTTCACTTGCGTATGACGACGAAAATTACTAATCAAAAATTAATTGTTCCAACACTATGGGGAGTTGGATTCTTTTTCATTTGGTAAATTTTTCTTTCATACAAATAATAGCATGAATTGGGGGTTTTGTGAGCTTTTTATCTAAAGTATTATTGTTCAGTTGCTTTTATTAGGAGGGGACAGGGTTGGTATATCATATTATCGTATAAAAATATCGATTTTTCTAAATAAGTTGTGAGAAGTTTCCTTTAAGGTATTCTCTTTTTGAATGGTAATTTGTGATTATTATTTTAGCCGATATAATGTTTTTCGACAATTTATACTTCTCTAAATAATATTTCTATTTAATTAAAAATTACTTTTAATTCTGTTCCCTTCATACTTTCATAACAAAATAAAAATCAGTAAAGGGCTATCCGATTTGTGTTTGGGATAAGTATAAATTAAATAAAAATATATTTTTACGAGGTCTGTTTAAAAATTATCGGGAATTTTGAATTTTCGCGGGTTACGTATATTCGATTTTCGATTTTTTGTGACGTTATGTTGGTATTTATGTCTCTCACTTATGCCGACAAGTTTTGGTTGCACGTGTTTTGGCTCGTCTTCGATTTTTGCTCAATTTCGACCAAAAACAGCATTGCATTAACATTGCTAAGGAGCTGTTGGACTCTGTTTCGCGACGACCCAAATTTACTCCAGAGGGTCATAACTGGTGACGAATCATGGGTTAATGGTTATGACGTAGAAACCAAAGCTCAATCATCCCAATAGAAGCTGCCGCACGAGCCAAAACCAAAAAAGCGCGCCAAGTTCGGTCGAATGTGAAGGTTTTGCTTACAGGTTTCTTCGATTGCAGTGGCGTGGTGCATCATGAGTTTCTGCCACAAGGTAGAACGGTCAATAAGAAATATTACCTGCAAGTAATGCGCAAGTTGTGCGAAGAAATCCGCCAGAAACGCCCGGATTTGTGGGAGAACAAAAATTGGGTTTTGCCCCCTGTGACTTTTTCTTGTTCCCGAAACTGAAGAGCCCCATGAAAGGACAACGCTACGCTACGATTGAGGAGATAAAGACGACATCGAAGGAGGAACTGAACAAGATCACAAAAAATGATTTTTTGAAGTACTTCGAGGATTGGAAAAAACGTTGGCACAAGTGTATAATATCTGGTCGGGATTACTTTGAAGGGGACAAAATAGATATTCATGAATAAATAAATTATTTTTGAAAAAACACAAAATTCGCGATACTTTTTGAACATACCTCGTAGTTCAGATTTTGACATTTTTATTTTATTTTTAAATACACGTAACTGCCAGCAGACATCCTCGGGACTCGTCGAATCTTTTGAGATAATTGTGCATGCTTATCGACTTTATTTTGTGTAGATTTATGAGCAAAAGTCAAACGGCGTCAAATATAGAGATCTCCTATCGTAGAAACTTTTCGAGCAATAAATCCAAAATGTGTCTGATACCACAGATGGTTTAGATATTCAAGTTTAAAGTAAAAAAGTTCAACAGTTAGTTAATTATCTTAGATACAATGGCTTTCTAACAGTTATCTGTAGATTTTTCAAAAGTCAAAATTTTAATGAAAATAAGTCCTAAAATTTTAATAAAAGATTTTATAATTTGATCAAATTGTTTGGTAGTTAAGCGATTTATAATCTAAAATGGCAACACTAATACTAAAGAAATCTTTCATCAGAAATGATATATACGTTAAATGACGGGGCTATACTTTCTGAAATACAAAGTAGATAACTTTGTAGTTGAACAAAATATCTATGATTGAAACTATACCATCCATCTACGAGTATCTAAGTTCGAAGCAGAAAACGTTGGGAATTTTTCAGCACAATGATATCAAATCGTCCCCAAAATACTCGAAATATTTTCATGTGCAAAAATATCATCGACGACGGGATCACTGTCGATCGATCGAGGCAACTACAGAACCAACCTTGGCACAACAGTAAGTTTCAATTAACCTATAAACAGTCTGTATATACAAACGTACATACTTGTCGATCTCTATTTTAATTCGAATACATTGTAATTTTGTGATATTTCTTAAAATTAATTCGAGTAATTTAATACGAATTGAAATTAAATTGCTTGCAGAAATTTTGCACATATGCAGTTGGAGTGGCAATCGGTTAGTTTAGAAGTTAATCATTTTTGATGGAAACTTTTGAAAGATTGAAATTTTTTGACAATTTCAAAGTTTTTTGAAAAAAAAATCTATTTTCAAATTGGTTCCTGTGCCTTCTATTAAATCTACGAATTTTAATAGAATTTGACGTTGAGGACGATGTTCGATTGTAGATAGATTTTCTTACTAAGTAATTAGAATTCGATTGGGTGCATCATCCTGAATGCTATGCGGCAGAATGTTGTATATTGTCGAATTTTCTTGAATGCACACATTGAATTAAGTATCGGCAAACAAAGCGTTTATAATAAACTATCGACAATTACCCGCACATTTTTGGCCAACTCACACACTTTATTCTATATGTACACATATTGTTGAGGACATGCCAACGAAAATTGAATTGCTCTCAGAACGGATAAAGAATTCGCTGGCATTTTAAGACATGTGATCGATGGTCAAACGAAATGCAAATGTTGGTCTATTTTTGTATCTAAGAATAATTTTCATCTCAAACTACTGTAACTGAAACCATGCAAATTTCATGTAAATTAACTTTTGGAATTGTTTAAATATTTAAAAAGTTGTTGTGTTTTGTTTTCATATATGATGAAAATGTTTTTTATTTAAATTTCTTGGGAAATTGGAAAACTTTCGCTATTTCGATTTGCATTTAAAATTATATGCATATCTTATGTGTTTTTTTTATTAAATAAATTATTCTATATACAATAAATATTTGAAAGAAGACTAATGTCTAAAAGAAATAGGTAAAAAATTGTTTCAAATAAAAATTATATTCTATTTTCCAAAGAGTTATTCAATTTGGGCGTCGGAAAGTGAGTTTCAATAGAATACAATTATTATTTAGATTTTAATAAAATTTAAATTTTATTATATTGCATTTATAATGCCATTATGCGTTTAAAGTTATTTTAATAACTTCCGCGAGCTTTTCAATAAGACTTTTTCCATGCTGTAAAGTTTGAGTATTGTCCAACGGTGTCAAATCTCGCGAGCTTGGAGGTCGATAGATATCACACTAAATCTCGAAATAACGCATCCTGAGATTTGTTTTTGCGTAATAAAACCCAAATTTGTCGTATTTTGTGGCTTTTGGTGCGCGATCTTGTTGAAACCACACGTGGTTCAGATTAAAATCTTTAAGTTTTTTTTTACAAGACTCTATCTTTGATGTAAAGTTTGACGATTGTCCAACGGTGTCAAATCGCGCGATCTTGGAGGTCTATAGATATCACACTAAATCTCGAAAAAACGCATCCTGAGATATGTTTTTGCGCAGTAAAACCCAAATTTGTCGTATTGTGTGGCTTGTGGGGGGCGATCTTATTGAAAACAAATGTGGTTCAGATTAAAATCTTTAAGTTCAGAGAAAAAAGGCCATAGCGGTAAATGACAATTTCAGATCAAAATTCATGCTTGACAGTTACTTTTTGGCTTCTCCAGTTATTTGTAGCGGGTTTTTAGAGCCTCGAATTTCCGCGGGTTACGTATATTCGATTTTCGATTTTTTCGGGCGTTATGTTGGTACTCATGTCTCTCACTTATGCCGACAAGTTCGGCCATTTTGAATATTCAGTTAATTTTTGGCAGATGCTTTACTTGCACGTGTTTTGGCTCGTCTTCGATTTTTGCTCAATTTCGACCAAAAACAACATCGCATTAACATTGCTAAGGAGCTATTGGACTCTGTCCGCGATGAACCAAATTTGCTCCAGAGGGTCATAACTTGTGACCAATCTTGGGTTTATGGTTATGACGTAGAAACCAAAGCTCAATCATCCCAATGGAAGCTGTTGCACGAGCCAAGACCAAAAAGCGCCAAGTTCGGTCGAATATGAAGATTTTACCTAAAGTTTTCTTCGATTGCAGGGACGTGGTGCATCATAAGTTCTTGCCACAGGGTAGAACGGTCAATAAGGAATATTACCTGCAAGCAATGCGCCAGAAACGCCCGGATTTGTGGAAGAACAAAAATTTGGTTTTGCCATTTTTGGCAAAAAACAATACACTAATAATGTCGCAGCCACCGTATTCCCCAGATCTGACCCCCTGTGACTTTTTCTTGTTCCCGAAACTGAAGAGGCCAATGAAAAGACGACCCTACTCTACGATTGAGGCGATAATGACGGCATCGAAAGAGGAGCTGAACAAGATCACAAAAAATAATTTTTTGAAGTGCTTCGAGGATTGGAAAAAACGTTGGCACAAGTGTATAGTATCTGGTGGGGATTAATTTGAAGGGGACCAAATAGATATTCATGAATAAATAAATAATTTTTGAAAAAAACACAAAATTCGCGATACTTTTTGGACAGACCTCGTATAAATTTGCCCGAAACTTGGGTACTGCCGAATTACTATCTTTCTAAAAACGTATTGATTGGTAATTAAAAAATGAATTATATAAAATAGTATAAATCTTGTCTTGACAAGATTGTTTTTTTCCTCCAAACTATTAAATGGTTAAACTGTTACTTTATATTTATTTTTAAAAAAATACTCAAAACTTTAGAATTAATTGAAGAAAAAAAATCAATAATAAATGCACTTACAAAAAGCTACCACCACCAATCATTACTCGGACATCGTGTAATTAAAACATCACCATTTCTAGATAGTGAACACCCTTGAACCAGATCAATTTAGAATAGAATACAAGAGGATCGTTTCAAATTTCTCACACCTACACCACTTGTAATAAAACATAAAAATAATAACTTAAAATAAAATAATCAATCGACTAATTGGCTTTAGTTAAGATACAGAAAAAGATTAGATGAAAAATACGGCCGTAAATACGTGATGAATCATTTTAACAGAAAACACGTAAAAATGGGAGGGTCAATAGTAAAAAAAAAGTATAAAATTTTTATTCTTGATTTTCCAATAAAATTTTAAAATACATAAGACAAAAGATACATACACAAGACTATAAGAGTCGGGGGTGTTCTCTTCGATTTCGCTTATACGATTATGTACAAACTCGCATAATAATACTTGTTCGGAAATTGCGCTAAAATAGATAATTCACATTGAAATATGCGAAGTTTTAAATGGAAAACTAAACAGATTAATGAACAAATAGTGAATAAAACAAGAAAACTATTAATTGCATGCGCCCAGATTGAAATAATTGGCGGAAATAGTGCTTTGATGTTGGCAGAGTGTCTGTACTAAATCCATTCCATTCGGATACCCCCTCTCATCGTATTTTAGAGAATATGAACAGAATGAATACTGACTAAATGCAATAGATGCAATTTGGACTTGGGTGTCAATTCTTAGGATGCACTTTTACGCCAACTGTGCATACGTTGATGAACACATGCAACTGCATCCGTACATGCTCTCCAACTCGGCGTTCTATCGTATTTCTAATTATCTAAAGATGTAGTATCTGAGGAGGATTAGTCTATTTCTAATAGAGTATCTTTTTTAAATGTATTTTTTTTTGTTCAAATTTTATATTCGTCTTATTTTCTATACTCTTTTTCTGAACGTAGAAATATGCAGTTTTAACTGTTGAATAGAAACAGTTGCCAGTAAATACATTTTAGAATGGCCAATGATAGAACTATGCACACATCACGCCAACTAAATGCTCCGTCCTCCTCCCTTATAGCCACTACCACCTCAATACATTTTCTAGGTTTAGTACTTTTGTCACCTTTTTTCCTTCATCTGTAATGGCTATTTTGTTTAAACTTTTAATTCTTCTTCGTTCAATAATTCAGTTATAACTAATTTAGTTCCACTACAATCGGTTCGCTTGCTTTCTTTTGTAAAATGCATTTTAAAGTACACTTTCGCATATTCACACATCTTTACTATATTGTATTGTATATACGAGTATGTATAAATTTGAACCATGTTCAATGCAATGCAATTTTGAATGATATTTCGAGTATTGCAAATGCAGTTTTGGAATAAAGCTGGGTTCGCATTGAATTGCATTTTGTCATTAGTATTACTGCCTCCTAAAATAGGTGGGCGATTATAATTAGAGTAAAATTTATTCACTCTTTTAGATGAGTATCTACAAATGTTTTTCAACAGTTTTTTTTTTTTACCTTCTGCTCCAAAGAAACTACTATTTCGTCTGCGATCTTCCTCTCCAAGCACTGAAACCAACAATTTTATAATCTATTAATAATAAATTAGATATTTCTTCTATCAAATCGAATATTACTTCATCTAATAGCAATGTGTAAGTTATTCATCCTAACTATTTTATAATTTATGGCTAAAATTTTTAGTTGAATCATAAATCATTCAACAGTTTTCCAATTGAGAACTGATATTATTTATTTTCGATAAAGTTATCCACAATTTTCAATTAAATTATTTATGATTATAGTAAAATTTATTTAGTTTACTTTAATTTACACGTCCTGGAAATACAGACAAAATTTGTAATGTTGGGTAGATCCGATCCTCTTGAAGTAGTTTTTACTGACTTTTTCGTATATTTCTTTTTTTATTATTAAATTTTAAAGCTTCATTTATGGGCAATTTGATTTTTTCACATATTCGTTGAGCAAGAAATGAGCCTTGTACCTGAACCAAATTTTCCACAAAACATAGCTACAGCCGTTTTTGTATTAAGTTTTTGTAATTTTAGTTAAATTTGTTTTGGAATTATATGATTAATATTGTAAAATGGCAAGTTTAAATTAAATTAAACGTTATCCTAAATAATAAATTTATTTTATAATTGCTAAAGGACAGACATGTATTAATTTAAACCGCAAAATGACTATTGGGATATTTTTAATACTCACTTCCAAAAAAAATAGTTTTTGTTTTTTTTTTGTTTCATAGTAATATTTTTATATATGTGTACAAGCTTCTTTGAATTTAACAACTAAAAAATTCCTCAAGTTTATATATAGATAATCATTAAAAAAAAGTGTTCATATTACTTTGACCAAAATACTCTTCTTAACACTTACAATAACTTCTTTCCATATTTGCCCAAATAGTTTTGAAATATCTGAAAATTAATTGATTGCATTTTTAAAAAAAATACAAAAGTGCATACTCTATATAATTATTTAATAATAAATATTATAAAAATAAATAAAATGAAACTATTAAAAAAAAATAAAAATGAAACTATTTCGAAATAACTAGAGACACAGTAATTTTTTTTTTTTAAGAAAGATAAATTCTTATAAATGACAATATAATTCTCTTTAAAAAAAAAAACTAGATTATTAAAAATAATAAAATTTATTTATGAACAACCACTTCCTTATATTATTGTAGATTATTTCAAAAATTCTAAAACCATAAACATTCACTAATTTATATTCTCCGAGTGTGCACGAAAACTCATTCAATCTTTCAACAAAATTACACATAAAATTTTCGATAAAATTTTATTGTGTAAAAAGATTTACAGCAAAGTGAAAAGAGAAAGAAAATTTCTATCTTCTTAATATAATTTTTATAATATTTGAATTAGTATTTATCATATTTGTAGTGAGAAATATTATATTTAAGAATAATAATAATAAAAAACGATTGTAGTCCTAAAAAAAATGGATTTTTTTTGTGACAATAAAAATTTTCAAATTATAATGGAAAACAAGAAACATATTTTCTTCTCTAGATCTAGGAAATTTTCTACATTTTCCCCACTTTAGTTAGAACGTTTCATTTTAATTCATCTCATTTAAATTCATTTGATTTAAGATGCCAAAAAATTGAAAATGTTGTTGAAAAGTCCGAAATATTTTTGTCTCATAATTGCAAGTGAATATTTTCGTTAAAATATTTCTCACTTAGTTAGAAGACATTGATTTTTAGCATCTGTCATTGTCAACATTTCTTTTAGTTTCTTGTTTTTTTTTTTTTTTGATTTTATTTCATTTTTCATAAAATTATTAAAACAATTTTCACAAAAAAAAACGAGAAAACCAAAACATAAGAAAATCTATGCTCTTATGTATTTACTTATTTATAATATTATTATTTATTTTGACAAAAACTTTTTCGAGAGAAAATAAAAATAAAAATTGTAAAAGCTTCTGTAAAAATAGAATTTATAAACGGTTAAAAAATGTTTCTTATCACATCCCCAAATTGCCGATTGATTGACGTGAATGTGAAGACACATAATTACTTTGTTCAATTTTGTACAATTTTTTGGTTAATGTTTAAAGATTTTTTACTTTTTACTTTTTACCTTTTTTTTTAAAAAAAATCTTTAAACTCAAGAAAAGATTTTCTGTTAATGTATTTTTTTTAAATATTTGAATCCTTTTTTTTTTAATTTATACCTCATATAAGGGATCTGGTCTGTTAAGATCCCTTATATGCGGTTTAAATAGAAAATTTTCTTTTAATAAACAAACTCCTAATAATTTGGAATTTTTGTGTTTTTCTTTTCTTATTAATTTTCTAATTTTTATTCCCAAACATTTGATAATATTTCTGATAATATTGTATATGCCCTGTATTTGTTTTTTAAAGTCAATACCTGTAAAATATTTATCCTGAAATGTAAACTCATGCAATTTTGGTTATGTCACTAGGTACTCATAGATTCAAGCCCAGAAACGCTCGACGTACTAGATTCCGATATTCCGAATATTGCTAAATCTAGAATTTTTTTCGGATGGAACATTTTATTCTGTAAATAAAAAATTATAAAATCATTAATTCCTATAAAAAATATAGTTTAAAAATATTTTATGACAGATGAAAGTTCTTATAAATATAAAAAAAACATTTAATTTTCTCCTCTAACTGTTTAATAATAACTTATAATCTAAAAGGGTTAAAAAAGGGTTATCCAATTTTTGGTTTGGAAAGTCAAAAAAACTTAAAACAAATTTTTATTTAGTTTTTTTTCAAAATTTTTTATTTTTATATTGATTAAATTATGCCATTTATAATACTGTTTACGATATTTGATCCGTTTTTGGTAATTTTAGATGAAGAATTTATTTCGTAGATTTCTAGCTGAAATAATCCACTTAATTGACGGATGTTAGTTATTAAATGCTGCTAAATTTGCGTAAATAATTTCTTTTATATAGTTTTAGTAAAAAAGGTCTAATGTTGTTAGATCGGTCAATCTTAACTTTTTTGGTAGTCTAAAAGACACTACCAAATCTTAAATTATGTGTCGTGGGAGCTTTTCATGCAATAAAACTAAAAATTTATAATATTTTGTGCTTTGTTGTTATTTATTGTTAAGATTACAAACAGTCTAGATAAAAATCTTGAAGTTTAGGATGAAAAAATTAGATTATCATACGGAATCTCATAATTTTTATCATTTTCAAAGAAGTAGCGGTTAATGACACCTTCAGACCGAAATGAACACCAGATAATCACTTTTCGCGGGTAAAACGGGCTTCTTCCCTATTATATATGATTTTTTACAAATCCCTATATATAGTATTTTTTTTTATTGATGCATTCCCTCAGTCAATAATCAGTTTTGTCGCTCAAAGTTTCTTCGAAAAATCCATTTTATCGTTCGGAAAGTATATCAAAGTTTGTCAATTAGCGTATTTTCTGCATAAATTTAATACAATGAAAAGTTAATAATATAAAATGGCAAATTTTAATATAAAATAAATATTATCTTTGGTATTATAGATGTTCGACATATATTATTAATAAAATTATCGGCTATCCGAATTTAGTTTGATTTAAATTCGAAAAAGAAAATTAATTCTCTCATTTTTATTTGAATTAAATTAACTTTAGATGAACTACATTTATCTCAAATATCGAATTGGCAAGTTATTTTAATTTTAGATTTGACATTGGAAATTTAATTTTATATCAACTGAATTTCTCTACCCCGTCTCTCTCGCTCTCTCTCTCTGTCTTTAACCATTTACATTTGTAAAATATCATCAATCAAAAGCGTTCATGCAAGTGTTAAACGCATAAAATTTGATCATATTCATACCATATAAAAGTTAAAAATACCAACAACAAATAAAAAAAACTATACTGATCATTCTTAATTATGTTAATTTATTTAATTTAACAAATTATCAATAAGGGGTCTGAATAGTTATAGGGGTGCGAAGGGAGGGTTAATTAATGTTAGACTTCAGAACACTTCTGATTTGAGGGTCTAGTTTGACTCATTTGAGTTGTAAGTGAGTTGACAGATAATATGGATCTTTTTTTTTGTTGATTTTTCAAATAATCACAATTTAATTTAGTAAATATATTTTTACTATGATAGAATTTTTTTTCCGGTATTCTTTCCAAAAGTAAAGGTCAATAATATTTTGAGATAATTCCAAGTCCAACGACATAAGTTAAATATTGCTACCAAATATGTCTCAAGGTTTGCCATTGAACTTTGTTTTGCTGATTGTTATTATTTAAAGGAAATTTATTTGAAAAGTACAATAATTTTTCCATATTTAAATATAATTGTTCTTTCGGTTGCATTAAAAGAGAAAAAAGCTTTATTTACAAATAATTTTCATAAAAAAATAAAATACTATATAAAAAGTCATTTTATATGCTTTAAGAAATTTTGTACTTTTTTTTAAAAATAAAGTCAATTTTTAATTAGAAATACTCAAATTCATGGCAAAAGAAATTTTTTGGTTGACATTTTTTTTTTGGTGATTATTAATAGCTTTTGGCTAAAATATTGCTCGCACATATGGAATTTTAATTGCTTTGCAATGAAGTTTTGTTCGAATTACATTAAAACTATATGAATTTGGTTAAAAATATTATTTACCAAATATTTCGAGATGCAATTTGTTTGTTGTTGCATTCAATAGAAAATGTCACAGTTTTCAATATTTTGTATCGATTAATTTAGGAATAAGGAAAAATTATAATAGAAAATCAATAAGAAAGAAGCCATTTCTTTCAAGTGATGCCGACAAAATCAAGGTTATTAAACAAACAAAAAAAACTATTGTAAAAAAAAATTACTTTTTCACTTCTTAACTGACACTTTTGAGTAAAGGATTAACCTCCGTTTATAGGTATTAATACCATATACATACTTCCATACGGCTAAGTGGGTGGGTGGTAAGCTTTTTTCTTTTGTAATATAACTTCATTAAACGTATAGACTTATAAACACGTGGTTGGGATTATTTTACATTGCCAATACGGATTTGGTTATTTTTATACAAATGAAAGAAAAAGCTTATTTCAGAGTCTCTTGTAAATATCATAAACGGTTATCCAATTTATGTTGCGGAAAGTAGAATTAAACAAAAATATTGTTTATTTTAATTAAAAAAAATATTATTTTTAAAATTTAATTTAAAAAATTTCGCCATTTTGTATTAAATATAAAATTATTCAAACAGATACGCTTAAATTAATTGCAGAACCCAATTTTTTTGAGGGAGTTTCTGTAGACTTTTTGTAAATTTTTAGCTGTTGGTTTTTAAATACTCTTAAATTTTGAGATTTAAAATTCTACAAGAATATATTATTTTGCATAGTCGTTGGAAGGAAAAGTCCAACGGCATCAAATCGCGCGATCTTGGGGATCAATTAACGTTACCAAATTTGAAAAGTACACGTCTTGGGAAGTTTTTGTGTAATCGAAATAAAATTTCTTATATTGTGTAGCTTGTTAAAACTACATACGGTTTTGATGAAAATTTTTAGGTTCAGATCAAGAAAAA
The DNA here is from genome assembly GCA_958298945.1 of Atherix ibis. NCBI lineage: Eukaryota > Metazoa > Arthropoda > Insecta > Diptera > Athericidae > Atherix > Atherix ibis. The sequence continues at coordinate 102,733,717 of OY282606.1, read as the reverse complement.
ACGGAAACCGTCCGACTAAAATGAACACAGATACTACATGTAGGTTTTTAGAGCCTTCAATATTGACGTACACGTATTCTTACTTATTGACGTATTTACAGAGTAAGAAATGAACCCCAAACGCTAAAGGAAATTTTGCTACAATAGAATCACCATTTTATTATGGTTTTTATAATTTTATCGTTCAATAATTAAATAATGCATAATAAAATATGGAAATTTTTATACTAAAGAAATGTGATCCTTTATGATGTATGTTTTTGACAGCTGTCAAATGACGTAGCTATTCTTTGTAAACCACGACAAATGGATAACTCAGTACGTCATAATGGTTTTATTATAATAATCGCAAAAACAAGAATTTATAAATGTATTTTTTTTTTTTATAAAAAAACGAACCCATATAGAAAAAAATGTATTTTCTTATAAAAAGGAATTAATGTAAATCGTTTAAAAATGAAAATAATTTCAATCGAAAGTGGTTTTAAGAAATTTTTCCCTCTTGGATTTTATTTTGCTATCTAAATATCCTAAATAAACGTGATAGATTTGCAAATCTATCTCCTTTCAACTGAAATAAATGAATATTATCTTATAGTTTAATTTAAATTTGTTTTTTTGTTTGTTAAAACAAAAAAATCAAAATGGAAAAATTCCAAAATAATTATAATAGTAGAAAATAAATCAAAGGTAATAAATTTCAATTTATTTTAAATTGCAATCAGTGAATCTGAAACATTTTATATTTTTCCTTATTTTCTAACCCAATAACTTACTTCCTCGTTGATTTCAGACACAATTTTATGTGGAAATATGTGTACGTGTGTGTGTTGAACGGTTAGTCGAGTTTACTAATAGTAGAGTATGGGTTAAAAATTAGTTAAACTATAAGACGTTAGTTGGTTGGTTGGTCTTTTCTGTCAGTTTTGATTTGGAAATTTTTTTCTCCTGTCCCATAATATCCGTAGACGAAATGGTAGCTACGAAGAAAACTACATCCACGACGTCATTATTTTTTTTTTTGAGCTTATAAACCACGACAAACAGTCTGAACAACTTTACCTCTGATATTTCATGCAAAGAAATCGAAAGTGAAATTTCTCCTTTCGCAACAGTGGATTCGACTTGAACGAATCACTGGCTAAGCAATAGTCTGCACGGTAAGTAAGATTGGCTAGAGTGGCTTTAAAAACGAACGAAATCAAAAGTATTTTCGACCAGCGTTGGCAAAAGTAATGGCATTTCTACTCCCCGGATTCGTGTTGTTCATATTAGCCAGACTGACTGGTAAGTAGGTTGGTAGATCTGAGCACCTTTCTTTCGATGGTATGATAGCCGCCGCCGTGGTCCAAAGATCTTGCACGGTCGCTGAAGCGAAAGCTTCCTGTTGCAGGGCGCCATATGCTCTTCCTATATCGTTCTCGCTCATGCAGACTGCAAATCGAGGAATGCGAAACACCATACATAGGACGTAATAGAGCACCGCAACTTCTTCAACTTCTTTCTTAATGCCCTCAGCAGCGGCAAGCACCTTTTCACGACAATGCAGACATTGGCTGTCTTAACTAGTAACCACGGAAGTCAAAATGCTCCAAGCGTCCATGTTCGCTGCATGAAATCTGGGGGGCACTAATGTGTGGGATGACTTTTCAAAAAATTTTCACACATTTTCCTGCGTCAAATTAGCTAGCAACAATTTAACAGAAGCCAAAATAAAACAATCCATTTACCAACAAGGAAATAGAATAAAAAAACCGATACTATTTATTCTCTTTGGAAGATACTTAAAAAAATATTTGACCATATACATATGCATGTCCGTATATGCGAAAGGTAAAGTTAGAAAGGTACTAAATGATTGCCAATTGATATCTATTCTAGGAGATATTGTAAATTACATCATAAAGTAAAATGGTTTTGATCATTTCATCTTCACAATAACGCTGCAGATTTTTAGATTTGGATTTGGTTGCCATTTTTTCGGATTACTTGCCGATTTTTCTATTGAATTGTTAGGGATTTCGATTACACTGGTAATTTTTTAGGTTATAATTAATCAATTTTATTTTATATGAAGGATAAAAAGTTGATGGGAATTCGCAGTAAATAAAGTATTTTTTTTCCTTATTTGATAAAAGTCAGAAATCACTTAATTTTATGAATATTTCCCTTAGAAGAAAATATGCAAAATCATTTTGCGGGAAAATGCAAAGTGGTTATAAAAATTTATAAGGGATAAAAAAACCCTCTCTCACTATAAAAATTATATAAGTAAAATATAAACGAATCTCGATATTGGGGATGTATAGAAAATATACACTTTTTGATTTCAGCATATTTCAACATACAAAAGTACATACATGAATGTTTATACTCAATAAATATGATGGATATTATAACAATTACTAACAACTATCAACGCAATTAAATCAATATTAGTACATATATCTATAATTAAATATAGTTTTTCTTTATTCAGGTAAATCAGGGAATAGCAAAGATATCTGCGGAGATGACAAATTCAAAGAGGATGGAGATCCTTGGAATGTTGAGGCGCAGGCTGCTTTCCTTGGACCAAATTTATGGGATAAAACACTACCGTATGATACTGACCTTAAGGTAACCCAAGTTAGTAGTCATCCAATTTAGATATCATAATTGCTAATATTTCTTGTTGTTGTTGTTGTTTTTTTTTTTTAATTTATAAAAAAATATTTTCCGTTAAATATCTTGTGTGTGTGATATTTTTTTGTTTTTTTGTTTGTTTTATTTTTAATTATAAAATTTTTATTTGTATAGATGAATGAATGAATATAAAATAATTAAACATTTTTTTTTTGTGTAAAATTATAAATGAACTTTTATATATCAGCAAAATTAAAAGGCTTTTCTTTCCACTGCAACTTAAAGAAACTCTTCAAAAAAATAATTATCCGATATTCGTTTCGGAAAGTAAAAATTCTTAAAAATAATACATTTTAATTAAGATTTATATTAAATTTTTTATTTTTAATAAAATATTTTAATTATTTCATTGAAAATTTATATATAATTTATTCAAATCGAGCTTTACAAGACTTTTTTACAGGCAGGACTCGATTCTTTTCGAGATGATTTTTTATGACATTTTTGCACATTTCAAGCAATAATTCGTCCATTACTTGAAATATTATAGCTTTTAAATGGTCTAAAGTTTAAAAAAATTATCTACATAAACAAAATGTTTAGTGTATTGTTATAAGAAAAATTCGAATAGACGCAAATCACATTATCTGAAAGGACAATTGGAATGTCCTGGAAACTTTTCACTCAATAAACTGAAAATTTGTCGAGTTTTATGGCTTGTGATGGTCTTTTGTTAAGATTACATATGGTCCCCATTAAAATTTGTAACTTAAAAGCTAAATATTCTGGTCCGTATTAAAATCTTTTAATTTATAATGTTCAGAATAGACAGTAACGGTCTCTCATTCTTCATTTTTAAAGAATTAAGGGCCAATGACAACTTCAAACCGTTCATTTCGGTTTTCGTAAATACAATGGTTCTTTTACAGTTACTTGTGGATTTTAAGAACTCAATATATAGTAAATTTCCTTATTGATGTGTCCACCAACCAACAAATGAACCTCATCATGATGACCATAACTTTCTCTTAAAGCACGAAACGTGGCTACAGTAGGAATAATAATTTTTTTTTTTTGTAGAAAAATATTCAAATTTTATAGCATTTTTTTAGTAGTCAATTGATTAACTTTATAAAATGGCAAATTTTAAGCTAAACAAATATTAATCTAATTAATAGTTTTAATTACAAAACTTTTAAATAGCAGTATTATATTTTTTATACTTTAAAAATGGATAATCCTTCAGTAATAATAAAAATCTAACTTAACAAATACTTTTTGCTAAGATAAAAAATTTAAAATTTAATGCATATTTTTTGGAGTACAAAAAAAAATCTTATTATTAAAATGGAAAATTTCACTATACTATATCTGATACAATGGGCAGTTAATGGTTACAAGTAACCATAAATCTAGGTCAGAATAGAGACCGATACCTTTAGTATAGGATTTTGTATAAATTTTACCAATTTAATATTTTAATTGATTCGATATACAAACATATTTATAAGTACAAATGCTTCTGATAAAATACGAATAGTATACCGGAACCCCAAAGAGACTCCAAAACCATTAAAAATACCAGTAAATGGCGAATAAAATAAATTCACTTTCTTAATCGAGTCATTCGGATTGTGGGTGTTAGTTTTTTTGGATAAAATTTTCGAGACAATCCATCCAACGACCAGTTTTGCCCCGGAGACCGATGAACACTCTCTAGACTGTCTCCATAGCTTTGATTGAACCGAAAATTCTTCATCACTTTTGCTTGATATATTTTAAGATAGATCAAAACCCAACCTGCCCCCCTCGGCGCCTTCCAAAATGTCTTTTCTTAATACATTTCCGTGCATTGTTGGTTTCTCTAAAATGTACTGTGTGATAGATTGAAATTAAAATGGCACATAATCCAAAGTCGAAATGAGAAAAGAAATTAAGAAAAAAAAAATTCATTGAATAAAGCCAATAAAAAATAACAACGAAACATGAACAAAAAAAAACCGCCTCTTTTATCGTGCTAAGCGATGGCAAAGTGAAAGTGGTGCTCGAAATTGGCACCTCAAAGGTGCGAATCCATCCCAGAACACGTTTTCGCATATCGTGCCTTTGGAAAACCTTTCCATCGTGTCATTTTTTCGGGCAGATCTCCGTCTTGAGATTATATTTAACCTAACAAATGAAACCATTCGGATGAAGTACTCTAACACGAGACACCATAAATTAGATATTTTTCACAACAGACATGCCCAAGTAATTATTTCGAAATGTCCCAATGTGATTTTATTAATTAAAATGATTTATGTAGAGTTGATAAGTGAGAGAGAGAGAGGGAGTGAGAGAGAGAGAGAGTATGGTGCATGGTCTTATAACTGCCGATGGAAATCATACAAAGTTCATTTTGTATTTATTCATAAACATTTCCATCGCAAAGACGATTAGAACAGATTTTAATTAAAATTCTATTCATAATGTCAAAAATCGGAACATTTTCAATCAAAGGACTCTAAACTCATGTGAAACCATTCAAAAAAAATATATTTCGTATTTTATTATTGATCGAAATAATATATTCAAAAAATTTCAAAAACTAGATCAAAGGTAGGAGAAGGTATTTGTTTAATTTAATGGAAATTGTGTAACCTTCTTTCAAGAAACTCTAGCGGATAGAATTTATAGCTTATTCGTTATAGTATAACTATGAAAACAAATATAATTTTCTTTTACCACATATTTTTCAATATTTTCTATATAAAATGGCTTTAAATATTTAAAACACCTTTTTTTGCCTAAACAATAATTTCGCAGCTTTTACTATTTAAATGTTAATAATTCATCGACCCCTTTATCCTGTTAAGACCAACTGTCTTATTTGCAAATTTCTTACTTATAAAATATTTTAAGTATTTTTCAACAAAAAAAAACTAAAAAAATTAGTTTTTCTACAGCAAAAAATTTAAATAGTGCAATTACTGTTCTGTGAGTTTAGAATTTTTGAATATTCGATTTTTTTTAATTTCATGTGTGTTGGAATTTTGTGCAATTTATTAATTAAGTCTTCTTCATAAATTTGCCACGGAAATTAACAAAAATAGTCTATGACGTCAATAAATACTGTGTTGCTGTGAATATCATGCGACAGTGCCATTTTGCATAAATAAATCTGCCAAAGAGAACTATCACGTGTGAAATGATGACAAATTTTATTCGTAAAATGCCAACATTTCCATTTTTACTCATTTTCTAAATATTGTATAATTTTTCAATAATATAATTTGAAATTTTAAAAAAAATTCTTTTAATTTTATAATTGAAAAACAAAATAGTAAAAAAACTTAGTGATTTTTGGTGCTGTTAAGTCAAAAGTGCCGATTTTAGTAAAATCTATACTCAAAATAGAGGATTAGCTAATAAATTAAAACTATTATTTTACAAGATTGATTTAATTTTGTCATTTATACAAAAATAATAACATAATTTGAATGGTTGTCGTGAGTCTTCTTGCTAGAGACTCGATCGTTTTTAAGGTCATTTTTGATGGCTTTTTTGCACATTTAGAATTGACGGATTTTAGTTTTTAATTTCTCAAAATATTAAAAATTATTTGCATAAAATATGATATTTTGCATAGTTTTCCAAAAAAAGTAGACTGGCATTAAATTGCTTAGAGGCAAACTGATAAATACGTGTCCTGGGAACTTTTCGCTCAATTAATCCAAAATACTATGTTTGTTCAAAAAGTATCGCGAATTTTTTTGTTTTTTCCAAAATTATTTATTTTTTTATGAATATCTATTTTGTCTCCCTCAAAGTAATCCCCACCAGATATTATACATTTACGCCAACGTTTTTTCCAATCCTCGAAGCACTTCAAATAAATCATTTTTTGTGATCTTGTTCAGCTCCTCCTTCGATGCCGTCTTTATCTCCTCAATCGTAGCGTAGCGTCGTCCTTTCATGGGGCTCTCCAGTTTCGGGAACAAGAAAAAGTCACAGGGGGCCAGATCTGGGGAATACGGTGGCTGCGGCATTATTAGTGTGTAGTTTTTGGTCAAAAATTGATGAGCAGGGGCGTTATCATGGTGCAAAAGCCAATTTTTGTTCTCCCACAAATCCGGGCGTTTCTGGCAGATTGATTTACGCAACTTGCACATAACTTGCAGGTAATATTCCTTATTGACCGTTCTACCCTGTGGCAAGAACTCATGATGCACCATGCTCCTGCAATCGAAGAAAACTGTAAGCAAAACCTTCACATTCAACCGAACTTGGCGCGCTTTTTTTACGTCTTGGCTTGTGCGGCAGCTTCCATTGAGATGATTGAGCTTTGGTCTCCACGTCATAACCATAAACCCATGATTCGTCACCAGTTATGACACTCTGGAGCAAATTTGGGTCATCGCGAACAGAGTCCAAGAGCTCCTTAACAATGTTAATGCGGTGCTATTTTTGGTCGAAATTGAGCAATTTTGGTACGAATTTCGCGGCGACTCGTCTCACGCTCAAATCCTTGGAAAAAACGGAATGGCACGACCCAATCGATATGTTTAAGTCCTCAGCAACTTCTTTAACAGTGATTCGACGATTGGCCAATACTATTTTTTTCACTTCATCAATATTTTCTTTTGTTGTTGACGTGCTCGGGCGTCCAGCATGCTTTTCGTCGTTCACATCTTCTCGGCCCTCGGAGAACATTTTGTACCACCGATAAGCGTTGCTTTGGTCCAAGGTAGCTTCACCATATGCCACAGTCAACATCCCGAATACGTCCGCGCAATTAATTTTGTTTTTCACACAAAATTTGATACAGATTCTTTGATCCATTTTTTGGAATGGGCAAAAATCGAAGACGAGCCAAAACACGTGCAAGTAAAGCAACTGTCAAAAATTAACTGAACATTCAAAATGGCCGAACTTTTCGGGGTAAGTGAGATACATGAGTACCAACATAACGCCACAAAAAATCGAAAATCGAATATACGTAACTCGCGGAAATTCAAAATTCACGATACTTTTTGAACTGATCTCGTATGTCATGTTTTGTTTAAACCGCATGTGTCATGTTATGTATTGTAGTTTGTGGGTTTATTTTCCAAGATAATAGCAGTTTTTGCTCATACAAAGGTTTTTACTGACGTACTCACTAAGCGAGAAATGATCTCCAGCATGACGACAATAATTCCACCATCTTCTTTGCTAGATAAATTATCCATAATATAATTTACCGAACCGTAATCTAAACAATCCCGATTTAATTGACACATATACTTTACCATCAAATTAATGGCACAGCTGTACTTTCCGAACTGCAAAATCAATAAAACGATATAATTCAGAAAATGCATTTTTACATAAAATTCTTTTAAAAACAAAATTGTTTTAATTTTAATTTTTATTGATATTAACAATGGAAAATAAAAGCTGTCCAAAATATTTTAGTTTTATTTCCTTTAAAATATTGTACAATAAAAAAAATCCCTCCTAGTAAGTTTCTAGTTAAAATTAGTTTTTAAAAGTTTGAAAATTGTATCTTAAATAAGATATCTTCTATGAATAAATTTAAATTGAATAAAATAAACTAACCAAAAGGACGATACTCATTAAATATGATCCAGTGTGAATGTGATAAATTGTTTAAATATTTTTTTATAATTTTTTATGCTATCATTTAAAAAAAATAGATTTCATATTTTTTATAAAAATAAATGTTTACTAAAAAAAAGAATAATATTTTAATAATAGTTTTCTTTTTGTTTTTGTTTTTTTTATATAACATCTTCAACAACACCACCACTTGCGAAAATAGTATGCAGATCTCGATGAATTTTTATCAGAAAACAATATCCCCGATGGATTACCAGGAACTCACCTAGGACATTCGACCGGACTAGGTCATCGTTCAGATTCTTTGGGTCATTCGACGAGCCTATCATCTTTGGGTCTTGGACATGTAACAACAAAACGTGAACGTTCACCATCGCCTTCAGATTGCGTCAGTCCGGACACAATAAATCCACCATCGCCAGCTGAATCAAGTGAGTTCGATAACTAAAATTTCCCTCCAAAAAACTTCTAATTTTACTCATCTATCCTTCCATCCTTAATCGTTTCAAATTATTTCTTTTTATAATTTCTTTATATTTTTAGTTGCTAATAGTAGTAGTCATTCTATTTATTTCGAAATTATCTTTTCTTTTAATAGTATTTATTTGATTTAATTATTTTTCTTTTTTCTTTAACCAAGAATTCGAAATACTATTCTCTAAATTTATATTTTCAAAATTTAATTCCTATTTGAAAGAAAAAAAAAACAATAATCAAACAGAAAAAAATAAGGTCTGATCTAATTTTCTTTAAAAGCAATTCCATCAAACACTGTACATTTTCTTCCCATTTTGTAATAACTACTATTCCTTCTGCTTTTTTTTTCTCTCTCTATATATATATTCTTTATCTTTTTATTTATTGTATAAAAACAAAAACTAAATTTATTTAATTTTAATATATATAAAAGAAATAAAAATAAAACAAAAATAAAATCATTTCTAATCAATCAAATGATGGCGCTGAAATCGTGTTTAACTGTGTGAAATTGTTGAATTAAGCATTTTTCGTAATCGTATCAATTCTGAACTTAACGATTGTTATAGTATCGAAAATACTTAATTATAAAATATGCAAAAATAATACAAAACAAAAAAAAAAATCTTTGTTCTTTTTTTTTTTTTGTTAAATAATTATTAAAATTTAAAACTTTTTCTTTATATGGCAAAAAAAAAGTCTCAATCAATTGCAATTAATGAATAAACAGACCAGATCAAAAAGGACATTTTTCTATATTTCTTATGAGATTGTCAAATTATGCTATAATTGAAATTTTTATTTTCTTTATTTTCAAATTAAAATTGCAATTATTTCTTTAAGTTTAATTAATTAACTATTAAAATTGTTAATTTTTACGCCATAATTTTTCAATTCAAAGTCAATAAAAAATTTTTCGCTAATTCATTTTTGTTCTCAATAATAATTGATGTAGTTTTTTAAATTTTTTTCTTTTTTTTTTTTGGTTAATTTTATTTCTTTATATATTTTAAATAAGAAATGGCCTGAGTTTTTTTTTTTATTTCTTTTAATTTCTTCCATCTTTACATAATAAATAAGAACAGTCCTTGAAACATCGTTGACGTTCAGTATTTGATATTTCAGCGTTTTCATTTGCTTCTTCTGGACGTGATTTTGATCCACGAACACGGGCATTCTCCGATGAGGAGCTAAAGCCACAGCCGATGATAAAAAAATCTAGAAAACAATTTGTTCCAGATGAACTAAAAGACGACAAGTATTGGGCTAGACGACGAAAGAACAACATTGCAGCTAAACGTTCCCGAGATGCTCGACGACAGAAGGAGAATCAAATCGCCATGAGGGCTAGATATTTGGAAAAGGAGGTAATCAATCAACTAAAAGATAAATTCAAATTTTATGATCAGGAATAAATTTTTTTAATGGAATAACCAAATTAATTAAGATTAGAGATTTTATGAAAGGCAAAAAAAAAGTGTTAAACTTTGTAAGAAGTCCTTATGGATTTTCTTTTTCTCATTTGAATCCTTAGAATTTTTTTGCTTTAAAAACCATAATATTATGATGGATTTTTAATATTTATTATAATAAATAATAGCAAAAATGTACACTTTACAATTAAACCACTTCAAATTATAGTAAAGTTTTTTTTTATTCGTAAAGATGGTTTACTGAGGACACACGTTGATAAAAAAAGTTTACACACGTTGATAAAAAAATGCATTGTTACCAGTCTTCGTAACCGAAATAGCTTTCCCGTACCCCTGTGGTTCTCATCGACAGTACCCTTTCAAGTGTTTTTTTTTTATATTGGCTGAATATCTTGTGGAAGAATTCGTTCTTTCCAACATCGCTATTTGGAGCCTTTGAAGGACTTCTATATATAAAAAAAGTCCTTTTTGTTAAGAACTCCTTCAAAGGTTTCACATTTTTATCTATTTTTTTATGTATAAGCCAAGATATCCCTGAGCCAGGCTCATCTTTTACTGCTTCTCGGCCCATCAAATATACTATATGCCACCGAAAAATTTGTTTCTTTCCGCAAGTCAAACTTGCAGGATCACCAAAATTTGCACAAAATTTAATGGGACATCTCATTACTCCAAATTTGCACTATTAAAACACAACTTCCCTTATTACACTCTGTAGTCTCAGGACTCACTTATCAGTTACAGGACTCACTTATTAGATATGTTGAAAAGAAATCCACAGTATGGCCAGATCGTTCTAAATTCTCAGTCTTTATATTTTTTAATATAAAAAATTTCAAACTCTCTAGCCCTAAGTTAATATAATTTAAACAAATTCCTCTTTGAACATTACTTTTTTTAATTGAATTTTTTTTCATCTATTTTTCATTTTGTAAAAAATAAGTTAAAAAAAAAAATGTTTTATAATATTTTTTCAGAACTCAACTCTACATCAAGAAGTTGAAAGTTTGAAACAAGAAAATATGGAACTACGGGCACGCCTATCCAAATTTCAAGAGGTGTAATGTCGGCTAAAATGCAGCTATCTACCTAAAAAAATTAAGAATAAATTAAAGAAAAGGCAACAAAACAAAAAAATTAAAATTTAGAAAAAATAATTAAAATACTACTACTACTACTAGTATACACTATTATAATATATTTACTATTAAAAATTTAAATTTAACAGATAATGAAACAAACAAGGAAATTATATACAAATAATATATATATAATACAATATATTAATTTTCAAAAAGAAAAGAAATAAATAAAATTGAAAAGTAAATAGTATTTAAAGTAAATTTAATTATAATAATTAATTAATTGAAATTAAAATGCAAATTAATTGAAAAGAATATTAAATATATTGAATAATATTATAAACTACATTAATATATACATAACATACACACATATACATAAATATGAATAAGATGATTTATTTAAGACGATTTAAAACTAAAATGAATTAAGATGCAATCATTGAAATACTTAACTGGCAAAAAAAAAAATAAATAACACTTTTCAAATTGAATACAAATGATCGAAATAAAGGTTTTTTTTATTTAAAAAAAAACTGCAAAAAAGTAATTAAATTAATATAAATAATTTCAGTTTTTCAAAATTCTAATCCTTTGATAAGATTTTTTTTTGTATATGATTGTAATTTTTTCAAACAGTTAAGTTCATTTTTGGTTAATTTTTATTGAAAAAAAATAGCAATAATCATAAGAATATGCTTGCATATCCGCATACATACACATAAACTTGCCAAAACAGAATACAAGTAAAAAAAAAAAAAATTGCAATAATTTAAAATTTTGAGAAATAAAATTTGAAAATAGGAAAAATTATTATTTTTAAGGACTAGAAATCTTATTGCAATATGTAAAAGCTCATTTTTTTGCGAGCTTTGAGTGAAAAAGTCCGAACTTTCGTGATGATAAGTTTGCTTTGCATATTATGCATAATTGCCGCAACCTAGCCGTTATTCATTGGTACTTATGCATCTTATCAAAAAGGACATTTTTTAACCCTAAAATAAAAATAAATGTTAAAAAAAAATTTATTTGAAAATAGAACAAAATCAATGTGCTAATGAAAGTATTTTGCAAAGAAAATTAAAAAAAAAAAAACATATTGTAATTTTGATAATATTAGAAAATAGTTAAATTAAAAAAAAAACTTTCTGATTTATTTCAAAATATTGTAGTTTTTTTTTAACTTTTTTTTGTAAAAAAATATTTCGAAATAATTGAAAAATCCTTTAAAAAATTCTTTTTCTTCATCTACACAAAAAAAATTATAATAATTTCTGCAAAGTCAATTAAAAAATTTATCAATCTCTCTAAGAAGATTTAGTACCTTATTTTTTATAATTAAAAATATTTAAGAGAACTAAATTTGTTATAATATATTTTCTAATGTAGGGAATTTTTTCCCCAATACTTTCTAAAAAATCTCTTAAAAAACATTATCCTTTTTCAAATATTTTTGAAAATTTAAAAATACCTTTTTTTTTTAATATATTCTAAAATGGAAATAAAGAATAAAAACTTCAGTTTGTTATTATTATAAATTTTTTTTAAGATAAATAATTTTCAAAGTTTCACACAATTATAAAAGATTTGCATAAAAGAAAGCTTTCGCTATTATCCATTTTAAAAAAAAAAAAAATTCTCATTATTATTGCTATTTTTTAATGTTCTTTTCTTTAAATAACACAAAAAAAAAATCAAATTATAAATTTATAAAATTATATATTAAATTTAAATAGAAGAAGAAAAAAAAACTAATAGAAATAAAAAAAAAAAAAAGTAGTAGAGCTGACATAGAAGAAGACAAAATAATAATAATAATATTAATTATGATTAAAATTAGTAGTTGGAAAATGTTTAATGTTTAAAATAAAAAGTGTTTTTTTAAAAGTCGAGTTACAGTTTAATGTTATAATTAATTAGATTTGTAGATATATTTACAAGGAGATTTAATAAAAAAATTAAAAAATCCCCCCCCCCCCCCAAAAAAAAAACTAGAAAAAATCGAAAAATATTCAGTAAAGTTTGCAAAAAAAAAAAAAAAAATTAATTAACAAACAACAAGCATAGAGTAGAAATTTGGACAGAAATTATTAACACTAAAAGTAGAAATAATATTTGGTAAAAAAAAATCTATATTAATTAATAATTTAAAAAAAAAACAAAAAACAAACAAAAAACAAATAGAAATGCTGAACAATTTTCCAAAAGAAAATCGATTAGAGTTTATTGTTATTAATTTATAATTAATATTATTTTTAATTTTAATTAAAATTACAATTTTTATTCATTACTATTATTACTTATATTAGTTAGTAAATAAAATCAAATTTTTTTCTGTCGTTTTAATGTTAATAGTTACAATTATTATTACTATTAAAATTATTATTATTATTATTTATACAAATTATTGTAGTTAAAATATAATTAATTTTTTTTTGTTGAGTTTATTATAAATATTTCATTTTTTTTTGAATGATTAATTTCCATTATTAAATATAAATTTAAATGGTTTCGTCATGTTTTGTTTTTTTCTGTTACTGATTCTTCAATTTATAATATACCACCTTGCCCCTCCCGCCCTCTATTTGTAATTAGAAAAAAAATTATTCCCTTTATTTACAAAAACTAAACAAATATTAATTTTCGAAGTTTATGTATATGTTAGTAAAAAGGATATAATCCTTTATAAGAAAATCTATCTTAGATACAATTTTTTTTAAAGTTTTATTTTTGTTAGAGGATTGCGTTTTTTCTTGATGATGAAATTATAAAATTTCGAAAAAAATAAAGTAGACTAAAACAGCTCGATTAGAAACGTTCAAAAAAAAAAGTAAATATAAATATTCTGTTTGTTAAGAACAAATGGAAAAAAATTAATAAGAAAAACTGACGTGAAAAGATTGTTGTTACTAAATATTATAAAAGAATTTTTTAAGAAATATAAAAATTAAAAATTAAAAAAAAAAAACAAATAAATTACTCCCGTCCTAAATTTAGAATTTAAAAAAAAAATCAATAAATATTCAAAGGAAAAAAGAAACTTGAATTCCTTTTGCTTTTTACAAAAACGGATAATAAAAAAGCAAATAAAAAATTCTTACACAATAATAGCCGAAATAACACTAACACACATGTATTAAAAAATAATATATATATATGATCAAATATACAATAATAAAATAATAAATTATTATTAAATCATACTCGTTGAAAATATTAAGAGAAATTTCATTAAAACCAAATAATATTTTTTTATAATTCTTTTCAAAATTTATTACTTTTCCAATAACATAAGTACTAAAATTCTTGTATTTAATAAATATTGATAAATTTAAAATTCGAAAAAAGCATATTTAGCAATTTTGTGTGATCCTTTTTGTTTCAGATGAAATTTGTTGCAGACAGAATTTGAAGTTTGATTTAAAATTACGTAATTATGGTTTCTTGCCATAATAATACGAATTATTATGGTATTTCCAATTGAACAATCGGATTTACTCTATATTTAAAAGTATTATTCGTGCATAGCTTTAATGTTTATAATAATTTTTCCCTTTTTTCCTACAAATAATCTGAACAATTGATGCACAATTTCCACCAAATTGTGAAACTTTCATAAAATTTATTGGCAAATTAAATTAAATTGGAAATTATTTTGTATTTTTATAATATTTTTCAACAAAAGAATTTTATAAAAATGCATACAAATATTTTTTTGAGTATTTAATTATTTGCTTAAAATGTACTTTAAAAAAAATTACCAACATTCAGTTGATCATGTGAATATTAACGGCCTAAAACAAAGAAAAAGCAAAAGTACAAATTTTTTAACGGGAAACTTAATATTAAAATAACAATTCTTCGAAGAAAAAGAAAATATATATTAAAAAAAAAAAATTATTAAAATTATTTGAGCTTACATCATAATTAAACGCTAACAAATTTTAAGCTTTAAATAAATTCAAATTTTAAGTTTTAAAATTTTTTTTTCGAAAAAAATTATGAAATATTCTTACTTATTTAAATATAATATTCTAAAAATAATTGATTTATTTAGAATATGATAAAGTATCTCAATTTTTATAAAATTTGAATTTTCCTTTCATATAAAATATTTAAACATTTTTATGCTTTTTTAAAAAAAAAAAAAAAAAGAATCACATATTCCAGCAATTACAAATTGAACGATTTAAAAACTTTTTTTGAATTTTGAAAAAATTTTTGATCTTTTGCAATTAAAATATAAAAATGACTTTTTTTTTAAATTAAATTTTGCAAAATCCTATAAACTCTAAAATTAATTTCTTTTTAAAAAAAATTAATTTGCAAAATCCGGCAACTAAAATTAAATAATTTATGAAGAATTGGTAATAGTACATTTTTTTTTTTTATTTATCAAACCTTTCCCAATTTGGTATAATTTTCTTTTTTGATTATTTAAAAAAAAAAATACTGATTAAAATTTTTAAAATAAATGAAAAATAATTTATTTTTCAAAAATAAATATAATTTTGAACGAGTATGAGAAATATTTAATATTATATCAATATTTCTGATCATTTGTGAACTTTTTTTGTGTAAGCATTATGGAAAAAAAAATTACTGAAAAAATAATTATAAAAAAAAATATATATACACGTACATACAAAAATACCCACTCGATAACAATAATAACAAATAATAATTATAATAATAATAATAATATTTATAAAAAAATAGCAGCCATTTAATTATTAGTTTAAGGTTAAAAAACTGATCAAGAGAAATTATAATAATATTCAAGAGAGAAAAATGGATAAAAAAATTTAATTTTATAGCAACCGAAATACATAGTTTTGGAGTAAAAAAAAATAGTTTTTATTCAAATAGTTATTCCCACATAATAATTGTAGATTTTTTTGTAGTATAGTAAATATTATATAGAATACAATAAGGAAAAAAGAAATAAAAAACAAAAACAAAATTCAAATAAATTTTAAAAATTACTTATACGAACGAGCATGTTTTTGTATAAAATAATAAAAAATTACAAACTCAAACAGTACTAAATTAAAAGTAAAATTAAAATAAAATCTAACCGATTCAATAAATAGGAATTATTAAACATTAATAAATAAAAAAAAATTGTATGGAAAAATAATAGTAATTTAACCAAGTAATATTAAAACAAAAAAAAACAATAAAATTAATAATAGTTATTATAAAGAATAGTGAATACTGCAAAACAAAACAAAAAAAATTATAGTTGATTAGTTTTTAGTAGCCTGATTAGATTTTAGACGTTGAACAATTTAGTAAGTGATTAAAAATGACTAAGTATATAAAGAGTATGTTTTTTAATATATTAATACATAAATACATTAATACATAAATACATAAACACATACATACAGCCCTACTATACATTTATTATAGATAAATAGTAAAATAGATTAAATTATAAAATACTTATTATTATATAAAGAAAATATTACGCAAATCTGAACAATTATAGGAAAACAAAATAGAAAAATATCGAATATATTTGAAATATTTTATATAATTATGAGTACGATTATTATGTGCGTATTATTCATTTTCCGTTAGTAATAAAAGGAGACGAATGGGAATTGTGCTTTGAAAATACATATTTTAGTATTGATTTTTTAGTATATACAATATAAAAAAGAAAGCACATAGAAATATTTACATGCCAATTTAATAATAATAATAATAATTCGAAAACAGATCAAAATAGAAAGAAAGAAATTCAATTAAAAATGGAATAAAATAAATATCTGAGAAAAAAAATATGTGTTAATAATTGAAAGCTTACATTTTGTATGTTCATAAATGCAGCAGGCCACACATTATAGCAGAGGAGGAGTGAGAGCTTTCCCAAAAAGCTTTTCTAATGAATATGTCCGCAGAAAATTACTATTAAAAAGTTTAAAAAAATATACAGTATAGAAGATTTTCAATATGCCAATTTAGGAAAAAAAAATTCGATATTATTTTTAAATTTTTACGAATATGTGTAAATTCTTTTTTTAATCATTGTTATTACTAAATACAACCAAACTGTAAGTGTCAATTTTATATAAGAGAAATTTAGTTTACAAAAAACTGCATAATAGATAACGGATAATTGGAAAAAGGAAGAAAATTTAAACTGAAATAAGTACTAAATTAGTACGAATATAATTTTCATAGTTTACAAAAAAAAAATGAACAATAAACCACCTATAAATTTAAAACAAAAAAAAAAAACAAAAAAAAAAATATTGTATATGAAAAATAATACATTCGAATAAAAAAAAAAACACACCCACACACACCTAAGGTAACAAGCAAATTCTATTAAAAAAAAAACATTTTTTTTCTGCGTATAAAAAAATATATGTTGTTACATAAATAATATCCTGAATAAGTTTTGTTTTGGTATTTAATTATTATATAACGAATATACCGGAAACAGGTTTTTTTTTTTTTTAAATTTAAGTAAATAAAAAAATTTTTTTTTAAAAATAATTTTCTTAAAAAAATATTTTTTTTTCTGTAAATTGTTTTTTTTTCTCTTTCTTCTTTTAAATCCTTACAAAAATGAACAATTATTTTCAAGATGCAAAAAGATAAATTTTTGGTCAACAAAAATTTCCCTTCATTTAGTCATTGTGTTTGGTAGGAAAAAAAGGGGTTGAATTGCTTACAGCTCTATTCTGTTAAGGGAAGAATATAAAATATGATCAATATAAAGTTTTTTTGGGATTGAGAGAAATCGGAATTTTTGAGAGAAATCAGCAGCAGTTAACAGATAGATTTAAAATATTAAATTTTTGGCAAATACTCGTAAAATTGTCAGTTAAAAAAGAAGCTTTTTAAAAATGTCCCCCCCCCCCCCCCAAAAAAAAAAATCATATTTATTATCTTTTAGTTATTAATTTTATTTTTAAATATATCTTTTAACATTTGAGAGAAGTCAACAGTTAAAAGATAGATTTAAAATATTAAATTTTTTCTCAAATTAAATTTTAACAAAAGTTTATTCTCTTATTTAGTTTAAAGGCTAATTAAATTTTACCAATCTGAATGATGCTATTTTTTCCATGATAACAAGAGGGATGTGAATGAGTGTTCTTCTGATAATTATATTAAAATTATTTTCTTAAACAAATTTTATGATATTTTAATGTTCAATAATTATAATGGTTATTTCTGCTAAAAATAAGTTTGATTAATCTCCAATTTTAATACGAGTAGCATTTTATTTTCTAACAATCAAAAATATTCACAAATGGGTTCTGTAGAAATTTGAGTTTAACATAAAAACTAGACAAAAAATGTCTAATTTTACTAATAATAATTTTTTTTTCTTCTAAATTTAAATAGGAAATTTAATATTATTAAAAATAATTTTTGCCACCTCATCAAATCGTTGGTCATTAAATTAGGCATGTGTTTTGGCTCTTCTTTTTCTTTAAGTTTGAATATGAAATCCTTGTTAAAGATTATAGTTTAGAATATGTTTTGTTATAAATTTTATATTATTTTTATTGTTAAACTAACAAAAAAAAAACGTTTTTTTTTGTATATTACTAAGCATAAAGAAAATTATATTTATAAGAAAGAAAAAAATGTATTCTATATTTAGTTAATAATATTGTAGTTAAATGTAATTTGTTCCTTTGTTTTTGTAGAAAATTAGTAATGTAGTTTTTTAGTATTAGTAAAATAATCGGAATATTTTATTTTTATTATTATATATATATGAGAATATATATTATAAATATAAAATAATATTATTAATATTAATAATATTAATAATAATAATAATAATGAAAAAGTTTATTTTTGTTTTTTGGTTTTTTTTTCTTCTTTTTGTCAAACTTATTTATGTAAAAGAAGATGATGGAAAACGTTTATTATAATTATTAACTATATAAAAAAAAAAAAAACCAATATAAATATTAAAAATAGATATTAATTAAATTGTTTGTTAATTGTATAAAATATTATTAATTATATTGAATTTTTTTCTTTTCACTCTTTTTCTTTTTGAAAAATAAATTTTCAACAAACTTTATTTATTTTTGGCATTTTTATTTTTTTATTCATTTCGTTTTTCTTTTACAGGTCAATATAAGTTATTTTCTTATATTGTATGTTTATATATATATTAAATAAAATCTAAAGATCATTTTTATTTTATACCATATATTTTTGGCCTGGTTGATTTTTATTCTTACACTTTCTTTCCTACAAAGTTGATTCTTTTGAATAGTTGGTTTCTTCACTAGAAATTTCTCCATCAGTAGTTTAGAAAAAAAAGAAGATATTTTTAAATATTTGATTTTCTTATAGTAATTTGTAAAGTTTAATTTTTTTTTTCTTCTGATTCATAGTTGTTCATAGTTTTTATATGTAACACAATTTGTTATATTTTTTTTTGGTGTTTGCTAATTTAGACTTTTTTTTTACACTATAGCATGAATTAGAAGTTTTCATTTTTATTGAAAAAAATAGATTTTAATAAAATTAGTAAAAAAAAATATATAAAAAATTGGTAAAAAGTAATTTTCGAATTTTTTTTCCACAATTTCTATCTAAAATAACATTCATTGATAAATAACCACCAAATCTTCAAAATGAAAATATTGTATTTTCTATAAAATATTATATAAATAAAAAAATTCATTGTTAAAAACGATTTTATCCAATTTATGCAAAATTTAATTGCAGCTTTTGCTTTTATAAATTCAATTATTGCTAAAACGCTTGGAAAATTGAACGAAATTCTAAAAAAAAAAAACTTTTTTAGAAATTATTTCGATTGAAAATTGTTATTAACTGGTTGGACTGTATTGGACTGTAATAATTAATAATTAATATGCGAGGAAGAAAAAATAATTCTGTATAAAAAAAACCACTTAAAAGGATAAAGAACACGATGATAAATTAATTTATTTAAAAAAAAAAAAATATACAAAATGCAGAGAAACGAGTGGAATAGATTAAATAGAATGTAAGCTTTTTCTGTGCAATCGAAATTGAAAAACAAAGCTTTTCAAATACAATTTATACAGATTAAAAAAATCAATGCAAATAAAAATTCATAAATTAATTATGATAAAAGAAATAAGCATAACCAACCAAAAAAAAAATAAAGTATTAAAATAAAAGAAAAATTGTTAATATTTTGACTAAAGTTAAAGTGCCTAAAAATGTGGTTATTATTATTTGTTTCGTAAAGAAATGTCACACGCTATAATTAATTATATTCGATAATGTTTACAGCAAAATAAAAAAAAAACAAAAAAAAAACAAAACCGAAGCAAACTATGTATAATGAAATATTTTTAAATATACATAAATATAAAAATAAATTGCATTGCATTGCATTTGAAAAATATTAAAAAAGAATATGGTATATTAAGAGAAAAGCCCAAAGGCGTTTTCATGATTAACAAGAGAACAATATTGATTATTCTAAAATAATTAATTAATTAAAAAAAAAATTACCAAAAATAACAAACCAACTAAATAAATAATATAATAAAATGATAACTTTAAAAGGCAAACATTAAAATAAGAAATAAATAAGCTAAAAAATATAATTAAAATAAAATATGTTATAAAAGAAAATTATTGTTAAACGTTAATAAATTTAATGTTATACATTATATTATACATTACATATACATACATACATACATACATACATATATATATAAATAATAAATAAAGAAAATATAAATTAATTATAATTATTTGTACAAAAATGCAATTTACAAAAACCAAAAAAAAAACAAAAAATATTGTATAATAATTATTTGATAATTAACGATGTTTAAGTAAATTATTTAAAAAAGAAGATTATATTCATTATATTATGGACGAGTGTAATCATCAGAATTATAGCAAGAAATCTTTTATTTAAAAAAAAAAAAAGAATAGTTGTTGTTTAGTTTTTAATTTTGCTAAAAAAATACTTTTTTCAATTATGATTTTCTAAAAACGCAATTTTTAATATTAATTTTTTAGAATTATTTTTTTTCTCTCCTGTAAGTTGTTCTTCTTTAAATAAAATAAAATAAATTTATCAAACATTGATATTCATTTCATAATGAAATGAATGAAAAGCTTCTTAAGTGAAAACTGATGACGTGCCCTCTCCAAACTGAACAATATGAAAATGCTATCCAATTAGTATAATTAAAAAGTAAAGTTTAATAAAGTGTATTTTAAATTCATTTTATGATAGAACATTTCTTTTAACATATTGTTTAAAATTTGCCATTTTACAAAAAAATATACTCTTATAAATTAACAGTACGAAACTTCTTGCAGGATTCAATCGTTTTGAGATATTTTTCGATGATTTTTTGTACACTTTGGGCCATTATTTGATGGATGTTGGTTTTAAAATTTCTATAGACGTAAGTTTTTGCATAGTCTTACATATTTAAAGATGTAAGAAAATTTAAAGACGTCAAATCGCATGATCTTGGAGGACAATTAATATTACCACATCTGGAAATTAAGCGGCCTCGGAAGTTTATAAGCATTAAGCCAAACATTTTCGTTTTGTGTGGCTTACGATACTATTTCTAGTTGATACCACATGTAGTATTATAAGAAATTTTTAAATATCGCCCATAAAAGTGGGTTTGCATAAGATCGTAGAGCTTAAAATTGATAGTAATGATCTTCCCTATTCAAAAAAAAATGGTCGAATGACTCGGCAGGCACACCAAACAGTCCTTTTTTTGTAGAAACAATAGCCTCTTTACAGTCACTTGTGGATTATTAGAGCCTCATTTATTCCAATTTTTACAATTAAAATGTCATCTGTGCGATCGCAATGATCTTAAAGGCCAATTAATATCACTACATCAGGAAATTAAGCAGCCTCGGAACTTTATAAGCAATAAAGCCAAACATTTTTGTTTACTGTGGCTTACGGTACTATATTTAGTTGATACCATATATAGTCTTATATGAAATTTTTAAATATCGCCCATAAAAGTGGGTTTTCATAAGATCGTAGAGCTTAAAATTTATAGTAATGATCTCCCCTATTCAAAAAAATATGGTTGAATGACTCGTCAGGCACACCAAACAGTATTTGATTGTGTGGAAACAATAGCCTTTTTATAGTCACTTGTGGATTATTAGAGCCTCATTTATTCCAATTTTTCCAATTAAAATGTCATCTGTGCGATCGCAATGATCTTAAAGGCCAATTAATATCACCACATCAGGAAATAAAGCGGCCTAGGAACTTTATAAGAAATAAAGCCAAACATTTTTGTTTTCTGTGGCTTACGGTACTATTTTTAGTTGATACCATATATAGTCTTATATGAAATTTTTAAATATCGCCCATAAAAGTGGGTTTTCATAAGATCGTAGAGCTTAAAATTTATAGTAATGATCTTCCCTATTCAAAAAAATATGGTCGAATGACTCGGCAGGCACACCAAACAGTCCTTTTTTTGTAGAAACAATAGCCTCTTTACAGTCACTTGTGGATTATTAGAGCCTCATTTATTCCAATTTTTACAATTAAAATGTCATCTGTGCGATCGCAATGATCTTAAAGGCCAATTAATATCACTACATCAGGAAATTAAGCAGCCTCGGAACTTTATAAGCAATAAAGCCAAACATTTTTGTTTACTGTGGCTTACGGTACTATATTTAGTTGATACCATATATAGTCTTATATGAAATTTTTAAATATCGCCCATAAAAGTGGGTTTTCATAAGATCGTAGAGCTTAAAATTTATAGTAATGATCTTCTTTATTTAAAAAAACATGGTCGAATGACTCGTCAGGCACACCAAACAGTCCTTGTTTTTGTAGAAACAATAGCCTCTTTACAGTCACTTGTGGATTATTAGAGCCTCATTTATTCCAATTTTTCCAATTAAAATACCATCTGTGCGATCGCAATGATCTTAAAGGCCAATTAATATCACTACATCAGGAAATTAAGCAGCCTCGGAACTTTATAAGAAATAAAGCCAAACATTTTCATTTTGTGTGGCTTACGGTACCATTTCTAGTTGATACCATATATAGTCTTATATGAAATTTTTAAATATCGCCCATAAAAGTGGGTTTTCATAAGATCGTAGAGCTTAAAATTGATAGTAATGATCTTCCCTATTCAAAAAAATATGGTTGAATGACTCGTCAGGCACACCAAACAGTATTTGATTGTGTGGAAACAATAGCCTTTTTATAGTCACTTGTGGATTATAAGAGCCCCATTTATTCCAATTTTCACTATTAAAATATCACCTGTGCCAGAAATGAGTCTCATTACTGAAGAAAATTTTTTGTTCAAACAATCAACATTTCCAGCCTGTCATGCCAGAACCAAATAGACATAAAGTTTTAACAATTTTATAATAAAATATTTTATGTTATCAAATGATATATATTAACCTAAATAATTCTAATTTCTTTTATAATATATTTATTAAGTACCTATCAAATAATGTTGATGTACTTTCCGAAATACAAAATTGATAGTCCGTTATTTTAGACAACACGTTGCCAAGGTGTACGTTGAACAAATTTTTAAGTGTCATTTTCGTATAATTTCTTAATTTTTTATTATTTTTAAATATTACATATAGTTTAATTTAAAGAGAGTTTTCTTTTATAGAAAACAAAAATTGTCGATAGACATAAAAAAAAAGATTCAATTCCAAAATTTTTATATATTATAAATTTGAAAATAATTTTTTTTATTTTGATTATTTCTTATATTCTTAATTCCGTCAAAAGTTAATATTTAAAAAATTTATAAAAATTAAAATTTTTAGAAATTCAATTCAATTTTGAAGTTTTAATATGGATTATAATTAATTATATAAAAATTATATTTTCTATAATATTTTCAATAAAAAAACAAATAAGTAATATTTTTAATAATTAATAAAAATAAATGAATAAAGGTATAAAAACATGTCAATTTTAACAAAAAAATTATCAATGTTCAAACGGAAGAAAATTAATTAAAGTAAAAAAAAAAATTGCTTTTTAAGCCATATTTAAATAAATTAAAAGAAGTTTGCCTATTATATAATAAAATGTGTATTTGTTGTTTTATCATAGAAATGGAGCTTTATTATTGAACAGATATTTTTAAAAATCATATTAAAAAAATGATCATACCGAGAAAAAGAATCAACGAAAATATTTACTATTAGTAAAATGAAGGAGAATTTTTAAAAAAAATAATACCATTAAAAATAGGCTTACCTTATTTATATAAAAGAAGGTATTATGACTGCAAATGTAAAATGACTAAAGAAATGAATAATTTTTATTTTTAAAAATTATCAGAAAATGTTACTAAAACTGATGAGATTTTTACATACAAAACTGTTCAAATTGAGCAAAAAAACGACAAAGAACGAATTTTTCCAAAAATAAAATTCGTTTTAAATTTTTTATGTAATTCAAAAATAAAAAATAAAAATTACGAAAAAAGAGCATATAATTGAATGTTTCAATAAAAAATAACACATTAAATAAGAGAAAGTGGGAAAAAAATTGTAGTTGTTCACGAAGCAAAATAGTTTCTAAAATCATCTACATTAAATACAAACCAGAATAAATATTAAACTTATTGAATGTTTAAAAATACAAATGCAAATAAAAATGATAATAATTGAGGAGAGAAGATATTTATTAAAATGAGGAGTGAAGAAAATATGTTAAAGGACTTCGGTCGCTTTATCAAAACAAGAAACCAAAGGCTACTTTTTGCCATTTTTTTTGTCTTCGTTTTATTAAAAAAAAACAATTTAAAATAAACATACAAATATTTAGGATAGTGGCAAAAATAGTGCTTAATACAAAATAATACTTAGACTGTAATAAAATATAAAATCAATAATATAAGTTCAATAATGGAGAAATAATTAAATATATACGAAAACACCGAAAATTATGTCATAGATTATTAATGAAGGAGAATATCGAACTATAAAAATAAGCATAATTATTATAGAAAAACAATAAGAAGAAAAAAAAATGAATAAACATTAAAATAATTATAAAAATTAAAAAAAAAATATTGTTGTCCTTAAGACATGTTGAATCTTTTTATTTTGTGATCTAAAAATTATACAATATAAAATTGAAATTATACAAAATGAATTAGAGTTAAAAATAATGAATAAAAAAAGTAACAACAACAGCAACAAATAATAATCACTGTAAAATTACAAGTAAAATATTAATGATAAAAGTAAAAAATTGCGAGTAAGAAGTGCAAAGAGAAACAGTTAAAATAAACGTTAAAATTATACAAAAATATTTCGATTCGTTTCATTATTAATTATTTAACTTTTTTTTGGAAAAGTATCCCTTCTTCTTGTTGATTTTTGTGAGTTTTCCTATTAATTTTGTTTGTCTTAAATCCTACCATAACTAATGGAAATATTAATAAATTGCGATTTTAGATAATTTTCAGTTACATTAAACGTTTTTTTTTTAAAGATTTGAAAATATAACATTTCAATTAACAATCTTATGGATGATGAAGTGGGATTGAACACCCATCGGCGTTCCTCTAACTTACCGGAAGTTGGATTCCTCTAGAAAATCTCTAGGCTCTTGTCTCTTAAGTATCCGATTAGTGTTTCACGGGAGGACAGTAAAGAATAATTCTCTCACAAGTGGATTATGATGATAGAATATACAGAAGTGAAATTTTTGAAATAGTGGAAAATGCACAGATTCTGAACAAAGAGAACATTTACCAGGTGTATAAGCTTAAATCCGCTGTTTTTTTAGTAAAAAAAGCACATGTTTTTTTTCATAGAAAGTAAAAATAAATTTATTCAAAGTAGTTGCCCTCGCTAGCTATACGTTTTTCCCATCTCTCGGGCAATTTGTGGATACCACGCTAAACAAATTCCTTCTCTTTCGAGGCAAACCATTCATTAAGACATTTTCGGACGTCTTCGTAAGAATCGAAGTGCTGTTCAGCGAGCATGTGACCCATCGACGAAAACAGGTGGTAGTCGGAAGGGGCCAGGTCTGATGAATAAGCGAAGTGGGGACCACCTCCTAGTTGAGTGTCTCCAAGTAGTTTCGGACCATTTTTGACGTGTGCGATGGTGGGTTGTCGTGGAGGAAAATAAGCTTGTCATGTCTTTGTTGATAATCCGTTCTTTTGTCACGCAGCACTGTGGAATTTGATCAGTTGTTGGTGGTAGCCTTAGATTAAAGAAGTACTGGATAGGCCCTTACCGTATATGTATACGCAATTTTGTGTACAAATATTTACTAGGGGGATACGACTGTCAAAAATTTTTTATGTAGACATGACACCCACTGCCATCTATGTGTCGTAATGGAAATTTATTTAATTGCAAAAGCATAATTTATATTTATTTTAATTCACTTACTGGAAACAAAGATACAATTTAAATACAACGATAGGTCATTTTTATTTTTTGTACAATCTTTTGATACGAAATGGAATTCTATTTTAGGTTTATTATACATTTCGTAAATATCAATCAAATATAAACCGCCTCAATTTTGTAGACTCGGAGAGTTTGAAAACTTTAATTCTCCATGAAAGTGGAGACTTGGGGGTTAGCTTTGTCATTTGTGAATCCGATGTTGACAGTTCAATGTTTACCATAAAATAGTACAGTGTCGGTGTATATAAAGTGTGTGTAAGAAAGTTTAAGGGACCGAATTTTTCTGTCTATTTTCCATTGCTGTTTTCATTGTGTTATAATAAATAAAGTTTATTCTTCGGTTAGCTTATTATTTAAATAAATTTGTTTTGATTGCTCTATTAGACCATATTATATAACATTTACTAAATAATATTGTTTTCATTTTTTTTAGAATATAAGTTATTAATTATTTTAATAACATTAAATTTTTCATTTTCTATTTTTGTTTTAAAGCATTTCTTTTAATGTTGTATACGATTAACTTATATATTATCAAGAACTTCATGTATTGTAATGTTCTATGTAATTAATGCTTTATTTTTTAATTTAATTAAAATGCACAATGCCTATTTAAATTACCATTTCCATTCATAAACACACATTTATATTATAATTAAGGTTTTTCCATCTATGGTACTTATGCTTGTTTAAGAAGAAAATTTATATTTAATAAGTTGCGGTGTGGTTTTATTTCAACATAAACAAAATATCACATTTTCTCATTTAATTCATTTTGCATTTTTGAAATTAATTTAAATTTGTACACATAATTGTTTTCATATAATCAAATAACTTACAATTCATATTTTTATATAATATTCCCCACTTTAAAAATTCTGTTTTAATAAATAATATACAGTGAAATAAATAAATATTTAAAAATAGAATACTGTGTTTTATTGCATATTTACAAAACTAATTCCATCAAACAAGACCCACAATATTAAAAAATCTGCTTCTTTACGCATAAATGATATCACATATAAAAAATGGTTTTAAACAAACCGCTTTAATCGCATATTGAAGTTTAAAATTAGCCCCCAATGATTTACGCCGTTTCTGTTGTATTGCATGTGTGTGCGTTCGATGAATGTATTGCCAACAAAATTTGGACAGAATTTTTGTGTAGAGGCCTATCCAGTACTTCTTTAATCTAAGGTGGTAGCGGTGGGCATTGACAGTTTCACCAGGTTTCAACATCTCATAGTAGACGATACCCTGCTGATCTCAACAAACGCACAGCATCGTCTTCCGTCCGAAGCAATTTGGTCTTGGGAAAGAAGTTGATGGTTGGCCGGGATCAACCCACGATTTCTTGCATTTAGGATTCTCGAAATATATCGATCTGCCTATCGTTCATTTCATGCGGCACCCATTTTCAGATCTTTCCAATCTTCCCCATGGTATGGAAACGTATGGAAATGGCTGATTGAATAACACCCAATTGCTCCGCGAGCATTTTTTGAGATTCGTCTTCGTCCAAAAGAGCCTGCAATTGATCGTCCTCAACCTCCCTAGGCCGGGAGGCCTGTTGGTTTGTTGGTTGTTGGTTTGTTGGTTTGTTGGTTTGTTGGCTTGTTGGTTTTGTTTGTTTTTTTTTTGATTCTTGTCCCACAAGTCAAAATGGCCGTCTTTGAACCGACGAAACCAATCTCAGCACTATCACCATAGGCCTCCATAAGCATTCGATGCGATTCGGCAGCCGATTTCTTCAAATTGAAGCAGAAAAGCAGAGCTTCCCGCATATGCTATTTTTCTGGCACAAAATTAGACCAAAGGAAAAATGTATGTTGTTGTACGAAATTGCTGACAATGTGCACTGATTAATGTTGACAGATGTCAAACTCATAAAAAAAAGTATGGCGTGCTCTTAGATTTAAGAAGAACTGGATAGGCCTCTACACAAAAATTCTGTCGGAATTTTGTTGCAATACATTCGTAGAACTCACACACATGCAATACAACAGAAACGGCGTAAATCTATGGGGGCTAATTTTAAACTTCAATATGCGATTAAAGCGGTTTGTTTAAAGCCATTTTTCATATGCGATATCATTTATGCGTAAAGAAGCAGATTTTTTAATATAACGGGTTTTGTTGTTTGATGGAATTAGTTTTGTAAATATGCAATAAAACACAGTATTCTATTTTAAAATATTATTTATTTATTTATTAGATAATTCACTATATATTATTTATTAAAACAGAATTTTAAAGTGGAAGAGCATATAAAAATATAAATTGTAAGTTATTTGATTATATGAAAACAATTATGTGCACACTAAGAATCGCTCACTCACGCCATCTATGACCAAACAGCGGATTTAAGCGTATACACCTGGTAGATCACGATGTATTATGTTGTTACGAACACAAAAAAGGGGGCATCAACAATTTTACGGATATTCTTTGATTATAAGGCCTGGACGCGATAGAAATTGGAACATTTCGTTCAATTCCAAAGTTCAATTCCATATGTCCAAATAGGTTTTCATAATTGTATTGTAGATTTTGCATATAAGATACTGCCTTGTGGGACTCCGGCTAGAATAGGATATATTTCCGAGTATTCTGAGTTAATTGCAACTAGGAAATGTCGTTGGGAGAGATATGAATTGATGATAAGGACTTCCAGAGGAGTCCAGGATGATCAAAAGCTTGGCAAATATCTAAAAATACTCCTGGGCAATACTTTTTGCCCAGGAGTATTTTTAGATATCTGCCTCTGCCGATGCGATATGATCAACAATGCGATGGCATTTCTGGATAGTGCATTTTTCAAATCGGAAGCCAATTTGGTGATCAGGAATAATTTTTTCATTAACTAAGACTGGGTAGAGTCGTTTTAATAAGAAGAAAAAACACACACTAAACCAACAAATTCCTCAAAAATTACAATAAAAACTTATTTTTATAAATTATTCGTAAAGAAACAAAAATAATTGCACCGATTTTATCAAAAATTAAGGAAGGGGAAAAATCAAAAACAACCCAACAAATTTAAATCCATTTTTCCGATTAGGGATGCAGTAAATTTTGACGCATAGCACATTAATGGTGTGCAGCAAATGAACGCAATCAACAAAACAAGAGAGAATGATGGAGTAAATTTGAATATTGACTTTTTTAGTAATGGCACAAACCAATTATGAATAAAAGCACAAGCAAAGTGCTCGAATGGTTGAAAGTGCTCGAATTTTTTGAAGCTTTGACAAGTCTCATTTACTTCGCCGAATGAACTTTTCGACAATAATTTTTAAAGCTTCTTTTACATTATTTTTTATAGCTTCTTTTCTTCTTTGTGTACTGCCATCTATATTTGAATAGTCTAAACTCCAATTCGTACAACGTCGTAGTTAAGTTTATTTGGTTTTTAGTTAACAAATTTAACTAATTTTCTTTTTTACTCCGCAAATTTAATTGCAACCGTCATTCACCCCTCCTCCCCCCACTTGCGTTCAAAACTATAAAACTATTTCTCCTACGCTCATTTGTATTTTTTATTTAAAAAAAAAAAACACCCTCAAAAACGTCGTCATTTTTTGCAAATATAAATTCTTCTGTACCGTTTCGTACCGTTTGAAGCTTTCATACCGTTTCGAACCGATTGCGATCCGTTTGGATATTGAAAAACTGCCACGGATGATGCTGTCTTTAGTAGAAAATATATTTTTGAAAACTTTGTAATTAAGTTTATTTGGTTTATGTTTACCAGCTAATTTTCTTTTTTACTCTTCAAATTGGATCCTCCCTCCCTACTCGTCTTTGGATGCAAAACTATAAAACTATTTCTCCTACACCCATGTGTATTTTTTATTTTTTTAAAAAACACCCTTAATTACAGTTTTTGAAAAAAAACGTCGTCATTTTTGTATGCAGGTAATTAACCGGCAGGTGCATTAAACGGCATTATTTTGCTTCACCTGTCTTTCTGTGTGTAGCACAGTAACAATTTGAATTTTATGAATTATTCCTTGTAATTTTTAAAGGTAAATAATTAATTTAATTTTCAGTTTAATTAGTTAATTACTCTTGAAAATTAAATAAATATTATTCGAAATTATAAATTAAAATTAAATATATTATTTTTCTTTCATTTTTATTTCTGTAACTTTAATTATTTTATATTACAGATTTTATATTATTTCTTTCCTCTTCGTTTTCCTTTTTCTTTTGTAAAGTTAATCCTTCAAAGTTAATATTTCCTTTCTGAGACAACTTTAATATAATTTCAATTAATGATGAAACGAGAAGTCACGAAATGATCTCACATACTATTTTTGAGATCTTACACAGAAAAAATACCAAAATTTGACAATTTTATGTATTTTATTTGTGTTAATGTTAGCGGGCAACCGAACTGTTAGAGATTTGCCTATAAAAACTGAATCCAATTTATGATTCTGGTCTTTATTTTCATCCAGAGAGCTCAATTAATTACAAATTGCGAATTCGGACACTGTTTTCCAATTCCCTTACAATAATAAAAACACAACAGACACTAAATTATCGATAGACCACCGGTTCAGCTGATGACAAAATAAATTTTCCCATCAGAACTATTCGGGGCTTTTGTGAGGTCAGACCATCTATTAAAATTGTCTTTTATAAAAAAGTGTTTGAAAGTCTCAAAAAAGCTTATCGCATCAGATCGAATATTTCAGACACTTGTGGTGTTCCATCATGACACGACCATATACATCAAGCAGATTTGCTTAAACAATCTTACCTAAGCCAGTGTGACGGCTTCTTATTTTTTCAAAAAGTACCAAGACGATTAAATTTCAAATATTTTTTGTTGAAAATCAAGTTTTGTGTTTTTTGTTTTTTAAAAACATTTAAAAGGACAATATTTTTTATATTGTTGATAACAGCCGAAAGAGTGTAACCAAGTAGCTACTTTGAAGGGGATGATAACATTGATCCTCAAAACAATACATTATCGTTTAAAGTAATATAGACAAATTTTTTATTTACATGTGACAGAATTAATGTTATTCCCTACAAAGAAAGTAGTAAAAATTGATCAAACAAATATTAACAAATCTTAACCTAGTCTTAGGCGACTAAGAGTGTATCGTAAAATTCTCTTAGTTTCACGATTTAATTGCAAAAAATTTTTTCTATATATATTTTTGCCCAGTTATTTTTACAAGAATTTTAAATAAAGAATTCCATCGTTGATTTCTTAACCAAAGGAGACCTAAAATATTTTAATGCATCTGGTGGCTACTTACTGTCTCTCTTAAGTTGATGGCGAGTTTTTTCGGGAAGGACGCGATAGGAAAAATAGGAGTGAAATTTTCGGTAATGATAAATATACAAATTGTGAACAAAATATTATATTATTATGAACATAGAAAGGACACGAACAATTTTGTAGAGGATCTTGGATGGTAAGGAGTGATTTCAAAAGTTCAATTCTCTAAGTCCAAATAGGTTTGTAATTTAGTTTAATGTAGTATGTGTGTTCGAGGTTAATCTCTAGTTTAGATAAAGTTCTAAGTAAGGCACTTTTGAATTATATTTGAACTAAGGTGCTTTTAGGGAAGGGGTAGGTGTTTTTTATTTTTTTTGATAAAAACAGAGTAAATGTAATGTGACCACTTTTCTGTTCACTTACCTTTACTCTTTATCTCGTAAACCGGGATTGGCGATTGTGGAGTATAATTTATTAAAAGTAATGTCAGTATTTTTATGAGTGGTAAGTGGCAATGATAGGCTTAGTTATAAAGGATACTGTCTTGGGGGAATTCAGACTCCGGGTACTACCTTAGGTGATCATGTGTTAACTGCTGCTTGAAAATGATGTTTGGAGAGATAGTAATTTAACGATACTCCTAACAGAAAATACTCTTTCCCCTCCAGGGAGGATTTAATGTTATCAACAATATTATATCCATTCTGATTTATGGACTGTTCAGATTGGAAGTTAAATTAATAATTTTTGCATTATCTACGATTGAATGAAGTGTTTTCTATAAAAGTTTCTACAAAAATTTTAACAAGAATTAGTAGAAAGCAATAGGTCTAATAGAAAAGGCAAATTTATGGATAATATTTAATTTTTAGATATTATTTTATTAACTGAAATTTTCCAGATTAAAAGAAGATACGAGGGTCGTTCAATAAGTCCTTAGAAAAAGATAGAAAACAACTTTTTTTTTATTTTTTAACATAATGTCTTTTTAGCTCTATACACTTTTCCAACCGTTTTTCCAAAATTTTTATCCCGTCCAAAAAATAGGATTTCGGAAGTTCTGC
This sequence comes from Atherix ibis, assembly GCA_958298945.1. Classification (NCBI taxonomy): domain Eukaryota; kingdom Metazoa; phylum Arthropoda; class Insecta; order Diptera; family Athericidae; genus Atherix; species Atherix ibis. The sequence continues at coordinate 102,700,758 of OY282606.1, read as the reverse complement.
AAAATACTCATCCGTTTGAGCAATGACGTCCTCGTTGGAAGTGAACCGTCGTTCGCCAAGCCATTTCTTCAGATTGGCGAAAAGAAAATAGTCACTCGGGGCCAAATCTGGTGAATAAGCGGGATGCTGCAACAATTCCATTCTCAATTCCACAATTTTGGCCATGGAAACAGCGCAGGTGTGCATACGCGCATTGTCCTGATGCAAGAGGATTTTTTTCTTCTTCAGATGGGGGCGTTTCTCTTTGAGTTCCTCGCTTAACCGTTGCAATAACGACGCGTAATACGCTCCTGTTATTGTTTTTCCTTTTTCCAAGTAGTCGATAAAAATGATGCCCTGCGAATCCCAAAAGACCGTGGCCATCACCTTGCCGGCCGATGGCACAGTTTTTGCCTTCTTCGGAGCCCGTTCACTCTTGAAAATCCACTGTGATGACTGTCTCTTCGTTTCTGAAGTGTAGTAGTGTATCCAGGTTTCATCCACCGACACCGTAGTGTCGGTAAAAGTATAATGCTACTTTACCGACACTACGAGCGCAATTTCTCGGATTTTCTAAGGACTTATTGAACGAACCTCGTAGATTGTGCATGAGATACCGAGAACTATGAGAAAACTGCAGTTTTTTTATTTTTTTATTTGATTCAGAATAGAAGCTGTTATTAGATATTAAAGTGATTTTTCTTTTCTTATATAAGAAAGGCAAAAGAGCAGATTTAATTGCAAAAGGTTAAACAATCTGTTTTTGCCAAGTTAATATTACAAGAATTTTAAATAATATTTTTTTCATTAAAACTTTAGGATATTTTCCCTAAATTAATAAAGAAATTTTCATAAGAAAAATATACAAAATTTGGTCTAAGTTTTGTTTATAAGAAAAGAGATCCTACTAACACAGTATATCCTGTCAATGAAAGTAGCAAAAAAATCACAGCCATTAAAAGAATAATTCAAATTTAATTTAAATAATTTAATATTAAATATTAAAATTAATTGTAAAGAGAACAAAATTCTTCATGTTCATTGATTGAATTTTATTATTCAGTAGATTTATTAAAGATTTTAACTGAAAATTATTTCTTAAAGAGTACAAAAAAAGTCTCTGATAACTTAAAATTGAAATATGTTATTTACTTAGTAGCCTTGACCTAAATTAATTGTAATAAATTGCATCAACTTGGTTTGCTGGGAATTTTCAATATTCTCTTATGATTCGTTAAAAAAAAATAAAATAAAAACAAAATTTTTTTACAAATTAAAAGCAAAAAAAAAAAATTTGAAATTTAAATTATGTGAAAATTTTTCTTTTTAAATATTACATATTCCGTCTTTTAGCAATAATTTTTTTTTTCTTTTAATTTTACCTTTGCTTACCTATCCACCGTTTATGAATAAAGTTTGTTTTTTTCTTATGAACTTTCCATTATGATACGATGAATATCTTCCACTCCCGCTTAATAAGTAGTGATTATTACTTCGATAAAAACAAAACCAAAACGATTAATCCAAACTATAGTCTTTATAATAATTTCCTTTTATCATGCAATCATTTCAATATTTACTAAATATTTGGTAGCATTTATAAAAACGATCAACGAAAATTTATTTCACAAATATTCGTACTGAAAATATACGACATCAAAAAGAGGGGGTGGAAGGGGGAGGGAGGGTCATAAGCTAAGAAATATTATTGCAGATAAACAGACAACCGGCAAACATACTATCATATCGACAGAGGCCTAAATAGTATTAAGTAATAATCTCAGTTGAGTTGAATTCCCTTCCCTCCTCACCAATACCCCTGAAGAAACAGAAAAAATCGAAACAAATTCAATTTGAATAAATTTATGATTGTGTGAATTATTATTTAAATTATGCAATCGTGTTTCAATGTTAACAGCCAAAATGATCACTTAAGGTGTTAAGACATTACGTATATTTGAACATCGTTTAGAGTAGCAGGCGATCCACCTTCGGAACCAAGCAAGTAAAGAAGAAAAATTATCCAAAAAGAAATAATAACAAACTGTTCCTATAACTCATATTTTCAATAATAATAATAATATTAATAATAGTTGATGAAACTGTTACGAAAAAAAACAACAACAAAAAAATACAAAAATTGACAAACCGAGAAATATTATGTCAGATGTTAATTGTGCAAAGGAAAAGAGAAAATTGCCTTCGGTCTTATTATTTTGCTTCTGAAATCTTAGGTGTTGTATGATAAAGTTGTGTGTGTTTAAGTTAAATTAATAAACGACAGATGGCGTATGGCGGTGATGATAAATGTTGCAAATTTTATTTGCTAGTGTGAATAATAATTCTTACAAAAATAAGCAGTAAAAATTAACCTAAAATCCAGAAAAAAAAAGAAGAATCTAATATTCTTATTATTTTTGCATTAAATTGAAGGTTTTATTTAGCATAGATAGAATGATACGATTTAGGTCAAGTATGCACCGTTTTGTTCGATAACTTGTTGCCATTTTGGAGGTAATTTCATAGTGCCTCTCTCATAGAAACCCTCGTCCCTATTGGCAAAAAACTGGGACAGTCGATTTTCACAATCTTTTCTTGAGGCGAATTTTTCACCTGCAAAATCATTCGTCATAGACAGGAAGAGGTGGTAATCACTTGGTGGCAGGTCCGGACTATAAGGTGGATGCATAAGAACATCCCAACCAAGATCCCGGATTTTCTGGCGAGTCACTATCGATGTATGCGACCTGGCGTTGTCCTGATGGAACACAATTCCTCTCCTATTGGCCAAAGCTGGCCGCTTCTGGGCGATTGCTTCTTTCAGACGGTCCAATTGTTGATAGTATGGGTCCGAATTAAGAGTTCGGCCGTAGGGGAGCAGCTCATAGTAGATGATTCCCTGCCAGTCCCACCAAACACACAGCAAAACCTTCGTGGCTGTCAATCCTGGCTTGACCACCGTTTGCGCCGGGTGACCGCGATTTGACCACGACCGTTGTCGCTTGACGTTGTCGTAAGTGACCCACTTTTCATCACCAGCAACCATCCGCTTCAGAATTGGATCGATATTGTTGCGATAACTCGTGTGGCACCCATACATCGAGCTTCTTTTTGTATCTAGGCTTATTTAAGTGGCTCCAAACGGTTTTTTGTGCAATGTTTAGCTCCTGGGCAATCGAAACAGTGCTTACGTGACGGTCAGACTCGACGACTTCCATTATTTTATCGACATTATCAGAACCATAAACACTATTCACATTTTCAGCTGCCTGGCTTGCGTTTTCGCCTTTATCGAAGAAAAACTGTAAAATATGGCGTATTTTCTCTTTGTTGGTGTCCATCTTTGACGCGTGCTAAAAAAATACTGAATCAAGTAATCACAAAACTGTATGAGAAGCTTTTTTAGTACAAAATCTTATCTTTCTAACGCTATCTAGTGCAACCCGATCGCACTTTTAAAACGGGAGATACAGGCTCCTAAAGCCATCTATTGGCAAAATAATGGATTACTTTTTACTACAACTTATATATAAACTGGAGGATTATCCATTTTATGATTTTGAAAGTATAGCTTTATTATTTAAAAATTTTGTAATAAACAAATTCAATTTTAAATAATTTTTGTTGTTGAAAAACGTATGGCATTTTATATGACAAATTGTTTAGTTATAAAACAATTTGTTTAAATTGTTAAATGGGACTTATAAGAACAGCAGGCATTGGATGATGATTTTGCGAACAAAATGTTCTTCAGCAATGAGGCTTACATCTTAGTCAGTGCATCAGTCGATATGCAAAAATTTGATATTTTCAAATACGGGGCTCTAAAAACCTACAAGTAAAACTGAAGACAAGCTATTGTATGCAAGAAAAGTCATTGCCTTGTGTGCTTTCTGTTTGAAGGTGTCATTGATAGCCGATTTTTTTTTAACCTAAACTTGAATATTTCAATCTAAAATATATATGGTTTTAACAAAGCGGTACTATAAACCACACAATCTAACAACATTTTTGCTTTATAAGATGAAAAGTTAATAGAATGCCTCATTTTGATTACAATTTGATATAAAAAAATCGTCTTTACGCAGTTAAATTATTAATCGTTAAACTATAGAGAATTTAAAAAAAACATCCTCCGTTATAGCTAAATTATAGTCCAAAATCTGGAAGAGCCTTAAAAAATAATATGAGGCTCCAACAAAAAACTATGCAAAAATAACAACGTGCAATTTCAAGATTTTGTGTTATCAATTTGCCTTCAAGATCGTTCAATTTGAACGCAAAGAAACTCCAAAGTTTGACGATTGACTGTCAAAAAAATAATAATAATAATGGGGGGACTCCAACTTAATAATATGGGCTCCAACAAAAGACCATGCAAACATTTTCTACAAAAGCCGTGATTCTTCCGTAACCACATGCAATTTCGAGATTTTGTGATTTAAATTTGCCGCCAAGATCATGCTTTTTGAACGCAAAAAATCATCTTTACGCAGACAGTCGACAAACTTTAGTGCATTTTAAAACAATCATAGCTAAATTACAGTCCAAAATCCGCAAGAGTCTTAAAAATAATATGAGGCTCCAACAAAAAACCATGTAAAACCCCTTCATAGCTAAATTACAGTCCAAAATCTGGAAGAGCTTTAAAAAATAATATGAGGCTCCAACAAAAAACTATGCAAAAATAACAACGTGCAATTTCGAGATTTTGTGATATAAATTTGCCTCCAAGATCGTTCAATTTGAACGCAAAGAAACTCCAAAGTCAAAAAATAATAATAATAATGGGGGGACTCCAACGTAATAATATGGGCTCCAACAAAAGACCATGCAAAAATTTTCTACAAAAGCAGTGATTCTTGCGTAACCACATGCAATTTCGAGATTTTGTGATGTAAATTTGCCGCCAAGATCGTGCTTTTTGAACGCAAAAAATTATCTTCACGCAGACAGTCGGCAAACTTTAGAGATTTTTAAGACAATCATAGCTAAATTACAGCCCAAAATCTGCAAGAGTCTTAAAAATAATATGAGGCTCCAACAAAAAACCATGTAAAACCCCCTTCATAGCTAAATTACAGTCCAAAATCTGGAAGAGCCTTAAAAAATATTATGAGGCTCCAACAAAAAACTATGCAAAAATAACAACGTGCAATTTCGAGATTTTGTGATATCAATTTGCCTCGAAGATCGTTCAATTTGAACGCAAATAAACTCCAAAGTTTGACGATTAACTGTAAAAAATAATAATTATAATAATGGGGGGACTCCAACTTAATAATATGGGCTCCAACAAAAGACCATGCAAAAGTTTTCTACAAAAGCAGTGATTCTTCCGTAACCACATGGAATTTCGAGATTTTGTGATGTAAATTTGCCGCCAAGATCGTGCAATTTGAACGCAAAAAATCGTCTTTACGCAGACATTCGTCAAACTTTAGTGCATTTTAAAACAATCATAGCTAAATTACAGCCCAAAATCTGCAAGAGTCTTAAAAATAATATGAGGCTCCAACAAAAAACCATGAAAAAAAATTCTACAAAAATAACAACGTGCAATTTCGAAATTTTGTGTTGTCAATTTACCCTCAAGATCGTGCAATTTGAACAGAAAAAAGCTCCAAAGTTTGACGATTGTCTGTCTCAAAAAAAATAATAGGGGCCTCCGACTTAATAATATGGGACTCCAATAAAAAACCATATAAAAACTTTCTACAAAAGCAGTGATTCCCCAGTAACCACGTGCAATTTCGAAATTTTGTGATGTCAATTTGCCTCCAAGATCGTGCAATTTGAGCAGAAAAAAGCTCCAAAGTTTGACGATTGTCTGTCTCAAAACAAATAATAGTGGCCTCCGACTTAATAATATGGGGCTCCAATAAAAAACCATGTAAAAAATTTCTGCAAAAGCAGTGATTCCCCAGTAACCATGTACAATTTCGAGATTTTCTGATGTCAATTTGCCTCCAAGATCGTGCAATTTGAACGCAAAAAAGCTCTAAAGTTTGACGATTGACTGTCAAAAAAAATATATTATGGAGCTCCAACTAAGTATGAGGCTCCAACAAAAAACCATGCAAAGACTTTCTACAAAAGCAGTGATTCCCCCGTAACCACGTGCAATTTCCAGATTTTGTGATGTCAATTTCTTCGAATATCTTATTGCCGTTACAACTTTTTTATAATAAAAAATCTTACGAAAATACTAAATTGCAAAATTAACTTTATTAAATTTATTAAAAATTTCTTCCAACATTTGTATAGTAAAACTTTTTATTTTAATTTCCAAAACACAAAATAGATAACCATTTATGTTTATTGGTTTTTTTTGTTTGTTTTTCTTTTTTGTTATTATTATTATTTTCTATTGGATAATTATATAAAATTTGAAATAAATAGAATATGAACAAATTCCAGAATGATTTTTATATAGTAAACATTATTGTTGCACACCTTTTACTTACCTTATCACCCACTAACCGACCAAACCACAAATACAAGCTACGAAATCCATTATGAAATATGCAATCGAGGTTGGCGATTTGAAATTTTATTAATTTTATATAAGCGATTAGTACGTTGTATATACGCCATGTGAGTTGTATGTATGGATGCGTGTGTGTGTGTATGTGTGTGTGTATGGGTGGTATTATAATATAGAGAGTATAATTGTGAATTGGGGCCATCAATGGCTAAATCTCGAGCAAGACACCAACCAACTAATAATTGCATAATAATTACGCAAATTTTCAAATTGGGTTGCACATCCTCCATTCGGCTGTGGCTTCATTATTCCGCGTGCTCCATCTTATCCAGTTCCCCCTTAGCAAACCAATAGAGTGCGTCACATTACATGCGTTCATCCGAGTGTATTACGTTGATTTCGTCGCGACGATCTGTGTTGTCCGTTGAACGAACGTGTTTGTTGAGTTTATTGAGTTGAACTCGGCCGAAGTCAAGTTGAACTCGGTTAAGTTGAGCTTTTTCGCATGAATATTTCCAACTTTTTTTCTTCTTTTTATTTAATTTTAATGTGTATGTATGTGAATAATGTTTTGTAACAATTTTCAACGTAATATCTTTACTTGATTACCACTGCCTACCTACATTCATTAATCAGTAATTGCTCAATATTGATAATTCGAAAAACGAAACAAAAAATTCAAAATATTATTGAAATAATATGAAAGAAAGGCGTTGGAGGAGGGGGTAGAAGGGGGATTTTTTTTTTGTTTTGTTAAATACAACACTCCCTCATTCGAATATGGTACAGCAGTAATTTTTTGTTGTTGATATGAGTCTACTTTTAAAAAGAACTCAAAATTATACGAAATATATAATAATTCATTGGTGTGGGGAGGTCATGTATTTTTGGCATTTAAATAGCTCCACCGATACACTCGTATTACTAATTGAATTTTTCAAATAATGTTAAATAATTTCCTATCATTTCAAATATGTTCATTTTTAATATAGTACGATTTTCTGTGCATTTGGTGTAAAATCCATTTGGAATGTGCGGAGGTATTGAAATTTATCTTTAATCAATTTTTAATAGGTACGCTTCGGTCTACTCATAAATTAATTGTATCGACAACTAATATTACATCAATTACATGAAAAGATTACGCATATTGCATAATTTCTGGTTGTTTTCGTAATTGTTCATTTTTTACAATAGTTTTTTTTTTAATTATTTTTTTTTTATTGAAACTATGGAAAATTTATAGAAATTATTTAATAAATTTTTGTATTGAAAAATTACGCAAAGCTTTTGTAGTAATTTTGGTTATAATTTCGTTTATTGTTAATTATTTTGAAAGAATATATAAAATTAGTTATAGAATAGTTTATTGATTTTCTTTCATGAATTAGTTTTGATTTTCGAAGAAAACTTTTAAAAGTATTTAAGGATTGAAAGTGTATTTTAAGGTAAGTTAGAGTAATCGGGATATTTTTGATTTATAGTTAATTTTTCTTTCAAATCTAAAATATTAAAACTTTAAAAATAGCTTTTTAAAATCTGAATTTTCAATCAAACGAAAAATTTCTTTTAAATAATAGGGGCTATCCATTTTATAGTTTGTAAAGTTTAACCCTATCATTTGATAGTTATTAAATTATTTATAAATTTGAAATAAAATTTATTTAGCATAAAGTTTGCCATTTTTAATTTTGGTAATTTTTTATTTAATTTACTGTCAAAGAATGTTAAAAAAAATATGTAAAAAATTTCTGTAAAACTGGTGATTCTGTTGTAACCACATTTCGAAATTTTAAAAGAAATAATTGTCATTGGGGGGATATGTATTATTTCTGGCTTGGTGGATATATCAATATAAAAAATTTCCATATATAAAATATTGAAAATCCACAAGAGACTGTAGAGACACCACCATTGTATCTACGAAAAAGGACTGTTTGGTATGTATTTTAGTCTGAATGTGTCATTTGCGTTAAAAAAACAATATCCTTTATTGAATTAAAAAAAAACTAGTTTCATAAAAAATTTTAAATAATACAAAATGGCAATAAAATTATTTCTTCAAATGTGTTTTATTGAACTTTACTTTACAAAATATAAATTGGATAATTTATGTTTTGTCTTTAATATGGATTAGCGTAGATTGTGTTCTTTTGCCTCATTGGAAAAAAGGAAATTTTTTGTAGAGGGTATACCAAACCAAATGCAAAAAATAAATGACTCATGCAGTAATTGAATTTTTCCTTGGGCTGTATGGCATGTGGCACCGTCTTGTTGAAACCACATATCGTCCACATCTTAAAATTTAAAACTGGATTATCATTTCTGATTAATGTCATTGTGACAGTCGTGATTAAATCCAATGTGACAGTCGTGAATTTTCTGAACCCCGAATACGACAATTTTGTCGATTAACCAAACTATCAAGATGAAAATGAGCCTCATCGCGGAAGATGATTTCGTTCGAAAAGTCAGCACCCATAATCAGTAGGTCAGTAGGATTCAGTTCTTGAAGCAATTGAACTTTCTGAGATTCTCTCTATGACCTTAGTGCCGAATTGATATTCCTGGACTCTTAACTACACTCTCACGAACTGATTCAATATTGTGTGTTGAACGACTTATTAAAGGACGTTTTAGATCACTAATTGATCCAGTTTAATTAATCTCTTCACAGTTGATGAAGCTAAATCAGTATTCCAACAATAATTTGTATGAAAATTCCAAACTGTAGCTGCTAAAACCTTAATTATTTTAAAAATATTGCTCAACAATAAAAACGTATGGTTTTTTTTGTGTAGCGCTCTATTTTGAATAACCTTGAACTGTCAGCTGTCAAACTGTCGTTTTCTTTTGTTGGCAACACTTTACTGTATAAATGGCGCAAAATTCAAATCTATTTGAACTTAATTAGTCTCTTGGCCATTGCTTGGGGAGTTACTGTAGAGGGTCAGTGGTTAGCGAGAATGCAACTATTTATAACGAGAAACAGTTAATTCAGGTATGAAGGGAACTTTCAGAGCATGCTATTACGAACATAGTAAGAATCACTGATAATCTTGCGAAGGATTTTTGACTGAATGAATTAAATACGACTGAAGTTGGAAGGCGTGGTATGATAATAAAACTCTAGTTTAAAGGTCCAGATAGGTTTAAGTACTTTACTATAAATAAGTGAGCTGCTATCAGTTGTACCCTTCGTGAGTCCAACAGTCTAAGTAGTTGTTTGTATAGGGTTTTCCAATAAGAGTGATATGATTTCTAAATGACGTTTTGGCCATTTCTAATATGTGATGATCATTCATTTTTTTCTTTGTATTCAGTAATGTTTACAATTTTATCATGGAGAGATATACGCAAGAACAACGTTTACAAATTATTAAATTTTATTATCAAAATAATCGTTTTCAAATTGCAACTTTTCGTGCGCTTTTGCCATTTTATGGTCGTAATAATCGTCCAAATGTGCTCGCTATTCGTCGAATTTTCTGATTTTGTCTTGGAACAACTTGAAAACGATAACGATTTTTTTAAGAAAATCATCTTCTCCGATGAGGCTCACTTTCATCTGAGTGGTGCGGTAAATAAACAGAACACCCATTACATTCACCTAAATTGACAGTTTGGTGTGGTTTTTGGTCTGGTGGAATCATCGGTCTGTACTTCTTTCGAAATGACGCTGGTAACACCGTTACTGTCAATGGAGAGCGGTATAGATCGATGATAACCAACTTTTTATGGCCGAAATTGGAAGGAAGTTAATCTTGACAACATCTGGTTCCAACAAGATGGGACTACGTGCCACACAGCACGTGCAACCACCGAATTATTGTGAAAAAAGTTTGGAGATTCGATTATTTCAAGAAATTGTGACATTGAATGGCCTCCAAGAAGTTGTGATTTAACACCATTAGACTATTTTTTGTGGGGTTCTTTAGCAATAAACCAGACTCTCTTCAAGCTTTAGAAGTCAATATTGAACGTGCTATTCATGACATACGGCTTGATTTAGTGGAAAAAGTGCTTGCAAATTGGGTTCATCGAATTCGTTCCTGCAAAAGAAGTCGTGGAGGCCATTTAAATGACGTTTTATTTAAAACTTAATTGTATCGATTGTACTTCATATTAAATAAAAAACATTTGAATTTCCTTAACAATTAGTGTATTTTTTTTTAAAAGAAATCATATCACTCTTATTCGAAAACCCTTTATCTTCTGTTCACTTCGAGTATTTTTAGTCTCGTGCGTGGGTTCCACAACAATCATTTCCCAAGATATATTCCTCAGTGACGCACTTGTTGTTTTTGAAGAATTATGCCGCCGTTTAGGTTAAATACCAGACAATACCAAAACGTTTACTTGTTTAATTTTAATTTCCACTACGAGGAGCAGACTTAGAGTCCGAAGATATAGTTTTGTTATATATTGGAGGCAAAGAAAGGTTTTTCATAGATTGTTAATACGGCCAAGGATACTACCCTGAATAATACCACCAATTATAGGAGATATTAGAGAGTGCTCAAGTTTTACACCGACTAGAAAATACCGAGGAGAATAAATTGTCCTAATTTTCAGGATAATTTTAGGATCTCAAAAACTTTACCTACAATTGGGAATAAGCTTTTTGGGCGAAGTGGTGAAGGTATCGTTGGGATAAGGAATCATTTTTACGATTGAAAATGTTCAGAGTAGGGAAAGGGTACTTCTGTAAATTTATTGTATGTTATAAACTTAATTGGTTTTTTGGAAAATTATTATAAAATGTTGGATATTAAGACCATTATTGAGACCGGAAAAAATTATTTAATTTTACTATTTTGTCTGAGTGTTCTTTATCCTTTCCTGTCTTGATGGGTGTTAACTAAATGTGTAGCGTATAGGTGAGCTCTTTTTAAGAAAGGAAACGTATTACTGGTCACAGAGCAAATTGTCTTCTATCTATTGTAGAAAAAAATGTATAAACTAAACTTTTATTGGTTTTTTCTTTTTTTTTGAAATTATTTTTTCAAAAGCACTATATTTTGGTAATAGCAAATTGTTTAAAAATATTTGTAGATTATATATACTATTAGTAATAGTATATAAAATAAAAGTCTCTCTATTGGAACCTTATAAAATTATTGCTTTTGTGAAAATTTAATAAAATCCATTTTTTATTTTAGAATATCTCTACGGATTTTAATAATGATTTTTATGCGAAATGTAAAATAATTTAGCATGAAAATATTATTAAAAATGGGAAATTTATCTTCTAGGCATAATAAATGTACTATAAAAATATTTTATTAACAGAAAAACATATGCACTAAAAAAATAATTTGCAGTTTAATAAGTTTAATAGGCGAAATGAAATAGTAAAAGCATATATTAGAAAGGTAGAAATTTTGAATAGAAAAAAAACCATTTAAAATAAACAAATTATATACTTTCCATTGGATGGGAAAAAATTAGAAAACAAAATCATTCTACCATCAACATGATAAGTGTTAGTACCCAAAGGGATAATTTCCACAAAAAACAATTAATTTTTTAGATCATATGCTGAGATATTCTATAAATATTTAATCAGACAACGAACATTGGAGTTTTCAAACAACCTGTAATAATAACAAATGCTAAAATATTATATGTACATGAGGGACAAAAGTTGATTTTAATTATGGCAAGTGTTTTGTTTCTATTTTTTTTTATTATTTACCATTAAAATCAATATTAATTATTTAAGTTGAATTAAAATTATTCAAAATTAATTAAAATATATATGAAAAAAGTTTCAACTTAAATCAATTTTACTAGGAAAATGGATTGTTTTCTTATAGAGGCTTATCCAATTTACGGTTTTAAAAGAAAGGATCAATAAAATAAATTTTTAATATAGATTTTAATAAAATTTTTATTTTATTGTATTAAAAAAAATTTGCCATTATAATATAATTTATATTACTAGGTAGGGAGATGGTTTGCATCAACTGTCCATGTGGATGAACCAAACTGACGCATTTATTAATCCTGGAAAATGTGAGGCTATCCATATTTGTCGGAAACTATATTGCGAACCTGCAAGGATTGCATTTGGCGCACACCTTATTAAGAATAAGCGAAAGCTGAAAATTTTGGGACTAACCTTTATCAGTAAATTACAATGGATAGCACATCTAAATGATATAGCCTTCAAAATTAGTCAAATAAGCAATATGCTTGAATTCCTTTGTGGTATAAAAATGGGTGCACATCGTACCACAATTTCCTACATTGCTAAAAATCTTGTTTTTGGTACAATCGACTTTCTTATCCCAATTTACGGCTTCAGTCCTGGTCACTCTAAAATCGACACTGTTCTTAACAATATTATCCGTACAGTCACGGGTGCTTTTTGCACTTCTCCGGTAGAAAGTCTTTATATTGAATCGGGATTTGTTAATTTGGAAACACGCAGAAATCTTCTGTCATTTCGTCTCATTGCGAAAGGTCTCTCTTTCTGCTATCATCCGCTGCATAAGTTAATAATTAATTTGCTGAATTTAAAGCGCATACCGCGATTTAAATCCGGTCTTTTGGAAAGCTGCAACTTGTACAAAAAATGTAATATGCCCATTCCTTGCAAAATTAAAAATTCTCCCATTCCGCGATACTGGCTATTAGATCCTACAACGTGTGATACTCTCCTTAGTACGCATTAAAAGCTTTCAACGTCCACTCCAATTTTTGTCCAAGAACACAACAAATTTCTGGCAACACACGTTGAAGCCAAACACTTTTACACAGACGGATCAAAAAGTGTTCATGGCGTTTCTGCCGTAGTTGTTTCACAAAATTCGCAAACTCTCTTTTGCACAAATCTCCCAACCTATTTATCTATTTTCTGTGCAGAAGCCTTTTCCATTCTTTCCGCCCTAAACATAACAGCTAATATTTCTGCTCAGTGTTTCATCCATACGGACAGTCTTTCGGTTTTAAAAGCAACGTTAAACCCTTCCAACACAGATCCAATTATTCTGGAAATTAAATCTGGTCTCATAAATAAAAAAAGTAGGACCACACTTCGTTGGATTCCCTCTCACAGTCATATTTTAGGAAATACTCAAGCCGATGAGTAAGCCAAAATGTGCCATAACATGCCTCTTATCTGTCATCACTCTCCAAGCTACTCATCCATTTTAAATTTAATAAAATATTGCCAAGCTTTGGACTTAAATAATATTTGGAAATCTTCAAACTCTTTTCTTAGAAAGGTATGTCTTTCAACCCAAACCCCCAAGTACAACTCAGAACTAGGAAGGTCGCATTGCAGGCGCTAACCAGGGCACGTATTGGTCATTGCAAACTAACAAAAGATCACTAGCTATCAAAACGTCCACCACCTAATTGTAAGTTCTGTGGAGAAATTCTCAATTCGGAACACTTTCTTTTCAATTTTAGGCATACTAAAGTATTTCTACAGTTAAATGGTATAGAAAACTTACCTGGTCTACTTTCACCCCAACAAAATCCGAATGGACCTTTTTTCCTGTTGCTAAATCATCTAGACTATAGAAACCAATTGTAATGCTTATCTCCTTTTTTTTTTTTTTTTTTTTTTTTCTTTAATAAATTTTTAGCATAAGTAAATCTAGATTAAAAAAAAAAAAATTTTTTTAAATTTTAAATCAGCAAAATTGTAAATTTTTCATTTTAAACTGAATAATGTTCATATAAAAAAACAAGAAAAAACAAAAACTAAACAAATTTTGATAAAATTAATAAGCGCCTTATGGCCCAAGCAGCCGCGTGCGCCAACACCAGACTACCCAGATTTATTCTGGGCAAATCTGTTTTTATAAATAAATAAATAAATATTACCAGGTGTTGGAATTAATTCGTAGCGTTTTATTATACAAAAGATGGCGTTAGCCAACTATCCATAGTCACACATAAAAAAAAAAAGATATTCTCCCAGAAGCTACTGACATAACGAAACTTTTCCACTATATGACATTTTGTTATAGGTTCAGTAGCAATTGTTGAGCAATGTCAAACATGTCGAAGTTCGTGCCTGAAAAATCGTTTTTGCGGGGAGTGTTACTCCATTACTTCAACATGAAGAAAAGTGCCGCGGAAAGTCATCGTATTTTAGTGGATATCTACGGCAAACATGCTCTTGCTGAACAAACTTGCAGAAAGTGGTTTGCGTGATTTAAAAGTGGAAATTTTGATTTGGAAGACATGGAACGTCCCGGACAGCCGAAAAAGTTCGAAGATGAAGATTTGGTGACGTTGCTCGATGAAGATCCGTGCCAAACACTCCGGGAGTTGTCCACATCGCTTGGAGTCAACTTTTCGACGGTTGAAAAATGCCTAAAAGCCATAGGAATGGTACAAAAACAGGTAACGTGGGTTCCAAATGAGTTGAAGCCAAGGGACGTCGAAAGGCGTTTAGTCACCTGTGAGATTCTTCTTTAACGGCAGGCAAGGAAGGGATTTCTGCATCGAATCGTCACTGGTGACGAGAAGTGGGTACTCTATGACAATCCCAAACGCAGAAAATCGTGGGGCTTGCTCGGTCATGAATCGACATCGTCCTCTAGGTCGAATATTCATGGAAAGAAGATCTTACTGTGTATTTGGTGGGATCAGCTGGGTGTTATTTATTATGAGCTCCTCCAGCCGGGTGAAACTATCACTGGGGACGTATACAGACGACAATTGATGCGTTTGAACAGAGCATTACAAGAAAAGCGGCCGCAATATAAAGATCGACACGACAAAATAATTTTGCTCCACGACAAAAAAAACTTATTTAAATACGCTGAAATGGGAAGTTCTGCCTCACCCGCCATATCCACCAGACATTGCCCCATCTGATTATCATTTGTTTCGATCCATGGCGCATGGCTTGTCAGAGCCCCACTTCGATAACTACGAAATGACCAAAAATTGGATCGATTCTTTCATCGAATCTAAAGAAGAAGAATTTTTCGACGCGGTATCCGAGCAATACCAGAAAGATGGCAAAAAGTAGTTGATAACGAAAGAAAATACTTTGAATAACGCTTCTGTAATGATACTGTCATAATAAACCGCGAAACTTTGCAAAAAACGCTACGAATTAATTACAACACCTGATATAATTTTTGCACAATTTGATTTTTGGACATTATTTTTGATGAGTTTTTTCGCATACGTCGGTGACGTATATTGGTTTTTAAATAGTCAAAAATCTTATAAAAGTCTATTAAAGAATAAAATAAGTTAAATTATCAAAGATTGTATACGTAAATATGATTTGGAATATAGCCTCACAAGAAATTAGACGAACAGCTAGTCAAATCGAAGAATCTTGGAGAGTAGTGGATCTAGAAATTACGCGTCCAGGAAACTTTTCCTATAATAAAATCAAAATTTGTCGTATTGTATAGTATTTGGTATCAAAAATTTATTTTTCGCAGATACAATAACTTCTTTATAATTATTACTATCTTGCGAGTATCTTTCGAGCTAGAAATGAGAATTAAACCGATCAAGAAATGACAGCGCCCAATGTGGCTATGGCAAAATAAAAGCTAAATTTATGCCATTTAAGCATATTGTTTGATAGTTATATAAGTCATAATAATAAATGGCAAACTTAATGAAAAACAAATATAATTTTTTATTTTAGTTTTATGAAAATATCTATCAAATTAAAAGATAATATTTTCCAAACTATAAAATGGATAATTCTTACATAATATAGGAGTTTTTTTGGTAAAAAGAAAAATACCTAAAGAAAAAGTATTTTTTTTTTGTAATATCTCTACTTATTATGTGATTTTTTTATTCATAAAAAAATACTTACATTTAAAAAAAAATAAAAAAACAAATTAACAAAATATGTTCTTATAGATTTGAGCGTAAAAAATTAGCTGTTAGCTCATCAAATCCTAGAATTAATAGTCGAATAACGAAAAGTTCTAAAATGTTATGAGTCCAAATTTACATTTGAGCAAGACTAGCAGAATTTTTATTGTTGTTATTGTTAATAATAAAAATGCAAATTTTTTTTTTGACTAAAACCACTCAAACAAGATACGATGAACTGAATAATAAAAAGACAGAAAAATCGAAATTATCCCACCCCAAAAAAAAAAATGAATACTTAGCACTTAAAGAATTGAAGGAACACCCCCAAAAATATATTGTTTAGTGTTCTAATAAAATAGAAATAATGACCGAAAGGTTCCGAATCCAAAAAAAAGCAAATAGAATCAAACAGAAATGGGAACTAAAATTTTAAAAAACCTTTAGTATTATTGATATTCTTGGCATTTTGCTCCCCAATTTTTATTGATAAAATTTTTCTTAAAATACTTATTTAGTATTTATGATAGTATAAAATGTGAAATGCCAAAATTCTCTAAATGATTCTCTAGTTTGAGTCCAGGAATATAAGAAAATAAAAACCATATGCAATTTTATATTTACTATTTCCATTTGAATACGGTTTTTAAAGTTCAAATCTGAAACTTTTGCATTCGGAAAGGTAGTCAGGATCGATACTGTAGTGTGGATACTATCAAATCGGTTGATGGTGACTGTTTGAAATTCTAAATTCAGTTGAGGACATATAGACATTAAGTTTCCAAGGACTCGTCTAACCTCTTCAATTACTACTAGCCATCTTGGTTATTTGAAGTTTGATTCGTTGGACAAATCCAATTCCCACACTAGAAGGAGGAAAATGCTAAAAAACAAATTCGTACGTGCCTTTCGGACGAAAAATCCTTCAACTTGATTGCAATCGGATTTTTATACTATACTTTCGTGATTGAGTGCTATCCACTATAGTAGTAATCGATTTTTGTTTACTTGTTTTGCCTTCCGGATAGGCGATTCTGTTCCGATCAAGGATATATGAACATTCTGCGCTTATATTTATTTCTGTTATGTTATTTGTTTTTTCAAGAGCTATTTTTTTTTATCTCTCTTCGAAAATAAGTAGGAAGCGATAATATCGGTTTCAATATATTTTTCAAACTCGTTGGAAATATTCCAAAAAAAAAATACCTCCCTTAAATTTGGGTAATATTAGTGAACTTTAATAATAATACTTTTTTTTGCAAGTCATTATATTTCAGATATGTCCTTTCTCATTTTTTGTTTGTTTTTTTCTTGAGTAGGTGAAAATCTCAAGAGGCATTAAAAGGACTCCCCCTTAATAGTATGAGACTCTAACCTACTAAAAACTAGTATGAGCAATTTTACTTATAATCGACTAATTACTTATCTTTCTTAAAATTTAGTTGCAAATCTTAGGACTTAATAAAGTGAATTGTCTTCGCGATTGCTACTCTACTAATTTATGAGGTTGGGTCCTTTTAAGATGACGTACTTTATTGATCACATCAGCAAGTCTCTTTTTTATTTCATCATGAACAGAATTAATTTGCAAATCACGTTGAATATCCTTATTTCTTATTTACCATGGAGAATATTTACTATCCCACGCAGTACTTTATTTTTGTATTATTGTTTTTCTTTAGTGGATTTCTTGTATAACCCCATACTTGGATACTGTACATCCCAACCGGTTTAAGTAATTGGTTGTAAGTCATCTGAGAGCTCAGACGTTCTCCCCGAGAAGTTAATACAATTTTCTATATTTATTGTTGAGTTCTTGTTTTTTCTTTTTATTATGCTCCTTCCACTTAAGTTTAGTATCAAGGATAATCTCCGCTGACTTAGCTTACAACAACGTTAATCGGAAACGATCGTGGGTGATGCGAGATGTACCACTTTAGACGACATCAAAAGCTGAGACGCACCAAAAGAAGATTATGCTGTCAGTTCGGTGGGATTATAAAGGAATTCTGCACTTCGAACTTTTATCAAGAAACCAAACGATTAATTCCACCCTGTACGTTCAACAACTCATCAAACTGAGCAATGCAGTTCAAGAAAAGCGGCCAGAATTGGCAAATCGTAAGGTTGTTGTTTTCCAGCATGACACATTGGTCACTCGCCAAAAGTTATTGGAATTAGGTTGGGATGTGTTGTCATATCCATCATATAGCCCTGACCTAGCGCCTTCAGTTTATCACTTATTTCGTTCTATGCAGAACTCCTTAAATAGTAAAATTTTTAATGACGCTGATGATGTAAAATCACATTTAATTCAGTGTTTTGCTAGCAGAAGTAATAAGTTTTACAATCACAGAATTATGACACTGCCTGAAAGATGGCAAAGGGTCATTGATGAAAACGGACAATACCTTATTGAATAAAATTATATTTTTAAATAAAAATTTTGAATTTTTCTTCTTATTTAAAATCTGTAATCACTTAGTTGCCAACTCAATAATAAGTACAGGAGGAGGCCTAGTATACTGCCTTGTGGTACTCTTACTTTTATATCTTTTAGGTCAGAATATGCTTGACCATACCGGACTCTGAACTGTCTCTCTAAAATATATAAATGGGAGGTGTCTATGCAGTTTGTATATAAGCTTTTTAAACCTGTCCTTGTCAAATGCTTCCGCAGCATCCAGGAAGATTGCTAGGCACAAGACATTTCCTTTTCTACTTTATTTATAAATCTATATACTTAATCTATAGTGAAATGTTTTT
Source organism: Atherix ibis (assembly GCA_958298945.1). Classification (NCBI taxonomy): domain Eukaryota; kingdom Metazoa; phylum Arthropoda; class Insecta; order Diptera; family Athericidae; genus Atherix; species Atherix ibis. Next base: position 102,681,710 of record OY282606.1, on the reverse strand, counting down.
CTCTGATCCTTCTCAGGAAAAACTTTTCAAATTTTTTTTTATCATTGTGAGTAGTAGAGAAATCAGTCCTTCCTGGTTTTGGTACAAGCATTAACCAATGAACTAAACTAAAGCTTTAGGTAGCCCACTTCTGGGAGTTCTTCCATGATCTCGCCAGTTATCAGATCAAATCCAGGAGCTACAAAATTGATTTATATTTTTTTTTTATAAAGGCTTGTCCAATTAATGTTTCGGAAAGAAAAATTTAATAAATTAAATGTTAAATTTTGATTTTTATACTATTTTTATTTAATTACAATATATTGAAAATTTTTTCTCATTTATTATATTTAGAAATTTTGAAAGCAAATTACGAGAAAATAAAAGATTAATTTCTTTAAATGATGCTTATAGGATTTTTTTGCTATCTATTTTGTTAATTTTGTTAATAGTAGTAAGATGTATCTTTTCAACTACAATATAATATTTAAACAGTTGCTTAGAGAGATGTTTACTTATAGGGTATTTATCAAAAGGTGTTTAGAGAGAGGGAAGTTAAGGGTACTTCTTAAGCAAGAAGATTGCTATAAGTTGAAAGGTGCTAAGTAAACCATTTTATAATGAAAAACATTTATTTTCTGCGCATATACGGCTTTGACTCGCAATGGATTGAAGATAAAAAATAGCAGGGCTTCAGGATACTGTAGTCCCTAAGTCTATATTTGGTTTAGTTCGGCGTTACGGATAATGACTTTGCTGTCGATCGTACGCTTAGAACGTTTATCCAGAAGTTGTAGTAGTTGTCAACATAGTCTTCTACTCTATTTAAACTTGGATGTATATTCCATTTAAAAAAAATAGGAGAGCATGATTTGCGGAGAGTAAAAGTAACGTGGACACATTTCTATTCGTTCACTTGTTAAATCAATTCTGAAGGATTTGAATTTAGATTTGGATAGTTTCGGGAGTACGTTGGAGATATTTGGTAGGTGCAAGGTAGTATGTAAAAATTTTGTAAATAATGGGGCCAAGTAAGCGACCCTGTGGAACAGCAGCGAATATCGTAGAGATATTTAACAGCTCATTAGCTTCAATTTAAGTTTGATCTTCAGAAAGCTCGTTAGCTTCCAGAGAAGACCAGTGTGCCAAAAAATGTCAAAAGCTTATCTAATATTTAGAAATACACCAGTATAATATAATTTCACTTTTAAAGAGGATGTAATATAATCGGCGATTCAAAAATGCTGCTAGATAATAGAGAGTTCGGACTGAAAACCGAAAAAAGTACTAGGCCTCAGCCGCAAAAAGGATCAGAACGCGGCTGATTTGACGATGATTGCAAGCGAGCAAGAGAACAAACAAATGCTGCATACCGAACTAAGCTACAAGTTAAAGGTCTGTTCAAAAAATATCGCCAATTTTGTGTTTTTCCAAAAATTATTTATTTATTCATGAATATCTATTTTGTCTCCTTGAAAGCAATCCCCACCAGATATTATACACTTGTGCTAACGTTTTTTCCAATTCTCGAAGCACTTCAAAAAAACATTTTTTGTGATCTTGTTCAGCTCCTACTTCGATGCCGTCTTTATCTCCTCAATCGTAGCGTAACGTCATCCTTTCATGGGGCTCTTCAGTTTTAGGAACAATAAAAAGTCACAGGGGGCCAGATCTGAGTAATACGGTGGCTGCGGCATTATTAGTGTGTTGTTTTTGACCAAAAATGGCAAAAGCCAATTTTTGTTCTTCCACAAATCCGGGCGTTTCTGGCGGATTGCTTCGGTAAACTTGCGCATAACTTACAGGTAATATTCCTTATTGACCGTTCTACCCTGTGGGAGTAGAATGCCTGTTGTTGACGTGCTCGGGCGTCCGGCACGCTTTTCGTCGTTCACATATTCGACGAAAAGTCGCTTCGGTCCAAGGTAGCTTCACCATATGCCACAGTCAATATTCGAAATATGTCCGAGCAATTTGTTTTGTTTTTCACACAAAATTTAATAGAGATTCTTTAATCCATTTTTTGGAATGGGCAAAAATCGAAGACGAGCCAAAACACGTGCAAGCAAAGCAGCTGTCAAAAATTAACTGAACATTAAAAATGGCCGACCTTGACAGCATAAGTGAAAGATATGAGTACCAACATAACGCCACAAAAAATTGAAAATCGAATATACATAACCCGCGGAAATTCAAAATTCGTGATACTTTTTGAACAGACCTCGTATATGCTCAGATAACGTGGGCATGCTTAAGGAATTATCGTGAATTACGAACAGCAGAGAAGAGGATTCGCAGATAAAATAAGACGACTTAAACTATGATGCGAACTGTTTAAATACGGAAGAGACATACTGTACCAAACAGTCTATCATCTATAAGATATTCTCTGCTATCTTATTAGGCAGAATAGCCATATTTACTCAAATAATGCTTCGCCCATACCAGAGAGGCTTCACTCCAAAGAAATCTTCTACAGATCAGACCTTGTCTCTGTGGTAATTAATTGAAAAACTGTTGGAATATGGTCAACAGATCTACTATCTGTAGTATAGCCAAGGTAGGACTCTTCACGTCTATGATAGAGGAAAAGGTAAAGCATCGGAATTATTGACTTCGGCAAAAAGACGCACTTGAGGATCCGGAGCACTTGATCCGTATGGATGAGGAAGATTTCATTGGAAAAATCTACAGTGGCTTCCAGAAGACAAAATAGATCCAGCGTTCGGTGCAGCCACGGCGTAAGCCAGAACGCCTATATTAATGCTGGGAAAGTCGAACTGAAAGACATTCTTCATGTTTGGAGTTTCCTGTAGTCACACCTTTGATGATGATGATTCGAAATAGGGAACGTTAGCAGGGGAGGAATATTTTTTCATCAATTTTAAACAGGATTAAAAGTAGACTAAAAATAAATAAATTTCTTTCATACTCACTTAAAGAATTTGTATATTAAAATAAAGAAAAAAAGTTAAGAGATAAAGAAGATAAAAATATTTTTTAAAAAATCCATTATAATTTCTATACTGACGCACTTGATATATGAAACAGATTTTTATTGTTAGTCTAGGAAAAAAAAATCCTTAAAAATTTAAATTTCCTTTTTATTATTTTTTTGTTTTACCAAAATGTTTTGTTCCCTTAAGAAATGGCAACCTATGAACTTACAAGTTAGTAAATTTGAAAAAAATAAATAATACCTGAAAAAGTAGATTTGGAGAAAAAATGAATTAATATCCTTGGTTCTTGTAGTTTTTTTTAATCATTAATTTATCAATAGATTCATAAATAAAATTGTTATATTAGAAAATTGCTGAAACATTAAAATCTGTTCTATTATTAAGATTATCAACAGAAGTGATAATAATCAAATCAATTTTCATGTTTATACACCAAATATTTCGTTTCATGTCTCATATTTTGAAAAGAAAACTTTCCAGAATTTAATCATTATTTACCAGTGATATCAACAAAACCCATCTATTATTTGAAGAAGAAAGAGTATTAGAAGAAGAATATCAAATCATATTTAATTCTGGTAGATACGATTAATGATGTAAGATATTTTAAAAAAAAAAAAAGGAAACATAAATAGACGAAATTTGATGATTAAATGATTTGTGAGATTCTTTGTTCGAATAGAAAATACTGAACGTTGTAGATAAGACATTAATTCCATTTCATTGCATCCGAAAAGCCCTGGCATCTCAGCATATCTAGAATAGATACTCCCAAAAAACGAATAAGATAACATGCCGAACAAAAGACTGAAAATAATTTTGTGGAAAATAAATGAACTTAAGATTTGTGAGTGAAATTCAATTACACGGAATAAAAGCATCCTTGTACCGAAAAATAGAAGAAAAAAAAACGATACTGCCTTTGGTAACGTATCCGTTTTGATGGTGTTTTAACAGAAAATACACTTCAAGATGATTGGCAATAGCACAATTAAATACAAAGAAAATTTCTTATCTTTTGGTTTTTTTGTTCAAACAAATTTCGATGTTTAACCGCTTGTAAGCTTAAAATAATTTCATTACGATTTGTTTAATTCGTATACAAATCGTTTCGAGACTTTTCAAATTCATTACAGACTTTACACAAAATCAAGACCCACAAGAATGGAATTCTATTAGACGCTGTTAATGAAATTCCATTAGTTTCCGATGGAAATATTGACCCATAACTCTGCGATTTCCATTGAAACGAGGATCGAAAAAGAAGCTTTTGGCTAAGTGCTCTCCCATTCCCCTGACCATCAAATTCATTTATTGTTGTTCACCTTAACAACATCAGAAATTATTTAATTCACACCAAAGTATGTAAAATCGATAAATTAGATTTTATTTTAGGCGAAAATCAAATTCAATTTAACGCTGATTAAAGTAATTTTGTGGTAAATTTACTGAATGGATTTTGGAAATTTCTACCCAGTTTCCATCGTTATTATTTTACGTATAATCACCATTGGACAAGGGTTGTTAGTTGAGTTATTTTTTTAAGCTGATCTGAACAGAGATCGGAAATATTTCGATTAAAATGGTTTCGTTTATTTTAAGAAAATAGAACAAAAATTAATTTGCAATTAAATTAATTATTTGTAAGCAGAATTTCTTATTCAAATTTAATATTTTTCTATATTTTTTAAAATTGTAAGTCTTCTTACTACATCTAAATAAGTTATCAATATTATCCATGAAAAGAATGATTCCTTATAAAAATGACCATAAAAAAAGGGTTATTCATATTAATGGTTGGAAAGTATAGACATATTATTCGATAAGTATTTTTTAATTTCATCAATTACCATTAACATTTATTTAGATTATAATTGCCATTTTATAATTAGTAATTAATAAATTTTATTAAAAACTCTGCACTTTTATAATAGTTACGCTTGGTTGATTTTTCGAGTAAATTATCTTCGTCGATGAGGCTCATATCTCACTTTGTGGATACATCAACCACTAAAAATTCTATATATGAGGCTCTATTTAAATATAAATGAATATAAAAGTGCTTCGAATTCATAGCAAATGACTATCTTGTGTAGATTTTGGTGTGAAGGTGATATCATTTTATAAAATTAACTATTATCCATTTTGGGGTTTAAAAAGTACTTAATAAATACAAGGTCTGTTCAAAAAGTATCGCGAATTTTGAATTTTCGCTGGTTAAGTATATTCAATTTTGTGGCGTTATATTGGTACTCATGTCTCTCACTTATACCGACAAGTTCGGCCATTTGGAATGTTCAGTTAATTTTTGACAGCTGCTTTGCTTGGCTCCTGTTTTGGCTCGTCCTCGATTTTTACCTCAATTCCGACCAAAAACAGCATCGCATTAACATGGCTAAGGAACTGTTGGACTCTGTCCGCGACAACCCAAATTTGCTCCAGAGGGTCATAACTGATGACGAATCATGGGTTTATGGCTATGACATAGAAACCAAAGCTCAATCATCAATATAAGATGCCGCACGCGCCAAGACCGAAAAAAGCGCGCCAATTTCTGTCGAATGTGAAGGTTTTGCTTACAGTTTTCTTGAGTTTTTGCCACAGGGTAGAGCGGTCAATAAGGAATATAACCTGTAAGTTATGTGCAAGTTGCGCCAAGCAATCCGCCAGAAACGCCCGAATTTGTGGAAGAACAAAAATTGGTTCTTGGACCGTGATAACGCCCCTGCTCACGCATCGTTGCTTGTGCGCGAATTTTTGGCCAAAAACAACACACTAATAATGTCGCAGCCACCGTATTCCCCAGATCTGGCCCCCTGTGACTTTTTCTTGTTTCCGAAACTGAAGAGCCTCATGAAAGGACGACGCTACGCTACGATTGAGAAGATAAAGACGGCATCGAAGGAAGAGCTGAACAAGATGACAAAAAATGATTTTTTGAAGTGCTTCAAGGATTGGGAAAAACGTTGGCACAAGTGTATAATATCTAGTGGGGATTACTTTGAAGGGGACCAAATAGATATTCATAAATAAATAAATAATTTTTGAAAAAACACAAAATTCGCGATACTTTTTGAACAGACCTCGTATATACTATTTAAGATAATATTTATTTATATAAAGAAGTGCCATTTTAAATTATGGAATTTTGTACTACCATAAAATTTAGTAAAGAACCCCTAAAGTAATTATAAAAAAGTCTTTACATCCACAAATAGTGACTATCTGGTGTGGATTTTGGTCTAAAGGTGATATTATTTTACAAAATTAACATTTTAAAGTATTATCCATTTTATGGTTCTAAAAATACTGTATTGTCATTTAATAAATAAATTAAATATATACTATTTGAGATATTATTTATTTATTGTTTTTAATGCCATTTTAAATTATAATTTGGGTTACTATTAAAAAATATTTTTTAGTTGCACAAAATTTTTCCAAAGCGATAATTCTAGCATAGTTTCCCGCTCGGTCTGATGCTCATTTCTAGTTGAAAGGATATGTCAATAAGCAAAATTACTATTTAATAGGCTTTGAAAGATTATGAATAATTATGCAAGGCTCAAGAAACTCTCAACTAATTATGAAAAAGCCTTTGTATCTACGAAAAGTGGTTATCTGGTGTGCACTTTGGTCTGAAAATGTTATTGGTTTTAATTTTTTTTTTTAATGAAAAAGGGGTGACAGTTTTGAGAGCTATAACCATACGATTAGTAATTTTTTTAGCCTATAATAGGCTAAAAAAATTACTAATCGTATGGTTATAGCTCGAAATGTGCGTTCGCATTTAACCTCAAAAGGATAGTAAAAATTACTAATCGTATGGTTTACAGCTCGAAATGTGCGAACAATATAACCTCAAAAGGATCGAATCCTCTAAAAAAGTTGATGGTAATTTTTTTCAAAAAATTTTAAAACTAAACAAAATGGCAGAAAAAAACAAAATATAAATAAGAATAAATTTTACCAAAATCTATATTTAAAATATTTTTAATAAAAATTTACTTTCCAAATTATAAATTGAATATCTTTCCTATAACATGAGTTTTTGTTTGATTGATTTTTGATATATTTTTAGACTAAGTGCGTCGCAAATTCCATACGAAATCCGTGATGTTGGGTTTATTAAATCAGTTAGTTTTATTTTTAAGGCTATTAACCTTAGTGAAAATTAAAACAAACCACATTTATAAATAGAGAAGAGCACATTTGAAAATATTTTACGACTTTTCGATTATAAAAACCCTTTTTACAAACTTGAAATTTTTGTTAGGAAATCTAAATTTCAATCGACTATTTCGACATACTCAGAATATATGTAAATATCAAAATTTGATGAATTTTCAATGAAATCAATTCTATTACTAATAGTTGAGGGTATATTTTTTGAAATGGCATATTTTATTAACAACACACATGTCATTGGTTTCGTAGTAAAATTTTACAATTCCAATCGAAATCGAGCGAATAAGCTTAAATTGCCTACTAACTGTGAACTCACGTGTGTCTGGCGCATTTTTCCTGTAAATTATTGGAAATTTTCTGTTAGAAGATGGCATTTATTTGAATCTAAATAATTTTCAAAGGAAAGCGACCAAAAATCACCACTAGCCATTATTATATAACAACATATAAAAGGGGGGCTGGAATAGCCACGTGAATTGGCCTGAATTGTTAACGAATTCGTTTTGACTCAGATTTCGGTGAAAATCCAATTCAACATTTTTCAATATTCTTGCATATATATTTTCTATATGAATTAAAGTGGAGAAAATAATCTTAAAACTATTCATGTTAATACAATGGAAGTGCTCCAATTTTAAAATTCCTACTTCCGTTAGGAAAGAAATCATTAAACTTTCATCAATTTCGTATGAGAAATTTTAACAAATTCGCCGAAAATATTTCAATCTTGAGATTATGGTCTATAAGATTGCAATGAGATGGGAATAAATCTGTTTTCAAGAAAGTTCAATTAGCACAATAATCAAGAGTATCCATAATTTGGGTTTGAAATATTAGAAGTGAAAAAAAAATTACGAAACATACCCGAAATTGGCGTGAAAATTTCATAGAAAACGTGAATTCTGGAATATTCAGATCACGTGTCATCCAGACTAGATGTGCACATGTAGAAGTTAATTTTAATGGAAATTCAAAACAATTGATGTGACCAGCACCGGGCCCCATTCCAATCAGTCTCCCCCAGCACTTACAAGCCCATCTAAAGGGAAATTCTTTTCCAGCAATTAGAAAAAAATTTTTTTTCTAATTTTCTCCTCAAGTGAAAATCTATTTCGCATCAAACATTCGAATATTAAAGGTCCTTAATTTAATTAAATAATCACTTATGATGAAAATCGTTGACGTAATAAACTGAATTTGTGCGTACCTATTGAAGGTAATTAATACGAATACTTGTCTGAGGGTGCCTACCTACCAATCACGTTTTTATTGTTTATTGGTTTCACGTTTATAAATTCCATTAAATATAAATTTTTATGCGTTCGTTTGTGAGTGCATCTTTTCACAAATACTCTTGCAAATATAGTCTGGCACGTGGTATTAATAAATTAATCAATTATATCATCAAATGGCGGCGATTCCTTTTGCCCAGATGGACTCTTCCCAATAAAAAAAAAGAAACAAATCTCTTTTTGAATAGAAAATATTATATTTGAAATTATATTACATATACATACATACATACAATTAAGTATCCCTTTCGGTTTTGATGATGAACTGTAAGTTATATGGACACGTTTTCTCTTATTATGAATAATATTACAATATTTTACAAAATGGAAATGGAAATGAAAACAGTCCTTCGTCTTCTACAATACTTACTCAATAAGCTAACTAAAAGGGCTTTTAAGCTTACATAATAAAATTTTTATCAACAAATAAATATGAAAATTCTTTCCAACCCCTGATGTATATCAAAAGTTCAGTTTCCTTTTTGCCTTTCATAAATATCTGACATAATCTGGCCTTTCTGATCGGAAATATTAAGCAACAAATAAAAATAGAGTTTCGTAAGAAAATAAATGTTATATAATTTGTACATTATTTTGAAAGAGGAAAATTTTTCAACTTAAAAAAACCAAACAAACAAACAAATATCAATAGCAATTAAGGATGTAACTGATAGATTTACAGAACAGATATTAATTTGATTTTATTTTGAAAAAAAAAATCCATCAAATGTTAGTGAACATTTTATAACTTCCGGAACTAAAGAAGAGTAAAGTACATTGTTTAATGTAGATTTTGATATAATTTGTACTTTATTATATTATCTGTAATTTGCCTATTTCTTAGGCAAAAACTATTTCTTTTTAAGGACTCTCCAACATTTTGAGGTAATTTCAAAATACATACGAGGTCTTTTTTTCACTTATGTCGATGAGTTCGGCCATTTTGAGGATTCAGTTAATTTTTAACAGCTGCTTTGCTTGCACGTGTTTTGGCTCGTCTTTGAGTTTTGCCCATTCCAAAAAATGGATCAAAGAATCTCTATCAAATTTTGTGTGAAAACAAAATTAATTGCGCGGATGCATTCCGAATGTTGAAGCAATATTTATCGGTGGTACAAAATGTTTTCAGAGGGCCGAGAAGATGTGAACGACGAAAAGCATGCCGGACGCCCGAGCACGTCAACAACAGACGAAAACATTGATGAAATGAAGAAAATAGTATTGGCCAATCATCGCATAACCATTAAAGAAGTTACTGAGGACTTAAATATATCGATTGGGTCGTACCATTGGATTTTTACCAATGATTTGAGCGTGAGACGGGTCGCCGTTGCTCAATTTCGACCAAAAACAGCATCGCATTAACATTGCTAAGGAGCTGTTGGACTCTGTCCGCGACGACCCAAATTTGTTCCAGAGGGTCATAACTGGTGACGAATCATGGGTTTATGGTTATGACGTGGAAACGAAAGCTCAATCATCCCAATGGAAGCTGCCGCACGAGCCATGACCGAAAAAAGCGCGCCAAGTTAAAAAATGTGAAGGTTTTGCTTACAGTTTAAAAAATGTGAAGGTTTTGCTTACCGAAAAAAGCGCGCAGGAGCGTTAAAAAATGTGAAGGTTTTGCTTACAGTTTTCTTCGATTGCCACAGGATAGAACGGTTAATAAGGAATATTACCTGCAAGTTATGTGCAAGTTGCGGCAAGCAATCTACCAGAAACGCCCAGATTTGTGGAAGAACAAAAATTGGCTTTTGCACCATGATAACGCTCCTGCTCACGCATCGTTGCTTGTGCGCGAATTTTTGGCCAAAAACAATACACTAATAATGCCGCAGCCACCGTATTCCCCAGATCTGGCCCCCTGTGAGTTTTTATTATTCCCGAAACTGAATAACCCCATGAAAGGACGACGCTACGCTACGATTGAGAAGAGAAAAACTTATTTTTTGAAGTGCTTCGAGGATTGGAAAAAACATTGGCGCAAGTGTTTAATATCTGGTGGGGATTACTTTGAAGGGGACAAAATAGATATTCATGAATAAATAAATAATTTTTGAAAAAACATAAAATTCGCGATACTTGTTGAACAGACCTACTATTTTGGATTATAATTTGGTCATCAGTTAATGTAGTATGTTTGTTTTTAAATACTTTATCGCTTAAAAATTGTCTGACTTTTATAAAAATTTTACAAGAAATAGTTTTAAGGATATCAAAACGCCTTAAATTGGAGGTCAAATGACATCATCAAATCATCGAAATTACGCCTCCTGGGAACTTTTTGTGAAATAAAGCCAAATTGCATACAATACAGTCACTTTTCTCAAAAACAAGAGCTTTTTATTAGTTATTTTTGTATTTTAAAAGCTTATGAACTCATCTACCGAGCGATAAGTGAGCCTCATCATTAGGACTAAAATCTCCTATTAAACTTTTGTTTAAAGATTTTTCAATTTTAAAAAAAATTGTAGAATTATTATTTTATACATTATATTAAATGGCCAAATTATATACTAAATAATATTTATAATAAATGTAATATTTTATTTAAAAACTGACAAATTACTGAATTTAAATTCTTATAGCACAAAATGAATAATCCCTTAAAAGTCTTTTGGTAAAAGATGTTCACTAACTTGGAACTGAGAAAAATTATTCCTTAGATCTGATAATTTGTATACTAATTATTTTATATATCTTTATAATGTTTCCATTAGGCAATTGGGGCTTCCTTTAATTTTGTGAGAGTTATGGGAGCAGATTTCGTTTCCGAAACTAGTCGACTGTATTGTGGAGAATGGAATTGTAACAGATTGTTAAATTTTGTAAAGCAGATTAATATGCCAAATAAATTATAGAAAGTTTAAAAAAGAATTTGTTGAATCCAGGAACTCCATAATCAGAGGAATTCTGCTTCCAATGTTATTCAGGGTGATTTGGCATTTTGTAAGTTCCAAGTTCGCGAGGAATAATCAATGGAACGCTGTCTAAATTTGGTCACAGACGTTTAGTGCCACTGTATTACTTGTAGTAGATTCGTGAATACTGGGAGGGGGGGGGGGGAGGGGGGTGGTGTAATTTAATTTGAAGAATAAAAAAAATAAAAAATAAATTCTTTTGTCACATTTAAGTGTTAACATAATTTTCAAAAAAATAAAATATTATATAAAACTAATTCTTGAAAATTTAAAAAAAAATTGCCAAAAAAGAATTTTTTCTCTCTGTTGATGTTTAGAGATGACCTAAAAAAAATCCTTGGAAAAATCATCTTTTTATATGCTGTAACTATTGTCTATATTGACGAACTTAGTTTTAATATTTTTCTAAAAAGTCTATATTAACAGTCAAAGTCTGTTAAAATACTCTGGTCATCCCTGAAAACGGACTTCATTTTCTAATATTTATAATTTATTTGTTTTTCTTAGTAATTACTTTTAATAATTGTCCTTTTTTTTAGCAAAATTATTCTTTAATTTTTTTTTTAATGAAATTTTTGGAAAACTTTCTAGACTATTTTTCTAATATTAAATTAGTCCAGATTAGAGAGATCTGTTAGCCCCTCTTAGAGATGCAGTTTAAGTTTCATCTCTGTCTGATTGCAACTCGACCCTATGGAGTATGATAAGTAAAGTTTTGTTATTGTTGTGCGTTACGAAAAATGGAGCATAGAAACTTTAAGCAAGAATGTGTCATCAAATTTTGCGTTAATCTTGCTAAAATTTTCAAAACTTATGAAAATGAGGAACGAATACGTGCTTTTATATTTCAAAGCACGCGGCCAGTCATGTTTTTTATAAAAAAAAAAGTCCTTGGAAGTCTAAGAAAAAAGACATTAGTTAAAATTTATAAAGGATAATCCAATTTGTACTCTGGAAAGTAAAGTTTAATTAAATGAACTTAAAATAAAAAATATGATAAAATTTTAACTAAATTGAAGACACCGCCGCTGCAAAAAGGAGGCAGCTCCAGTTTTTGGCAATTTTTTTTTCCAGTGGATATAAATTATTCCAAAGCTGCTCTATCAATCAGTGGAAAAACGAGGCAGCTACCTTAATTCACTGCGGAAATATAAAGGATATGTTGATGGCCTCTTATTGAATCCCCATATCCTATCCCAAGGATATGTTGATGGCTGCCTCGTTTTTGCACTGAATGAACATGCATGATAAATGCTTGCAATAGTTTATAATTTCATATGAATGTGAAAAAGGATCTTGTAACTGGAAAAGAGGTACACGAGAAAAAAGCAAAATACTTTTATACAAAAATGAAAGAAGACACCGCAGAAATTTCAGGGAATAAGGATGAGATGGCGCTGTTAGCTTTCGATTTCCAACAAAATATGCCTCTCACACATGTAACTAGTGGTGATGTTTTCTTTAAACATCACCACTAGTTACATGTGGGAGAGGCATAGCTAGTTCTAGGAAATCGTACTTTTACATGTACGATGAAACCATAGCAAAGAAAGGAGCTAATGATGTAGTAAGCTTTTTACACCATTTTCTTGAGAACTTTTTAGCACCAACAGTCTGAAAAATATATCTTTATTCCGATAACTGCAGCTCACAAAATAAAAACAAAGTCTTGGCTCAGTACCTTTATACACTTCTTGCAAATACTAACAGATTTTCTGAAATAATATACAGATTTCCAGAACCGGGGCACATTTTTCTTCCTTGCGACAGGAGCTTTGGATTAATCGAAAAAGAGAAAAGGAAACGGGAAAGGATCTATTTGCCAGAAGAATGGGTTCAACTGGTTAAAAATACATGCCGCAAATTTATAGTAGTTCCAGTTTCCCAAGATATAATTTTTTATTTCACTGGTCATTTTAAAGTGCCTTTCAAAACAACCGTTTCAAACAAAAAGTAACAAAAATTTGGGATATCTTCCTACCGTGTCATGGCGTATACAGTAAAAGGCGTAGAATGCAGCAGTGTTACCTCTGCTTTGCTAAAGGACTTGTAAACTTTTCTTTTCTGCTTCTAAATCTCTCTTCTACTCTGGGCCGTTACCACTTAAGCGCCCCAAATATCTACATGTCAGAGAACTCGCAACAAAATATGTGCCCCCAGACTGTATGTGCTTTTATGACCAGCTGAAGAGCCAAGAAGAAGAGAAAACTGTTGGGCACGACGAATATAGCTCAACAGACTAATGTTATGTTACTTTATTATGTACTTTTGAAAAAAAAATTGTGAATACATAACTTGAAACTTATTATTGCCTCTTTTTCGCATCCTCCGGTGTAAAAAGGGGGCAGCTCCATTGTTTTATTTTTTATATTATTATCTATCCAAGTTTCCAAGAGGAGTATTTAAAGAGTATATTATGTATTGAGTAATAGAGTTTAACTCCATATGAATAAAGTAAAAAAATCCACAGAATTTGCAGTGATACAGTTTTTTGCTTCTCCTGAAAAAATTGGTAAAATGGAGCTGCCTCCTTTTTGCAGCGGTGTCTTCAATTATATTGCTTATACCTTGTCAAATTATTAATCTAATGACTGTCGCAAAACCGTTTGCAGGACTTGATCCTTTTCAGGTAATTTTTGATTTGGGCTTTGTGGTTTTATTTCCCTTTTGGGGTATTATTCCGTTAATTATTTGAAGAATATTTGTTTTAAAATACTTTTGAGCTTAATAAAAAATTCTAATGGCATCAAATTTTATGATCTTCAAGGCCACTGACATCTACAAATCTTCCAAACATCATCTAGGCAAATAAAGCAAACAATTGCTATGTTGTGTTGGCTTGTAGCATCATTTTTTTATAAACTACCTGTAAACCGGATTAAAATCTTTAAGTTTAGACAAAAAAAAGGGATCAAATACGAGCTCTTGTATTTCAAAGCAAGCGGTCAGTCATGTTTTTTATAAAAAAAAAAAGTTCTTGAAAGTTTAAGAAAAAGAGTAGCCCTTAAGAGCCTCAGAAACAGGGGTTCTTTTGATATAAAGCCATCGTTAAGAGCCTCAGAAACAGAGGTTGCTCACGTCAGATTAAATATTGCGGACACGTGGATGGTCTCCGGTCACACGGCTACTATTAGAGAGAAAAATAGACGCCCATGGTTATCCGTCCTCTCTTTTTACCTGGTCGTAGTACTGTCGGTAACATTCAAAGGAGTTCAACCAAAACGCTGGAGGCACTTCCAGTTGATGCCTTCTATTGGGTTGTTCGGAAAGTAATTTCGTTTTTTTTTAAATAAAAATAAAAGACGATTTTTTTATAGTAAATTAATATTTTATTCAATTAAATATTGTCCAGTCTGATCCAATATCCTTTGCCATCCTTTTTGGCAGTAGCATGATTCTATGCTCATAAAATTTTTGTTTTTTGCTGGCAAAAAACTGATTCAAGTGATTTTTGACCTCCTCATTTGAATTAAACGTTTTACCATGTAAAATTTTTTGTAGAGACCGGAACAAATGATAATCGAAAGGTGCTAGGTTTGGAGAGTATGGTGGGTATGGCAGTATATCCCATCTAAGCTCTAAAAGCTTTTGCCAGTGGTCAAACTTGTATGTGGTTTCGCATTATCTTGTTGGAATACTATACCTTTCCTATTGACCAATTCTGACCTTTTTTCTTTAAGTGAATCATTCAATTTGTCCAACTGATGACAATACACTTCAGAATTAATTGTAGTATTGCTCGGTAGAAGCTCAAAATAAACGAATCCTTTGAAATCCCACCAAACAGATTGTATAACCTTTTTTGATGAATATTGGCTTTCGAATTGCTTTGAGCCGGTTCATCTTTTCTACTCCAAGATCTTTTGCGCTTAACATTGTTCTAGACAACTTATTTCTCGTCCCTAGTAATGATACGCTTCAAAATTGGATTATTTTCTTGGCGTTTGAGAAGCAAATCACAAACGTCATTGCGTCGGCACAAATTTTTTTCCGTAAGAAGATGAGGAACCCAAATGTCGAGCTTTGAGATTAAACCTAACCGTTTCAAATGATCATGAACGGGCAAATTTAATAAATTTAATCTCTCAGCAATCTCACGAGTTGTTATTCGCCGGTTTGCATCAATTAATGCCTTTATTATGTCTTCATCAGCTTCAACTTGCAACGGAATTCCGAACAACTCAATAGCATTGCTATGAAGAGTGAAAATAACGCCTCCACTGAAGTGTGTAGCTACCCAAGTAAACTTTTCTAATAGAAATAAAAAAAAAATTGGTTTAACAATAAAAAATCAGTCTTATTACTTTTCAAGATATGCCTTCTTTTTTATATAAAAAATATTATTTCCATGACCTCCTTAGAAAAACAACATTTTTGCCAAAAGATAATTTTTTTGTTGAAGAAAATGTAAAATTTTTAATAAAATAGATTTTTGTTATTTTTGACTTTGTAAATTTATTTATTATAATATATTCTTATCTGCTATTAATTTAGAATATTCTAATCACCTTGGGCTGCTAAGCTTTTTCCAAAAATATATAAAGCTGCAAAAATTTGATTAGTGACTGATCAATTTCCATTCGCACATGACAGATTATGTTTAGTTCCATTTTTTTTTTAGATATTATTTATAAAAATGTGCTACTAATATCTATTTTTGACTATGTAAACGCACATTTATCCCCTAATAAATAAGTGTGTATAGTAAGTAAATATTGGATTAGGTTGGAAAAATTCTAAAAAAAAAAAAATTATTATTTTCATTGGCAATAATAAGTCTGAGAACCGAATATAAATTTTTAAACTATTGTGTGAGGTCATAACATGTGATAGCAATTTTTTGGTCATTATTGTGAGTGTTTGGGGTCAATAATCGCTTCTATAGAAGAACTATTTTTCGTGCTGCTGGTGATGTACTCCTACTTGTGGAAGTGCGCATGTATCCGAAATGGTGGCGAACTTATTGACTGTCCTTGACTCCAATTGAACGAGTCGGCCGTATAATAGTGTCTAGAAATAGACAAAAAAAATCAACGATCCCCACCCATACTTGATTCCAATGTACTTGCATGCATTCAATTCCCCATTATTGTTAGTTCTCTAAAAACTCTGAAAGTCACTTAAATGACGAGAACCAAACTTTGGCCAGCCGAGCCAATATACATGCCTCGCGTCGTGGAGTGTTTTCGGTCAATTTATTGGGCAATTTTAGTGATTCAATGGACACTGAAACCATCTAAATTGTTTCCACTAGAAATTTTATTAAATACGCAAGTTTTTTTAAAAATAATTTTCTCTATTTTCATGTTTATCTATTTATTAAGACTGTCCAGATTTAAATAGAAATTTGCAAAAAAACTTTTACTCTGTTTATTGTTATTTTTTTTTTTTAACGAAATCTAATACAATACAAAAAATGGTGGTCAATTTAATTATTGAAAGGAGTACGAATTTATTGAGTTCTGTTTGTTGATTGATGATGGTCTAATTTTTTTTAAGGATCCTCTTTATGATGCGGAATAAACTCGTAACAATAAAAATATTATATTTGCAATGTTCTTTATGATCTGGCAATTGGATTGACAAATTTATTTAAAATTTTTTTTTTGTTAATTTGATTTATGGAAGCTTTTAAATTTTTTTTTCATTTAGAATGAAAGATTTTCATTTGCAATGTCTTCTGCTTACTGTTTAAAGGTCTTAATTTATTATTCAATTAATTTTATTGCGTATATTTTTTTGAGGTATTTTAATTTTATCCATTTAGTTATCATTGACAATCCTCTGAAAGTTTTCGCATATAAAAAAATCAGGAGTGGTTGAATGTGGGCAGCAATGGAAACATCGACATAATTCGGTTAGGAAATATTGATCGCAGAATTTAAAATTTTTACATGTGTCGTGTGTAACGTTGCATTGCCCTGTCGGAAAGATATGTTATCCCACCCCTATTGGTAAAATTCAAGGTCGAAAAAGTTCTGAATTAAATCGCTTTATCGCTCTCCAGTCACCGTAAAAAATTTGCGGTCCAAAAATATTCAATTTAGAGTTGTAAAAAAAATTGAAGATCTCCTCCAGCTCAAAAGGTCTTAATTTTTTTTACATCCCCAGAATGAGTTTTTTATTAAATTTGCAAGCTGCTTTAGCCAAAAATGCGCCTTCCCATTGATAGTCAATTTTCTGTATAAATCAGTGTCTAATCTTTGGGGCTCTAAACTTTTTTTGTCCTATCGATTATAAATGCAAACCTTTATGCAAAATATTCTTTATACCGACACAAGTCTTATGGCAGGCTCCCAGACTTGGAGCTACATTTTCACGCACTATAGCCAGGCTTCACTCCATCGGACACTATACCATGATCTACAAAATTGTGTATTTGCTTGTATGTGAGATGCTTAAGACCACGGTCATAAGGCCACATTTGGCGACATTATGTTATGTGTGAGTTGGTATTGCCAATTTATATAATAAAACTGATTGAAGATTATTTGGAAGAAGCAAGTTGAAGTGGTTAAAATTTTTATAGTCTATTATTGTAGCTCTATAGTGAAGGTTGTTCTATTCAAAACCAAATCCTGGATTAAGTGGCATTAAGTAGAGAACTGCTTGAACAGGAGTTTGGTTACCGAAGAGTGGTGTATTCCAAATCCGAAGTTTGAAAAGTTTCCTACTTTTTTCCTTTGAAAAAAAATTTTAAAGTGTTTGTTGAATAGACTGGGTTGCTGGTGTTTGGTCAATGCCTGGAAAGAACTCGTCCATTGTTGTCCCAGATAATTTGTCAATCAATGGCCAGTGACATAGAATGGGACCAGATAATTTTTAGTATTGTTCACTATACGTTAAACAGTCCAATTTGAAGACACTTTATTCCAACAAAAAATTTTAACATCCTTTTATGAGCGTAACAGTAATTGACGAATTATTTTCGTTAAATATTTTTACAATAATTACAAGTTACTTGTAACATTTATTTTCTATCACTGTAAAATATGTCAATTGTAAGAAAAATAGTTAACAAAAAATTGCATTAAATAAAATATGTAAACTTATTTTAAGAACATAATAAATTCTTATTATTATAAATTACCAAACGTGCTAATAAGCTCATATATGGCAAAGGAAGAAGAAGACGAAGATACTTTAAAATCTTTTCAATAGAGTTTTAGGAGTGATTTCGAAAATCGTGTTCCCAAAGTCTACATCACGTTTTTTTTTGACGTAGTACGACCGATAATAAATACTCACATGTGTCGAGTTAGGCATACACAAGGCTTTACGTAATTACTTACTATGAAATTCCAGGTGTACATGCATAAATATCTAGTAAAATCTAATAACGATACGTGGAATGGTAGAAAATAGTCATCGGATATTTAGTCAATTGTAAAAAGGAAAAGTTATGTTTTGAATATTGATATTAAGGATAAAAATTTATATTTTAGGAAAACGAAAAGCTAAAGAGTACATAAGGAATACGTTAGCAGAGCAATCAATTTTTGTGTTACTTTGCATCGGAATTAAATTACTGTAAAAACTCAAAGGGGATTTCAAGGTAAAATAAATTGAAATTTAATGGATTTAAAATTCTACATTAATTATTAATTATTTGACTCTATAAAAGTCCACCCCTTATTGATCGAGTGCAGTTCTAAAATAAGTAAGTACTCGAAAAGGATATTAAAATCAGAAGAAACTTTTTCACAATTATTATACACTTTAACATATAATCTTACTAAAATTTTTTGCCAGCGAAAAATAATTTAAAATTACAACAAAATAAAGCTTTTTGCTTACCACAGTTTCTAATTTCCTGCTTCAAGAATCTTTTATGAAATTGAAAATAAATTCCAATATTTTTATGAGAAATTACAATATTTCTATGCATAAATTCACTCTTACATATACAATAATGTTGTTCAAGGACGATTTCTATTCTTGGTTAAATACAATTTATATCAATTTAAAAAAAAAAGATAAAATTATTATGTTGCCATTTTATAACATTTTTTTTATAATAACCATCAATGAGGAAAAAATTATTGAAAAAAGACAAAAATAGATTTTCCATATTGCGTTATCGAAATCTTAATAGCAATCTATAATTGTCTGTCGTATTACATAAAATCTATTCCCATATCGGTTATTCGGTTTCGTAATTCACCTTTTTCCCATTGGATAGAAAATTGTACGTCACAAATGTGACTCACCTTTTCACCAAATTCAATTATAAACTATAGCAATTTAAAAAAACACACAAAAATTTTAGATATCTTATTTGCTTTTAAAATTGCTGTCAACAAATTTTCGATCCTATAAATTGACACAAATATTCACTGAAAATCTTTTTACTGAAAATTTTTACTAAAAATCGTTTTACCGAAAATTTGCTCCTAAAAATTTATTACCGAAAATTTGTTACTGACAATTTATTACTCACAATTTGTTACTGACAATTTGTTACTGACAATTTGTTACTGACAATTTGTAACTAACAATTTGGTACTGACAATTTGTAACTAACAATTTGTTACTGACAATTTTACTGAAAGTTTTTACTGAAAATCTTTTAACTGAAAATTTGTTACTGACAATTTCTTACTGACAATTTGTTACTTAAAATTTGTTACTGACAATTTGTTACTGATAATTTGTTACTGACAATTTGTTACTGACAATTTGTTACTGACAATTTGTTACTGACAATTTGTTACTGACAATTTTTTACTGACGATTTGTTACTAACAATTTCTTACTGACAATTTATTACTGACATTTTCTTACTGACAATTTATTACTGAAAATTTGTTATTTATAATTTTTACTGAAAGTTTTACTGAAAATTTTTACTGAAATTCTTTTGACTAAAAAGTTGTGACAGGCAATTTCTTACTAACAATTTGTTACTGATAATTTGTTACTGATAATTTATTACTGCCAATTTATTACTGAAAATTTGTTCCTGAAAATTTGCTACAGACAATTTATTACTGACAATTTGTTACTGACAATTTTTCAATGACAATTTGTTACTGACAATTTGTTACTAACAATATATTACTAACAATTTGTTGCTGACAATTTGTTACTAACAATATATTACTAACTGCAAATTTTTATTAAAAATTTTTACTGCAAATTTTACTGAAAATTTTTACGGAAATTATTTTAGCTAAAAATTTGTTACTGAAAATTTTTACGGAAATTCTTTTGACTAAAAATTTGTTACTGACAATTTTCACTGAAAACTTGTAACTAAAAATTTTTACTGAAAATTCCATCTGAAAATTTTTACCAAAATTATCTTTTTAGAAATTTCTATTAAAAACTTATTTAAAAATTTATTTTTAAAATTTTTGCTGAAACTTATTTTTAATAAAATTTCTTCCTAATAAAAATTTTAAATTAAAACAATTTTATTGAGAAGTAGGATTTCCTGTTTTAATAAAATTTCTTTCACAGAAAATTGTTTCTCGAAAATTATTGTTATTGAACTTTTTTATCTAAAATGTATTTGAACTGAAATTAGATTTCATGTAAATATATCCCATAATCTCGCATAAAGCTAACAACAGAGTAACGGTGACCTGCTTCTGTGGAGTGTCGTAAGCTTTTAGCAGTCTGCAGTCTGCAAGTATCAACAAATGTTTACAAATGAAAAAGGCAAAAGTCTGAGTTATTCGCACAGTTACGCGCCATGCTATCGATTCGTTTTGTAAAAATAAAGATATGCGGCTGCAACACGTGTTCGACGACGTTTAATTGTGGTTACGTGTTGATTTTAGCCCGACCAGGGTCAACTTGAAACGATTGAATAAGCAACAATGTCTGATGGCGATGGAGCGTCAGTAGCAAACGTAGCAGCTACAAAGGCAACGGAGTTCATGAATAGAAGCTACGAAAGCAGCAGCTTCGTCGGCGAGGCGACATACACACTAACGCTAATTGTGGCTAGATCAAAGCATACTTTTTTGTCGCTAGCTATGAAATATTGCTGTCAACAATCAGAAATGAGCTCGGCTGGGTCGAACCGGGGGACATGAATATATCAGCTACTAACCACACATATTACACTACATGGAACGACATTTTACCGTCCAAACAGCACCAAAACGACCACTATCATCAAAAGCGGATTATATAATATGTTTTAAGTACAAATATCATTATTTGCTCGTTATGGATTTTCCATTTGCAACATATCTACAACCCCCCTCCCCCGCCACATCCCTTCCATTTTTGTTTCTAAAAGTTGGAGTCTCTGCAATCTACCAACAATTCGATTCCTTCAACTTTAATGTTTGCTAAAAATTGTGCAAGGTGCTATCTTTTATTTTTTTCCATAGTTTCTTGTTCAATTGAAGCTAGAAAATGAAATGTGCTCAAAAATTATTCACATACGCGAATACGATGGAGGTATGAGAATAGGTAAACGATAGATTGACTTGCATAACGTCTCATTTTAATAATTGCATAATCGATGGTTTTGCCTGAGAACGGAGCAATGGCGCAGACCGAAGACTGACTATTGATGAAACTGCAATAAAAATAAAATGCCCTTTTATGCATATAAACCGATCTGGATTGAAAAGAGTTTATTGAAATGTACAAAAAATATTCCATTCAATTTATGAGATAATGCCAAGAAGTAACTTAAACTTAAAAATCAAGTTTTTTTCTGTTTAAATGTTAGAAAATTTTTTTTATTAAAATTGTACAGTCATAGGGTATGATTTTTATTATTTATTATTTTAAATTTAAAAATATTTAACATTATTATATTTATGATGTACAAGTAAAAGTCTATCAATTATTTAGAAAACACTAATAAAAAATAAAATTGATTCAAATAGAAAAACTTAAAATACCTTAAAAATTAATGAGGTTTTAAAAGGATGGTGCTCTAAAAAGTCAAAGGATATTTTATTTCAATTCGTAAAGTATTATCCTATTTGTACTCTGGAAAGTAAAGTTAAATTAAAGCAACTTAAAATTAAAACTATGATAATATTTTTATTAAATCAAATTACTTATACGTTGCCAAATTATTATTTTTATAAATGTCACAAAACAATTTGCACGACTCGATCTTTTTCAGGTAATTTTTGATTTGGTGTTTGTAGTGGTATTCCCCTTTTGGGGTGTTATTCAAACAATTAATGAACGGATATAATGCTTTTCAATGGACGGATATAATATAAACCAATCAATGGACGAATATAATGCTTTTGAGCTTAAAAAACATTCTAAAGGCATCAAATTTTACAATCTTGAAGGCCACTGTCATCACCAAATCTTGCAAACATGTTCTAGGCACTTTTCACGCAATAAAGCAAACGTTTTCCATGTTGTGTTGGCTTGTGGCATCATTTTTTTTATAAACTACATATAAACCAGATTAAAATCTTTAAGTTTAGACAACAAAAAATGTTAGTTATCATACTGACCTAGCGCTCAGAAGTTACAGTAAAAGTTTCTCATTTTTATTTTAAAAGAAATAGAGGCCAATGGGACCTTTAGACCCAAATTCATGGTTTATTAAAAAAATATATATTATTGTAAAATGGCAAATTTTTAGCTAAGAAAATTTTAATTCAGATAATATTGAAAATTGAGAACTCTCAAATTAAAGAACTGTACTTGCAAAATTTAAAACTGGATAATCTTAAGCAAATTTTACCAATATTATCATGAAAATAAATACTACCTGAATATGTTCAAATACTTTGTTATATAGTAAAAGTTTGTCAGTATTTTTATGTAATTTCTTTTCATTTTTTCTTTGAATAGAAAACGTAACAAGGATGCTATAAGGAATTTTCAAATAAATTCACAAACAAAAAATTCTATTTTATTTATAATCTAAAGTGTCATCGATTGAAATCAAAAAGAAATTTTATACCGAATTTCAATTTTTATTACCATTCTTAACCATTTGAAAAACACTGTTTAAAATATATTTTTTTCCGATTACATAAAATAGCAGAGAATACAAATTTGCCTTTTTATAAATCTTATATTTATTAAAAAAAAAGAGAGTATTTTCTTATGAAATTATGCAAATAGCATATAACAAAAATTGTATAATATCAATTTATCTAGTTTGATTGTTTTGATAAATTCTCTGACAAAATAAATCGCAATTATTTGTCAAAATATTTTTGTGGAAATTTTTATGAGAGTACACATCGATACTCATCAATATTGTTGATAAATTCCAAAATAACCTTCACACGACACGAAACATTTTCATTTCATAAATATTGTACGAAAATACTTCGTCGGTCACAGTACATGGCACTTATCGTGTTATAAATATTTCACGAAATTCGAGCTCGAATGTGTTCTGTTGACTCAATTTTATAAACAATTTTTTTCTGTACAAATAATTTCATATTTACACATTTTCCAATCAATATGGAAGAAAAATAAAAAAAGAAAAACTAAAATTAAATAAAAATAAATCAAAAATATATTGGAAAGTGTCGAGACTATTCATCGTAATTCGAAGGAGGAGCACATACATTGTAATTGGAAGCACCCACGCAAAAGCTCCGCTTCCGCCATAATAACCAGCATGTTCCCGTTCGATTTTAATAAATTTTTCGCTGCAATTGAATTAGTTTCTTTTGTTTAGTCGTTTTTGTTTCGTTTGCATATATTAAGAGAACTTATTACGAATTCAAGTTTCTAAGTGTTAGTTTCTGTTAAAATAAATTGCCTCAAAAGTTGACTGACTAAAAATTTTTGACTACCGACTATAAATTTGAATGACTGACGAATTTTGCTTACCGATAATTTTGACTGACGTACAGTTTTGACTACCTTAAAATTTTTACTGATTGTAAATTTTGACTGACTGCTAATTTTGGCTGATTGAAAATTTTGACTGATTGTTCATTTTTTGAGACCTAAAATTTTGTCCGACTGATAATGTTGACTAATTGATAATTTTGACCCACTGAAAATTTTGACTGACTGATAATTTTGTCCGACTGATAGTTTTGTCTGACTAAGATTTTCATTGTCTGTTAATATTGATTGACCGAAATATTTGACTGCCTGATCATTTTGACTGACGGAAGATTTTGTCTGACTGAATATTTCGACTGACAAAAAATTTTGAATGACTGATAATTTTGACTAACTGAAATTTTTGACTGACTGAAAATTTTTACTAACTGATAACTTTGAGTAACTGAGAATATTTATCTGTCTGATAATTTTGACTGAAGGAAGTTTTTGACTGACAGCAAATTTTGACTGACGCAAATTTTTACTAACTGCTAATTTTAAATGATTTAAATTTTTGACTGACTGAAAAATTTGACTTAAATTGACTGACTGATAACTTTGTCTTACTGAAAATTTTCACTGACTGATGATTTCGTGTGACTGATAATTTTGTCTGACTGATATTTTTGACTGACTGATAACTTTGTCTTACTGAGAATTTTAACTGACTGGTAATTTTGTCTGACTAAGAATTTTCACTGACTGATAATTTCGTGCGACTGATAATTTTGTCTGACTGATATTTTTGACTGACTGAGAATTTTGACTGCCTCAGAATTTTGACTGACTGATAATTTTGTCTGACTGATTTAAATTTTTGACTGACTAAAAAATTTGACTTAGTGAAGATTTTGACTGACTGCAAATTTTGACAGATAATTTTGTCTGACTTAACATTTTAACTTACTAATAATTTTGACTGACTAAGAGTTTTGTCTGACTGATAATTTTGATTGACAAGGTATTTCGACTGACTGAAGATTTTGACTAACTGGAAATTTTGACTGACTGCTATTTTTGATTGACTAAAAATTTTGACTGACTGAGAATTTTTACTGACTGAAAATTTTAACTGATTGATAATTTTGTCTGACTGAAAATTTTGACTGACTGATCATTTTGTCCAACCGAATATTTTCTCTGACTGATATTTTTGACTGATTTAAAATTTAAACTGACTGAAAATTTTGACTAACTGATAATTTTAACTGAATGAAAATTTTGTCCGACTGATAATTTTAACTGAATGAAAATTTTGATAAACTGGTAAATTTGACTGAAAATTTCTACTTTAAATGTCTACTAAAAATTGTTACCTAAAATATTTTACTGAACATTTTTGCTGAGAATATTTATTCTAAACTTTTTCGTGAGTAATACCACAGTAACATTTGTAAAATTTATTTTGAAGTTCAAATAATCTTTGCGGACCTAAATTGACTTTTCTAACTGCTCGTTCAGTATATTAAATACACTTTCTATATTTTCTGGATTCATTCTAGAACTTTGATGTTAAGAATTACTTTCACTATGCAAATAAGAAGAATTAAGTTGAACATATCCAAATGAAATGCTAAATAGATTCAAATCAGTATTTCTAAACAGGTGTAAATTTATTTTTCTACGTCGGAAATTAATCGAAACTGAATAAATTGTTATTCTAGAACTTAATTGAATTTTATGCGTGGTTGAATTAGGAAATTTTTATTGATAGTATACATTTTTTATTTTGGTTTTAGTTATAGGGAATATTTGAAACTCATCCAAATTAAAAGAGGAAAAATTCTTTATAATAATTATATTACAGAAAATAAAATATAAGAAATTTTGTGTATTGATTCGATTGTTCCCAATGCAGAATATACAAACGATTTTGAAGTACATTAATATTACTTCAGACTAATTATCAACTTTCAAAAAGAAAAACAATTTTGAAAAATTCTTTAAAAACTACTTCGTATAGTAAAGACTTAAGAAGTTTTTTTTATTAACAAACAATTTATACAACAAAACATTCAGAGACATTGAATTGGAATTATGTATTTGATCCTGTATATTTTTGTATAAACCTGAAGCCATGATTAGTCAAACGAAATTGTAGCTTTTTTTTAAAAAATGTTTCAGCCAAAATTTATTGAAATTTTGTATTCCGTCAAAATTGCAAATATTTTTTTTTATTGTTGCTAAGATTTATTTTTAACATAACATAACTAATCCATCTTATCCGTAAGAATAGGTTCTTGGTTCTCAGTATCCAACTTTGTGAATTTTCGATAACGATTGCATAACATTAGCCGAATACTTATGAGCTGAGCAGTTCTTGTTTACAAAAACGAGTCTAAATTCAATAACAAAATTTCGACCTTGTTACGTAATTTTTGCTTGTTTTTCGGTTTCAAATTTTGTGAATAACGTTTTTTCTCTCATTTGATTTTGTTTTTGTACAAAACACTGATTACATATTCTACCATTTATTTGTCAAAAACAGTATATAATATTCCTAATTAATATACAAACAGGTAAACAGTCCGTATTGTGGGATAGACGTAATCTGTTACTTTACAGCTCATGCTAACTGAAGTTGATTGAACTTGAAAATTATAATTCATAGCAAAATGCATTTTTTATTCTAATCGATAAATAAAATAAAAAAATTATTGAATACTTAATTATTCAAAATTGGATTTTATTCCATATGCAATTTTTATAAAATTTGCAGGCCAAACATTTACTAAAAATGTTATTTCGTCGATTAGAACAATTTCAACAGATTTTAATTTTTTTTTAAAAATAAGGAAATGTTTTATGTTCTTGGTTTTTTTGCGGTGGGAAGGGAGATGAGACTTTCTCTTCTGAGAGGGTAATGGGCTACAAACAATGGTGTTGCTGTTCTGAAGTCCTAGATAGAATGAGTCTGGTATAAAAGTCCGACTATTCAGAAGACAAGTGGAGTTGCAGGGTATTCTTGCTGACTATTAATGGGAATAGGGGAGTTCTTTCTCCTACCACTATCGCCTTTGCACCCAAACAAACAAAAAAGTGTAAAATTTGGAAAAAAGAAAGAGAAAATTACAGATAAAAAGAAAAACCATAATTTAACAAAATAAATTTAAAAGGAGTTATCAATAAATTTAAAAGCATGGGCAAAGGTAAGTAAGGCAAAGGAGATGGAAAGTGTAAAAATTGGAAAAAAGAAAGAGAAAATAACAGATAAAAAGAAAACCATAATTTAACAAAATAAATTTAAAAGGAGTTATCAGCTAGCCAGATGATCAAGGAGCGATATAAGTTTAGAGGGGAATTCTCGACGTTGGTTTGACTCCGTCCGGGTCATGCCCCGAAACATGCTTGGCACTTCGTTGCGCGACAAGATGTTATGAAGTACCCCGTTTTACTGAGTCAGCTCACAATGTTTACACGCTCAGCTCATAATGATATGACTGTTGGGGTGGAGGGGGTAGACTCAGTATCAAGTGAGGAAACGATGTGTAATTTGGTTAATTCATATAAAACAAAAATTCATAAATTAATTTTACATCAATCTGAACAAAAGTGATGAGTACTTTACAGACTCACTAGTTCAGGGTTTGTTCGAGCCTCCTTGATCGGTTAACACTCAATTCCTATAATTTCCTCTCGCCTTCCCAAGTGGGGCCACCAATGGTACTTTCCATTCTCAAATTCTTGGCATGTTTCAAATAAATGCAATTTGAATTTTTTTTTAATTGCTTAGCCACTAATTTGATTTAATTATGTAGCTTTTTCGATTTACGAGGTCTGTTCAAATAGTATCGCGCATTTTGTGTTTTTTTTTAAAAAAATGATTTATTTATTCATGAATATCTATTTTGTCCCCTTCAAAGTAATCCCCAACAGATATTATCACTTGTGCCAACATTTTTTCCAATCCTCGAAGCACTTCAAAAAATCATTTTTTGTGATCTTACTCAGCTCCTCCTTCGATGCCGTCTTTATCTCCTCAATCGTAGCGTAGCGTCGTCCTTTCATGGGACTTTTCAGATTCGGGAACAAGAAAAAGTCACAGGGGAACAGATCTGGGAAATACAATGGCTGCGGCATTGTTAATGTATTTTTTTTGGCCAAAAATTCGCGCAGAAGCAACGACGCGTGAGCAGGGGCGTTATCATGGTGCAAAAGCCAATTTTTGTTCTTCCACAAATCCGTGCGTTTCTGTCGGGTTGCTTGACGCAACTTGCGCAACACTTGCAGGTAATATTCCTTATTGACCGTTCTACCCTTGCGGCAAGAACTCACGATGCACCACGCCCCTGCCATCGAAGAAAACTGTAAGCGAAGCCTTCGACCGAACTTGGCGCGCTTTTTTCGGTCTTGGCTCGTGCAGCAGCTTTCTTCACCAGCTATGATCCTCTGGAGCAAATTTTGGTCGTCGCAGACAGAGTCCAACAGCTCCTTAGCAATGTTATTTCGATGCTGTTTTTGGTCGAAATTGAGAAAACCTAGGATTCTTCTCCAGCTATGATCCTCTTGAGCATATTTTGGTCGTCGTAGACAGAGTCCAACAGCTCCTTAGCAATGTTATTTCGATGCTGTTTTTGGTCGAAATTGAGCAATTCTGGTACGAATTTCGCGGCGACCCGTCTCACGACCAAATCATTTTTAAAAATCGAATGGCACGAGCAAATCGATATGTTGAAGTCCTCAGTGATTCGACGATTGGCCAATACTATTTTCTTCACTTCATCAATGTTTTCGTCTGTTGTTGCTTCGGTCCAAGGTAGTTTCACCATATGCCACAGTCAACATTCGGAATGCGTCCGCGCAATTAATTTTGTTTTTCACACAAAATTTGATACAGATTGTTTGATCCATTTTTTGAAATGGGCAAAATCGAAGACGAGCCAAAAGACGTGCAAGCAAAGCAGCTCTCAAAAATTAACTGAACATTCAAAATTTGAACTTGTCAGCATAAGTGAGAGACATAAGTACCAACATAACGCTACAAGAAATCGAAAATCGAACATACGTAGCCCGAGGAAATTCAAAATTCGCGATAGTTTTTGAACAGACCTAGTATTTTAGATGACATTTTGGTTGTAGTGACATTTGTACTGAAATGTTAAGCAACGACACCTCAGGCGATTTATTGGCGCTAACTTACGGACACTACGGCTAAGTCACATGCTAGATTCCAACGAAAAATTCAGCTCACAAAATTCTTTTGCATTAACATACATTTAAATTATTGTATTGTAAAGATGAGTGCTAGGACATGTACCATAGACTATTTGAGGTAGCGCCATGGTATTAAGGTCATTTGGCAACAAAAATCGGTTATTTAAATGGAAAAGTTTCGCTGACTTAATTGTAAGTACAGAAATCGTTTAGGAAATTATATTTTTGACAAGAAGCGAAGAAAGAACTTGGGTAGGGATAGATGGATTAAGGTAAAATCTTATTCTTGGAGGGGTAGGAATCCCCTCGAAAAAAACTCTGGGTTTTCTAGCACTCCAGCAGACTGGCATATAAAATAGAATGAGGATGCTTACTAAAAAAGCATTTATGCCTAGAAGTGGTATGCACAATCTGGATTATGAATAACTAGTAGTTGAATAGCCGCTGTCAAGCAAGAAATGTTTTACTATTCAATCAATCTCATTGTCTCGCCACAAAAAGGTAATTTGCCGGCTAGCGGAAAATAACTGTGTGCACTAAACGGCATAAGCTGATCAGCATGTTCTTTGCTAGAATAGTGACATTATCTGAAATCAATTCCAATCCTGAGAGGCATTACTGCTCTCACCCATAACTTTTTATTTAGAAACCATATACGCACTATCTGTGGCGTTCTGATAACTGACCTTAATATTTAAAGGGAATGTCAGCAAACCCCTAGGGTTCCTTCCATAATGAAGATCCTGGTTCAACTATTTTATTTCCAAATCCCATTTCTACCCGTGCCTTATTTAATGATGATGCACTTTCGTTTTAGTATTACATCCACTGAAACACTGATCGGCAAGACGCTGTTAATCCCAATGAGAGTTTAGCTGGAAAATGGTTACTACTGTCACTGGGATCAGAATAAAAACTACACCCCGACTATGGAAAGCCTTCAACTTAGTAGTATAGGGTGTCCCAAAATTTCATGGAAGATGTAATTTTTTCTCGGTTTGTATAGCATTTGGCCCCGGCTTGTTGAAACCACATGTCATCCACATCTTACAATTTAGCCACAAAAAACTGGATTATCATGTCGCAATAGCGATCACCAATAACTATTATCGTCTAACCACGTGCATTTTCGAAGAAGATATTTACACGTTGTGGATGCATTGGTTTTTCAATAATCACTCGTCGATTTTTTTAACCCCAAATAAGATAATTTTGTCGATTAACCAAGATGAAAATGAACCTCATCGCTAAATATGATTTTGTTCAAAAAATCAGCACCCACTTGTTTTTCTTCCATAATCCATTCAATGAGCTCCATTCGCTGTGTGTGGTCAGTAAGATTCAGTTCTTGAGTAAATTGAACTTTGTAAGCATGAAGAAGCAAATCTTTCATAAGAATACACTGTAAAGAACTTCTTGAAATGTCAAATTCATGAGCATAGTGTAAAATTGATGTTCCTTGTCTCTCAGCAACACTTGCAGGAACTGCTTCGATATTTAGTGTGGCATGATTTTTTTAAGGACGGTTAAGATCACTAATTAATCTTTTTAAACATTTCAATTAATCTCTTCATAGTTGATGAAGTTAAATCCCTTGTCCGACTATATTTTTTATGAAAATTGTGAACTGTGGTTGCCAAACCTCCATTATTTTAAAAATATTGCTCAACGCATTGTTCTTTCATATAACGCGCTCCATTTTGAATAACCTTGAACTGTCAGCTGTCACGCTGTCATTTTCTTTTGTTGGCAACACTTTACCGCAGAAATGGCGCAAAATTCAAATCTTACATGCTGTTTGGCATAATCTATATTTAAAATAAAGAGCAAAAATAATTTTTTTATATTTATAAAAATAAGTCTAAAAATATGTCCAGTAAAGTAATCTCAAATTAATCCTATTAGAATAATTATACTTAAGTTTTTAATTAAGATTTGTAATTATATTAAAATTAACATGAAATTATTGAAAGTAAATCAATATTAAAATTTAAACAAATTTCTAGCAACCTAAAAGAATTTTGCGCAACAACCTGATTAAAAAAACTAACGAGCTTCACAAAATTTATCAACGCCTAAGTGATCTTCGAAAGGTACTCCCCTGGAATTTATCAACCTTCGAAAGGTACTCCCCTGGAAATTTTTCCTGCCAGACGAGTTATGCGGGATTTATACCTCGCTAAAACCTAACCTGCACCTCTTACCTTGCTCCCGAAACGATGGTTCCCCGGCGGCACTCTTTGTAATTACTACTTCGCTGGGGCGTTCTTATTTGATGCTACTGCTGTCCCGATGTTATGACGCCTCGCGGCCTATTCTTCGTACGTTGTGTGGAGATCCTTGATAATGGATTCCGCGTACTCTGCAATTCGGTTCGAAGCCGATTGGCTCTTCAGCATGCACTCCACTATGTTTTCTGGACTGATGAAACGTTCCAGATTTCTCTCCAGTTCTGCCCGTATCCTCTCGTAGAGGGGGCACTGGAAGAACACGTGTTCTGCGTCTTCGATCACATCGCGGCAATGTTGACATTTTGGGGAGTCAGTTCTCTTGAATCTGTGCAAGTATGCCCGAAAGCATCCATGCCCAGTCAAGAGTTGGTCGATGTAATACCCAACTTCCCCGTGCAGGCGAGTGACCCATTTGGTGACATCTGGGATCAGCCGATGAGTCCACCGACCCTTCGTCGAGCTGTCCCATCTCTCTTGCCAGAGGCGAAGACTCTCGGGTCTCTCCTCTTCACAGAGGACCTTTCGTCGCTCTTCCTTCTTCTTACGATGTTGGCGTTCTCGCTCTCCTGCCAGGATGTCGATGGGTGGGCATGATGCCACAACGTTGGCCGCATCGTGTGAAACCGTTCGGTATGCTGACGCCACTCTAATCGCTGAGAGCCGCTGGACTGATGACATTGTGTTGCGGTATGTTGTTAGCTCTAGCGATTTCGCCCACACTGGTGCTCCATATAGCAGGACGGAGGTAACTACAGTTGCCAGTAGTCGTCTTCGAATTTGCCTGGGGCCTCCGATATTGGGCATTATCCGCGAAAGCGCGCCCTGTACTGCTGATGCCTTCTTGCTGGCGCTGGAGATGTGCTTCTTGTCGTGGTCGCCCACTCTTATGGTAATGGCATCCATTTCCTTCCGGCTACTCACAAGGAGTGCTTCGGTCTTATGTTCCGCCAATGACAGGTCTGCCGATGTCATCCACTGTCTTATGCTCCGGATGGTGGTGGAGAATGCGGCTTCCAGTTCCTCCAGATGTTTGGCTACAAGGACAACCGCTACGTCGTCCGCGAAAGCCACGAGTGTTGTGTTCGTCGGTAATTCCAGTTGGAGTAGGCCATCGTACATGACGTTCCACAGTAGTGGCTCCAGGACAGAGCCCTGAGGTATCCCTCCCGTGACCCCATACTCCGCTGGTCCATCCTCCGTCTCGTAGTGCAGTAGTCGATCACTGAAGTATGATCTGACCATCCTCCGTAGGTAGTAGGTCACCCCCATGTTCTCAAGAGCCTCCAAGATTCGATTCCAGCGGGCCAAGTTAAACGCATTCTTGATGTCCAGGGTGACAATGAGGCAATACTTTTTAGAACCGCCTTTCCATCTCTCTCCTGAGATGGCTTCCTTTGCGATGTTCGTGGCGAGTTCCAACGCGTCGATGGTCGATCTCCCCTTCCTGCATCCGAATTGAAGTTCTTCCCGTCCAAATCCAGCATGCAAAGTGGACGATAGGATGCCGGCTCGTCCGGTGGTTTTTTCCCTTTTGGGAGACGAACCAATCTTTGTTGCTTCCATCGATGCGGAAATACACCTTGCCGCAGGCATGCGTCGTACATGTTTATGAACATGTCTGGCCTGGCGGCAATTGCACTCTTCAGTGCGATGTTGGGTATGCCGCTTGGTCCTGGTGCCTTGCCATTCTGCAATCTAGTGCAGGCCCTCATGAGCTCTTCCATGGTCACACCAGGAATTTCCACTTCTTCATCCTCCGGGTGGTAGTCGGGGAGTTCTGTTTTTTCTGGGAACAGATATTCTACTATTTTGTGAAGCATGTCGGGACAGGTTGGTGTTGTTGCGGGTAGGCTTTTAATTCTATGCATGACCGTCTTATACGGTCTGCCCCACGGGTCCCGGTCCACTTCCGCGCTGAGTTCCTTCCAAATATAGACAACTTGAAGGCACCAAAATACATTATGGTTGTGTCGTGCTATAGAATGGTCTCTGACTTATGTCAAACAGACCTTACATGTAATAATACTTGAGTATCTGAATAGAGATTATTAGGTACCTAACCATTCAGCTTTAAAGCACATTGCTATTCAGCTATTGCTCTATTGGCACATTTGTTTCATTAACTTTTTATGCGGCTACTTTGATATTCAGTCATATATTATGATATTTAGATGTATTGTAAGCTAATTGGCTAATCCAGTTACATTATTAAGTTATTTATCTAGTCTACATTATGTGTGACTCCTCCTGTTGATTCTAAAGTCTATTAAGGACTGGATAATTTTTCATATGCTCATTTCGAATTGGTAGATTATCACATTATATAATTCTAATTTTTACTATCTTCTACTTAGCGTCTTTTTGCCTTCCAAGTCTTTGTTTTATCACAATTTTCTTCCATTGATTATATGGCATGAAATAAGATATTTTTTTCACCAAAATAAGATACATAACTACAAATGGTATTATTCGATTATGGTTCAGTTTCAATAAGAGGTGCGTTGAATAATAGTTGATAATAAATTGCATCATAAAAATTTCCCTATCTTTATTAGATTATGAAAAATATCTTCTTGCATACGAACAAAAGTTTCTGGTTAATGTTATTATTTCATTTGTATTATTATTATTTATGATTATACATTATTAGTTGTAAAAAGAATATGAAAATATTACAGCAGAGTTATTTATAGATTAAGGATATTTTTTTTTAAATAAATAATATTATTTTTATCTAAATATTTATATTACGACCTATTATTATACCATATTATCCGCACAAATTTATATCATCTCCGAATTTGTTTATCAATTGGCCTTTATGTAATCATCGCATAAGATATTATTATCTGTTTAAGTTATATAGATATATTGAATTCTATTCGGAAGTATACAAAAAGGATTACATGTATTTCTGTTATATTGAAGAAATTTTCTATTTTTAAAATATATTTAACTCTGGAAAATAATTTTGTCAAATGAACGATTAGATTTTAATACTAGAAAATGGAAGACAGGATAATAAATAAAAGGTTAGACATTGCACGATAAAATTTCTAAGGATCGATTGTATTTATTTTGCGATTAGGACTAAATTTACATAGTAAAGATGACGTAATGATACATAGTTTAATTTTATAAATATATGCGATTGATTAAGTTAATTTATTATTATTTAAAAATCGGTTCGAATAACATTTTTATTAAAAGTTATTTTCTAATCGGTTATCCATTTTATGGTTATAAAAGCACAGTACTATCATTTGATAGTTATTAAAATAATATATATCATTTATTATAAAATATATTTAGCAATAAGCTTGGCATTTTATATTATGAACTGAATTATTACTAAAAAAACGAAAAAATTGTATGAAATGTGCAGAATGTACGCCGATGATGACCTGGAACAACTGGCTTTGGATGATAATTTTCTCAAAATTTTTCGACAGCGACGAGGCTCATTTCTCTCTTGGTCAAAATATATCAATAAGTAAAATTTCTATATGTAAGGCTCAGAAAACCCACAGATGACTGAGGAGAAGCGATTCTACCAACGAAAAGTGACTGTTTAGTGTGAATTTTTGTCTGAAGGTATTATTGGACCGTATTTCTTTGAAAATCAAAAAAATTAGACCGTTAACGTTAATTCTGAGCGCTATGTCCGTATGATAACCAATATTTTTAGCTTCAAATTGAAGATTTTAATCTGAATTTTCAAAATATTTTATTTAACTTGACTTTCCGAAGCGCAAATTGGATCAATCTGACATTGAAGAGCTCATAAGCATCTGTTCTAGAAGGCATTGTTGAATAGGTGATAAAAATTTGGATTTGGCATATCTTCATAGGTCGATGTTTGAAGTAGCAATCTATCATTTATACTACTTCAAACCGAAGAGCTATCACTCACCTTCGTTATCTTATTAATATACCAAAAAAAAATTTCTAAATACGAGTACAAAAATTTCCCGACAATTGTCTTATCAAAATTTTACGTGTAAATTCTTACGAAACGGAAACTGTTGAAATATTGTCAAATTAATTGTTCTGGTCATTTTTATCTCATCGTTTTTTTTTTTTTAGAATATTTAAACCGCTTTTGGTTGACATTTCATTTGATTTTACGTCGAAAAAAGAAATTTTCTATATTTTTCTTAGAATTATAGTCTTAAAGACAAGCTAGACGACGCACGTCAAATTGATGCCAAATAATAAATTGGCAACTGATCAATTCTGAGCGCCATCATATAGTTACGCACACTACAAATGCAATTATTTTAACGTCTAAAAATTTTATATTAAATGCTAATTTTACTTAATAGATTTGCAAAATGAACAATATTTAATATTTCTATTTCACATAAATTATACCCCCTCCTTTCAATGGTTTTGAGACTGTAATGAGTGCCAATTAGAAGATTTTAATTATCGTTTTAGATACGTTCATCTTATAATGTTTAGGCAATTGTTTAGTAAAATAGCTGTGAGGAATTTTCGATTTTTCAATTATTGTTACGAAAGGATTTTTAATAAATTATTAGTTTTTATTATTAAATATATTTTCTTAATATCCTTAATTATTCAGACAAAATCTCAATAATATTGCCTTCATACAAGTATAAATGGATTTAGACTTAAAATTTATCTTATCTGTCAACAAGAAGGTGGTTTCTACTACTAGAAATTTTAACTTCTATCATTAAATATTTTCCTTAATGCAAAATATTTCAAAAATGTTAAAATATCTAATAACTTAAGATTTTATGTATAAAAAATAAATTCAAAAACTGTTTCAGGAAGTACACATTTAAAAAGTAAAACTAGCGTGGACACTTTTTTTCGGATATGTTTTTTCTTCTATGGTCTTATTCGAAAGTCTTTTATTAGAGTATCTATAAATTGGAAAACTATTTATTTAATCATAAAAAATTTGAAAATTTGAAGATTTTATTAAATAATTTGAGAAAAAAATAAAAAAAAATTCCCAAAAAAATCGAGTTTTTTGAACCCATTTTATATTATAAGAAAACTAATCTGGTAAGGTGTGGTAGAAAAGTGAGAATTTACTTCATTTTTATCATTTATCACAATATCGTGAATCTTTTCTGATGTACTATCATCAATTAATGCCGTTGACATGCTTTTTTAAATTTTTTTTTCTATATTTTATTATTTACAATAAAGATGCAGAGTCCTCATAAACTTCTCCGATTTCGTCTCATTTTTCGTTCTCTTTTTCAGAAACATATATTCTAACACTGCTCGATATTATATTTCATAAACCATAAGGTATTCAATAGTTAAGATCACAAGCTGCTTATAAAAAGTTACACTTAAGAATTGTCAAGATTCTTCTAAAAAGTTACGTTGACGAAAAAATAGAGTTGATTTAAGAACAGCAGCACCGTCTCTTGCCGAGGCCAGGTATTAATCATACAGCCGTCGTAGTTTCCGTATACAGCTCATTATTGGAGGGTTTGCTTTCACTCATCGATGGAGGATTTGTTTTCACTCTCCGAAGCAGTACTGGTTGTCAGGCAGAAAGTCCATTTGAAATAAGGGAGAGAAATCCTTAATTATATATGAAAGATTGATCTTTTTTGGAATAATTTATTCCTCTTAAAGTAGTCTCCTTAGGCAGCTATACAAAGGCGTTTTCTGATTTTGTAGAACAAAAACAAAAGGTCACGCAAACCTTGATTAGGTAAATTAAGTGAAATGTTGGAGGGGGAGAGGGGGAGGTTTCTGTTAATAGAAAACTATAAAAATTATGCTAAGAACTCGATGATGGATCATCCAAGTGTGTACAATATCCGATCTGATATGAAGAGCCATTAGTTAAGCCTTTCAAGGACTTCTTTTAAAGTTCTTGAAAGGTTTCATATTTTTATCAGTTTTTGAGGTTGATAGTGTTCAACCCTAAAATTTGTTTTTGCCATGGAAAAACTGGTACGTTTGATAAGGAATATTTCCTAAGGGTCCGTTGCAACTTTTAGGGAAACCTAACTTTTTTACCAAGCACATGACGATGTATGAGGTTGAACCATGTATTGTATGTCTAAGGAGAACTAACATACAAGCCGTGGAGGAAGAAATTCGCAGTATTGCCAGATCTCTCTCAGTGTTGCTAGTCGCATAACTTTTTCATGATCAACGATCTCAAAACTTTTAGGTATTTAGTAGTCTCGATACATAATATTAAGGTTAAAAGATTTTTAGAAAATTTCGTTCAATTTTCCAATTTATTAAACCAAATACTAAATTAAATAATTCAACTGTGTTTTCCCAAGAAAAAATTAAAAAAAATATATATATATATAAACGGCTATAAAGGTATTTTCAAATATTTGGCAAACAATTAAGATATTTCTTCCTAATTTTTTTTTTAAGAAAAAAATAAAAAGATAAATAAATAAGTGGTAAAAAATTCTTCAATAATATATGTATTAATTTGTATATATTTGTAAGGGATTAGCAAAATGAAATATTTTCTATTAAATAAATTGTTTTTAAAAATATTTCTTATAGCTACGAATAGTCTTCTTGGTTTTTCAAATTTTCTTTCTAATTTAAAAAAAATGTACACAAAAATAGTTCAGGTAATGATCTAAATCTTAAAGAATTGTCGAAAATTTCATGATAATTCTCATTTCTTTTCCGAAAACTATAATATATCCTCCCCTATTGTGAATAGATAATTTTTTCTTCTTTTTTATATATGAGATAATAATTTTTTTTAAATTTAATTTAATGTGAAAAAATATATTGTGTTATTTTTAATTTTATTTTGTAGAATTTAAGAAGGAAACTCATCAGCTTTCTATGAGGATGATCTTAGGAAACTTTTAAATAAGAATCATATTATTTATATGAATTTGGAAATTTATATAAAAGGTAATCGTTTTTATATCCTTTAGAGAATGTGAGCAAAATCCGTTAAAGTTCATCCAAACCTTATTAGGATTTCATCTCTAAACCTAAACAGATAATAGACAAGTCTAAACTAGAACCACTACCGTACCTTAGAAAACTCTATAATCTGATTAAATAATTTCAATTTAATTTTATATGAAAGTGCATTTTAAAAATAAACTTAAATGAAATAAAATAATTTCAGTTATTTAACCTCAAGTTCAGATCATAGTAAGGAATTTTTTGGTGCACAAAATTGCGTACGTGCAGAATCTACGAAAACATGTAGTAAAATTCTTGGCACATCTCAGCTAAATTCCACTATTTGAAATAATGAAATCTAAATCTTCTACGGGGACTCAAATCATCCATCAAATGATAAAAAGTCTCATAGTATTTGGACCAATTGTGATGCTTGTTTACTTCCACTTAACTGCAAGATTATTTGATTTTATATATTTAAAAAAAAATTAATTTAAATTTCGTGTATTTTTGTAACCAAACGAAATAGTAAAATTACTATTAACATATGTATGTATATCGACTAAATATGTTCTCGTTAATAACATTAAAGAAAACTATTTAGTTTCTTATATTTTTTTGCAATTAAAAAAACGAAAAAAAATGTTTTGTTTTTTCTTCAAAAAATAAACAATGTCAACCACTCTTAGAATATTTGAAGAAAATTTGAAAATCTGCCAAAAAGTCAAGCGTTCAGATGGAAAGACAAATGATACTGAACCTGTGGTCTTTGGCTATTGTGATCTCAGATACATCACTTTGATGTTATTTTCAAAAACAATATTATTATTTTTGCGAAAAATTCATAATAACCGCAGATAATCGTAGAGGAGTTCTAGCTTAGCTCAGTTCATTTACTTTCTTCAATTTTTTTTTTTCGTTTAAGATTTTTGGTTTACGTTTTTTGTTGAATTTATTATCTAATCTGAGATAATGTTTATAGTATGAGAAGCTGTTATATAAATCTCCGAGTTAAGTGCGAAATATTCTTTCTAAACTGCTATAATTTTAATAAGCTTTTGTATTAAGAAAATTTATCAGATATTGTTATTTAATTGAGACAAAGAAACTCCAGTCAATTTTAGAAAGGAATTAGGAATAAATCTTTTATAAGACCAATCATCTGTTGAAAGGTTCCTTTAGATGAAGTTGCTAATACGTTGAAAAGAATTTTTTGAAAATTGTATCAAAACACAATTGCTTGACAAAAATGATTGACTTCCTGAAAAATTACAAAAGCAAATAAAATAGAAACAGAAATTGTTTTTAAAAAAAGTGAATGTTGGACAATTAAACACACAATCGCTGCCATCAGCATATACTCGTATAATCGATTAATTAATTAAAATCCCAACTATGCGATATGAAAATATTAATTATAATAATCCAAGTTACAGTAAATCATTTCATCAATACTAGCACTTATATTGTGTACAAACTTTAACTTTTATTACCTCATAACATATTTATTTTCAATTCTGAATTGAAAAGTAGCAAATAACCGATAATATGACTAATGGAAATAATAAACTTACGTAAAATGGAATTATCTAATATGGAGCCGACAAGTGAGAAAAAAGCCATCGAATTAAATTCATTTCAAATAATGTGGAATATTGCAGGTTTGGTCATGTAACTTGCAGGTAGGTTTAGTTAAAATGTTATTGCAGCAATCAAATATTGAATTTCTACCATCGATAATGTTGTTAAATAAGAAATACGACAGATAAA
This sequence comes from Atherix ibis, assembly GCA_958298945.1. Taxonomy (NCBI): domain Eukaryota; kingdom Metazoa; phylum Arthropoda; class Insecta; order Diptera; family Athericidae; genus Atherix; species Atherix ibis. The sequence continues at coordinate 102,641,523 of OY282606.1, read as the reverse complement.
TTTTCAAAACGAATAATACAAATAGAAAAAAAAGTTAATTGTTTAATTGCAGAGCGATTGTTAGGATAAACAAACAATTGCCCCAATAAGAATATGAAAATTTCCAGTTAAAACTTTAAATTAATGTTCCAGTTAACTCAATAAAATTTTTGAATTAAGAATTTCCCCGTAAAAATGTTCAGTAAAAATGTTCAATAAAAATTTTCAGCAAAAATGTTCAGTTAAAAATGTTCAGTTAAAAATAATTAAGTTAAAAATTTCCACTTCAAAATTTCCAGATAAAAGTGGAATTTTTTAACTTAATTATTTTTAACTGAACATTTTTGCTTAAAATTTTTATTGAACATTTTTACTGAACATTTTTACGGGGAAATTCTTAAAAAAAATTTTCCTAAAAAAATGTCCAGTTAAAAATTTTCAGTAAATATTTTCAGTAAAAATTTTCAGTAAAAATTTTCGGTAAAAATTTTCAGTAAAAATTTTCAGTAAAAATTTTCAGTAAAAATTTTCAATAAAAATTTTCAGTAAAAACTTTCAATCAAAATTTTTAGAAAAAATTTTCAATAAAAATTTTCAGTAAAAATGTTCAGTAAAAATTTTCAGTAAAAATTTAAAAAAAAATTCTCAGCAAAAATTTTCAGTAAAAATTTTCAGTAAAAATTTTCAGTAAAAATTTTCAGTAAAAATTTAAAAAAAAATTCTCAGCAAAAATTTTCAGTAAAAATTTTCAGTAAAAATTTTCAGTAAAAATTTTCAGTAAAAATTTTCAGTAAAAATTTTCAGTAAAAATTTTCAGTAAAAATTTTCAGTAAAAATTTTCAGTAAAAATTTTCAGTAAAAATTTTCAGTAAAAATTTTCAGTAAAAATTTTCAGTAAAAATTTTCAGTAAAAATTTTCAGTAAAAATTTTCAGTAAAAATTGTCAGTAAAAATTGTCAGTAAAAATTTTCAGTAAAAATTTTCAGTAAAAATTTTCAGTAAAAATTTTCAGTAAAAATGTTCAATAAAAATTTTTAATAAAAATTTTCAGTAAAAATATCGACTTAAAAATTGTCAGTTAAAAATTTTCAGTTAAACTTTTTCAGCAAAATTTTTCAGTATAAATTTTCAGTAAAAATTTTCAATAAAAATTTTCAGTAAAAATTTTCAGTAAAAATTTTCAGTAAAAATTTTCAGTAAACATTTTCAGTAAAAATTTTCAGTAAAAATTTTCAGTAAAAATTTTCAGTAAAAATTTTCAGTAAAAATTTTCAGTAAAAATTTTCAGTAAAAATTTTCAGTAAAAATTTTCAGTAAAAATTTTCAGTAAAAATTTTCAGTAAAAATTGTCAGTAAAAATTTTCAGTAAAAATTTTCAGTAAAAATTTTCAGTAAAAATTTTCAGTAAAAATGTTCAATAAAAATTTTTAATAAAAATTTTCAGTAAAAATATCGACTTAAAAATTGTCAGTTAAAAATTTTCAGTTAAACTTTTTCAGCAAAATTTTTCAGTATAAATTTTCAGTAAAAATTTTCAATAAAAATTTTCAGTAAAAATTTTCAGTAAAAATTTTCAGTAAAAATTTTCAGTAAAAATTTTCAGTAAAAATTTTCAGTAAAAATGTTCAGTAAAAATTTTCAGTAAAAATTTTCAGTAAAAATTTTCAGTAAAAATTTTCAGTAAAAATTTTCAGTAAAAATTTTCAGTAAAAATTTTCAGTAAAAATTTTCAGTAAAAATTTTCAGTAAAAATTTTCAGTAAAAATTTTCAGTAAAAATTTTCAGTAAAAATTTTCAGTAAAAATTTTCAGTAAAAATTTTCAGTAAAAATTTTCAGTAAAAATTTTCAGTAAAAATTTTCAGTAAAAATTTTCAGTAAAAATTTTCAGTAAAAATTTTCAGTAAAAATTTTCAGTAAAAATTTTCAGTAAAAATTTTCAGTAAAAATTTTCAGTAAAAATTTTCAGTAAAAATTTTCAGTAAAAATTTTCAGTAAAAATTTTCAGTAAAAATTTTCAGTAAAAATTTTCAGTAAAAATTTTCAGTTCAAAATTATCAGCTAAAAATTTTCAGTTCAAAATTTTCAGTTCAAAATTTTGAGTGATAAATTTTACTGTTAAAAATTTTGATTGACAAATTTTTCGTTAAAAATTTTCACTTAAAAATTTGCAGTAAAAATAAAAATTTAAAAATTTAAAATTAACAAAAAATTAGTTAAAAATCTTCAGTTAAACTTTTTCAGCAAAATTTTTCAGTTACTCGTAAAATTTTTCAGTTAAATTTTTTTCAGTAAAATTTTTCATTAAAATTTTTTCATTAAAATTGTTTCATTATAATTTTTTTCAGTAAAATTTATTCAGAACTTTTTCGTAGAATTTCAGTATTATTTTGCATTCAAATTAAATTTAAAAACACTTTCAACATTTCCATTAGTTTTACATTGTATTTATTTTAAATCACGTTAAAGTTTTATCTTTTTTATAGAATTCCGTTTAATTAGATTCTTTTGGTTGAGATAATTCAACAAAAGTCTAAAATTTCTCTGCCGAATTAGGAAAATAAAATTATCACGTACTTAAAATAATTCCCTAATCGGATTTTCATAATTAACAAAGCTATTCGTACAAATAAAAAGCTTTTCTGGTTTAATTAGGAAGCTTTTACTAAAATCGCAGCTTATAAAAAGAAAGAAAACTAAAATCTTCTCACATGTGCGTATGTTCTTCCTTTAAGGATAAAAATTTATCTTTGAAGCAAATAGCATAAAACTTTTATCAGATGGAATAAATTAAGGAATTTTCCATTATGCATTTGGTCCTTATTCTATTGCTTTCTGATTTATTCAAACGATATTATTTAGATTTTTTTCTCTAGTCTATACAAAAAAAGAAAATTTGTTAGGTTTTCTTATTTTTAGGATTTTTTTCTCGAAAATTTCGATTTAATACCAGATTTAACTGCCCGAAGTCTGTATACGAAAGCTGATTACTTAAAAACACTATAAATATTAAAGTTTGAATAAGGTCTGTTGCTTTTAGAGTATCAAGTATGAAGCGTATTGTGACTTTACTGAGTTAAGTGCGATGTGTTATTCTATTCTAACTCAAAAAGGGACGATAGAGGACTACATGACCGTATTGGGATTTGAGTAAACAAAACAAGAGAAAACAAAAGAAAAGAAAATTAAATTAAAGTAAAATAAACAAATACAAATGCTGTCACGTCATAAATATAGATGCCTTCAGTGTAGGTTATCCTGTCGACAAATGTTATAACACAATATCAGATAAAAGGAAAGCCAACAGATGCTCAATTGGCACCCTCTATCGTGTATCTATTTAATTCTGTCTATTCTATCAAACCATGTGGATATTGTGTAATATTTGCTGTGTTAATGATTATTGTTGCTTCTCTGACAGGATGAGAAAATCCTTGTTTTTGTAATTCAGTTTTTCAATTTTAATGATTGCATACAGCAAGCATTACAAATATGGCAGATATGAAAGAAGTTTTTGTTTCTGCAGTAAGGATTAATAAGGATGTCAACACCATAAATGTCACAAGTCAAGAGTAATGACTTAATTACTCTTAGGGCAAAGTTTTTTCCTATTATTAGTTTTGCTAATTTTGCCCTGGAATTAATTCAATTTTTTTGTTTGTTAAGAGTATTAGCAATAGTTGGGGATTGTGACTATATGAAACTTTAAAATACATACGAGTTTATTAATGATTAAATTATTTATTTATTTCTTGATTCATTTAACTACGTTGAACCCAAAAACTGCTTGAAACCAACCACCTACATTGTTATGAATATATTTTTGTTTGTTTAGGTTGAATTGGTGAGAATTTTTGTTTTGTTTTGGGGGCAAGTAAAATAGTAAGACTAGTTTTCGTAAAATTAGGAAAAAAAAGCTACCGCTTATATTACGACAACTCGTTGGGTCAATTAGTTATTTCTCGGCAATTATCATAATTTGTGGTGTTTTTTTGTTTAATTAGGAAATAAAAGCGAAATTTTTGAATTAGACATTTAAATAGTAAAATTAAATCTCTTTTAAAATAAAGTCTATAGTTTTATTTTTTTTTATTTGACAGGTTTTTTTTCTACGTTATTGTACAATTTTTACACATATATGCATTTATACACATAGACATGAGACACAGTCGCTCCTATGGAGCATATAGCGGCACTAGAGACTCTGTTAACTCTCTCCATCTGCTTCTGTCTTGGGCCAGCCTTTTCACTTCCGACCATGACTTACCAATTTGTTGGTTTTCGCGCTCGACTGATCTCCTCCAAGTGGTCCTTGGTCGTCCTCTGCTGCGATTGCCCTGTGGGTTCCAATCTAGTGCCATCCTTGCTATGTCCGTAGGTGGTTTTCGCAAGGTGTGACCAAGCCAACTCCATTTCCTACGTTTGATGTCAGCTAGCAGGGGTATTTGCTGCGTGAGAAGAAGCAGCTCATCGTTCGTTATCTGTTCACAAATATTTTAGTCGTGCTGTTGGTTACTTTCCAGGTTTCGCATCCGTACAGCAGGACTGGCTTGATGTTTGAACTGAATATTCGAAGTTTGAGTAGAGGTGGTTGGAACGCCACACGTTCCTAAGTGAGGTGTACGCCTGTCACACCTTGTTGATGCGCATTTGGATGTCTGTTTCAGTTCCACCATCCTTGCTGAGCATGCTGCTAAGTTTACAGAACTTTTCGACATCTTCAACTTGGGTACCGTGTAGCATCAAGGGCCTCTCGCAGGTGGCACCGATACGCATCAATTTGGTCTTCTTGATGATGATTCTCATCCCCACTTCTTCGGCGTTGGAGGCCAGAGCATTCAGAGTCTCCTGAATGCCGTTGAAGGTGTGGGACATGAGGCATATGTCGTCGGCGTAGTCCAGGTCGCGGAGCTCCTCACGCAGTGTCCACTGGATACCGTTACTGGCTGTGTTGTTAGTTGAAGGACTAGGTCTAGGGCGATTATGAAGACGATAGGCGAGATTATGCAACCCCGCCTGACTCCTCTCGAGATGTTGAATAGATCGCTGTTTCGTCTTTTGAAGCGCACTCTACACGGGGCCTCACGGTATAGTTCTCGGATGAGATCGATGATGGCCTGTGGGATGCCTAGTTCAGCCAGAGCACTCCAGATGGCACTCCAGATGGCGTCGCCTTCATGTCGAAGGCTCTTTCGAAGTCAACGAAGAGAAGATAGAGCGGGCTGTTCCATTCGTTCGACTGTTCAATGATCATTCTAAGGCTGTTGATGTGATCAACACAGGAGCGGTTTGGTCTAAAGCCAGACTGTTCGTTGCGAAGGGCGCTTTCTACTGTTGGAGTGATGCGAGTCAGGATGATTGAGGCGATTAGTTTCTGGATGGTGTTCAGAAGAGTGATTTCCCTCCAGTTTTTTCAATCGCCAAGGTCACCTTTCTTCGGGATGGTGATAATTACTCCTTTTTTCCAGCTGTCCGGGAAGTGGCATTGAGTCCAGGCTTCTGCAATTATAGGATGCAGCAGCGAGGCCAGGAGTGGCGGGTCAAACTTCAGACAATTAAATAGTAAAATTAAATCTCTTTTAAACTAAAGTCTATCGTTTTAAAAAAAATTAGTTGCCAAATATTTTGTGTGGTCCAGTAAATTATGGTCAATTTTTTTTTATTAAAATTAATTGAAATTGGAATGCTTTCAACTGTTCTCCAACCTTTTTATATAAAACTTCATTGAATAGCCTGGCTAGAATTTGCTGAATATCATATAAATTAAAAGCGATCTTTTTTTTTGAAGAAAACCCATTTTTATCTGGATACTCAATAAAAATTCATTAAAATGGTCAGATTTGGCTGCTTTTTTAAAAAAAAATATTCGCTGCTTTTTTAGAACTAAAAAAATTTTGAATAGAGCAGAAAATTTTTCTTATTAATTTCATGATTTGAGAAAGGACCCACAGTATTTTTCATCATAGTACGTTCGGTCCAGTTATGTTTTGGGGAGGCTTTTTTATTATGGTTTTATACGAGAAGCTCTGTTTTTGAAAATTTAAATTTAATGAGTGATGCAGTAAAGAAATTATTGTTGCAGTGCAACACTGACGCACCTTCTGATTGAGTGTTTGAACTGACCAGCATAATTTATTGGTCTGAATTTTGTCCAAAATGTATGTAAAATACTAATATGAAAAATTTATAAAGGAAACATTCCGTATAAGCACACAACTGATTGGTATAGACACAATTAAAACAAATTTTATTAAAAAATTTAACACTTATCAATATTTTTTTTACAATTGCGATTGATAAGATTCATATTTTTGCTAATGAACCCACAGGCTGATTTTTTCCAACAAATAAATTTCCAAATAGTTAGAAATCCTTGAAAGGAATTCTATTTTATTTCATAAATTAGTTTATTTCCATTTATAACATAATATCATTTAATCGGAAATTTTATAATCAAGTTCAATATTGAGCAGACAATAAAAACATTTCAATCAATTTTCAGGCATAACATCAACAAGATCAATGTCGATTCTTTCGATAAATTTCCGAGTAAATGTAAAATATTATTTTATGATATGAACTAGAGTTATCAGATAATCATCTTAATAGAAATGTGGAATGTGTTGATTTATTCGATAATAAAATAGTTCGTTTCTATCGCCTTCTTCTGGTCCTTATACTGAAAAGATAAAATTTCTACTATTGCGATGACATCACCAAACATGGATTTATGAATTTTTCGTTTAACTCAATTTCTGTTGAGGACATTTGGGAGGAGTTCTTTGTTACGAAGAAATCACACATAAATATCGGAATATGCTTATATGCAGACAAAATGGAATATGATTCCAACCATAACAAAGATATTCCCAATGGAATTGTCATAAAATTTTACTACATTTGATGTCTGTCTATTGAGTTGGCATTATGTTAATGCTGTCATCAACAAACGGTGATGATTTCTCGACGCAACTGTTACCATGATATGTGCTGTAAAACTAAAAATATCGTCGAAGAAATAGTTCTAGATATGAAGAGAAGATAATCACTGTGCAAGAGATATTTAATACCACATTAGACGATAAAAAAGATAATCACTTATTATGAATGTAAGGATCTCAGCCACAGCTTATGTTAATACAAGTAAGAAATTTATATAAAAAACAACAACAAAAAACTGAAGAACACCAAAAAACAGACTTTTATGGTGGAATTCAAAAACTATCAGAACCGTTTTAAACACATTTAAAATAAAGATTTTTTTAAAAATTATGTTAAATTATGCATAAACATATAAAATTTTCATATACGAGATCTGTTCAAAAAGTATCGCGACTTTTGAATTTTCGCGGGTTACGTATATTTGATTTTCGTTTTTTTTTTGTGGCGTTATATTGCTACTCATGTCTCTCACTTATGCAGACAAGTTCGGCCATTTTGAATGTTCAGTTAATTTTTTACAGCTGCTTTGCTTGCATGTGTTTTGGCTCGTCTTAGATTTTTGTCCATTCCAAAAAATGGATCAAAGAATCTGTTTCGGGAACTAGAAAAAGCCACAGGGGGGGCAGATCTAGGGAAAACGGTGACTGCGGTATTGTTAGTGTGTTGTTTTTGCGCACAAGCAACGATACGTGAGTAGGGGCGTTATCATGGTGCAAAAGCCAATTTTTGTTCTTCCATAAATCCGGGCGTTTCTGGCGGATTGCTTCGCGCTACTTGCACATAACTTGCAGGTAATATTTCTTATTAACCGTTCTACCCTGTGGCAAGAACTCATGATGCACCACACTCCTGCAATCGAAGAAAACTGTAAGCAAACCCTTCACATGCGACCGAACTTGGCGCGCTTTTTTCGGTCTTGGCTCGTGCGGCAGCTACTATTGGGATAATTGAGCTTTGGTTTCTATGTCATAACCATAAACACATGATTCGTCACCAGTTATAGCCCTCTGGAGCAAATTTGGGTCGTCGCGGATAGAGTCCAAAGAGTTATGACCCTCTGGAGCAAATTTGGGTCGTCGCGGATAGAGTAGCAATGTTAATGCGATGCTGTTTTTGGTCGAAAATGGGCAAAAATCGAAGACGAGCCAAAACACGTGCAAGCAAAGCAGCTGTCAAAATTAACTGAACATTAAAAATGGCCGAACTTATCGGCATAAGTGAGAGACATAAGTACCAACATAATGCTACAAAAAATCGAAAATCGAATAAACGTAACCCGCGGAAATTCAAAATTCGCGATATTTTTTGAACAGACCTTGTAGTCGTCATGAAATTTCTTGCAGGACTCGATCCTTAACGGATATAAGTTTTTAGAATGCTTTAAAATTTATAAACAAAATTTTGTTTGTATGAAGTTTTAAAAAAAAATAGGTCAATTGACTTCACCAAATTCGGAAATTACGCGTCCTGTGAACTTTGCATTAAATAAACCAAGAATTGTCGTTTTGTGTGCTCCAGAAAAAAATCGTTCAATTCAGATCAAAACAAGCAGTTATCATACTGCCTCTTCTTCTTCCTTGTCAAAGATTTTTCATAGTTATTTATGGATTTTTAGAGCCCTATGTATGGAAATTTTGATTGTTGAAGTCGAATTGCTAAAGAATTTTTTTACCCAAAAAGCCTATTTTTTCAGTATTTAGTCAGCATTTTTTATAATTGATTTTATAATTTAAAATGGCGATAAATATGTCAAAGAAATTTAATTTCAAATATTTTTTACATTTTATACTTTAAAACAACTAGAAATTTATTTTTCAAACTGCAAAATGGATAACCTTAAACATAAATAGCAATCTCTTCTCATCATGGCGGATTTTAAGAAATTCTTTACTTCAAAAGTAAGACGATGAACCTTTAAATCTTTACGTTTAGGGATTAGCAAAATTGTTGATTCAAAAGTGAACCAAAACCTTATGAAAATTCATTTTCCAGAACAGTTTTCATTTTGTTATCTCGTGTAATGCAAACGCTTTTCTTCTGTTATCCCTCATAATATTTATAAATAACAACATTTACTAGTGCACGTAAAATTTTAAATTAAAATCTATTATCGTAAAATGTTCTTTTTCAATTGAAGAATTTCGAAAATGTGTATGGCCGTTTTTGTATAAATAAACTACCAGGACTGAAGGATAATGAAAAACTGAGTAAAGTAAATGGTTGCAAATGATTGTTTACCCCAAGTGCGCCAAAGCAGTCATACTCATATATTTGGAAGCTATTGTAAATGGACCATTAATTTTCGGTGGCTTCGCCCATATCCCAGAACGTGCTCGGGGATCCATCTGGTCATAAAACAAACTTATTATTGGTGCATGTGTTTATTCTTCTGTACAATGTAAATGGTGGTAGTGTGTCAGTGTGTCCTTGTCATTTTGCTGTCCTTTCTAAGTATATGCTTGTATTCGTATATCTTTCTACTACCTTTATTAAAATGAACTGTTATGTGGGTCCACCCCTCGGTTCGCTCGTTCTTCTACTTCGACTATTATCCTTGGCCAACGAGACTACTGCCAACAATGACCTATTTAAGAGCTTAGTGTTTGCTCTAGTTTATGAAAACAATTTAAATTTCCTTATGAGAATAATCCGTTTTAAGTAAATTTATCTTTTTTACTATATTAAATAAGACATTGAATTATGATGTTAGGCTGATAGGGGAGTATTCAAATTGAAATTCACAAAGTTTTTTGTTAAATTATTAAAATTGGTTATTTTATCAAAAATATATGAGATGTAGCACAGAAAACTAATGAGACTGATTTTTTTTATTGTTCCATTGATTTTTCATAATCAGTCAAACTAATGAGACTGCTTATTTTATTGAAGTTAACTTCGGCAACTATGCATCGACGGAGGCAGTCTTTCCACTATTCATAGCAGTACTGGAAGGCCTGTACTAGAATCGTCTGCAGCTACCTCGGTTCCACTCCTTTGTATATTATCAAAAGTACCAAGATGATGTTTATTCAAATGATTTTTTTCTTATTTTGCCGCTAAGAAGAGTTACACAGACAATAATTCCCAAAAAAAAACTCCTTAATGAGCATAATCGTGTGATAGAAGTGTTCTCATAATGGAGTATGCAAGTATCTACAATATTGGATCTGGCACGAAGAACCCCCTTTCTGAGTTTTTTAAGGACTTTTTTTTTACAAAAATAAGTCCTTTTTTTAAGGAAGTATAGGGTAAATTTGAACTTTTATTAAAGATTTAAATGAAATACACATTTTTAAGGAAAATTTCGTTATTCTTTATTGCATTATTTTGGTAGAGATTTTACCATTTCTAAATAAAGAACAATATTGTGCAAACGATTATAGACATCTATCCTTTCGATCACATTTTTGCATAATTGTGACTGTATTTCACAGATAACGTGGGTGATATTAGTTTTGAGCTCTTGAATTTTCTGTGAGCTATTTTTATACATCTTATCTAGTACAAATAGGTTCAATGGCGTTAAATCGCAAAACCTTGATGGCCAATTAACATGACCTCTTTGCGAAATAGAATTTGGCTTCTAATAAATCGATTGTCTTAAAATCAAAAGTCTTCGTCATCCATGTTACGTAGGCTACTATATATATTTCTGGCCTAGGCAACACTAAGTGTTGCCAGGTGCGATCTGACATTTCCATTGGAAAGTTTGACATTTTTTAGCATAAACGTACTCAGAACGTTTTGACGTACGACTATCATTTGTGTTGTTTACAGTGACTTGAAAAAATCAATTTGGCAAAAAAATGGAATTAACTCGTGAACATTTTCGTGCGATCATTTTTCACAACTTTCGACGTGGATTATCACGACAAGAGTGCATCGATGAACTTAAATCTTTGTATGGCTATGAAGCACCATCCTATAGCACTGTGAAAAACTGGTACAACGAATTCAATCGTGGCCGACGCTCGCTCAAAGACGAATTCCGTGAAGGTCGTCCAAAAACAGCCGTTGTTCCAGAAAACATCGATGCCGTACGTGAACTGATAATGCAAGACCGTCATGTGACATACCGTGAGATAGAGGCATGCCTAGGCATTTCTCCCACCAGCATACATTCGATATTGCATGAACACCTGGCCGTAAAAAAGGTTTGTTCTCGTTGGATCCCGCACAATTTGACAATCGCTCAAAAAAAGGCTCGTGTGGATTGGTGTAAAGAAATGCTGAAAAAATACGATCGCGGTGCTTCAAAAGACGTTTATAAGATCGTCACAGGTGACGAATCATGGATCTATGCGTATGAGCCCGAAACAAAACAGCAATCGACCGTGTGGGTCTTCCAAGACGAGTCAAATCCAACGAAAGTTGTTCGTGGAAGAAGCACTTCGAAGCAAATGGTCGCTTGTTTCTTTGGCAAAACTGGTCATGTGGCGACTGTTCCGCTTGTGCAACGTAGGACGGTCAATTCTGAGTGGTACACCACCATTTGTTTGCCTGAAGTCTTCGGAGAAATTCGAAAAACGAACAAGAGAAGTCGAATCATTGTGCACCATGACAATGCGAGCTCTCACACATCGGCTCAAACCAGCGCCTTTTTGACCGGACAAAACGTCGAATTGATGGGTCATCCTCCGTACAGCCCTGACTTGGCACCCAATGACTTCTTTTTATTCCCACACATCAAGAAAAAAATGCGTGGTCAACGATTTTCGTCGCCAGAAGATGCTGTTGAAGCATTCAAAAACCATGTTTTGGAGGTGTCTCAATCGGAGTGGAAAAAGTGCTTCGAAAATTGGTTTGAGCGCATGCAAAAGTGTATAAATCTTGATGGAGAATATTTTGAAAAACAATAAAACCTTTTTCGTTGATAAATATTCGCATTTTCATTATTAGGCCAGAAATATATATAGTAGCCCACGTATCAAAAATGGGCTATAAAAAAATTGGTCACCATGTCTCTGTAACGCACTTCATTCAGAATAACTGCAATGCCAGTCTTTTTTCGAAAAAAAAAATACAGTGACACGTGTTGAATGTAATGATTTTTTAATAATTGCTCCTAGATTTTCTAAAGCCCAAATGTGATAATTTTACTTATTAATATTACCATCTGACAGAAAATAAGCTTCGTCCAAAAAATTGGTATTTTCCAAAAAACCAACTTTCACATATCGACCATTTTTATAAAAGATCTTCATAATTTTAATATAACTTTTGACCAAATGGTAAACTTTTTACTATGAGCATGACAAAACTGCCAACATAGCCAATTTTAATGCGAATAAAAAAAAAAGCTACAATTGGTAGACCTGTTACTTGGATGGTCTCTCATTTCATCAGTTTTTAATGTTGAAAGCCCCCCTGAACTGGGTTTGTCTTTCACTTCTTTTCGAACTTTCGATATATCAACGAAAATCTTGCGATTTTTACATGAAAGTACTGACAAATTGCTTTCAGTAATTTTAGTCTCATTACTTTCCTGCTACATCTCCATTTTTTCAAATTTCAAAATTGAAAATTCTCAATTATAATTTTAGTTATTCTCAACTAAATTTTGAAATTATAATTTAAGAATTTGAACTATTACGAAAAAGAATTGAACTATTACAAAAATAAATAAAAATTGTTAACTATCGTCTTTCGAAAACTAAAAATACTCAACAAAAATTCATTAATATAATCAGATTTCACTGCTTTTATAGAAAAAATATTTTCTGTTTCTTTTAGAACCATACAAATTGTACTATCATAAGTTGAATGGTTTTAGTATTTTATATAACAAAAAAAAGTTTTTTTTATAACTTTCCTCATTTTTCTTAAAGTATTTAAAGTTAAATAATTTTTTTCTCTTACTGACACGTTTATTTATATTATAAATCCAACTTTCCGTGCATATGCATTAAAATTTTTTCTAAAGATATCTCCTCATAAATAAATTTATTCACTTCCATATAAGACAAAGATGTTCATACGATGAAGTTCTGAAGTTTAAAATGAATTTTCCCACCTTATTAGTATTCTAATCCAAGACAAATTTAAATCAATATGAATTAATTAAATAGATTAAAATATGTCAAATAAATTAGAGAATTTGGCTATTTACTCTTGGAATCTAATTTGCAAATACTTGCTATCAATCTAATTGGTTTAAAGTATTTATTTTATAAAATTGCAATTGAAATTTTTGCATGGCATTATTTTGATAATAATTTTATTCTATTTGCATTAAATATCAAAAAGTTTGACTTACTAAAAAATGTGTTTGAAGAGAACAAATAAAAATGCGAAAATAAATTTTTCTTTTCCAATAAATATTTTTCATCTTTAAAATGCTTTTAATTTTCCTTTTATAAAAAAAGGTGACTTCTGATAATATTATTTTGATAGCATAAAATTAACAATTTATACAAGCAATTATCTGATAAAGTATTGAAATATTTTAGCGAAACTTTATGTTTATAGTTAATAAATTACTATAAATTAATGCTATTGTTCTACTTTGGTCGATAAATATATTAAAATGTTTTCTATTCTGAATTTATATTACAATATCCAAGTAAAGTATTTCGAAAACTTAGAATTTATTTCAAACAAAATATTCCGACTTAATTTAATTTCACGAATTTAAGGCTATCAACCCGAAAAAGGAATCAGTTTCTTATAATTCAATTTATGTCCAAAAGTAAACCAAACCTGAGAGACAATTAATATAGAATGTAAATCCAAACTTTTAATAATAAAAACGAAAAAAGTTTTCTTCTCTAAAATGCTAAGAACAATATGCACGTAGACGATATAATCCCATTAATATAATATAACAATACCACCTGGGGCTAATAAAATAGGTTTCATATCTTATTGAAATGCAGCAAGCAAATTTTCATCGTAATTAAGAAAATAAACTTTGTTGCCAACATAAAAATTCTGTTTGATGCAAAAAAATTTTAATAGTATTTATGGTAGAATAGTATTAACAGTTTTTGAATTAATTAGAATTTTTTCTTTCTTTTATTTGTTAAGTTTTCTAAAACTACATAAATATTATAATAAGCAGATTTTATAACAAAGACACTATAAAGACAGGACAGGGATATGTATGAGTAAACACCCATCGGTGTTTCTCTATCTAATGAGATTTTAAGATAGCTTGGGGCCGACGAGTGTAAATAGGGAAGGCAACAGAGGAAAGCTTTTTAATGAGAGGATTATAGTGGGAGGCTAGTCAGGAATGAAACTTTTTATAGCGAGAAATATTATTTTTTTATAATGAATAACTTTGTTCCAAACACAGAACGGGGCATCTAAGATTTTTTTGGATAGAAAGAATTGGATGCGATAGGAATTAGAAGCCTTGGTAGAACCTCATAGTTCAAGACCGTACATCGAAATTGGTTTTAAAATCGTATTATAAATTGTTCTTTAATGTCAGAGTTGGTCGGTTGTCCAGTTATAATATATTATTTAACGTGATAATTAATATTATTATCACGTTAAATAATATATTATGTCCTTAAACTTAAAACCACAACTCGCCTACGATCATAGGAATTGAGTAACGCATAATCAACGCACCACCATTACTGGCAGTTTACAGTCGGTAACTAGTTACAAGCTGATTACTCCAACTGTGAGTAGCGAGGCCTATCTAAACTTCCAATATTATAAGCGCCCGAGATAATTACCAGTATCTCTCACCAGTTATCCGGAGATCGAAACCCGCATTATGGGTACTAACCACAGCCACCACGTTGCTGCCTAAGGCGCCTCACCATTGTCAGGAACAGTGTCTTTTAACACCATGGGGCATCCCAACTCTCGTGGTACCAATTTTTGTTTTAAGAGTACTTTGGTTTGTACTCCGCTTATTGAGTTATGGCAAGGAATCTTTTAAATCCCAAGGCACCGTTAAGCCAGCTCAGTTACGCGGGTTCGCCAAGACCCGAAAGTACAACTGGAATCATTCACGCACCATTCTCGTTCTCCTCTCAAAAGTGCCTCGGCAAATCCATTAAAGCATTTATATCTCTCTGTCACACCTAACACACCACTAACATTCACACTATCACCATTCACTACAATTCCGCATGCACCAAGGTCACGCAATTTCCAGTATAGGCCACACTCAATGAGAAGGCGCTTAGAACTCTCCTCCGCCGCCTCACACAGGCATCTAGCCACCGCAACCAGTCCACGCCCGTATAGGAACCATGGGGCACTCCGATTACCGTGGTACCAATTTATATTTTAAGAGTACTTCGGTTTGTACTCCACTCATTGAGCTACGGTAAGGAATCTTATAAATTCCTAGGTACCGCTAAGCCAGCTCAGGTACGCTGGTTCGCCATGACCCGAAAGTACAACCGGAATCAACCTTGGTCTTTCACCCGGTTGTAGCCACCCTGCGTGTCATTCACACACTCATTCACACACGAAAGTGCCACGGCAAATCTATTAAGTCATTCATACCTGTCTCTCACACCCAACACACCACTCACATCCACACCCTCATCATTCACCACGATTCCACATGCACCTAAGTCGCGCAAATCCCCGTACAGGCCACATTCAATGAGAAGGTGCTTGCACTCTCCTCCGCCGCCCCACAAGGGCAACTAGCCTCCGCAGCTAGAACACGCCTGTGCAAGAACTCATTCATACTGCCATGTCCCGTGAGTAAATACTCAAGGTACAGACCAAATGCAAATCCAGACGCAGACATAACGAACACATCCGAAATGAACATGTGCATCCATCTGCCATTCACACTCTCATCCCATCGACGTTGCCAAATTTTATACATTCTATTCAGGACCAGTACACGCCGCTGTCGTGGACTAAGATCCTGAACCTCGTCATTTATAACCGAACAACCAGCAAGCGGCATGCCCCACCGTACACAGTAGTGAATGCTTCTATGCAGCACCTCCAGGTCCCATGAAATTTCTCCCATGAGAACCTGCATCGCATCGGTTGATACGGTTCTACATACATTCAAACATGCATACAAAGCCAGACGCTGAACTGAATTTATGCTCATCTCATATACACGACGCATACATAGCATACGGAACAAATACAGCCTTGTACTGAACTTTCACCGCTCTGGATCGAAGTCCCCATTCTTTGCGAAATACTCGCACCAGCATGCCAACCAAATCGGCCACCAACCAAAAGGCAACAGAGGATGAAGATAACATAATCACTCTTCTGGTCATTTACTTTTTTTCTCCATCTCGTAAACTAGTCCTGGAGAGTTTTGATATGAGATGCAAGAATAGCGGTATCATCAGCAAAGGTATCAGTAATAGTTTTGGGATTAGTTAGAATATCGAAGGTATAAATATTGTAAAGGACTGGACCGAGGATATTGCCTTGAGGAACACCAGAAGTGATAGGGGTTATTTTGGAATGGTCAGTAATTATACTGTTACTTGGAAATGACATTGGAAGAGATATTATTTTTAAATAAGGAAGTATGTGGAGAAAAGGAAGCTATTGAGTTTTCACACTCGATCAAAAGCATACAACATATCTAGGAGTATGCCTGGACTATACTTTTTTGCTCAGGAGAGAACGCAATGTAATCAACAACACGATGAAATTGTAGGATTCTGATTGGAAACCAAATTGGTGATCGGAGTTAATTTAAGCATCTTCAAGAATTATTTAAATCTACTTTTTGTATTTTTTGTTAGGTCTTAATAAATTTGGTTTAATTTTTATAAAGTAAAATCAATATTTAAAAATTGAATCAATAAAAATATAAAACTTGTTGGTATTTTGCTTAATATTAAATAATTTAGAAAAATAATTTTAAAAAAAACTATTCAGTAAACATTTTGCATTTTTGTACACTTGGCAAAAATTATAAGGTACTCCAAAATTTATTTGCTTTTCGTTAAAACAAGTATTGTAAAAAAATTAACTATTTTATAGTACAGAATGTAAAGGCCTATCATTTGACATCCTATTTTTATGGTACAGAATATAAAGCCTTATCATTATCTATTTTATGGCAGTGAATGTAAAACCCTATTTTATGGTCCAACTTATTTAGATTTAAATTTATCATTTCATTTTTTGAATTATATAATTTAAATAGTAAAAAATTACCAAATTATCAGAGATTAACTTGAGAGTTTTTAGAGCCACAAAAATTACCGTATGGCGCTTTAACAATCATAAGTGAATGTGTAGACGCCATTGTATTCGCAAAAAAAGACTATCTGTCTGTGAATTTTACAGTAAAGGTTCAACTTTTTCTTTGGTAAGTCTATGAAAAAATTAAAAACCAACATCCGTTAATAAATGAGCAAATTAATTACTGTAAAAATTACCTCAAAAGGTCGGAGTGCAGCAAAAAGGCTCATGACACCCATTTGTAAAATAATTTCAAATTAGTTCATGTGCTTAAGTATTAAAATAGAATTTTCAATTCAAGGACTCTATTTGTACCTTTTTAGAAAATTGACATATTTAAATATAGTTGGTTTGAGCAACATTTTTGGAGCTACTTAGTTTCAAGCGGTGCATATCTGAAAATTATTATGGTAAAGCAAACATAACGAAAACTTTATCAACGGCAATTAATAATATTTTTTTACTAACAAAAATTAATACAGTGGCTATGAACATAGCCATTGTATTATGTTTTGTAAGTACTTTCAAAAAATATATGAATTGTGCTTAAAGAGGAAAAGTCTTTCTAGCAACCAAAATTTATAAATTTTATATTTATTTGAAGGTCTATGACTATTTTGAGATATGTTGTCACTGAAAATGCTGATTTTTTTTAGATAAACATTATATAAAATGCTCAGGCGAGAGTATACAAAAGGGTAGATGAACACCCTTTCTACGAGTAGTAACATGAATGCAAAATTTTCCAACCAACTAAAATTGGTATTTTAATTTTTGCCGTAAAATAGTATTTAGTAGATATAACAAACAGTATGCAGAGTTGAAATTTAATTACCAAATTTTCTCATTTCTAGGTATAAGAAGTGCATAAATGCAATTTATTTTCGAGTTTAATTTAATTATTTATTTACTTTAGAAACTAAATATTCGCTAGAGAAAATAAAACCACAACGAGTATGAGTAAATTGAAAAATTATAACAAAGTTATCCATTTCGAAAAATTTAAAAAGTATAGTACTATTATTTAAATATTTTTATTCATAACTATTTACACGTATTTAAAGTACAAATTTATTAAGTGTAAAATTTTCCATTTATTATTATTTATTATAAAATAAGAACAAATTTTTACAAAACGTCACGCGGTAAAAGGCATTTATGTCCGTCTTAATGAGGCTAACGTCTTGATCGGTGAATACGTTAATAATTAACATTGGCATATAAAACGATCTAAATATTTAAAAATAATTGTGAAGAAGCCTTTCTATTAGCCAAAAAGTAACTATCTAATCTGAAAGTGTAATTAGCCAGTAATACGTTGAAAATGACGAAAAGGAGACAGGTAACATCATGGCTGTATGATAAGTCTTTGTCTTTTGAACACTATGGCTGTATGATAAGTCTTTGTTTTTTTTGGACCTTTATTTAGAGGTTCTAATTTTTAAACAAAAAAATGTTTTAGGTTTATTTTTGGCTCTAATAAAACTGAAATCTTTATGGCAGATTTTGGCTTTAACTGACCTTATCGAAATTTTTCTTGCAAAACTACAAATTACAGCTAGAAATATGTAAGAAAGTCATTAAAAAAACTCAATCAAGAGTACTTTGCTAGTAATCATTTACAAAATAAGATCACCTTTATAGATAATTTCTAGAGTATTATAAGAAAAATATACTCCAAACAATTCATCAACGTCAATCCACAATTAAGGTGTGCCCACACAGTAAATACAATACCATCCACGGACCCAAAATCGAAATGGTAGCTAAAATATGATATAATGGGCAGATCTTCGCAAAATTGCTATGACGTTTTCTAAATAGGACAGTAGTGCGTACATTGGGAGTAAACTTGAAAAAAAAATGGTAAAAAATTATTGAAAATTTCACTAAACTAAACTTTTCCAAATACAATACTGCGAAGTATGCTAATTTAACTGACGAAATATGAAAAACGTGAATTATGGTTCACGTGCATGTCTACTGGATTTCCTATTATCGGTCCTACCCATTCGCCAGAGAAGGCGTGAAAACATCTGCAAATACGTTTATTACGTGGCTCCAGAACTGTTTACATCACTTTCAGCTATAATACCCGATAGCAAGGAATTTTCTGTATATCATTATTAAGGGTGAACTATTATATTTTTTTGTTTTCATACTTTACTGACTGATAGCCCTTGTGAAAATGCTTTCTAGTTCTAAACTCGTCAAATATTTGATGGAAAATTTAAGGAAAACTTAAATTTGTATGCAGATAAGGTCAATTGAATTGCGAATCGTAAAGCTAGTGCTGTAAAAAGGACATGCCTTTAGTAGTATGTCGAATTGTTTTATGGAAATTCTTCCGTATATACATAAGCATGAAAAATAATATAAAATAGAAGTTGGCAAAAATACAGGATCATATAAACATTT
This sequence comes from Atherix ibis, assembly GCA_958298945.1. Classification (NCBI taxonomy): domain Eukaryota; kingdom Metazoa; phylum Arthropoda; class Insecta; order Diptera; family Athericidae; genus Atherix; species Atherix ibis. The sequence goes on along the minus strand of OY282606.1, from coordinate 102,622,040 downwards.
ATTCTCGTAAGTTTAACCGAAGATATCTTGTAGGATTATCCGTCAATATTATCATCCCCTTATATATGACATTTAAAAAGGTACAAGTTTGTAGCTGACATATACAATCATATATATTGGTAAATGTACTAACTTGAATATCAAAGGTGTCGACTATATAAGTTAGCAAGTCTCTATTCAAGTTCTGAACTTATTTGAATTTCAATCACGTTCAAAATATTCAAATAAATGGAATACATTAGCAGTGAACGTACAGAAATCCAAAAATTTTATCGATATTTCAATACAGCATACTTACCTCTTTGATCCTGTATGAAATATAGTCCTTTTCTGTAATAAATATTTGCATGAAAAAAATACCCAAAATTTTCCTTATTTTACTACTGGTTTTGTCAGTATTCACTATCATTTTTTTCTTCAAAATTGAATTATGAGAACAGTTCTTTGTTTAATCGAAATTGTAATTAATGGCACCAAAAAAAAATTTCTTCTAGAATGAACACCTTATTTTTAGTAACCATATCGAAAGGGGGAGTAAAATTAAATTAACTCGAAATATTCCCATATTAACATATATGCGGTTATGTTCATTTAGTCCTGTTAGGCTGTAGGTTATTTTACGTTTACTTTCTAGTAATTCTACAAGATGTTCTAAAGACAAATTCATAACTTTTTTTTAATAATTTTGAAAAAGGAGTATTTCTTGAATGCCTGCTTTCGGCTAAGGTAAAATGTGTCTGCTCTTCTGATGGCATTTTTGAACATAATTTCACATATTTCCGGGTTATTTTTGTAGATTTTGTTACGTAATATTTTTACAAACTATTAAATTTATAGCGTAGACCTTCTCCTTTAATTATTGGTTAGTTGAAAAAGTATATGGAATTTTTTAACAGATAGAGTTAAAAGCAAATAAGCACTAGTCACATTAACAATACTAGATACACCTTTGAAAGGTAACAGAAATCAGTTTATTTTTATTGTATCAAAAAATTTATAAAGTTTAAAAATAGACCAGACTAAAGAGAAAACTCAGAAATTAGCAGCATGCAAATGGTTCGATAGCTTTCATTTGGAAAATTTCTATATCAAAGATGAGGCTCATTCTGGTCGGTAAACTACAAAAAAAAAGTGATGAAAATCTCGAAAAAATTGACTAAAACGTAGCTTATAAATTAAAAATTCATTATAAAACCGTTTTGAATCATTTGCAATAGGCTGGAATTAAAGAAAACTCATAATTTCGGTACCTCATGAATTGAGTGGGGAAAACAAGATAGGCTGCTGAAGCGCAATGAAATTGAGCCATTTTTGAAGCAAATCATAACTGGCAATGAAAAATTGATAAAATTCGAGAATATTGTTTATGGAAAAAGAGAGATGAATGATTACAAGCAATTTAAAAGCTAGGATTGATGGCCAAAAAGGTTATGCTGTGTGTATGGTGGGTCTGACAGGGATTAAGAGAAAACTGTCAGAATTGATCAATAGGAAGGGTGTCATTTTCTACCATGATAACTCTCGACTACACATATCTTTTATGACTGGCATCTCTGGGAAGTCTTAATAGCCCTCTAGACTACCATTTGTTTTGACCTCTGTAAAACTCTCTTAAAGGAACGAAGATGGCTTTAAGATAGTCCTGCAAAAACCACTTAATTCAGTTTTTCAACCAAAAACCACAGAAGTTTTTTTTTCGGCTCTAATTAAAAAATGTCAAAATATTGTCGATAATAATGGAGAATATTTGGTTTGAATAGATTAATTTTAATACTCTGATATAAGCATCTCTATTTTACTCATAAAAATGCCACGAACTTTTTCGACTAACCAATATCTCTACAGGAACAAATCAGAAGCTGTTAAATCTTGTCAGCACAAATGGAAAATAGACATGATTGTATTCATCAAGGAATTTCCTCTTGTAACGCATAATTGGAACCACAAAACATTCAATCCAAATGGGATTAAAAATTAAGCAGCTCACATCCAGTCATCGTAGCAGCATTGCCAGTAGAGTCCTCAAATTAAAGTCTATCGAATACCGTAGTATATCCTTCAAAATAATTTACTAAAGGATAGATCATTCAGATCCCATTTTCTTACATCAATGTTTTATATAATAATTACTAGTTTTTGAAAATAATTATACTTTATAATAGTTTTACCACACTTATTTTCTTTGATTGAAAAATATCTACTTTCAAATTGACGCCTAACTAAAATGAAATCATTTTCAAATTGTAACCGAACCTTTAGAACAACCTGTATTAAATGAATTTGAAGAAAGAAAATTTCGTTTTTTATACTTATAACTATTTATTTGTAAATTTAAAAAAATTTCATTTATGAATTTATATAAAAAATTGAAAATAAAAAATCTGATTTGCTCAAAGTTTCTATCTTTTAATGTCAACATGTTAAAAAGAGGAAATCTTTTGTTGGTAATTCTTCAAGAAAGTTTTTACGTACAATATTTTTAAGAAAATAAATGATTTTGGTTTGTTTTATTAGAATATTTTCTGTTCAAGAACATCAGCATATATTGGTGATTTTCTGTTATACCAAAACCCGCAATAGAGTCTGAAATTTTAGCTTATAAAATTGTATGTATTTATTTCGTACTTTTTAATTCATTTACAGGATATTTTTCAATATTTCTATCCCTAAAATGTCTGACTAAATAATAAATAAAACTATAAAAACTAAACCAATACGATACAAACCATTTTACTTTAATTAGTTAATTTCATAATAGGATTATTAAAATTGTATTAATTCTAAATTTATGAAACTTTTACAATGCATTCGAATGAGGTCATGAGCGAGAATATTAATTCAAAAGGTAACTGCATAATCATGCAAACTGACGGAATAGAAATCAACACGAATGCATAAATTGTGATTAATAATAAGAAGGAAAAAAATTAACAAAAACAAATAATAATAGAAGAAAATCAAAGGAATAAACAACAAGTGACATTTTTAATTATGAAAAAAACTATGGAGAAATGCGAAAAATGTGAATAAATTGGTAACTAGACCATGAAGAATTACAACCGTGGACCTTGTTCTTGTTTTGGATGCTGGAACTGCATTTAATCTAATCCGAATTCCAAGAAATTTTAATATGAAAATGTCACGAACAACGGCGACATCCCCACGTCCATAATCACTGAGCATGAGATTAGTTTGGGCGTGCCCCGAGTTTGCCACTCAAATGGCCTTGGTATATTGGGGGGTGGGGGGAGGTTGTAGCCTTTATTTCGGGGAAACACAAGGCAAACTATTTTTGAATATATTCGACATGGTCAGATATTCACTGTAAATTAGTTTTTTTTGGTTTGTTGGTTTTTCGTCTTTATGGCACTTCAAATCAACAAGAAGATAACACGCTTCCTTTACTTAATTAGAATTAAAGTTTCCATTTTCTATTTTCTTTGGACTCTCACCAAAATTATTTTGGATTTAAAATTTTATAATTTCTATACCTTTTAAACTAGATTGCCTTTATTATTCACTGTTTCTATTATTTCAAATGAATCCTTAACTTGATTAAATTAGATCTTATCTAAGTGCCTCAGGACATTAAAGGTGAATCTGGTATCACGCAAGGTAGCCATCTCGGTTCTAATCAGGCACCATATGATCTTTATTCGTGCTGACGATATGGAGATTTTCTCCTTTATTTCTGACATGACTTATATTTAGGAGGACTTGAACACCTTTTTCTTATGGCATATAACTCAGCTTTGGAAGATTTAAGGTCATGATATATTCTAGAAGCATCTTTATAGGGACTAGTAAAAAAGATGCCTTGACGATTAAACTGGGCAAAAAATTTAAATTTATATCTCACATTAAGAATAATTCGATTTAGGGCGTTTGAGTTCTCTTTCGAATTCTTTCTTTATCAGACAAATTTTATAATATATTTTAGAGATTTGATCGCCTTATAATTCTATACATAGAAGACAAATTGAATTGGTATAAAGTAATTTAGAATGCTTTGTATTAAAAGGAATTTTATGGATCGACTTCCTTCGCCGATCATATACGTCCTCATTAGGAAAATATTTTATGAGGTGTAGCAGACAAAAAATAAATTTGGCATCACTGAGAGCCATAAGGGATGTTACGTTTATATAATGAGGTACGAAAAATATGTGTACCATCAATTATTGTATTAAGCCAAATTCATCTTTTTTTTAATCTTTAATTAAAAAAAAGATGAATTTGACTTACGGATAATCGCAACGATGCTATGGGTGACATTTTTTATTAGGAGCACACGTTTTTTGTGTCGTTTTTGACACCTTAAATATAAAAAACTAATGAAAATTTGGAAGCTTTCAAAAAAATTTAAAAAATGTCCTTAAAAAATTCAGAAAAAAGCTGTTTGCTTTAGATGGGACAGTTACGATCCACCCTATCACATGGCTATCTCCATCAACGAATTTTTGTCAAGAAAAAAGAAGGATTTTTTTAGTTTCCAATCCTATATGTGATCTTAGTCCTCAAGGACAAAAAAAAACATGAAAAGGCGTCATGTTTTTTTTTGTCCTCGAGGACTAAGATCACAGAGGGGCTGTGAAACATCTTGGTACTGGCATAACATCCAAAGTACTGTGTCTGATCGCTATTTTTGCGTCTGATCGCTCTTATGCCACCCCTCATATTTAAGGCCTTATAAGCCTAATTATGGTACCTGTTGACCACATGTGCAAGGTCCATGATACGAGGATCGTTCAATAAGTCCTTAGAAAATCCGAGAAATTGCGCTCGTAGTGTCGGTAAAGATTTTTTTTTGTAAGTACCATTATCGACAGGAAAGCAAATCACAAACGTCGATGCGATGGCACAATTTTTTGAAAAGCAAATCACAAACGTCAATGCGATGGCACAATTTTTTTTTCCGTAAAAAGATGAGAAACCCATATGTCGTGCTTTGAGATTAAACCTAGCCGTTTTAAATGATCATGAATGGCCGAATTCGATTAATGTCTTCATCAGCTTCAACTAGCATTGCAGAACGTGGTGCAACTTCGAGATAAAAATTGCCGGATCAAAATTTTGCAAAACAGTTTTGGTACGGACGCTCACTTAACACATCTTCTCCATACACATCGGATAATTTTTTTCTTACTTGAACAGCATTTTTATCTTTTCTATAGTAAAAAAGTAAAATATGCCGAAAATGCTGTTTCTGACTTTCCATAGTTGAAAGGGTATCAACCAAAAACTACTATGCACAATCAATCGAATTTTTTCGCAAGCAAGCCTAGCTATGTCAGCTGTCCAAATACATATGACTATGCGGCTTAAGTGTGAAGTTGGTTGTGAAAAAATACAATTAAGTCCTCTGTTCCGAACGATCCAATAATATTTTCAAAATAAAGATTTTATTATTTACTTGGATATTTCCTAGTAATTTAAAAAAATATGTACAATAAAAAATAAGTTCTTTTTATAAAGAATTATTGATAATTATACATGTCGTTTTCTACTTAGCCTCTCTCTTAATATCGAACTGGGATTATTACCTTTTTTCTGATGCGAGCATCTATTGTAGTTTATGAAATTATGTACTTAATGTTTCGACTAAACAAAATATACTTTTTAATTTTTCTTATACACAAATATACCTTCCTAAATTATAAAATAATCTACAAAAAGAATGACATTATTGGCTAATATAAAGATACGAGGTCTGTTCAAAAAGTACTCATGTCTCTCACTTATGCCGACAAGTTCGGCCATTTTGAATGTTTAGTTAATTTTTGACAGCTGCTTTGCTTGCACGTGTTTTGGCTCGTCTTCGATTTTCACTCAATTTTGACCAAAGACAGCATCGTATTAACATTGCTATGAAGCTGTTGGACTCTGTCCGCGATGACCCAAATTTGCTCTAGAGGGTCATAACTGATGACAAATCATGAGTTTATGGTTATGACGCGGAAACCAAAGCTCTATCATCCCAATGGAAAAAAGCACGAGCCAAAACCGAAAAAAGCGCGCCAAGTTTGGTCGAATGTAAAGGTTTTATTTACAGTTTTCTTCGATTGCAGGGGCGTGTTGCATCATGAGTTCATGCCACAGGGTAGAACGGTCAATAAGGAATATTACCTGTAAGTTATGGACAAGTTGCGTAAAGCAATCCGTCAGAAACGCCCGGATTTGTGGAAGAACAAAAATTGGCTTTTGCCATTTTTGACCAAAAACAGCACACTAATAATGCCGCAGCCACCGTATTCTCCAGATTTGGCCCCCTGTTACTTTTTCTTATTCCTGAAACTGCTGTGCTACGATTGAGGAGATACAGACGGCATCGAAGGAGGAGCTGAGCAAGATCACAAAAAATTATTTTTGATGTGCTTCGTGGATTGGGAAAAACGTTGGCACAAGTGTATAATATCTGATGGGGATCACTTTGAAGGGGAGCAAAAAGATATTCATGAATAAATAAATAATTTTTGAAAAAAAAACACAAAATTCGCGATACTTTTTGAACAGACCTCGTATAGCTGCTATCAGCAAAACAATATTATTTTTTTTGATCATTTGGCATTCTTATAAAAGATGCCAACCAAAATTTTATTTTTTCTTGGTTTAATTAAACAAAAATTTTTTTAAACAATTTTTTTTTTTTGGAAAATTAAAATTATTTTTACAAAAAAAATAAGATTTTTTAATTAATATTGCCGATAAATAGAGTTTTCGTAAAAAACAAATGCAGTTTGCAACAATTTGTATAAACCTCAGCATCTTCTCTTAATATCGAATCACACACATTGTATCATTTGTTTACGTAAGATAAGAAAATTGGAAATGCATTGTGGAATGGCATTAATGTGGTTATGTGCATTCCGAATGTCGTTTGTTTTTATCTCCTTGAATTATTATGAAACAAATTAGTTAGTTAAATACGAGTATATGCTCAGTTTTTGTTGTACTATTTTATATTGTGCTTTTACTTGCTAATTTTTTCTCCCCATTTTATGTATAAGGTTTTAATCAATAAAACAATCCGATTGCGAGAGCAAATTGTCATCTCGTTACATATTCCATTCTCTAGAAGATGCACGTTGCATATGCACACTGGAGTGCATTGTGTACAATTGCTAGTGCAGTTACGAATAATGTAATGTGGCGGCATAACACTGTTTCTATTGTAGAATCGGCAAGAACCGTTTAAATATACAGCAGCGCTGATTACATTTTTGAATTGAATTCTAAACCAGAGACTATTATTTTGCATAAGGAAGAGCCACTATCAGACAGTCTAAAACGATCGTAACATCAATTGACCTTTATTAAATTCCACTTTTATGTAGAGATACACTCGTAAATCGTATGAAATTATATCGAATGAAATTTGCTGAACGCATTTGTTGATTCTGCAATTGAACAACTTGGAACAACAAGTTGATTCTCCACAACAACAGCTTGAAATGAATTGGTCTGATTCATTGTTTTTAATCATATTTGTTTATTAGAGAGTTGTTAGTGGAATCGTGAATTCAAGTACAGTCGGTGAGGTTTGGCAGAGTGTAAGTAGATGCCAAGATGTAAATGGACTTCGAAATTGATTTGATTATCAAACTGCATCAAAAGCAAACACTTTTTTTTTAAATTTAATAAATATCAATTTCTCTATTTAATCAACTAGAATGTTAACTTATAGATAATTTTATGGATGTAAATAAACAGCAGTGATTTGTTGATTGACCAAAAATGTATTTATATTTATTTCGGAATTATTTGTGAATAATAATATTAACTCTGGTTAATAGAAGTGTCGAGTTGCATTAGGTGCTGGGGTTAGTGGGAATTGTGGGCAATGAAAGTGCTGACAAGTTGGCTGAAGAAACACTCCGTCGACCGGTGATCACATTCATTCCAAATCTGCCCCGCCTACTAACAGAATGGCAACTAACACCATTAGCCATCCGCAGACACGATGACTAGACCAATAGCGATACATTTTTGTAGACTCATTGGATAACCATTAATAAATCAGATTGTTCAACATCCATACCGAAATTCTTCCATAACTTCCTTTTATGGCAACACCAATCGTCTCTTATACCAATCCTGTAGCACCCATTTCACTTTCATCCATTTTCTACAGGAGTGCCACATAACCAAGAATTACTTCGCGAGCTGGATTCCTCCCATTATGTAGCTCCTGGATCTAACAACTCCATTCCCTAGTACTCTATTTAAACTTCGACCAAATACTAATCTGCTCCATAAAATATAACAAAATTCTCAATATTCTATACAACTAACCACAGACCAGTCTCCTTCAGATAACTTCCCACACATACCATGAAATCACCAAAAGGCGTCACAGTCGTGGCGCTATGAAGTGGCCCCTGGGACATGTATAAGGGACTTTACAAACAACAACAACCAACTCAGGTTTTGTGGGAAATATTTTCTCTTTTCATAGTATTTTCAAAAATTTCCTGGTTGATTTTATTGCGTATGTTTTCTTTAAGTGGTTCAGTTATCTATGACCGACCAGCTAAGACCCTTACCATTGAATATCCCAATGGAAGAAAATCTGGAGTGGTTAAATTTGAGGGTCAATACCACAACTTTTCATTTACGATACTTTCAGGGTATACGAGGATGGTATGATAAGTCAGTGATAAATTCAACAAAGAATTAATTTATTCGAAAAAGTTCATTTATTTATCAATGTAGTGTCTTACTATAACTCTAAATACTTAATAGACTTAATTTTTGCTGCCGATAGAAGCGCTTTGGGGTACGTTTGCTCATAGAAGACCATTGTTTGATTGAACTTTACTTTCGGATGTGATATGGTTAATTTATGTTTCATTAACTGTTATGAATCAAAATTCATTTGGATTTAAGAAACCCAACACTCCATTGAGTTTTTTAAGTGAGCACATTTTTGGTCAGAGGTTAACGAACGTAACTGATCAATAGCTTCTCATATTTAATATTATCATGCAATATATTGTCTATATCTTGGATGTATAAGTAACAGCTTACATGCAATTTTGGGTATAAAAATGATATCATGGATTTTATTAATCATTACTTTGGTGGTAAGCTAAATTAAATGGCCTGGAAATATAGCAGCACTTGTGCTCGTATTATGCAGACTCTTCACTTGTGCTCGTATTATGCAGACCTTGAAAAGTACTATGCTGACCATAATGGTGAAGAGTCTGCATAATACTTTTCAAGCTTTGTTTTTGGTTTTAGATATTGTTTTACTCCTAAAAAAATTATGTTCTATTTGTGACAAAATTAACTTTTTTCCATATTAATTAAAAAAAAAAATCTTGTCTGCTTTCAATAGCTGTCAAAACTAAACAAATGAACAGATATTTTTAAGAATTTGTGGGGTCTTCAAAAATACGAAATAATAGAAAAACTATCATTTAACTGATCTGGGCAATTTTTTTTACATTTATCACTGACTTATCAGACTAACCTCGTAGTTTTCACTCTGAGACGAAACGTTTTTCTGTGGGAACTATAAATTATTCATCTTCAATCTATCCAATTCATGAAAGAAAAAGTTCTGTTCACTGGAACACTGTTTATGGAAATACGATAAAATAAGGAAAGACAGGAGATATTACGTCAGTTTATTTTGTATACTATTTAGTAAGTGTCCATACATGGAAATTATATTCCAGCTTGGGGGAATATACGAAGTCTGTTAAAAAAGTAGCGCGAATTTTGTGTTTTTTCAAAAATTATTTATTTATTCATGAATATTTATTTTCTCCCCATTCAAAGTAATCCCCACCAGATATTATACACTTGTGCCAACGTTTTTACCAATCCTCGAAGCACTTCAAAAAATCATTTTTTGTGATCTTGTACAGCTCCTCCTTTGATGCCGTCTGTATCTCCTCAATCGTAGCATAGCAGTTTCAGGAATAAGAAAAAGTAACAGGGGGCCAAATCTGGAAAAAACGGTGGCTGCGGCATTATTAGTGTGTTGTTTTTGGTCAAAAATGGCAAAAGCCAATTTTTGTTCTTCCACAAATCCGGGCGTTTCTGACGGATTGATTGGCGCAACTAGCGCATAACTTACAGGTAATATTCCTTATTGACCGTTCTACCGTGTGGCAAGAACTCACGATGTATCACGCCCCTGCAATCGAAGAAAACTGTAAGCAAAACCTTCACATTCGACCGAACTTGGCGCGCTTTTTTCGGTCTTGGCTCGTGCGGCAGCTTCTATTGGGATGATTGAGCTTTGGTTTCCACGTCATAACCATAAACCCATGACTCGTAACCAGTTATGACCCTCTGGAGCAAATTTGGGTAGTCTCGGACCAAGCCCAACAGCTTCTTAGCAATCTTAATGCGATGCTGTTTTTGGTCAAAATTGAGCAATTTCGGTACGAATTTCGCGGCAACCCGTCTCATTGGTCAGAGAGAATGACACGAACCAATCGATATGTTAAAGTCCTCAGCAACTCCTCTAACGATGATTCGACGATTGGCCAATACTATTTTCTTTACTTCATCAATGTTTTCGTCTGTTGTTGACGTCTTCGGACGTCCGGCACGCTTTTCGTCGTTCACATCTTCTCGTCCATCTGAGAATATTTTGTACCACCGATAAACGTTGCTTCGGTCCAAGAGAACGCTTTAAGTGAGAGGACTATCTCTTCTGATGGCTCTAAGCTTCACCATATGCCACAGTCAACATTTGGAATGCGTCGGCGTAATTAATTTTGTTTTTCACACAAAATTTGATACAGATTCTTTGATCAATTTTTTGGAGTTAGCGAAAATCGAAGACGAGTCAAACCACGTGCAAGCAAAGTAGCTGTCAAATATTAACTGAACATTCAAAATGGCGGAACTTGTCAGTATAAGTGACAGACATGAGTACCAACATAACACCACAAAATCGAAAATCGAATATACGTAACCCGCGAAAATTCAAAATTCGAGATACTTTTTGAACACACCTCGTATATTGACTAGATCAGGTGGACTGAAACGAAGGTTCTCATTAACACCATCCAAGAATGGACAGTTTTCTTATTGCAGTTACGTGTATGCAAGTGCCATTTATGGATAATGGCTAGAGATTTCTAGCCATTATCCATAAATGGCACTTGCATACACTAGAGAGATTTCTAGCCATTATCCATAAATGGCAATCGGTTTTGCTTTAGATTATTCTTTATAATAAAATTCTTTATCCACTCTCAATGACTGTTTATCCACTCTCAATGACTGTCAACTAACAAGATGGCACGTAACCAAACTGACTTAAAATTAAATTTATAAACATACTTTTAGAACACCTTCTACTTTTAATACTGTTATTAAGTAAAACAACTTAGAGTATAAATTTGAAATTTCATTTAAAGTAGTTTTTAGTTATATTTTTATTGAAATGTAAATTCTTGACGCTATGACCATTCAGGCCATTTGGTGACAACTAAAGGCATCTCGGCAATGTCACTAGCTACATTTCAACTTAAGACCAATAACAAATTCTTGGTCCGACATTACTTTTAGAAATATTTGCAATTTTTTATAAAAGGAAAAAAAACTATTTTATAGTAGAAAATATTTTTAAAAAAAATACTGTAACGTTATTGAAATTATTTCCGGCTATTAACCCAGTCTTCTACTGGGCAAATATTAAAGTTACATTATTTTTTGTAAGTTAATTCAGATTTATAGTGTGCCTAGCATTTTTATAAGTTTTCCTCTCATTATCTGTGTAAACCCACCCGTATACTCTAAGATTTAATTAGTTAATAATATTCAAAAGTAATATTAAATGATTAAAGAAAAACCAAAAATATTTTATGGGTTTAAATAACTGAAAGTAAAACTTTTGTAACATAATGAATATTGTGCAAATTTGCCTCACTGATATTTATAGATATTGAATACAACAACAAGAAAAAATAGTTAAAATTAAAAAGAAAAATCAAAAGAAATACAAACAATACGAAGAAATATTAACCAACCAACACTGTTTGTTCTTCAATGAAACTATGGAAGAACAAAAGCTTTAAGTTACGTGATGGAATTTGATAACATTTTACAATCTGGGTCATGGAATTTCATTTCGCCTCTTATATAAGTAAAAATTATACTATTGATCAGCATTTTTGAATAGTTTCAAAAGCATCAAATAATTTACAAATAATGAAATGGAAACTTATGATACTCGTATCTAAATCATTAGTAGTGGGTTAAGTTAGCGTTTACCGTCCAAAGTGAAGTATAAGCTTTTAAATTTAATATTTATTGAAAAAGATAAATTTTTCGTTACCAAGCATTTGGCAAGTGTTAATTAAAATTTAAACAATTTGATTATAAATTATATTTTCAATTGTGCTCATTTCAGATGAAATTTTATATTTGAGGCACTTTCTAAACATATGAAAAATTCTAACGCTAAAAAGAGAGCATTTTAAGCACTTCTAAAAATGAACAAATTGCATTGTGAAATTATTTAGTAACAATTTTTGAAATTTAAATGTTATCGACTATACCAATATAACGCCCTTTTCATTGTTTTTTTTTTTAATTTTAAATTTTGGGTCTAAAATGATGAAGTTCAAATGCCTAAAATATACGACCTAAAGAACACATCTTTCTATCAGACTCCAATTTTGACCCTTCTAGGAGTTATTTATATGCTTAAACCTCACACACAAAAAGCTTACAGGTAGAAGATTTTAGGCTCTGCATCAGACAATAACATCGGAAACTACTATTGTACAAGACAGTAGTTTTGCCGATACTAATGAAATTTGAGTTCTCAGCGAACTCCTATCCGCGTTAGATAGGAGAAAGCACTGAATAATTTTCAGCTCCCTATATGAAGATGGAATATTTTAGAACCTATATCACAATGAGATCCTGGAGCGTTACTGCGACCGCCTGGTTATAAATGAAGTTAAGCGTAATAGGCTGCGGTGGGCTAGACCCTTAATCCGTATAAATGAAGAAGATCCTACCTGGAAGGTCTACAATAGCTTTATTTATGATTCCAGAAAACGAGGCAGGCGCTGGAATTCTTTGCATTAATGATGTTAATGACTTCACAAGAACCCTTATGCATTCCACATTCACGTGAGTCCTCAATGTTTAAGGTCTTCTTGAGCACAATTGGTGATAGAATGCTTTTCGGCTTCCCAAAAAAAAGCTTTGTGCCACCAAAAAAATGTGTGCTTGTTAGTCTTGAGGATGAGTTTAAAACTAAAACTTCATGCCTAGGAGGGGCTAGCATTCTTATCGTGTAGAAGTAAAGATTGCAGTGCTGCCAGATCTCTCTCGGGAATGGCACATTTATTATTTTTTCTGGTACAACGCATCTCAAAAAGTCAATATTGGAGATTTAAAGTTGCTATATTGGATTAAAAACGCAATCAGCAATTTTATTCAGTTATTCTTAGGATGGATTTGGTGAAAGTCTGAAGAGGTCATTCCAGAGAAGATATTTTAACATATCCTTCACAACCTGGAGGCACTTACGTCGAAGCTATGTAGATGAAAAATCCGTAGTCTCAGTACTTTTCTGTCATATCTCATAAACTCCAATGTTTCATCCTCTTCGGAGCAGAAACGGCAGATCGTTGTGCCAGATTTGTTCATCTTATTAAGATGATATCTTAACAGACAATGTTAGTAGTCGTAGGTCTGGTTTGTTGAGTTTAAGGACCTCTATTGCCATTTTTTTTTAGAAAATACGATGAATTTTTTGGAATAATTCATGGCCGGGGAATTACTCTTGTGTGAGCTTTTAACTCTGTTTTTCCAGACTCTATAAAGGTGGCCCTTTAGGTAGAAACAAAAGTGTTATGGTCCACTGAACATTGTATTCGCTCCCGTTTTGACAAGTCTATCTACTAGTTCGTTATACACAATAACCTCATAACCTGGCACCTACAATATTGTATACAGTCAGTTGATTTAGGACCATGAAGATATCCCGAACTAGCTTGGATTAGATAGCAGATCAGAAAAGCTTGGCTGTCTGGGATGATGTAGATCTTTGCGTCACCTTTCTGATATCCTTTCTAAGATTGCTTCTGATATCCTCTCTAATACAAAAATCTATGGCATGTAATTCTGCCTGAAAAATGGATGGAAATTTATCACGGGCCTTAGACAAACGGAAATAAGTTCCGACTGCACCAGTTCAACATGCACATGCGTTTAAGAACCGTCAATGTAAAAGACGTGGACCTCTTCTTCGAGTGAAGGTACTCCTTCCAAGTTAAACGCTTCGGGAGAACCAATTTGAAGGACTGGTTTAGGTTAGGTTTCCTCGGATAGTTGACTTCCTGGAGTTCTTTCAGGTCTGATACAACCCAAACAGATCGCCTGATTTAAAGGTTTTGGAATGTCCTTTAGAGCTCCTTCAGTCGCTTCCTTTTTAATATTCAAATGCAAAGGTAGCAGATATAAAAAAGCTTCAAGAGCTATCGTGGAGCACGTTCTCAGGGCACCTCTAATACCCAAACATGCCAGGCTCTGAACTTTACGATGGCTTGCTTCGGCAGTACGTTGTTTTTGCCTTAGGCCATCAAACAAGAACCGCATCGGTTATTATAGGTGTAACATTTGCCAGAAGCACCTCCCCATAAAAACAAGATTTTTTTTGATTATTTTAACAAGATAGAAGAATGAAACAAAAACAAACACGTTTTTAGTCAAATATTAACAAACGCAGCACATATCTGACCGTTAGCTTTTCACATTTATAATTTCAAACAATATGTTGTCTATATTTTGGTTGGATAGGTAACAGCTTCTATGCAATTTTGGATATCAAAATGATATTAAGGATTTTGTTGATCATTTCTTTGGTGGTAAAGTAAACTGAGTGTCCTGGAAACACAGATCATACGACGACAATGGTAAAGAGACTGCATAATACTTTCCAAGGTTTTTTATCCTAAAAAAATTGGTTTTGGTTTCAGATATTGTTTTTATTCTAAAAAAAATTATGTTCTATTGACGGACAAAATTAACTTTTTTCCATATTAATAAAAAACACAAACCTTGTCTGCTTTCAATAACTATAAAACCTAAACAAATAAACAGATATTTATAAAAATTTGTGGGGAGTCTTTTCAGGAATATCTAATGATAGAAAAAATATTATTTGCCTAATATCGGTTAAATTTTTTGCATTTATCACTGACTTATCAGACTACACTCATAGTTTCCATTGTGAGGCGAAACGTTTTTCTGTGGGAAATATAAATTAAAAGAATCGTTTTCTTTTAAAAGAACGAAACAAATTACATTAAATTCACTAAAAAAAACACTTCATTAACATTAATTGTGTAAGAACTTTTTTAAGGTAAAATATTTTAGTAAGAAAAATTTGTTTTAAAATTTTTTAAGTATATTTTTCTCTAGATAATTTTTTTTTCTTTATTTTTTTGAAGAAAAAATTGCAATAAAAATTATTAAAATATTTTTGGTTAGCTAAACGTTTCCATTTGTAAATTAAGAAGTTTTATGAAATTTTTGATTAGAACTAAATATTTTTTTTACTACATTGGAAAGCAGTACAGTTTTTTTTAGACTTTAGTTTTTATTATGGTTAAATTTTACTTTTTCAAATGTATTATAAAAATTTGTTTTATTACACGCACTAGAATAAGGAAAAAAATTAATTTATTAACCATAATAAATAAATTTTTATGAGTTTTTATAGGCGAACATAGTAAATAAATCATTCGTCAAAACAAATCATCAACACAAAATTTTCATACAAATTTATATCCAACAATTATGAATAATTCACAATTCATAAAAACTTTGATGAAAAATTATAAATAATTCGCAATTAAAATCATGTTTTTCAAAACCATTTAAATCAAAATAAATCAACAAAAAATTCATCTGAACACATCGTTAAAATCTGAACTGAAATAATTTTTTTTTAAGGCGGCTTTCAATATCAAAAACTTTAATAGAAAAAGAGAATAAAATTATTTCATATGATTTTTTTTTATATAAAATGCACTTGAGACAAATTCAAATAGATTTTACTAAACAATGTCGCCATGTCGGATGAAAATAGTAGCAGAATACTCGGAGAGAAGGATTTTCCTGATCGAAAGTATCTGGGATGGGTAAGATGATTTGCAGGGCAGGAAGACCGAGAAGTGGATGATTTAACCAAAAGACTAGAGTAATTGTTTTCTTATGTACGGGTACCATTCTCCTTGAAAATACTTATTTGCCCATCGGGTGTTCACCATGTCTTTATGCCCTGAATCTGACGAAACATATTTGTCTGGCCGGCTGGTGGCACCATTACGTTTGACCACAATTCTCAGAGCTATTGGGACCGTATCGTAGTAGTCTCGTAGTAAAATAAGTATAAGTATTTATCGTTCGTACTGTTGACTTTCATTTTACATTCTCCTCAATTTAGAACAACGTCGATGACACAATAGTTAAGATAAAATTAATTTAAGTTTTGATATGATACAAAGAGAAAGCCTTCAATCTTCGAGAGACTATTTTATATTTGGGATTGTCAACCAATGTTGAAAATGTTTTGAGCCGACCATACAGAAACTCATCAAACAATTATTTTCGTAATTTCATTTTGATAAATTTAAGAATTCTCACATAAGTGTCTGGTAATCCATCTAGTCGTTGGCTCGTTCCTTAATCCATCATGACTTCGAGCATTAAATTGGTTTTACTTCTGTCCCCAAACAATTCCCAGACATTGTCATTTACTTACATACATGTCCACCTAACCTGGCAAGGCATCTACGATCCATTCTATTTTATTTACTTTATGGATGCAGAGCTATGTAAGTGCCATCATTCGTAAGATTTATGATGATTTTATAAAATTTTATGTGCACAATTTTACTACCGAGCATTAATTAAGACATCAACGAGGATGACTACAGAGAATCTTTGAATTATCAAAAAGAATTACTTTTTGTGATTGAATTTACTTGTAATAATGAATATTCAAACAGAAAAAGATAAATTATGTTCAACGATTAAAATGTTCCGATGCTTTTCTAATAAAATTTGTTGATATATTAACGATTTTAAGACTAATCATAAATTTAGGCTAAAATATAGCCACACAAAAAAATTTTACAAAAGTTAAATAGGAATTAATAAAAAATTCTTTTTTTTTAAATTGGCACTACTCTATGAGCTCTTCGTAATTTTGTAACTTTTTCGGCAAAAATAATAAGACACTAAGAGCCATCTGGCAGCACTATCTATAACAGCTATTTTTATCCACGATAAAAACCATCTACCATTTTTTAAAAATTACGAAGGAAAAAATTGCGTATATCCTTGCACTTACCCATGATATCCCTGTTGTTTATGGCATTCAACTCACCATTTTCCAGAGAATTTATTTTTAAATACGACTTCTTTTATTTTGGATCTTCGAACCATTTCATATTCAGGCCTTTATAAGCTTTTTAAAAATTAAATATCCTCCATAAAATTTAACCACGTCTACTTGCTCCTATGCCAACCCTCCTGAAACCTGAAGTTGCCTAATAGACCATAGTCTTAGGAATGGCCTCAGGGTATTATTTTATACACACATAATACGGTCGAAGAGATTGGAGTAATGTGGAAGCGCAATGCTAGTTTTGTACGGCTGAAAAAAATGAATCCCGGTGGCACTGGCAAAATCGTTGGGATACTGCTGCATAGCAGATGGACTCATCGTCTCATCCCCGCGGTAAACACATAGTTAAATCGGTGACATGCTGTTGGTGGCCATTACCTATCCCATTTTTAGACGGGAAATGCATGTTTCCAGGCTAACCAGTACCGCGTCAAATTGAATTGTAGCCTAATTGACCCTTCTTGTGGCATGATAGCGGTGGAAAGGGCGGAGTTCGTGCACCTAATCGATACCCTCCGGCGAGCCTCTGACGCCGGAGAGTGTGGTGGTCCTAATGTTGGAGTCGAGGATAGCTTGGAAGGTTGTCGTTAAGACAATTGTTTTTTTAACAGTCCTCAAAAAAATATGCGCGACCGATGACGGCAGGGGAAATACAGCAGCTTAGGTATTACAATCAATTACTTTCCTGATAGTGGTTCCATGAAAGTGCCCAAATTTTAATTGGTTAAAGTCCCACACTTTGTTTTCTGATAATTTCCACCTTTCTACAATATAATAAAAAAAACTAAGAGCATTCTGGTAGTACTTCGGATTTCTCCTCAATAAAGCTTGTACGTTAATCCCTCCTAGTTGTGCCGTACAAATTTTAACATTGTCCTGTAACTACAACAGAAACCTTGAGAGCATCATAAGTAAAGTTGTAGTTTTGTAGATAGGCCTCTAAAAAGTTTTTTTAGAGAGCCAGAAAGCTGAAGAATACAAAACTCGCTTAGGGAGACCTTCAATGCTGAAAACACTTGATAATTTGAAGCCTCTCAAGGACTTCTTTATAAAAAAGATTTTGGAGCTTCTCAAGGACTTCTTTCTGTCTCTTTTAAGACTTTTCTTTTCTTCTATAAAATAATTCTTTAAATGGTCAGAAAAAGTTATTTGCATTAGATCGAATGTTGCACCATGAAAATGCTCTTATCACATAGTCTCAAATGCTCTTATGGTTCCTCAACCTCTCTTTTCATCAGCTTTTAGTCGCGGTTTTTGTTTTTTCAAAATTTTTAATTGAAGCTTTCAGCACTTTATTTTTTTTATTTTTATAATTTAGTAAGGTGGAAATTATTGAAAGACAAAGTGTGGGATTTTAACCCACTAAAACCACCTTACTTGATCACATATCTACCATATATCACCCCACGGAACCGCCATTAAGTAAATTATTACTATCGCTTTCTTTCACGCTCCTCCAAAAGTAGTTTTTTTTAGGACGGTTGTCGCAAGGATTCCGAGAGTCTCCCAGGCCGTCCCCGAGTTCAACTTCAGGGCCACTACATTCTCCGGTGTTAGATGGCAGCCAGCGCACTTCTGAGTCTCTTCTCTTTCGGCATTGAATTGGGCGCAGAACACATCCTCCACACTTTCCACCATCCCGTTACAAGTAGGGCATATTGGGCTAGCATCCAATTTAAAGCGGAATTGGTAAGCCCGAAAGCATCCGTGTCCCGTCAAATATTGTGATAGGCTGTAACCAACAACAGCATGCCGTCGGTCTATCCACGGATCAACCGCCAAGATAATACAGTGGGTCCATCTGCCATCGGTGGCATTATTCCACTGATTTTTCCATCTCCTCTTGTTCTCGTTTCTTTCCATCATAAGTACCAAGGATCGCTGCGGCGTTACAACCTCTGCCGCTCATCTGCCAGTATTTCAATCGGTATCAATTCGGCCATAATACAAATGACCTCGTAAGACACTGTTCGGAATACGCAGGCTACCTTCAATGCGCTCCTAAGGCAGACTGAGACAACTCCACGTTAGTAGGTTGCTTTAATCAATCCATCAGCCCATATTGCCGCAGCATACAGCATGATAGACCCAACCACGGTTGCCAAAAGGACCCTGCTGCTGTGCCTGGATGTCCCGCGGTTCAGCATTAAGCGTAACACCGTCATTATTGTTCCAGCAGCCTTCTCACCAGCATATAGTAGGTGCTTCTGAAACCGCATCCTTGCGTTACTCATCACCCCTAGATATTTTCTCACCTCCTCTGGGATATGGAATCTGAGTATGCCATCATACATCACATTCCACAACAGAGGGCGCAGAACTGAACTTTGAGGGACCTTCCTCGTGACGAACTTCCAGCACTGTTATGAAGAGTAAGTAGTAGACCTCCGCCGGCGTTTAGGTATCCAAGGGGGGTATTGTATTTGAAAGGGGATAAGATTAATGTATGAAAATAAAATAAAATAGTTGCAAAAAACTACCTTATATCTACAATATAATGAAGGATTTCATCAATACTTTAACATTTTCCTTATTTTGATTCTAATTGACTTTCTGATTGATTGAAAATTGATATAAAATTACGCGATTGCGTTCACAAAAATCTAATTTCAAATTTATTATCCTGACTCTGTCTGTAGTTTGAATATTTTCAAAATATTGCATAAATATTAAAAGAAATACAATAGTTTAAAAATCTCCCTTGCATTTGTTGAGATTTGTTAAAAAATTACCTAAAAAAACTAATGAAAAAAAAAATTTGTACGTTTTCTCTTATAAAATTCTATTTTTAAAGTTAAAATCAATAAAACCAGGGCAAAATTTTTAATAAATAAACAATGTGTGAAACTCTTCAATATTTTCCGAATCAATTAAAAATCTGTAGGAATGTAAATGAATTTTTTTGTTGTTATTTTAATTATTGGACAAAAAACAGTATGTAATGATGCCTCGTGTGTAAATTTTCAATATTCAATTTATTCGCCGATCATTGGAATTTAAGATTTAAGTTAAAAATAATTCTTTTCGAATGTGTTAGATTAAAGCTTATTGAATGTAGAGTGAAATAAAATTTCGTTAGTAGAATATTTTTGGCAAAAAAAAATTCAAAGCTTACAGCAACTTAATCAATAAATGATGAAATATGAACAAAAAATTTGAGTAATTATGGCTAAAGTTAATAAAGACATTTTGCAAAGAAAGCAATTTTGTAAGGAAGAATGAATGTTTGGTCGTTTATTTTTTGTGTTCAAAGGAAAAATGATGATGTACTTCATCAGTGATGACAATGAGAGTTTTCCTTTTAATATTGAGTTTTTGTGAAAAAATTACGAATCATTCTTCCTTGCTCTAATTAGGCAAAATGAAAAATTATCTTCAGCATCTGACGACCTTGTTTTATTTTGGCAACTTTTAATATCGGTTTTTGGGGAAGCTTCGGTCGTTTCTTTAAAAATAGTAGAAAAGAAACATAATGCCTTGGTAAATGGAGTGCAAAAGAAATGAAAACCTACACTTTTATTAATAGAAAAATTACTAACATCATCCGCATTATCCTTGTTAGTGCGTGGCTGTGAAACCCAACAGGCGTCAGGCAATGGTTTATTGCCTAACAACGACGCTCGGAGTCGGCACTTGGACAATCATCAGCCGGAAATTTCCACCGACAGAAGGATTTCATTAAAAGATAGAAACTATAAAAGAAGAGACCTTTGTGAAAAATATTGTCGCAAATAAATGAAATTAACACCATCGAAAAATATGTATACAATTACGTAAGGAAGTGACGGCAATGTGGAATAGATGTGACGAGTACGAATATGCAGTTAGCCTAATGAGAAAGTAAATAAAGTTTTCGCTTTAATAAAAAGGATCTGATGGTTCTGACGACGACTCATAACAAACGCCTGGTGGTACTCCTCTTCTTATATCATATTATCGTACTACTATTCAAGAGTTAACATTTACGCCCTGTGACTTTTATTAACTTTAATTATAGCTTCATTGTATTCAATTATGCCGTATTATATAAGAGAGAGGAAAATTCTGCTAGCGTCTTATGATTTGATTAAACCTAAATAACAAGCTATGAAATTATATGGACATCCCTAATTTATCGTAATTAGCACACTATCCAAGAGACTCTATTCATAAGGATACTCTAGCCTTGTGGTGTTGTAAGGAAATATCCTTGCCTTATTTGATTCTGTCACTTAAATGGGCTTGAACGTAAAACTATCATCAATTTATATAATCTCGGATAATGTCAAATGTTCGTATAAAAACGAGATAGAATTTTTTCTTGAGATTTGTCGATAATTGACGAAAGTTTTTGTGCAGATAATTTCGAAAGTATTTTTGCACTTTTTAGGAAAATGGCATAAATCGATTTTTTCAAATTGCGAATTAATTTTATCGGTTTTATAAAATATAAAAAAATTTTATATATTTGAAAAAAAAATAAACAAATACGGAACAAAGTAAATTATTTTGATTCCTTTTGATTTTCTGATAGCAATTTGGCAACACCGCATTTTTTCCCTTGTACATCACTCTCTCCTAGCCATACAGTTAATATTGTCCAATAACTACACACACAAGCCTATATAGAGAATAATAAGTGAAGTTGTATTGTTTTAGGGGTTAAAAAATACTGTCCAGCACAATTCATTAAAACCGCAGCGAATAAGTAAAAAGAACAAGAACGGCTTTGGCATGTTCTAGAAGATTACATAAAACCGGTTCCAGAGCAGTATGAATATGAGCGCTGGTCGAGAGAGAGAGAGTTTAGTTTAGTAATAGTTGGAACAGCGGTTGTAGTAGACGTTGCGTAATTTGTGTAGAATTTATTTTTATCTTTTACCCTATCAATCGAATCTAAACTGTATCGTAACCGTATTTATTAATTGAACGAGCCGTACAGATGATAAAAACTAATATAAAAACGGTAACGACAATCAATGCAACGGTCATGGCAAAAAAAAAAGTACTACTAGATGTATTACAAGATAACCTGAACTAAACATTTAATACTGAGTGCATTTAAATACACTCAAAAATAGTGCTTTGCAGATAAACTGGACTTCTGAAAAGTTGCAATGAACCTATTGGGAGTTTTCCTTACCAAGAGCATAAGTTTTTCGGTGGTATACACAATGTTTGGTGGGCCAAAAAGCAGTGGAACACGAACTCAGCTCAGGGAGATTTTCAATATCGATAACTTATAAAAATGTGGAACCTTCTAAGGACTTCATTTTAAAATGCTTGGAAATGCGGTTATTTACATGAGATGACATTTCAGACATTGGATGCCTCACCCAGCCTCTTTGCTTACCTGACCTTAGTCCGTATGACTTTTTTTCCCACAAGATAAAAAATCACTTAAAATGGACAAATATAATGTTTTATTTAACGGGAACTAGTTATCTTCAACGTAAAACCACGGGTCGCCTACAATTATAGCGATTGAGTTACGCTCAATCAACGCACCACCATTACTGGCACTTAACAGTTAGTAATTAGTACAAGCTGACTACTCCATCTGCTGCTGGCGAGGACTACCTAAACCTCTGCTGTCATAAGCAGTGACAGTGCGCGAGATCATTGAAAGTTATTGCTGGTTATCTCCCACCCGCGATTCGGAGATCGTACCCGCGATATGGGTATTAACCAAATGGCGACTCACCATAATCAGGCACAGTTTGTTTTCACACCATGGGGCACCCCGATTACCGTGGTACCAATTTATATTTTAAGAGTACTTTGGTTTGTACTCCACTCATTGAGCTTCGGTAAGGAATCTTGTAAATTCCTAGGCACCGCTAAGCCAGCTCAGGTACGCTGGTTCGCCAAGACCCGAAAGTACAACCGGAATCGACCTTGGTGTTTCACCCAATAGTAGCCACCGGGTGTGTCATTCACACACTCTTTTACATACCAAAGTGCCACGGCAAATCTATTAAGTCATTCATACCACTCTCTCACACCCAACGCACCACTCACATCCCACCCTCATCATTCACCACGATTCCACAGGCACCTAAGTCACACAAATCCCCGTACAGGCCATATTCAATGAGAAAGTGGTTGGCACTCTCCTCCGTCGCCCCACAAGGGCAACTAGCCTCCGCAGGTAGACCACGCCTGTGCAAGAACTCATTCATTTTGCCGTGTCCCATGAGTAAATACTCAAGGTACAGACCAATTTCAAATCCATACGCAGATGCAAAGCACACATCCAAAATGAACATGTACGTCCATCTGCCATTCACACTTTCATCCCATCGACGTTGCCAAATTTCATACATTCTGTTCAGGAGCAGTACACACCGGTATCGTGGACTGAAAACATTTTTTTTTTTGGTATCGTGGACCCTATACTGCTGATGCTTTCTTGCTGGCGCTGGAGATGTGCTTCTTGTAGTTGAGTCTGGCATCCAAAACAACTCCTAGATACCTTATGTAGGGTAGCGACTGGATGTCGTGGTCGTCCACTCTTATGGTAATGATCTCCATTTTCTTCCGGCTACTCACAAGGAGTGCTTCGGTCTTATGTTCCGCCAATGACAGGTCTGCCGATGTCATCCACAGGATAAGACATCCTTCGGATAGTGGTGGAGAATGCGGCTTCCAGATCCTCCAGGTGTTTGGCTACAAGGACAACCGCTACGTCGTCCGCGAAGGTCACGAGCGTTGTGTTCGTCGGTAATTGCAGATGGAGTAGGCCGTCGTACATGACTTTTGACAAGAGTGGCACCAGGACAGAGCCCTGAGGTACCCCACCTGTGACCGCATACTCCGCTGGTCCATCCTTCGTTTCGTAGTGCAGTAGTCGATCACTGAAGTATGATCTGACCATCCTCCGTAGGTAGTAGGGCACCCCCATGTTCTTAAGAGCCTCCAGGATTCGATCCCAGAAGGCCGAGTTAAAATCATTTTTGATGTCCAGGGTGACAATGAGGCAATACTTTTTGGAACCGCCTTTCCATTTCTTTTCTGAGATGGCTTCCTTTGCGATGTTCGTGACGAGTTCCAACGCATCGATGGTCGATCTCCCCTTCCTGAATCCGAATTGGAATTCGGAAAGTTGAGAATCGATGTAATGCTCCAATCTGTCGGCCACTATCCGCTCCAAGTTCTTCCCGTCCGAATCTAGCATGCAAAGTGGACGATAGGATGCTGGTTCGTCCGGTGGTTTCTTCCCTTTTGGGATAAGAACCAATCTTTGTTGCTTCCATCGAGTCGGAAATACACCTTGCCGCAGGCAGGCGTCATACATGGTTATAAACATGTCTTGCCTGGCAGAAATTGCACTCTTTAGTGCAATGTTTGATATACCGCTTGGTCCTGGTGCCTTGCCATTCTGCAGTCTATTGCAGGTCCTCGTGAGCTCTTCCATGGTCACTCCAGTAATTTCCACTTCTTCATCCTCCGGCTCTTCCATGGTCACTCCAGTAAATTCCACTTCTTCAGGATCCTTAACCCTTTCATTCGTAACCGGACAACCAGCAAGCGGGATGCCCCGCCGTAGACGGTAGTGGATGCTTCCACGAAGCACCTCCAGGTCCCATGGAATTTCTCCCATGAGAACCTGCATCGCATCGTTTGACACGGTTCTAAATACATTCCAACATGCATACAAAGCCAGATGCTGAACAGAATTTATGCCCACTCTTGAAACATTCACTCCCTTTTTATTTCCCCCTTTGGACACCATCTGAATATAGCGGCTTACTGATATCTCTACTGCAAACATACTCCCCCCCTCAATCAAAAGTAGAAGGTCAGCCGCATATGCGCTCACACCGCAACCGGCCTCTTCCAACTGCACAGATCCCTGTGGGCAGCCACGCACCATCTGGCGAACAACCCTCCCATTGTTCCCGCACACTACCGCATACCTTTCCTGGAAGTAACTTCGCCATAGAGAAGTTTCTTCACATGAAATCTCCTCAAGCCGCTCAATAATGCGATCCCATCGCAGGCGGTTGAACGCACTCCGAAAATCCACAAACACACCACATACGTACTTACTCTCACTTTCAGTAAGATACCGTTTTGCACACATCCAAGCGTCCTCCGTCGATTTAACTTAAAAGGACATCATTTTGGTACTATCGTTGAAGCCTTCCAGCATAGCTCCGCCAATGTATAGCTGCTCAAAAAAACTACTTTGAAGTTCATAGTATGAATGTACACAAAAGTCAATATTGTCCACGACAAATGACCAACTATAACTGTTCAACAAAAATAAAAAACTTAACAGAATAATTTACGCCGCCATCATTTGATTTATTTTAAGGAATTTTTTTTTGAATATTTCATTTTGTTTGTGCAAAAATATTGCTTATTTAACACGATTCAATTATTTTTTCTGTTATGAATATTATTCTAATCATCACCAACATTCAATTGCATAATAATAGCTGTGAATAAAGTGTTTTTGGTAAAATTTGCGAAGCCCTAAAACTCACTGCGTATATTTAAACGTAACACTCGTAAATAAGTACAAGGAATTGCCTCTATTTCCAATGAATAATATTTTTTTGTTATTGTCGTTATTTATTATGGCATTACAGCTTTGTATTATGTCCATAATAGTATTCAAGATTCCGGGGTTGACTGTATTAATTTGTTTTAATTACTCGTAACATGTTTTCGTATATCCGGATTGCATATACTGCCACCACCACCCTTAAGTTTATTTTACCCTGCTCGATTTTACAGTGGAAATCCCTCTTCATGACGAAGAATCGGTAACATGAGCTGTTTTTAATTAACTCATCCAATAGCATGAAACGCTCTAAGGTGCAGAATATTGCAAGCAGGATTCTATCCAAATCGATTGCGAAATAATCATTGTACGTAACTGCGTCATTATTGATGTCTAGGAAAATTGGTGATATAATAAAACTTTTCACAACCAACTTTTGCCTTATGTTCATGGTTGAGTGAATGAACATTTATTGTTTGATAATGAAGAGTATCTTTTACCTTCATAACAGAAGTATATAATTACTGATTCTTAACAATTTCATAAGATGTTTATTACGAGTATTTAAGAATGTTCTACTCTATACATAATTGCACGAAATTTTTTTAATGGAAGAGAAATAATTTCACTTTTGTGTAGCTGATATTATTTCGTTTTGTTCTAATGTAAAAAAATGGATGATTTTAAGGTGATGCCATCAACCACAATATTTCTTTGATAAAAAAAAAATATTTTTTTTAATAAAACTTTTGAACTTTTTTGTAATAAAAATTTAAGCAAATGTCTTAATACAGTTTTGTTAAAAAGATATTTTATGAAGAAAAAATTTTGCTTATATTCATTCACCATTTTAAATGAGAATTTATTAAATATATAAAAAGTTATTCAATTTATGCTTTGATAAGGTTTAAAAATTATTACATGCCATTTTGTATAAATATAAAAATCAATCGATTCTTTTGAGGTAATTTTTGATAACTTTTTCGCATACTTTGTGCTGTAATTCGACTATTACTTGATGGATGTTGGTTTTTACAATAGGTGATCTAAAGGTTGAACATTTATTTATATAAATAGGATTTTTTATTTTTATTTTTTATTTTTTATTGTATCTGCAACTACAAATTTTATTGTAATAAGCAGGTGGCCGACAGATTGGAGCATTACATCGATCCTCAACTTTCCGAATTCCAATTCGGATTCAGGAAGGGGAGATCGACCATCGACGCGTTGGAACTCGTCACGAACATCGCAAAGGAAGCCATCTCAGGAAAGAGATGGAAAGGCGGTTCCAAAAAGTATTGCCTCATTGCCACCCTAGACATCAAGAATGCGTTTAACTCGGCCCGCTGGGACCGAGTCTTGGCGGCTCTTGAGAACATGGGGGTGACCTACTACCTACGGAGGATGGTCAGATCATACTTCAGTGACCGACTACTACACTACGAGACGGAGGATGGACCAGCGGAGTATAGGGTCACGGGAGGGGTACCTCAGGGCTCTGTCTTGGAGCCACTCTTGTGGAACGTCATGTACGACGGCCTACTCCATCTGGAATTACCGCCGAACACAATACTCGTGGCTTTCGCGGACGACGTAGGGGTTGTCCTTGTAGCCAAACACCTTGAGGAACTGAAAGCCGCATTCTGCACCACCATCCGGAGGATAATACAGTGGATGACATCGGCAGACCTGTCTTTGGCGGAAAATAAGACCGAGGCACTCTTTGTGAGTAGCCGGAAGAAAATGGAGGCCATCACCATAAGAGTGGGCGACAACGACATCCAGTCGCTACCCTATATCCGGTATCTAGGAGTGGTATTGGATGCTAGCCTCAACTACAAAGAGCATATCTCCAGCGTCAGCAGAAAGGCATCAGCAGTACAGGGCGCGCTTTCGCGGATAATGCCCAATATCGGAGGCCCCAGGCAAATCCGAAGGCGACTACTGGCAACTGTAGTTACCTCCGTCCTGCTATACGGAGCACCAGTGTGGGCGAAATCGATAGAGTTAACAACATACCGAACGGTATCACACGATGTGGTCAACGTTGTGGCATCATACCCACCCATAGACATCCTGGCAGGACAGCGTGAACGCCAACATCGTAGAAAGAAGTAAAAGCGGCGAAAGGTCCTCTGTGAAGAGGAGAGACCCGAGAGTCTTCGCCTCTGGCAAGAAAGATGGGGCAGCTCGACGAAGTGTCGGTGGACCCATCGGCTGATCCCAGATGTCACCAAATGGGTCACTCGCGTGCACGGGGAGGTCGGGTATTACATCACCCAACTCTTGACTGGGCATGGATGCTTTCGGGCATACTTGCACAGATTCAAGAGAACTGACTCCCCAAACTGTCATCACTGCCGCGATGTGATCGAAGATGCAGAACACGTGTTTTTCCAATGCCCCTGTTATTAGATCATTACCAGGAGCTTTTTTATTGGGAAGGCGCAGAATAGTCGGTTGAATTTCTGAGGGCTTAAAATTTTTAGGAGGAAGACTCATAGGGATGGGGAACATTAGTTCTTCGATGATTTTGTTAGTATGCGATTTGTTTTCTATATCATCATTTTGAGCAAAAGTTTTTTCCAAATGTTTAGCAAATACTTTGGCTTATTCTTTGTCTGTTTTTGCCCAGTTACCGTCATTTTGTTTGTGTGGGTGTGATATAAGCTCCCCATAAAGAAATGTTGTCACCAAACGATCTTGTATAAATTTCATGCCGTTCATTATAATATATTCTAATTTCTACATTCAGTTCAAATTGGAATCGGTTAAGTTTTTGTTAGTATCCAGGCATTCGTAAGTGTTGCCACTACGTTCTTATTTTTCTTTTTTCGTTAATTAATGTCCATATTTTGTTGGTAAATTTTTTTGTTGTGGTTGGAGGCCAATTGACATCACTAAATCTCAAAAATACGTGTCCTGACAAATTTTTTTGCATAAAATTAAAAATTTATCACGGTGAGTTACCCCATATGGCTTAGATTGACATTTTTAAGTTCAGATCAGAAAGCGTACACATACGTTATCATAGCACTCAGAATTGACGTTGACGAATTCGCCTTGTTCTTTTTCAAAAAAATACGGGCCAATCATCTGTTCAGATTCAAAATCCCGCCAGACGGTCCCTTTTTATAATTAAAATAAATTGTTCACAGTCATTTGTAGGTTTTCAGAGCCCCATTTTCTACTCAAAGACATATCCATCAAGTGAAAACTAAGCGCCATCGCTGAAGAATTTTTTTTTTTTCAAAAATATTCTATTCCAGAACTTAATAAGCTAAATTTTTATTTAAAAATTATTAATAATATAAAATGGCAAATTATAAACTAAATATATACATTTTAAGTTATGTATTTAAAAAAGGAACTATTAATCGATAGAATTGTACATTCTAAACCATTTAATGGATAATCCATCAATGCTGAATAGACTTTTTTGTAAATCAAATAATATTAACTCTACAAGAGAATTTTTATGAAAAAAAAAAAATATTTTTATATTTATCTAAGAAAATACGTTTTATTTAAAAAATAAATACTCTCGAAATGTAATTCCTGAAATAACTTAAAAACTTATACGAGTGGAAAAAATCCCTTTTAGAGTTTGAATAAAAAAATTTCAATTTTAAATGTCTCTAAAGCGAGAAAAAATTCCTAAATCTTCAAAAATACTATTTGCATATTAATTTCTATATCAAATAGAAAGTAATCAATTTGAGTGATAAAAAATAACAAGATTATACTTTGAACTTAGTATGTTCGAATTAAAAAAAAAAAAAAACACAAAATTATTTCCACCAATTCTCGAAATGTTATTATGTTAACATAAACGATAAAACTTACTTAAAAGAAGAAGTTTATTTCGATTTGATATTTATGGAATATGGTTTGACTAGAGCTACAAATATGTTTTGATGGAATTTATTTTTATTGAGAGAAATGTAAATTTGTTCAAATATAAATGCTGAAAATCTATATGAGGTACGAATCCAAATACATACACATACACCATCATATATTCTTTTCTTATATAACAATTTCTTGCACATCCCTTAGAAAAATGAGAAACATATTTTGTAAAAATTTCCAAAACACTGAATATAAATGATGGAAATTCATTGGATTTGATTTTTTCAATAGAACCGATAGAAATCATCGTAAAAAGTTTTGTTATCTAAAATAGAATCTCATCGGTTACTTAACTTCTGAATCGTTTGAAATTTATTTGGTTTTGTAACAATCTTCCCAATTCTTACTGGTATTTTCTTTATTATTCTTATTTACGCCTATTATAACTAAAGTTAGAATAAGGCTGGAAAAAAAATTTCTTTAAATATTCGTAATTTCTACAAAGTCTTCTCCCACACATTGCATAACTGAGTATTTTTATTTATTTTTTTTTACGGAATATGAAGTAATCACGGTAACAGTTCTTATGAAAATAAATTCAGAAAGGTTATGCATTTTATAAATTTCTATTCAATAATACATTTTTCTTTATTATATCATTCATTTAATAATATTATTATAAAATGCGATTTTATGGAATAATTTTTAATTGGTATGGAAATTTGCATAAACATATAAGATTATTATGCAAAAAAAAAAACAGAAAATATTTTCAATCAAACAAAATTAATTGCCTATTTTTCTGTAATTAAAATTCTTTTTATGAGTTTAACATTAGTTCAGCAATTTTAAATTAGTTGGACTGCTTTGAAGTGATTTAGATTCAACCTCCCACCCCCCTTCCCCTCTTATTTATCACGTTGATTCAATTGATAAATATATCCAATACAACGAAAACTCAATGATATTTCCCCCCTTAAAGGATATGAATTCATTTACACAATCGCAAGAAAATGCCACATTGACATGAAAAATTTTTAATAAATGCCAAAAAAGCTGAACATATTCAACTGTAATAAAATATTTTTTTTTACATAAAAATTCAATAGAAAATTTATTACTAATAAAAAATAAGCAATACATAATATTTTTTTATGCTTTCCTTTCAAAAGAAGTTGTCTACACTTTCGAAAGCTTTAACTGAAATTACGTTTAGATGATTGGTAATACTCCTTGCTGGTTGTCCGGTTATGAATGAAGAGGTTCAGGATCTTAGTCCACGAAATTTGGCAACGTCGATGGGATGAGATTATGAATGGCAGATGGACTCACATGTTCGTTTCGGATGTGCGTTTTGTGTCTGCGTCGGGATTTGAATTTGGTCTGTACTTTGGGTATTTACTCACGGGACACAGCAGTATGAATCGGTTCCTGTAAAGGCAAGGTCTGGCTGCGGCAGCTGGATGCGCTTGTGGGTCGGCGGAGGAGAGTGCCAACCACCTTCTCATTGAATTTGCGTAACTAAGATGCCTGTAGAATCGTGGTGAATGATGAGAGTGTGGATGTGAGTGGTGTGTTAGGTATGAGAGGAAGGTATGAATGACTTAATAGATTTGACGTGGCACTTTTTGAGAGAAGAGCGAGAATGGTGCGTGAATAAGTGTGTAAATGGCACGTAGGTTGGCTACAATCGGGTGAATAACCAAGGTCAATTCCGGTTCTGCTTTCGGGTCTTGGTAAACCGAAAGCGGTGCCTAGGGACTTACAAGATTCCTTACCGTAGCTCAATGAGCGGAGTACATACCGAAGTACTCTTAAAACAAAAATTGGTACTACGGGAATCGGGGTAGCCCATGGTGTTAAAATACACTATGCCCGACAACGGTGAGGCGCTTTAGGTAGCAACGTAGTGGCTGTGGTTAATACCCATATCGAGGATACGGTCTGCGGATCGCCGGTGAGAGATACTAGTAATTATCGCGGGCGCTATCACTGCTTATGACAGTAGAGGTTTAGGTAAGCAGTGACAGCGCCTATCTAAACCTCTACTGTCATAAACTGATTCCTGACTGTAAACTGCCACTAATGGTGGTGCGTTGATTGAGCGTTACTCAATCCCTATGGTCGTATGCGACTCGTGGTTTTATATAAGTCACGTTAAATAATATATTATAACAGTCCCTTTTTTTCAGGATAAAAACCTTTCGATGAAGAGGGTGTTGTTTCTGAGTTTTTCAAGGATTGCTTTATAAAAAGGAGATTTGTTCATACTTAGCATAATTTCATCCACTTATCGGCGCTTCAATTTACTTTATGACACCAAAAAACGCATGCACTTGATAAGAAATCATCCCCATAGGGTCCTTGTAACTTTTCAAAAGGCACTACACCTGAACTAACCAAGTCCTTACACTATATTTTGCTGTTTAATTTTTCGTAACGCATAGCAAAACAAAACTTCCCTCATCACGATTAATAGGGTCGCATGGTTGCTAGGCTGTATTGAAATTTATACTGCACCTCTAGGAGATACTACGAGGGTCATTCACTAAGTACTTAGCCTCACCGCCCGATGGAACTGCTGTCACAAAAGAAATTTACCATCGTTCAGTACATTCTTTTAGTATTCTACTGTCAAAGTTTCAGTTGATTCGCTTCATTAGTTTTGTTTTGAGAGCCTTTGAAAGCGAGCGTGTCGTTCGGTTGCACAAAAATGGAAAAAGAACAATATCGTTCGGTGATTAGATTCTTGTTTTTGGAAGGGAAAACGCGCAGCGAAATCAAAGATCGCTTGGATGCTGTGTATGGTGACTCTTCTCCTTCGATGGCGACCGTCAAGAATTGGTTCAACGAGTTTGTTCGTGGCCGCACGTCGGTTTTTGATGAGCACCGCCCAGGTGCCCCGAAAACGGCTGCTACGGAGGAAAACGTTAAGAAAGTCCACGATCTCGTATTGGCAGACCGTCGATTGAAGGTTCACGAGATAGCTGAGACTATGGGCATCGCAGTAGGAACGGTGCATCATATTCTACACGAAGAACTGGGCATGAGAAAGCTGTCGGCGCGATGGGTGCCACGTTTGCTCACACCGGAAAATAAGCGCAACCGTGAGACCACATCGGGGACGTGTTTGGCGCTTTTTCAGCGCAATCCAGCGGAGTTCTTGCGTCGTTTCGTGAGCGTCGACGAAACAAGGATTCATTGGTTCACACCAGAGATCAAGGAACAGTCGAAACAGTGGACTTCACCCGGCGAACGTGCTCCGAAGAAGGCGAAGACTGTTCGATCGGCCGGAAAGGTGATGGCCACCGTTTTCTGGGATTCACAAGGTGTGATCCACATCGATTACCTCGAGAAGGGTAAAACAATCACGGGGCGCTACTATGCTGACTTATTGGGCCGATTTGACGTCGAATTGAAGAAAAAGCGGGCCGCTTTGCGAAGAAAAAAGTGCTGTTCCACCACGACAACGCGCCGGCTCACACCTCCACCGTCGCCATGGCCAAATTGGTCGAATTGCGCTACGAATTGCTGTCCCATCCACCGTACTCTCCAGATTTGGCCCCCTGTGACTACTTTTTGTTTCCAAACCTGAAAAAATCACTCGCCGGGAATAGATTTGGGTCGAATGAGGAGGTCATCGTCACCACGAAGGCCTATTTTGCTTCCCTCGAGAAAATGTATTTTTTGGACAGGTTAAAAAAGTTAGAGCATCGCTGGGCCCAGTGTATCGAGCTTGAAGGAGATTATGTGGAAAAATAAATTGCCACCTCTCCAAAATTTTAGTTTTTCTTTTGTAGGCTAAGTACTTGTTGAATGACCCTCGTAATGCCAGATCAATCTCAGTGCAACCAATCCCATTAATTTTTCTTGTATTTTTGTAGTAAGTTCCTAAGAATGATCTGCTACACCTCGGATTTAATTTTCTAACTTATTATTTTATAAAACTGAAATAATAACTTAGAAAATTTGATAATAACCATTTTGGACTAATAAATTAGAAAAATTTTGCCTTATTAATTTTTTCTTTAAAATTAACAAAAAAATTTACTATAAATACCCTGAGACAGGAGAGTTCTTTGCTGTGATACAATTATGATTAAAGTCTATAAAAATAATATTTTTACTCTCTAAATTTATTAATGTACCATAAAACAAAATCGAACAAAACGCTAAGCCTAAAGTTCACTCATAAAAGTCACATTATTACTGGAAAATATGTTTAAATTATTTCCAAAACCAAAGTAACTCTAGTACAACTCTGTTTTTTTTTTTTAAAGATAAAATCCCTTTTACTATTATATAATTTGAAATTTCCTGAATTTCATCACAACTAATTAGATAATAATTTCAGATTTTACTTAACACATCAAATAGATGGTATCATTTTCGAACAGCATCACCTTAATAAGTAATGTACGATAATTCCAAGAGTAAATCACTTCTTTTATTTCAATTAAATAATCGAATTTAACTACAGTTTCAATTATCTATTATTGGATATCTTTTAAAAGGTAAATATGTAAATATAGATACATGCATAATAATTATTCTCAACATATTACATTATGTATTTATTGAATTATTGTATAATATTTATTATTCATAGTAAAAATAGAGCCCAGCAACTATTTAGAAAGAAAACTACAAAAATAGGCCTACTCGTAATTGTAATTGCTATGAAATCATAAAGAAATGTGATATTCTCGGGTAATCCACCGAGTATCTTTTCTGTTCAGATACAAAATGTTACGTGTCTATAACATCTGGTAGATACGATTTTATATATACACATATATACTCGTCGTAGAGTTATCTCATCTAAATAGATATCGCAACCATCTAAACTTTGAATTAACGTAAGCGTTATTATGTATTTAAGATAAAATATAAAATTGCAATTTTGTCCAAAGCTAAACGTACGTGTATACTTGTTGTGGTTGCGAAGAGTCATAACGCATTTTACTAAATGATTATATAATTATGTGGTGGAATACGAATATAATCGTGTCACATTTGCTAATTGCGAAACAAAAAGATCATCTGAAAATTATGACGGCATGGCGTACAAAACCGCTCAGTTGGTCGTGTTTGCCTGTACATTAATGCCCAATTGGCCCATCTTTCCATTGACACTACACTATACGTGTACGCTTGGATCTTACGTAAATTCTTTTCACAGATTATCAAAGCTTTAGTGATAGTCGGATTAGTTAATGTTTATCTTTATTTATATACCTTTCAGGTGTTACTGTTTCTAATTTTATGATATCAATTACTCAATTATCAACTATCGATAATACAAAATATTCGAAGTCAGCAATTTTACAAATATTACCGAATTCTGTAAAGTGTCAAAAAAATAATCGGTCTTGTTGTACTGTAACATTTTCAGTGAAACTAAGGGGGGGGGGGTGATTACTTACGACGATTACATATGATCCGCTTGCGAAACTCGTCGAAAATAATCTCAGTAAAAATGAGTTATTTTCAACAAAAAAATGCTGATGTAATTTGAAGGTCTTCAATTTGCATAGACCTCATCATCTGCGGCATCAATTATTGCATCTACGATCGAGAAAATTTTTACATTCGAAATCGTTTCGTTTCGGTACATACATCAGCCAGACACTCATATTCCCTATTCAATACGATCTTGTGCAATACACTAATTTGACTGGAAATTGTTCAAATTGTAAATAATTCACTTCAAATTAAATCTGCAAATTGTATTGTACAAAAAAAAAAACTATTACAATACAGACAAATCGAAATACATGCAAATCATAAAAAAATTTGCTTGGCAAATGGTGTAATCGATTGCAGAATAATACAAAAATTACCAAATTTATTGTATCATCTTCTAAATAAGACTTCAACTAAAAAAACTATTTCGAATTTGATACAAATTTTTGTATATTATTTTGATTTTGATTTTGATCTTATACGCATTTCTCTCTTTCCACTTTGGTATAATTTTGCAAACAGTTCACTTACATAAATACTCTTCATACGAAATAAATAGTTTGATTAAAATTGGTTAATTTTTTTATGAAAAAAAGAGGTTTTAGTTTTATTAAATTATTTGGAGTTTATGAAATATTTTTACAAATATTAATTGTGGCAATGTGCCTTATGATTTTCAAATGACTTAAAAAATTGCTGAGTTTTTATTAGCATTTCTTATATAATTACTAAAAAATTATTTTAAATCTGTAAATTATATTAATGAATTTTAATAATAATTTTCTACCATTTAGAAAATTATTATTAAAATTCATTAATATAAAATTTAGTAAAATTATTTTCAAATTTTAATAATCTTAAAAATATTTTTCATCAATTATTGTGACGTTCAGAAAATTACGTGACAAATTGCATTGGAAAAAGGTCTTCAGATTGCAGAGGTGAATAATTTTTAATAACCTTTCAATTGAAACTAGATGCAGTTCTAAATTTTAAAACTAAAACAATCCTTTTGGGAATAATGAACGTTTTCGCTTAACACAGAACAGGCTGTGAATGAAGCTTTATCCTTTTTTTAAAACTAGGTCAAACTGATAAGACAAAATTTTTTTTGGTCACTGGGTCACTCATACAATTAAAGAACAATCAGTTAAAATCTATAAAAGTGATCAAACCCTTTTGGCGACCATTTCAATTTTTTTTAATACAAAACTTGCTGGGAATGAAGCTTGAACCTTTTTTTAAAATTATTTCAAACCGATAAGACGAGATTTTTTCGGTCACTGGGTCACTCATCTAACTAGAACACAATCAGTTAAAAGCTATTAAAGTGCTCAAACTCTTTTGGCGAGCATGCAATTTTTTTTGAATACAAAACTTGCTGGGAATGAAGCTTCACCCTTTTTTTAAAATTCGGTCAAACCGATAAGACAAGATTTTTTTGGTCACTGGGTCAATCAACCAATTAAAAAACAATTAGTTAAAAGCTATCAAAGTAATCAAATCCTTTTGGGATCCATGCAAATTTTTTTGAATACAAAACTTGCTGGGAATGAAGCTTCACCCTTTTTTTAAAATTCGGTCAAACCGATAAGACAAGATTTTTTTTGGTCACTGGGTCACTCAACCAATTAAAAAACAATTAGTTAAAAGCTATCAAAGTGATCAAAACCTTTTGGGACCCATGCAAATTTTTTTGAATACGAAACTGGCTGTGCATTAAGCTTCACCCTTTTTTTAAAACTAGGTCAAACTGGTAAAACAAGATTTTTTCGGTTACTGGATTACTCATCCAATTAAAAAACAATCAATTAAAAGCTATAATAGTGAACAAACCGTTTTGGCAACCAATGCAAGTTTTTTTGAACACAAAACTGGCTGGGAACAAAGCTTCACCCTTTTTTAAAAACTAGGTCAAACTGGTGAGACAAAACTTTTTTCGGTCACTGGGTCACTACGCAACCTTAAAAAAATTTTCAAACACAAAATAATGCAGTTAACTCTCTACTTAATCCAAACAAAATTTAACAATCAAAATTGTCTTGTTCTTGTAATATGAAATAATTTTTTTTAAATAAAAATTATTATTTTTAAATTTTTAGTTAATTTTTTGATTTTTTTGCGATAATACGAAAAAGAATTTTTGTTGCCAATATTTAATAATTTTAAAATGGGTCACTACAATCAAAAATTCTCATAACTTTAAATGTTTTCTAAATAAAAGCTGCTAAAATTATTAATTTTTTTAACTGAATTTTTTTTTTGTTATTTATTCAACAAAAAGTACTAGATTTGAGGTAATTTTAAAATTTATTCTGAGCTGTTAGGAATTATTTTATTATATTTGTGAAAATGTTGCGCTTAACTACCGTAAAACTGTGTTATAATTTTATTCGAAGTAAAGTGCAATTCAATTTATTTTTTATATAAGCTTATGATTTTTTTTTGAAGAAATGCTAATATTATACGTGTACATACTGATATCCCCTTCTTTGGGGAGCTATACATTGGCGGGGGAGTTGACTCTACCCTTCGTAGCAGTGCTGGAAAGTTTTAACTTTAATTTCGGTTAGTTCCTCGTTAATATTCCTTTTTTTATCTTCAGAAATAAAAAACAGTTATATTGACTTTGATTACGCAAAAAGGGAGGCCCAGAGAACTACATGAATCCTTTTTCCGACAAAAACTCTTTGATAAAGATGGACAATTCTAACAAGAGGCGTTCTAAAGAAAGTGCAACCACGTGTCTAATGCGCACATTAACATTACAGAACCCTTTTTCTGATCTCTTCAAGAACTAATTTATTATATAAAATCCCTTTTATAAATAATTTTTTAGAAAGCTCTCGATTTTTATCAGTTTTCTATATTAAAGGCCTCCGTGCGCAAGGTATTTTGGGCTCTCGAAAAAAAAAATTATGTCATCGAAAATCTTATGGTCTTAATGTCACCTCCTTTCTCCAAATTTCGCTGATTCTATCACATATCATGCATTATAAAGA
Source organism: Atherix ibis (assembly GCA_958298945.1). Classification (NCBI taxonomy): domain Eukaryota; kingdom Metazoa; phylum Arthropoda; class Insecta; order Diptera; family Athericidae; genus Atherix; species Atherix ibis. The sequence continues at coordinate 102,583,825 of OY282606.1, read as the reverse complement.
CACATAGTTACCGAATAATAAGAAACAACATATACTGCACATCTGCAAGTTATGCGAAGAAAAAGTTCACAGTGTTGCCAGATTTTCTCTTGATAATGTTAGTCTCATCAAAACCAACAAATGAACCAATAACAACCACATTTTTATTAGAGTAATCAAATTAAAGAAAGGACAAATATTTTTGTAATTAACATCCCCTAAAAAAAGTCCCTAAGAAATATTTTTTTACTATTTTAACTATACTTTGAAAAAGTTTTAAATTATTTCGTTTAATTGACATTAGGAAATACAGTAAGTAGAATTTTGTATGTTGAAAGGATTGTATTTAATTCGATAAGTAATTTATAAACTTCTTTTTAAATGAGTCAGTATTTTTATAAGTTCATAAAGTATAAAAGTATTTACATTCTAGAAAAGGATTTACGTTTAATACAAGATAAATATTGAAATATGAAATAAAGGAAAATGATTTTAAAATTGAAACTGTTATTGTGACTTCTCCTAATTCTAATTATCTAGAGGATATTTTTATAAAATAATTATATAAAAGATTTCAAGTATAACTTCTTATTTATTAAAATTTGAAGTTAGCTTTTTTAGATCAATTTTTATATATTAATTATTATAAAATAAGTTAAGTTACATTTAAAACAAACAAAAATATGACTATATGCTTGCGAGAAGTAAAAAAAAGATTTTATACTTGCGTAAAAATTATTTGAAATTAAATCAACATTCATTCAATGACAAAATAAAAATTCTAGCATATAAAATTTCAAAGATTTTATATTGAAATTTTTTGAAGAAGAAGAATGCGGAAAAATATTCTGCGAAGAACAAAAAAATAGGCAAAAGAATTTCGCAATAATATTAAAATTCCTTGTAAATCGTAATCACAGAAACATTTCAAAAAGTCTATTCTCGAAGCACCAAATTTAGACCCTACTATAACCAAATGAATTCATAGCTCCAATTCTAATATTAATGGCCAATAGAGGATACATAAAATTCCAAGCACTCATATTGAACGCAATCCCCAGGCCCCCCCTCTAGTATATCATAAACTCATTTTATTGGTCACGTATTTTATTTCATTTAATATTTCCTCAATAGAAAATGATATTCGACAATTTTAATTCCAACCATCATCAACTATTCATAATTTTGAAAATGTTGACTCGACACTAACTTCAGTATGGGAGTATCTGTGTGCGGCCATTCATTACCTAATCCCCCAGTCATTACAAAACTTGGTGTACATTGGCTCCACAACACTGTTCAAACAGATCGAGCTACGTGCATTTATGACTCTATTCTTATATAATTTGGTCTAGAGGAAATACAAATTAAGATTATATCACTTATTTTGACAATAGTAAAATTAATGCTAATCACCATAAAATATAAACGCGTAAAACGAATGTACGAGTACGTTTACACACCAGACCATCGACATAGGCTGAAAACGAATACATATTATGTTCTGCTTTTAACTGAGATTATATTGGGGAAATACTGATTTTTTATTGCACTATCAGGAATGTAATTATTTTTAGATACAGCAGATTCTTTGGTTTATTTAAACTTTATTATTTATAACCTTGATTTTTGAAAAGCAGTGTCTCTCGTAGTAAAGATGAATTATTTTGAAATTATTTTACTATTAAATTGTTCTAAGAATTTTTTGATAAAACTATAATTCATATATGAAAAAAAAACGTATAGTTAATAAAATTGTCAGTACAAATTGTCGGTAAAAATTGTCAGTAAAAATGTTCAGTAAAATAGTCAGTAAAAATTTTCAGTAAAAATTTTCAGTAAAAATTTTCAGTAAAAATTTTCAGTAAAAATTTTCAGTAAAAATTTTCAGTAAAAATTTTCAGTAAAAATTTTCAGTAAAAATTTTCAGTAAAAATTTTCAGTAAAAATTTTCAGTAAAAATTTTCAGTAAAAATTTTCAGTAAAAATTTTCAGTAAAAATTTTCAGTAAAAATTTTCAGTAAAAATTTTCAGTAAAAATTTTCAGTAAAAATTTTCAGTAAAAATTTTCAGTAAAAATTTTCAGTAAAAATTTTCAGTAAAAATTTTCAGTAAAAATTTTCAGTAAAAATTTTCAGTAAAAATTTTCAGTAAATCAGTAAAAATTTTCAGTAAATCAGTAAAAATTTTCAGTAAATCAGTAAAAATTTTCAGTAAAAATTTTCAGTAAAAATTTTCAGTAAAAGTTTTCAGTAAAAATTTTCAGTAAATCAGTAAAAATTTTCAGTAAAAATTTTCATTAAAAATTTTCAGTAAAACTTTTCAGTCAAAATTTTCAGTAAAAATTTTCAGTAAAAATTTTCAGTAAAAATTTTCAGTAAAAATTTTCAGTAAAAATTTTCAGTAAAAATTTTCAGTAAAAATTTTCGGTAAAAATTTTCAGTAAAAATTTTCAGTAAAAATTTTCAGTAAAAATTTTCAGTAAAAATTTTCAGTAAAAATTTTCAGTAAAAATTTTCAGTAAAAATTTTCAGTAAAAATTTTCAGTAAAAATTTTCAGTAAAAATTTTCAGTAAAAATTTTCAGTAAAAATTTTCAGTAAAAATTTTCAGTAAAAATTTTCAGTAAAAATTTTCAGTAAAAATTTTCAGTAAAAATTTTCAGTAAAAATTTTCAGTAAAAATTTTCAGTAAAAATTTTCAGTAAAAATTTTCAGCAAAAGTTTTCAGTAAAAATTTTCAGTAAAAATTTTCAGCAAAAATTTTCACTAAAATGTTTAGTAAAAATGTTCATTAAAACTTTTCATTAAAAATTAAAAATTTTCAATAAATATTTTCAGTAAAAATTTTTAGTAAAAATTATCAGTAAAAAGTTTCAATAAAAATTTTCAGTAAAAATTTTCAGCAAAGGTTTTGAGTGAAAATTTTTAGCAAAAATTATCAGTAAAAATTTTCAGCAAAAATTGTCAGCAAAAATTTTCATTAAAAATGTTCAGTAAAAATTTTCTCTAAAAAATTTTCAGTAAAAATTTTCAGTAACTAATTTTCGGTAAAAATTTTCAGTACAAATTGTCAGTAAAACTTGTCAGTAAAAATGTTCAGTAAAAATGACAGTAACAAATTTTCAGTAACAAATTTTTAGTATCAAATTTTCATTAGAAAATTTTCAGTAAGAATTTTCAGTTTTAGTGAAAATTATCGGTAAGTCGAACTGTTATTATGAAATTCAAATTATTTGTGGTGAATTTTCTTAAATATTTTCAATCATTTTATTTTCAAATAATTTTTTTGGGTAAGATTTTAAACGATATATTTAAGATTTTTTCAAATAGACGAATTTATAAAAATAGCCTGAAATTAATAGCGAACAAAATTGATATCGTTTTCTTGTAGGGTGTTTTTCAAAACAGGTGCTTTAGAATTGCATAATCAGCGCCAACGTTCTCGAATTATTTTGTAGGAAGCGATTAACGAAAGTATTTTATCTCCTTTATTTTTACATAATATTTCTATAAAAAATATTAAGAGTTAGCTCCGTTCTTAAATGCATGTCAATCAAACCAAACAATTCATGATACTATCCCCAAAATGCTAAATTTTGAAAATTAGTATCGTTCTCAAAAATTCACAATTGCTTCTTTGGCTGGTTTCCATTTACCTCGAAACTAAATCGATTTGCGAATATTCTGCATACTTAAGACTTTCAACTTATTTAATTTATTTATTTTTGTGCAAATAATAACATTCTTAATACACACCTTGACAGATTTAAGACTGTCTCGTGTACAAGTTTTCTAAAACTAAGTCAAAGGAAAAATACATTTTAACGCTTTAGCAAAATTTATAATATTTTTAAAATAGAAACTAATAATATCTTCGTGCAAATAAATTTAATTTTAATTAAAAACTCAAAAATATGAACACAACAGTCTTATGTAATTGTTACGCACTCAATAAAGTAAAAATAGCTTCCTTTTTTTTTTAGAAAAATTCACTTATTGTTAGAAGGATTAACAAGGATTATTAGGCATAATACCCAGAGTATTTTCGGATATGTTGAATGATAAAAGAAAACATTTTTGGTTACATTTAATCAAATTTCTCGTTCGTTGGGTAATGTTTTCATATTGGCATAAGAGAAATGGCTTCTTTGGAAATCCTTGCATAAAGAAAGAGTTTCTAACTCTTTTTTTATCTTATTTGCGAATTGTTTTCTCTCCTGGCTTCTTCTTCACTTAAGATTTTCTTCGAAACAATTTTATTGACTGAACATGGAATTCGATTTACAAGAAGTCCTTTGCACTTTTGGCTTTTCAACAAACAATCTAATATGTATGACTGTGTATATATTTGCAATTATCAACCAAATTGGGTATAAAGTTTTGATTAAAGTAAAATAATTTCATTAAATCGGAAATTTTCTATTCAGTCTTATTAATTTTTCAATAAGTACATCCATCCTTGAATACTTTAAACATAATCGACATCATCCATTTTGTACTATTAGAATGTACGAGAATAATTATTTTGTAGAATCCCTAATCGGTGGATTATTAATATTGAGAGTGCAAAGGAACTTATATTCGAAATAGCGGCTTTGTGTATTATTGTTATCATCAGTCATTCAACGATTAGAAAAGTATGATTGATGAGGATATGCCTTGGAAAAGTTTGCGATTTATTACCTGTTTTAGGTAGTCATCGACAATTTGATTTATAGCTAGCTACGAGTAACACAAATGCTCAGAAATATATTTAACGTAAAAATAATTAATAGAAAATTTGTTCTTGAATATAATGAAAGCATAAACCTGTTAAAGGAAACTCTTTTCTTTACAAACAATTTAGCTTTCGATCTTAAGAAAAATATAACACGAATCTAATTGGAAATGGCTTTTTCATCTTATACCTAAATTACATAATTATACGAAAATTGAGTAAAATTATTTACTAAATCAGATTCTCTTTTAATCTATATTATTAAACGATTAATTTGCAATAAATTATAATTATCAAATGCAAATGTTAAACGTTCGAAACATTTTAAAAAAGAAAACATTTGTTCTTCGTTCAAATAGAATTGCTTAACGATGGATGATGCTGAGAAAAAACCAAATCAGAATTATTTGCAATGAAATTAAAAATAAAACGCAAAACTTGTTATGTTCTGAGATGATTTAATGTGGACCGACTGAGCTGCCCACTCGAATTCTTTGACCGGCCGCCCCATCTCGTCCTGCCAATATCGTCTTACAACTATTTAATCACACCACTACGCATCCACACTTGTACCTGATGCACTTATGGTCGAAACCGTCCGAGAATCCCCCCAGTCTGGTTAGTTCACATTTTGGCGCGTCATTTTGATTGCCCGTGCCGACCGTCAGGCTGTGCTGGTGACGCAAAATGGAATTTCTCAAGAACAGGGGTTTTGAAGAGAAATGAGACTAAATCGCTATCGTTGACTTTGGCGTTAACCCCAGTATGGGGTCTACGTGCCGGAAGAAACGCAAACACTTAGAAACATTCTCTGCCCACTACTAATCAACCGTTTGGGGAAAGCAGCACAATTTCAATAAAAAAAAAATATATTTTTGAATAAAACACCTGCTGCTCCACCAGAATATGGGAAAAAACAGCACGAAGAGGGTGAATTTAAGTAATTGAATCATTATTGTGCACGAATTAAAATAACTACTATTATTGTCTAATCATAAAGTGATGGGTTTGAAAAAATTGTGAGATATATAACTAATTTTTGTTTCAATTATTGGTTTAAAAGAGGGATTTTTTTAACACAAAATATCATAAAAAATCCCTGTTCTTTTCATACACGTACGTGTATGGTACAATATGCTTAAATTATCAACATTAATAATAATACGAGTATATTATCCATTTACTAGTTTGGAAAGTATGGAATTGTTATTCGGAAGTTAATACAAATATATATTATTTAAGTAATTTTGTATTTATTTTAAAATTTGCCATTTTTAGAAATTTATTTCATATTTAAAATTTTTATGAATAATTGCTTCTGTCCTGGCTTTATTTTAAGAAAAGTTTCATCAGCGAATAATTGCTTCTGTTGGAAATGTCAACAAGGAAAATAATTTTAGTCCTCTCTGAATGATGCATAAGCAAATATGAAGAAGCGTTTGTATCTTTGAAAACTGACTGTTCAATATGGATTTTATCGTCTAAAAGGTCAAGGATATGAGTCCGTATTTCTTTTGTAAAAACAAGCGCTGTCAGAAAATTTTGTTTCCTCGTTTTCCCGTGTTATCTAATTTATGGTTCGTAAAGTACACACCAATCATTAAATAACTGTTCAACATATATAATATTTATTATAATATTGGTTACGGCTATAATTTGCCATTTTTTAATGAGTTTATTATTTTTTAATTATACAAGAGTGGTACTCGGTAATAAGCAATATTGTCATATAGGAGGCTTTAAAAACTAATATGCAACTTTGAAAAAGTCATTGTATCTACTACAAGTAACTGTTTGGTGTTCTGAAAAATCCACACCAAACAGTCACTTATTATGAAAATAAAGACACTTATTATGAAAAATAATCTAAGTAATTATATCTTTAAAATATTTAAAAATTAATATTTGCCTAGTAATGATTGAATTACAGACCGAACTATACTAAAATGTCATAAAAAATTATCTTAAAATATATTCTTCAGTAAAAATGTTGAGTAAAAATTTTCAGTAAAAACTTTCAGTAAAAATTTTCAGTAAAAATTTTCAGTAAAAGTTATCAGTAAAAATAGTCAGTAAAAATAGTCAGTAAAAATATTCAGTAAAAATAATCAGTAAAAATAATCCGTAAAAATGTTCAGTAAAAATTTTCAGTAAAAATTTTCAGTAAAACTTTTCAGTAAAAATTTTCAGTAAAAATTTTCAGTAAAAATTTTCAGTAAAAATTTTCAGTAAAAATTTTCAGTAAAAATTTTCAGTAAAAATTTTCAGTAAAAATTTTCAGTAAAAATTTTCAGTAAAAATTTTCAGTAAAAATTTTCAGTAAAAATTTTCAATAAAAATTTTCAGTAAAAATTTTCAGTAAAAATTTTCAGTAAAAATTTTCAGTAAAAATTTTCAGTAAAAATTTTCAGTAAAAATTATCAGTAAAAATAGTCAGTAAAAATAGTCAGTAAAAATATTCAGTAAAAATAATCAGTAAAAATAATCCGTAAAAATGTTCAGTAAAAATTTTCAGTAAAAATTTTCAGTAAAAATTTTCAGTAAAAATTTTCAGTAAAAATTTTCAGTAAAAATTTTCAGTAAAAATTTTCAGTAAAAATTTTCAGTAAAAATTTTCAGTAAAAATTTTCAGTAAAAATTTTCAGTAAAAATTTTCAGTAAAAATTTTCAGTAAAAATTTTCAGTAAAAATTTTCAGTAAAAATTTTCAGTAAAAATTTTCAGTAAAAATTTTCAGTAAAAATTTTCAGTAAAAATTTTCAGTAAAAATTTTCAGTAAAAATTTTCAGTAAAAATTTTCAGTAAAAATTTTCAGTAAAAATTTTCAGTAAAAATTTTCAGTAAAAATTTTCAGTAAAAATTTTCAGTAAAAATTTTCAGTAAAAATTTTCAGTAAAAATTTTCAGTAAAAATTTTCAGTAAAAATTTTCAGTAAAAATTTTCAGTAAAAATTTTCAGTAAAAATTTTCAGTAAAAATTTTCAGTAAAAATGTTCAGTAAAAATTTTCAGTAAAAATGTTGAGTAAACATTTTCAGTAAAAATTTTCAGTAAAAATGTTGAGTAAAAATGTTAAGTAAAAATTTTCAGTAAAAATTTTCAGTAAAAATGTTGAGTTAAAATGTTGACTCCTTTAAGACTAAATAAAATTCCGTTTATTTCAAATTGTTATGTAAGTTTTTGTGTTGAATAGTTTTTTTTTTTAAATAGTACCAAAAGCATAAAATTAAACGGTTTTTTCTCTTTAGTAAAAATTTTCAGTAAAAATTTTCAGTAAAAATTTTCAGTAAAAATTTTCAGTAAAAATTTTCAGTAAAAATTTTCAGTAAAAATTTTCAGTAAAAATTTTCAGTAAAAATTTTCAGTAAAAATTTTCAGTAAAAATTTTCAGTAAAAATTTTCAGTAAAAATTTTCAGTAAAAATTTTCAGTAAAAATTTTCAGTAAAAATTTTCAGTAAAAATTTTCAGTAAAAATTTTCAGTAAAAATTTTCAGTAAAAATTTTCAGTAAAAATTTTCAGTAAAAATGTTCAGTAAAAATTTTCAGTAAAAATGTTGAGTAAACATTTTCAGTAAAAATTTTCAGTAAAAATGTTGAGTAAAAATGTTAAGTAAAAATTTTCAGTAAAAATTTTCAGTAAAAATGTTGAGTTAAAATGTTGAGTAAAAATGTTGAGTAAAAATGTTGAGTAAAAATGTTGAGTAAAAATGTTGAGTAAAAATGTTGAGTAAAAATGTTGAGTAAAAATTTTCAGTAAAAATTTTCAGTAAAAATTTTCAGTAAAAAGAATTTTCAGTTCAATTGTCATTTATCTTAAGAAGCTTTTTTACTGATTTTATTAATAATTTTCTTTAACATTTAATGTAAAAAATATAAAAAAATAAATATTTTTTTAAAAACGAAATAATTTTACCGCCTAAAATTATAGTCGAAATTAAATACCATGTAAAATTCTACAATAATAAATATTCAACAAAATTTTTAAAAAAATAATTTAAAAATATCAGTGTTTCAAAAATATTATACTACGAGTATAAGAAATTATTTAGCAATTATTTACATCATTTAAAAATCAACATTTGTTAAATATCAGCCCCAAATGTGTAAAAATGTTATTATTTTTTTTATCAAAAGAATTGAGTTTATATTAAAAAATTACAATATATTTTTGCATAATGGCAAAATTTATTTAATGAAATGTATTAAAATATTTATCAAAATTTGAATAAAAAATATTATTGATTAAACTTTACTTTCCGTAACGTAAATTGAATAAGTTTTTATAACTTTATAGATAGTTTATTTCTAAAAATTTTCTTATGTATAAAAATAATTTTTAAAATGTCGATTATAAGAAAAAATATTAACACTAACGTTTTTTCTGAAAGCAGTTTCGATACTGCTACGATGTAGAAGTTTATTATCTTATCAAATGTATGAATAAGTTAAATAAATCTAAAGAATTTAAATAAAAATTCAATCTTTATAAATCTTACTTATTACGTATCAGAAAAATATTAAAATTTTATTACATATTTTGCACTTCCTGTGTCTGAGGCGGGCTTTATAAATATATTAAATTTAATATAAAAATTGTCAATACGAAATTCGTGCTCAGTATTCTAAATTACCCTCTAAGTAATAATATTCAAATATTCTCATACATTTAACCTTAAAATTTTGAATTCTAATCAATTTAGTATGTGTACGACGAGTATTTCATCATAAAAAGTAAATGTCGTATAGTAAAATTAAATTGAATTAGAATTTTGTGATTTTATAGCTTCTTCCTCTTCAACACCAAATAAGATCCTTTTCATCAAAAACAATTTAACCAAACTCAAACTAAAGGCAAATATTGCACATACATAATCCCAAGGATGAATTCCATAATTGTTCTAGAATAAAATAGATAACAATTCTATAAGTACCATATTATGTTAGTCTATAAATAGTCAAATTATCAACTAACTAAACAAGGAATTATCGAACAGTACGTGCTGTAAGTGCTTTTAAAATAACTAAAAATATTTAAAAATATTATGATCAAAGAATTACGTGAATTTTTATATGCTGCAATCGAAATTAACTTAAAAATAAAAACGATACACATACACTAGTACATAAATTATGTTCGAAGATTATTTAATATACATAATCAGGAATGGCTTGTTTTATAACATAAAGAAAATGTTTTTGGAAAATTTTCAGTTCATTATTCTCTTAGATTGTTTGGGGGTTGATGTGGGGGAGAAGTTCGCTTTGCACTCCACAAATGTTTTTTGCTACTATTGTTGGGGAATGGCTCAGAGAGAGAGAGAGAGAGAGAGATACCGATTGGAACAGGAGTTAAGGGTTTTTTTTTCTTCTGCTCATGATATAAGAATTTCCCTTTTTGATGGAGTGGGAGGAGGAGGACGAGAATCGAATTGGAGACTGGGCGAAATTGCAGAAACAACGTGAGTAGAGGAATTTTCAGAATTATTAGTGATATAACAATATGACGAAGGGAAAAATAAACGCTGTTGGCTCATAGAATTCGTAATCGCATTCGTAATCAATCGAGAGGTGCATATAGATTGAAAAAGATGGAAATATCAATGGAATTGATGAGAGGGCAAACAATTTTATGAGAGCGCCCAGAAAAATAACAAATTTACAAATTGGTGTATTTAGCTGCTCAAGAAGAGGGTTTACAAAGAGCTTTTTTCATAAGAAAAGAGAGGCACAACCCCAACTTATATATAGTTATATCGATCGATTATGAGTGCGTGGTGGGCTATCTCTCTATCACTCTCATCGCATGGTATTCCTTTCATGGCAATCGAATTGGTGTGCGTTCAAAACCGTTTTGCTTATGAAACATTATTAATTCTCTCTCAAGTTCAAAATAGGTATGAAGAGACAGAAAAACAAGTGTACACAACACACACACAGATACATTCGTTTAATCGTTTGTAAAGCTTGACATGCTGGCTTTTTCTCTTACTTCTGCATCTCCGTCTGGCCAGTTGGCAGTTGGGCATTCGTTGGTTGGATGAAGGGAGACAGTGTATAAAGAGATATTTGGTGGAGTACGTACCAAAAATCTCGACTGCACAGAATGGATCCACACAACCACAACTGAAATTCCAATATGAATACAGGAATCCCCAACGATAGTCCACTTAAGATTCATTCGCTTCCAATTAGCGAACGTGGTCGGTTGATATTTTCGGTCGATCGAAGAATATTCAAGTCGTGTATTAATTTTGACCGTAGAATTAGTAAAAAAAAGCATCCGATTATAAAACATGCTTAATCAATGAACTAATCCAAATTTATATAACAGAAAAGTAGTGTAATTTAGTAATTTTTTTGTATTTTTTTCTTCTTCTAAATTTACCATATTGAATATATTAAATAGTAATTAATGAAAAAAAACAACAAAAACTGTTACATCTTACATCATATGGAACCAAATCACTTGAATGGATATACGCGAAAATAAGTGAAATTTTGTAGTTTTTTTTTGTGTTAAATAAAAAAAAAATATATTATTTAAAGATGTTCTAAAATAATTTTGATAGAAGGGTATTAAGAAAATTGTATTATAGTTGATGGTATAAGAAGAAAAGTTTTTGTCGGTTGGTTTTATAAGAGGGCAAAAGTAAAAAGTTTTGATTACGACACAACAACACACAGACGAAATAGTGTGTTGTACAACACTAAACAGAGCCGGGTGTCCTCGCGCGATATTTACCATACCAATATCGGTCAACGAAATGAAAGAAAGAACGTTGATTACGCGCGCATTCAATTAAATTCACAATAAAAAAAAAAAAAAAATATTCCATTTATAATCAAATTTTTAGTTTAAAAAAAAATTATTTAAAAGTGCTGTAAATTAGAAGATTTTAAAACAAATCGTGAATCTGAGTTGAAATACATTAAAAAGAGAAGCGTACATGTTTCATAACACATCAGATTGAAGAAGGCTTTTTGCATAATAATAACAATATTGTTTTTCGTTCTTTTTGCAAAATATTTTGTATTTATACGGGAAGCAGAGCTTATTTTTTCTGCAAATAATATTTCTGCAATAAATTAAAGAAAAAGAAAGTTTAAAAAAAAAGTCATAATCAAAATATTTGTGTTTGACGAAATCAACTTGTTTAGAATGAATTTCTGAAGAAAACAAACTTTTCTTCTCTCACTGTCATAAATGTGTAGTCAAAAAAAAAAAAGTAAAGTTTTTTAAGAGAGTTTAAACGTAACTAAAAGTTTCAATTTCTTAAGAGAAAGTGAACAAATTTTCATGAACAATCAATAATTAGAACCAAAAAAAAAAAAAAAAAATCTAAATAAATGTTAAAAAAAGATTGATTTAAATCAAAAGAATTTAAAAAAAAAAAAAATACAATTAAATACCATATAAAAACGTATAAAGAAAATTCCTATCAAAGAGAGAGCCAGAATACTAAAAGAGCCCCAGATACTAACTATAATGCTCTCCTTTGTGTTCACACTAATACATATTGAAAATATGCCGCGTGTGTTACATAAGAACGTTACGATGATGAACGGTGGTGGTTATTTAACATTTTAATTTTCGATTAGAAATCAATTTAAATAAAATAATTGCTAAATAAAAATCTTTTCTTAATTAAAAAAAAAAAAAAATAGAAAGAAAAGAGATCGAAATTAAATTTTTGAGAAGAGAATTATTCTGAAATAATAGAGAATCAACCAAAACAAAACTATTATTTTAATATAAAAAAGAAAACCATTTAAAAAAAAAATATTAACAAAATCTTGAAGCAATATTTGCGTAATCAAATTTTTTTTTTATTGTAGTAAAAAAAAGAGGATCTGTTTATTTTTATTTAAATAAATACGAAGAAATTCTATCCGTTATTAACTAAAAAAAAGCTTTTTCAATCATAAAAGCTTATTTTTGTATATTTGAAAAATCTAACCAAACCAAACCATATGAAAAACGGAAAACGACTGAAGGAAGGATAACAAGAGTCAATAATTAAATGAAATTTATTGATTCAAATAATCTATCCTTTTCGTCCAGTTTAATAAGAAAAAATTGAGTGATTAATTTAAAAAGAAAAAAAAGTGTCAATGCCAAAAAAAAAATCTAGAAATTCTTCTATTTATTCTATTGCAATTACATTAATTATTTGTGATAATATAAAAGCAACTAAAATTCTTTAATCGAAATAACAAAACAAAAAATCAAAGTATTTTTTTTTATTTTATACTAAAAATAGTGTAGGAAAAATATATTTTTAAGTATTGAAATAAAAAAAAAAATTCTACAAATTCAGTGAAATTTATTAAAAGAATAAATATTAATTCAAATAAAATCAATTTATTTAAGATAAATATAAAAATTGTGTGAATAAAGCTTACGTAAGAAATGTTAGCAACTTCTTCTCTCAATACGTGTACGATAATCAAAAGTCTAACAACAGAAGATAAAACTACTAATCATTCCATTTAAAAAAGAGATATCCTAGTTAGAAATTATTTTTCTATTATCCTTTTCTTAGAGTAGCTAAGTGAAAAAAAAGGAACAATAATAAAAAAAAAACGCAATTTTGTTTTTTTTGTGAAAAAAGTTTTAAAAAATTAAATTGCAACAATGATCAAAATAGCTAGGGACGCATTTGCGAATGATAATTTTGAAATGGCCGCTGAAATTTTCGAGCGGTGTTTATATGAAAATTATCATTTTTTACAACATCAACTTCAATCCCCACAATCAACACAGAACGTGAACTGTTCAACTTTGGATTTACACTTTTGGTATGGGGACGCATTGGCGCGTAGTGGACGTCTATTAGAGGCGTTTGATGTATACTTGTTGATAGCGAATAATATGTGTGAACCGTTGCCGATTGACCGATTAAAACACTTGGCAATTAGTTTAGTGGAGAGTGTTATACGGAATCGACTGAGTAGAGATAGTTGCCGGGAGACACAATCGCCTCCAGCTACAATGGGTTCTGCAACAACAATTAACATCAATTCAACATCGATAATGTACCGAAGACAGCAGAGCTATGACGCACAACACCAGAGTCCACAACAGTCATTGCCCACACAGCATCAACAATATCACGGACGGTTACAAGGATCGACGTATTCAACAGTGGCTAAGATGGCCCCTGGAACAGATCTACTCCTCTGTTCGATCTGTGATGACATCCTGCGTTGTCCGGTGACAGCGCCATGTGGCCATACATTCTGCAAGCAATGTTGTTCCGCTGTTGCCCAATGCAATTTATGCGGTACAAAATTTCCGGGAACGCCAACATCCAATAACGGTTTACACTACCTGCACCATCCCCATATGACGAACAGTGTTAGTGCGGGTCAGGGGATGGCCGGCAGTAGTACAGTCGGTCTTAAAGCGGACGTACTAATTCGTAGACTAGTTGATAAATGGTGGCCACATGATTTGCAGGCGCGCGATCTCAACGATGACGCTGTGCAGTTTTTATCCAAAAATGAACTTGACGATGCACTCAAATGCAGTAACGAAAGTCTTGAAAAATGTAAGTTTCACAATTTTTTTGCATAGAAAATATTTAACTTTTTTTTTCATAAAAAAAAGAAAACATTTTTAAAAACCATTTGATTGTTAAATTATTTGAAAATTCAAATTAAATTCCATTAAGCGAAGAGAAAGTTGATTAAAATAACATTTCAAGTTGAAGGTCAGTTGCAATTAATTTCGCCATTTTTTTTTTTTTGTTTTTTGCAAAAATCGAATTGAAATTTATCAAATATTTTTGGAAGCAATCATAATTAATTAATTGATTGAAATTTAATGCCACAAATTTAGACAGACAGACTGCAATAAAAATTTCTTATCGGTCAATGCAGCAGCAGCGGACGAGAAAAAGTGCACAGTACCTTCTCTAACCTTCGGTGAAATTTATAAAAAAATTCATCAAAATCAAATGCGTAATTGTCGTTAAATTGTTGATATTGAATGGAAAATTTTTAATAATATTTTTCGTTATTCAATTATACAATTTGTGGCAGAAAAGTAATGAGACTGGCAGAAAAATAATGAGTCAATATGATCCCCCTTTGAAGGAGTTACTTTTGGAAGTCAAAGTCTTTGTAGCAGTATGTACCGAAATCGCCTGCAGTCCATTGTTTATAATTCTTTGAATGTTGTCGACGGTATTAAAATGACGTCTTTTCAAGTTTTTTTTCGGATCCTAGAGGATTTTGATTAAGTGAATATGGAAGTGCCCCTTTTGCAGGACAAAAAACGTTTAGATGGAAATGGCCACGTGTCAGGAGCGTCTACAATGCCCGATCTGACCTAAAGAACCCTTTTTTTCACAGTTTTAAGAACTTCTTTATAACTCCAACTTTCCTTAGGAAAGGTTCCATATTTTTATCTTTTTATGAATTTTTGTAGACGCCTAAAGAACCTTTTTTTATAGTTTTAAGAACCCCCACATTCCTTAGGGAAGGTTCCACATTTTCATCAGTTTTCGAATTTTCAAGGCTTCCCTTATCAAGGCTCGTTTTCTCCTGATCAAGGCTTTCCGATCCTTCAAAAAACTTTTCCCTTTAATAATTAAGTGTTCCCCAAAGGATAGTTTTTTAATTAATAAAGAGAAAAAACCGTTTAATTTTATGCTTTTGGTACTATTTAAAAAAAAAACTATTCAACACAAAAACTTACATAACAATTTGAAATAAACGGAATTTTATTTAGTCTTAAAGGAGTTTTGTAAGAAAAAGGAATTTTTCATGTCTATTATTTCAACGGAAACGGAAACAAATAAAAAAAAAACATAAAACCATTTTGGACACACAATCTCTGAATCTTGAAATGTTGGAGTGCTTTTCTTTTATATCAAATTTAAAAAAAAAAAATAAAAAAAATATCAAGGCTGAAAGAAAGAGAGAGAAAAATAATTCCGAAATAACAAATTACCCAAAAGCTAGAATAAAAGTTTTACTTAAAAAAAATTTTCTATATAGAAATGGATGAAATTATATTATCAGATTCCTGCTAAACTGAGCTTTTACGTAACATTTTTTTTTGATGTCATCAAAAATGATTTTTGGCTTGATTCATTTTAGACAAATTTCTATGATTTCGTACCAGAGAGTATTTCTGGTTCTTTTTATACATATTAGTTAATAAATTTTATTATATTAATGCTAAAAGATAAAATGAAAAGAAGATTTTCGATCTGAAAAAAAAGCTCATTTCAAAAAGAGACAAACAAATTTTATGTTTTGATAATTTTTGTTCGCTCAGAATTCGCTTATTAGAAATTTTATTTATTTCTTGTTTTTAATAAATTCTAATCAACATTTTTGGGGGGTTTTGGTTTTTTTTTCTTTTTCTCATTTTTGCTTTTTAAAGGAAAAATTTTTTTTTTTTTTTTTTTTATTAAAGAAAAAAGCATATTTTTGTTAAAATTGTTTTGTTGATAAATATTTTCCTAAAAATTTTGCTCAATCAATATTTTCTGATAACTACTTATATTAATTTGGTTTTGGTGTCATAATTCATATTGAATACTATCTCAGACGTTATTATTAAACAATGCGTCATATTGTTGATATGATGATGGTTTCCAGCTGTCATTACCTACCTACCAATTTGGATGGAAGTGGGTAGTTTCTTTTTTAGGTTTTTTTTTTATTACATTTACAAAAAAAAAATATATGGAAAAATTCTAAATATGTACACACATTAGGTATGAGTGGTACTTTATACTTTATATTAAGGTAGGGGTGATATGGACAGTGTACGTACTATATTAGTCATCACTTTTCACTCTACTCAATATCAGCATTAATAGAATAAATAAAATTGTACTAATAATTATAATGATAATAATTATAAAAATAAAAAGAATTATACAGTCTTCCATATGGCATTTTATAACTTAAGAATAATTGGATTGTCAGACTTCAAACTGTTTGTAAAGGAGCGTCAACGTGCATTTACTGACTATTATACTCGGTACTATATAAAAAATGCATTAAAATACAATGTTTCTAAATGAAAAAAGTTTATTTGTGTCTTATATGTAATAACGTGTGTTCTATTTTACTCTAACGTTATGATTATGATCGTATTGCATTTATCAGTAGTCGATGAACATTTTCAATATTTGCTATCAAATTGTAAATATTTTTATAGGAAAAATAGAGAGCAAACGGAGAGAAGATAGGCTTTTAATTGATTACATAGTAATTTCATAAGATAAATATTAAATAATTAAAATAAATATCAATGAATTAGAATTTCAATATTTTAAAACTGATTATTTTTCTACATTTTGGCCTATAATTCGGCCATTACTTGAATATAAAAACACTGCCTTTTTTTTGTATAAAGTTGAATATTTTTTATCTAGACCATATTTAATTTCAATTTCCAAATAAATACGAACCAATGACCCCTTTCAGATCAAAATGCACATAAAACAATAATTTTTTGTAGATAAATAGTGTACTTGAGGGTTTTTATTGCCCCATATATCAACCGAACTAGAAATGAGCCTCACCCATTAGGAAAATTTTGTTAAAAAATTCAAAGAAATGTTTCTAAAGTAAAACCAGTATGTTTTTTTTTTAAATTTTAAATGGCAAACTATTATCAAAATAAATATTATATTAAATCATATTTTTTAATTGACAGCTATCAAAAAAAAGGACCTGTTCCTTCCGAATTATAAAATGAATACCAATTTATTATATATTTCTATTTCTTATTTATATTTATGCGTTTTTATTTATATATAAATTATTCTTTTACTTTAAAAAAAAAAACAAATAACATTATTTATGTTATATGAACAAAATTAGTCGTATATTCATTCAAGTAACACACCAAGTAAATGTCTCTTACGTAATTTTTTTATAATATTTTCAAAAAATTAAGTTCAATTCAAGGCACACTACTTAGTCGCAAAAAAAAACCCATAAAGTCTACTGTATATACAGATACATTGAAAAAATTTGTTTAAATTATAGACATGTGCAAGTGTAGTTAGTTTTTGTGATATTGGTGAGAGTCACAAATCTACTCAAACAAATTTACTTAAACAAAAGTAAATCTACTCAAAAGCCAAAAAAAAATAAGCTTTTAATTCAATATATTGTGGGAAAATTGTGACTAATTCTGGAAAGATTGTTTTCCATTTTTATACCAGTTGATTATGTAAATCTCGATAACGTAATTGTTTACCGAGTTCTCTTGATTTTCTAATCAGTAAGAGTTTTTTTTTTTTCTTTTTAGAAATTATCAATAAATTTAATAAGAAATTTAAAATGTTTTGTATTTTTTTTTTTTAATTAATTAATTAAACATTTGAACTTTTAACGGATAGATAATATTTAAATAAATAGAAAATTTTTAAATGATTATAAAAAAGTATTATTTTATAAATGGGGATGAATTCGGTACATTTTCAAACACAAAAAAAAGCTTATTTAGTTTTGGCACAATTTTTTGGTATAAAAACTATTTTAAATGGTTTTTTAATATAAAAATTATTTATTTCTTAAAAAATTATTAAAAACCCAAAAATGGTATAGTTTTTTTTGGCTGTGTGATGATGCCCTTTTTTTGGTGATAGTCATTAGAGAAATTTTCTGTAAAAAAAAAGAAAAAGGAATAAATGCATTAGAATTTTGGTTAATTAAAATTTGCTCTTAAATAAATTCATTTGAGGACATCAACACCCCCCTTCCCCTCTCCTTTCCTTTTAATTTACAAAATTATTATTATTTTATCTACAGTGGACTGGTGCTCTTAAAAAAAATATTTAATTAAATAATTTTAGATATTATTTTCTGTCAGAATAAATTGTTAATGAAAAAATTCTGGCATGTTCTTTTTGATTCCAACAAGAAAAATTAATCGTATTTTTTTACTAAGAATGGCAATACTGTGATAAGAATAAAAATTCCTGATATTGGCAATACTGAAAATTGTTCAAAAAAATAAAATTCCCATTATTTCTAATGCGATCGTGCATAATACACATTACAAGTACAAGGTCTGTTCAAAAAGTATCACGAATTTTGTGTTTTTTTTCAAAAGTTATTTATTTATTCAGGAATATCTATTTTATCCCCTTCAAAGCAATCCCCACTAGATATTTTACACTTGTGCCAACGTTTTCTCCAATCCTCGAAGCACTTTCTTGTGATCTTCTTCAATTCCTCCTTCGATGCCGTCTTTATCTCCTCAATCGTCCTTTCATGGCGCTCTTCAGTTTCGGGAATAAGAAACAGTTACAGGGGGCCAGATCTGGGGAATACGGTGGCTGCGGCATTATTAGTGTGTTGTTTTTGGCCAAAAATGGCAAAAGCCAATTTTTGTTCTTCCACAAATCCGGGTGTTTCTGGCGGATTGCTTTTGCGCAACTTGCGCATAACTTGCAGGTAATATTCTTTATTGACCGTTCTACCCTGTGGCAAAAACTTATGATGCACCACGCCCCTGCAATCAAAGAAAACTGTAAGTAAAACGTTCACATTTGACCGAACTTGGCGCTTTTTTCGATCTTTCAAATTAACTATATAGAAAAATTAATTATTTAATATTATTAAAAATTAATTTAAAAAGAAAAATCAATTCTCAATGAATAAAATTTTTAAAAATGAAGAAATTTTTTTTTCCTACATAAAATTTATAGTAAAAATAAAGAAAAAAATTACAAATTCATATTAAATATTGTAGCAAAAAAAAAAGAAAAAAATTACAAATACATAAATATATTTAAAAATGAACAAATATTACGTAAGTTAATGATTGCATAATGTCATATTTAATGTATTTTTGTGATATATAATGTGAATTGGAACATATCAAGATGACATTGAAATTATATAATTTCAGTTCAGTTTAAACTCGATCTTTGAATGAATTAATTAAATCTTAAGTAATTTAAATAAAATAAATCTTTTCAGTTTAATCGTTATTTGGCATTATAGTTTTTTTTTTTTTTTTTTATTATTTTTATATTGATCAATAATTAATCAAAGAAAAAATGAACTTTTTCGAATATAATTTTTATAGTTTAGTGAAAAAATTTTCTTGTACGTATATGAAAAAAGATTTTCCAAAAAAGAGTAGAAAATTTAAATGTGAATTTTCTCCTATACAAGTATGTATGGCTTTTTATGGCTTTACATTGAATATCTTTACAGAATATATATAATATAATATAAAAAGTCATTCAGTGCAAATTTTTCGTAACATTACTTGATTAGGGGCTGTAATAAATTATATCATTTCGACTAATGTGAATTATTATAGTGCTTCGTAATTATGCAATAATACTAATTCATCTTATATAGTGGTATTAATTCACTATATGCCCGAATATTTTATTTACAATGTTTTTATTAAAGACAGTCTATAAATAAAAGGATTAACGTATGATGTTATATACGAACAATAGCTTATAAAATTTTTTTTTTATATAAAAATAATTTTTATTTAATTGCACAATTTTCTTATTGAAGATAAATTTGTTTTATTGTATTCAAAATTTATTACACATACAATGTGGTTTAATTATCAAGTTTTTAATAGAGTTTAGATTTAAGTATTATCATAAGAGGTACATTAAAAAAATCTTCTTTATTTTCTTTGTCATTTTAGAGTCAATAAGAACATTTGGTTGGTAGTTTCCTTATATGACTTAATCTTGTATATTTATTAGGATTTATGGAAAAACATTTTTTAAAAAAACAATTCTTGTCGTTCTCTACTTTTTCTGTAATTTTTTTCAAATAAAGAATTTTTCTAGAATATATCTTAAAATAAGTTTTCATTAAAAAAATTAAATATTTCACAAAATTACAATAATAAAAAATAAAAATCAAACAAATTATACAAAATGTTATTGTGAGTTAATTTGAAAGCTCATAAAGCTCACTAATAAATATTCGGTTATCCATTTTATATACAGCTCTGTTATTTGACAGCTGTCAAAAATATATATTATTTTGGATGACAGTTGGTCAGTTTAAATTTGGTCATTTAATATTATAGGTTTATTAATAACTAAAAAAAAACCATAAAATATTTCTATAAAACTTGTAATTCTTTGTTAACCACCCACAATTTTGTAAACCTGTAACTCTAAAAAAACTCACAAGTGACTGTTAGGAAGCCATTATAACAACGAAAATTGACTGTCTGTTATGAATTTTGGTCATTGGTCCGAAATTTGTTCAGAAAAATAAAGAAGTACTAAGCGATATGGTCAGTTATGAGTTTTTAAACCTTTTTTAAGGAGTTTTCAGACCGAATTACAGCCTGAAATGTGCGAAAAAAATCATCAAAACCTATTTCAAAAGAATCTAGTCATGCAAAACGTCTTATGGTAATTATTTAAATAATATTATATAATAAAGTTTATGTAAATTTAATTAATAAAAAACTTAAATTTATTAATTTTTTTTTATTGAACTTTAACTTTCAAACTACAAATTGGATAACCTCTTTATAACCCTTTAATATTAAACCACCAAAAACAAATGAAAGAATTTATTTCAAAATAAAATACATAATATAATATCTTTAATATTTTTGACAAACTATTTATATTTTATATTGTTTCGTAATTGAAAATTTACTTACAAATACTAAAATATCAGACACCTGAGCTATTCCAATATTTACGATATGAAAATTGTTTTCACAACTTTTGTGCATTATAAAATCACATGAAAAAAAAATATCATGATTGAGTAGGTGGTTGATATTCGTCATATAATGCTAAGATACAGTCAGTATCTATTCTCTCTTTTTGCAGCGAAGATAAAAATATTGTACTGACTATGTAATCATTGCTTCTGTCACTGTTGATTTCTTCGCTTGCCGTAAAACGAATTTTCTTTGTTACATCACATTTGATAAATTATTCCACCGGCAAGTCAAAGGTACACACAAGGTACAACAAAAACCAAATCGCTGAAACAGTTGAAGCCATTAAAACGGAACCTCAACGAATACAGCTGTAATATGGCTGTTGGATTAGCGACAGATTTAAGCACAAGCAATATATCTTTGTAGATAGAGACCCAGAGTATCGACTACTTATTTTTTATAACATAGCCTACTACTATAGAGTGCAGAAGTTGTTACTCTTGATGAAATCGAGTTCGACAGTCAAAAGTAGCAGCCGAAATAGGTACCAAATTACGAATGCTGCCAGTAGACCAGTCACTGTATGAGCATACTATTGCTATTGTGCCTTATGCAATGTAACAACAGCAATAAGATCCGAAAATGTATAGTACAATACATAACACTCGTGACATAAACCATTACATCGAACAAAATATAAAAAAAGAAAAACGAAAATATAAACATCGGAGATATTTTTGTATGTAGATACATAAAAACTGTCGATAATAATGATAATAATAAAAACTGAACCGTTCACTACACTATATATGAGTATATTAAATACGAATAACGAAAAACGATCGATTTACGGTAAATAATGGCGGTGGGGGGGGGGGGTGGTAACCATACCACACCAAAAAAATTCACCATTTAACATAATGTAACATAACCAAAACGTAATGTAACACAGCGCTCCCGAACGCACTATACCATATTTGGCCTAACGCAGGGCAGTGTGCTGTAGCCTAGCGTGTACGTAACCGGCCATTTTTGATCACACCATTGATGTAATGTACACCTCCACGTAATCGTATAGTAGATATTTTTCTTGTTTTTTTTTCAATAGTTTTTAAATATATTTCCATAATTGGAACCAAAAAAAAAAAACAAATTTAAAGGAAATTTTTAAAATTTAATTCCGGACGATAATAGAAAAACTTTTTTATTTCAAGTTCGATTTATTAAAAAAAAAGCTTATGTTACCATCAGCTTTGCTTGAGCATGCATTTTTTTTTTTAAATTTTGTTTTATTTTTTGAACTTTATTCAACAAGTTTTAAGCTTTGGTTTGTAATTCGTTTTAAGCTTATAGATATATCGTATTACATGAGTAATATTCAAATAGAAATGGTAGAATTGTTGGTGGAAAATTACTATTGTCGAAAAAATGTATTTTTTTTTCGACCGAAGAAAACTTTTCAAGAATATAGATTGTTTTTACAAGGACATACCATAGTCTAAGATTAATTGAATTGGACAAATTAAAACAATCAAAAGGTTACATGAAAATAATATTTCTAAAGTTGGTACAAAGTATTTTGATTCTCTTTACGACTGTGTTTATGATTATTATCATCTTTCATGGTATTTTTCCATATCATATAAGATGGCATTACGACATTGTGAATTCTTTTTTACGATAAATTATTGTGTATGCAAACATTTCATATGTTTTATGTAATATTTAAGCTCAGGTACGAGTATACCATTGGTTAGGTCACAATTTTATGTACAATTTCCCTTTAATCCGATTTGGCTCGAGTAGAGACCATTTCATTTTCTAAGAGTTTTTTTTTACAAAAATGTACATTGAAAGTATTTGTTATAAAAAGGATATAAATTATAATAAATTTATCTTCTTTATGTTTCTATGAATAAATATAATAGAGAATAATTTATTCTTTTATAAAAATATCCTTAAAAATGTAAACCTTTTCATAAAAGTTTTATGTTACGTGTTGTTGTTGTGGAAATTTGTCGTTTCTCATCAAACATGATTATTGTATTATTTATTTATTGAATAAACAATTAAACTTTTAGAAAATTCAATTATCTCATTCACAACCAGAACCATAAACTGATTGGGTTTTAATTGAGAAAAATCGAAAAATGGTAAATTTACTTGTAAGTGGGTGGGCATTCCATAATTTTTAACCTAATATGTAAATTAGGTATTCAAATTAATCTTCAAGTTTTTAATTATTTTTCAGAAATAAATAAATGTTTTTTTTTTTTTAATTTTTGGTTAAATTTGCATTTTGTTTGAAAAAAAAACATTTTGGAAATAAAAAGTCATTAAAAATTCAATTTGATGACTCTTGAAACTTTAAAGTTTCTTTAAATTAAAACACTAAAATTAGATAGAATCTCTTCACTTATATGATCTGAAATGAAATTTTTCAATATTTAAATTATTAAAAAATTTTTAATATTATTAATTCAAAAAAATAATTTAGTGGAAGATTATTAGATGTTTGAATAATAAATAACAGAATAATCCATTTAATAGTTCTGAAAGTAAATTTCCGTCATTTGAAAATTAATACTTATAAATATTATTTATGATTAAGATTCCTTTAAATTAAAAAATGCCATATTAAAATAATATAAATATTTAAAAAAAATTATGATTCTTCTGTAGTCAAATTTTGATGGTTCAAGACCGTATTCAAATCAAAGTGTAAGAAAACTTGTGTCTTTTTAAAATATGTAATTTTTTTTTTACAAAATGGCAAAATTTATGCTATATAAAATAATAAAATTTTTATCAAAATCTTAATTAAAAATATGATTTATGTAAGTCTACTTTCCAAAGCACAAATTCGATAACCCTTTACCTTTTTTTCTAATCAAACAGTTTTTCTATCTAAACAAATATAATTTCTATCACTAACTGATTAAGTAATTAATTAATTATCAGAAAAATAATGAAAATCAATTTGAAAAAAAAAATACCATAAAAGCTTTAGTTTAATATTGTGTATACAATAATTTGCATATTCACGTTTTGCCAATGTCACGTTTTACTTTCGAAAACGATCGATAAGTAACCATAGAAATTTATTAGAGAAAAGAAATTTTGCAAACTTAAGCAATTTCATAAATAACAGCAAAAAAAAGGAAAAAGTCAATAGAAAATTTCCTATATAATCTTCAAAGGTTGCGCATATAATAACTATTAAATAAATGCTCATAATTCTACCCCTAAACAAGTGTATTTATTTTGTTTAAGGCTCTTCTTTTTCTAATTCTGCACTTTCAGATATTTTCTATTGAATATTTAGTCATAAGATATTTTCTAGTAAGTTTACATCTTTTTTATTGGCTCTTTCATACATATTTTAAAAGAAGAAAAAAATAAGCGACGTCGACTCTAATCCGTAGAGTTCAATCTATTTGGTAAAACCTTTTTCTGATAAATTTTTTATTTTGAAATATTCTTCAATAAAAATGTTCACTTGAATTTTTATGGTAAAATCGTCCAACATTATTTATTATAAGCTGGCTAGTCAGTCGATGGCATACACTATTAAGGAAAAAGTTTTCACAGAAATGTGAATAAAACAGAAAAGTTACGAATGCAATGTTTGGTGGTGCACTCACAAAGTATATAAAATGCACAAATTCATCCGATACGTCGAGTACATTGTAAATTATTATTTCCTAGCCATAAAACTACATATTTATACTGCTTCGACTTTGTTGTATTTGCTTATTTCTATACTGACAAATGTTTGACTATAAATATGCCACGAACTTTATTACACTAAAAGTGCATTTGCATATTTTTTTTGTGCCCTAACAAAGTCACATTTATGAGAATACGTATGGATTGGTTGGTATTTAGGGTGCAGACAGACGCTATGGAAAAGGATTTAAACGCACTTTACGATCTGTACTCATGGTAATTATTGTAAATTTTACAAATGCATTCAAAATTGCTGACGATGCTGATAGAGTTTTGCCTTTGGTAGAAAAAGTCAATAATTTACAACAATGAAAATTTATAATCTTGTAAAATGAAATTCCAAAAATATCTGCAAACAATTTGTGTTTTTTTTTGTCAGTGGGTGATTATTTTTGTTGTAAGTGTATTTTCTCTAAGAAATCAAAAGCATTTAAATTGCCACAAACCACTTTATTACGCAGTGAGCGTAACTCCATCTATGAATTTGTAGAAACAACCAAACATGCCCGACTCTGTTGGATGTTATTTAGACCAGATGATCAACTCTAAACATTTTTATTAAAATTTTTATCATTTTTTAAAGTTGGAAAAAAAATATACTCTAAAAGTCTAGACATGGAAGTACATTTATGTGTAATAGACTTACTTAATGGGAATTTTCAATAAAGTCTAATTTCCATAGAAAATTCTTCAAAGAATTTTTACTCCAAAATTAATGTTGGAAAATGATTTTCCTCACGCAAAATGAGATTATATTCATATTAACACGAACATCATTTTGATTTATGACATTTTCGTTTTATGAATTTTATTCTAACGAAATTTTTCCAAGTTGTTACTTCCAGTAAATAAATGGTCTATTCGTGATTATATTTTTTTTTTACTTTAACTAACACTCATAATATTTTACATATATATGTGTGATGAAATAAATGATTATTGTATGGAACGTTGGTGGAGTGACAAAAAGGTAGGGGGGTGGGGGTTGTTTGGTAAAATAGGTTTGAATTTTTACAATAAAAATTTAAATAGTTTTTATAAAAACAAAAATTCAATTCTTTCGAAAAGTGAAAATTTTTTTTTCGGTTAAACTTTATTTTTATAAAATAATTGTTATGTTGGACATTGATGGAGTGATAGTGAGGGGGGAGAAGAGAGGTAAAATAAGTTTGAATTTTTACAATAAAAATTTAAATAATTTTATATAAAGAAAAAAATCAATTCTTTTGAAAAGTGAACATTTTATTTGGTCAAACTTTATTTTTCAACATGCTATCCTTAATAATTAATGTATATTTTTAATGTGACTTTATAATAAATTGAATAAACTATTTAGAATGGTGACCCATTTATTTACTATATTACAAAAGAATATATGAATTTTATTAGAAAATGTTCTAATAGAGAATTTTTATTCTAGTACAATATTGTTTTGTAGACAGTAAGTAATATTTACATATCGTATTTTAGATATTATCGTTATACGTAAACATTAAGTTAATATATTTATGATATGAGAAAAAAAAATATTAACAATTATTATAGTACATTAAAAATTCGAAATAGAATTTTATTACAACAAATGACCGGAAAAATGGTCTCAAGCACTTAAACGAGTGAAAGCTTTTTTTGTTATACTTGGGGTAGTCTGTAGTTGTCGCCAAATAGGTTGATTTGTCATAGTGTTAAAAATTTACATTTTATCTATAAAAAAAATGATATTAAAAAATATTCATAAAAAATTAACTTTTTAATATTCAAACAATTTCTTTCTGATCAAACGTACAAAACCAATAAAAAGGGTAACTGTTATACAACATATAATATTGAAAATATTTTTTTTTATAAAAATGAATTATTTTTCTTATAAAATATTATTTAGGTTATGTTTTTTTTTTGTTTTTTAAAAAAAAAGTCATCAAAAGCTTTTCCATCCCTTAAATGCGTAAAAAAGTTATTCTTTTATATTTAAAAAAAAAAACAAATGAATTTAATGAATTTTAATTGATTGCATTTATTTGATAAAATTTTTGATAATAAATGAAAATTTATAGAACTTTTATAAAAAAGCTTTGTTGAAGAGCACACTTGGTAGGGAGATGCGGTATTTTCTTTCACCTTGATCCAGTTTGGTTGCAAATAATTGTCATGTCCAGTCGAATTGCATTCTCTTGTGATACGAAACGTAAACATTTTCGATTGGCATGAATTTGTGAAATTGATTGTAATTAACCTAAATTCTGGATGGAGAATATTTGCAAGTTTTTGTCTGAATTGTGCATTTGTTAAATTGTATTCTGTTGACTATTGTCACTATTTGCTTAAAGTAGGGGAATAAATTTCACATAAAATAGATTATGTGGGAAAGCAGATTTAATTACTATCACTTGAATAAAAAAAGAAATCTTAAGCAAAATAGTTTATTAAAGAATTTTTTTTATTGTGAATGACTAATCAACAATTTGTGAATGACTAATCAACAAACTTTGTTGAATTAAACGTAACCTATTTGAGGATATCATAATCCTTCTAGAAATTACCACTATTAGCCTAATAAATAAATGATAATTGGATGTAATTAATGTTTTAGGAATTTTATAGAAACAAAATTTCTTTATTGAGCAAAATTTGAAAATAGACTTACAACCCAAAAAAAAAAAAAAAAAAATAAATAAGGTTAATTTTATTTATCAAATATTTCAGCAAATAGACCTAATGTTGAACATAAATTTGCTTAGTTAATACTTTGTTTGACAAATCAAGGCTCATAATAAATTCGAATGAAAATTTGTTCTCTCGAATATTTTTCGTATTATTTCTCAGATTTCTTTTTATAGATTGTTTAAAAAAAACCGCCTTTATGGCGAGATACATTTATTTAATTACCTATAAAACCGAGAGAAAAAAAATAGAATTTTCATTCTGAATTAAATTAGATATAAATTTGTTGGGAAAAATGCAATTTTCCTCTTTGCTTAAAATATAAATTTTAAAAAAGCCCATAGGTATCTATTTTGTGGTTTAGAAAGTAGAGCTTTTTTATTTGACAGCTGTCAAACATATTTAATTTTTATTTGAACTGAGGTTTGCCATTTTATAATAAAGAACAATTACAATATTTGCGACTCTAATACTCACATAAATGACCGTGAAGAAGGACTATCTGGCCCGTAATTTTTTGAAAATGAAAAAGGAGACACCGTTACTATCGAGTTTTTACAAAAACCCGACAAAAATTTAACTTTATTGTGTTAATGTCAAATTGCGTCCAAGTTTGTACGGCTTAAAAAAAAATGGTTTTTACGCAAACAATTCTTCGGAAAAAAAAACCACCCGCCAAATAATTGAAGGATGCTATGTTTTAGGCAGGTTTAAGTAATATTTAAAAAAATCTAAAATCATCGAAATCTCAACTTTTTATTACATTTTATTTTATGTTAACTTATCAAAGTGTAAATTGATTAATCCTTTTATAGGTAATTGAATGATCGTCCTTTATTGAACTATTGATGAAAACAAAAAAAACTCCATCAAATTTAATACTTAATTTTTCATGTGAGACAGAAAGTCTTAACAAAAATACAATTTCCTTGGACTTGTTCTTATCTTGATGTGGGTGCATCGAATAGAATGACAATTTCGCTATTAATTATGGGGCAGATAACTTTTGTGGAGATTTTCAAGCGTACAGCAGTAAAAGTATTGTCTTACCATTTAGTAATGGGGGTTGGTATAAATTTCAACAAAAAGGACAAAATTGAACTCAAACCCGCATATTATTTCAGACGACAGGATAATTTCCAGCCCTGCCATTATGTCTGGCCAAATAGTGCAAAAAAAAAATAAAAACCACCACTCAGTTCTGATTCTATCTGGGACATGCGGCCCAAGCAGGACTATGAACAATACAACGAAGCATTTATCATGTTTTCATTCCCATAACGTGATTAAAATTTACATGCAATGAAGTTGGTCACTTACTCTATTCCTGGGTATATACTGTTGTAAATTATCCTTAACAAAGGAAACCACAAAGGAAAGAGCATTGTGACTATTAGCGATTGTAATTTATTTCGTCCTTTTTGCTCATTGTATTTTATTTTATTTCCATTTTATATCCTTATTGCTGGCAAAAACCATTGACAACCATAATGAAAACTCCTAAAACACCTTTATTTCGAAAATATCCTTTGTACTATTAACGCATAAGATTGGAAAGTTTGAATAATAAGTACACTCTCCAAATTTTATTCACATTTTCCGATTTGATTTCTTATATAAAATAAGTGGTTGGAGTGAGGAGAGAAAAGTGTACTTGGTGAGTTTGAGGGTAGTTTAGATTGTGTGAAAGAAAGTATAACGACGGTCTGGTCTGGTCTGGTCTGTCTTATCGAAAATTGCTTCAACTTGTTGCCGACCAAAACGGAATCGATTTTGTTTTTCTTCGTTTGACGCAATTTATGATCATAAATTTCCATATTGCCATGAACTTGGGCAAAATTCAAACGCCCCACACTCAATAAATATTTCTTCTATAAATATAACCAGAGAATATATCGATTTCTTTTTTTTTTCGTTTTTATTCCATTACGTTTTTTTCTACTCTGAAATTATACTCGCGTCATAAGAAAGGTAAATAAATAAATATATTGCTTTTTAATTAAGATAAATATACAATCGAATAGTTGGAAAATGTTTCTTTATAAGAAAAACTATTTATTAAAGATTTTGGACAAAATTATAAGAAAAATCGAATTTTTGAAAATTTTTCCACAAGAAAACCAAAAGTTTTGAAAATAAGAAATTTTTGGTAATTAGTTTTATAGAAAATTTTAGTCTGCAAATATTTTTTTAAGTAAAATAGTTAAATTTTGTTGGCAGTTGTTTTGATTCTATTTATTTTTAATATAATCTTAACTAAAATCTGTCCATTTCGTTCTATTGATTATTTTTACAATTTTTTATCTTATACTTTTATAGATTTTTTATTGACTGACAATACCACCAATATTCCAAGTGTAACAAACTTAAATAAAAATCAATTAGTATATTAAGGTCAAGTGGAACGCATAAGAAATTGTATAAGAGCTAAAAATACTTTGATCTACTAGAATCAACAAAAGAATAAAGAAATTATATAAAAGCTGTGACTGAAAAATCTCTAGAAATCTATCTAAAATAAATAAGATACAAATTGTTGAAAAGTCATTTTTAATTATTGATTATTTATTAATGGGACAATTTGTAAAATCTGAATTCTGTTCTTACATTGCAACAAGTTCAATTGATCAATCTATAATCGATATCTTTTCGATTTAATTTTATCTTTCTTTTACTGTTAAATAATTATTTTGCATCTATTTTTAGATATATTTATTATTATTATTATTGGTTTTTTTTTCTCTAAGAAGTAGATTTTTTTTTCATATAAACTTAAACTTTTAAATTTTTGTCTTTAATTTGAATAGTTTTTCCATTGAAAAATTTTAACTTTTTAGTAAAAAATTTGCTTTTGGAAAACTTTTTCAATATTGACTAGTATTAATTACATTTGAAATTAACTTTAGAGAAAGCTCACTAATAGTTTTGCATTTATGAATCTGGATTTATTCGGTTTATCATAGAAGATAGGATTGGCAAAGTTTTCTACTTTTGCATCTACACGTATTATTGACCTAGAAAATCTAAACTAGACGCCATTTATGTGCTTTCAAATGTAGTTAAATTCTAAAATAATTTCCTTGATAGTAACTAGCTACCATTCGTAAACGAGAACAACATGAGTGCTTTCCAAAAAGTATGTCAAAGTCGTTCGATTTAATATGAATTTTTATAGTGAAATCCTTAAAAAAAATAAGCTTTCTGATAGTACGAATAAAAATGAGCAAAAATGCTTAAAAAATTTCCAGTTTAAAATATAATTTTAAAAAAGAAAAAAAAAAGTTTTAAGACCACAAAATAAATTCTTGAGATTTTTTTGCGCAATTATTTTTTTTTTTTTTTTGCAGTTAAATCAAATTATTTTTATTCCTTGGTAAAAAAAATTTTGTTAAAGTTTTCTCAAAATTACTCTAGATAAATTTGTATAATGTATGTACATAGATAAATATTTGGGGATAAACTGTTGCCATATTATATAATTGATTGATTTTTTTTTGCTCGCCCAGAGCTTTTTAGCCAACCCCATGTAGGTAAAAAGGTGGCGGCTAATGTGTTGGAATTTATTTGCAATTTTTATTATTTTTCGACATTTTCAAAACAGTTTTTTTTATGCAATGCACAAATACCGAACAAATTATCATAGAACAAGAGTATGCGGTTTTGGCCAGCACTATTTCAAGGATGGAGATTTATTCAAAATTATTCGATAAAATTGAATGGAAATTTTGTTTATTTGGAAACATGAGCATATGGTCAGCCGATGGTCTATGGTGAAATGTCTTCCAATTAGTTTGTGGTGTAATAACAATCAATCAATATTTGGTTTTTTTTTATTTCATCATTTTATCTTGTAAATGGTTGCGAACAAGCTTTTGTGGTTAAATTGATTTAAATTGAATTTTTATTAATAATTAAATATATTAATTTAAATGAAATATGCAAAAATTATAATTTTAATATATTAAAAGGAGAAGTTTAAAAAAATTTCTCAAGTAAAAAAATTTCATTAGTAAAAAAATGTTTGATTTCGATTAGAAAATTTGTTTGATTTCAATTAGAAAAAAAGGAGAAGAATGTTTACCAGCATTTTTTTTCCATAGAGTTTGTAAATTAAATTACTCCGTAAATAAATCTGTAGCTTGTTTGCAACATTGCACTTTGCATTTGTTCAATGTAAGGTAAATTTTCCAATTAACACCACCACAATTTCTATAGGTTCTGTTTACCTATTAACCGCCAGTAATCATTGACTTAATTTCGTGAATTACGACAATATGAACAGTACGTTCTCCATCAATAAACAGAAACTACCCGCCGTAGAAATTGCAATTGCTGTGGACGAATCTGGTGTATGCATTTTTTATGCAATTGAAACTTGGTAATCTCAAGCAATTATGGTTAGTCCAATAATGGTCATTTCGATTGACTATGGACCAATGTTGCAATTGAAACCTGGTAGTTTATCGATGGATACACAATCGGTATTGCATGTGGAATTGGTAAACGTTCCACAAATCTCGATGCAATTGTTAATATTTCTCCTATTGCAACTTAAACTATTAAATAATATTTTATGATGAAATAATTCACTTCAACTATAAAATCAATTATAAATATAAAATGCTACATATTAGTTTAAAAGCTTTTATTTATTGTTGCTGCAATAAATACAAGTGAAGGCGAAATTTATAAATACTTTTCTAAATAAAAAAAGATTATCCAATTTAGGATTTGGGAAAGAAAACTTTATGAAGCATATTTTTAATTTAGATTTTAATTAAATTTTTATTTTATCATATTATCTAAATCCTGCCATTATACGTTGAATATAATTTTTTACAGAACTTAATATACCTTTTCCCTAACAAATACTACAATATCTTGACTAACCTCAAAATGAATAATCCAGTATTAAAATATTAGCCTAAAAAGTGCATTGAATTGCATCACAATTGCAGATATCATAAATCATTTTATTCACCTTTAAAAACGACTGAAAAATAAAAACTGAAAAGTGCAGTTGTGTAAAAATAAATATTTCGCTGTGAGCAGTTCTTTGGTTTTTTGTAAATTATAATAAAACTTAAATTTAAAAAAAAAAAAACCTTAAAAAAATGAATAAATTTATTAGAAAATTTTTATTATAAACTATCACGAGAAGCACGAATATTTTTGAATTAATTGTATAATAAATAAAGATTTTTTTTTTATAAAAAAAAAACAGGGTTAATTGCAAAAAAAAATGAAGGATTTTAATTTTATGAAATTTCTAGTTGAATTAAAATAAATATGTTGTGGGGTTCAGTTGGTAACCTTTGGGTTGCCATAGAGTTTTTAGATATAAAATCCCCTGTCACAATATCTGAATTTGTCTAAATAATAATTTTTGACTATATTTTATTTTTAAAAAAAATATACCAAAAAAAAAATTTATTATAAAATCGCGCTACAAATATTTTCAAATAAACCCGTTTATTTATCAATGCGAAATTTTCTCAACAAAGTCCATAGCGTATATGTGCACACCTATTTATTAGGTAAGGTATAAAAAATTTATATAAATTTATGTGACCTAATTTTTGTTTTCTTTTTATTTTTTCTATTTTTTTTAAATCTACATTTCCAAAAATGTATGTAATTTAATTTTTCTTTTATATCATAAATTATGTAGCTAACCATATTCCGAGTATATACACTCGATGCTGGTAAATATGAAGTAATTAAGCTCGAATAAAGTTTAGTAACAAAAATGAAGCAAGCGATGTCGTGCTGCGACTGCAACTTATTCGGAGCGCCAAGAGATTGGGCAACTCTCTGTTTATGGTAAAACGGGGCATAATCTTAACCATTTCAGAAATGATCTCCTTAAAGAAACATTTTTCAATATTGCACAATTTCACATCTCACGATACGATACGAAAAATTATGATCTTGCAATTGTTGCATAATTGATTCATTCGATTTGGCGTAACAGGGCCCCACCGTTGTTTATGGCAAGAGGCTTGTCTGTGACTGTTCCACCGTCGCGTCAACAGTGAGACCTACTTTACAGCCCAAAACCAAGTACGAATAGACACACGCTACCTACCTACCTATCTACCTACCACTAGCTGGGGAGATCTACTCTATATGATTTCGAACTCGTTTTTCACAATCCTTCCAGTGTACTTAATACGAGTATTATTGTATGGAAGTGTCGAAATCATACAATTGTTAATTTAAATTACATAAAATTAATGACTTTAAAATTAATTCTCATTGAAGAAAAATTAAAATATCATAACTATCAGTAGAATTTAGTTATGCAAAAAAAAAACACAGAATCTCCCAAAATTAAAATATAAAAATTGTTAAACGCTGAATATAAAAGATTATTCAATTTGCGTTTCGGAAAGAAACATAAAAAAAGATAAACTTTTATAAAGTAATTTGATAAAATTTTTGATTTTATAATATGTCTTAAACTTTGCCATTTAATTTAAAATTATTAAAAAAATTTTTACAAATTACAATCCTGGTTGAACTAATTTTTTTAACAACTTTTTTCATACATTTCGGGTTATAATTCGGATATAATTTGACAAATCTTAATTTTTAAATGCACTTAAAAATATAATATGGCATACTTTAAACTAACCAAAGACTTTATTAAATATTATATTTGTATTAAAAACTGTATTATACTTTCCGAATCACTGAATGGATAATCCTGTTGTTTTGATAAAACCAAATTTTTTTAGCTATCTTAAAAATAATATTGGTAATTTTTTTCAAAGGAATTATAAGGAGTTTACTGGAAAAAATTATTCCTGTAAAATATTTTACAATTTATTTATTTGTACAATAATTTGGTCAAATTGCAAAAAAAAATATATCAGAAAATTTGTTGAATTTTAATAAAATGAAATCTTTTTCAATAATAATCTTATACAATAGAAGCTTTAGTTTTGTCCTAAAAAAGAGAGACTAGCATCTCTTTTTTAAAATAGGGAATCAACATTGTCCTATTTGAATGTATAATCAATCAAAGCTATTTGAAATGGCTTTGAAATAGCGTCCATTTATATAGAATTTATTGGTAAACTAGGACGAATAATTCCTTTGAGGGTGTTCACTTACAGTGGAATCGATTATAATTCATCTGCAAAATTTGTAGTGTTGTATTTTGCATAGAACGATGAATGCAGTATCAATGATGATAAATGGAACCCAATAAGATGATGATTTTTATGGCAATATCAGAAATGGCTTGTATGCATATTTGCCTCCCTATCGGAATGTCCAATATTCAATGTATTGATCTAAATTGAATGTGTTCTGCTAGTAAAATTGCATTGCATAAAGCTCCTTCTGCCACTATACACAAGCAGATATTAAAGTTTCATCAAAGCTATTAGAAATGATGTCAAAAAGGATTTAGTAATGCCTTATGGCTTATAACAAATATGTCTAAAGAACAAAATTTCAATTGAATAAATAAATCCTTTGGAAGGTCTGTATTTTTTAGTTCTTCTTGTTCCTATATGAAATCTAGTTTATAAAATTTTACTCAATTTGTGCTTTGGAAAGTTAAATTAAAAAAAAATACATTTAAAACTAAAGTTTTGATTTACTAATTCTTTTATAATATTTCTTTGATCTTGCCATTATTCAGGAAATATAAATTTCTTCAAATGCCTGAAATTAGACTTTTTACAAGACTCGATACTTTTGAGGTAATTTGTCAAGTTCAACGTCGTCAAATGTCACGATCTTGGAGGCAACTTGACACCATAAAATCTCAACATTTGGCGTAATTTTTACACAATAAAGCCAAAAGTGGATTTTTTGTCTAGTGTTGATTGAAATCTTCAAGTTCAGGTAAAAAAAAAGTCGGTTATCAGACGGCCATAGTGCTCAGAATGGACGGTAACGGCGTCTCCTTCTTTTTTATCAAGGAAATACGGGTCAATAACATTTTCACACCGAAATTCACACCAGCCAGTATGTTTTTTGCAGATACAATGAGTTCTACACTGTCACTTGTGGGTTTTCAGAGCCGCGGGTTAACATAATTTTACTTATTGAGGTATTCAAAAATGAGCCTCATCCACCCCTTTTGTAGATAGTTTCTTAGAATTTTATTGCATCGTAAGTTCTTTTTTTGAAACAATTTTAAAAATTAATTCTTAAATTATTGTTCAATTTAAATTCCAAGAAAAATATTATTTTTTTTTTTTTAAATTAAGGCAAATGGAAAATTATTATTTATAAATCATTTGAAAAATTCCCCCAAAATAATTCATTATTTTGCTTATGTTCATCTCTCACTATAATAATTTATAAAAGAAAAATGTTTAATTTAAAAAAATTTTAAATTATATTATTTGTAATTTCATAATTTTTGATTGAAATTTATTGGGTTTCCGTTTTGAATTTAAAAACCGAATTTATCATCGAAAGCTGTGACGCAGACAATATTTTATTAGATTTGAAAAGCTTTGCTTTTGATTGTCATTGTCGAAAGTGGAAGATTTATTCAAGTTTCTGAGAAGCAAATTTACGAGTAGCTGAAAGCTGCACGTAAACATATTTCAAAGCTTATTTATAAGTATTTCATCTCCATCATGTGTATTTTTTTTTTTTCCAACCATTAGTAGCAGTGCATCTTTTTTCCCAAGTCTAAATAAATTGTTCAATTTAGAAATTTTATCATCTAATTACGTTAGGAGTTAAAAACATTATTGTAAAAGTTCAATTAACCTCAACGTTCATACTTAACTGTATGTGCATAGCCGTGACCTTTTTAGGACTGTCTGAAAAATGTATGATTTTAATTAAATTCTACCCTTGAAAATATGGAAACACCCTCCCTTGATATGAAATTTTATTGAAAACTTTGGATAATCTCATTTTTGGTTAGAAATTTAGTCGATAAAAAAAAATTCTAATTCGTCCCTTTCCATTCAAATCGAATTTATATTTTATTATAAATTTTTAATAGAAAAGTTTCTTGGGAAAATAAAATGAATGAAAATGTTTTAAAAGCTTTTGATTGACTTACTTTGTTTAAGGTTCTTCGAGAAGAATTTGACAAAAATGCCTTAGATTTTTTTCTAACATTGAAAAAATATTGAGGATAGATACTCAATATTATTATTGATTTTATGACTAATAATAAATTGGAAGTTATTTATTATTTGCTAGGAAATTTATGTTCAAAGAATTTATTATATAGAAAAAGGTTGGAAATTTTTATTAAAAGAATTATTTTGGAACTTTTTTGTAAGCTTTACTTCACTATAAGAAAAGAAGATTTTTTTTTTCATATGCTTAAAACGGTATATAAGAATTGATTGAGATAAATTATTTGTAAAAATTTTATTTGCTTTATTTTTTCAGTATAAAAAGATATAAATTTAAAAAACAAAAAAATTTTAAGAAAATAAAAATTTTTTTTTATTAAAATGCGAGTATTTTTTGTGTGAATATGCGTCCCTAAAAAAAACCACTTTTTAAAAGTATAAAATAACAGTTCAATTAAGCTAAACAAAGTAAAAAGGGGAATAATATTTTAAATTAAAAACCATTTACCCTTAAAATGAAATTCTTTTATTTTTTAAGCAAAAAGTTTATTCAAATTTAAATAAAAACTCTTATCTGAATTAATTTTAATTTGTAAGAACAAAAAGGTAACTTAGCAATTTTTTTGTCAAAGCTTTTTAATATTCTAGACATTATCTTAAATTTATTTCCATAAAAGGTAATTTTCATTATAACTGAACTGCTTTTTTTGTTGTTGTTACACATAGTTATACCTGATAAAAGCAAAGCAATTCTTCCAATGTTTAAGGGTTGAATATTTTGTAGTTAATCGAAAAAGTAGACTAGAATTCCACTTTGAGTGCAAAAAACTCATACAAATTAAAATTGTTTTAAGAAAATTCTATGAATATCTTATGGAATATAATTAATTTTTAGTTAAGAAAACAATTTTCAAATTAATACATTTTCTTATCTCTCTATGCCATTATGAGAAATACATTTTTTTTTTAAATCTTTTATAAAAAACAATTGAACAAATATGGTAAAAATGTTATTTTTTAAATAAATGGAAAATTATTATCATCATACCAACGCGAATATATTGTTTCGTAAAATATTGTATGCGGTTAAGAAACGTGTATCCTACTCGTATTTAGTAAATGTTTAATAAATTTTTGTAAATATTTTAACAACTCTAACATAAAGGATTGACACGTGCCCAATAATTTGAAACATTTTAATAGATAATGACGTCTTATACGCCTCTCCATAATGCATTTACCAATAATATTCAATACGTATTACTTGTTTTTAGCTTTTTATAGTTAACATAAGAAAATGAGTTTTTTTTTTGGTACAAATTATTGAGCTTATAATGAAAAATTGCAATTGACAGATTCAATCTTGCTGCATATTGTTTATGGACACTATTTTTTTTTAATAAAAAAATTATGGTAAACAATTTTTACATAGACAAATGATATTTTAAGAAATTTTATAAAAAACTACTTTCATTAAATTTGATATAAAAAATTGCTTTTCGATGAAAAATTAATTTTAAGATAACATATAAAAAAATAAATTCTTTGATCACATCCCCTTCGAAATCGTGCTATACTTAAAGGATCTTTTTTTAAAAAAAATCTATTATAAATAATTCTCAATTCACAATCAAAGAAGAATTATTGAGAGTCCTTGAATTTCTCCTTGAATATTTTTCGCCTATTTCCAAATTGGAATCGTGGTAATATCAAAGTTCATAAATTTTCATGACGATTAGCTTTGAAATTTTTAAGTGAAAATGATTTTAATAATAACCAATAGAACCTTATTCACGTATCCTTTTAATCATAACTGAAAACTGAATCCTTGTCATTTGCAATTTCCTTTAATATGAATATGCATATACTTTTTCTTTTTGTTAAATTTTTTTTAAAAACCATTTTTTGTTTATGTTCCGCTCAAAATTCATGAAAGCATAAAGCAAAGGATATTATTTGTTTATGTATCGACTTTCTTTTACGTTTATGTGATTCCATTTCCGAGAATACAAATATAAACTTTTCTCGATTATTTACATGTTAAATAATCCGTAGAAAGAAACGAACACCCCCAACGACATTGATTGAATGTTGTTCCATATCATGTTTTATGCTTTTCGATAGATTCTTTTTGATTATTATACGAGATAAGTGGATTCTTTTATGATATACAATTGGTTGTTCTGCAAATATATGTATATATGTGTACATAGAAGAGTATTAAAGTATCGTCACGTTATATTCAACATATTTTTATTTATTTTTATTTTTTTTTACTGGATAAATCTATCAGCTAGAACACATCTGGTTTTAGGACATTAAACAAGCAAATTTATGTGTTCAATCAAATTACACATTATTGATTTCATAAAATATTAGCTTTCCGGTCTCTAAAATATATTTAAGTTCACTTGTGAATTGGATTAGCAAGTTCATTGGATATAAATTAGTCGGATTGATTATTGGATATCTACAAAATAAGGATCTACAAATTAGCTTGAACTGGAGTATAAGAAAATATCAAAGAAAATCATATAGTATCGTTGACAATTAATTTGAATTATTAACTTTTAATGTTTACTTCGAAAAAGCTCTTG
This sequence comes from Atherix ibis, assembly GCA_958298945.1. NCBI lineage: Eukaryota > Metazoa > Arthropoda > Insecta > Diptera > Athericidae > Atherix > Atherix ibis. The sequence continues at coordinate 102,544,427 of OY282606.1, read as the reverse complement.
ATTTCACATGATTATTAGGCTTTATCCAGTTTGTGATTTGGAAAATACAGTTTTATCAGTTGACAACTGTCAAAATTTTTGTGTCAATCAAGGCAAGCATTTCGTTTAGCCTAAAGTTTTAGGTCTATTTTATATAATGAATTATTCAGCTATAGAAGATGCTCCAAATGGATGCTGGAACAATAAGCTTTAGATACTGGCTATTAAAAAAAATTCTTGGGGGTTATTATTTGCTCAGTGGATATGTCAATAAGCAAAACAGTTGTGTATGGTACACTGAAAACCTACAAAACCGCTAGACTTTTTTTTTATGATATATGAAACTATATATAAAAAAATCATTAATTATTATCCAAAAACTGAATGGCAATATTTAAATAATATAATTAGTTTATATATTTTATTAAAATATGATTTTTAATTATGTTTCTTTAAATGTACTTTCCTCAGCATAAACTGGATAATTCTTATATACAATATATGGCTTTGACAACTAATTTAATTTATTACAAAAAACTTCCTGATTGTTCATACAGTAAATTTTTAAAATCATTTTTTAATACCAATATATTCCCTTAAGGATAATAAGATACAATCAAATTTTTCAAATTTAGATAAAAACTGAATAATGAGAACGTTAGAAATTTCTATAATACAAATTGGAGATGTAAATAATAAAAGTTTGTCCCAATTTCGAATTTAATAAATCAACTTGGTAAAAAATTCCTTCATTGCCAAAACTACAGCATTTGTTGCCGATATTAAATTTTTCAGTTCTAATTAGCTTCATTCAAGTATGTATGTATGCATAAAAACGTTTAAATGTATTCTCTTATCCTAAATATTATATAGAAAATAATCAAAAAATAAACTAAACCTAAAACTGAATTGGGAAAACGGAGGCAATTTCAAAGGAAAAATCAGGATAGAGAGTCGACCATTGAAATTGGTCTTGAATTATTGTATTTCTAACTCAAACTTTATGGTCCTTGGGGCTTGGCTATACTTCAAGTTTTTGTCCTATCATATAACAATGCTCAAACTATTTGTAATCTAGAATATGTTTATTGTTACATTTTAATATAAATTAAGGATTTTGTCTATTGTAATTTTAAAAGTTCGATTAAAAATCGAAAAACTTTTCATGAACATAATGACCAAAAAGAACATTTTTCTTCTATCGAAATTTTGTAATTAATTCTAAACTTAAATGTACTATTTTTTCTGCCATATTTTATAAATCAATAATGTTTCGAAAAATTATAATAACAATGAAAAAAAAATTATATATAAATATTTCTGCACTTAAGATTGCGCCCAACACCGTACGTACATTCTTGCAATTAAAAGAGTTATCCATATTGTGCTTCGAAAAGTAAAAATTCATAAAAAATATTTTTAATTTAGATTTTGATTAAATATTAATTTTATTACGTATATATTGGTTAAAATATGACAAAATTATTCAATTGTCTATTCTGATCCTTTTGATGTCATTTTGGTTGACTTTTTTTTACACTTCGGTCTGTAAATCGGTCATTACTTAACGGAGGTTGGTTTTTAAATAGTATCATGTTTAAATATTTTTTTTAAATATGCCATAAACTATAAAAAGTGATAATTTTATTACTGGTCATATGTGTTTGACAGCTGTCAAATGTGAGGGTTGTACTTTCCGTACCACATAATGAATAAAGTGACAAACCAAAGCTCTTACCAATTAATCATTTGTTGTTGTATATCTCTCTTCCTCTTTTATTACTTCATTAATCATTTAAGATAGATTCTTATAATATAGATATTAGGGGGGAAAAAAACTTATAAAATTAAGTATGCATCAATATTTTAGGAGCATTGAACTCAAAACTCTTGTTCCAATGCCACCGGATACACAAATTTATTAAGCTTTATGTTGTTATTGTTGAAATTTTTTTTTCTTCCTGTTGCGGTTGTTGTTGATTGTTGTTTATTAAAGTTGCGAAAAAGGTGCTTTTTATTGTAGACGAATTGGAGAAGTCTACAGCCAATATGCCGTCGCGTCGTACACTATTAGTTTTGTAACTTGATGGGGCAGAAAAACGAACACTGGGGTATGGGGAGTATAAAACAAGATAGTGTAATCAGAACCAATAAAGTAATAATACAACAATGAGGAGCAAAAAAAACAATAGAAATAATGCGGTTTAGTAACATAAACAATAATCGTACATGAATAAAAAAGCCAAGAAACCTCAACGAAAAAGTTTCATATTATTTTGTTGATGACAATCCCCAACTACAAAGAAAAAGTCGTGATTGATAAGCTTAGAAACAAAGACATCACTTATAGCTTTTTCTGAATATGTAATTTTAGAATGGATCTGAAAATTTATAAATTTATGTTTTGGGAATGAGAATCAGTAAAAGTACCACCAAATCGTACTATTTGATTTCCAGTTAGAGATCTTGACGAATCCTTGGAATGTATTTTTCTCTAAAAGCCCCCAATAGCTTCACAACTTAAAATATAAAAAAAATATATATGCTAGAATTGAGACAAGAATAAAAAGTAATTGTTCAGATCATAATTAATTTTTTTTTATTGACTTTACGTAACAAAATAGTATAAAAAGAGAGAAGCTCCTCCAAGTTGTCAGTCATTAATCCACATTTAGAAAAAAAATTCACTAATTATCTTAGAAGAATTTCAGCAACAAACTCTTTGGCGTCCATAAAAGGGGGGGGGGGTCTTTGGTAGACAATGGATTGTCGGTAAGTGTGGGTCGGCGACAAAAATTGACCCTGGTAACACGCATCGTATCCATCTCAAAGCCGATACGGATGACAACGGACGACGCGCGTTTTGAGTTCATGGCTACTTTTATTGTCGTTGCCTTACAGCTGCGCCACTATTATGTGCGATGCGTCGTATATAAAAAGAGGTCATCCACCCTCACTCAATCATTCAAAGGCTTAATAATATAAAAAGCACGCCATCACGTACATACACGCAGTAATACTTTACAAAGAGACGTACACTAAGCAGTAAAGTCGTGACATAAAATGAGAAGGAAAAACCCCGAATAATGAGAGGAAATTGTGAATTCGGTTGGGGAAATTGTTTTTTTCGTTAGTTTCGACAGAGTAACAAAGAGAAAAAATGGAATTCTCTTTATTGACTCCATCGATATGCCTCTCTCAATGCTATCATCTCTCAGCTTGACGTCGCTGGGGCCTATACTCGCAACAACCAACACTCAGAATGTGAAGAACATTTTTGGCGACGCAACCTGTGCGCCCCACCAACACACAAGCTTCAAAACAAATGAAAAATTTCCCCAATCTTGCTCGGGTATTTTTGTGTATGTAACATGTCCGCAGCACTTCTCTTAATAAAAGCTTACAAAGAGCGTTCACAGCACATGTGCTCGATGTGGTTAATTTGCACAGAATTGAAAACTTTTTCTAGCAAATTTATTAGTGCGCCTAAATGAGAAGTTTTCATTTTAAAAATTCCCACCTTTCTCTCGTCAACAACATGTGCGGAGTGTAAGGCTATCTCAACAACAACAAAAAAACTGTTTGTTATCATTTTCAATTGAACAAAAAAAAAAAAAACACGTCTCTTCGTAAACATATTTTCGACTTTTCTTTATGTACTTTACGTAATGCTCCGGTTTTTTTTACCTTCGTATCTTATTATTATTCACTATATTTACGTGATGATTAGTCATAAGATGTTTCTTTTTTTTCATTTTTTTTTATTCATTTTATAAGAAAGAAAAGCTTTCTTTTCTGATTTGATTTTATTTTTAATTAATTTACTCATTCTCATATTTTTTTTAAATAAAAGAAGAAAAATACAAATTCACTGAAAAAATTTGTTTGCGCCGCTAATGACGCGGAATTCGAGTGAGAATGACGCACGTTCAAATTTGCTGAAATGCAAATGCAAATTTTGTTCTGTGTTTACTAAAGTGTAGGAGGGATTGAGAGACAGACTGTGGACGGTCCAAATTTTTCTCATAGGCCGACTCTCTTTGCTAAGGGACATATTTCTCTTCTGCGAAAAATACCATATTTACACTACTTCTCTGCCAACGAATACTCCAACAAAATCCCCACTAAGGTAGCAACTAGACAAATACCGGCGGTTCCAGTTTGTACGCGCGCTCTGCTTCTACAATGATTATTAAGTGTGGAAATGTTACATAATTTTTCCGAAAAATTTTCCAAGTCCATTGTGTCAGGGGCAAGCGATTGCTACACGTACTCTTCCAATAATAATGACAAAGTGTACAATATATTTTTCGGTTAGTTACGTAGACCATGGGACAAGTGTGTAGAGGAGTGCCCAACTTTTAAGTATATAGTTCGATTACATTGTATAAACGTTCAAGTACGAGTGTTGTTTAATCGCAATCGTACAGGAACTAACTGCTAGTCTATTCTGTTATCATCGTAATGCGTAAACGCACAATTCCGCCACAGTAAGCTATACATATAAGTAATACTGGAACTACAAAAAAAAATTAATTTTAATCAAAAAAATGAAACAACCACATGGAAAAATTATAATCAAAACGAGAAATAAAATTTATTTTTTCTACAACACATCCACATGCACTTACTTACACATTTCTTTACGTATATCAAAAAATATAATAAAGTATGTTTTATAGTAGCAAATATGTTTGGTTGGTCTGTTTTGTGCTATTCAGGCGTTTAGGTCGTGGCGTTATGCAACCAAAAATGAGTAGAATTTTATTTAGTAATAAACAGAATAGGAATTGTTTTTATTTTTTGTCCTCCAAGAATTGAATTAATAACAAAACACCACGACCTAGAAATATTTTTTTTTCTGTCTATTCAAAGAAATTTTTGATAATAAAGTTTTAGGCAATTTTTCAGGTCATTCGAGAGAATTCTTAAAAAATACACAAATGTTATATAATTTGGAAAATTCCATAATATAAAATTGTGGTTTGGAACATAGAGTCCTATTATTTGATAAGTGTCAAATTTATTATTCAATCAAGGTTGTCATTTTTTATCACTACAAAAAGCTTAACAATTGTAAAAATTTTCTACAAAACGTGGTGATTATCCGTACCAACGTTTGAGGTAAAATTTTCTTCACAACTAAGGCTCATTTCTCGCTGCATGAATACATCAATAAACGAAATTGCTTATAGGCAGTATATGGGGGCTCTGAAAACCCGCATGCTTTTTTTTTGAAGAAGCTTTTATATTAAAGATAATTTTGATCCGTATTTCTTTGAAAATGAAGAACCAATTTTTTTTTTGGCCTGAACTTAAAGATATTAATCAAAATGAGGCCAAAGCAGTTTTGTTTGAAATAAATGATTGCCGGAAAAATTTCCAGGACGTATCAATTCCAGATTTGGTGATGTTAATTTGGGCTCCAAGATCATGCGATTTGACATTGTTAGACTTTGTTTTTATATATAAGGGCTATGCTTAAAAAACAATCTCAAAACTTTAAAGCATTACAGTCCAAAAATGTGGGAAAAACTCATGAAAACATAACCTAAAAAGGATCGAATCCTGCAAGAAGTCACTTGTCAGCTATTTAAATTATATTATATTATATAAATAATGAAAGATTTTAGTTAAAGATTATATCTTAAAAGTGTATTTTATATAATTTTATTTTTACAAAAGCTCAAATTATATAATCCTTTATTATAGAAAATATGAAAATTTAAACTCCTTCAGTTTTTTTAATTATTATTATTTAAAAACTTTGTGGAAATTTATTTCAATTTTCTTTTAATTTTAAAACAATTTCCAATTTTTAGCAATTTTAAAACAATTTTCAATTTTTAGCAATTTTTTTTTTAAATCTAAAATCAAAATGAAAAAGATCTAATCAAAAACTGTAATATTCAATTTTAGGTTGTTTTTCGTAAAATATCGAAAAATAAAGAAAATTATATAATTTTTCTTATATCCTTGCTTAACACGACTGCATATACAATTGTTATTAGGTATGAAAATGGGATTATTTGATTGAATTGAATAGTCCTTTTGAGTTCTGAAAATAGTCAAAGTGGAAAAGAAAATCATATCCTTAAAGTAAAGAAAAATCTAGAATTATGGGGCTCGTATTATCTCTTTGTGTCTATCTATTTGCACTCGTATGCACGATGAACTGAAAGAAATAAATTCTCTTCTAAAAGATTACATAATCCATAAATCAATCATATTTAACGATATCATCGTTAGGGAAATAGCTCATTGAATGGAATCATAAAACGATCATTTCTCCCCCCGTGTTTTCGGAAATACTTCGACTAATATGAAAAGTGTTTTAGCAAAAACAACATTAACAAAAAACAACGAAAACAAAAAAAAAACATATATAAATAAATCCATAAAGTAATACTACAAAAATATACTAACTCGTATATCTAAATTCTAATCAACAATTTATAAGATTTTTATTACCATGGAATTACTTTAATATCCCATAATGTTTTTTGCCTATAATTTTTTGGATTATGTTATGATTTTATATGTTCATTTATGATAAAAATGGAAAATAATTGATTTAATTTTTATATTTTTTTTTCTAATCAAACCAATCCAAAAGAGAGGGTGTTTTTGTTGTTTTTTTTGTTTGTTTTTTTATCATAGAAATCTTTTTCAAATTTGTTGATTAGAAAAAAAGATATTATAGTAAATTTACTGGTTTCCAGCTCAATGTTGGAGCATTACTATTTGAAAAGCTTTTCATGTTATTTGGCAGATCATTAAATTATTAACACCAAAAATTTATGATAATTATATAATAAAATAGAATATGTACTCATATTATAGGAAAAAAAAAGATATGTTCATTAATTAAAAAAAAATGTATTTAATTAATTTAAATAAACTAAATACACCTAACCTTCGAGGCAATAAAATTGCACTTCTACTAAAAGTGCTTGTCGTAATGAATTATGTAAAAGAATGCTTCATTACGACGCACTCATTACATAAGCACATACAGTAATTAAAGCAACTTTAAAAAAACAATAATAAAAAACTTAATAAATAAAATACAATAAAACCAAAAAATAAAATAAAAAATAGAACATAAAATAATAATACTATAAAAATATTGTATAAGAGATAGTTAACAAAAACATACTCTCATAACCGTAAGAAATATTAATAATATTTATTTAAATAACTAATAGTATTATTATGAAGGATAGCCTGTTATGAAGGGGATATAAAAATCCTAAAAGGTAATAAAAACTTTTAAAATTATTTATTGCGTTGTGTTGTTATTATATAAAATTCTTTACTTAAAGAACAATTTTACTATCAACTCAAAAAAAACATCATAATTTTGTTTGAAAAATTTCGAAAATTTCTTCAAAGTTTCGCAAAAAGTTTGTAATTTTAAATCGAAAACAAAAGAAAAAAACTTTATTAATTTAATAAGAAAAAATATGTTAGTGTGACCAAATTTCGATTATAAAAGGAAAATTTTCAAACTTTTTGCAAATGTTTGCAAAACTTGGCAAATGCTACCATCAAATTATTTATTATAAATGAGAAAGAGAACAAACAACACATCCCAAACGGAAACATATTCACTAACATTGGAAATAATAGTGTTTAAAGTTTTCAAAAATATTTGCGAAACTTTTAATAGTTGTCATTAAATTATTTTTAAAAATAAAACAAAATATATCGTTTCGGAATGAAACAAAATATATTTTACTGAAAAGTTTTTAATAATTCGAATTTCTAAGTGTTATTCAGTTTCGAATTTGGAAAGTAATTTCCAAATTCATATGATGTGGACCAGAGGGTCATAACGGGTGACGAATCATTAGTTTATGGTTATGATGTGGAAACCAAAGCTCAATCATCCAAATGGAATCTGCCGCACGACCCAAGGACCGAAAAAAGCGCCAAATTCGGTCGAATGTAAAGGTTTTACTTACAGTTTTCTTCGATTGCAGGGGCGTGGTGCATTATGAGTTCTTGCCACAGGGTAGAACGGTAAATAAGGAATACTACCTGCAAGTTATGTGAAAGTTGCGCCAAGCAATCCGCTAGAAACGCCCGTATTTATGGAAGAACACAAATTGGCTTTTGCCATTTTTGGCCAAAAACAATACACTTACAGCATCGAAGGATCACAAAAAATGATTTTTTGAAGTATAATATCTGGTGGGGATTACTTTGAAGGGGACCCAATAGATATTCATGAATAAATAAATAATTTTTTTGAAAAAACACAAAATTCGCGATACTTTTTGAACAGACCTTTTATAACGTAAATTAAATGACAGCCGCGAAGAAACTTCTTGCAGGATTCGACATTTTTATATAATATTTTAAGACTTTTAAAAAAAGACGAGCTGTAATCTACGACCGTTACTTGATGGGTTTTAGATTTTATATGCTCTAAATTTTAAGCATTTTCTGCTTAAAGACTTCTAAGAAAAGGACATAAGTTGACCACGATCTTTGAGGCCGATTGACATCACCAAATCTTGAAATTACACGTTCTGCGAAGTTTTCGCGCAATAAATCAGAAAATTTCCCATTATACAGATTAAATTCCTTAATTTCAGGTTGTTGCTTATTGGCGAAAACTTCAATTTTTCGCCAATAAGCAACAAGCCAGTAATGAGCCTCATCACTGAAGAAAAACTTTTCCTAAAAAAAAGGCGACGGCAGAATTGGCATTTTTGTAGAAAATTTTTTCAACTTAAATATATTATGGCAACTTTTATGCTAAATATATATATTTATAAATTATAGATATAATTGACATCTGTCAAAAAAGCAGTGTTGTACTTTCTGAACCATAAAATGGTTAATGCGTTATTTGAAGCTATTTCAACTTTTGACTTTGAACCAGTTACACTTTCTTGTTTATTGGTACTAATTTCCAAAATCAAATGTATTTCGAAGAGTTACGTGATCATTTGTAGGTTTTTTTTTAAAAAGTTCGGAAGAATGAATCTATCAAAACAAAAATTATTTATAGTATATACTCTTAAGTAAACGTTCTGCTCAAAATCTGGAAAAACTATTTCAAAAATAATTCACAGTATTTTCTTGAACAAACTGAGTGTTGGATGAAAATACTCTTTGACTGCATGCATTATTTCTCTTCTCATATTGGAAATTTCTCTTTTTATATTGTGGAACACTTATTCTTATTAAAATGATAAATGAGACAAAAGCGATAAATTTTTTCTTTAAATATTTTCTCTTAAGAGCAAGAAATCTGTTCGAATTATCTAAATTTTTGTTTTGTTTTATAGAAGACCCAACACGGATTTTTATCAGTATTTCTTAAGAATAAATTAGGTTTTGTATTTTTTTCTAACGTGTCTTGTTCAAAAGTTTACATTCTGTGGAGGAAAAAAATCTGGTTTGTTTCTTTGTGTTCTTCACCTTGTTTCGTATCATTCCGAAAAGAGGTTATGTAACGAAATTTTAAACTGAGTTTTAGACCGAAAAGATTTTGATCAGCCGATTTGTGAGTGCACATTATAGCCATATGGAACCCCATACCATATGGAAATGACCATGAAGACATGGGAACGGAAGATTCTTTACTGGACATTAGATTGGATATTTGAGTCAGCCAAACCTAATGACGCAGAATAATCGAATTTTGTATGCAAGCAATTTTTTATAAGACCAACTATGATATTTTTTCTTTGATCTCTTATAAACCAAAACCAAAAAAAAAATTTGACTAAATGGATTTTTTCTTTAAATTTTTATTATTCATATTGTTGAAGATTAAGATTTTCTGATTTACTAACAAGAAAATACATAAACAGATTCACATGTAGTCGTAGTGAATAGATACATTTAAATTGTCTGCATTGGCTGATGGTTCCATGCCATAATATCAGTTCGCTCTTCTTTGTTCAATATTGTGTTCATGTCATTTTTCATTTATTGGCACATGAGGTCACACCAGTCTGGGGTTAGGTCTGTCAACAAGCATATTGGGTTAAGCTCTGTCAACAAGCATACAATATAAAAAAGAATTTCTAAATAAATTAAATTCAATTTAGTTTTTCTTCGTGTTCATATTATTAATAAGTTCTTTTATAAATAGTTAAGTTTTCGTTTTATTTTTATTTTTTTTTAGATTTAACCTCATTTTTTAGATTAATCAAGTTGGAATTTAAGAGTTCTGAGATTCATATAATTTTTTTTAACAAATTAAATAATTTCAAAATAAACTATTTTTAGTAATCAAAGATAAACTATTTTTTTTTTGAGTCCCAAAAATTTTGTTTTTTTTTTAGGGGTTTTTAATTTCTAAATATTTTTCCGAAAAAATAAAATGTCCATATTGACTGATAAAATAAAATTTATATTTAATTATTTTGCAAAAATCTTGCCATTACATAAAAAAATAAAACATTATTCATAAAATTGTCACGCAACTTTTTGCAGAATTGGATTCTTTTGAGGAAATTTTTGTTGATGCCATTCGAGCTCAAATCCTTGATGTACATTGATTTATAAATACTTTAAAGTTTAAGAATTGTTTGTATATATAAGAAAATGTATATATAAATTATTTAATGGAAATAATAATAATGTGAGAATTTATCTTATTGTGTGGCTTATTGTGCCGCCTGTTCGGTTATTATACGGCCATAGCGCTCAGAATTGAAAATAACGGGCTTTACTTCTTTATTTTTAAAGAAATACGTTCAAATAACACCCATAGGCCAAAATACAGATAAAATGGCTTCCTCAAATTTGCTTAAGGGTTCTTAGAGCCTCATGTATATACGTATATACCGAGCAAGACATGATCCTCTGTTCGTAAAATTTTTTAAATATTGCTTGGTATTTTTTGAGCAACAATAAAAAATAGCAAACTTTAACTTAGATAAATTATATTTTGTATAACATATATGTTTAACCGTTGTTAAAAAATAGGACTTTACTATCCAAACTATAAAATGGATGATCTTTTATAAATGCAAAACTATTTTTTCTTCTAAAATTTGCATAAAATCTTACGACTGATTCATTATCAAATTTGAAAAGTCAGACATTTTTTTCTCCTATATATCTATCCCCAAATGGGGATTAAAAAAAATTACATTTACCCATAGTTTATGCTCAATTTGTGCTGATGCAATACGGGCAACAGAAAAATGAGCATATTTATTTATATTACACAAGAGAATGGTGCATACAATATTGACGATGATATACCCTTACCAAGTTGACGGCAGAGAAGCTTTAAAGCATGCACAGATGTTTACATAAATTATGCACTACACCAGTGTACAGGGAATTTAAACGCATGGAGAGACATTAAAAGAACGTTATGCGAATAAGTCCATAAACAAGTGTAATTCTAAATAAATCGGATTTGGGTTTTGTTCGTTCTTTCACCGTATAACTTAAAGCTTTGTTACTCAGTTTTCACCCCCTTTTATTAAACAATTGGATTTTTGTATGCTATTTTAAATCATTTGCTTTTATTTCGCTATCATTAATCATCTCTCTTTAAAAGCTTTTTACTTCGGTTGGGCTAAGATTTTTATTTCTCTTCATATTAATTAAATTTATACCCGATTAATTATTTTTAAATTTTTCTATTTAAGATAAATTTTTGGATAGTAAATATCTCTTCAAATTAATGAAACCGTATTTATTGTATTTAAGAAAATATTTTTACAAAAAAAAACTAACAACATTGACCTGAGCTTTTTTGAAAACAATAAAATAAGCTCAATTTGATTTTTTGTTAATTTGAAATTCGCAGCCAAATACGCAGTGGATTTGGGTGGGTGGTTGCGGGGGTTGTGTATTTATAAAATATGTGTACTAGCACAATGGCATAAGTTTTTTTTCGTCGGTGCAAATTCATACGAAAATGTCTGGAAATTAGATTCAAGTTAATTGCTCGCTGAACGGGTGAATAGCCGAAAGTCCCATCGACCGCGGCTCGTCGGTACTGACACAAACAAAAGCTGATAACTACCCCGAAGTGTGCGCGTTGGTTTGATAGGGAGTGTAGGGGAAGGGGGGTCTGGCATCGAATTGCATACGCGATTATTGGCACATTAAACACCGAACGAAATTGGCACAAAATAGATAATTTCCTTTCAACTTAAATTTATTAATTATTTTTATTTATTCATATTCAATATTTAAGTTATTTTTTACAGTTTTTTGCTCAGTATTTTATTTTGACAAAGGCTAATGACATTGTGAATATTTATTATAAGGCCTGGTCGACGAAATATTTCTGTTGTTGATTTTATTTTTAAAATTAATTAAAGTCAATTAAAAACTATCATCTTTTCTACGACTTAAGTAAATTTAATATGTCAATGAACTTTTTTTTTTGTTTTATTGTAATTTCTTTATTTTTTTTTTATATATTAAAGTATTAGCCGCCTAAGTAATCTGTGGAAATTTATCTTATCTGAGGTTAGATAAATATGAAAATTTTTCAATTTTAGTTTTCGTTGAAAATAATTACTCACGTGCGTAAATAAATAAAATTCAATAAAAAAAATATTACTTCCCCGAAATTTATATAATTGTTTTTTTTTTATTTAAATTTATCTCAACAACAAAAAAAATCAATTGTTTTAAGGTACTTAATACAATCATCGATTAATTTTGATAAATTATATATATTATATTTTTTTAAGAATATTTTATTTTACTTTTATTCGATTGTTTAGGAGATCTTAAGATATTTTTGACCAAATATTGTTTGTATGTATAATATATTTACTATAATTTATTATGATTAAATAAATAAACAAAATTATAAACAGTTTTGCAAATTTAAAAAAAAACAATTCCGGAATGATATATAAATAAAAAAATAAAAAATAGGAGAGAAAAATTGAACTGAATTAAAAAAATTGTGAAAAAAAAACCAGATAAACATGTCTGAGAACAGCTGCGGGTTTATCCACTATTTATTTAAAAAAAAAATTTTTGTTGAAAATAATAACAAACAAAATGTTATACAATCAGATAGGTAAGCAAGATACAGGTAAATAAGATATCAAAATAAATAACAAACAATGATGCATGAGAGAGAGTTATTTTGAAGCACGATGGTCTACTAAAAAGTTCGTTATAAAATGATGTCCTTTTTATATATACAATACATCATCTGAAAGCTTGCTGTAATAGATAAACCTTCATTATGGTAGATTTTTTATAAAAAGCTCTCACAAAAAAAAATTGTTTTTAATAATTACAATTTTTTTTAGAAAATAAAAATGATTTTTTTAAACAATTTTTAAAGTAATAAATATCTTTTGATGCTTTAAGTTTACACATGATAAAAGCACCAAAGTAAACAGTTCACACCTGTTACGCACGAAAGAAGCTCAGTAATTTTTTCTTGTAAATTTAGCTTTTTCTGATAATTTAAATAATATCATTTCGTATATGTTCAGATTATTATTAATTGATAGATAATATTTATCAATTAATTTAAAATATTTATTAAATAAATAATAGAAAATTACATCAGTACATACTATAGACTGAGAATTTGTGCAAATAATAAATTTTTTATGATAAAAAAAATACAAAGGATCAAAAGTATTTTTTGCAATGTGTCTCAATTTGGACATTTTTAATTTTAATAATATTTTTATGTAATGAGACAAAATTTCTTCTAATTAAAAAGTCATTTTTATTCATTAATTTCTATAATAAAAAATATTACATAGAATTAAATTTAGTATATTTATTGTATGTGAAAATCTGCTTTAAATGAATTTAGTGTAAAGAGAAACTTTAGAAAAGAACAAAGAAACACTAAAAGCTCATTTGTCAGTGTAAGTTAACTGAAGAAGAGAGCACTTAACCAACCAACCAACCACCTGTCAAAAAACAAATGCACAGCTTCATCTATAGTCTCTCATTCACTCTCTTTCTGATTATTATGGGACTCTTTGTTATTGCGCATTCAAAAGTTTTATATTTTTATTATTTTCGGTTTTTAATATATTTTCATGTCATTTATTATCTTTTCTTAGAATTTTAATTACTATATTTTCTTTCAAAAATAATTATTACTAAAAGCTTTTGTCTAAAAAATATTTTTAATTGTATATAGAATGATTGTCACTTGGTTTTTGATATATAACCAAAAAAAAAGTGGTTATTCCACTACCAATTGTTAAAAAAGCATAACAAAGAATTTAAGTTAATTGATTCCATTAAATTAAATTAATAAATTTAGAATGGATATCTAAAAGTAATGATAAAAACTGATTTGTATTTTATATATGACATTTGGTAAAAGTTACTTATTTTCAGATTTAGGATTCTAAAATTTTTCATGCAAAAAGCTCATATCCAATTTGTGTTTCGGAAACTAAAAATAAATATAATTTTTTTTTTATATACAGTATTTAATTAATTTTTATTTTATTATTTATAAAATAAACTTTGCCATTGAGCGCATAATATAAATTTGAATTATTTGAGGTCGTTTTGATGGGTTTTACGCACATTTTTTAATTCAATTCAGCCATTATTTAAGGGGTAGTGGTTTTTAATGGTCTAATGCTCTAACCTTTAAAAATTATCTACTTAAAAACGATTTTTTGCATAGTTCCAAAATTAAAAGCCCCACGTTTGGTGCAGATTAAAATCTTTCACGTTCAGCACTGATGGTGATGGTTTCTTATTTTTCATTTTTAAAAAAAAATACATGCCAAGACATCTTCAGATACACACCTGACAGACAGTTTTTGCAGATACAATATCTTTTACAAAGTAATTTATGGGTTTTAAGAGTTTTTAAAAACCCATATGGCATCCTTTCATTTAAACATATTTTAATTTGACATCTGTCAAATAGCGGAGCTGTACTTTTCGAACCATAAGATGATAAGATCAGTAGTGTTTTTTCTCCTTTTTTTTTTAAATTAAATATTTTTACAACCGCAATTTACTTCGAAAAAAAAAAATCTATTTTAATTGACCTTTATCTTTAAATGAAACCAGTTAATTTTCAGTTACTAAAACACTATATACTATCATGAAATATTATCTTATAGAAAAATAAAGTTTAAACCACCAACTAGGCCTAGAAGTAGCTAATATAAATATTTATTTACTGGTTTTTAATCTGAGAAGTTTTTCAAGTGCATTTCCCGATTCATGATAAAAGATACCTTGAATATTATAAGAAATCAAGGTTATCAAAAGCAGGAAGCTCGACTATGATTCCGTAAGTAATCGAGTCTAAGGCAGTCTCTGGCTATTGCAACAATTAATTCTTATATGATTACCAGTTTTAATTTACTTGGAATTTTTTAACTTCTCTTAAATGCTAATTTTCACATAATGAAATAAACAAAATTTATCAATAATATTATCTAAAGTATTATATGGTAATTTTGTAAATTTATTTATTAACAATATGTATTTATGTCCGTTATTAAAGTATTTGTAGATAATAAAAATTATATTATATGATAGTTATAAGTGGTTTATAAAAATACGTAATCAGATGGAAGTCTATTAGTAAACACCTGAATAAAAATAATAAGAAATTATCATTGGTAATATGAACATTAGTAAATATGAGTGCATTCACAAACAAGGTTAAATTTACTGACTCATATTTCTGATGTTTGTTATTATTTTTAATAAACGTTATTGCTGTTTATTGTGTAATTGGTTTTTATCTTCTTAAAGCAAATTTAAATAATTTTACATATGTTTTATAGATTTCTTAAAAAAAATGTAGGAAAAAAATTATTTACAGTGTCAATAAATACTTATAATGCGTCATCAATTCTAATAATGAAAATTGTATAATTTTCTTTGTTTTCATAATCAAATCAATTAATCAATATTAATTAAACTCTTATCAAATATCAAATTCAATTGATTTTTATATAATTACGACTTAAATTTAGTATTCATATTATTTTAAGGTTTATTCTTTGATTTTGATCGTAAATTTTCATTTGTTTATTTCCCTTTTTAAGGGTGAAAGCTTTTTTCACTTTGATTACAGGTTTTCACTTTTTCTTTTAGGAGAGAAATTTTCCATACAACATCGAATTTGTTATGATTTTTGACAATGTCATACCCTAACGGTTTTGGTATAATTATTCGGACAAGATTTTTATATAATATCAAATGTCAAAAATGAATATCTTATAACAAAAAAGCTCTAATAAAAAAAGTATGTTAACATTTTTTTTTGAGAACAAAATCAATAAAATGAAATTTTTATTTTTCATATATTGGCTAAACTTTGCCCATAAAGTTCAAAATATAAACGTTCAAAATATTAAAATGGCGTCATTGTAGACTTTTTGCAAGATTTGAGCTTTTCTTAATATTAATTAATATAGATTATTTTAACTAAAAATCACGTTTTTAACTAAATAAGGAAGTATTAATAATTGGATTATTTTAATTATAATTGATTAATTTTTTTAAAAAAATGAGGAAAATCTAAATTTACAAATAACACATACGATTAGGAAAAAAGGTAAAAATACCAAAAAATAAACAATTTTTTTTTCTCTGTACATATTTAAAAGATTAGAAAATCAAATATAAAAGTCATTGGTAAATTTAACCAAGAAATACTAATTTTCATATTACTTCCTATTTTTTTTTGATTCAAAATAATATAGAAAAATATCTACAAAAGGCTTACCTTCAAATATACTAAAGATAATATGATATTAGGTTGTAATAGTATCTTTTATAAAATTTTAATTAAATCGTATTCTTTGTCTTTTATTTTGAAAGCTTTCATTTGTTTAATGAGTTTTCTAAGTAATTATGGTAATTTTGTACTAAGTGCATTTTAGTGTTATACATTTTTTAACATTTTAGCAGATGGAAAGGTTTTGTTTCTTCTTTTTTTAATAAATAATATTTCTTAAAATGATTTTTCTCTAAATAGCATATGAAATATTTAAATTTACATCTTAAAACTATCTAAATGAACAATTCTCTTTTTTTCCTTTTAAGATAAGCTAAAGAACTGATTTTACACTTATTAGCGTTTATTAGGAGCTTTTTAGCGTATCCATGAACTGAATAGTTTTAATTTTTACTGCTTGACAAAATGAAAAGGCAATTTTTTTTTTCTGCCCATACAAATGGAAAGTGATTTTTGGTGCAGAAAAAATTAAAAAAGGTAATTAGTTACACTTTAATTGTCTGGTAAAAATTTGTCCTTGAAGTTTAGATGTGATTTCTTTACGGTTATTTATCTAAAAGATATTTTTTTTTATGATGATGTGTTCATTAAAATCTTTGATGTATTAAGTCAGTCTTTGTTATATTGCCATGGAAAGGTTTTTTTTATTTATTTTAAAAGGTAATTTTTTTTTGCAATCTCGACAATATTAACTGTGGTTGCAACGGTACTCTAACCAAAGAGAAAGGTAACCTGTTCCGTAAAAGTACAATAAAACAAATCCAATAACCTTGAAGCCATACTCACAGATTATGCCATTTTATACGTATATTCAACTTAACGCTCTTGACAATTTAGTCGTAAACAAAAACATTTGATTTATTAGTTAATATTTTTGCATAAAAGTTCGTGATTTGCAAGTACTTTTTTTTTTTGTAAAGAAAAAAAAAATTAAATTCACTCTTTTGGAAAGTTAGGTTAGGTAGTGACCCCAATATTGCTATTTTTATTTGAGCTTTTGCTCGTTAAGCTTTTTTTTTTACCTATGAGGTGTTTTTATTTCAATCAAATTTCAGCAGGAAAAATACTATTGCTTATATTAATCTTAATGCAATCTAAAAATTACTCAGCAGTTATTGGTAATTTTTATCAGAAAACATTTAAATATAAAACAATGAAAGGAAAATTCTAATAATTATTTTCTAATTAGTAAAATATATTTGTACATTTAATTTAATTGGTTTTTTTTTCTGTTTGTTTTTTCCAGCTCCAAATAATTATAAAAGTCTTCTGGTGAGATCGGAAGTACTGTATAGACTGCGCCACTATCAAAGCTCATTAGCGGATGCTGATAATGCACTCAAAACACGACCAATATCAGCTAAGGTAAATTTTATTATTCTTTAAAATAAAATAAAAATATAAATAAATAAAATATAATTCTGCAAATAAATAAATACAGTTTTTATGAAAGTTTGTTTGCATTCTGGAAAAAGCTTTAAACATTTCCATTATTTTTACCAACAAAAAAAATTTTGATATTTTGTTAATTTGAATAATTTGGGGTGTTTGAAAAATAATAATGAAAATTATAGAAATTAAATTAGAAAAATAATCAAATTAATTATGATAAGACCATTGAGAAATGTTAAATTTTGACAAAAAAATATATTGTATTGTATATAAATAGGAACGAGGTCATTGTACGAATATAGAGAAATAAACAAAAACAAAAACTAACAAATTTCAAAATGTTTTTGTATTATTGAACACGTTTTAACTTTACATACAATATAAATAATAATATTGCGTCGTATTTCCAGTTGGAGTGTTGAGGTCAACAGAATTCCAAATAGAATCTTGAAATGTTTAAAAAACATTTTGTTGGAATTTTGTATTTTTAACATTTTATAAAAATATAAAGTTTTTTTTTATTCAATTTGACTGTTAAAAATGTTAAGTAAAAACGATCTGTTTCGATATTAACAGGGTATCCATTTTGTGATTTGGAAAGTATAATTCTGTTATTTGACAGTTGTCACAAAATATATATAATTATTGGTAGTTTTTGTTTTTAATAAAAATTGCCATTTTATATTATGTATTGATAAATTACCAAAAAAAAAGCCATTAAATTGTAAAAACTATCTAAAATTTTTAAAAGTAATAGTTTTACTATAGACAAGTTTTTTTTCTAATTATATTGTCGTGGCAGTCATTTAAATAAATTTTATTTTATCTATAATGGCAAAATTTAAGCAATCTAATAAAATAAAATGTTTATTAAAATCTAAATTTTTAGATGATTTTTATTTATATTTATTTTTCAAACGTTAAATTGGATTAATTTTTATTTTCCGGTAATTTTCGTTTATTTTTTTTCATCGGAAACATTGCACACATTTTATTTTTATGATCATACAAAAGCTTATTTTATTAAAAGAATTTAATAATAAACAATTCTAAAAAAAAAAAAATTTAAGAGAAAAAATCTACATAATTCCATTATGCATTACTGTTTTTATTAGTACTTATGTAAAAAGCCTCATAAACTGTCACATTAAGTTTTAAGAAAATTTCATGACACCACAAACTTTAATTCGAATAGTAGAGAAAATTTATGATTAAGCATTTTCCAGATGTGCTGTCACACAAGAGAATTTAAATGTCAAAATTTACATTGAAACCAAAAATCTTTTATGAATTTTTGCACTCGTATGTGAGCAATTCGAATAATTTGAATCCGGAAAATTCATACGCCCAACAACACGCTAGCTGAACAGACCGTTGCACACATGTTGCTAAGGTAGTCAGTCGTCTCTGATCGTAAATTTTTTGATGCAATCTAATCTCATCTCATATTTGGATACGAATATGAGTCACTAGATACAAATTTGAATAAGACCAGTGTGTTTGGCAGAAAGAGGGGGGCCAAGGCGCAAATTCGTTTGTACAACGTACTCTGATGATGATTCACTGTAGATTCGCAATTTTAAGAAGACTGACTTTTAAGACCGCAAATCATGACGAGATGACACATCATCATTATAATAATGTGTGATGTCGGTGTAAAAATAGCATTAAATAAATGCCAGTTTCTAGTTTAATGGCGGTATGGATCTGAAATAGTAATGACGGTCATGAAAAGTGAATGGGTTACGATCGAAAGTTGTTTGGCGTTTGTACTCGAAATGAAAATTACTGCAATGCTTTCATCCCCTTCTAATCTAGTCAAAGAAAGTTGCAGTTTCCAAATTATACATTAATATTTTATGAAGAAATTTTCTAATTTCAAAAATCAAAATAAGAAAAAAAGAACATTTGAGAAAGAAAGTTTTTCAAGTTTGAATTCAAAGAATTTAAATAATTATTCATTTTGTAGTTTGGAAAGTATTGCTCTGTCAATTCACAGCTATTAATTATAAATATTATTAAAGGTTAAATTTATTAAGTTTATTGTCTGCCATTTTATATTATATAAGTAAATATTTCAATCCGCAAATAAAAAAGTGATAAAAATATTTGCTTATACAAGTGACTATATAGAAGTAATTTTATCCGCGAAAAGTGACTGTTTATTGTGTATTTTGTTCTGAAGTTGTCATTGGCCTGTATTTTTTGATTTTAAAATGCTAAGTTGTCATTGACCGTTAACAAAAAATTTTAGTAATAGATTTTTTTAATGTCTGAACTTTAAGATTTCAATCTGTATTGGATGGTCGAATGTCAG
This sequence comes from Atherix ibis, assembly GCA_958298945.1. Lineage (NCBI taxonomy): Eukaryota > Metazoa > Arthropoda > Insecta > Diptera > Athericidae > Atherix > Atherix ibis. Next base: position 102,524,034 of record OY282606.1, on the reverse strand, counting down.
TGTGGTGTTTGCGAAAAATATAAAGTTCTGCAGGAAGTTTATTGGCTATAATTTGAAGAATATTATATTTTACTAATAATGGCAATATTAACGCATTATTATTAAATAAACACTTAATATAAATCTAAAGAAATAATATATTTTATCTAATATAATTTTCCGTAGCGAAAATTGGGTAATCCCATTTTGTAAAATTTTAATTTTATTTAACGCAATTTGAGAAAATTCCAAATAATTGTTATTTTGTAAATATTTGTGCAAAAAAAAAAAAATAATAAAAATAGGAAAATCTATTTTTAATAATTTTGTTTATAAAATACGAAGGAAAATATTGCCAAATAATAATAATAATGAATTTAGAACGTAGTTAGTTAAAAATTTTCATATTTCGTGTATGTTAAGTATTTTTTTCAATTTGGAATTTTTTCATTTGGTATAAACAAGAATCTATTTACTTACTTTTATGTATCTTGTTTTGTTAGTCCAGTATTATTATTTGTGCGAAAAAAATATTTGTTTACACCGAAAATATACGTAAATAATCACAACAATGATAATGACAACAATAATGTTAAGATGACAAATTGTTATTTTTGTATCTAATTCTAAGGTGAGAGATTATTAATAAGTATGAATTTACCACTAGTTCATTGGCCTTCTAAAGCGACTCATTCAGTTTATATGCAAAATTTACTCACATATTTTGATGATATTTTTAATTAATTTAAATTTATTATTTACAAAATCATTTATGTTATGAGTAATAATATTATGTCCTTTACACTTGATGATACTATTGTAGATTATTTATTAATATTTATATTATTATAGTCATGATTTTTGGCAATTCTTCTCAATTCATTTTATTTTTAATATCTTCAGTTTCTTATGAATTGGACTTTTTTTTTGCCATAACAAAAATTAACGATGATAACTTATTCAAGTTCATTGTTCTATAATATATTATTATAATGATCAACAATTTTAGTATTTTTCTTGTAATTTTTTAAATTATTTCCATTTAATATCATACAAAATCCATTGAACTCTTCTTCAATGACAATGAACGGATATAGGCGAATACACTTGAAAATTATCAAAAAAATTTATAAGTTATTTTTGCAAAATTTACAAAATCATCTACAAAGTATATAAATTTTACAATTTATATTATTTTCAAAAAATATTAATTATTTTCTTGATGGATTAAGTTATTTTTGCATAGCATTATTTTTAAATTAAAAATTTATTATTAAAATTTCGTAAAATTTATTTTTAACAAATAAAAAACAATTGGTTTTTTTTCCGAAAATTTATTTAAAAAAAACTGTTCTAAAAAAATTTAAAAATTTATAAATATGAACCCAAAAAAGTAAAAAAATTCCACATTTTCTTAACTATCAAGCTATTTAATTCGTGCTTCGGGAAGTAATATTTAATAGGAAATGTTAAAAATTCAGGATTTGATAAAAATTTTATATTTTCATATTAATTCACCTTTGCCATTACGCAAATTTGAAAAGGTGTGGCAAGGATTTTTCCAGGACTCAATCCGTTTGAGGTAATTTTTGATGACTTTTCCTCTGCATTGCGGCCATAAATTGACGGGTGTTGATTTTTAAATATTGGGTTGTTTGGAAAGTAATTTCGTTTTTTTTTTTTTTATAAAAATGAAAGACAAGTTTTTTATAGTGAATTAATATTTTATTCAATTAAATATCATCCAGTCTGATCCAATACCCTTTGCCATCTTTCTGGCAGTAGCATGATTCTACGCTCATAAAATGTTTGTTCTTTGCTAGCAAAAAACTGATCCAATTGATTTTTGACATAAAATGTTTGTTCTTTGCTAGCAAAAAACTGAAATCCCACCAAACAGATAGCATAACCTTTTTTTGATGAATATTGGCTTTCGAAGTGCTTTGATCCGGTTCATCTTTTGCACTTAACATTATTGTAGTTAACCCATTTCTTGTTCCCGGTGATGATACCCTTCAAAAATGGATCATTTTCCCAGCGTTTGAGAAGAAGAGGAACCCATATGTCGAGTTTTGATATTAAACCTAGCAGTTTAAAGTAATTATGAACGGTTGAATTCGATAAATTTAATCTCTCAGTGATCTCACGAATTGTTATACGACGGTTTGCATCAATTAATGCCTTTATTGTGTCTTCATCAGCAAACGAAATTACTTTCCGAACAACCCAATACTTTAAATTATTAGGATTATTAGCGAACCATGCGTTTTTTTTTAAAAATCTTCATAAGAAAAAGTCCCACAATTTCAAATCGTATGAAAACAATCAATTTTCTCCGGTACAATGTAATAATGGCTTCTCAATAGTCACTTGTGGGTTTCTAGCACCCCGTATTTGGTACTTTAATGTTCAAATGGCAAAATTCTTAAAAAAATTACTCTCAAATTTATTTCAAAATTAAATATGAATAAATAATAAAAAATTTTTTTTGTGATTTGAAAAAATATAAGATTTTTTAAAAGTGCAGTAAAATATTTAAATTTTTTATCGATAATAAATAATTTCTATTGTTTATATTACGTATTAGATGATTTAAAATTAAATAAATATTCTTTTTTCAATAGTACCAAGTAGATTATAATATTGTATAAATAACTTTCAGAAATGTAAATAAATTCGAAGAAAAAAAACATGTGATAATGTTTGAAAATTTTATTATGTCCTTAAATAAATATAAACAGAGCCATTTTGTACATAGAACGATAATTAAAAGTTTAGAAACAAACTCCGCATTCGATAATCTTCTTTGGAAATGAAAGCTTTACCACTACATTAATTTCCTTTAAATAAAGTGTTTCGAAATTATCTTAAAATGTAAACTATCTAGTACAGTAATAGAAGCAGAATTATTTACTAGAATATGGTGTTTAGAACGTCAGTTTAGAAGCACTTGTCTAGAGTAATTATCACGAGTACATGCGGAATATGCTGGGGGGACCGCCTGAAATATCTCCACTCAGTTGCAATAGGTCGGCCAATATGATAACAACAAACCAAACCAATGTAGTAAATGGTAACAAAGATAATATTTATAATGGCTCCCTTATCGCAGTCATATGTCATTACATAACCAGCTTATCAGCAATTCCGCAAATTCAATTACGTTGCAAGCTCGGGAGCTTGTTTCTTGAGTGCTATTTACGGTCAGATTCGGTAACACAGTCAATTTGTCTGACCTTCCATTATTGCTTTATTCGACCTTCACCATTTCTAGAAAGCCTAAAGTACATTCACTTGAGACCATCTGCCACTCGTACTACTATTAAATAAATATAAATGACTAGAATTTCATCTGATAGCTATCATTTTTTTTTCTTTCTGAAAAACTGATATAAATAATATCTTTTCTATTAATATTTATCTAAAATAAAATATTTTCTACTACATAAACAAATAAAAATAAAAAAATAAAAAAGTTCAAGTTTTTTCCACTCCAAAAAGAAAAAAACAACAAAAAAACCCAAAGCTTTGGATTAAACTGCATTCGTTATGCACTCGAGAAATTTGCCATTTGATCAAATTATGCCCAATCTTATTTGCATTTGTGTAATGTTATAATCGCTATTTACTTCTGTTATTTACATACAACCATTTTATTAGATATAAAGTGCACTTTAAATTTGTTAAAGATTTTATTAATAAATCGTAATAGCGCCCGTGAGTATTATGGCGTAACTCTGTGTGTTATATCATATTCTGTGTGTTTTATAAACTGTTATATCATATCGAGCACGTATCCCTCTCTATAAATTTTTGTATTCATTGGTTTTTGGAATTGTACAAGGGAATTAGTATAAACTTTGAAGGGGGAGAGGGGAGGAGGGGGTGTTGGTAGAATAATTTAATTCTGCGATTTAATTAAATTACTTTAATTTAAAATTTAAAAATACTTGTCAGTATTTTTTTAAATTTTTTATTGTAATTTTTATGGTATAGGCAAATTTCTATCTAATGGATGAATAATTTAGAATTTTTGTCTATATAAGATACTGAAATTATCTTTAATTTAGTTTTTTTTTCTCTTATTAATTATTATCTATTAGGAAAAATTAGTAGTTTTATATTTAAATAAAAAAGAACAAGAAAATTATTTTTATTGATGTTTTATGAAATTTTTTTCCAGGCTTATCATAGACGGGCACTGGCACTATCCGGACTTGGCCGTAATGAAGAGGCGCTAATATCACAATGTTTAGCTGCTTCGCTTGATAAAAATATGACATTCTGTTCATCGGTTTCTTTCAGAAATGAAATATGCCGGGTATGTTTTTGATATTAATTGAAATATGAAAGTTTTATTTAAAAAAAAGAATAAGCAAAAAAAAACCATTCAAGATAAAAAAAAAACATATAAGCTTAAAGATTAAAAGAATATAAATAGTTGGGAAAAAAAACAACATAAAAACAGAGAAAAGTACATAATATGAGATATTCTTTTCCATTTATTCAAAACTACAGAGACATTTTTCTCTGGTTTTAAAGTCACGTAGTCCTTGTCTGGGACATTTTGGATTCACTCTCAAAAGCAAAACCGCTTTCCTTTTGAACATGTAGAATAAATATCATATTTTGTATGATTTTCTTTCAACTTCCTTAGAGAAGTCTTATACATAAATAACAAATCCGAAACAATATTGCACCTGGAACAAAATGAACAATTTAGAAGGATCACGTCTTTCTTAAATATGCAAAGAAATAAATATAAATGAAACTGAAAATGTTTGTAACAATAAACTTCCCCTCCATCGCTTCATACAGAATATCACCAAATAAAGTGCTTTAATATTAAAATTCTTTTCAATTTTGTTTATTCGAAAAACTGAAACATTTTTTCATATTTTATTAAAATTATGTACTCACCACTCATAAAGTATGCATTGTCTTTGCTTTTGAAAAGGAAGTTATATGATGACTACAGTGTTTTTTCCTATTAAATTTCTCTCGTCTGTTATGAGAACGAAAAAAAGTCCTTTCGCTAACTGAGCAAACATTGCAATAAATCTGTTTTAGACATTCGCCTTTATTACCGAATATCGGAGGATATAATCATATTCAGTGAACAGATATTATATTCATTCATAGATAATAATTCAATTGTATTATAAAATAAGGAAAGGCATTTTTTATCAGTTTTAATTCAATTCAATTCTTTTTTTCCCTATTTTTTTTTTAATGAAAACAAAATCTTTTATTTAATGCGAATAATAAATGTCAAAAAAATAAATTATGTCTTCATATTCCTTGAATTCAAAGGCATTTTATAAAATTTATATAGTAGATATTGGTAATAAATGCAATTTTTACCTAATTTATGTATTGTGTTATTTTTGGACACTGCATTATCAACATTGAACTGCACTATCGATATGAAACTGCATTACCGATACATCAAATTTTTGGAATTTTCGAAAATTTACTTCAAATTTCATTAAAAATGTAAATTAAAAGTTAAATTTGAATTTATTTTAAAATGAACAAATACTTTTTGTATCTAAAGTTCTTATACTTTATACCAGCCTCTAATAACGCCCAATTTACGAATGCATAATTATAATTAGGATAGATTTTTGATTTTATTATTGAACTATTTTCAAAATCTAAGTTGAAAGTGAACTAATTTATATTTTTATTTATACGAATAGCTTCTGCAAAGAATTGTGATGCCATCGATGCGTTCCGGTATATCCGGTTCATTTTCATCGGCGCCATATAGTGTAGTAGTGGCAAGACGGCGACGACGCAGACGATTGATGCATGTTTCCGAAACTATTGGTACCAGTGATTGTGAGGAAGCGAATTCAAGCTGTGGTGAAGATGATCATTTTGTTCATAATACACACCGTTATTCCCGAAGAATGTCCAGCATAGCGTCTGAATCTATATTGCCAAGACCGAATGCAAGGTTACGGACATTACTGGATAGGATTCAACAGGAAGTGCAGAAAATTCGAAGTAAGTTATTTATAATATTAAGATTCTTATAATTATAACAGTTAATTAATCAAAATTATTTTTGTTTTGTTGATTATTGTAGGAGTTGAACAGAAAACGGTTTTATTGCAAGTCAGTCCCGCTCAAGTGGATGTATCGGATTTTGATTGTGTGCTGTGCTGTCGAACCCTATGGCGTCCAGTTGTTACTCCTTGCGGCCATACTTATTGTTGGGTGTGTTTGGATCGTTGCATGGATTATTCGTCTTCTTGTCCGCTGTGCATGTCGCCGCTAACCGAACACTACAAAACAAGCTATCGTGGCTCCTCTACTCCTGTGCCATTTTCATTGGCGAAAAAATCTGTAACAAAGTTCCTTGAAGTTGCAATGCAGCGGTTTATTCCCGAGTGGTATGAAAAGCGGAAACGGCAAGAGATCGAGCTGGAACCGTCGGTGCCAGTTTTCATTTGTACAACAGCATTCCCGCAAGTACCATGTCCACTTTTCGTTTATGAGCCGCGTTACCGTCTAATGGTGAGACGTGCTATCGAGTCTGGCGAACGTCAGTTCGGTATTGTCCAACCGCATACTGGCAAATCGAGGTACTCGGACGTCGGCACAATGCTTGACATACGAGATTGCGTCCTACTCGGAGACGGTTGCTCCATTCTAAGTACGGTTGGCTGTAGGCGTTTCCGCATCCTTTCGCGAGATGAGAAAGATGGATACGAAACTGCAAAAGTCGAATACATTTACGATGAACCAATTGCGGAAGCGTACGTTCCGGTTGTTAGTGATATGCATGCTCATGTCTTAAATAAAGCTACCAACTGGTATGAGAGCTTAACAACAGATATAAAAGAGGAAATCTTACGAAGTTTTGGGCCCATGCCACAACTTGAGCAAAACTGGGAGACCATTGCTGATGGACCAGCATGGGCATGGTGGATAATTGCCATACTTCCTCTCAATCAACAATTAAAGGTAAATTTTAGATTTTTCTTACATTTGTTTGCTTATAACAAATTTATGGAATAATTTTCTAACGTATCAAAAATGTCTGCTCCATATATTGACTTTAAACTTTTTCTTTTTTTTCAATAGGTGAATATTTTGGCAACAACAAGTTTAGAAAAGCGGCTGAGAGCTATTGACAAAACTCTGGACTACATAACTGGGAAACAACGGCAACAAAATTGCGTGGTTGTACAATGCGAGGGATTGCCCGCTTGTCAAGCGATTGAATGTTGCCAACGTACTGTAGCCACTTCTTCCACCACTCCCGATGATCATCAAAATGCACCTGAAACAACAGACTTTATGTTGTAGCCGATAGTGTTTGGAACGGCAGATAACGTTCAGTCCAAAAATAACCAAAAATTTAATAGAATTTAAGAAAATTTTTATTCATTTTTCTAAAATATCAATAAAATTCTTAAGCTGATTTTCTAAAAGAAAATCGAAATTTCTTATATGAGATTTTTCTTCAGAAATTTCTTGAAAAAAAAAAATCAAAGTGAACAAAATTCAAATTTAATACAATCTTAAAGCTTTAACTTAAATTGAATAAATAAATACATACATTATTTATTAAATATTGAGAATTAATGGAAGTCTATTTAAGCACATAAAATATTAGAAAAATACAATACGATTATCAGAAAATAAAGTGTATGTTATAGTTTATTTGTTTCTTAAAAAAAAATTTATGTATAATATTAAATGAATTTTATATACAATCAATTCGTATAATAATAAATTATTTTTAAGGAATTTTTTTTAATTGTATTTATCATCTGATGTGTCAGTTGGAAATTTGTTTAAAAAAAAATAAAACTTTTCTTTGAATAAAGAACTAATGACAATGTTTTCACTCAAAGTTGTACGAATTGAGCGGTTGTACCTTCAGTAAAAGAATGTATATTAGTAGTAACTGTTGAGCAAAAAATAGATATATTATATAGAAAATAATATTATATATATAAATATATTTGTATATGTAAAAAATAAATACACATATGAAAATTATGTTTGTGTGAAAATTATCATAACATTCCGAAAAGAAAGTTTTTTTTTCATTTCTTTGATTTCATTGCTAAAATTTTATAATAAAAATATATTATTAAACATTAACTTAGATTTAAATCTAAAAGTAAATGATGATTAGTTAATTTATGAAATTTTGTGATTGCAATTTTATATTTTATAAAAGATAATTATAAAAAGAATAGATATTTTTTAAGAAATTTTATTATTTTCTTTTGTTTTAATTTTAATTTCTTATGTTTTTTTTTATATACTTATATATATTGATAAATATAAGAAAATTGAAGTATTAATAATTATTTGATAATATTTTGTATAGTAATTATAGGGAAACAAAAATAGGATAGTTAAATTATATTAGAAATTAAATGAGTACCAAATAAAAAAAGAGCTGTTTATTTTCTTTCAAATAATAATCAAGGTTTTCATATTTAAGGAACAAGAAATTACCTAAATACATACATATAGAATAATAAAGTAAAATAAATAAACCTTTATATCATGAAATAAAATATATAATAAACTTAAAAAAAAGAAAAATAATTAAAAAAATAAAAACCAAGATTTCCAAAAAAAGAATAATAAAGATAAATTTTTTAAAATGAAATACTAAAGCAATTTTTTAATTAATTACAAATATAATATTTAAGTAATCATATTTATTAGATGAGAATATCTTTTTGCAGTAAACATTTAAATTCTTGTCGAATTAATATACCTAGAATATGATTACTTAAAAAAATTTAGCACATTTTTTCTAATATCCCTGAAACTTGACAATCTAAATGAAAAAAAAATAAGTATTATTCTATATCTATATAAATAAACTGAAATAATATAATTTGGTTTTTGACCAGCAACAGATTAATGTTATTTATATAAATGGAGCCCATAAAAATTGTTACCACAAATTAACGAGCATCTAACAAAAATGGAGGAAAACGAAGAACATATATTAACTAAAAAAAAAAAAATCATAAATATCCTATACAAATTAAAAATATTCTAAATAAATATTTAAAAAAAAACAACAACAACTAAACAATACAATAAAAAATGCCAATTCTCTTCAATAATGCCATAAAATAATAAACTTTAAACTCAAATAATTATCAGAATCATATATTTTCTTAATCACTCTTAAATATAATAGAAAAATCTACAACAATATATATATATATATAATGTATATAAAAAAATAATATAAACATTTCTTTAATAAATTATATCTTATATTTTTTCTAATATATTCATATTTCCAATAATAAAGGAAATTTATCAATAAAATCTATTATTATCTAATGCCGAAGTTTTATCATAAAATTTTTCTCATTTATGACTTAATATAATATCCATTAAATAATATAATCCGATTTAAAAATTCCTTAAAAAAAAATTTGAAAAATACCATAAAAACGTTGATTATCTTAAATCTATGATTTTATAATTAATAATATTATTAGATTATGCACATTTTTTAATCTAGTAGACGTAAAAGATAATAAATAAACTTTTCTATTTCATTTATAATCAAATTAAACAATTTCATTTACAGTAATTTTTTACCATAATAACCGTTAAAATTCAAATAATAGAAGATTTTCCAGTATATAAAAAGTTTGACAGTTTTCAACTTAAAAAAAATTCTGCTTTTTTATAAGCACATTTAATCAATCCCAAAAACTAAAAATTTAAATATAAAAATGTATAATTATTTTTATAATTATAATAAAAACTTTTAACCAAACAATTTTCAAAAAAAAATTTAATTTGAAAATATGGCGCATAAATTGGAAGGAATTTTGACAGATAAGATCTTTAAGAAAATGGTGTCTTTAGCAAAAAAAAATATGTTTTTGTACAAAAATTCAATTTTTTTTTGTTGATTTGACATTATTAAAATTATTGTTAACACAAATTCTTCAAACATAATTTCTAGTTAAAGTCAATATAAAATATGAAAAGAATTAAATAAAATTAAAATAAATACTTTGTGTTAATAAAAATGGCGTCAAAAAATTCATTTAATCTGACCGCTTTTACACTATTCATTATTATTATATTCCGCAGTTACACTGTAACACTAACAAAATACCATATGCAGCGTCAGCCATACATTCTTAGATAAAATTTTAAATAATCTAAAATTTATCCAAAAAAAAAAACAATATAAAACTTCTTCTAAAAAAAAATATTCAAATACAATATATTTTAGTAACTTATTTTTGTGTTAAATATAATTTTTCAAAAACTCATATTTAAAAAAAAAATATACAATATAAAAAACTTTTTTAATATAAATTAATAAGATTATATGATAAATAGTAGAAAATTAATATTACTTACACATACACACATATTTTTAAAAATCTTTTTTATACTGTCGATGTAATCTATATATAAAAATTAGTATTTATATATTTATAATTAGAAAGAATATAATAATTTAATAAAAAAAAAACCTATTTCAAAATAAATCAATGTATAATAAATTAATTCTAAATAAATTTAAATATGATTAAAAATGAATACAAATACGAATAATAATTAAATTATTTAAAATCAAAGGACGAGTTTATTCAAAAAATGGAGAAAAAAAAACCCAAAATGCTTTAATTTTTTTAATTACATAATAATCATTAAAAAATATTTATACTCTATATTAATGAATATGTAAATTTTTTTATAAGAAAAATCTCTTTATTCTATGATAGTATAGACCATATAAGTATAAATTAAATAAATATGATTAGGTTAAAAAAAAATTTTTCTATTTAAATATAATTTTTAAATTTTATAAGATATGAATAGTTTTAAAAAAAAGAAAAAAAAAAAACTCTTCATACAGACATATAGAAATAAATACAACTATTAGGAAAGATTAAAAGAAAAGTATTTTTTATACTTCTAACTATATAAAAATATAAATAAATATAAATGTATTGATAGATAAATATTTAAATAAGTAATAGAACTCTCTTATGTATTTAAGGTTTTTTTTTTTAAAAAAAAAAAAACAAAACTAGTTATAATTAAAAGTATAGAATTTTCTATTTTTTTCGAGTATGAAATAGTATGAAATATTTACAAAAATCTTAATAATAATATTTTAAATAAAAAAACAACAAAAAACTATTCAATTCAAATTATAAAAGTTTCAATTTTTTACAATATATATTATACACATATAATATAAAATTCAACAAAAAAAAAATTGTTTGATTTGAAATTTTCAAAAAAAAAAATTTCTTAAAAATGAAACTTTCTTTTTAACAATACCAGCTGAAATAGCACATCTTATTAAATAAACATATATACAGTCATACATAAATACATGTATTTGAAAGAAGAAAAATATATATTTCTTATTTAAATGTTTTGTGATATAATTCTATGTAATATTTATAATGAAAATAATATAATTAAAATTTTTAAATCAATAATTAAATCAAATAATAAATATGCATTTAAAAAATGGGCACTTCTTTTTCTTACTTTTGTGTAATATTTATTAAATTGTAAATTTTTATAATGGGGGATTTTCTATCGGCAAAATTTAGGGAAATGTTTATCGATGCTATTAGGTTTGGTAACTGCCCGATAGAGTAAGCTGTCAAAGTAGCTGTCATCTGTCAAAGTTTTTGAACGATTTTGAATAAAAATCGTTCAAAAACTTTGACAGATGACAGCTACTTTGACAGTTTACTCTATAAACGACTTGTACGCTATCAAACTGTTTGATGTGAATTTTCCTTCTAAAGCTGAAACACAGTCCTTGCCCAATGCAAAGACTTGCCTAGCTTAAAAACAAAAAAGGCCTGATATGTATTCGACCTCTCTTTTACTATATTCATTAAGTGCATATAGTATAAATAAATAATCATGGTCACTTAAAATATGTTCGTTTTATAATTCGCATTCGCGTTCTTTAGGAGCAATATTCGAAGTATTTTCTGACATTGCCAATCTGCTCGAGGTAGCATTTACTGCATTCACAAAATTCAAACGGGGTTGCTTTACTTACCATGCCCTCATATTCTGTGCTGCTATGAGTGACCTAAAAAATGAAAATTATAAAACCAAAATTATATATCAACCGTTGTTTTTAAATTACGGGTTCATTTTTCTCCTCAGCATTATTAATGAGAGCTTCAATGTTCAATGCGACGGTATCCTGCATGAACTCCTTTTTAAAATGAAAGAAAATAAAATACAATGCAAATATATTCGTACAACTTACGATAATTTTGCAATTACTACTTTAATGTCTGGTCTACGAAAGTGTAGCGAGCACACCCGATGCTTCTACCACAATCCAATTTTCCGTCAATCATTTATTTTGTTCAAACTTGTAATGTTTACATATGAATATACGATCGTTACATTTACATTTTCAATTAAGAATTAGCAGAAATTAAAATATTTTTTTCACTATTAAAAAATATTGTTCCCTAAAATTTTCTTACACACACTTTACGTATGCTGGCACTGAACTATTTTTTGGTAAACATTGAACTGTCAACATCACATTGGTTTACATTTATTCAATGACGAACTTTTCACTTTTCAACCACTATTTGGACAAAATAAATCATTCACAGCTAATTAAACACATCATAAACTTAATTTTTGTTAATTTCTCTAAGTAAAAATGAACATATCAACTTACCGAAAGAATATAATTCCCGGCTTCCTCATTCCGCTGAATGACCCTTTATAAAACAATTCATATTTTGAAATAAAAACTTCCTATTAAATATTATCAATATAATCAAAGTAAATACTTACTTTTTTGTAAATACTTCAATAAATATAAAAACCACACTTTCACTTAAATTTTCCGATAAGTGCTAAAATAACAATTTTAAAAACAACAAAAGCATGCAAACATTTCAGGAAGTAACCACTTCATGGAGAATGGCGTATTTTAAAATTCTGTAGAAAATCTACAAAATAAATAATCACCCTAAAATACAATTGCACTTAATAGCAGAATAGCAAAATTAAATTTCTTTACGGAATAAGTGAATTAAAATGAATATAAATTATGCTTATTATTGGAATTCAATAAATTTTTATTATTTAAACTAGATGTCAGTGGGTGTTATGACTACATAAAAAAATCTACACAAAAATATGCACGCATTGCGATTTCTTGCCGCTTTTGCGATAATTTAGCCGGAAAATTGCGTATTTATATACGAAAATCTAAGTTATGGGCTTATCTAGTTATTCTTTAATCCAAGCTCCCGATAAAGTAACCTGTCAAAGTAGCTGTCATCTATCAAAGTTTCTAAACGATTTTTCTCTTAGATTAAAGAATACCTGGATAAGCCCGTACGTCAAATCTGTCTGAATTATTGCAAAAGCGGCAAGAAATCGTACTGCTTGCATAGTTTTGTGTAGATTTTTTAGACATGATACGTGTACTCACTGACATCTAGTTTTCATAATAGAAACTTTCTGCATTCCAAAAGCATAATTAGTATGCATTTAAAAGTCACTTATTCCCGGAGAGAAATATAACTTTAAAGGAACGATAGTCAACGTATTTTTTTTACAATCTTTTGATATTAATTGCAATTGGATTTTAGGTTTCTTTTTTATTTTTGTAAATATCAATCAAATATCAAGCGCTTAAATTTTGTAGACTTTTGAAAAGTTTTAAAAGATGCCATTCTCCATGAAATGATACGAGTAGCAAACGGAAATGATTGCATACGTGGATTATGTTTATTGTTGACATTTAAGTGAAAGTTTAAGTACGGTTTTATTAAATTTTAAATAGTTTACGAACAAGTAAGTATAAATGAATACATTAGACGATAGTAAATAGGAAACTTTAATTTCAGAATACGAAGTGTTTTGTGCAGTTTTTGTGTATCTTTTTCTTATCTAAGATTTTACTCAGTATGGCTTGTCATTTTAAATAAAGTTTTTAAATTAGGCAAATTTTTTAAGCTAATAAAACAAGTCATAATTCGGAAAGAACCAAATTGTGTGTTATTGCTAATTATTTCGAAATCACGCCGGATATGGCATTACAGACGAATAGCCGAATAATATGTAGTTCCATAAAGATGGCGCTAATACCTTTAAAGCTAGTTAATTTATTCAAAGCTAGACATGGAGTGGCTGTATCTTGGCACATATTGGCAGTTTTTTGTCCGTTTTTATTGCTACGCTGTTGTCTTTTTGCTAAACGACTATAACCAAAAAATTTCAAAAATAAAACTGCTGAGATATACCAAAACCCTCAGTGGCTCTAGCACATTCACTTTTCCAAAATAATTATTTATTTCGAACAATATATTTTTCCTTATTTAAATATATCGATTTATCCATTTTATAGTTCAGAAAGCACAGTCCCGCAATATAATTTTTAATTTTATTTTATTATTTTTATTTACACGTTATAATTTTATATTCAGCCAATTTATTTTAATAACTTTCATTTTAAGATCGTATCTCCAATATACACTATAGGCATCGATCTACTATATCCAACATAGATACTATTTAAGGTTGGCTATTTGAGCTGTAGATTGTTTAATTGCTGATTTATGAGTTTAAGTTTTATAATTGGTGATTCTGTAGAAGCCAAATTTAACGCTTTAAAATGATAAAAATTTATTCAGCGATGAGGTTTATTTTTCGTTTGTTTATTTTGAGGAAGCCATTGTATCCGGGAAAAGTGACTCTTTTGTTGTGTATTTTGGTCTGAAAATATCATTGGGACTTATTTCTTTGAAGTAAAAGGGACGGTTATCGTCAGTTCTAAGGGCTATGACCATATGACAACCGTTTTTTTAAAAAACTAAAACCAAATCACGCTACAAGACACTCGACTTGATAGATTTTTGGTTTTTTTGCTCAAGAAAATCTCAGAACATGTAATTTCGAAATTTGGTGATGTCAATTATCCTCTAAGACCATGAGTTTTGACGGAATTCGACCTATTTTGCCAAATATTATATTAACGCAGACAATTTTTACAATTTAGAGCTTTTCAATTCAATCATTTGAGTTCAAATGTATGAAAACGTCTTCAAATATGATCTGAAATGGTACGAATTGTGCAAGAAGTCTCGTAGCAACTATTTTAATAATATTTTTATTTTAATTATAATGACAAATTTAAATCAATAAAATTAAGTAAAAATATTAAAATCTGTTTAAGTTAACTTATCTTTCCGAAACATACATTATAGGAAATAAAACTTAGTAATCGTATTACTTTTAGATAACATCCTTGTGCAAATGACAAGTCTTATCTCTTAAATATCTTTTAGGTTGCCATTTTTATTGTATAATTTTAAAATTTACTGTGTAATTTTTTTCCGATAAGAATTCTTTCAATTATAAACTTTAGTACTTTTAAAAATTAATATTTGAGAAAATATTTTATTTATATTAATAATCAGTTCACATAAAAATATTTTAAACCTTTTTTTTGTACTATTTAAAATGCACTTAGATACAATATATTCACTGTATTGAAAGGTTTTTTTCCCCCAGATCTTAGTAAATAAATATATCACATAAATAGCATTGAATAATTCTATGTAAACTAGATATTTTAAGAATGTCATCACTATAAATTGTCTTGCAACAAAATATTTTTGACAACGAAACAGAATCGACAATTTTCTTTTCTATAGCTCAATTATAGATTGTGTTAATTATTGTTATTCTTTTAAAATTATTTTATTGTATTTTTTTTTACCATAATATCAAAAAATTTTAAAATAAAAATGTGTATATTCTCATCAGTTGTCAAATTGAATTGATTCAAAAGTTTATCAAAATTGGTTTGATTCAAAAGTACATGCCAACCAGCAGAGAGATCCGACATTCAGATACATTGGATTTGCAATTCTGAAAAGGTAAACCAAAGTATTGAAGAATTGAATTATTGATAAAATCGAGTATTTTTTTGTTATATCGTACGATCAGTGTACCAAAGAACCACAGAAAATAAGAAATGTTCAAAACACATATAGTATTTTTGGAGAAATTGTTCACTACTTATCAGCCAAGAAAACATTACTGTGGCATAAGAGTGGAATTCAACCAAGTAAGTCCGATTTTTTCAGATATTCTCTTAGCTTTGCTGTACATTTTAGAATCGAACAGTTCATGATCAAAAATCGAAGAAGCCGGTTTAAATAATATATGAGAATTTTTTTTTTCAAAAAAAATAGTTTAAATTCTAGTTAAAAACAAGTTCAAAAATAAAGTTAATTAAAATTTAAAAGTGACTATTTTAGTGCAATATTGTTATTAATATTTTTTTGTTGTTGTAAAAGTGGTTATTCGTTTAATCAAACTTAAAACTTACTTTCAGTTCAATATTGTTTGTTTATTTAAATTATTTAAGTGAAAATTTAAAATAATAAATTAAATGTGCTAAAATAAATTCATTTAAATTATCTTTTGAAGAAAACCTTAAAAAAAAAATTACAATCTTTTTAATTTTTCATAGTATTTTATTTTAATGAATATTTTCTATAATTTTTATGCATTTTAAAAATTTTAAAGATTCTTAAAAAATTATCAGAAAATAGAATTTTTGATTTTTTCTTAAAAATTATCAGAAAATAGAATTTTTGATTTTTTCTTAAAAATTATCAGAAAATAGAACGTTTATCAAGAAAAGGTGCTTTGCAGTTCAATATTGTTTATTTAAATATTTAAGAGAAAATTTAAAATTAAAATATGGAATTTATATTTTTAAGTTGAATTTTTTTTAATATTTCCTGTAATTTTTATGCATTTAAAAAATTTAATATTCCTTCAAAAATTACCAGCAAATAGTAAATTTTTTTTACTATTAGTAAATTTTTTTCTACTCTTAATTATATTATTTTTATCTAATAGCTTTTAGAAAATAAATAAAGTAAACCTAAATAAACTATACACTTTCAGATTATAGTTCATATCTGGCAAGGAGGAAGAAAATTAATCCCTTCAAAATATGAGTATACATTTAATGAATTTGAAAATAATTTATCAATGTTGGCACTTATAAGATCGCAAATAGGTAATAATATAATATAAATAATAATTAAAACAAGAAATATATGAAAATATGTTATGTGTGCTGTAACTAAGAAATTATTGTTTGATTTTTTTTAAAAAAATTTACTTAATTCGGAATAATAAGATTTATTTTAAGTTACATATCTTCCGCGTCGGTAATGCAGTTTAATTTGTGTTTCACTGATTCACTGTGACCAAGAAATCATATTTTTTTTTATAATAGAAATATTTTAATTTACAATTAAAAACTATTTAATTATATTTAAAAATAGTTATTCAATATATTAAATTATTTATTTCAAATGTGATTAAAAGAATTTATAATAAATTGTTGAAATTACGGAATTCTATCGATTAGGATCCGTTTGGGTAGGACAAATGCTATCACTTATGAGAGGAAAAGGCTCATCCTTATTAGATCTTCCAGAGAATTTTCTTCTTGAATTAATAAAATATCTTTCATTAAGGGATCTACTAAATTTATCAAGTACTTGTAAATATTTAAATAAGGTAAGGTATTCTTTTTACCCCCAATGAAGTCAAGTTTTATTATTATTATTTGAAATAATTCTATAATATATTTAATTTGGAAAATAAAAAAAAAAACAATAAATAGATTTACAGTTCTGACAGTATATGGAAGGATATTTTCTATAAATTCTTTCAAATTTTATGTGAATTCCATGATTATAATGAAGTGAAAAAGAATGGCGAGTATAAGAAAATATGCACAAAGATTTTTAAAACAAATCATTCAGCCAATATTATTCGTGGTATGTTCGAATATGATGACATACCAATTGGAGCGTCTTCAGGATGTATTCATATAAAAATGAGTGCAATTCAAATGCGGAGATTTCCATCATCGAAATGTAATTTTTTTTCCTACAAATATTCGATTAATAACAAATATTTGAACTGATCTTACCATAAAAAATTGGTTTTCTTTTTGTCTATACTGGTTATTTTTTCAAAATATTTTTTTTTTTAGATCAAGATATTGATGAATTCAAAAGTATAAACTTTCGATCAGGAAAAGATTGTCAAAAAACTAAATCTGGAATAGTATTTGATGAAAAAAGTTCATCTATAAATTTAATTGATTTTGAAAATTCCGAACCTTTAGTAAATGAATTGAAGAAAAAATCAATTAATAAAATTTCATGGCAAAAAGATGAACTCAGTTTCAGTAAGGATGAACTACTGCGAAGATTAAATCGTTTAAAAGAAAATGCAATAATGCATAGAAATCCTGAAGATGGTATTCCAGGAGATTATACGAAAAAATATGCTCTCCGATATAAGAAACCAACCAAATAATTAAAATTTATCTTTTTATATACATATATAATATTGTTGGAAATCTCTTAATGATAATTTCTTTTTGAGAAAATTTTCTTATAATTTAAAAATTATAATTTTTTATAAATAATTTATTGCATAGAAAAATTCAAGAGTAATATTTTATTTATTTTTTTTTCTATCATTTTATCAAACAAAATATTAGTCAAACGTACAAACTAAAATTTGTAATTACACAATTTAATTCGAGTACTTATGTTTGACAAGGAGATTAAAAAAAGTATAAAAATTATTTTGATTTTTGTGTACTATTTTATTTAAGATATTTAAAGTTTACTAGGTGTATAAGCTTAAATCCGCTGTTTTTTAGTCAAAAAAACACTTTTATAAGAAAGCAAAAACAAATTTATTCAAAGTACTTGCCCTCGCTGGCTACACATTTTTCCCATCTCTTGGGCAATTTGTGGATACCACACCAAAAAAAATCCTCCTTCGAGGCAAACCACTCATCAAGCCATTTTCGGACGTCTTCGTAAGAATCGAAGTGCTGCTCAGCGAGCGCGTGGCCCATCGACGAAAACAGGTGGTAATCGAAAGGGGCCAGGTCTGGTGAACAAGCGGGGTGGCGTAGCACCTTCCAGTTGAGTGTGTCCAAGTAGTTTTGGAACATTTTTGACGTGTGCGTTGTCGTGGAGGAAATCAGCTTGTCATGTCTTTGTTGATAATCCGTCCTTTTTTCACGCAGAGCTCTGTGCAATTTGCTCAGTTGTTGGTGGTAGCGGTGGGAATTGAGAGTTTTACTAGGTTTCAACATCTCATAGTAGACGATACCCTGCTGATCCCACCAAACGCACACGATCATCTTCCGTCCGAAACGATTTGGTCTTGGGGAAGATGTTGGTGGTTGGGCGGGATCAACCCATGATTTCTTCTGTTTAGGATTCTCGGAATATATCTACTTCTCATCGCCCATCACAATCCAATGCAGGAACGACTTTCTTTTTTGTCTGGCGAGTAAGATTTCGCATGTGTTTTGGCGTCACTCCATCTGCCTATCGTTCAATTCATGCGGCACCCATTTTCCGATCTTTTTAATCTTCCCCATGGCAAGCAGACGCATGGAAATGGCTGGTTGAATAACACCCAATTACTCAGCGTGCATTTTTTGCGATTGGGTATCGTCTTCAACCAAAAGAGCCTGCAATTGATGGTCCTCAACTTTCCTAGGCCGCTTTTTGTCCCTTTTTCTAGGAAATTTTCACGCTTTTTGTCCCACAAGCCAAAATTGCCATCTTTGAACCGACGAAACCAATCTCGGCATGTTGTTTCCAATAAAACACTGTCACTATAGGCCTCCATAAGAATTCGATGCGATTCGGCAGCCGATTTCTTCAAATTGAAGCAGAAAAGCAGAGCTTCCCGCATATGCTCTTTTTCTGACACAAAACTAGACATGATTACCAAAGAAACAATGTATGTTGTTGTACGAAATTGATGACAATGTACACTGATTAATGTTGACAGGATCAAACTCATAAAAAAGTATGGTATGCCCATGGTAGCTTAATGCGCTCACTCACGCCATCTATGACCAAACAGCGGATTTAAGCTTATACCTCTCAGTTAGAAGAAGTAATATTTTATTGTAGTATTTTTAGAATATTTCAATATTTAAAGTATTAATTCTTCGACTGCCACACTATTTTTGTTTGTTTGTTATAACACGCGAAGGGGATAATTTTTTAATGGCACTCTTGAGTTTTTTACCCACTAAAACCTATCTTGCTAATCTTTAAATATGCTTTACCGGCAGTTACTTACGAAGAGCAGACTGCCTTCAAGCCTATTACCATTTTTTGGCATTATTGAAGAGTAGGAAGATGGGCTTCTCCTGAAACTAAAGTTGTTTGCCCTTATTATTTTCTGCAGTTTCTTTTTTTCTTCGGTAAAGTGTGTACAATGGAAAAATACATAATCTACAATATATTCTCGATTGTGAGATAATAGATGAAAGTGGTTAAAGCGATTAAGTGGCATATTTCGTCAAGATCCTTTCTATTCCTAGTGACTATATCAGCAATGAGGTGATGCGTCTATTTTTTTTAGTCGATAAATTCCACTCTCGTTGCCATCTCACCACTGTTGCATTTGGTTTCTCCGATCGTTAGTTGATGCTCTCTAATCGGCCAAATCTCGATTGTGGAAGCATCATAGCAGCTAAGGGTTATAATTATGAATAGCTAGAATCGCATTTCTTTGGTAATAAAAATAGTACTTCCAACTTTCCGCAAAAATATGGGCATCTCCAAGATGGTTTGCATCCCACGTGGCTATGTGCGTCTCTGACGTAGCCTCGATGGATTTCTTTTCCATCCCTTCGTCAATGATAGATTCTAGCGTCATTTAAAAAAATACCATCTCTGCCCGACGTTTATATAATTTGGTCGCCATAATTTCTGACCGGTTAGGCACTTCATAATATACCACCCAACTAATAATGGTGGTCGCAAGCCTGCATCGACTCTGCCAGGGCCCTCCATTGTTAGTGAAGATCTCTCCTCCTTCATTTTCAAATAAATACGGGCCAAAGACGCCTTCAGGCCAAAATGCACAACAGAAAGTCACTTTTTGTAGATAAAATAACTTCGCCACAGTTACTTGTGGATTTTTAGAGCCGCATATATATAAATTTTTCTTATTGCCATATCCACCAAGCAGCGTCGATGGATTTTTTTTGTCCCCTAATTTCTGACCGGTTAGGAGCTTCATAATACAGCCCCGAACTGATAATGGTGGTCAGA
This sequence comes from Atherix ibis, assembly GCA_958298945.1. Lineage (NCBI taxonomy): Eukaryota > Metazoa > Arthropoda > Insecta > Diptera > Athericidae > Atherix > Atherix ibis. Next base: position 102,502,873 of record OY282606.1, on the reverse strand, counting down.
AGCCCGCATCGTCTCTGTCTGAGCCCTCCTCCATTGTTAGTCAAGATCTCTCCTCCTTCATTTTCAAATAAATACGGGCCAAGAACGCCATCAGAACAAAATGCACATCAAAAATTCACTTTTTGTAGATAAAATGGCTTCGCCATAGCCACTTGTGGATTTTTAGAGCCGCATATATATAAATTTTTTTTATTGGCATATCCACCGAGTAGCGTCGATGGATTTTTTTTTGTCCCCTAATTTCTAACCGGTTAGGAGCTTCATAATACAGCCCCGAACTGATAATGGTGGTCAGAAGCCCGCATCGTCTCTGTCTGAGCCCTCCTCCATTGTTAGTCAAGATCTCTCCTCCTTCATTTTCAAATAGATACGGGCTAAGGACGCCTTCAGATCAAAATGCACACCAGAAAGTCAGTTTTTGTAGATAAAATGGCTTCGCCATAGTCACTTCTGGATTTTTAGAGCCGCATATATATAAATTTTTATTATTGGCATATCCACCGAGTACCGTCGATGGATTTCTTTTGTCCCCTAATTTCTGACCGGTTAGAAGCTTTATAATACATCACCAAACTAATAATGGTGGTCACAAGCCTGCATCGACTCTGTCTGAGCCCTCCTCCATTGTTAGTCAAGATCTTTGCTAAGGCATTGACAACGGACACTGCCACTTTGAAAATATTCCTTACTAATTTCTAGGTATTATTTTTAAAGTTCTCTCTAATTTGAATACGATCATAATAATTTTTCCATCTAATAATTATAGTTATTAACTAAAAAAAAATCTGCGACATTTTATTAAGAAATTTTTACGTAAAAAAATCAACGACATTTGATTTATATTAGAATTTTTAATAGTGTGTATTTAAAAAAAACTGTAGTGCATTTTCTTCTACAATTAATTCTATGCTGCTGCATTTTCTTGTAATTAAATTGAAAATTCCAGCAACCCATCCTCACTTAAACATGTACAAAGAATAGTTTTATATAAATCAACACTTACAATAAGACACCATTTCAAGTTCAATGAATTCGTTGCGTAAATGAAGTGCATTCATTATTAATGTATAAATAACGTCAGGTAAAAACTTTGAAAAGTAGTTTTTCAATATTTTTACCTGTTATAATTTCTATGAAAGGGAATAAGCTTTTTTTTAAACAAAAGTTCTTATAGCTTTTGCGTTCAACTTCGACAGAAATTATGCACTCGTGGCATAATAAATTGATTTCGAAATGCAATGAATTCTAACCATAAGCAAACACGAACGCAATTGTTTATTGATAATCAAATTGTATGTAGTGACTGACATTGCAGTATGGTCATATGCACAATTAGTAATGTGGTGGACGTGTGCGCGAGTATAGTTTTAAGTCGAAAGCTATAAAAGTTTAGTCGCCATTTTAATAACATTGGAAGTACGCGGGCAATGTGTTCAGTCATGTTTCTGTACATGCATGTAACTGAAGGGAAACCATGTTAAATGTTTGGCATGTGGGTTTCGGACTAGTTTTGCGTGTATTTGCATATAAAACCATACAAGGAAATTTGCTTTCATTGTGTTAGTTTTGCTTGGTTTTCCATTAGTACAATTTTCAGATTTTCCTTTTATAACAGTATGGACCAACAAACCTACGCAAGTATAATAAGCTTACGACATCAAATTCTATCGTGCATGATGTTTACAGTTACCATGAAAACACACCATGTACATATACACTGAAAATTCTAATATTTTGAGCTTGCAGCAAACTTGCAAAGGCATTTATTTATTTACGAACAATTGCCATACATTCGTATTGTGATTGCTACGCGAAAAACTTGCAAATTTATTATGTTCCTATTGGGAAAAAGTTATTAATTTATTTTTAATTAAGGAAACATTTTTCAAAAATACAATAACAAAATTGATAAAACGTTAAAATCGGATTTATTTAAAAGGAAAGTAAATCTTTTTAATTATTATTTATTTTCTCTTTAATTTATATTATTTATTATTTATTGTTTTCTTCGAATATACATTAAATAAAAAAAATTAGTTATTTAAAAAATAATTCGTTTCTTTTTTTTTTTTGATATTATCGAAAATCGTTTTGGATTTGGTTTTTCAATAACAATTTGGTGGTGTTTAAAGTATTTTTGATTGAAATTGTTCAAAAGCAAAGTGATTAATTCAGGTAAAATGCAAAAAAAACAACATAATTCTAAGTGATTTTATTTTAAAAAAAAGTGTGTAAATATATTAATAAAATTAAAAAGTATTTTATTATAAAAAAAATTGTATTCAAAAATAATATCTTCTTAAGGTGATAGTGCGTGGTGTTTTTGAAATTTATCCTTAAGAAAATATGTTCTTGATGTGCTTTTTAATTAATAATAAAGTTAAAAATTCAAAGCAAACATTTTTTTTCTAGAAATAATATTACCTGAGAGAATAAATACAATTGTTAATAATTAAATTAAATAAATTCAAATTGAAATTGTAAAGTTTTTTAATTTCTTTTAGGTTTTTTTTTGTTGTAAAATGGTGATTTTGGCTAATGTTCTTTTCGGCTGTGTATTTTTACTCTTTTTAAATGATTTTTTACAATATTTAATAATGAGTAAATATTTGCAAGATATTTTTTTTTTTTTTTTGGAGAACAAGGATATTTTTTTTATAGTTTTTAGTTTTTTTAATAATTGAATTAACAGAAAATAATGTACATATTTTATGTGAAAGAGAAAAATATGTTATTAGTTTATAATTTTTTTTTATTATTACGCTTTAATTAATCAATAACACCTAAAATACAAATGCGCTTATATATAAGCTTATTCGAAAAAGGAAAATGAAAAAAATTCATAGTTAAATATCATATAACATGTTGCTTTCTTTGTTAGTGTGTGTGCGTATAATATGAAATATTGTAGATATTTTTGCCAATTCTTTAAAGAAAAAATTAAAGTTGATGGTAAAAAATTAAATAAAAATAATAGTGAGAAAGAATATGAAGTGTTTTTTTCAAAGCTTTATTAAATATAGTTTCAAATGTTCAAAATGCAAGTAAAATTTTGATTAGAACAACTGGTAACTAATACTTAAGCTTTTCTTTTCGGCAGCCAATAGACGTCACAGGCTGCAAGGCATTTGTGTAATTGTGCTTAGATACCATTATATTAGTTACCTCCCCCCCCACCCTTAAAGTTGATGCAATTCTTTGTAGTGGGAAGTTAAATAAAAAATAATAGAAATTCTTAAAGTTCAGTTACAATACAATAAGTAGGGAAGAAAAAAAAGTTGTGGAGGAGTGAAAAAGAGCGTACATAAAATGATAGAAATGCCAAGATTGTGTAATATGCGGAAATTATTAAGTAATGCTGTTATCGACTTTGAACGCATACAAGTGAAAAGAACTGTTAACAGATATCAGTGTAGGAGTGATGAGATAATAGTTTTTAAAGTATTTGTTTTGCGTATGGCATTATTTTACCGGAATTTATATTTTTCTAGGTAGTGTTGGGGGGGTCGGTTGATTTTAATCCTGATTTTTTTCTTTTTAAAAGTAAATAAATTTTTAGTATTTTTAAATTTATTTTTTATTTAATTAAAAATTATTTTTATGATTTTTTTTTTTTCTAAATGAAAATTTGAAATTTTCTAAAAACTTAAATCAAACTTTGTGAAAAAGTTGAAAACAATATTTTATTTTTATTAATTAAATTTAAATATATAAATAAATTTATAGCATCTTTTAGAAAAATCGGTTTTTTTTTACTGTTTGTTAAGATAATTTTTAAAAAGAAAATTAATTTTTGTTTATGTATATAAATTATTGTTTTATTTATTTTGATTATTTGAAAAGTAAAATTACATAAATTGCATTATTTGCTTTATTAAGTTTTTATTTTATTATAAGGCATAATTTTTGTCATTTTGTATAAAGTATAAATTTATTCCAATATATTTGATAGAACGTCTTTTTTGTTGAATTTCTTGCTATTACTGGATGGATGTTGTTTTCAATATGTAACCTCAAATTTAATCATTATCTGCAAAAACACAATCTTTAAACGCCGTCAAATTTAGTCCGATCTAAGGGTCCGGTTGAGATCACCAAATCGCAAAATTACGCATTGTGGGAATTTTTTGCACAATAATGTCAACATTTATTATAATGTATAGGTTGTGTCATAGTCTTGTTGAAATTATATATAGTACAGATAAAAAATTTTAAGTTAAGCGTTGAAAAATTTGCCATAGTGCTCAAAATTGGCAATAACGGTCTCTCCTCATTCATTTTCAAATAGATACGGGTCAAGGACGCCTTCAGACCAAAATGCACACACCAGAAAACTTTTCGTAGATAAAATGGCTTACCCACTATTACTTGTGGGTTTTTAGAGCCTCATACACGAGGTCTGTTCAAAAAGTATCGCGATTTTCGATTTTTTATGGTGTTATGTTGGTACTTATGGGTCTCACTTATGCCGACAAGCTTGGCCATTTTGAATGTTCAGTTAATTTTTGACAGCTGCTTTGCTTGCACTTGTTTTGGCTCGTCTTCGATTTTTGCCAATTTTTCGACCAAAAACAGCTTTGCATTAAAATTGCTAAAGAACTGTTGGACTCTGTCCGCGATGACCCAAATTTGCTCCAGAGGGTCATAACTGGTGACGAATCATGGGTTTATGGTTATGACAGGGAAACTAAAGCTCAATCATCCCAATGGAAGCTGCCGCATGAGCCAAGACCGAAAAAAGCTCCAAGTTCGGTCGAATGTAAAGGTTTCGCTTACAGTTTTCTTCGATGCGGTGCAACATAAGTTCTTGCCACAGGTTAGAACGGTCAGTATGGAATATTACCTGCAAGTTATCCGCAAGTTGCGCGAAGCAATCCGCCAGAAACGCCCGGATTTGTGGAAGAACAAAAATTGGCTTTTGCCATTTTTGGCCAAAAATAACACACTAATAATACCGCAGCCACCGTATTCCTCACATCTGGCCCCCTGTGACTTTTCCTTGGTCCTCAAAACTTAAATAATTTTCGAAAAAACACAAAATTCACGATACTTTTTGAACAGACGTCGTATATCAGTTTTTCTTATTGGCAAATTTACCGAGTTAAAGATAACTTAATGAAAATTTTTTTAAAATTATTAAATTTTACAATTTTATTGTATTAACTGGTAAATAAAATGGCAAAATATTACCTTATAAATAAAATAATGAATATTATATAACTTTGATAACTGTTAAATTAGAGAATTTTATTTTATTAAACTTTAAAATGGATTTCTTTAAATTTTGTAATCTCATAAGCAGACAAATATGTTATGAATTTGTTCATCCTTCTTTTCAGAATTCGTTAAAATTTTATAATAGTTTAGGAAATTTTCTAAATTGATTAACAAAGCAGGCTTAATTTCATAACAAAATGCTTCATTACATTTACAATTAATCTAAAAGTAAATAAAATACCATTGAAAGAAATTGATATAACTATGAAAAGTTTTTTATTATATTTTAAATGATTATATATGAAGAAATAAATAAGGGTGTATAGAAATTGTAGAAAAATATATAAGGTATTTGTTTTTGTATATATATATAGTCAACTGATTTGAACAATAGACCACAACTTATTCGTAGTTCACTGCATGGGCTTCCCTTTTTCCAAATAAACTGACTATGTACGTAAACAGGAGTAACCTGGCACCAAGAAAAATTTTCCAAAACAAGGACAGACTATTCTGAACTCGTAGATATATTGTTCGCTTATTACAATGCATTATTCGCTCCACTTACGAACGTATATACTTGTACAAGTTACGTGATGTATTTGTAGTTGTTGTTTTTGTTTATATAAATTCATAATAATTCAAAACTTTTACCTTATATTACGAATCAGTCTATTTCGGTGTTATAATCCAATACGAGATCAGACTTTGATAACCAACACATAACATAGGTTAGATGATGGCACCACAATTTAATATAATCGGTTGTGAGTTTTGCCTTATAAGATCTCTAATGAAATTCAACTATTCGATATGCAGCACGTCGACATTCTTCAATCTTATTTTATGGATTCTATTACAATAAATGCATATATATGTATAGCACAGCCATACTCCTTCGATGTGGGATTTGGTAGAAAAAAAAACTACATATTTTACAAAAACAATGAACAAACTAACACCCCCCCTTCCCCTACCCCTTCCAGAATACACATACTATGATAGTATGTATTCTTCAAGTGAAACTTTCCGAGTACATATTTCCATATTAAATGGAATATTTTGTATTCTGTCAGACACATCCATTTTAATATATTCTCGTATTCCGTTGAATCTAATCACAATCAATATTAAGTTAACAATCTCAATCTAAACTGTTTTCACCTATACTGACTGAAGAACTATTTTCACTGAACGAATCTCTACCAACGTCCGTCCGTCCACCTACACAAGCAATAGAAAATTTGCTGACTCATTCGATTAGAAATTGCAAGATTTCACTGCAGTATTAATGTACTCGTAATTTCAATGTCATTATTGCAATTATGTGCAACATTTATGAAATAGCAAACTCTGTGTGCGAGAGCTTAGTTCAACAGAAATTCTCGTGCAAACGTTATCAATCCAAGTGCCAGATGCAGACGGGGAACATGGTACTCGTATGTACGCTATGACAACAAAGCTTAGATTTTGTAGTTTATAAACAAGAAATTCGAAGGAGGAATTATTTTTTCTTTTTTCACATAATCTTTATTTACAAATGTGTAAGTCTTCAAACTCCGGACTGTTTCCCGTCATATAACTTGTAGGTTAGACCCGCCTAGACGAACAGTACAAGAGATTCAACCTCGCCCCGTAGCTACGCAATCCTAAAGTGTGTCGTAAGTAAATTTGTGTTTTTGTTGTGCGTTTGTCTACAAGTCAAAATAATTGAAAATCAGTTCAATACTTTCGCATATTACCGAATTTAGAATTTTTTTTTTAAATTTCACTAATTAACTCTTCAAAATATATTTGAATTTCACTAATTAACGGTTCAAATTCTTGTTTAATTTTTTTTTCCAAACAGTTTTATGCCCAAATTAATTATTATTTGCTATGAAATCTTGTCTAATTCTTTATAAAATTAATATATTTATTAATATCAGTATCTTGAATCTAAAGAAAAATATCTATTCTGTATCATAAAAAACATCTAGAATATAAAATTTAAATTTTTTTAATATAAATATATAATATTACTTGCAACGGCTATATTTTTATTTGCAAAAAAATAAATATAAAATTACAAAAATATTTAAAGTTTTCGTATAAGTATTTTACAAAAATAAATTCTTTAACAAAAGAAATGATTTTTATTTAGTTTTTATAGCAAAAATATTAAGATTGGAACAAAATTTACTACAAACACATTTTACTGTCCAATTTATTGAAAATTTTTTTTAAATAAAATAATTTTAGTTCAGATATTCAGAATATTATATATCCTGTTTACAAAATATTATATATAATCTTTAGTTCGAATCCAGTTAACGACATAGCTAGGATGCTCTTTAGCTATAAGCAAATGACCAAATGTTTCGAAAAATAATCATTAAAAAAAAAGAAAAAAAGAAATGACCCTTCAATTTTAGTTATTAAAAAAAGAAATTAGACGAAAATATAAATAAAAAACATATTCAGACATTCGTAGCCACAAGGTTTCTTTCGAAAACAAAAATGGCCTCCTAACTAGTCTACTTGATAATTTATGAATATTTTGGGTCCGGACACTGCGCAGAATTAGAATTTTGTGACCTTCAATTCTTATCTCAAATTTATTTTCTAATGAAATTTCCTCCATTGTATAGTGACAAGATGCTTCAATATCCTTAAAACCAACTTACATATTCTAAAAAAATCCAACCACCTCTAACTGGTCCATCTAAAAAACCAAAGCCTTACAGATCACCAAATGGCCTCATAGTCATGGCAGTGCACTTTATAGACCCTAACTCATATTCTTATTGGTTGATCTTACATACAAATAAACAAATAATAGAAAACCTCTTTTTATAACAGTTTTATAAATAATTACTCGAATTTTTTATGAAAATTTACTCGTAGCCTGAAGTCCAAATCTAGTCGAAAAGGATATCTTTCAACTGTAACTAAATGGCCTAAGTTGTCATAGGACTAAGAGTTGACATTTCATTACAAATGGTAGTGGAAATGATCAGAAAAATTATAAAAAAATTCCTCGTAAAACTATTATACAAAATTTTTCATAAAAACTGTTATAAAATGGAAGTCGTTTTTTATAACAGTTTTCGTAAAATTTTCGTCGAGTCATTTGCTCTAGCAATATACGCAAATTTGGAGTTTTCCAATAGTTTTCTATAAAGGAAAGTTCCAGATTATTTAGTATAACAGTTTTTTTTTAATTTTGAGCTAAACAAACGATAGTATTGTAGATGAACTTATAACAGTTTCTTCTAACTTAAAGTTCCACTTTCCAAAAATTACAAAATTTCAGCAAAAAAAAAATAGTTTAAGGAAACTGTACTACTAATCTTATGTAAAGTGTTATAAAAAATAATGTCCTTTATTGCAAAAATTACCTATTAGAAAAATCTAGTACGCAGTGGTGTTGAGTTTTCATCTAATAAGGATATCTTTTAACAGTAGATAAATTGCGTATTTCTGAATATTAACATTTCTATGCAAATATTACCAAAAATGATCACAAATATAATTTTAAAAAATCCTCGAAAAATTATTATCAAAAATTTTTAACAAAAACTGTTATAAAATGAAAGTCGTTCGTTAAGAACAATTTTTATGAAAATTTACATGAATCATTTGCTATAGCAATAGACAAAAGTTTAGTGTATTCCAATAGTTTTCTAAACAGGATATATCGAAATTATCTTGGATAGTATTTTTTTTTGTAAATTTAACAGCAAAAATAGGAGTAACGATGTGCCATCAAATTTTGTGTTAATCTCGGTAACGGGTTTGACTTATGAAAATTTGCAAAAAAGCCAATCGGAGACTTTTTCTTGGTAGGCACAAAGTTCTTGGATTTTTGGATGGTCAAGGAACAGTGGAAGACCAAACTTACTCACGGAGGCGTTTAACATCGAAATTGTATGGAAATATGACATGAGTGAGGGCTCTTGTAAGGTCAGACCACCTATTAGCATTGAAACTCCTTAAAAGGATAAGAAAAAGGGTCCTGGCATCAGATCGAATATTGTAGATACTTGGAAACTCTACCATGATAATTCGCTCTGACAACGAGTTTTTGTTGGAAAAAGAGATTCCTGTAATAAACCCAGACCACTCTCCCCATTATTCACCTAATCTAAGGACACGTGGCGAATTTTCTTCCTCCAAAATAAAAAAAATATTGAAAGGACGTCATGTTGGTATTGTCATTCATATCCGAAGGAGTGTAACTGAGGAGCTGATGGCGATTCTAGTTGAAGCCTTCACTGTAAAAGCACTACTACGAGGGCTGGCAACGACGGTTCCGCCGATGTATAGGTTCCCAAATCAATTACCGGAGAGTCTATAATATTAATAGATAAAAATTAAATTAAATAATTGTCGAAAAAAAAGCCAGATTCACCGAAAATTTAAATTGGAATTGTCAATTTTAATTAGGACCTTAAAAATGGGTGTACAAAAAATTTTAATTTATAGTATATTTATGTATTATTGGTAAGAATGTAGAGTATTTTTGGTAATAGATATTTTATTTTAACTGGCCCTTACCCCCCCCCCCCCAATCTCTTTACTCTATTGTTTACTAGCCAAAACACCGTCTTCAAAATTATTTTTATCAGTGAACTTAGAAAAATCTTAATTAGAAATATCCTAAGAAGTAATTTTTATAAGGTTTTAATTTGAAAGTGGAAAAACTCATCAAATAAAATTGTTAAAAAGTTTTACATTTGAGGTTTTAAATCTGGTAAGACTTTTTCAAACAAAGTCTTCAACAAGTATTCATATTATTTATAGAAGATTCGTCCTTCAATGATTTTCTATACAACTACCGATAAGCATAAAGTTCAGTGTAATTTGGTCTATCAGAGAAAGTAGTGTGCCTACACAGTGGAGAGTCTCGAAAAATTTCAATGACTTTAAAAACTTTTTGTTTTGGCTTCAAAAACTCTTCTTCCTTATTAGGATACAAAAGGAAATTTTCAAGAATCCAAACAGTTTGGCACGTGTTCAAATACTCTGGTTTATAGTAACAACCCCTAAAAATACTCAATAACGCATCAATCCAAAAAAAAAAATTGTGTTTTTTATTTTTTTTAAATATTATCAAATAAATATGAGGGTGAATTTTTTTCTCTCTATACATATAAGTAACTAAGAGGGTAGGTACCTATGTCCTTTTAAATTGATTTTATCCCTTATTGGCATGGTTGTACGTTCGTTTCTATTTTGATGATTCCATTTTAATTTTGACATTGATTTCGATTGTTATGATTGGTTTCTTACAATTTACAGTTGTATTAAATCATTTATTTATACATATATATACATGGCTGTGTGTGTAGATACATCATTTGAATCTGAATTTTTGGTTGTTCGTAAAATTATTGATCATGCGCTCTTTGAAAGAAAATTTTTTGAGAAAGACTTTTATACTCTTTAACTCAATATGATTCAGTAATGATTCCTTTCTTATTACTCACTACTTCTATCTACATCTATTTCGCTCTCTACTGTTAAATTTCAAATTTGTACATTTCTCTCAGGATATTTTTTTTTTTTGATAATGACTGTCAATAGTTTTTCGTCGACGCGATTGCAAAGTCATTTCGAAATATTTATGTTTTTCTATAATATTAATGGTATCGTTATTGATCGATTAGTTTTTTTTTTTTAATATATTCCAGTGGTATGCATGTATCGGAAACGAAATTCAACAATTCTCTAATAATTAAAATAAATAATATATAAAAAAAATTAATTAAACTGTTATCAACAAGTGATAGAAAATAATAATTGAAATAAAAAACCAAATATAGAAAGACCTTAAAAGAAATTGTGACTAGCAACATAGAAAATTACAATATGATTCTGAAATTATATGATGGCCAATTTCTTCCGCATTGTGATAAGATTTATTTGAAACTGATATTCCTAAATACGTAAAATAATATGGAAATGAATATTCATTAATTAATATCCTGTGGGCTATACGCTTATAAAACTAACTACAAATATCAATAATAATCCAGATAATAAAGTATCTGTGCTTTTTTGGATCTTAATTAAAAATAAAAGCAAACTAGTGATAGTGAAAATATAGTAAGTGTCTTAAAAGATAAGCTAACAATAATAAAATAATAGGCAAATTTTCATTAAGAAAATAAATGAATTATGTCCTTTTAGTTATTCGATAAAATTTGAAGTGTTATGTCGATTTGTGAATAGATTTTTTTTTTTTACTAAATATACTAGTTTAATAATGTATAGAAAATTTATTTAATTGACACAAAACAGAAGCTAAGAATAAGGATTAAAATCTATTGCTAAGTGGTTGTTGAAGAAAAAAGGAAAAAGAAGTTGAACTTTTTATACTTTGAAATTTTACCTGTTGCTGCTAGGACGTCGTGGTACGCGAATTCGACAATGGATGATGACACCGACGAAAAAGATGATTCGAAAAGGTTAGTATTATTATGTGAAATATGTATTTATTCGGTTATGAAAATCTTTTAATTTTATTCTCCATTAAATTTGCCTTAACGATTATCTGCCCGTACACTATTATACAACAAAATATTGTATGTTCTTGGGAATATTACTCAGAAATTTTATGGAGGAAGAGAATATAATTTGGAAGTACAGGCTTTTCGAATAAGAGTAATATGATTTCTTTTCAAAAAAAAAAAAATCACACTAATTGTTGAGGAAATTCAAAAGTTTTTTTTATTTAATGTGAAGTACAATCGATACAATTAAATCAAGTCGTACGTGTATGTCATGAATAGCACGTTCAATATTGACTTCTAAAGCTTGAAAAGAGTCTGGTTTATTCCTAAAGACCAATGACTTCAAATAACCCCACAAAAAATAGTCTAATGGTGTTAAATCGCAACTTCTTGGAGGCCATTCAATGTCACAATTTCTTGAAATAATCGAATCTCCAAACTTTTCTCGCAATAATTCGGTTGTTGCACGTGCTGTGTGGCACGTAGCCCCGTCTTGTTAGAACCAGATGTTGTCATCTGACCCTCATCGAAGAAGATGATTTTCTTAAAAAAATTGTTATCGTTATCAAGTTGTTCCAAGACAAAATCAGCAAATTCATGACGTTTACCGTGGTCCAATGGCTTCAGTTCTTGAGTGATAACAATTTTATACGGATGCAAGCCCAAATCCTTTCTCAAAATCTGCCAGCAATATTTTCATTATTTTGAGCGGTTCTTTGTCTTATTAGCACTTGAACATTATGTATAGAAAATGTACACGCAAAATTTTTAACAATTCGACGAATAGCGAGCACAGTTGGACGATTATTACGACCACAAAATGGCAAAAGCGCACGAAAAGTTGCAATTTGAGAACGATTATTTTGATAATAAAATTGAATAATTTGTAAACGTTATTGTTTATTGTAAGCATTACTGAATACAATAAAAAAATAACAGATCATGACATATTACAAATGGCCGAAACGTCACTTAGAAATCATATCACTCTTATTGGAAAGGTAAACAAAACCGTTTAAGTGTCCAAATATGTACTCGTAAATGAAAAAATAAGAATCGAAAGAAAGCAATAGTCTTAAAGAGATTATATTGGGTGTTTGGATTTCCATAATTAATACTAATGCATATGAGTACTTATATGAATGACAGTTGCATATAAAAAAATTTAATCAGACTTTTTGAATATATTCTTAAGGAGTTTACATTAATTTTGTTATTTTGCAATTGAACAAATGTTTTGAAAGTATTTTTTTGTTCAAAAAACATTCGATTATTGTACTCGATAGAATTCTTGGTCTTTGTGCAAAGAAAAGAATTTGTTCACATTTAAAAAATTGAGTTAAAATTAGTTTTTTTTGTTGAAATATTTTCTTTTCAAAAGATTATAGGACTAAATTATAATAATTTAAAAAACACTACTCTTATGACTGTGATAATATCTAAAATGCTCCGTTCTCAAAAGTTGAAAGGAAAAAGTAGAAAAAATATTCATAAGATTATTCTATTCAAATATTATTAGTCTTAAAATTATAATAATAATAGTAGCATCTTTATGAATTCCTTATAGATTCCAAAAAAAAACAGTATCTTTTATATCAAGGATTATATCCTTGATATAAAAGATACTGTTTTTTTTTGGAATCTATAAGGAATTCATTTAAATTATTTTAATTTGAACTATTAAAATTTAAGTTAAATTAAAAATACTTTCAAGTTTTATTTCATTTTAAATATTTATAAAATATTATACAATAAATTATTTACTTACTTGCCATGTAACTTGTTGCAGGATTCGATACTTTTGGGGTAGTTTTTAAAGACTTTGTCGTATAATTCATGGTGTAAGTCGCCCACTACTTACGATATGTTATTTTTTAAAAGCTTTTAAGATTAAAAATTGGCTGCGTAAACACAATCTTTTATATATTTCTAGAAGAAAAACTCTAACGGCGTCAAATCGCACGATCTTAAAGGTCAATTAACATTATAAAATCTATAAACACAGCCTGGGAACTTTTTGCATAATAAAGCCAATATTTTTCACGTTTTATGGCTTTTACCACCATCTTGTTAATATACCATGTAAGGTTCAAATTAAAATCTTTAAGTACAGGTAAAGAGAAGTTAGTTATCATACGGCCATAGCTCTCAGAATTGAGTGTAACGGTCTCTTCTTCTTCATTGTCAAAAAAATATGAGCACAATGACACTTCAAGTACAATGACATCCCTAATACGAGCCTAATGACACCCCTTAAAATGAGCCTCATCGCTGAAAAAAATGAGCCTCATCGCCAAAAATCTTCTGCACCACTATATAAATGCATCGTTTAGTAGTTAATCAATTTATAATATAAAATATAAATTTTATTCTAATCAAATGTTACTTTGGATGAAAATATACTCAAGAGGGTTGTACGTTTCGAATATACCGTTATAATTTGAACTAGTAAAGAATTACTAGTTGAATTTGTAATTAAAGAATTACTAATTGAATTCTGTAATTAAAAACAATTTTCGCTAAAATAATAAATTAATAAAATGAGCAGTATTAAAATTATCACAAATTTACTAATTTTTTTATAAATAAAATCAATCAATTTGTTACCTTCAATTTTTTTTTTGTATTATAAATTTTATGATTGTATGAAAAGCGTTTTAAAAAAATTATCTTTCATAATATAGCTGAGGCCATGAAAAAGTATAAATTGTTACCTCAGATAATTATGCAATTTATTATAGATTTTTTCGATTGATTTTTTATGTATATTGTTCTATTATTTAACTATAAGCAGAAAAATGTCTACGTTTAATACTTATTCACATTCTGTATTTGCCTATAATATTAACTCGCAGTTCTCCATATATTCCTGAATGTTATTCGATTACTATTCCTCGTTATTGGATTATGTCCTATTTTAAGCATATTAAATAGTTTATTATGTCTATTGTACCAGGAATGACTTAAGTTTCAAAAATAAAATAAACTATTTTATTCTTGGTGTAAATAGAAAACTTAAAATAGGGGAGAAAAAAAGATTACTTTTATTTATGGTAGAAAGTAACGAAAAATAAACCTAAATCCATTAAGAGGATATCGTCTGTGAAGTAATATGAAATGTCGATTTTTTATGTGAACTTGTATAATTTATGATAGAAATCTACGCCAAAACTGATAAGTTAAATTTAATAAATTTTTTTTATATAAATTTTAAGGATTTAATTCCCAAAATGATATATTATCTATAATATAATGTAGTATAAATTATATATGTTAATACCTCAGTATATGTGTAGCCTCAATTAAAAATAATATACGTAATTTATTAGAAATTATCCCTAGTATAATAGAAATATTTTCGAATTTAATTTAGTAAAAATTTAAAGCTGATTAATTTACAAAAAATAAAAATCCCCTTCTATAAAAAGTACGTTTGCAAATTGGATGGCAACAATTTCTAATCTGTGTTTATCTTTAAGTCAAATTAATTGAAAATCAGTTCAATATTTTCGCATATTACCGAATTTAGCATTTTTAAATTAACACTTCAAAATATATTTGAAAAGTTCTTGTTTAATTTTTTTCCCGAAGAGTTTTATGTCCAAATTAATTATTATTTGCTATGTAATTTTTTCTAATTAATTATAAAATTGATGTATTCAGTTATGTCAGTATCTTAAATACAGTAGAAAAATATCTGTCCTTTCTCATAAAAAACTTCTAGAATATAAAATTAAAATTTTTTCAATACGAATAAAATATTATCTACAACGTGCAAAATGATAATAAGTCCTTAAATTATTTGAAACTGTCATCGGCCATATTTTTATTTGCAAAAAAAAAATAATATAAAATTTTAAAAATATTTAAAGTTTTTTTATAAATATTTTAATAACAAAAATAAATTCTTTAACAAAAGAATTTATTTTTTAAAGAATACGAACACTTTTGTACTACGAACACTTTTTACTGTCCAAAATTATTGAAAAATATTTTTAAATAAAATAATTTTAGTTCAGATATTCAGAATATTATATTGTATATTCCGTTTACAAAATATTATATATAATCTTTAGCTCGAATCCTAGGTTGCTCGACATAGCTAGGATGCTCTTTAGCTATCAGCAAATGACCAAATATTTCGAAAAATAATCATTAAAAAAAAAGAAAAAAAGAAATGACCCTTCAATTTTAGTTATTAAAAAAAGAAATTAGTCGAATATTCAAAAAACATATTCAGACATTCGTAGCCACAAGGTTTCTTTCGAAAACAAAAATGGCCTCCTAACTAATCTACTTGACAATCTTTTAATCTTTTGGGTCCGGACACTGCGTAGAATTAGAATTTTGTGACCTTCAATTCTTATCTAAAATTTATTTTCTAATGAAATTTCCTCCATTGTATACTGATAAGATACTTAAATAATCTTAAAACCAAATAACATATTCTAAAAAAAATCCAACCACCTCTAACTGGTCCATCTAAATAACCAAAGACTTACAGATCGCCAAATGGCCTCATAGTCATGGCAGTGCACTTTATAGACCCTAACTCATATTCTTATTGGTTAATCTTACATACAAATAAACAAATAATAGAAAACCTCTTTTTATAACAGTTTTATAAATAATTACTCGAATTTTTTATGAAAATTTACTCGTAGCCTGAAGTCCAAATCTAGTCGAAAAGGATATCTTTCAACTGTAACTAAATGGCCTAAGTTGTCATAGGACTAAGAGCTAAAATTTTATTACACATAATAGTGGAAATGATCAGAAAAATTATAAAAAAAATTCCTCGTAAAACTATTATACAAAATTTATAATAAAAATTGTTATAAAATGGAAGTCGTTTCTTTATAGCAGTTTTTGTAAAATTTTTGTCGAAGCATTTGCTCTAGACGAAATTTTGGAGTTCTCTATACAGGAAAGTTCCAGATTATTTAGTATAACAGTTTTTTTTTAATTTTGAGCAAAACAAACGATAGTACTTTAGATGCACTTATAACAGTTTCTTCTAACTTAAAGCTCCACTTTCCAAAAATTACAAAATTTCAGCCAAAAAAAATAGTTTGAGGAAATTGTACTACTAAACTAATGAAAAGTGTTATAATAAATAATTTCCTTTATTGCAAAAATTACCTTTTAGAAAAATCAAAACAGAAATGACAGCACGCAGAGTTGTTGAGTTTTCGTCTAATCAGGATACTTTTTAATAGTAGCTAAATAACCTGAATTTTTCCTATTCCTAAAAATTAACATTTTATTACGGGAAATTATCATAAAAATAATTTTAAAAAATCCTCGAAAAATTATTTTCTAAAATGTTTGACAAAAACTGTTATAAAATAGAAGTTGTTCCTTTATAACTGTTTTTGTGAAAATTTACACGAAGCATTTGCTCTAGCAATATACGAAAATTTGGAGTTTTCCAATAGTTTTCTATACAGGAAAATTCCAGATTATTTAGTATAACAGTTTTTCTTTTTAATTTTGAGCTAAACAAACGATAGTATTGTAGATGCACTTATAACAGTTTCTTCTAACTTAAAGTTCCACTTTCCAAAAATTACAAAATTTCAGCAAAAAAAAAAATAGTTTAAGGAAACTGTACTTAACTTATGTAAACTGTTATAATAAATAATGTCCTTTATTGCAAAAATTACCTATTAGGAAAATTAAAACAGAAATTACAGCATTTTGTTCTGATTAAGTGATGTTGGGAGATTTGTGCCTAGTACGCAGAGGTATTGAGTTTTCGTCTAATCAGAATACTTTTTAATAGTAGCTAAATTACCTGAATTTTTCGTATTCCTAAAAATTAACATTTTATTAGGGAAAATTATCATAAAAATAATTTTAAAAAATCCTCGAAAAATTATTATTTAAAATTTTTGACAAAAACTGTTATAAAATGGAAGTCGTTCCTTTATAACAGTTTTTGTGAAAATTTACACGAAGCATTTGCTCTAGCAATAGACAAAATTTTTGGAGACTTCTATACAGAAAATATCGAGATTAAATAGTATTTTTGTTGGAAATTTTAAGCTAACAAACGAATTTATAACGGTTTCTCTTTCAGAAAATCACGAAATCTCAGCGAGAAAAAGCGCCGAGACCAGTTCAATTTGTTGGTCAATGAGCTCAGCTCGATGGTATCGTCAACAAATCGTAAAATGGACAAATCGACTGTCCTTAAATCAACGATATCATTTCTAAAGCATCATAATGGTAGGTATTTTTGTTTGTTGTTGGAAATTTTTAATAAATTATAATTTTATCTTTAAAGAAATAACAGTTCGATCTCGAGTTCATGAAATCCAAGAGGATTGGAAACCATCATTTCTATCTAATGAGGAATTCACACACCTTATACTCGAAGCTTTGGATGGCTTTATTATGGTATTCTCATCAACAGGGCAGATATATTATGCTTCAGAAAGTATTACTTCATTATTGGGTCATTTGTCGGTAAGAATTTAATTCGTTCTAATCTAAAATGAAAAAGAATATTTTTTTTTCCTCAAGAATTTACAAATAAAAGAAAATTTCCCTTCTATACCAGAGCGATCTATTAAACATGACGATATACGATCTAACATACGAGGAAGATCATTCGGAATTATATAATATCCTCTTAAATCCAATTGCCATCATTGATCCAATCGAAACTGGCCTAAATCGAGATAATCAGATTTCGTTCTCATGTCATATAAAGCGTGGAAGTGTCAATTTTCAGGAGGAGTTGTCATTCGAGCTGGTCGAATTTATTGGATATTTTCGTAAATAGAATTTTTTTTGTTTTTTTTGTTGTTGCTTAATTTTATCTCATGTCATTTCTAGGTAGCGACGTTGACTTGGATAATATGTTACCGAATAATCGAAGTGGCTGCTATACGGGAGAGGCGGAATCGCATTTAATATTCGTTGGTACGGGAAGGATACAGACACCACAGCTCATTCGGGAAATGTCCATAATTGATTCAACAAAGAGTGAATTTACCTCTCGACATAGTTTGGAGTGGAAATTTCTATTCCTAGACCATAGGGCACCGCCAATTATTGGATATCTACCATTTGAAGTGTTGGGAACATCCGGCTATGATTATTATCATTTTGATGATCTAGAAAAAGTCATACTCTGTCATGAAGCTTGTAAGTGTCTAGATAAACTTAAAAATTATTCAATTCCTTTAAAAAAAAATCCTAAACATTTTAAAAAAAATCCTAAACATTTTTGAACTGTGCTCACTTTTAATAATAAGGGTTTATCTATTGCGTCATCCAAGAGTATAGCGTTTTTTGTTTGACAGCTGTCAAATATATATGTCATACTAGATAATATCTGTTTAGTTTAAAATTTACCATTTTATATTAAAATTGGTTTAAACATGAAAAATGAAGACTTTTTATAAAAGTGGCAATTGACAGAAGCCATTGTATTCATAAAAACTGACTTTCTACTATGAGCTTTAGTCTAGAGATGATTTTTTTTTACCCTAAACTTGAAGATTTCAATCCGGACTATGTGTGATTCCAGCAAAACTTGTGTCAAAAGTTATACAACATTATGAAATTTAGCTTTATTTCAAGATTTGGTATTATTAATTAACCTCCAAGATCATGCAATTTGACGTTGTTGAACTTGTTTTTTTCGGTGCAAAATATCGCATTTACATAGCGAAGCGTCAAACTTTAGAGCATTGGTAGACGAATATTTTAAAGGATCAAGTCCTGTACAAAGTCTCAAGATAACCATTTGAATAGTGTCTTCCTATTTGTATAATAATAAAATTTATATTATGATAATTAAATAAATCGTAGTTTAAAGTCAGAAAATTTAACTTCTCAGAGCACAAATTGGATAACCCTTTATATTATGAATAATCAAAAAACCCAATCGCAAATGGCTAAAAAATAGTTGAAAATAGAAAAATATGAAAAGGTCAAATATTAAGTAATTAAAAATAATTATTGTTCACTTTTGATAATTTTCATTAATAAAAATCGTAAACAATTTTTGCTCAAGTTTAAAAAAATCCAGATGCAGAGCTTTTTCCCAAATAAGCTGAATAATAAATTTTTCGTTTTCTAATAACGATAGTTACAATTCATTAAAGTTAAAGCATCGTTCCAAATATTTTTGAAGTTCATTCAATAAAATAGGTTATCTATTAAATATTAAAATTCTTTTGCGCAAAAAAAAAAATTCCATGTCCAACCAATTATGACAAATACGCTCTCATAATTTAAAAATTTTATTTTACTGATAATGAACAACTGATAAAATTCTATTTTTCATATTATTTAAAGGAAAAATATTTTCGTTGTTGGGTTATTATTGATAAAAATGCAAGTTTTTTTTTTTTGGCATGATTAAACAAAAATTTGTTTTGTTCTTGTCTAAATGATTTATATTCGTAATAAGTTTTAATAATTAAAATCGATTTAAAATTGATTCAATTTGAATAGTAATGCAAAAGGGTGAAGGGACCTCCTGCTACTATCGTTTTCTGACAAAAGGACAACAGTGGATTTGGTTGCAGACAAGATTTTATATAACCTACCATCAATGGAACTCGAAACCGGAATTTGTTGTTTGTACACATCGAGTTGTCAGCTATGCTGATGTTATGAAGGAAATCCGACATGCTGGCGGAAATGTTGGTGGTAACAGTAATTGTGCATCAAAGGACTTGGACGATTCGGATAGTATGGCGGATAAGCACCATCAAAGTTCGTCGTCATCAATGAGCCATATACCGTGGAGTTCGAAAAATTCACGATCCTCCAGATTGGGCATGACTCAAAATTCTCCTAATATCAAAAGTCGCACCAGACAGTCTTCATATCAAAGGAATGGTTCCGATTCTGGATCGTTATCTGGTGAATCGCCAGCCAGTCGTCACGTATCAATGCCACCGAGCAATAGGGTGAGAAGAAGACGAAGATTCCAAGTGGTTGAAAAACTAAAATAATTTTAAGTAATCCCTTTACTAACATGTCCTGTTTCTAATTTGCAGCGTTCGAGACTACGTCAGAGCATGCATCAACAGCAGAAGTCAATGTCGCAACAACGCCAACAACAGAAACATCAGCAGCAACAGCAACAGCCACAGCAACAGCAACAGCAACAGCAGCAGATCTCATCTCATGTCATGCAGCAGAACTCTAGACAGATGGTGACTCAACAAGCACAACACTCGACGCATATACGACCCTTTTCGGGTCAACCTCTTGTTACGCCAACGTTCTTAGAGCCTCCGTCGTATGCCTTCACCGCTATTCCTGTTCAACCGGTGATCGATTCAACATTTACTGCGACAACGGCCAGCATTTCTCATATTCAAGTAACTTTTATCAGAATAGAAATTTGAATTGGTTTTTTGTTGTTGTTGGCAAAGCTTAAACTTTATTTTAAAAAATTTCAGCCGACAACGGAACAATTAACTTCTGGCATAGTAATGACATCAACACAAACACAGATTCAGGATCAGTTGCAACGCAAACACAAGGAGCTGCAGCAGCTAATTGTTCAGCAACAGGAGGAATTGCGTCGGGTTTCTGAGCAATTGTTGATGGCGCGATACGGTCTCCTGCCATCCGTTGTAAATATGCCAGTGTCCATTGTGCCAACTTCGACCGAACAATTGGTTATTCAGCAGCAGTCGATACATCATCCGCAAATGCATGTGCATCACTCACAGAATCAACAAATGCTAATGGGGAACGATCACCAAACTGGCCAATCCATGCAAGGCGTCGTCGAACAGGAGTCGGTGGAGTCTGGAATAAATAGCTCCCAGGGTGGCAGTGAAGAGATGGTTTCCTACATGCAACTGACGCCTGTGTCTACCGCCCATCTATCCCACATGTGTCTTACAAGCGACGGACACGACAGCCAGGCTCAGGTACAAGCACAAGCCCAGGCCCAGGCACAGGCACAGGCACAATCACAGCAGCACCAGCATCAGCAGCATCAACAGCAGCAGTCACAGTTAAATTTGCCAAATGAACTCGAGGTCATGCAGTATCCTATGTCACAGCAACCGCCGCAAATCCTCTTCAGTACACGCAATTCGCCATTACAAAATTAAAGTGGCTCTTCAATTTGATAACAGGACGAAATCGAATACTTTCTTCTGAAAATGAAAATTTCCCAAAACGTATCTTCGAATATTGTATAAAATTTAAAAATCACGAATCATATCACCTCTCATATGAAAAAAAATTCACCTCATTGCGTTATCGAAGAGTGGATAAATTTTCATTTTACGACCAATTTTTAAATAGAATAAAAGCTGTCCTATCGGATCAGTTCCTATATGTAAATAAAATAAACGGCAACACAGGGTTTTTTATATGGTAGATAAACTACATTAAAAAAAACAACATTCGAATGAGCTTAAAAAAAAAAAAAATATTTTTGCTAAGTCTCTTTTTTAAGAAATTTAGGGAAAATCTTAAACTCAATTAAAGTTTTTAAAGTCAGCAACTCGGCAGACTAAATTGTTTATTATATAATTTTTCTTACTGATGTAAATAGTATTTCAAGTAAAATGTTTATTTAACGATAAACCAAAAACATTTTGAAAATGTCATTCAAAATGTGTAATTATAATGTTAGACTAAGTGAAAATGTGTACATTGATTTGTACACAAATCCTTACCGATAAAATAACTAGACTTAAAATAATGTGCAAGTTAGTTAAGATAAGTAGGTAAGTCCTAAATAAAGACCTTAATTGTAAGTTGAAAAATCCATAAATTAAAAAATTAACTAAAAGATGGAAGACATTAAAATCAGTAATAATCAAAAAGCTTACAATATATTAATAATAGGATTTGTACGACGAGCATAAAAGCAAAAATACCAACTGAATCCATCCAACTTTTTTCAAAGTTTAGCATCTTCCAATGGAAAAACTGATACTCAAATTTGAGGTATTGTGACAATGAGAAAAAGGATTCCGATGATATCACAACTGTCCATAATATTGTCATTTATAAATAAGATCTTGTATAAAAAATAAACATGTATTTTGTTTCTTAAATAATGATAAAAATATAAATGATAATAAAAATTTTTTATGTGAAAATTTTTAGTAATTATTGTCTAATAAATAAAATTTAAATGTAAGCAGAAACAAAGAACATAAATATTTTATTTCCATTCATTTGATTTTGATGTTTTTAAACAAGTTACAAAAATATTTTTTTTTTTTGAAAATTTTTATTTTTTAGTAAAAATTTTTCAGTTAAACTTGTGAGTAAAATATTGTCAGCGAGCAAATATTTTCCAGTAAAAATTTGTCAGTTAAAATTTCCAGTAATAATTTGTTAGTAAAAATTTTCAGTAAAAGTTTTGTCAGTAAAATTTGTCAGTAACAATTTGTTAGTAAAAATTTGTCAGTAACAATTTTTGGTGAGAATTTTCAGTAAAAATTTGTCAGTAAAAATTTCTCAGTAAAACTTATGAGTAAAATTTTGTAAGCGAGCAAATATTTTCCAGTAAAAATTTTTCAGTTAAAATTTCCAGTAATAATTTGTTAGTAAAAATTTGTCAGAAAGAATTTTCAGTTAAAGTTTGTCAGTAAAATTTTCAGTAAAAATTTGTCAGTGAAATTTGTCGGTAAAATTTTCAGTACAAATTTTTAGAAAAAATTTGTTAGTAAAAATTTGTCAGTAACAATTTGTCAGTAAAAATTTGTCACTTAAAATGTCCAGTAATAATTTGTCAGTAAAAATTTGTCACTACAAATCTTTAGTGAAAATGTGTCAGGAAAAAATTGTCAGTAAAAATTTGACACTAAAAATTTGTCATTAAAAATTTCAGTTAATATTTGTCAGTACAAATTTTCCAGTAAAAATTTTCAGTAAACATTTTCACTAATAATTCGTCAGTAAAATTTTGTTATTAAAAATTTACTAGTAAAAATTTATCAGTAAAAATTTTTCAATATGAATTTTTCAGTTCAAGTTTTGCAGTAAAAATATGTCAGTAAAAATTTGTCATTAAAAATTTTCAGTAAAAGTTTGTCAGTAAAAATTAGTAAGAAAAAATTTGTAAGTGAACATTTTCAGTAAATATTTTTTAGTAGAAATTCGTCAGCACAAATTTGCCATTAAAAATGTCTAGTAAACATTTTCAGTAATAATTTTTCAGTAAAATTTTTCAGTAAATAATTTCAATAAAAATTTGTCAGTTAAACCTAGTCGATAAATATTTTCAGTAAAAGTTTGTCAGTAAAAGTTTGTTAGTAAAAGTTTGTTAATAAAAAATTTTCAGCAAAAATTGACCAGTAAAAATTTTCAGTAAGCAAATTCAGCAATAATTTGTCAGTAAAAATATGTCAATATGAATTTTTGGTGAGTTTATCAGTAAAAGTTTGGCAGCAAACATTTTCAGCAAAAATAAGTTTTCAGTAAACATTTTCAGTAATAATTCGTCAGTTAAATTTTGTTAGTAAAAATTTATCAGTAAAAATGTTTCAATATGAATTTGTCAGTAAAAATTAGTAAGAAAAAACTTGTCAGTGAACATTTTCAGTAAATATATTTTAGTAGAAATTCGTCAGCACAAATTTGCCATTAAAAATGTCTAGTAAACATTTTCAGTAATAATTTTTCAGTAAAATTTATCAGTAAATATTTTCAATAAAAATTTGTCAGTTAAACCTAGTCGATAAATATTTTCAGCAAAAGTTTGTCAGTAAAAGTTTGTTAGTAAAAGTTTGTTAATAAAAAATTTGCAGCAAACATTTGCCAGTAAAAATTTTCAGCAAGCAAATTCAGCAATAATTTGTCAGTAAAATATGTCAATATGAATTTTTAGTGAGTTTATCAGTAAAAGTTTGGCAGCAAAAAATTTTCAGCAAAAATAAGTTTTCAGTAAAAATTTTCAGTAAAAATTTTCAGTAATAATTCGTCAGTAAAATTTTGTTAGTAAAAATTTATCAGTAAAAATTTTTCAATATGAATTTGTCAGTTAAAGTTTTTCAGTAAAATTGTGTCAGTAAAAATTTGCCATTAAGAATTTTCAGTAAAAGTTTGTCAGTAAAAATTAGTAAGAAAAAATTTGTCAGTGAACATTTTCAGTAAAAATTTTTTTGTAAAAATTTTTTAATAGAAATTCGTCAGCACAAATTTGCCAGTAAAAATTTCTAGTAATAATTTTTCAGTAAAATTTTTCAGTAAATATTTTCAATAAAAATTTGTCAGTTAAACCTTATCGATAAATATTTTCAGTAAAAATTTGTCAGTAAAAGTTTGTTAGTAAAAGTTTGTTAATAAAAAATTTTTAAGCAAAAATTTACCAGTAAAAAATTTCAGTGAGCAAATTCAGCAATAATTTGTCAGTAAAAATATGTCAATATGAATTTTTGGTGAGTTTATCAGTAAAAGTTTGGCAGCAAAAATTTTCAGCAAAAATAAGTTTTCAGTAAAAATTTTCAGTAAAAATTTTCAGTAATAATTCGTCAGTAAAATTTTGTTAGTAAAAATTTATCAGTAAAAATTTTTCAATATGAATTTGTCAGTTAAAGTTTTTCAGTAAAATTGTGTCAGTAAAAATTTGCCATTAAGAATTTTCAGTAAAAGTTTGTCAGTAAAAATTAGTAACAAAAAACTTGTCAGTGAACATTTTCAGTAAAAAATTTTTTGTGAAAATTTTTTAGTAGAAATTCGTCAGCACAAATTTGCCAGTAAAAATTTCTAGTAATAATTTTTCAGTAAAATTTTTCAGTAAATATTTTCAATAAAAATTTGTCAGTTAAACCTTGTCGATAAATATTTTCAGTAAAAATTTGTCAGTAAAAGTTTGTTAGTAAAAGTTTGTTAATAAAAAAATTTTAGCAAAAATTTACCAGTAAAATATTTCAGTGAGCAAATTCAGCAATAATTTATCAGTAAAAATTTTTCAATAATAATTTTTAGTAAGTTTGGTAGTAAAAATTTGTCAGTAAAAATTAGTCAGAAAAAATTTGTTAGTGAAAATTTTTTTTTAAAAAAGTAATCCGCAAAAATTGCAAAAATTTTATTGAAAATTTACCATAAAAGTTCAATTGAAGATTTTGAAGAAAAAAATCTTAGATACTGAAAAGATATTTGTAAATGGGATAAATTTTTGTGGAGACTAAATATTTTTGCTTAATTTCAGCTCTTTTACGATTTGTTAGAAGAGCGTTCGATGCATAGTGCCTATATCGTTTGTAAATACATTTTCGAAATAGAAGTTAATACATCTCGAATACAAATATTTTAAATAATAACTGATAAAATTTTATCTTCTATTGAATGTTTGATTACTTCAGTCGATACTGATCAGAAACATTTCAAAATTAGTCAAAACAGTAAAAATGCTAGTGGCTGATCGAAAAGGAATATTTTCGGTCGATTATGAATTGTTTTTTTCTTCCAGATTTCTGTCGAGTGATCTTAGTTAATAAACACAAATACAAAATTCAAATTTGTAATATAAGCTTTTTCATTATTTTATAAAGACAAGTGGCACTTTGACATTCGACTGGGTCAATTTGTTATCAGAAACTTATAAAGTGAACACAACATCCGATTTTCTTTAGTCGCTGAGCAGTATTCGTAAAAGTAAAGTCGAGAATTGTGGTAATAAACAGCATCTTATAAAAATCGGTTTATTTCATCCAATTTCTTTAAAAATCAAAGTGATAAATTATATTTGATTATTAATTTGTTAAAGAAAAAAATAAATATTTAATCGTGTTTTAAAATTTTTGAAACGTTTAAAAAGTTTTTTAGTGGAAGTAATTTGAAATAAAATTAATTGTATAGCAATAATTATTTCAAAGCTTATTGCATAAAATATTAAATTCTTTTAAAAATTATTATATTATTGCGTAGTGAAATTTTGTTTTTTAATAAACTCTTTCGTAACGTAACATAATTCCACGAAAGCAAAATGTATAAACAACCAGCAAAAAGTGAAACGACGGAGGTCGAAGGCCATGATCCCCATGTAATTATTTTTTAATTTTTATATTAAATTTTTTCTTAATAAACTATATATTTATAACATTTCTCGTATTTAATTACAATTTTTATTATTATAAATATTTAATTAATAAACCTTATCAAAAAATGAAGAAAATTCTATTGACTGTGTACAAATTTTCGATGAAATTTAATATTTTCTGTTATAAGTTAGTCAGTGTTACATCTTTTTTTTTCAATTTTATAATAAAATTTATCAAATTTCATATAAAAAAAAAATATTATTACCAGTTAACTTTTAATTAAGAAAATTTTATTACTTTTAGAATTAATATCTATTCAAATATTTTTTATTATTTATTCTAACAGAGAAGCCCATAAAAATTTTAGATTTTCGGATTATTTTCAAGATGATTTTTATAGATTTTAGTATTTTTTTTTGTTTCAAATTCTATTACTTATTAAAATTTTTTTTACTAAATAGAATATTAATAAATTTACTTTTAATGAATAATAAAAAATTAATATAATATGAAAGACGAATAAATCCACCAAACGAATATGCAAAAAAGTGGAAATTCATCGAAAGAAAGTTGAAAAAAACTTTTTTTCGACTCTTTGATTTGAGTATGTGAAGTATTTGCAGGAAAATTACTATCAAGTCAAGATTAACTGGTTTAATTGAGAAATGTAATTTTTTGATATTGAACGATATAAAATTATGCAAAAAAATACGATGTACCCAATCGCGGAGAAAGCAACAACATTGAATAAAATTTTTTTACTTTTTACCTTTCCCATTTAGTTATTGTGCTTAAATCTTATACTCATCGTATAAAAATCTTTAAATACTATTTAATATTAGTTACTATTATAAAAACTGATAATTTTTTTTATAAAATACTTTTAAGATTCTTATACAAATAATCTATAAATGTTATCATCTAACTTTCATATCATCTCTGGCTTATATAGTGTACAAAACGAAAGCGTTCGCAAATAAAGTGATATGGCGGAAAAAAAAATAATTTCTGAATAAATAATCTAACAAATGATAGTATTTACTATTTGAAATTTATTATAAATGTATAAATATAAACAAATAGGAATAAAAAAACTTCATTCATTTACTTTTTTGCTAGAACAAGTTCAATGGTCAAACGCGTCAACAATTCTTGATTGATTTGAAATAAATTTCAAACAAACAATAATATTAGTTTTGAATGAACTTAAATTTATGATCGAAATGAAAA
This sequence comes from Atherix ibis, assembly GCA_958298945.1. Taxonomy (NCBI): domain Eukaryota; kingdom Metazoa; phylum Arthropoda; class Insecta; order Diptera; family Athericidae; genus Atherix; species Atherix ibis. The sequence goes on along the minus strand of OY282606.1, from coordinate 102,474,939 downwards.
AAAAATTAGTTCTACTATAAATGATTATATAAAATATTTTGTAGAAAGAATAGAATTAACAAGAAATTTGGTTCAAGCAAGAAAAGCTGCACGATTGGAACGCACAAATAAGTAAGACCCCCAGAAGTAAGCGAAATTTGTTATTGGCAATTTATTATTTAATTCTAGTTACTAGAGTAAACTACAAGTATCTCAAAAAAAAAAAAAAAAGTAATTATATCGGTAGCAGGAGAAAAATTGCTGATGAAATTTTATGCAAAAATTTCCATGTACTATAAAGATTTGGGTATTTTGGGAACCAAACTTAAAGCTGGGGAAACCAATTAACTCAGTGGGTTGGAATTATCCGCATTCGCGTCAGTGTCGTAACTATTCATAGTCTCAAAAATAGTAGTTTAACTTATATAGTTGCTTTGCTGATCAGCAATCACAATCAATATAATATTTGCGCAGTAAGAAGGCATTATTTAATAAATACTCTGATCTGTAATAAATGAGAAACAGTTGTAAATCTGAAACGATTGACGACAGTTAAGATTAAGTTTTGAGCTACACAACTAAGAAAATAGTTTTATTCAAAAAGTCGCACAGAAATCAACCTATTTTTTTTATGTATAAGAAAATATAAAATTATTTATTTATAAAAACTATTTAAAAAAAAAAAAAAGGATTTTTTATTTTAATTTTTGTTTTTTGGACCTTAGCCAATACGTGCAGAGGGCAGTTCATACATTATGGAAGATACAGAAACTCAAAGGAATACTTGTATCCTGTTTTCACCGAAACAGGAGGAAACTGGTGCTTTGGCGAAAATGTTAAAAATCTTTAAAGATCACGACGTTAATCTGACTCATATTGAGTCTAGATCATCGACACGTGTGCCAGGTTATGAATTTTTTGTCGAATGCGATAGTCGTAGTGGGTGCTTGGGAGAAGCAATCGAAGATGTTCGCCATTTGAGCCAATATTTTAGTATAATTTCAAGGGACTATAAAGATAATACAGCTGCTGTACCATGGTTTCCAATACGTATTCGGGATTTGGATAATTTTGCCAATCAAATTTTATCTTATGGTGCTGAATTGGATTCAGATCATCCAGGATTTACTGATGAAATTTATCGGAAGAGACGGTAAGTTGTGGATTTTTTTTTTTAATTTTTTTTTTGGTCGAGAAAGAAACAATTTTTTATATTAATTGTTGTACATTTTTTTTATTAATATGTATAAATAAATATTTTTATGAATTCAGATAATAGTGAAAATTACATAAATAATTTATGATTAAAACGGGAAATTAAATTTTCTTTCCTATTTTTTTTTACTAGAAAATACTTTGCTGATCTTGCTTACAATTACAAATATGGTCAACCTTTACCGAGGGTCGATTATACAAAAGAGGAGATTGAAACGTGGGGCAAGGTATTCCGGAATCTTACCAAATTATATAAGACACACGCCTGCCGTGAACATAATCACGTGTTTCCACTTTTAATCGATAATTGTGGCTATATGGAGGACAACATTCCGCAACTGGAAGACGTTTCCAATTTCCTAAAAGGTAAAATGTTAATTCAGTCATTGCCAAGTGAACGATTTTATTAAATGCCTATCGAATTAATAGTAATTTTTTTTTCCAACTATTAATTTATCAATTAATAATAATAAATATGAAAGTACAAAAATATGTCCATTGATAGTGATTGATTGATTAATGGAACATTTTAATAAATCCAGTGTGACTGTAAATAGTTGTGATTGTTATTATTTCAAATGACATTTCAATGCAAGACCTATTCTTCTATAAGAAAAAAAAGAAAATAAATTATTTGGCATAAAAAATCAGTTTAATTGTAAATAAAAATTTTTATTTTTATTTAGACTGTACTGGATTTACACTTCGACCGGTAGCAGGTCTGCTTTCGTCACGTGATTTCCTCGCCGGTCTAGCGTTCCGAGTGTTCCATTCGACACAATATATTCGACATCCAAGCAGACCGATGTACACCCCTGAGCCGGATGTATGTCATGAACTTCTGGGTCACGTTCCGCTTTTTGCAGATCCCGCGTTCGCACAATTTAGTCAGGAAATTGGTCTGGCATCTTTAGGAGCTCCAGATGACTTTATTGAAAAGCTGGCAACGGTACGTTTGAATTATTTTATTATATGTGCCGAAATTTTTGTTTTAATTCAGTATATTTTTTCTGATCTCAATTATAGATTTTCTGGTTTACTGTTGAATTTGGTGTTTGCCGACAAGACGGTGAACTTAAAGCTTACGGCGCTGGTCTGCTTTCGTCCTACGGTGAATTGCAATACGCACTTTCTGATAAACCAAAATTAGAAGAGTTTAATCCGGAAGTGACGGGTCTACAAAAATACCCAATCACAGAATACCAAGAAGTTTACTTTGTCGCCGATAGCTTTGAAAGTGCAAAAGAGAAAACAATGTAAGCCATTTCAAGAAAATCGAATATATTTTTTGATTGTTTGTGTTTTTAACATTCACTAAAAGTTCGATTTGAAAATGTTTTTTTTCTGTTTGTAGAAAATTTGCAAATACAATTCCAAGGCCTTTCGGAGTACGTTATAATGCCTACACACAAAGCATTGAAGTTTTAGACTCTAAACACCAAATTGAGAATTTAATCGGAGTTTTGAGTAGCGAATTGCAAGTACTTTCAAATGCGTTCAAAAAGTTTAGAGTGTAAACAAATATTATTTCTCTTCCTAAAAATATTGTTTAATTTACAAAAATATATATTGATTAAAAAATATTTCATAATATTAAATATGTTAAAATTTTATATAAAACAAATAAATATTTTTTATTACATAAAATGTAATTTTTAATATTTTTTTTAATAAATGCCAATTTTTTTAAATGAATTCCATATACTAAATTTGCTTTACTGATAAAAAGTCTCTTAGATTATATAAGAGAACTTACCAAATATGGGCCTATTGTCTTTATAAACCGGAAAGCTAAATTTGTATTTAATGTAAAAGATCAACCCCATATTATGGAAAAGGAAACTAGAATTTCCTTAGTTATTTGGAGCAATTATGCCTCATTTCGTGTTACTTGTTTTAATAATTGTTGGTGGGGTTAAAGATTATGAAAATTCTACGTGATAACAACACTCATTTTCGCACATTACATTTTGAATTTTACAATAAAAATAATTATTATTCTTTATTAATTATATACATTTAACCATTAATGGGGTCATAGTTTAAATAAAATAAAAAAGAATTTTCAGTATTTAAAAGTAAATTATTTGAAAAATTAAAAATTTCACCTTCAATAAACAAATAGCAACAACATTTGTACAAAATATGCCAAAAAATTTTTTAAATAGTTCCTATATTTACAAATAAAATGGTTGAAAGGTGTAAATGACTATCTATTATTTAAAAATATTGGTATTTTATTGTAAGCACATAATAATTAGTCTTAAATAAATTAAGACTAATTATTATGTGCTTAAAATAAAAATATTATTCAACAATTTTATATTTGGCTAGTTTATTATTGCCAAAACTGTATTTTGGTACTGGAAAGCTAAAATCGAGCTTTCAAGCATCGAGAAAAGCTAAAATCGAGCTTTCAAGCAAGAGTCAGAACCGTATTTTCTGAAATAAAGCTCCACCACTCCCATAATCAACTCACATTATGCGAATAAACGTTTTTTGTTAAAATTTTTAGTAAAAATTTCTCTGTAAAAATTTGCCAGTAAAAAATTGTCATTAAAAATTTGTCAGTTATTATTTGTCAGTAAAAATTTGTTAGTAACAAATTTCAGAAGAAATTTGTCGGCAAAAATTTGTGAATAAAAAATTGTCAGTAAAAATTTGTCTAAAAATTTCCCACTAAAAATTTGTAAGTGCAAAGTTGTCATTAAAAATTTTCAGTAAACGTTTTTTAGTAAAAATTTCTCAGTAAGAATTTGTCAGAAAATATTTGCTATTAAAAATTTGAGAGTAAAAATTTGTGAGTAAAAATTTGTCAATAAAAAATTGTGATAAAAATTTGTCAGTACAAATTTGTCAGTAAAAATGTTCAGTAAATATTTGCAAGTAAAAATTTTCAGTATAAATATTCAGTAAGAACTTGTCAGTAAAAATGTGTTAGTAAAAATTTGTCAGTAAGAATTTGTCAGTAAGAATTTGTCAGTAAAATCTAGTCAGTAAAAATTTGTCAGTAATCATTTGTCAGTAAAAATTTGTCAGTAAGAATTTCTCAGTAAAAATTTGTTGGTTCGTAAAAAATTTTCAGAAATAATTTGTCGGCAAAAATTTGTCAATAAAAAATTGTCAGTAAATATATGTCATTAAAAATTTCTTATAATAGTAAAATTATGTTAGTAAAATTATGTTAGTAAAAATATGTCAGTAAAAATTTGTCAGTAAAAATGTTCAGTAAAAATTTGTCAGTGCAAAGTTGTCAGTAAAAATTTTCAGTAAACGTTTTTTTATTAAAAATTTCTGTGTAAAAATTTCTGTAAAAATTTGTCAATAAAAATTTGTCAGTATAAATTTGCCGGTAAAATATTCGCCAGTAAAAATGTGTCAGTAAATATTTGTTATTAAAAATTTGTGAGTAAAAATTTGTCCGTAAGAATTTGTTAGTAAAAACTAGTCAGTAAAAATTTGTCAGTAAAAAGTGTCCGCAAAAGTTTTTCAGTAAAATTTGTCAGTAAAAATTTTTCACTAAAAATTTGTCAGTAAAAATGGTTTAGTAAGAATGTGTTGGTAAAAATTTATCAGTAAAAATTTGCCAGTAAAAATTTGCCAGTAAAATTTTGTCAGTAAGAATGTGTCAGCAAACATTATCAGTAAAAATGTGTCAGTAAATATGTTAAGTGAAAATTTGACCGTAAAAATTCTTCAGTAAAAATTTGTCATTAATAATTTGTCAGTACAAATTTGTCAGTAAAAATGTTCAGTAAATATTTGCAAGTAAAAATTTTCAGTATAAATATTCAATAAGAACTTGTCAGTGAAAATGTGTTAGTAAAAATTTGTCAGTAAGAATTTGTCAGTAAAATCTAGTCAGTAAAAATTTGTCAGTAATCATTTGTCAGTAAAAATTTGTCAGTAAGAATTTCTCAGTAAAAATTTGTTGGTTCGTAAAATATTTTCAGAAATAATTTGTCGGCAAAAATTTGTCAATAAAAAATTGTCAGTAAATATATGTCATTAAAAATTTCTTATAATAGTAAAATTATGTTAGTAAAATTATGTTAGTAAAAATATGTCAGTAAAAATTTGTCAGTAAAAATGTTCAGTAAAAATTTGTCAGTGCAAAGTTGTCAGTAAAAATTTTCAGTAAACGTTTTTTTATTAAAAATTTCTCTGTAAAAATTTCTGTAAAAATTTGTCAATAAAAATTTGTCAGTATAAATTTGCCGGTAAAAAATTCGCCAGTAAAAATGTGTCAGTAAATATTTGTTATTAAAAATTTGTGAGTAAAAATTTGTCCGTAAGAATTTGTTAGTAAAAACTAGTCAGTAAAAATTTGTCAGTAAAAAGTGTCCGCAAAAGTTTTTCAGTAAAATTTGTCAGTAAAAATGTTCACTAAAAATTTGTCAGTAAAAATGGTTTAGTAAGAATGTGTTGGTAAAAATTTTTCAATAAAAATTGATCAATAAAAATTTGCCAGTAAAATTTTGTCAGTAAGAATGTGTCAGCAAACATTATCAGTAAAAATGTGTCAGTAAATATGTTAAGTGAAAATTTGACCGTAAAAATTCTTCAGTAAAAATTTGTCATTAATAATTTGTCAGTAAAAATTTGTCTGTAAAAATTTGTCAGTAAAAATTTCGGGTAAAAATTTGTCAGTAAAAATTTCGAGTAAAAATTTGTCAGTAAAGATTTGTTAGTAAAAATTCGTGGAATAATTTTGGTACTCGTATTCGTGAGGAAACATAATTTTGGCTAGGAAGCTTTTCAAAACTTGAAATGCACTTTTCGTATATTCTTTTTTGATGGACTGAATTTTGTTGAAGCTTTCACCAGTGGCGGACGCGCTGAAAATAAATGGTTTGTTTTGATTCTCTTGTTTTGAGTACAGCTGATGGCAACAACACCGCATACGGGGAGAAGACATGGAAGCTTATTCCATCGAATCGATAAAGCTTTCATTTGTGGGGGTTGAAAGTGCCACCCGTCGTCCATTTGTTCCAGCGATGCTCTACCATCACCGGTCTGACGAGAATGTGAACAACTCTTATAAGCTGCGATGGAACTTCTTGCAGATATGGACTAGCCAAACCGATCAGTTGTTTCCGAATTCGAGTGGCGGTATGTTGTGTTTGCGTGTCCCAGTCAGAAATATTAGCGTTGTCGGTAAATTGGGGCGCAAATCCGTATCGCGATTGAATTGAACCCAGCACAACTACTCACGGTTGCTTTGCCAATTAACTAATAAAAGCACCCTTTGGCTATTCACAGCTGGAAAAAAGAGTAAATAAATATAAAAATTCCATTCTCAAAAAGTAAACTTATTATCATTATTACTGGTTTTTGTTTGTTTCATGCGGTTATACGGTTCGTTACAATTTATTTATGAGTGTTGCTATGCTTTACGGCAATTTCGAATATTTTTCATTCATAATTTTTTGGTATGCTTCGTTCAGAAATTCAGATTCTTAAATTAATATTCGTATTGTGATTTATCTAATATAGACAAGAAGTTTGATGAATGAAGATATTTTATACTATCTGAACGAAAAAAAAAACAAATATTTAATCAGAAGAAATTGAAACGAAAGGAAAATTGAATCGAAAATCGTAAAAACGAACGAAAAGGATTCCCTCTGCCATCGGAACCAAAAATACTATTTCTGTTTATCCTAGAAGTTTTTCATTACGATATTGGAATCGAACTTCTGACTAATATATTTATTTAGCCGATTTGATATAAATTTAATTATGTTGTAATTTGGAAAATTATTTTCGAATATTCATTAAATGTGTAGAAGCTCTACGGTTGCTGGTCGAATAGTGTAAACGATTTTTTGGTGAAGTGAAGTGAAAAGGAAAACTGAGCAATTTTATTTCAATTTTCGAAAATTGTTTGTCTTTTTGTTTATTTTATGAATTGAACCTTTCAATAATAGAGACAGTTTCATAATTTTATATATTCAAGAAAAAAAAGGATTAAATTCCAATGTTCAATATTGATTGACGATGACGCGTGACTAGCTAATCGTTTCGAAGATTAATAATTTTTTAATAAAATAAGTACATTTCCCAAACAAACTAGGGCAAAAAAATTAGAATTCCAAAAAAGTTTTCATTTATAAATTATGCTAAAATATTTATTTTTGAATTTATTTTAAATATTTAATTAAATTCGAAGAGATCTTTATTTTTTTCTTAAAATAGAAGGAATAATTTTTTTAACGGAAATTATCATATTTTCATGATATTAATAAAATATAAGAAAAAGGACTACATTGAAACGGGCTACTGCCTACATTGATTTTAAAGGATAAACTTGTTTCGGTTTTTGTTGTTTTGTGTATTCACATATTTACGTATGTTAATCTTATTCAATAACAGGTTGTTGTGGTCCCGGTAATGTTTTAATAATATTTCCTTCAGCATACAAAGAAAAATAATGCGTTCGAAACAAAATTTATTTTGGATTTATACAAATTCGCCCACCATCATAATTATCACCGCTGTAATCGCAATCATATGCGGTTGTAATGGTGTGGTATCAACAACAGTTACCGGAGAGGTGGCAGTGGAGCCACCAGCATCGGAATCCATTCCAGAAGGTATTTATACAAAATAGATATAGACAAAAATATTAGAGTCGTTACGAGTGTAGATTTTCCGCTTGTAATATCACAAAAACATTCGAGTTTTTAATTTATTCACATTAACTCGATGAAATTCACAAATGTCCCTGTACTATTAACAGGATTACTTTCGAAATTAGCATAAAACTTAATTAGTGATGCGATATTGTTCTATTTACGGTATAATTAGTTGTCCGCCATTCATATCTGCAAAATCTCGGCTATCACCCCATTTTTGTACTGGCACCTGCATTATTCTCTTTTGCCTACTTGTTTTTGGTTAATTTTTTTTTTTTTTTTGATTTCTCTGAAATACTAGGGGTTGAAGCAGATTCAAGGTTAATTGTCATGCCTATGTTGGTATTCCTGTGTGTATAATGACCCTAAATTTTAACCGAACATCAATGTTCGTACGAGCCTACATTTTGGTATGGTCCTTTTTGAGAGCGAAGGATTATTAGAGCCTACCCATTTCCTAATATTTATTCAAACCGAATATTGTATATAATTTGACTAAGGTTAAAGAAAATTAGCTTAACGGTTTTGTTTTAATATAAGATAATATAAAATAGGCAATTTATTAATAGCCATTATGGAAATAATAATATTTGTTTAACAAACCATATTTTTGGGCATTCACATTATCTGCTAAGGGACCTTTTAATCTTTTATTATAATAGTAAATTTTATCATAATATATTTATTAAATATGAAATTCTATTTATTATCTATGTTAAGTCAAAATTTTACTAGACAACGAATAGAAATTTAAATTTTAGAGTAATAAATTTCGATAGTATATTTTCAATGAGCCTATTTGAAAATTGATAATAAAAATATCTAAAATCAGATATATGAAAAAAAAGGAGAAAGAAAGCTTTAATATACGGTGTGGCAGAAAAGTAAAGAGACGAAAATTTTTATTCATCCACTTTAAATTAGTTACCTTTGATAGGTATATATCGGCTGAGGCATTGTTTCCAATCATTATAGTTACAAGATGGTGGATTTTCAAGTATGTTTCTGATCTTGGGGAAGAAAAAAAATCCAATGGACTATGATCAAAAGAATAGGGGATCTGGAGAACCGCAAGAGTCTCTTAAATTCTGATAAAAGTTCGTTGGTAATGATGGCACTATAACAAAGGACCTTTGTCCTTTGTTATGACAAAGGTCCATATTACAGTGTCATCACTACCAACGAGCTTTTATTAGAAATTCGATGGCACCTCCAAGTGTCTGCAAGGACTTGTTTACGAAAAGAAATCATCAATTTCCGATGTGAGGCGCTTCCTTGAGCGAGGTTCAATTTCCAATGTGAGGCGCTTCCTTGAGCTAGGTTCAATTTCCGATGTGAGGCGCTTCCTTAGAATTTCAAGGACTTATTTTTTGAAAAGCAATCATCAATTTCCGATGTGAGGTGCTTCCTTGAGCGAGGTTCATCTTCAATCCTGAAAATATGAGCCATGTAGAGGGCGAAGCTTATTAGTTTTCTGTCACATCTCCTAGTTGAGATTGCATCTTATTAAAATTTTATTATTTATTCCTTGAAATTTAGTCATTGAAATGGACTTTTTTTTTGCAAAGATGTCATTTTCTTAGGAAGTTCTTGAAAGGTATCATCATTTTCATATGTGAGGCACTTTCTTGAGCGAGGTTCAATTTCCAATGTGAGGCGCTTCCTTGAGCGAGGTTCAATTTCCGATGTGAGGCGCTTCCTTAGCATTTCAAAGACTTCTTTACGAAAAGAATTCATCATTTTCAAATGTTAGGCACTTCTTTGATCGAGGTTCATCTTCCATCCTGAAAATAAGAGCCATGTAGAGGGCGAAGCTTATTACTTTTTTGCCACACCTCCTTAATGTGATTGCGTCTGAATAATAAATTTTATTATTTATTCCTTGAAATTTAGTCCTTGAAATGGACTTTTTTTTTGCAAAGATGTCATTTTCTTAGGAAAGTTCTTGAAAGGTATCATCATTTTCAGATGTGAGGCGCTTCCTTTAGCGAGGTTCAATTTCCGATGTGAGGCGCTTCCTTGAGCGAGGTTAAATTTCCGATGTGAGGCGCTTCCTTAGCATTTCAAAGACTTCTTTACGAAAAGAATTCATCATTTTCAAATGTTAGGCACTTCTTTGATCGAGGTTCATCTTCCATCCTGAAAATAAGAGCTATGTAGAGGGCGAAGCTAATTACTTTTTTTGCCACACCTCCTAAATGTGATTGCGTCTGAATAATAAATTTTATTATTTATTCCTTGAAATTTAGTCCTTGAAATGGACTTATTTACGCAAAGATGTCATTTTCTTAGGGAAGTTCTTGAAAGGTATCATCATTTTCAGATGTTAGGCACTTCCTTGAGCGAGGTTCGTCTTCCACCCTGAAAAGAGGAGCCATGTAGAAGGCGAAGCTTATTACTTTTCTGCCACACCTCCTAAATGTGATTGCGTCTGAATAATAAATTTGATTACTTTCAATTTGTGAATTTAAATTAACAATTTTCTATTTCATTATAATTAAAAAAAAATCAAAAAATTGTAAGTAATTTTCAAAAATTTAACATTAGCTTTAATTAACAAAAAAAAAGCCAATTTAAAACATTTTTTAATGACAAAGCTAGACTTTATTCCTTTTCAATAGAAAGTATTCATTCTTCGTTAATGAATTTATTCTTTTTTTCAGTCTGGTTTTATATGAGAATCTGAGTAGGCAGCCATCAGATGAAATTCTAAAGCCGACTTGATGACACCATCCAAATTGCTACTAAAATCAATATCGATTTTTAAAAACGTTCAATTGAATTGAGCAAAAAAAAACTAATGTTCCTATTCGATTCCATTTCGATAAACCAAATATTTGCTTATGAATTGAAATAGCTCGAAACGAGAAAATTTTTTGTTGATTGATGTATTCTTGATATTTTTCTTTATTGATTCTAGACCTTATAATTTCGATGGCATTTTGAATTGACAAATCGAAATGACGCATTTGAGAAAATGGAACCAAATGCTTAAAAAAATATACTACATATATTTATAAGAAAATCTCATTTCAATTTCATTTACAATTGCCAGAATAAGTATACAAGGAATTAATTAATCAAAATTTCCTTTTTCTTTCGAATCATTGGAGTTGATTTGATTCAAAATACAAATTTTACAATTGCGGCCATCAATGGCAGCTTGAATTATTATTTTTTTATTCGAATTTTGATAGATACTCGCAACAACATATATTTTAAGAAGCAGTTTTTTTTAAAGAAGGATATTTTTTGATGGGACAGGATAACGTAGTAGTAAATGTCCTGTTATTTTAAACTTTTAAAGACGCCATTAGTTATTTATTAAAAGGGTAATTTAGGATAGTTCTTTAATACGTGGTTTATAATAGTAATTAAGACGATAACACTGTTATGGACATGGACAATTTTAGGTGAAAATTCAAGTCCATACGTCCAAATTGGTTTCAGAATTGCATTGTAAGTGCTTCGTTAAGTTCCATTTTTTTTATATAAAGGTTTCATGTAAAGTATTTGAAGATATAGAGCCCTAGAAAAAGTATCTTGTTATTAGATATGGTAGTTATTCGGCGGAGTGTAAAAGTGATATGAACGAATTTTTTTCCATTTTCTGAACAAATTTTGAACAGAGTTCATATGATATTGGATTTTTATGAGTTCCTGGTCGATTTTTATTATTATTTTTTATATAAAGAGTAGTTTTTTTAGTGTTTCTGCCTAAACTATGTCAATTTTAATCAAAATTATTAAATAATTGAGATTTTGCATATTTTTGTCTCCTGTTTAAATTTTTTTTTTACAAAAATTATAAATAAAAAAAATTATTCTTATTAAAACATGAAAAAAGAAACGAATTAGCACTCCTTTTTGTTATAAAAAAATAGCACTTTTTTATAAATAAACAATAAAAAAAAAAACATTTCTTAATGTTAGAATGTTAAATTTATCAAAGATATTCATAATTTTTTTTATTTTCTATATGAAAAATTTTATTTTATTTGTATTTTTTGTTATATAACATCTTATATGATAATATAATAACGGATTTATCTAATAATGGATCAGTTATTAAATTGTTAAAGTTAAATTTTTATATTAAATACGAGTATATCCACACTATTGGATGTTAACGGTAAATTGTGTTTGACATTTGAGAAAAGTCAAAATCAAAATGGCCGATCTATTAACATTGTGTGTGGGACATAAGTCGAAAATGTCAATAATGAAAATGTTTGGTCTGAAAATCTTTTTTAATCTTTTAGATTAGAAAATAGTGGCGCTTTCGGGGGTAGATTGTAGAAATGTAATGCGTATTCCATAAAGAAGAGTTATTTGAAAGAAAGTCTGTTAACAACAATTGTGTTTTTTTCTCAATGCATCCATGGTAGTCTGAAATCATATTCAACTGACATTATCCACACCTAGAAATTATCCTCATACTCTCTTTTATATATCCCTATTTATATCTCAATCAACTCAAAGAAAAAACAGTTGAAAAACTATGAATCTAATACTCTAATTTTTTTAGAGTATGAATTCTACTCTAATTTTTTTTTTAAATTATTAACTTTGTGTAATTTTTCTGTTATTTTAACAAATAAAAAAAGAAAAATTTAAAATTTATTAAATTTACAGTATATTTATCCAAAAAGACCAATATGGACTTACAACTAAAAATCTGGCCAAAAGCTAGTTTTTATATTTTAAAAAACTTCTTATAGAAATTATTTTTATATATTTTTTTTTTACAGAAATATATCAAATTAAATAATTTTAAAATAATTTTTTTTTTTAGTTGAATTTTTATGTTATCAGAAATTTTTCTATAAAATTCTAAAAAAAAAAATATTTTAAAAATCTGTATTAGTTTTTGCAATATAATTTTTGGTCTTCCTTTTAGTTAAATAGTAAAACCAGCAATTAAATGGAAAAATTTCCATAGTCAATTTAATTTCGAAATTTATTTCAACTAATTTTCAAATACCACAAACGTTTAGTCCTTAAAACGTTTAGTCGTCGTTTTTGTGTTGTGCAAATAGGCGACAAAATTGATTATCATATTATGGAGGATGTATTGTAATTGTACGATTAAGTGCTCGTCGCGTATAAATTCAATATTCATGATACGATCAAGCATTTTGTTTAAGTTCGATTTGAGCAACTTTACAACCTTCATCATCCCCATTTTCAATAGTGCTTCCGAAAAGTTAGTCATCGTGGCAGAGAAGTAAGTGACACAGTAGAGAAAGGATATACTAGCACTTTAAAATTAAATTGTAAATTCAATTTTCTCTCAAGTATAGTTAAAATTTAATAATGGAAAATGGGAGAAAGTTCAATTGGAACTTTCGTTACATTGAACAAATTTTTATACTATTTTAAAACTGAGCAATTTTCTCCTTTTCTACCATGTAATTGAAATTTCTTTGAAATTAAATAAGAATAAGATAAAAATTTTCTATTTACTACAAAGCTAATTATTAAAAAAAAAAAAAAAACAAATAATATTTTCAATACCAAGAAATTATTATAGTTTTAATATTAAAATTAAAATTTTAAAGAATAAATTAATTTTTTAATAAAAATGTCTTTCAAAAAAAAAAAAAACTAAAATAACTACTTATTAAAATTGTTCTCTCTATTAATAAATATTTTAAAGATTTTTATAGATTTTGCTTTTACCATGCCTTAATCTATAATATTTAAAATAAAAAAGGTCCTTCTTGTGATGGTCATACTCTATTTTGAATGAGAAAAATATTGAGAAAATTCAAAATTCCATTCTTTTTAAAATTTTAAATCCATAAAATGATAAAGTTCCCATTTTGATTCTATTTTCATATTGTTTAGGCTGTGTCCTTTCTTTCTACTAAATACATAAATATGTGTAGGTGCTTGGCCATGCGTTAAAGGACACAATATGGGACTGTCGACCCTATTCTACTGCATGCCAATCCAATACTCCGACGTTCAGATCTCCTCTGCTTTATGAGTTGCCCATATTTTATATTATATTATCCCGATTATATCAAAACAATATTGCCGGATAATAATCAAATTTTTTTTTTTTTTTTTAAAAAGGATATCATAAATGAATACGCTAAAAATGCTGGTAGACAGTTAGGCGGGCGGTGTTTACTTTGATCGTTTTTTTTTTTTTGTGGGTGGACGGACTGAAATTTTGGTTATTTTGTTTGCATAAATCACTGACGGAAATATGTACGGACATCTTAATCTTATATTTAAGGATGTAAGAATATAAATTTACTGACCATTACGCTATACGAATACTTTATGCTACTTAGTTACGCAAGAATGCCGGTAATATTGTGCATGAGTATGCAAGATATTTTCGCTCGAAGCAAAAGACATCATCTACGAAATGATGGCCTGTCTTCTTATTTGTTGTATGAAGCCTATTTTGTTATAAATATAATTTTTTTTTTTTTTTTTTTTGGTTTCTACTCACTTTATATTTTATTTGTATATTTTTCCTTGAATTTTACTTCATTTCTTATTATCCTTGGTACAGAACTGAAAGCGTCTATAGATGATTTTCTTTGAATAGTCATATCTGATGGGTTGTTCTGTTATTGTAAGGGAATGTATGTGTATAGTCGAGTCAAGGACTGGTTTGTGTTGTCCATGTTCATGTCCTTTTATGTCTTGTACTGTAAAGATTATTGCAATAGCAGGGACTATCGGCAATATAGATGTGGACTCTCTGATACGAATATCATTTCTGTAAAGGCACATCAAACCTTTAAGGACTCTCTTGGGTATTACTTCGGAAGCAATTTTTACGAAACAACATTTTCCTTTATTTCAAGTGCGATTCTTTTGACATTGACACGTGTTTCGAAAAAAAAAAAATAAAGTAAAACTTTCCTACATATTTTTATTCGATCTATTAAATATATTTTTAAAAAAAAGGATATTCAACTTGATCCTAAATATAATTGTAGCATGTTTTCCAAAAGAATTTTTTTTTTTTTATTAATATCAAAAATAAAAGTTATCAATTATTTTCGATAAATATCCTAGCATAAATGTTAAATTTAACGAGAACACAAATACAATACCAATCGATGAGTATCTGATGGAGAAAAAAAAATAAGCAGAAATGTGGGCATAATAAATCTGAATATTTGTAGCAGAATTATTTATATTCAAGAATTAGCATAAAGCACATCCTTTGTGATAAAATAAAATGTCAGGATAATATTTTACATTGAACCAGCTATAAAGGATTGATAATAAAAGACCGTGAATATATTTTTGATCTTATAGATTTGTGTGTTGAAAATGGGACAACAGAAAAAAAAAATAGAATAGATACTGTTCAAGGGTAAAAGTGATAAGGGAAATGGTTAGCAAATGGAAGGTTCTCTGGCATGCAATCAGTTCGTAAAGTTATAAATTTTAACTGGCATCGATCGATTTGGAATGTCTTGTGTCGCGTTGAACAGAATTTCAATGTTTCCGATATTTGGCCTAACATTAGAAACTATAATGTCGCTGCCATACAACCCTTTATGGATTTAAGGTCAAATTTGATTTTTTCAACTCATTCCTCCAGGCACACTCCTTATACCGGAAATAATACTTTTTCCGATAAGCTTTTATCAGGAATTTTCTTCGCTTATAATTTTTTAAGTATTTCCAATTATTTTTTGTTTTTTTTTTTTCACTTTGTTAGAAGATATTTTTCTTTGGCAAATTAAGAAAAATGATTTTTTCTTAAAACTCAAAATATCATCATTTTGATGAGATTTTTAATTTTAATTGAAAATAAATTTTCAAAAGTTTTCTTTTTTTTTTTTGTAAAATACAATGTAAAAAAAAAAATTCTTCTTCCTTAATTATTATATATAAACTGAATTTTAAACTATATATCATAGCTTGGGTGATTTTTTTGCTGTTTGGTTATTTTATATTTTTACTTTCACATAATACGTGACATATTTTAAAGTTAAAAGTATTTAATTAGCATTGCCATTTGATTATAAAAATATTTACATATGAAGAATGCTTACAAACTATTGAATTTTATTACGAGGGTCGTTCAATAAGTCCTTAGAAAAAGATGGAAAAAAATTGTTTTTAATCTCTTTTTAGCCTTATACACTTTTCCAACCGTTTTTCCAAAATTGTTATCCCGTCCAAAAAATAGGATTTCGGAAGTTCTGCAAAATTCTCATCCGTTTGAGCAATGACGTCCTCGTTGGAAGTGAACCTTCGTCCGCCAAGCCATTTCTTCAGATTGGGGAAAAGAAAATAGTCACTCGGGGCCAAATCTTGTGAATAAGCGGGATGCTGCAACAATTCCATTCTCAATTCCACAATTTTGGCCATGGAAACAGCGCAGGTGTGCACACGCGCATTGTCCTGATGCAAGAGGATTTTTTTCTTCTTCAGATAGGGGTGTTTCTCTTTGATTTCCTCGCTCAACCGTTACAATAACGACGCGCAATACGCTCCTGTTATTGTTTTTCCTTTTTCCAAGTAGTCGATAAAAATGATGCCCTGCGAATCCCAAAAGACTGTGGCCATCACCTTGCCGGCCGATGGCACAGTTTTTGCCTTCTTCGGAGCCCGTTCACCCTTGAAAATCCACTGTGATGACTGTCTCTTCGTTTCTGGAGTGTAGTTGTGTATCCAGGTTTCGTCCATAGTGACATATCGACGAAGGAATTCGGCAGGATTGCGATGAGAGTGCTAACATAGCCTCAGAGTCCACTACACGCTTGCGCTTAATATCTTCTGAGAGCAAACGCGGCACCATCTTGCCGAAATTATTTTCACAGACAATTTTTCATGCAAAATTGAAGCGACTGTACCTTGTGATATGCCCGTGGCCTCAACTAATTCGCGCACTTTAATTCGCCGATCGTTCAAAATCAGATCGTGGATTTTGTCGATGATTTCAGGAGTAGACACCTCAACTGGGCGTCCTGAACGATGTTCATCTTTTGTGGATGAACGGCCACGTTTAAATTCATTCACCCAATTGTAAACCGTCGCAAACACAGGTGCAGATGTGCCATGAACTGCATCCAACTCGGCTTTGATTTCTTTCGGGCTTAAGCCTTTCAAATGGAGATGTTTGATGACAGCCCTAAACTCGCTTTTTTCCATTGTTATGCACAAATAAATGTCGTTAACTTTAATCGACGATAGAAATTGACCTACGCTATGGATTTTGACAGCTTTCCTGTCGATAATGCTACGATAGAAATTGACATAGCTGAAATTTTGACAGCTTTCCTGTCGATAATGCTACTTACAAAAAAAAATCTTTACCGACACTACGAGCGCAATTTCTTGGATTTTCTAAGGACTTATTGAACGATCCTCGTATTAAAATTCGTGCTCTGTGAAAAAATGTATTTCGCACACTTCGACCATTTTATTCTCATCATAATCGACTTACTGAGCAAGCAATTGAAGTCATAGTAAAAAATTTTTTGCAACAATTTGATGAGTGGGGACATCAAACCACTAATTCGTGTGCGTAGAGTTTGTACAGTGGAAAATATTGCCGCCGTAGTCTCCAGTATTGGTGAAGATCCGTCGCTTCTTCGACTGGGATTGTGTTACTCGATTGGGATTGTGTTGCTCGACTATGTGGAAGATTTTACCCAAGAATCTTAGTCTGAAACCATATAAAATACAGGTCCTACAAGAAATGAAGCCAAACGACTTTGCAAAGCATCGATTTTTTAGTGAGTGGGTCTTAGAACAACTTGAGGAAAATCCTTTTTTTACCAAAAAAAAAATTACGTTCACCGACGAAGCTTATTGCTAGTTGAATGGGTATGTGAATGAGAAAAATTATTGTATTTGGTCTGACGAACAACCACAAACAAAACAAGAACTTCTATTGCACTTAGAAAAATGCAGGTTTAAAGATGACGCTGGTCGCAATATTACCATCACTTCAATTGCAAGAAATGTATCTGATCGACATGTGGTTTCAAAAAGACGGCGCAATATACCACACAACACGTGGAATAATAAATATATTGAGAGATGAGTTCGGTGTGTAATTTATCGCAACGTTTCGGACCGGTGATAAGCCAGCCTATTTGATGAACTCACTCATCTATGCCGATAAGCCAGCGTCACTTGCAGCCTTGAAAGATAACATTACACATGTTATTAGTAATATACAAGCCGAGATTTCAAAATTGTACCTCTCGTATGGCTCATTTTGCCAACATTTATATAAAATAATTTATAAAAGTAAATTTTACTTAAAAAAAATATGAAAAGCTAAAGAAATCAAAAAAATTGGTATTTAATGCAAAAAAGGAAAAAAAATACTAAAAAGGACTAACTGAGAAGTAAAATTAGGATAAAGCTAATCGAGCCTAATATTCTTATAGATGGTTGAATCAGATATTTCTAATTAAGACTGCTGGCTATAAATGTCCTCTTTGCTAACAAATGAAAAAAAAGGACCAAATATAAAGTACTAAGTATAAAATTAAGATTTGTCTAGACAAATTAGGAGTGAAAAAGAAAATGGTCCCTTCATTTTATATCCTACTAAAAATACATAAAAGTAACAGGAAAATACTATTACTATATCGTGCAAGTATTAGTACATTAGCTAATAAGGACGGATACAGCTGTTTTAATATTGTAGATTAATTAGTTTTCTTGTTTAGAATATTTTCTATATATTATACAAAAAGTGATGTTTCGTTTACGACTTTTAGAATTTTGCTTAAACTTAGCCTTAAGTCATATTATAAGTTAATTTAAGACTGTCAAAAATATCCTATTTTGTATTTTGTAACTTTATTCATTTGAGTTCTTGGAATATGGAAAAATACGAGATCAGGTAAATTAGCTAATAATGACAAGGGTGGAAAAGTAGGAAAAACTTTCTTCGAAAATGTAAATATTAACTAAAAGGTTAAAAAGACTTTTATACTAAGTGCCTTTTCAATTTAGAGTAGGAAGAGGGTGTAATTTTTGTATCAACAATCATTGATGAAAGGGTGTATTGTGTGAATTAAGTTTCAGATGGAATAGGAGAGCTTTTTCTACAAAATGACTAAATATGTTTATAAAATATGGTATTAAAAAAAAGAAACAGATAAAAGGATAATTTCTGAATTGGTATTAGAGATGCTCTCATCCACAAAAGTCCTTTTTCCTTAGACACAATGCAGACATTCTTTGCTAAGCCCATATTCTATGCTTTAGATTTACTCTATTTTACTATATTATTTTTCTTTTTACTCAATTTAACTACACTCATCCAAAAAACTAATATTCTTTCATTCCCTATCCTTTTACTTATCGGCCAACAAGTATAGTAACTCTGTTTATAAATTTTGTTTTTATCTATTTTTTTTTTTGCTTGTGCGGTTCTTCTTGCAGTTTGTGTGGCTGTGGAAAATCCCATAGTCGTTGAGGTTCTAATGTATTTTCTCAACTATTATTGCCACTGAATGCTGAACAGCACTATATACGATCAAAACGACCTTATTCACATAAACAATAGTCACCATGAAGGACATTTTTTTTCCTGTAAGATATTTTTTTCCTCTTATATCAACAACAATAACAGCCTACTTTACTATTGAATGAATATGGCAGAAGGAAGATTGTAAAAGATCTCAACAAATGAGTGCTACCACTATTTCTAGTTATCTAGAAGTTCTTTATGATGATTCTGCTGCTGACAGAGGTGAAATTATATTTTATTGTCCTACTTTCTGAAGGCAACATCGTCTATGCAATGCCATCATCATCTCTCAACAGAATTTCCGTCTTTTTATGGCATAAAGTCTATTTTTGATTTATAAACCAGTACGTTTGAGTTTGAAATTTGTATGCAGAAAATGTACAGTAAATAGTAAATTTTTGGCAAGATTTAAATTTTATCTTAAAACTATCTTAAGAATATCCAATTTATATTTCGGAAAATAAATATAATAACGAATATTTCATTTTAAATTTTGTTAAAAATTAAATTTTTTTTGTATTAACATAGTTTTTCTATTATAATATTTATTAAATAAAATTTAGAACAATAATTTGAAGAACTCAATTCTGTTGAGGTCAATTTTTAAGACTCTCTCGTACAATTTGGTCTGTAATTCGGTTAATCATTTAGGAATGTTGCATTTAAGATGCTCTAAAATTTAAAAATTATCTTTTGTTATATAAAATATTAAACAAATATATAAGAAAAATTCTAACAGCGATAAATCAACTTTACCAAATCACGAAATTACGTATTCTGAGGGACTTTTCGAACAATTAAGATAAAATTGTTTCGTATTTTTATCTTTTGGTGTTATTTTGTTGGATAATCTTCAAAATGAATATTAAAGAAAATTATTAATCAAAATTTTTATAAATACAGTAGATTTTTTATAAATATTTGTAAGTTTTGTTGTATTGACAGCAAGTAAAAAACAAGTCCAATTACTAAAATTTTTTTTTCATTAGTAATATCAGAATTCAAAAACTACTGCCCTCATACTCAATTAGCATTTTTTTCTGTATATTTTAATAAATTAAAATAACATGGCATATTTTATACGAAATAAATTTAATTTAAAATAATACGAGTATATTTTATTTAAAAAAATATATGAAATATAAAAGCTATACTTTCAAAAATTGATAATCCGATTTTGCTGTTTAATAAATGAACCAAAAATAAAAACTTTATAATAATTTTAATAATAAAATAAAAAAAAAGTAACATAAAGAATTTTTCAATATCAAAAGGATTCTTAAGAAAGAAGCCCAAACATAAGATCGAGAAAAGTTTTAATCCAAAAAATAAAATTTGGCCCAAACTTTTTTTATTGCAAATTTTTAGAAAATAGTTTTAACTAAAACAGTTTTGCTAAAAAAGTTTTTTACTGAACAGAAATTTTTACTGAACATTTTTTGACTGAAAATTTTTTAACTGCAGTTATTTTTCCTGAAAAGTTTTTTATTGTTAATATTTTGACTGAAAATATTCCTTACTGAAAGTTTCTTTACTGGAAAAAATTTGTTTACTGAAATTTTTTGTTACTGAAAATATTTGTTTACTAAAAATTTCTTTGCTGGAAAAATTGTTTCACTAAAAAGTTTTTTAATAAACATTTTTTTACTGAAAATTTTTTGATTGAAAATTCTTTGACTGAAAATTTCTTGACTGAAAATTTTTTGGCTGATCATTTTTTGACCAACAATTTTTTACTGAAAAATTTTGAACTGCAAATATTTTCTCTGAAAAGTTTTAACTGTAAATATTTTTAATGAAATTTTTTAACTGAAAGGTTTTTTAATGTAAATATTTTTAATGAAATTTTTGAACTGAAAGTATTTTTACTTAACAAAAACTTTTCGACTCTAAAATTTTTTGACTGATAATATTTTCACCAATAACTTTTTACTGAAAATGTTTGAACTGCAAATATTTTTTCTGAAAAGTTTTTTACTGTAAATATTTTAACTAAAAGTGTTTTTACTGTAAATATTTTTACTAAAAAAAATTTCTTGACTAAAAAAATTTTTTTACTGAAATTTTTTTCACTGAAATTTTTTTCACTGAAAACATTTTTGTGCTAAAAATTTCTTTACTATAAAAATTGTTTTTCTAAAAAGTGAAAGGTTTTTTACTGTAAATATTTTTACTGAATATATTTTGACTAAAAATTGTTATACTACAAATATTTTTACTGAAAGTTGGTTTACTGAAAAATATTCTCTACGAAAAATTGTTTTAATGAAAATTTTATTGACTGATAATTCTTTGACTGAAAATTTCTCGACCGTAAATTTCTTGACTGAAAATTTCTTGACCGAAAATTTCTTGACTGAAAATAGTTTTAGTGAAGATTTCTTGGACTGATAATTTTTTATTAAGAACATTTTTCTGAGAACTATTTTTACTACAAATATTTTGATTGAAATTTTTTAACTGAAAATTTTTTTACTAAAATTTTTTTTTTTTTAATGAACATTTTTTGATAGATTTTTGGACAGAACATTTTGGACTAAACTTTTTTACTGAGTAAAATATTTTCAAGAAAACTGAAAAAATCTCTTCACTGAAAAATTGTTTACTTGAAAAAATTCCTTATTAAAAAAATTGTTCAATAATAATTTTTTGAGTGAAAATTTCTTGACTGAAAATATTTTTACTGAAAATTTCTTGACAACGTTTTTTAACTGAAAATTTTTGTAAATTGAAGAAAATTTCTATATGAAATTTCTCTTAAAAACTATCCAAAAAGAAAATATTCCAATTTAAAGCTGTCTTATCTTTAAGGTAGTTTACCCCTCAAATTGACCAAAGAAAATAATTTCAACTAAATTCACCACCATTCATTTAATGTGTGTTCCTGCCCTGTTCCAACTAAGTCATCCTTGATGTTGTTCACCTTTTGTGGCAACCTATAATTTATCTTACCTTGAGAAGAATTAAATTTCTTCTTGTTGTTTCTTGATTGCAACAGCAAAAAAAAAGGAAAAACCAACAACCAAAAAGCCCCAAACAAAAAACGTTATAGCTTCACGTAGAAATGGGCAAATAAGCACCAAATGCCACCATAATGTCAACAAGATTTATTTCAACTAATCTCATACTCTTGTCGTGAATAAAAACATTGTCTTTCGTTAACGTTTGAATTTTCTCTAAATTAACTTTAACCGATGACAATGGCATCAACAACGATACCAACAACAAAAAAATTTTGTATTAAATCAAATTAATGATGATGATTATCCCACTTTTGTTGGTTTATTATGTCCTTACGCCTCCGCTTTTCGTTAAGTTATTATCCTTATCCCAGAAGATGAATTTAACTCAAAGCTTTCGCATGTATTGTATTTGTCCCATTTCCAAATATTTTTGTCTTGCACTGATTTTGTTGTTTTGCTGGGGCTAATATTCGAGTATCACTTGTGCATAACGATAACAAGGACATTCCAGTAGATTATATTATCGTCAAAAACAAAAAACAAACCAAAAAAACAATATCATAAAATATTTTGTTTAAATTGCAATCACGTAATTCCGTTTTGTTATCCGGTCAAGCATTGAACATGATATAATCGAATCAATATGAGTAAACGTTTTCTGATTTGCTATATTATTAATAGGAGCACAGGACCTAATTATGCCAATAATTCGATTGATTAATTTTCGTATCAGACAGTTGTGTAAGATTGCTTTTCGATTTGATTAAGCTCATTTTGCAATTCAAGTTAATAAAGGCGACCACCACCAACTTACCATAACTGTGTATATAGTCAAAGGATATTGCAAATAGAGGATCAAGTATTAATTTGGGATGCTTTAATTAATATAACTTGTTAAATTAATACTTTTGTTCATTTAATGGGTCCGATCGGCTGTTCCAGATGTCATTTTGAATCTAATCACCATCAATGGAAGAAGGAAATTTCGGGAAAAGGATTCAATTCATTTGTCCGCCATCATGTCAATTAAAGCAAAACCAAATAAATGGAGAAAATCATCGAACAAGAAGCAAAAATGCGTCGAAATTTCACATGCAATTATCCTTTATGTAAATCTCGATAGTGGGACAAAATTTCGAAAGCAAAACCAAAAAAAAAAAAAAAAACACCACTTGTCATGAATACAAATTTAAATTCCCTTTTTTTCTTTATTGTACTATTAAAAGTTCCACAAAAATCCTGGACATTTTATTTTTCGATTCGATAGCAATTCTTTTCAATTAATCAAATCCAAAAAATCAAGTAGTCGAAAATTTTACGATCGTCATTTTTATTCACTTCAAGCAACATTTTTGATTATTTATAAGCAAAAAAAAAAAAAAATCAACCCTTAAAAAAACAGAATCACATTATTTTGAGTATTTATCTTCCGTTTCTTCATAAATCAATCGATGTCTTTTCTAATGGATTTTAACTCTTCAAAAAGTTTCTGCAAATAAAACTTCTTTCCCTTTTCTACTGTTTACTTTTTTTATCCTTTATTTACAAAAAAAAAAAAAAAAAAAAAAAATATGTTTTTTTCTTCTTTGGTATATTTATTTTTAAAGCAATTTTCTTTTGCTTAAATATTAACCGTCGAGTTGAATTTTCAAGGATTTCAAAGTTGAACACTACTCAAAAGGGGATTTTTTATCTTATTTACAAAGTAAGCAAAAAAAAAAAAAATAGAAGAGATTTAAATTTTTAGCTAACAAAGTTTGTGCTTCTGAATTTCCAGTTTATGAGCATCATGGAACAATCAATAATCAAATAAATTTAAAGTATTTTGTGAACATTTTAAATATAAGCAAATCAATGAGTATTCAGTCCTTTTAAGATAATAGCCCAGCTTAAAGTTGAAACTTTGGTTTTTTGTAATATTTTTTTTTTTTGATTAACCACATGAAAGTGTCAGCATAAATGGAAAAATATATAAAATTCGTGGAACCGTATAGAAACAACGATTTTATATTGGCAATATTACAAGTTCTCCTCATCCAATTCCCCAACAATATCATAAAAGTTTTATAGAATTTTCACACTATATACTCGCTAAAAATAAGGGATATTTATCCAGCTAAAAAAATTGTATAAGGAGAACAAGAAACAAGTAACAAACAGGAAAATATTGTCAGTTTGGGAAAAAAGAAATCGTTTAACTAAAATCAATCAATTCAATTTGATATTTTTTTCTTTTTAAATCTCTCGGTTTTTTTTTTGTTTTTTTTTTATTTGATTCAATTTTATCTAAAATCAATTCTAATACTATGTACTATTGAAAAATAAAAATTGAGCCAAAACTATGATAAAAAGTTTGGATAAGTTTTAGAACAAATTCGAGCATTTGAGCTTTTTTTATAAATTTAGGAAACGAATTCACATTGAAAATAATTTGGTTGATGAAAAACTCTTGTAGGTATAGTTATTCTCTTAAGCCTAACAAAAGACGTTATCCAGTTTTGTGCTTTGAAAAGTAACGTTTAATAGATTATATTTTATGTTCCTAATAACGTAATACATCGAGATCTACCAGGTGTATAAGCTTAAATCCGCTGTTTTTTTAGTCAAAAAAACTCCTTTTTTTTTTAATAGAAAGCAAAAGCAAACTCATACAAAGTACTTGTCCTCGCTAGCTACACACTTTTCCTATCTCTCCGGCAATTTCTGGATACCACACCAAAAAAATTCGTTCTCTTTCGTGGCAAACTAATCATCATGCCATTTTCGGACGTCTTCGTAAGAATCGAAGTGCTGCTCAGCAAGCTCGTGGCCAATCGACGAAAACAGTCAGAAGGGGCCAGATCTGGTGAATAAGCGGGGTTGGGTAGCACCTCCCAGTTGAGTGTCTCCAAGTAGATTGTCGTGGAGGAAAATCAGCTTGTCATGTTTTTGTTGATGGTCCGTCCTTTTTTCACGCAGAGCACGGTGAAATTTGATCAGTTGTTGATGGTAGCGGTGGGCATTGACAGTTTCACGGGGTTTCAACATCTCATAGTATAGGATACCCTGCTGATCACACCAAACGCACAGCATCGTCTTCCGTTCGAAGCGATTTGGTCTTGGGGAAGATGTTGATGGTTGGCCGGGATCAACCCACGATTTCTTGCGTTTAGGATTCTCGAAATATATCCACTTTTCATCGCCTGTCAAAATCTGATACAGGAACGACTTTATTTTTTGTCTGGTGAGTAAGATTTTGCATGTGTTTTGGTGTCGCTTCATCTGCCTATCGTTCAATTCATGCGGCACCCATTTTCTGATCTTTTCAATCTTCTCCATGGCACGCAGACGCATGAAAATGGATGGTTCAGTAAAACTCAATTGCTCCGCGAGCATTTTTTGCGATTGGGTATCGTCTTCGTCCAAAAGAGCCTGCAATTGATGGTCCTTAACCTTCCTAGGCCGATTTTCACGCTTCTTGCCCCACAAAACATTAATCAGTGCAGTTTGTCAGCAATTTCGTTGTTGTACAAAATTGCTGACAATCTGCACTGATTAATGTTGACAGATGTCAAACTCATAAAAAAAGTATGGCGTGCACATGGTAGCTTAATACGCTCACTCACGCCATCTATAACCAATCTTATACCCCTGGTAAATATTCCCTTTGTTCTGGATCTGTGCATTTCCCGTTATCAAAAATTTCACTTCCGTTTATCCTATCATCATAATCCACTTATGAGAGGATTGTCCTGTTCTGCCATCCGCGGAAACACTCATCGGAGACTTGAGAGACTATGGCCTAGAGGTTTTTTAGAGGAATCTAACTTCTGTTAGTTGGAGAAACGCCGATGGGTGTTTACTTTCACTTCATGATGCATAAGATTGTTAATTAAAATTTTATGTAAATCTGCTTGTTACAATACAATTGTGGTTGCAGATAAAAAAAAAGTGCTCTAAAGTTTGGAAATTATCTGCGTAAATAGAATTTTTTTTATGTAACCATAATGGTCCAACAGCGTCAAATTTCATGATCTTGAAGGCCCACTGATATCACCTTATCTCGAAATTTTGCGTTCTGTTTAATTTTAGCAAACGGAAGCCAAAATTTTATACGTTGTGTGACTTAAGACGACATTTCATTAAAACCACATATGGTCTAAATGGAAATCTTCAACTTTATGCTAAAAAAACTGGTAATTATGAGGCCATTACGCTCAGAGATGACGATGAGCCTATTATGTGGCTACTTAACAGTTATTTAAAGATTTCGAGAGTCGCATATAAGGGGAAATATTTATCATTAAAAAAAAACCACCGAGTGAGAAATGACCTCACTTGTCCAACAGCGTCAAATTGCATGATCTTGAACGCGAATTAACATCATGTAATCTCAAAATTTTGTGTCCGACTAAAGTCAAAATTTTATATGTTGTGTGGCTTAAGGCGCCATGTCATTAAAACCAAATGTGGTTTAAATGGCAATCTTCAATTTTATGATAAAAAAAAACTCATTATTATAAGGCGCTCAGAGATGACGATGACCCTATTATGTGGTAACTTAATAGTTATTTGTAGATTTTGAGAGTTGTATATATACGGAAATATTTATTATTAAAAAAAACCACTGAGTGAGTAATGAGCCTCATTTGTCCAACAGCGTCCAATTGCATGATCTTGAACGCCAATTGACATCACGTAATCTTAAAATTTTGTGTCCTATTTAATTTTACCGCACTAAAGCCAAAATTTTATATGTTGTGTGACTTAAGGCGCCATGTCATTAAAACCACATGTGGTTTAAATGGAAATCTTCAATTTTATGATAAAAAAAACTCATTATTATAAGGCGCTCAGAGATGACGATGACCCTATTATGTGGTAACTTAATAGTTATTTGTAGGTTTTGAGAGTCATATATATACGGAAATATTTATTATTTAAAAAAACCACCGAGTGAGAAATGAGCCTCATTTGTCCAACAGCGTCAAATTGCATGATCTTGAACGCCAATTGACATCATGTAATCTAAAAATTTTGTATCCTATTTAATTTTACCGCACTAAGGCAAACATTTTTTATGTTGTGTGACTTAAGGCGCCATGTCATTAAAACCACATGTGGTTTAAATGGAAATCTTCAATTTTATGATAAAAAAAACTCATTATTATAAGGCGCTCAGAGATGACGATGACCCTATTATGTGGTAACTTAATAGTTATTTGTAGGTTTTGAGAGTCGTATATATACGGAAATATTTATTATTAGAAAAAACCACTGAGTAAGTAATGAGCCTCATTTATGAAGAGAATTTTGATCGAAGAAATTTCGAAACGTTGCTACCGCATTCAAATGGCAAACTATTATCTAAATAGATAATATTAATATTGATCATTTAATTGCTGAAAAATAACATAATTCGACATTTTAAACTATAAAATGGATAGTCTATATGTAGCCGAATTAATGAAATTCAAAATATAAAAACAAATAAAAAAAATTTACATATTGTTTCCTTTTTATAAATTTAAATATATTCCTTTCTAGCATTTCTAATTTAGCGTGTAAAATTTTTGCAAACTCTGCAATTCCATAGAACCATTTTTCCACAACTTGTGCATTTTACACTTAACAGGATATTGTATCGGAGAATATTTACATGAAAAAGATAACACATTTTCTCTAGAGTTCAATATCGGTAAACGGTGATAGTTGAATAGTGAATTTTATAATCGAAATCGGTAGATACAGCCACTTAGAGTGGGAATTAAATATCATCTATATACTTAGGAACGGAAGGGTAACTTTATACTGATAATAAAACCAAATACAAAAAAAGGTGGTTTTTTTAACGAAAATCTACTTATTTAAGGTCAAATCCTTGAATTTTATTACTGGAAGAAATTTCCAACTTTTACTAATTCTAAATTATTGATTTTTTTTTAACCACAAACAAACTCTGCATTAATATTATGCAATGAAGTAAAAAAAAAGAAAAACTCTACCTTTAAAAGCTTAATTTTATTATTTTCAAAAATTTTATCAAAAATTAAGAAAAAGGTAAAACTTTACAATATTTTATGAAAAAAAATATGCAAATTACTATAAAAAATTGTCCGAAAAAAATTAAAATCCTTTATTACATTAAGGAAGAAAAATCGATTTGTAAAAGTATTTCCTTAAAAAAAAAAACATGCAGTTGCCACTATATCGGAGAATGATATGAATAAATTTTGCTCAGTAATTCCTTTTAATAGAAAATAATTAACCGAAACCCCTCCCTTGTCCCCCTTCAAGAGTTTGCAAAAAAAATTGTCTTAAACTTAAATTTTTTGTTTTTGGAAAATAAAAAGAAAATTTACTAAGTTTTGTACTCTTTTAAAGAGAAAATAATAAAATTCAGATTTAAGAATTTTTAAGGGAAACAACAATTAAATAAACTAATTTTTATGAATATCAATTAATTTTATAAGAATTTGAAAAGCTACTCTTTTTTTTTTTAAGAAAAATTCCATTTTCAACTTAATATAAACAGTTTTAAAAAATTTAATAAAATCTTAAAAGAAAATATTAAAAAATTTCCTTAGACTTAAGGGTTGAATTGTGGCTTAGATCTGGATTAAAAAAAATGATCAATTCGTTTTTTTTATAACATTTATTTTTGATTAAAGTTAACTTTTTATATTTACAGATTTTATTACTCAAATTCAATTAATAAACACACAATACGATAAAATTTTGGACAACAATTGTTTTTTTTTGGAATTAAAAAAAAACGACATTTTGAAAATCCTTTGAATTGATTAAAAAAGTTCAATTGGTAAAATTATCACCATAAATAAGGGAAAACAATAGATTTAAGGTATCTGCTAGTTAATTAAGAATAATTAAAAAATTCTCCATTAAAAATAAAATTTTTAAAAATATTTTTCTGCATTTTTAAGCAGCTTTAACCAATTTGCTTATTGAAATAAGACACATTTTAAATTCTGATTTTGATAAAAATTTTATTTTGTATATATAAGTTAACTTTTGCCATTATTCTTGGACGACTCAACCCTTTTTCTGGTAATGTTTAATTACTTTTTTCGTATTGTAATTCTGCCATTACTTGAAGGATATTCCTTTTTAAAATACTTTTAAATTTGAAAATTTTCTACATTAACAGGATATTTGTAAAGTTTGAAAAAAATAGCCTCAAAAGGGACATCAACAAAATTCGATAATAGGCGTACAAAATTTTTCTTATTGTGTAGTTTGTGGCGGCCATTTTTCATTTAAACCACATCTTTTTTAGATTGAAAATGTTAAGTTTAGGCTTAAAAACATCAATTATCATACGACCACAGTGCTTAGAATTGATAATAACAGTTTACTCTTCTTTATGTTGAAAAAGAAAATCCTAGTCAAATAACACCTTCAGAATAGTCAGTTTTCACGAATATAATAGTTTTTTGACAGTTATTTTTAGAGCCCCATTATGCAAAAATTTTGCTTATTTGATTACCCACCTAGCTGAAAATGAGCCTCATCGCTGAAGAAAATATTGCTCTTTAAAGTGTAAAATGTGGCTACAGCAGAATTACAACTTTTATTGAAAAATTTTCTACTACAAAACGATATGAAAACCGATTTAAAAAATTAATAAGAAAACCGGTTTTAGAAATTAATAAGAAAACCGGTTATAGAAAATCAGTAAGAAAACCGGTTTTAGAAAATCAGTTCTCAGAGCAGTATGAATACGAGCACTTGCCACGGGAGAGAGTTTAGTAGTATTGTATAACAATGTAGCATGGCTCTGGCGTGTTCAAGAATATTTCACAAAACCGGTTCCAGAGCACTATGAATACGAGCACTGGTCGCGAGAGAGAGTTCAGTTTAGTTGTAGTCGGAACAGCAGATGTACTAGACGCTGCGTAATTTGTGTAGCATTTATTTTTATCTTTTACCCTTTCCATTGAATCTATATTGGATCGTAATAATATATTTATTTTATGAGCATCAAGTGATAGGGTTCTATTTTTCGAATTATAAAATGAATAATACGGTATCTTTTAGTCTGCAGCATCTTCTAATATTGATGCGTTTTTATGTCAATACGTGTGATATTTGTTCTTACATTTTTTTGTATATCATTTATTATCTTTTATAATTTAATCATAGAGGCTCATTATCTTTTCGTCTATCTGGTATACTTTCTAACTAAGTAAAGGCCTTGTTATTAATATGAATAGTAGCACTGAAAAAAATTCATTTTATCATATACCCATAATTACGTCTTATAGCCTTTCATTTATATCATAAGAGGACTTTTGTTTTTTAGTATACTTTAACAACCAAAAAAAAAAAAATATGAAAGAATATTAAAAAACGGAAAAAATAAATGGAAAAAGTTCTTTAATATCTAAAAGAAAAAGCTAAAAAAAAACAAGCTTTTTGACTTTTACATCGGTCCATTACCTGCTAATAGATGGACATCACTGCTAATGGATAGTAAAAATGTTCCTACCTATTTTCTTATGTATACAAGAAACCAACTCCCTTTGTGCCCTGCATCGCCTGCGTTCACATTCCGAGCAGTCAGATATCAAATTATATGAAAACGTTTGACACCCATTAAACAAGTCAATATTTACGCAAGGACTGAAAAATCTCCAGGGACATTTTTTTTTTTGGACATCTAATGAATTATAAATGCTGTGACTTTATATCGTGTGCGCTTTCAAATATGGCAAGGAGGACAGAAAACTTTTGATATTGTGCTAAATATTAGGGAGATTCATCTCCTTTTTAGGTTTTTATTTAATTTTTTGCTCTCTTACTGACCTTAAGTGGGAATGCTAACTTGCCCAGTAGTAGTTGGTTGACTACAAATTTGATAATTTTTGATGCTTTTATTTCTACTTTTCTAAATTCAATTCAGAATTTTTTTTTTACGTTCTTTTCGATTCTATTTTCTTTTTTTCTTCTTCTTCTTATTTCTGTTGGCCTAATTTTACGGTCGCAATTGTATAAATATTAATTTTTATATATTTCAAAATACACATTTGTCCATGTATTAGAGTAAATATTTACCATTTTTCATTATATTGGATATTTGTGTACATTTATTATAAAAAAAGTTTCATGTTCTTTAGTAAAGTTCAAATAAAAATAATAAAATTTTCTTCTTTCTATCAAAAAATGTCATCTTCCTTAAGAAAAATAACAATTTTCTGTCAGTCATTTTTTATTTTTATATTTTAACTTATTTGCTCGAATTTTTTGCCCTTTAATATGAACGTTATACAAAATATTAGCTAGGAAACAATCTGAACGTTATCCTGAAATATTGTGAATATTGTGTTTTATAAAAAAATATATCACATGATATTTGGACATTTATAAAAATTGATGGTGTGCTCAGTTCTTACACATTAAATTTTTCTATTTTATCAGGAAAATATGGTAAAAACGGATAGAATTCAATATTTTTCCTAATAGCTAATGACAAGTTCAAACTCAAGGATTATTTTTAATAAAAAATTTAACATTCACAAGATGGCTTATATTGGAGGAGTATTTTTTTTTTATTAAAAAAAAAATTTGATTGATTTTTCTTGTAGGATTCTTAATTTTTCCAAGAAAATTCATTTCCAATTAAAATTACGGTGAGTAAAATTACTGCACATCTTTAAATATTCCTTAAAGGATATATTTATTGATTGTAAAAGTTTTTTCAATAAATTATACTATATATGAGGAAATTTTTATTTCTACATTTTTTCTACAAAGAGAATTTTTATTATTTGGTGATAATTTTTTAATCATTTCATCCCCTATTCGGTGGTTTGTTGACCCACTTAATTTAGTATAAATTAAATATTTCCAACCCCATCTTTTGTTAACATTTCTTTTTGAGGTTTTCAGTGTATGCCGACCTAGTTTTATTTTATATAATTATTCAAGCCTGTCGCATGTCATTGTGAACTTTTCTCATTTTTTAACGAATCTGCTATATTTAGTTTATAATTTTTTTATGTTCTTCAAAAAAACAAAAAATTACATGTTCTTATTAAATAATTATTTCGGGTAAGATTATCCAGAATTAGATGTAAGATTTCTTATTTATAAATATTTATTTAGTTGAATAGAAGGAAAAAAGGAAAAACTGATTAGAACTAAAGTAAGACAAATGTTGTGTTCATTAATCAATCTAGTGGGATTATTGATCTATTATTTTTCACACTTACCTCTTAATATGAGAATGTCTTCGCATTTATTCTTATTCGTATCCTTGAGAAGCTTACATGAGCTGTAGACTGATAAATGTACTTGTTTTCTTGTGGAGTAAAGCCTTCAATCAATTTGGTTGAAGTATTGAAACGAATCAAAGTTATACATCTTTTGTATATTCACTCTATTATTTATTTACATGTTTGTATTCTCAGAAATGAAGTATACTTTTCCCCTGGCTGAAATTATTTATTACCATCACCATAAGCCTAGTACTTTCTACTATATTTAACCGAAGCTTTTTGTTCCATTTAATAGTACTTTTAGTTATAACTTTAAGGAAATGCTACGTATATAAGTTAATTTTTACTTATTATAATTTTAGATTTTGAAAAAATATTTTTTACAATTAAAAAAATAAACCCAATCTTTAAAGTTTAAGTAAAAGTTAATATTTTATTCAACATGGGATTTATTATAATTAATTATGAATAATAGTTAAAAATATTATAATAATCAAAGAACAAATTCCTTGGTGTGGTAGAATAATAATGAAACTGGTATTAATGAGACCGACCTGGGAACACTTTGGACTTTCCCTTCACAATAAGCCTATGACGTACGAAAAATTGCAACGAGCTTATTAGGAACATTACTTATCAAAAGGATAAATTTTTTGTGATATAATAATGTCTTATTTAGCCAAAAAATACGAGTACGGTATGACTGAGGGCTCTTCAGTCATATCGTACTCGTATTTTTCCATCCTCGCTACTCCACCACTAACCGCTAAATGATACCCCGTCCTTAAAAAATCTTAAGCCTCTCAGCCCAGCTCGTATTTTTCACAAAATTTGGAAAAATTTTTGTTTTCCGTTCCACGTTCACATACATTTTTCGATCATCGCTCCAAACATCGCACCATTTCTCGTGCCGTTTTTCACCATTACATACGCTCCAATTCGATATTCTCTCATGCTTACCGATAACACCTATATGAGTATTTTGTAGACAGTGTTTTAGAAAGTAAAGGATATAAATAAAAATATTGCTTTTCCATGGGCCACTATCAAAATTTTTCTAACAAAATTTGCGCCCACCCATTTTGGTTAGTTAAGTCCTTAAAAGGCTTAGGAAATGGGCTCTTCATCTTAAATTTGGATGCCCCACATTAAAAATACCATCTCTGTCACAGTCTGTCACAGTACCATCTCCAACAAGCTTTTGTCTAAAAAAGATCCCCTCCCTGCTATAAGTCCGAAAAATATTTCTTCTACCTCTTCCCTTCTCCAAATCAGAAAATACTTCAAAAGACATTATAATGATACTGTCCACAACATCCAAAGTAGTTCAACCGATAAGCGGAAGGTGATTCCAGTTAAATCATTCGATGAGTGGAAACAACGCACAGAGTGACATAGAAGATTGCCTCCGTCGATCTATAGCTGGCTAAGGAAACTACTACGAAAGTTAATAATATTTAAATATAAAAATAAAATAAAACAGTTGCAAAACAAAAATTACCTCCTACAAAAAGAGAGTGAAAGAATAATCAGATATGAAACTTTTTATAACGAGGAGCTCGTAAATTATGAACAAAACAAATGCTGAACATACGATTAATAAATTTGTTATGAACTTGGAGTAGGAGGTATCAATGATTTTTCTAAAAACGTTGGATCAAAGGGATTTGACAGGTATTAGAGTTCATAGTAGAAGCCAAAATTTTAATTCCGTAAGTCCAGATGGGTTTCAAAATTCTATTATAAATTAAAAGTTTATTTTTTTGGTGTCAATTTTGTTTTATAAAGTCTTAATATTGTACTTTATTATTTGGTGGATAAATATAGCCATTAGAGTGAAGAGAAATGACTAGTTTTTTTAGAGGGTAAAGGTAACATTAACACTTTTTCGCTTATTCGCCTTCTTTCTCAATTTTGCAACCCAGTCTTGCTGTTTTGGTTATAAGATTATAATTAATTGGCAGCTGTTTCGACATTTAAGTTGAATGTCAGAGTTGCAAAATTATCTGAATCAGCTTTGGTAAAAATAATGTATAAAATTGTGTTAAAGATACTTCCCTGCGGAACACCAGCTATAATTGAGGAAATTTTGGAATGTTCAGTATTAATTGCTAGTTGGCAAAGGTATAATTTTTGAATATGTGAAGAAAAGTAACGTCTGAAATTCAAGAGCAAGCCAGGATAGTACAAGTGATCGAAGATGGGCAATATGGTATATCCAGGAACCCGCATGGGTTGCTCTCTGTTCGATTGAGAGAGAATGCAGTATGATCAACTATGCAATGGTATAAAGTGTCCTGTTCTAAAGGCAAATTGGTGATTAGGGATGATTTTGAAAATTTCCAAAAATGGGTTAAAAGTGTCTTAAGAAAAGTTTAATGAACGATTTTTCCAATAATTGGTAATAAGCTGAAATGTCTATATAAGACTTTGGGGAGGTTACTGGTTTATTTAGTTAGGTTGGAGGATCATTTTAATGGTGAAAAGTTTGCTGAGTAGGAGCATACTAGGGGGTGTTCTGGAATTTTACTTAATAATACGAGGTGTTCTTTAATTATAATTGGAAGTATTTTTATTGATCAGTTGATGAATTAAATATTTAATTTTAGAGGGTGTAAAATTTTTCGACTGAAAACTCCATAAGATGTGGACATTTTAGTTTTTTTAAGTATTTTTTTATGACTCTTTTCTATCTAATACGAGGTCTGTTCAAAAAGTATCGCGAATTTTAAATTTCCGCGGGTTACGTATATTCGATTTTTGATTTTTTTTATGGCGTTATATTGGTACTCATGTCTCTCACTTATGCCGATAAGTTCGGCCATTTTGAATGTTCAGTTAATTTTTGACAGCTGCTTTGCTTGCACGTGTTTTGGCTCGTCTTCGCTTTTTGCCAATTTTCGACCAAAAAAAAGCATCGCATTAACATTGCTAAGGAGCTGTTGGTCTCTGTCGGCGACGAAACAAATTTGCTCCAGGGCGTCATATCACCCTGGTGACGAATCATGGGTTTATGGTTATGACATAGAAACCAAAGCTTAACCAATGAGCCAAGACCAAAAAAAGCGCGCCAAGTTCGGTCGAATGAGAAGGTTTTGCTTACAGTTTTCTTCGATTGCAGGGGCCTGTTGCATCATAAGTTCTTACCACAGGGTAGAACGGTCAATAAGGAATATTACCTGCAAGTTATGCGCAAGTTGCGCGAAGCAATCCGCCAGAAACGCCCGGATTTGTGGAAGAACAAAAATTGGCTTTTGCCATTTTTGGCCAAAAACAACACACTAATAATGCTGCAGCTACCGTATTCCTCAGATCTGGTCCCCTGTGACTTTTTCTTGTTCCCGCAACAGATTCTTTGATCCATTTTTTGGAATGAACAAAAATCGGAGACGAGCCAAAACACGTGCAAACAAAGCAGCTGTCAAAAATTAACTGAACATTCACAATGGCCGAACTTATTGGCATAAGTGCGAGACATGAGTACCAACATAACGTCACAAAAAATCGAAAATTGAATATACGTAACCCGCGGAAATTCAAAATTCACGATACTTTTTGAACAGACCTCTTAAGTTATTCACCAACTGCTCAGGTGGATACCTGAACTTTCTTTTTGTCCAAGTTTTCGCAGATACTCGTACCATCATTTTCGTCCTAGTATGTGGAATGTTCTCTTATACGATAGTAGTTGTTATACATTGAAAACTATTTTTTTCTTTATAGTATTTATTAATTTCAAAGGTGAATTATTTCAAGTAATTATGATAATTTTATTATCTGAAACTATAGTAATAAATTCAACAAATAAAATTTACATAAATTTCCCACAGAAGATGATTATATTACTTGTAATAAAATAAATTGCCTACTTCTACGGTGGAAATACATTTAGTAAAAAATACGATTAAGAGGAACATTCAAAAAATTCTCACAAAACTGATTTAAATATTTTGTTTTTATTGCAAATAATTATTTTTATAAGAAAAATGACCATAATATGAGGATTTTCATATGATTTACTGTTAATGAAGCTCATCTTATTTTTCTGTATAATTTCTTTGAAAAAAAGAAAAATTACTATAAACAAAATTTTTCATTTAGACTACAATTTGTTTGGAAGCTTTTTTTTTATAATTTTTATGAAATTTGCACGAAAGTAATTTTATTAATTTACCAAATAAAGAAGTTGTTCGTGGAATATAGTCATAATTAGATTGAATCCTAGAAGAAAAGTAATCTGAATATTTTATACTTTCCTGTATGTTTAACCATAATTTTCTAAGTAAATTTATTATTTTCCTTATTATCATCAACATTAATTTTTATTTATTTTCTTACGAAATTTTCTGTGCTTTTAAAAATGTCTGCTTATTATTATTATTTATTTATGATAACATTTTCTTTTCTCTTTTCTGTATTAACATTTATTATCCAAACAGAGACCAAGTCTCGTTTGCATTTTAGTAATTTCATTCGATTTTTTTTTTTGTAAAAAAAAAAATTCTTATGAATATAGAAATAAGCTAGACTATCAAAATTTCTTATATTCTGTTTAAAGTTGTGGGAATTTTTTTTTAGAGGAGAATTTAAAAATTTCCACTACGAAAGATAAAATGTCTTTCGAAGAGAAAATTCGCGTTGTTAATGGGCCACTGAACCATTTATAAGGATTTACCTAATATATCTTGGACATAATTTGATTATGTTATGATTCAAAATGGATCCTAATGCTTTTACTTTAAAAATGTGCGATTTTCTTTAAGAAAATATTTTTTTATATAAAAATTTTCATTTTTCTGAATAAGTAGATTCAGAAGCAAAAACAAAATAAAGCCGGTTAACTTAATCTTATATACTGGCAGTTGGTATTCGAATTAATCGAAATAAAATGAATATAATATTAAATCGAAGAAATATGTTTAGAATTAATATAATTAAGAAGAGATTTTTTTTTTTTTGAATAGAATATACGGAATTTAATGATTTGTCATCGTCATTAACTAAAAAAGAAGATTTATAGTTGGTAATTTTGATTGATTGATGTGCTTTTTACTACAATTAAGAAGAGAATTTTTTTTCTAGAGTTTTTTTTTGATACTTTTGTTTTTTTTTCTATGCATTTTCAGAAAGAAAAAAAATAAGCTTTTTAATTTGATATTATTATAAATTGTAAGCCAGAATAAAATAGTAAAAGTTCATTTATTATATTCTATTTTATTGCTTAGTGTACGTGTTGGAAAATAATATAATTGAATTTGTTAACTTTCTTTTAAAAAGATTACTTTCTTTACAGAAATTAAATCTATTTTTATTTGCAATCATTCGAAGTAAAATTCCATAAAAGCATTTTAATGTTTTCACCAAGTAGATTAAAACTTAAGACTGCTGCATTCAAAACTAGTGAGTCCTTGCATTGCTCAGCTAAAAGGGATTATTCGAGTTGCGCTTTAGAAAGTAAAATATAATAAAACACAAATCCGAAAACCTACTTTCTTGATATTTCACACACTTTCAACCGTGTATGGCACCCTGGATTGCTTTGGAAGCTATACAGCGAGTCCTACCCTCTGGTTATTTCCACATCCCAAAATCTTATCTCTCAAACCGATATTTTCAGATCGCTGAAAATATTGGATATTCTGAGATTCATCCTATCTCTAACGGTATCCCTCAAGGTAGCATTCTAAGTCCAATCTATTATAAGATTTATTTACGAGGTCTGCTCAAAAAGTATCGCGAATTTTGAATTTCCGCGGGTTACGTATATTCGATTTTCGATTTTTTGTGGCGTTATGTTGGTACTTATGTCTAAATTTTGACAGCTGCTTTTCTTGCACGTGTTTTGGCTCGTCTTCAATTTTTGCCCATTCCAAAAAAAATGGATCAAAAAATCTGTTTCGGGAACAGGGGGCCAGATATAGGGAATACGGTGGCTGCGGCATTATTAGTGTGTTGTTTTTGGCTAAAAATTCGTGCACAAGTAACGATGCGTGAGCAGGAACGTTATCATGGTGAAAAAGCCAATTTTTGTTCTTCCACAAATCCGGGCGTTTCTGGCGGATTGCTTTTTGAACAGACCTCGTATACCCATGATATTTCTTGCCATCCTTACATATCATTAAGATATTTCCACAGCCACCACTATCCTTCAGAATCATATCCATCCTTAGAAGCATGGTTCAAAAGGTGAAGAGTAAGGGTAAATGAGCAAAAATGTGCTCATGTTACTTTTAAACTCTGCCAAAATCAAGCTGCTAATATATCCGTAAATGGCAGTTATTTTCGATGAAAAATGAGCGTGCGTTACCTTGGATTCATATTAGACAAACGGTTTTAGCCCTCATACGGAAACTAAAAGAAGTGAACTTAGCAGCCGATACAAACAATTACTATGATTCCTAGACAGTAGGTCAAAACTGATAATAATAATCAAAATATTTCTACACAATATGGTACTGAAACCGATATGGACTTATGAACTTGAACTTTGGTATTCGACTTAGCATTCTAATTTCCTTTCAATCCAAATTCTACAATTCCGAATCCTCTGAATTATCAATATCCCCTTTTATGTACGAAACATGATTATTCATCTGGATCTCAATGTTCCATTTCGTTATAAAAAATTCCATTCGCGTTTATCCTACCATCCTAATCCTCTAGCAAGAAAAGTGTTCACTCTCACCTTTCTATTATACACCCAACGACGTTTAAAATGGCATCGATGGGGGTTTTTCTCTACATGTCTTCTTATCTATGGATTTTTGTTATAAATTATATGTAGTTGCATAACTTGACGGATAATAGTTATTAAATGCTGTCAAGCTTAAAAATTATCTATGCAAACAAAATATTTTAAAAAATTATATAAAAAAATATTTAAAAGAGTGAAATTTTGAAATTACGCGCCCTGGGACCTTTTTTCCGCAATAAAGAATATATTTGTTGCGTCGAATGGCTTGTAAAGGCTATTTGGTTCAAATCACTCATATTTATTTTCAAAAGTTTTTGGTTAGTGCCAAAAACAGTTAGTTATCATACAGCCATAGTAATCAGAATCGATGGTTACGGTCTCTGTTTGTTCATTTTCAAAAAACATTGGTCAACGACCCAAATGCACACCATACAATTACTTTTTTGGTATACAATGGCTCTTCCATAGTCGATTTATGGAAGTTTTTATTGATGGTAATTTAGCTGATATCCTGTGAGCCAGAAATGAGTCTCATCAACGATGAAATTTTCTTTAAAAAAAATATCAATCTCCAACGATACAATCTAAAGATATTTTACATAAATACTAAAAATATTTAGATTGTATCTATTTAATAACATAGCGGTC
Source organism: Atherix ibis (assembly GCA_958298945.1). Taxonomy (NCBI): domain Eukaryota; kingdom Metazoa; phylum Arthropoda; class Insecta; order Diptera; family Athericidae; genus Atherix; species Atherix ibis. The sequence continues at coordinate 102,435,103 of OY282606.1, read as the reverse complement.
TTTTCCGAACTACAAAATGAATAATCTGGTATTTTTTAAAGCATCCTTAATAATATTGTAAGCATAAAATTAATTGCTTAGAAAAACTTCCCATACAAAAATTAATTCCTTACGAGATATCCTTCTTTATTTTTATCCCCAAAATAACTTTGACTTATATTCTTTTAATGCAACATAAAATTGAATGAAATTAAACAATTTCCTGATAAATTTTTCTTGAATAAATACAAATGTACATACAAGCACACATTAGAGTAAATTGTCACATATAAGAAAAACATTCCCGAAAAAAGGATAAACACATTATTAAAATCAAATTTCTTGAAAATAATTTGATTTGCTAAAGAGTTTTTAGTACTACCACATTTTGAGTAAAAAGGTTATGGAATTTCCAATTTATAACATTATCCGAATTTAAAATGTCGCCATTCTTATTTAATGGGAACTTCTTACAACCGCTAATCACATTTTATTTGTTCGAGATCCTTGGTAGTTTTTTTTTTGTTGACTTTGAAATTTGCATAAATTTTCATAATGAACACAATTTACCATAACAAAATTAGAAGAACAGTTGGCATTTTCGCATCATAAATTTTATAAAGCATAAAAGTGACAGCCATCAAAAGGATATAAGAAAAACAATAACAATAGGGATAAAAAAAATGCAAAGAATATAATTACAATAAACAAAATGTGGGGGGAACGAAAATCATCTACCTTTTTTGTTTTCCTTATCAAACAAACTAATACTCGTATTTATAGCTTCAAGGAAATCCTCCCATCACTTAGACGACTCCCCTTTGAAAATTTTTGAAAACTTTGAATAATAAAAAAGGATTAGCGTATATCTTATGGAATAAACGTAATTGGTTAATTTGCTCCTTTTAAGGGCTTTTGGTTTTATTGTTTTTAAATTCCTTCCTTTTTATTTTTCTGTTTTTTTTCCCCTCAATATTCTTAAGTAGAAAATTGTCCTTAAAACTCTAATTTGTCTATACATTTAAGTAACAATCTAAACACAATATGGAAAATCAAAAGGATATTATGGAGTAGGGTGGTTATAATAACAAAGATCCATTGAAATTCAAGCCGGTTGCATTATTATTTGAGAAAAAAAAATTTCGCCATTTTAATTGTTTTTGAAATTCTCTAACGACGATAGGATCGTATTTTTTCTCATACAAAATGTTTTATAATTTTTGATTGATTGGTTAAAATTTATAAAATATTCAGATTTCTTAAAAACATTGTCAAAAACAGGAAGCCATCAATCCAGTAAATGCTTTTATTTTAATTGATTTATTTTCAAAATATTTTTTTGCAATTCTGTTAAAACAATTCTTAAGTAATTAAAAAAAGAATATTTATTGGAGTATGCAGTATTTATTTTTTCAATGAGCGAAAATTTTAACATACTCTCTAACTACGAGGAGTGCTATAAAAGTAATGAACTCGAATTTTTTTCAATAATTTCATTTAGTTTTTATGCATCAATTTCAAAGTATGTGTAGTTGCACACATTAGCGTAGGCACTTTTATCCACTCTTTATAGCTGTCCAAAACACATTCCAAAGGCCATCCTTTGTATGATGTCCTTTCAAGTGAAAAATTGCAAAGAACATTTTTTTACTGAACATTTTTCCTTCAAATTTTTATTGCAAATTTTACTGCCAATTTATATTCAAAATTTTTACTAAAAATTTTTACCGATAATTTTTACTGAATATTTTTAATATTTTACTGAAATTTTTTTGGCAAATTTTTATCGCAAGTTTTTGCTGTAAATTTTTACTGCTGTAAATTTGCAATTTTTATTGAAAATTTTTACTATAATTTTTTACTGCATATTTTTACTGCAAATTTTTACTGAAAATTTTTACTGCATATTTTTACTGCAAATTTGTACTGAAAATTTTTACTGCAAATTTTTACTCACAATTTTTGCTGCAAATTTTTACTGCATATTTTTAAGGCAAATTTTTACTGCAAATTTTTAAATCAAAATTTAAAGCAAATTTTTACTGAAAATTATTACTGAAAATTTGTACTGAAAATTTGTACTGAAAATTTTTACTGACAGTTTTTACTTACAATTTTTACTTACAATTTTTACTGACAATTTTTACTGACAATTTTTACTGACAATTTTTACTGACAATTTTTACTTACAATTTTTACTAACAATTTTTACTGACAATTTTTACTGACAATTCTTACTGACAATTTTTACTGACAATTTTTACTGATAATTTGTACTGACTATTATTACCGAAAATTTCTACTGAAATAGACAAATTTTTTATTGCAAATTGAAATGAACTTTTCAACGGTTTTTTGTGAAACACTTGGCTGACAATTTGTCCTCGTGGTAAAAATTCTTTATCAACAATCCCCTAAGGAAATTTGTAAATGTACCACTTTTCATTTTGGTTTTGTTTCCGGCTCATCATCGAAAATCACTGATTTATCATCAGGGACCATACGTCTCAAGAATTCTGGGCAATTTTTAATACTGTCGAGAAGGTCAGTATAGTAATTTTTCCGATTGTCTTTTTGTTCAATCATGGGATTTTTACGAACCATCTTGGTATATATTTTTCTCAAGTCTTGGGTCAAAATCATTCAATAGTCTAACCTCGCAAAAGCCATCACGTGTACTATATTTACATCAGTCTTTGACGTTAAAAGAGTGCCTGAGCATGGCTCATTACATCAGTCTTTGATGTTAAATTTCGCTGTTCTATTTTTTATAACTTACTACAAAAGCGTCAGTTATTACAGCACGTCTAGAAGTGACCAATGTAGAAGTTGTGTGAAGATAATGTCCTTCATTACGTCACACCTTGTATATTTTTATTGAAATTCTTTTCTTATTATTTTTGAAAAATTCTAATAAGTATTTTTAAGTTTTTTTCATGAGCTCTCAAAACACTTATTCTCATTGCTATAAAAAAAATATTTTTCTATATTTTAGAAAAATAAAATTATCACTCATAATATGGTAGAAAAATAAAAACATTCATAATTTATTCAAATTCAAAATGAGAATCTTGAAAGTGAAAAGTTTTTTTTTGTTATATAAAAAATCGTCTACGATTAATATTTGCAAATTCATCGAAAAATTATTGTTTTTGTGGAGTTCAGCACAAAAGCTTATTTTCTAAGAGCATATTTTTTATGATAACTCATAGAAGTCATTTATAATAATGAAAAATGCATTTTCTTAGAAATTTTATAGTCTTTACAATGAAAGAAAAAAGTCCTCAGAAAAGTCTAAAAAGCATTCTTCATTATTTTTGTCGTTATTATAATCTTTGCTCATATATTCATTGTCATCGTCATAGTTATTATTTTTAATTAGCTTTGCTGAAAAATATGAAGTGCAAATATTGTATTCACGAAAAGGATAATAATAAGAAATTATTATCACAAAAATAACTGCAATTTAAATTTAAGTCAGAAACGTAGAAAAAGTGTTGAAGTTGAAGTGGGAAATATCCTAAAAGATCATTTCCACTTTCTTCAATGTTTCAGCTTTTCAATATTTTAGAGCTTCGAGAAATTCTTGGTTTTCTCAATATCTTAAAAATTTATTTCATTTACTCTAAAAATTGTCTGAAATCTTACATTCCTAATGAAGTGTAAAAAAATATTAGATTCCATCTTAAAATCAGACATATTAAAATTTGTTTAAAAAAGTACAATAAAAAAGCTTTGTTGTAATTAAACTTACGATAAATGTGAAAATCCTTTTTAAGAGAAAAGATATATATAAGGTTCTATATAAAAAATACATATACTTATGTACCGAAACATTTTCATAAAAGGTATACTAGCATCATCAAATGTTTTCTATTTGACTTATAAAAGTAACAATCATGACATGTACGAGCGACAGCATGTTCTTTTATTATAAAGTTAATAAAAACTTTTTTGCTTTACAGAATTAAGCTTAACTAATAAAGCTGATTATCTGTTAAACTTGTAAGAAATTAAAATGAAAAATCAAAACGAACAAGAAGAATAGTGGAAACATTTTCAGAGAAACTTAACGAATCCCTAATTAGCTGTAATGAAAACTCCTTAATTACTTGTAATATACTCGACTGTCATTCATTCTTCTTGCGCTCCTCTACATTCCCAGAGTCTTAATTTTTATAATATCCACCATTGCCAACAAGAATTTCGATATACGATAGGAGGTTGAGTTAAAATTTTATATTCTCCAGACACGAATTTAGTAATGATTTTAATGAAAATTCTACACATACAAAAACCAACGAAAATAAGCACTTAACTTTCGTTTGGTCTGAAAAGTATGCTTTAGGGACGCAGTCTAGAATGGAAAATCTTTTGGGGAAAATTATCACATAGTAAAAGGTAATTTTTATACAACCTTGTAAATATAATTTTGGGCGGAAAAAGAAAACAAATATAATTTTTTCTTAAAAAAAGACATTTAAATTGCATTGGATTCTAGGTCATATGGGATTTTTAAGTTGATCAACTAACGGGGGAAGCTGTTCGACATCCGGTGTTTACAGCAGTTCCTACTTTCTTGCACCTGCTAACCAAATCGTTAATGATCTTACCTTTGGGAATTCGTAGGCACACGGACTGGAAAAGGGATGAAATGTTTTTTCCAAATATTATCCAACCACTCTAATCAAAAATCCTAAACTACCATTTTGAGCACAGAAACTGCTTGGAATTTGAAAGAATACTGTCTTCCTATTCATCCGTTCTGTGACATTTGCTTTCATCCAGTTATCTTATAATGAAATGGCACTTCACCCAGCATATACTTTTTAGTCATCTCTTTAGTCTCTTAAGCTAAACAAACGTATATGTTATACAAAATCTAACCACCTCTAACTGGTCCATCCAACAAACCAAAAATACCGATTCCATTTAACACACTCGACAAATCGACAAATTCCATTTTACAGCTCGACAAATTGCTTCATGGTTGTGGCGGTGCATCATAGCTCCTGGTTTATGCCCTACCAAATTTTTACTGAAAACGTTTACTGAAAATTTTTACTGTGAAAATGTTTACTATGAACATTTTAACTGTGAATACTTTTACTGTGAACATTTTAACTGTGAACATTGTTACTGTGAACATTTTTACTGTGAACAGTTTTACTGTGAACAGTTTTACTGTGAACATTTTTACTGTGAGCATTTTTACTGAGAACATTTTTACTGTGAACATTGTTACTGTGAACATTTTTACTGTGAACATTTTTACTGTGAACATTTTTACTGTAAACATTTTTACTGTAAACATTTTTACTGTAAACATTTTTACTGTGAACATTTTTCCTGTAAATGTTTTACTGTGAACATTTTTACTGTGAACATTTTTACTGTAAACATTTTTACTGTAAACATTTTTACTGTAAACATTTTTACTGTGAACATTTTTACTGTAAACATTTTTACTGTAAACATTTTTACTGTAAACATTTTTACTGTAAACATTTTTACTGTAAACATTTTTACTGTGAACATTTTTACAGTGAACATTTTTACTGTGAACATTTTTACTGTGAACATTTTTACTGTGAACATTTTTACTGTGAACATTTTTACTGTGAACATTTTTACTGTGAACAGTTTTACTGTGAACAGTTTTACTGTGAACATTTTTACTGTGAACATTTTTACTTTGAACATTTTTAATGTGAACATTTTTCCTGTAAACGTTTTACTGTGAACATTTTTACTATGAATATTTTACTGTGAACATATTTACTGTGAACATTTTTACTGCGAACATTTTTACTGTGAACATTTTTACTGTGGCCATTTTTACTGTGAACATTTTTACTGTGAACATTTTTACTGTGAATATTTTACTGTGAAAATTTTTACTGTGAACATTTTTACTGTGAACATTGTTACTGTTTAAATTTTTACTGTGAACATTTTTATTGTGAACATTTTTTGCTGTAAACATTTTTATTGTTAAAAAGTTTTACTGTTGAAATTTTTTTACTGTGAATATTTTTACTGCAAACCAGCATCCCTACCGGCCTTGGGAGATTATATTACACGTGCTATTAGCGAGATACCAACCGAGGTGCCCGAAAAAGTTGTTCAAAAATAGACCTCTAGTATGGATCACTTAAAATAATCTTTAGAAAAAAATGGCAAGCATTATTTTATTGATTTAAGTTAAAGTTTATTTATATTTTTCTTGAAATTTAAAAACGAAACACTTAAAAAATCATCCATTATTTGAAGAACTAACATAAAAAAAAAATTTAAAAAATACGTTAAGAAAACATAAAAAAATTAACGTTTTTAATTTATTTTTATATCATTTACTTTATTAAGAGTTCTTTTAAATTTTGATTTCACAATAATACATTTAATTTTAAAATACATTTTCTTATGCAAAATTTTATGGTATTATTAATTTATGGCCAAAGTTATTGATCCAAAAATATTTTTGTTATTTTGAACAAAAGCGATTGCTTACCGAAATTAAGATAAGAAAAACAAAATATCCAAAAACCTGGTAATTTTATGACTAAAATGGCCATGAGGAATCACATCCAGCTTAAATTTCTATTTTATAACAAAATCCTTGAAACTAAAATGCTTAGAATTTTTAATGAGTAAGCTTCCAGTAATTAAGTAAAGTTTTTTTCTAGCAAATGCAAGACCAAAAATAATAATCAGATTAAGAGCAAAAGCTTCAAGGTTGTTCGTGATCAAAAGATTTAAATTCGCATTTTAAAATAAGTGCTAAAAATAAGTCAGACATATTACCAAAATGATTATTTTGACAACAGACATATATATTTCAAAATATTTTGCATAATTAACAAAAGAATGCAAACATAATTTTTTTGAAGAAGTTTTTAGTCTAGATATTTATAATATTAAATAAAATTTTATAGGCAATTACGTTATTTATTACTATCAAATAGAATAAGAATTTTTAATTTGTATAAATACTGGGAATAATAATAAATAATTATTTTGAGAATTAATACTAAATGACTGAGTAATTGCTTAGCAAAGAGACTGAAGATTTCTTTATTGTTTTATTGAATAAATTTCACTTGATGTCATAATTAATAAAATTAATTTACATTTGTATCTAACGTACAGGGATCTTATCTCACCACAATTTGCATTAGGAAGGCATAACCAATTCTAGACGATTAATTACTTTGAAAATGCCGATTGGATAATTAATTTCGAATATTATTTTAAAAATATTTTACTTTACAAATTATTGTTGCTTTTTACACCAATTAAATGAGAATTATTCGAAATCTTTCTTTTGTATAAACGTTGCTATGCGAATATCAAAGTAATAAGAAATGCGCTGTGAAATTTTCATGTGTCGCTTTGAGGCAGATAATTTGTATTAGGAAAAATGCGTGCTCAAAATAATTTTCGAAAATAATTGATTACACAGTAAGCATACAGAAATCCTCTCATGTGGATCTAGCATAATCGGAACAGATAAAAAGATATCCCCACAATCTTGTTAATAGAAGCAAACAGGATTTAATAGATTTCAATTCACTTGAGTTCCTATTGAATTCGATTTCGTCAGTAATCGTACGCATATAATGAGTACATAAAGATTGTCTTAATCATTAAATCATAACAAACTTTTATGCCAAACCAAATCCAATAGAGTCGAAACATGATTTTCAGTTTTTCAATTTGAACAATTTTATTGAAACATTTTTTCAGCGCGATTTTCATAGAAATTTATTCTAAGATTTTTTTAAGATTTTAATAATTTTCAGACGGTTTCAGTCAATTTGCTGAGTTTAGAAAATAAAAATTCTTAGCAAAATGTAAACAAATTATTCAATCAAATGTGTCGATGGTGAAAGAAATTCTTAAGTCATAACTTTTATATTAAATGTCGTATTTTGAAAGTCGCCATTTTCACAAAAGCTAACCACAATTTTACACAATATTAGGTGTCGGTTTAGGTGATGGTATTGGAAGCCTTTTGCCGAAATAATAATGTGTCTGAAAAGTTTATCAATTTATTTATGATTCGAAAAGTTTTCTAGTTAAAACGAAAAGACTGAATAATGTGTGAATAATTCAATTTAAGAAATTTGGGTGATAGTATTATGTTCAAAGACAAGATGAAATCAGAGAAGGAGTAGAAATAAGCTTTTTGCTATTGTTTAAGGATACAATCTGTATCAGAAGGAAATTTTTTTTAAAAATGCATTCTCTGAATTTGATTGTTGTCCATCAAATATCCAATAAACAAAAATATGAGATTCTAAATAAGGTATTAGCCAAAACAGAACATTTCCAAATAATATTAAATTCACCACAATTTTGAATATTACAGGAGAGTTCTGCTTTTTTAATTTATTAAATTTACCTCTCATTAAAGGATTTCACAAATAAAATGTATACAGTTCAAAACTTTCAGTAAACATTTTCGGTAAAAATTTGCCATAAAACTTTTCGGTAAAAATTCTCAGCAAAAATTTTCAGTACTAATGTTCAGTATTAATTTTTTAAGTAAAAATTTTCAATAAAAATTTGCAGTAAAAATTTGCAGTAAACATTTTACGTAAAAATTTTCAACAAAAATTGTCAGCTAAAATTTTCAGTAAAAATTTTCCTTAAAAATTTTCAGTAAAAATTTTCAGTAAAAATTTTCAGTAAACATTTTCAGTAAAAATTTTCAGTAAAAATTTTCAGTAAAATTTGTAGTAAAATGTTTTATTAAAAAGTTTTTGGTTAAAATTTGTAGGAAAAATTTACAGTAAAAATTTGCAATAAAAATTTTCTGTAAAAATGTTCAGTAAAAATTTGTAGTAAAAATTTCCGGTCACAATTATCAGTAAAAATATGTCAGTAAAAATTTGTCAGTAAAAATTTTTAGTAAAAATGTTCTGTAAAATTATTCAGTAAAATTATTCAGTAAAAATTTCAAGCAAAAGTTATCAGTAAAAATGTTCAGTAAACATTTTTACTCAAAATTGTCAATAAAAATTTTTAGTAAATATTTTCAATAAAAATTTTTAGTAAAAATTTTCGATAAAAATTTTCAGAAAAAATTTTTAAGTAAAAATGTTCAGTAAAATTGTTCAGTAAAAGTTGGTCAGTAAAAATATGTCAGTAAAAATTTGTCAGTAAAAATTTTTCAGTAAAAATGTTCAGTAAAATTATTCAGTAAAAATGTCAAGCAAAATTTATCAGTAAAAATGTTCTGTAAAAATTTTTACGGACAAATTTTCACTCAAAATTGTCAGTAAAAATTTTCAGTAAAAATTTTCAGTAAAAATTTTCAGTAAAAATTTTCAGTAAAAATTTTCAGTAAAAATTGTCAGTAAAAATTGTCAGTAAAAATGATTAGTAAAAATTTTTATTAAAAATTTTCAGTAAAAATGTGCAGTAAAAATTTGCAATAAAAATTGTCAGTAAAAATTTGCAGTAAAAATTTGCAATAAAAATTTTCAGTAAAAATGTGCAGAAAAATTTTTTTGTCTACATCCATAAAATTATTATTGAAATTGCGTCAATCCATCAACTATTTCCCAAAATTGTTAACAACGAAATTGAGTCAAACCTCAACTAATTATTATGACCGACTCAATTAAGTTGTTAGTTAATTTTCGAAAATTAGTGCCAGAGAACACCTCAAATAGATTTAGTCATTGCCGTTTGCAATATTAACCGTCGGAAATTAGGGAAAACGATTTAATTGAATTCCATTAACCAAAATAATAACAAGCAACATGGACTTCTTGTTATTTAATATTCAGTCGGGAAGAGTACCTTTCTGCAAGACAATGAAGCTGCCATTCTTGGGATTGTGTTTTCTTTCATATCCTTATAGCGATATAGAATTCAAAGAGGAAAAGGGGCAACAATTTTCGGAGATTCTACGACTTATCAATTTGAATACCGGTCATATTTCATATTAAAATGAATAAATTTGAAACGTGTTCAATAATCGTAGATGCAATTGAGTGAAAATAACAGAAATATTGTAATAACTCGTACAATTTTCAAAAAAAGTTTCTCAAATAAAAGAGCATTCAGATAAGATGGCTTGACGGATTCACAAATTGAACCTTGAAGGATAAATGCTCCTAAATTCGAAGTAAAGTTGGCTCAGTTCCACTCCATTTCACATTTGATTGTACGAACCGACGAAGAGTACACAAGTACATACTTTGTAAAAATATTTTTTTGTCAGGCGAAAAATGTTAATGGCTTTGTTATAATTTAGTACGAGGATTATTTATGCTTAAAAATATGTTGCCGAAACTCCTCTCCTCCAATCCTCGAATATACTTTGGATGAAAATTGATTTACTTTCTTTTTTTTACTAAAAGTGGAAGAACAGGATAAGTATTATGAAAATAGACAGAATATTATATTGAATTGTGCTAAAATGTGAATTTTCTTAAACATTTTTTATGCATTAAAAATCGTTTAGTCACACTCAATTTAAAATTGTACGGATAAAACAAATAGAAAAAGAAACTATCGAGAAAAATTGGGAAAAAAAATCGAGGAAATTTTAACAAAATGCAAAACGGAAGGAAGCAAATTTAGTGTAATGAAAACATCGGAATCGATTTTATAAATCTTGCCTACTCTAACGTTTGTACTCCATATCCTTGCGAATTTGTAGACGGTGATGTTGAAAAGTCCTCACGGATTGATTATTTTTTCTATAAAAACAGCCATTATGTCTGACATTTCAGTACGCGTAATATCCTCCTGAGGGCCAACACTTTTCTTTCCGGAACAGGAAGCCGACGTAGAAATGTGAGTGCTATTGTTGGCAAAGAAAAGGACGTGATTGCCGTATGCTATGTCGGCTGGTTCGTAATTCAAGCCGCAATCCGTTTGGTTTCCACCATAAATGTTGGAAATTTTTTATTCCGAACCTCATCAGTGAAAATTCACACCGTTTCATTTTCCGTCAAATCTAAAATTTTCCTTAATTTAAAATGAATTTGTAATTCAATTTTATGCTTTAACAATCTGGTTTTTCTATGCAGTTTTACCAATTTTATATATTTTATTGTAGTTTCCATTTTCACATTTAAGATTATTTTACTTTTATTAAAAATTTTCACACCAAATATTTTCACAGTCAAAATTCTTACAGTCAAAATTTCCTGCAGCATAAATTTTTATAGTTAAAGTTTTTAGAGCAAAAATTTTCACAGCAAAAATTTTCACAGCAAAAATGTTTACAGTAAAAATTTTCACACGCAAAATTTCTTACAGTTAAATTTTTATAGTTGACATTTTTTCAATAAAAAAACTTTAAAGCAAAAATCTTAAGAGAAAAAATTTTCAAAGTCTAAATTTTCGTAGTCAGCATTTCCTACAGTTAAAATTTTTACAATTAAAATTTTCATAGCCAAAATTTCACTGTAAAAATTTCAGTACCACAAATTTTAAGGCCAACTACATGTTCACAATACAAATTTTCAGGTTAAAATTTGCTGCACAAAATTTTTTCCCATAGTTAAAATTTTCATACTTAAAATTTTCACAGCAAAATATTCCCAGCCAAAATTTCTCACAGTTAAAATGTTCACATCAAAAATTGTCATAGTAAAAATTTTCACAGTCAAAATTTTTACAATCAACAATTTTTACAGTCAAAATTTTCACACCCAAAATTTCCTGCAGCAAATATTTTTACAGCAAAAATTTTAACAGCAAAAATGTTTACAGTAAAAAATGTTTCAGTCAACCCTAAAGTAAAAATTTTCGCAGTGCACATTTTCACAGTCAAAAATTTTCACAGCAAAAATTGTCACAGTCAAAATTTTCAGAGTTAAAATTTCTTACAGTTAAATTTTTACACTTAAAGTTTTCACAGCAAAATATTCACAGGCAAAATTTTTTACAGTTAAAATATTTCACAGCAAAAATTGTCTTAGTAAAAATTTTTAAAGTCAAACATTTCACCTTCAAAATTGTCACATTAAAAATCTTCAGAGTTAAAATTTTTGGTCAAAATTTCTACAGTAAAAATTTTTCCAGCAAAATTTTCACAGTAAAAACTATTCGTAGTTCATATTTCCTACAGTCAAAATTTTTACAATCAAAATTTCCTGCAGCAAAAATTTTTACAGTTCAAAATTTTAGAGTAAACATTTTTCGATAGTCAAAATTTTCACACTTAAAATGTTTACAGTAAAATTTCACAGCCAAAATTTCTAACAGTCAAAATTCTCAGTCAAAATTTTACATCAAAAATTTCTACTGTAAAAAATTTCACAGTAAAAAAATTATTCACAGTCCACATTTCCTACAGGCAAAATTTTCACAATAAAATTTGACAGCCAAAATTTCTTTAGGTCAAAATTTTTCAATGTTTTCACAGTCAAATGTTCACAGCAAAATTCTTTGCATCAAATATTATATAGTAAAAACTGTGCAAATTTGAAAAATGTTTTTTTTCCTTTAAAAATTGTGTATTTTTTTACGTGGAAAATACCTTCCAAAATTGATAGAGCTTCAGAGTAATTGTCTTTATTAAAAGTTTTGAAAATATTTTTAAAAAAAGCTTCTTTGATTCTTTTAGAAAAACTTTATTTCTTTAACATTTCAGTTCCTCAGCATTTTTTCTTACAAAGGAAAATCCTAAAAGTAGTTCCTACAATAAGGTTAATTTAATATTTTATAATCACTCCCTAAGAAGTAACTGAATTATTAACTGTTTCAAATACATAAAAAAAAACATAAAATTCTATAATAAAATAAGAAAACTTGAAACCAAATAAAATTCAAAGGAAAATCAAGAGACATATTCACAAAAGGTACATCCCCGCCCTTAGATACGCAGATTGAAATTTCCACCCACAAAATTTGTAAAAAAATTTTTTATATCTTTTCTTTTCTTTATGTTGACTCTTACAATAAATAATTCAAAGCAAATTTCCATCAATACCTTTGAACTTTTATAAATTTAGATTTTTTACCTGAATATTTTACAAATTTTCGATTATTATCGATTTGTTTTAGAAGAATTGAGAAAATTTCAATCTAATGGTTATGCTTTATGAAAGACTGGAAAAAAGCTATTCTATTATATTTCGAGAATATAAAAGGAATTTTTTTTAATCATTTTTAATTACTATAAATTCGATATCTTTTTAGAAAACTTCGATTACAGAACAGAAACATTCTAAAAATATTATTAACTGTTTGATAAAATCTTAAGAAAAGAACATTTTTTTTCAATAAAGAAGAAAACTCTCAAATTTCTACAATATATTTTCTATAAACAGGGAAAAATTAGAATTTTTCATTTCATTTATTTGGTTGTTGGTATTTAATTAGAAAAAAGTCACATTTATCAACATGAAAGCCAAAAGAGGGTTGGTTGTTGGCTGTAGAAGCGGAAATGAATAAAATTCCTGAAATATTTTTCTTTCTATTTGGAAACGAAGTTGAATTCCAGGTGAATTTCATACCTCATCTTATAGTTTTATATTAAAGAGAAATAAGTAACTAAGTAAATAAATAAAGAAGATTGAATGAAATGTTCAAGGGGATGATACATAAATAAACCGAATAAAATATTAAGACTAGAAGTGAAAAGAAACAAAATAAGAAGATATATTAAATAAAAGAAAAAAAATTATTTGAGTAAAAATATTTACCATTTTGGCACATTGGAATGCGGTTGGATTATCTTCTTATAAAAAGGAAGAAATTTTTCCTGTTAATTCTTGTAGTGAATTTAGAGAATCTACCCAATTTTCTTAGAAAATTTAAATTCACATTTTAAGCCCATATGGACTAATGAAATAAATTTAAAATAATGATATAATTAATAACAAAATTGTACACTATTAATTGAGATTTTCAGGAAAATGAAATTTTTTATATTAAATAAAATTTTCCTTTGCGGATATTGATTTTGAAATACTGTAAATCTTAAAATTTATTAGCGTAAATACAATTTTATATAGAAAAAGTCGAATAGAGTCAAATTTCATGATCTTAGAGACCAGTTGACATCATCAAATCTTGCAATTATGAGTCCTGTGAATAATAAAAACTAAATTTGTCCTATAATTCTGCCTAATTGTATCGTTCTTTTAAATTGAATATGGTGAAGAATAAAATTTCAAAAAAGCTAGGCTATCTACGGTAACGGACTCTCCTAATATAAATTCCAGATTAAAATTCATACTCAAGAGTCACTATTCATGGATAAAATGAGTTTTTTATAGTTATTTGTAAATTTTTATAACATCTTTTATGGAAATTTTGATTATGTCGTCCACCGAGCAAGAAAGGGGCTCTGAAGGAAATTGAGCTCTGAAGAAAAAATTATCATTCAAAGCGTGTTGTTCAAGCACCTTATCGGCATATCTTTTACGTATTTTATGATTGAATAAAAAATGATAAAATTAATTTAATCAAAAAAGAAAAAAAATATTAATCAAATAATTATCAAAGGCCAAGGTTGTAATTTCCAAACTATAAAGGATGGTTCGGCTCTTCTGAGTCGGGTCAAGGGCTTGACGAACCCTCCCTCCCCAGTCACCCACCACAGGTAGGTTTGTAGATCTTGGGGGTTACCAGCCCTCTCGACTGAAACTTAAGTTGGTATTCATAATAAAAACAAGCCTCGGATACAAAGAATAAAAGGCGAGTCAACTGACCCCGCCAGCCCAACTAGTTCATCAACACGAAACGACGTAGGTCCCAGTTCGGAGTTTACTTGTGAATTCTCTGGTTGTGGCAGGACATTTACCACCAAAACCGGCAGGGGCGTTCACTATCTAAGCAATCACCCAGTCTGGTTTGACGAACGTCGTCTGCAATATGGTACCAAGAGAGCTCGATGGTCAATGGAGGAAAAAATTCTCCTATAAAAAAAAGAGGCCGAAATTATTACCGATGGAAAGCGGCAAGGCATCAATGTCTCAGTCAATATCAATCAACGTCTTCAAGGGACGTTCTCCAAGCGTACGGTTGAAGCTATAAAAGGGATTCGACGCAGACCAAGTCATAAAGAACGAGTCGAACTTCCTCTCCATGAAACTGAAGAGGAAAACGACCAAGGCGATAAGTCGTACATAAACATTACTAAACTAGTCGACCAAGAGACGCAGGAAGTCTCAAACAATCAGGACTTCCGGCGGGAAGAGCTATTGAATTATATTTCTAACTTGAGCGATCTAGATCCCGCTCAATTCAATAGTGACCGCCTATGCAGGCTTTGCACTAATCTACGAAATATGAGTTCCGATGACATCTTGAGGGAACTCGAGTTATACCTTCGTACAATTCTCCCACCAATAAAGGGAATACGTCGTAAACCAGCTGTCATACCTATGCCTAGCAATAGGAAAAGCAAACGAAAACACCAGTTTGCGCGCGTCCAAAATCTTTGGAAAAAAGATCGAGGTCGCTCCTGGATAATAATCGACAGTGGAAAATTGAATAGTGCGGATGAAACACTTCCTAAAGAGGTAATAGCTCCTTTTTGGGAAAAAGTATTCACTCCAAAACCGGCGTCTAACATAAGCCTTAACAAACCGAATATCACCCATGACTGGCTCTGGCGACCGATAAGCGAAAATGACATCAAGAACGCTTATCCTGACACGAATACCGCACCAGGTTTGGATGGCCTTTCCAGGAGGGACCTAAAGGCTGTACTTTTAGGGACCCTGCTAAGAGTATTTAACATCTTCTTACTCTGTAGGAGAATACCAGCCTATCTCCTAAAATCTAAAACCATCCTAATTCCAAAAAAGGATGGAGTCAACGAACCTGGTGATTTCCGACCGATTACTATAACATCAGTAATAAGGCGTCTGTTCCACAAGATCCTTAGTAACAGACTCCGTCTCGTTAAAATCGACGAGCGCAAAAGAGCATTCGGTAATACCGACGGATGCTCCGAGAACATCTTCTTGCTCGACCTTGTAATACGTCACCAACGTGAGAAACTACATCTTCAAGAAGCTCTATCTCATACATCATACCGTCAAGAAGCTCTATCTCAGACATCATACCAAATAGCTTCACCGCCGCAACACCCCCCCCCCCCCCGTCACCTACACCATCGTAAATCGTACATACTAGCCAACTTTGAGTTCAAAACATCTCGATATCCTCGATTACTTCATTAGGATTCCTTCAATTACCATGAATTCTATTGTAGTATTAAAAATTTTTTCGATTTTAACTCTGATCCTGTTCTCTTTACCCTTAATTCTAAGTAAACCTTAAAGGTTTAAAAGGTTTTTATCTTAGACTTATAAATAGCAAAATGGATTGGAATATATTTAGAAATAAATTAGACCAAAAAATTTACTTAAAATGAAAGTTAATAATAGGAAAACAAATCAATGATGTATATTTTCCCCTACTCTGGAAATTTTCTGTCATTAATATAAACCCTAAACCAAATAAACCTGTTTAGTCTCCTTCCTCCTATAGACCTATCAATCTCATACAAATCCTTGGTAAGATTTTTGAAAAACTACTACGAGGGTCGTTCAATAAGTCCTTAGAAAATCCGAGAAATTGCGCTCGTAGTGTCGGTGAAGATTTTTTTTTGTAAGTAGTGTTATCAACAGGAAAGCTGTCCATAGCGTAGGTCAATTTCTATCGTCGATAAAAGTTAACGACATTTATTTGTGCATAACAATGGAAAAAAGCGAGTTTAGGGCTGTCATCAAACATCTCCATTTGAAAGGCTTAAGCCCGAAAGAAATCAAAGCCGCGTTGGATGCAGTTCATGGCACATCTGCACCTGTGTTTGCGACGGTTTACAATTGGGTGAATGAATTTAAACGTGGCCGTTCATCCACAAAAGATGAACATCGTTCAGGACGCCCAGTTGAGGTGTCTACTCCTGAAATCATCGACAAAATCCACGATCTGATTTTGAACGATCGGCGAATTAAAGTGCGCGAATGAGTTGAGGCCACGGGCATATCGCAAGGTACAGTCGCTTCAATTTTGCATGAAAAATTGTCTGTGAAAAAAATTTCGGCAAGATGGGTGCCGCGTTTGCTTTCAGAAGAGAATAAGCGCAATCGTGTAGTGGACTCTGAGGCTATGTTGGCACTCTTTCATCGCAATCCTGCCGAATTCCTTCGTCGATATGTCACTGTGGACGAAACCTGGATACACTACTACACTCCAAAAACGAAGAGACAGTCATCACAGTGGATTTTCAAGGGTGAACGGGCTCCGAAGAAGGCAAAAACTGTGCCATCGGCCGGCAAGGTGATGGCCACGGTCTTCTGGGATTCGCAGGGCATCATTTTTATCGACTACTTGGAAAAAGGAAAAACAATAACAGGAGCGTATTACGCGTCGTTATTGCAATGGTTGAGCGAGGAAATCAAAGAGAAACGCCCCCATCTGAAGAAGAAAAAAATCCTCTTGCATCAGGACAATGCGCGTGTGCACACCTGCGCTGTTTCCATGGCCAAAATTGTGGAATTGAGAATGGAATTGTTGCAGCATCCCGCTAATTCACCAGATTTGGCCCCGAGGGACTATTTTCTTTTCCCCAATCTGAAGAAACTGCTTGGCGGGCTACGGTTCACTTCCAACGAGGACGTCATTGCTCAAACGGATGAGTATTTTGCAAAACTTCTGAAATCCTATTTTTTGGACGGGATAAAAATTTTGGAAAAATGGTTGGAAAAGTGTATAGAGTTAAACGAAGTTCATGTTGGTAAATAAAAATTTTTTTTTTTTAAAAACAGTTTTTTTCCACCTTTTTCTAAGGACTTATTGAACGACCCTCGTATTAAAATGACTCTAACCATTCCTCGTTAATGAAAAAATTATTTCTGATCACCAATTCGGCTTCCGATCTGAACACTCCACAATCCAGCAATGCCATCACGTTGTTGATCATATTACATCTTCTCTTGAGAGGAAATGGTATTGCCCAGGAGTATTTTTATATATCTCTGAAGCTTTTGATTGTGTATGGCACCTGGACTCCTCTGGAAACTCAAAAGCTTTTTTTCCTTCAACATATGTGTACTGCCTTATCATAAATTCATAATCTCTCCCAACGTCATTTCCAAATTGCTAGTAACTCAGAATCCTCAGAAATATATCCTATTCTAGCTGCAGTCCAACAAGGTAGTTTTCTTGGTCCCATTTTATATAATATTTATACCAATGGCATCCTAGCTGATCCTAATACTATCATTGCTACTGATGCATATGATATAGCCATACTAGCTACCTATACAAATCCTCACATTACTTTCACTCTTTGTTAAGAAAAACCTACCCCTTTAGGCCTTACTAGCATCCTGATTACACAATATGATAAAGTCCGTTATTTAGGACTTTACCTGAACAAGAGATTAACATGAAACCCTCATACTAGACTAAAAAAACTTGCAGCAACCTCTAGTGAGGTTACCTCAAATTTCTCAGACTACTGGACAAACGCTCGAAACGGTGTCCAGGCCTTACAATCCAAGATCCTCTGTTGATTTGTGTATATTTAAGAAAAACTTATTTAGCCAAATTAAGATTTATAAAATGTTTTAAATGTATTAGATACAAAAAAAACTGTTTAAATAACTTTTTTCTAATAGTTTGTAAAAAAAATTTTTTTTTTCTATTCAAACAAACTGCTAGGAAATAATCTTTCAGCTAAACTGATAATATTAAATATACTTTTAGAAATTTATAAGATTTGTTAGATTTGCAATAAACTATTATTAAATTTTTTGAAAGCTAAAATACAATTTGAGTTTGAAAGTTTTTCGATTAAATTGTACAATTGATATTGAGTGATTTGAAAATAATTACACATACCAGTGTACGTATATGTGTGTGTATATGAAAATCGCTACTTTATATTTTCAAATGCATTCCTTTCTTTTTCTAAGGGAAGACGCATTGAATTTATGAAATCAGAAAAGTATTTCTTCCGGCGTTGCTATTCGGAATCGATCGTTTGCACATATCACCCCATTAGGATAGGACGTCCAAAGTGGAAAAGTTTTACTGAAATGAAAGGATATCAGAGCCAATATGGTGACTAGTGACATTTTGGTTGTGAATATTTTTCACAGAGTAACTGTGGGATGGCGACTAGAAGGAGAAAATTGAACGTCTCACTTGACAACTTATAGGGGCATGAAATCTTCTTAAAAGTCGAAGAAACTTTTTCACTTAAAAAATCAGTTTCTGTCCGTCAAGTGGATCCTCATATGAGTGGGGGTCAGGGCTGTAAACTTGAAAGTTTCTGTGGCAGCGCAGCTGACGATGTTATCCTTGAGTCAGAAGCCATTCCAAGGTGGATGAATGGATGAATGCTTATTTAAGAAGCTACGCAAAGATGAAGTTTACCTCTTGAATTTTAAATTACCCTCAAGTCAGTTCGGGTATACCTTCTGTTTGAAGTTGAAAATGTTCGCATAAACCAAGCAGCTTAAACTAGACAAAAAGGATTATCTCTATTGAATAATTACCTATAAACATTTTTAAGAAATCTCATATAATCGCAATGTTTATAAACACTACAAGTTTGTATAATCTTTTTTTTTTGTCGAATATAGATTGAGCAATTTTTCCAATGCTAGAAGGACAGAAAGAAAATCTGACAAAACGTATAAAGTATGTAGAAATCTTGTACTAAATAGGCTGAAAGTAAACGAGTAGTCAAGTTAGTAGTCCTCAGACATATGTTAAAGTCATAAAAATACTTTTCCATATTTTACAAGAGCTTTTCCCAGTTTTCTTTTTTCCCTTAAGTTGACATTTTCTCATGAAACTTATTCTCATTTTCTAACACCCTATTTCTCTGTATAAATTTTAAGGCATTTCAAAAACTTTTCTATTCACATTGTTTTATTTTCGTTCACTATTTACGTCTTGAATTTTCTTTTCAGCTTTTCATATTTCTGTTAAGGAATTTTTCTTCCGCAACATAGGAAAGTTTGGTGGGTAAAAAAAAATCATTTCCGAAGAACTTAAATAGGAAAATGTAATTTTATTTCTCATCCCGGAAATAGTATAAACTTTTCATTTCACGTCGAATATATTTAAGAATATTCTTTAATTGTGTTAAAAAATCAGAAAAAAACCAAATCGAATTTTTGTTCGTTTTTAATGTCAAGTTAAATATTAACTCATTAATGTTGAAAATATTTATCTTAGTTGAATGGAAAAAGTTTTTTTGCTTTATTGTAATTTGAAAAAATATCAAATAAGCCTTAAAAAAAATCGCAAAAATAATTTATAAATTTTTCAGAGCAAATGAAAAATTTTCTTTGGTTAGGAAAGCTTTTGGGAATTTTCTAAATTTTAATATTTAATGTACAAAAATTTTCTTAATAAATATTTTCTGAAAATATTTATTGCTGTACGATTATTTATTTTGTCATTTTAAGAATAAAATTCTATAATTTTTGAAAAAATAATTCTTTTTAGAAAACTTGTTAAATATGAGGCTATAAAAATCCACAAGTAACTGTAAAAAGGTTAACTTTCTTACGAAAACCTTTTGGTGTGCAACTGTCATTGAACGTTTATTCTTTGAAAATGAAGAAAACATTACCGTAAATTCGGAAAAGTTACCCTAAAAATGGAAAAAGTAACCCTTAATTCTGAGGTGTTTTTTTAATCCTAAACTTAAAGATTATAACATAAATTATATGAGGTTTTAACCCAAAGTGCACCAGTAGCTAAATGAATATAATTTTAAGAATTGGTAATTTTACTTGGGTTCCAAATTGTCCCCGTTGGACTTTTTCTTATTAAATTACGTATAAAATTATATTTGTGGAGACAGTTTTTAAACTCTAAAATATTTAGATACCAACATCCGTTAAGTAATAACCGAATTATTGTCTGAAAAAGTTATCAAAAGCTACCGCAAAAGTACCGAGTCATGGCAAGAGGTCTCATAATATTTATTTGCATAGTTTTATATAGAGTATCGCAAAATACACGCAAGATTAAATTGTTTCTCGGGCTGTAAGGCATGTGGCACCGTCTTCTTGAAACCACATGTCGTCCGCATCTATAATCATGTCGCCATAGCGAGCACCATTAACTGTTATAGCCTAACCAGCTGCATTTTCAAAGAAGAATGGTCCGATGATACCTCCTGTTTCTCAACAATTACTCGTGGATTTTCTGAACCTCAAATGCGACAATTTTGTTGATTAACCAAGCTATCAAAATGAAAATGAGCCTCATTGCTGAACATGATTTTATTCGAAAAATCAGCCTCCACTTGTTGTTACTCCATAATTCATTCTACGTTGTTACTCCATAATCCATTCAAGTCAACTGATCTTTGTGAGCATGAAGATGGAAAACTTTCCATCTTTAAGCTTATAAAGTTCAATTCACTGAAGAACTGCATGAGAAAGCTTTGTAGAGAGCTTCTCTAAATGTCCAATTCTATCATGGTACCGAATTGATATTGCTGGACACAAAGCAACACTCTCACGAACTGCATCGATATTGTGTATTGAACGACTTGTTGACGGATAACCACAGTATTTAAGATCACTACTTGATCCAGTATCTAAGCCTTTTAATTAATCTCGTCTCAGTTAATGAAGTTAAAACATTATTCCGATCATATTTTGTATGAAAATTGCGAACTGTAACTATCAAATCTTAATTATTTTAATAAAATTGCTCAATTGGTCATTTTTAATAACCCTGAACTGTCAGCTGTCATGCTGTCTTATTTTTCCACTGGCAACACTTTACCGCACAAATGGCGCAAAATTCAAATCTTTTTTCGCTGCAGAAAGCTTCTAGAAATGTTCAATTCATGACCACGGTGCCGAATTGATGTTCCTGGACTGTCAGATGTTCCTGGACAAGATTAATTATCACAATTGATATGGAAAATAAAATTTAAATTAATTATTAAAAACATAATTGAACATAATAAAATTATTGAGTCTAATGATTGAATTAAAAAATATTTTATAGATACTTTTAAAGGTATTAAATTATTTCCTAATCCTAACATCAAGAATAAATATGATTTTGGAAAACATTTTTATAATTGAAAAGAAATGGTTTAAAACCTTTATACTTGAGGTATAATAATGAATATAAAAAATTATATTATTTATCTTAACAAGAAAATCCTTTTTATTAGTGTTTAAGATCATTAATTGATCCAGTCTCCATAAATTTTTTAATTAATCTATTTACAGTTGATGGAGTTAGATCACTATTCCGACCATATTTTGTACGAAAATTACGAATTGTGGCTGCCAAACCTTCATTATTTTTAAAATATTGCTCACCAATGAAATTGCGTTGTTCTCTTACATAGCTGTCCATTTTTAATAACCTTCAACTGTCAGCTGCCACGCTAATTTTTTTTTATTAGTAACACTTTACCGCACAAAATTCAAATCTTCAATATTTTATATTATGTCATAGTTAATTAAATATAATAAAATCAAATTTTGATGAAATTTATTTTCTAAAATATAAATTGGATAATTTTTCACACGAAATATTCCGTGCTAAATAATTGATACTATTTCGATTAAAGATAAATATTAAAATTCTGTCTATTTTTGTAATCTTACCTAGGTTAAGTAAGTCTTTAATATCAAATGTTTGTTTAAATTTTAAGCAATAAAATAAATTTGAAAATAAAAAGAGACATTTATTTCGGTAATATTTTTATTAACATCATAAAATTAAATTTAAAGCATCGAAACTTTTAAAAATAAATTCAAAAAAATCAACCCCAAAAAGTATACGAATATAAAATTATTAGGCAAGAGTTTCCATATTTAGAAAAGCACTTCATAATTTGTGATTAAAAAATTTATTACTTAAACGATAAATTATTAAAATAAATGCTCAAATATTGAAAATATTTTCAAATTTCAATAAATATTTTTTAATTTTAGGTTGACTTTCGTTTATTAAAAGCATTTTCATGCTCTCTCATAAAGAATGATTAATTAATAATTTCAACCGAAAAATATCGTCAATAAAATTTGAGCACATTTTAGAACTAATTTCATTTTGAATTTAACTAATTTTCTGAGAAATGTTAATATTTATTTAGTTAAAAATAATGAAAAATGAACGATTCTGAACGATTTATTATTGAAAATAAAACTTTCACAATTACGCATAGAAACATAATTATTCGCTTTAGGCCAGTCTATCCGCTCTATTGCAAAAGGGTTAATTGGTTTTGCCAGTTTTTAGCTTTGGAAAATAGCTTTCAACTCTGTTCATTAGCAAGTGTAATATGCTTTTTGGAATTATTAAATTTAGTAAACGAAAATTGCCTTAATTACTTCAATAAAACTAAGTGAAATAATTTATTCAAAAAATAACAAAAACTTACTCTTAAAAAATAAGATATTCATTTATGATAATGTTTTCTTTTACTTCAAATATATTTTTTTTATAAGTCATATAATGAAATTAAAAATATAATCCTTTCTAAATTGTGTTTGGTGATGGAGCTCACTGTTCGTGCTTTGATTTTGGAAACAAGTAAATTGACGGTTTGAGTTACTACAAAAACTTACAAAAGATATTTGAGATACTATTTTATCCACAAAAATAGTTGGCTTGCCATAAGATGGCACTACTGACCATACATCCTGCAAAATCAAGGATTTTTCGAAAACACAATTGGCATAAAAAAGAATTTCACGCAAAGGTCTCCAAGATCATGTCATGGATGTTGACACCAGTCGATAGAGTTGCTTGTGGGGTTATGTGAATTCGTTGACATCCTTGATATCTAATATTAAGTGAGTTATAGCGAAGGGAGAGCCTGATTTAACTATGGCTGTCCTGATAAGGTGGTCGAGTAGTTTAGGTCTGTTGAAATGGAACCTAGTAAGATGGTTGAAATTTATCCACTAAGATAATAAAACTCCACATTTTTACACCTTCCCCATTATTTTCATTCCACCCACTTACCCCTTCGAAAAATGTACTCTTCGGAGATTTACCAAGTAAAATAAAATTCCCATAATGTTCGGGTGTGAAGATGATAGTGGCTAAACAAAAAGAAAACATCTCCCATTCGACTTGTGAGTAGTATATCTAGTCCTCTTTGAATTAATTAAAAGCAGTATTAATTATTGATTTTCCACCACCCAAAATAATCGGTTTCTCCTTTTAAAAACTTTAAAAAGACCACCATCCAAAATAATACGGTTCTATTTTTCTAATTTGATTTTGTAATCAAGTTCACATTTCGCTATCCATAACATAACAGATTTTACTTAATTTACCAACAATTTTTCTACGTATTCCATTTTTTTCTGTCTGAAAAATCAAAACGAGATCCTAGAATCCTGTCAATTTATTCTTTATTTTAATAAAATATGTATTTTAAAACTAACATAATTATAAATCGTTAATTTTATTATATTTAATATTTGGTTGTCCTGTCGAAATAATCGGGAAGTTCTTAAATTGAAGCCTCAGCACGAAAACAATGTTTTCATAAATGAGAATAATTCGATTATCCAAAAAACCTACTGATACTGCCTTTAAACTTTTTTTAATATAATATATTCAACAAAAAGACACAATTTGAATAAATTAACGAAAAAAATGTTTCATAAGTTCTTGTTCTACGCAGATTTAAATTTCAGAATTTCGAAATTTTATAACACATTTCAATAATATTCAAAAAATTCAAATTCAAATAAACCAAAATGGCTGCTATTACTCTCTTGATGTAATCTAAATGACAGTTTGCCTTGTGAGCGCCATCTACGATCAGAACATTGTATATACTTTATCATACAAATCTTTGCATTTTACCATGACTGCAATTGAAAAAATTATGTTGAGATGACGTCCTTTCAAGTGGTTTTAGAATTTTCGGTGACAAAATAAATAAATGCGGACTTTGATCAGGTGAATAAAGAAATTGTGCCTTTTAAGGACAGACACTCATTGATGCAGATCGCTGTGTGACAGAGATAGACGTGTTTTTTTTTGGTGCGTGTGTGGGAAAAAATTTCCTCATCGTGGGAGATACCGATCCCTACAGTTTTTTCCCAGTAAAAACCAACTGAATTATCTTTAAACATAATTCTCCATCGGTCGATCGATAGGTAGTTCTTTATGGGAAGTAAACTGACATCAAATCTATTTTTCTATTAAAGCTGCAAGCTAGCCTTTTCTCATTTTTTATTCCTCAGGATGCGTATTCAGGTACCGAACCCCATTATACCTTAGTCCTTAGAAATTCCGAGAAATTGCGCTCGTAGTGTCGGTGAAGATTTTTTTTGTAAGTAGCGTTATCGACAGGGAAGCTGTCAAAATTTCAGCTCGATCCATAGCTTGGGTCAATTTCTCTCGTCGATTAAAGTTAACGACATTTATTTGTGCATAACAATGGAAAAAAGCGAGTTTAGGGCTGTCATCAAACATCTCCATTTGAAAGGCTTAAGCCCGAAAGAAATCAAAGCCGAGTTGGATGCAGTTCATGGCACATCTGCACCTGTGTTTGCGACGGTTTACAATTGGGTGAATGAATTTAAACGTGGTCGTTCATCCACAAAAGATGAACATCGTTCAGGACGCCCAGTTGAGGTGTCTACTCCTGAAATCATCGACAAAATCCACGATCTGATTTTGAACGATCGGCGAATTAAAGTGCGCGATTTAGTTGAGGCCACGGGCATATCACAAGGTACAGTCGCTTCAATTTTGCATGAAAAATTGTCTGTGAAAAAAATTTCGGCAAGATGGGTGCCGCGTTTGCTCTCAGAGGAGAATAAGCATAATCGTGTAGTGGACTCTGAGGCTATGTTGGCACTCTTTCATCGCAATCCTGCCGAATTCGTTCCTCGATATGTCACTGTGGACGAAACCTGGATACACTACTACACTCCAGAAACGAAGAGACAGTCATCACAGTGGATTTTTAAGGGTGAAAGGGCTCCGAAGAAGGCAAAAACTGTGCCATCGTACGGCAAGGAAATGGCCACGGTCTTTTGGGATTCGCAGGGCATCTTTTTATCGACTACTTGAAAAAAGGAAAAACAATAACAGGAGCGTATTACGCGTCGTTATTGGAACGGTTGAGCGAGGAAATCAAAGGGAAACGCCCCCATCTGATAAAGAAAAAAATCCTCTTGCATCAGGACAATGCGCGTGTGCACACCTGCGCTGTTTCCATGGCCAAAATTGTGGAATTGAGAATGGAATTGTTGCAGCATCCCGCCGCTTATTCACCAGATTTGGCCCCGAGTGACTATTTTCTTTTCCCCAATTTGAAGAAATGGCTTGGCGGACGACGGTTCACTTCCAACGAGGACGTCATTGCTCAAACGGATGAGTATTTTGCAGAACTTTTTAAATCCTATTTTTTGGACGGGATAACAATTTTGGAAAAACGGTTGGAAAAGTGTGTAGAGCTAAAAAGAGATTATGTTGAAAAATAAAATTTTTTTTTATTTTAAAAACAGTTTTTTTCCATCTTTTTCTAAGGACTTATTGAACGACCCTCGTACGCTTCCGAAACAGGTAAAGCGTAGACAGTTCAAGAAGACATGTTCCGCATCCTCTGTTATATATCGACAATAAGTACATATACCATCAACTTTAACCTTTAACCCATATAGTTATGCCCTGAAGTACTCATGTCCCTTAAAAAAATTGGGCCATATAGTGAGGTCAACTTCTCCACTGCCCTTTCCGTTCCATGTGCGTCCATGTGTCTGCATTGTACGATTTGACGGTGAAACCCTTTTTTTCCGAAGGGTTGTTTTCTTTAAAAAAAATTATTTTTCATAAAGAAGTCCTTAAAAGATCTCCTATTATCATCAGTTTTTGATGTTGAAAGCTTTTCTGAGTGAATTGTTTCCACTTTTTCGTGAAGCTACAATGTAAATCGATGGTTTGACTTTAGTCGTTTCACATTTTCATAATTTTTTAATTTTAAATTCATTCCTGAGTAAGCAGAGACTTTCGATACTTTTGCACCCTTAAAAAAATGTCTTATTCCATGAAAGAAAAAATTAATTTTTGTTAAGAAATTTTCCCAAAGGGATCGTTATAATTTTTCGTAAGGCAAACTCATTAAGCTTAACAAAAAATTAGAGGGCACATCCTTACTCTAAATTTTCATGTTACAATGTTTCGTTAAACTCATCGGGTTCAAGATGAAAACTTGTCGTGAACGTCTAAGAGGGACTAACGTATCAGTTTTGTGGAAGGGAAGTTCTTTGTGCTGCCAGATTCCTCTCAGTATATGCCTTGTAG
The DNA here is from genome assembly GCA_958298945.1 of Atherix ibis. Taxonomy (NCBI): domain Eukaryota; kingdom Metazoa; phylum Arthropoda; class Insecta; order Diptera; family Athericidae; genus Atherix; species Atherix ibis. The sequence continues at coordinate 102,407,860 of OY282606.1, read as the reverse complement.
ATTTTTGAATAAATTATGATTTTTTTTTTAAATGCACAAAAATAAAATTAATAAAAATTAGTTTCAAAACCGTTTAAAGGGAATATCAAAATCTCCATAATATAGTGTAAAATAAACGTAATAATGGTATTTAGGTACATTTAATGAGAAACTAATCTAAAATGTTCGTCAATACCTTAAAAATAATTATAGTAAAATATCGAATGTTTTTGTGCAAGTAATCAATTAAGAGGACTGCATTCCAAATCTAAATGTAAATTCCATGTTTTAAAATATTCGATAGTAAATGTTCAAATGCTGATGATGAATGTGACCGTCCAATATATAATAAAGGAGAGAAAAGCAAAAACACTCGAGGATTTTATTTACATCGAAATTTAATTACAACAAATACCGTATCCTTCATCGCAGAGTTACAGTTTGGCAATTTTCACATAAACGCCATGCTTCGGAGTTCACAGGATTCTCATTTCCTGACAAATGGAAACTTTCGGTATGAACAAATTGCGTACAGAAATCCATAATCACACACAAGCAATTGCCATTTTACTGAAAAGGGCAGTTGGGGGCTGGTAGGGCGAACCTTGTCAATATGTCGAGCATAAGCCATAGGGGATGGCTATAATGCAACTGCAGAAATCCATTATATTTTGTAGGATTTCGATAACGATACGCTTAACAGATGTGCAACATAATCGTATTTAGCGTAAAACCATTTTTATTGCGATTTAAGCATTGATAAATTGTTGTGATAAAATTGTTGAATGCAATTACCTATCGTTTGGTTAGAATAATTATTGCTATCATCGTGTTGGCATGCGAACATACCTTTTTTTTATATATATATATATGTTACAATAATATCTTCCTAAAATAGGCTTTTATAAAGTTTTAGGCTTATACATTTAGGTATTAAACCGAATGACTAACTACTCGTATCCATTTCCAATGTATACTTATATAAATTCTGGTATTTCGGGAAGTGCGTAGATTATTTATATTCAACTAATTGGTGGTGGTTTTTTGTGTATGTAAAATAGTTTTCATAATCTGGCAAACTCAAATAAAATGATAATGGTAGAAGATTTGCAAGTGGACCTAAAACAACGAAATAATACGTTGGCAAGATAAATGGGATAAATTTAGAAAATTCAAATTTTCACTTTGTATCATTGTGTCATTTTGCTATCTATCAATGAGAATTAGGTGAGATTTTGAAATTATCTCTAGCACACGAGAATAGAGCTGCTTGTGATTAGCCTACAGCTGCAATTAAGCCCATACATGAACATAGTTTGTATTTCGATCGGCTACCTGTACATTTGCTCTTATCATGTAACCCTAATCGAATAATCCAACTGGAAATATATTCAAAATGAGGAAGAATCTGTTTTCGTACACATTCACCAAAAATTTTATTATGTAATTACACAACCACTGACAAAACACCAACGCTCAAACTCCTGTTCCTTGTACAATGCCAAATAATATCGCCTCGCCTCACACATTTACGAATATTCCGAAAATTAATTTGAAATTACAATGATTAACGGATAATGTTGCAATCCACTTAAATAACTTAAATTGTGCGGTTAAAACTATGTTCAACAATGGCACATATCATGTTGGGGAGATGATGTGCGAAATGAAGATGATTTTTTGGCTTAGAGGTTATGTGGTAATCTCGGTTGCCATACATTTCTGTGCTAATACACTCATACTATTACGGGGACAATTATCCTAAATTAGATTTGCATGACTTGAACGGAAATTTTAAAGACAAATTTTGGCAACAAAACTTCTTTTCCTTCGATAAGGATAAGGGGTCTTCGGTTGGCTCTAATACAATCAAACTTAATATGGCTGAGTTTTTTTTTTTAGATACTTATAGGCACAGCCATACATGAATACACATGAGCAAAAGTCAATTGGATAGACTTCGAAAATGATCGTTTTTCCTCATTTCTGATTGGCGTTCTTTGATTAACTTGCTATAAAGGATTATGAGAAGGCCTACTCGAACTGGAAGAACTTTAATTACGGCTTGCCAATGTTTAGTATCTTATATGGTGTACACGAACCTCATTCGGTTTGGCCATATATATTGTATATTCTATTGATGTGTGAAAATTCTGTTTACTTTAGATACCCACTGGAAGGATTAATTGCAATTTGTGTTTGCATTTTCAAATCAGTGGTTGATTCATATTTGATCGGGAATATTTGATTTTCGATTGAATTCTTCAATAATGCCCTCCTTATATTCAGATGCCGGATATCATACCAAACTCAATTCAGATTGCATTCAATCGATACAGTTTGTTACTACTCGTAAATTAAAAAGTTGCAATTTTTTTTCTATTTGAATACGTTAAGAAAAGTTGAATTTTACTCTTACTTTTAGATTTTTTGCAAAACAAGCTTTAATGTTGTCAATTTTGAATTGACTGTAAAGTTTTGGTGAACACTCTAGATGGTCTTAAAAATTTAAAAAAAATGCCTAATAAGTTGGCGCCTAATTTATAACAGAAATGGTAATTTTCTCTTTGTTTAGCTTCTTTTATAATAGATATGATTTTTTTTTTTAAATTTAAAATACTTAAAGTTATAATCGAATTTCTACCTAGAAAAAAATGCGTAAAAGTCATGAAAAATTCAATGATGGAAAATCGTTCTCCTTTTGCTAAACTATCTAAAATGAAAAAATTCATTTCCAACGAAATTGCTCATTTTCTTAAGGTTTTTTTTTACATTGGGTTAAATAAAACCTTTTGCAAAATTAAGACACGGTTTTTTTAAAAAAAAAAAGCAAAAATTACCTCTAATAAAAAATTTCTGCTTATTACTGTATACGAGGTCCTTTTTCAATTTTTTGTGGCGTCATGTTGGTACTTATATCTCTCACTTATGCCGACAAGTTTGGCCATTTTAAATGTTCAGTTAATTTTTGACAGTTGCTTTGCTTGCACGTGTTTGGCTCGTCTTTGATTTTTGTCCAATCCAAAAAATGGATCTAAGAATCAGTATCAAATTTTGTGTGAAAAACAAAATTAATTGCGCGGACGCATTCCGAATTTTGACTGTGGCATATGCTGAAGCTACCTTGGACCGACGCAACGTTTATCGGTGGTACAAAATCTTCTCAGAGGGCTGAGAAGATGTGAACGACGAAAAGCGTGCCGGATGCCCGAGGACGTCAACAACAGACGAAAACATTGATGAAGTGAAGAAAATAGTATTGGCCAATCATCGAATTACCGTTAGAGAAGTTGCTGAGGACTTGCCATTCGATTTTTACCAATGATTTGGCCGTGAGACGGGTTGCCGCGATATACGTACCAAAATTGCTTAATTTCGACCAAAAACAGCATCGTATTAACATTGCTAAGGATCTGTTGGACTCTCTCCGCGATGACCCAAATTTCCTCCAAAGGTTCATAACTGGTGATGAATCATGGGTTAATGGTTATTATGTGGAAACCAAAGCTCAATCATCCCAAGGGTAGCCGCCGCACGAGCTAAGACCGAAAAAAGGGCGGCAAGTTCGGTTGAATGTGAAGGTTTGGCTTACAGTTTTCTTCGATTGCAGGGGCGTGGTGAGTTCTCGCCACAGGGTAGAACGGTCAATAAGGAATATTACCTGCAAGTTATACGTAAGTTTCGCCAAGCAATCCGCAAGAAACGCCCGAAAAGAATAAAATTTGGCTTTTGCGCCATGATAACGCCCCTGCTCACGCATCATTGATTGTGCGCAAAGTTTTGGCCAATAACAGCACACTAATAATGCCACAGCCACCGTATTCCCCAGATCTGTCCCCCTGTGACTTTTTCTTATTCCCGAAACTGAAGAGCCCCATGAAAAAACGATGCTACGCTACGATTGGGGAGATAATGACAGCATCGAAGGAGGAGCTGAACAAGATCACAAAAAATGATTTTTTGAAGTGCTTCGAGGATTGGGAACAACGTTGGCACACGTGTATAATATCTGGTGGGGATTACTTTGAAGGGGAAAAAATAGATATTCATGAATAAATAAATAATTTTTGAAAAAAAACACAAAATTCGTGATACTTTTTGAATAGACCTCGTACTTGAAATAAAAAAATAATTTCAGAAAAATGATAATGTTACGACTTGCAATGCGAAACACAGAATGAGTTAATAGCGACTTGTTATTTGATAAGTAAATGAATAAGACAGAATTCTCCTCTCAACCATAGGTGTCTAGAATGAATTTTATATAAAGATTTATGAAAAAAGAGTTCATAAATCTTTATATACCTTTTATATAAAGATTTATGTACTTTTTCTTCTAATAAATCATAATTAAATAAATTACTCACTTTAATTTTTGTTATTAATTTTGATTGAAAATTTTTATTTAATGAATGAAACTTTTTATAACGAGAGACGCACAAATCATGAACGAACGAGATATTTAGGTTACGGTGAATACCTTTGTTATAAACATCCAAAATCCTCCAAAAAATTTTGAATTGAAGGGATTGGATGCAATATGAATTGAAGCCTTTTTTGAAACCCCATAGTTCGATACCGTATGTCCAGATTGATTTTAAAATCGCGTGGTAAATTAAAAGTTTGTTCTTTATGGCCAGTTTCGATCGATTGTCTATTAATATTATATTACTTAACGGTCGTTAAACATAAAACCACAAGTCGCCTACGACCATAGGGATTGAGTGGCGCTCAATCAACGCACCACAATTACTGGCAGTATACAGTCAGTAACAAGTTACAATGTGATAACTCCAACTGTTAGTGGCGAGGACTATCTAAATCTCTACTATCATCACAATATATGGGTATTAGCCATAGCCACTACGTTGCTGCCTAAAGCGCCTCAGCATTGTCGGGCACAGTGTGTTCCAACACCATGGAGCGCCCCGACTCTCGTAGTACCAATTTTTGTTTTAAAAGTACTTCGTTTTATACGTTGCTCATTGAGCTACGGTAAGGAATCTTGCAAATCCCTAGGCACCGCTAGGGTAGCTCAGGTACGCGGGTTCGCCAAGACCGGAAAGTACAACTTTTGGTCTTTCATCCGGTTGTAGCCACCTTACGTGCCATTCGCACACTCATGCATGCTCCATTCTCGCTCCCTTCTCAAAAAGTGCGACGGAAAATCTATTAAGGCATTCATACCATTCTCCCCTACCTAAAACTCTACTCACATCCACACTCTCATCATTCACCACGATTCCACATGCACCTAGGTTACGCAAATCCCCGTACAGACCACACTTAATGAGAAGGTGCTTGGCATTCTCCTCCGCCACCCCACAAGGGCATCTAGCCTCCGCAGCCAGATCATGCCTGTACAGGAACCCATTCATACTGCCATGTCCCGTGAGTAAATACCTAAGATACAGACCAAATGCAAATCCAGACGCAGACATAAAGCACACATCCGAACTGAACATGTGCGTTCATCTGCCATTTACACTCTCATCCCATCGACGTTGCCAAATTTCACACATTCTATTCAGAACCAGTACATGCCGCTGACGTGGCCTAAGATCCTGAATACCTTTATTCGTAGCCGGACAACCAGCAGGAGGAATACCCCGCTGTAGACGATAGTGAATACTTCCACGCAACACCTTCAGGTCCCATGGAATTTCTCCCATTAGAACCTGCATCGCAGATTGGTTGTCCAGTAGACTAAGAAGTAGTCTGTTAAGTTCAAGTCTCTTTGATGTCTTATTCAGGTAGCGTACTTTGTCTTTTAGTGGAATAATGTCACCATTAAGGTATATTGGTATGGGGGGGTTCTTCGCAGAGGAATATAAACACTCTTCCGCTCATTTACTTTTACACTCTACATCGTTAACCAGTCTTGAACAAGCGATTTTGATATTGGAGAGGGTTCCAAGAATAGCGGTGTCATCAATAAAGGTAGTAGTTATAGTTTTGTGATTAGTTCAAATGTCAAAAGTGTAAATTTTGCATAGGATTGGACCATTAATACTTCCTTGAGGAACACCAGCTATGATAGAGGATATTTTGGAATCGTCAGTATTTATACTGTTACTTGGAAATGACGTTGGAAGAGATGCTATTTTAAATTAAGAAAGTATGAGAAGGGAAGGAAGCTCTTGAATTTCCAGATCAGTTCAGGGTGCCATACTCGATCAAAAGAATACGTTATAGCTAGGACAGTACTCTTTTCACCCAAGAAACCGAATTGATGATCGGAAATAATTTTAGCATTTTCAAGGACAGGGTAAAGCCGTTTAAAGAGGAGTTTTTCAAAAATTTTGTCATGAATTGGTAACAAGTTGAGGACGGAGAATTTTTTATTGGGAAGTTGATGGATTAGATTTTTAATTAGGGATAAGGTAAATGTTGTGGCACGTGGCCTCACAGAAAGTGGAATTGAGCGTTCATCATCAATTTTCTGTAAGTGCATCTTATCTGCCATGTACTTGTGTGGAGTGATAGTATTCACCAAGTGCTTGATCTTTTGTGTGTTCGATTTTGCCTAGGTACCGTCGTTATGTCGCAGTGGGTGAGATGAACTTTTATAAGATAGAATTCGTTTTGTTGTTGCCCATAATTAATTATTATCTGTAATATTCCTTGTCAGTTTGATATTTTTATATTTTTGTAGAAAGTTCCCATTATAGATGGTTCAGTTGGTTCTTATAGCTAGGCTTTCTGGAGTGTTATCTATATATGAATGAGGAGCTATGAAGTTAGAGGTAATAAACTAGTCAAGGATATTAGAGCATTTATAAGGAGATGTTGGCCAGTAAGTTGGAGCTGGAGAAGAAATTACTTGATAATTTGTATAAGATAGTGTGCCTTCACTCGTCGGGGATTACTAACGTGGCAAACCCATTGATGTTACCATATATTAAGATTAAATTGAGAGGTATTAATTGTAACGACTGTGGATTGCATGGATTCGGAGGTGAAATTAGAGTGGATGTAATATTTTATTGATTTTCTTATAAGGATAGCTATTCTACTATGCGCAGTATTGTCCGGATGGTCTGTTCTATTATAAATGCTAACTCAATAAGTTTATTATAAAGTAGTATGTCTAGTTCCTCTCAACGAGAGTTAAATCAATTGGCATTCCATAATCGGATGGAGATGTAATTTGTGGTGGAAGATTAAATTTATTTTGCATTAATTAACTCTAAAATGAACACAACCGACATTAATATATATTTACCAGAGGTGTTAGTAGTTTTTAGATCTCTTTGATTAGAGTGCTTATTAATTGGGTGAACATAGAATTTAAATTATAGGCAGATAAAAATGGAGAGAGAATATAGAATTGAAAATTTAAATATAATTGTTTGAAGGCTATATTATAGATTTTTAAAAGATAATAATATGCATAAAAGATTCATCCTTTTTTTCTATTATATTTGCAAGAAAAGAGATGTGCATTTTGGTGCTAAGGGTGTCATTGGCCCGTAGTCCTTTGAAAATTAAGAATGAGAGACCATTATATACGATTCAGACCAAAACGACCGTGTGATTACCGACTTGTTTTTGGTATGAACTTAAAGTTTATAATCTGGCTCATATGTGATTTTAACAATTTGAACAAATTTGAAATTTGATTTTGTAAATTGGCATCAAAGATACTCGATGCTTGATGCAGTTGGACTTTTTCTTATAAATCTATACAAAAGATTGTATTTTAAATTTTTCTTTACCTAAAAAGGAAAAATTACCTAAAAAGGACCAAGTCCTGTGAAAAGTATTGTGATAATCATTTAAACAATTTTATATATTATATAAAAAAAAACAAATATTCAATATAAAAATTTTATCATACTTTAAATTTTAATTGAGTTTGAAGATTTTTACTTAAAAAAGTATACATTGAATAACCCCTTCTTAATAATATATTTCCTATTATTCGGTATATTTTTAAAGAAAAAAATATACTTCTTTCTGTAATTGATCAATTTTATCTTTTGACAAATTGCATTATTGTTTATTGAATTTCTTTTGTAAAAAAAAAAATTTTATTATTGATATATCAACCTGGTAAAATATATTCTGAGCAATATTTATCCACTTTATAATTTAGTGCTTGTATATTTTATATGATTATTTAAATAAGCTTGAATAAACAGAAATAAGGGTATTTTTTTTTAAAAATTTCCATAAATCAATTAAATTTATTGATAAGTTTTTTTTTGAATTTACAATATTCAACAATAAATTTTCTGTGAATATTTGTTAAAAAAATTTCCAATGTTCTTTGTTTTTCCTACAAAAACAAAAAATATACCATACATACTCATTTATATTCGGAATTCAATTTGTATTCATTAATGTCATATGTTATTGGAGAAAAAAAACTTTACAAAATATACCATTAAATATACTATAAGCGATTATTAAATCATCAATCATATAAAGCTAACAGAAAAATTTATTTAATAAAATTTCCATGCTACTGTTTCCCATGTGAGCTATCCATTTATCAATATAAGAGAATTCCACTCTCAATATTTGCACAATAAATTAAGATGCAACAGTGAATTTTTTTATATGTACGAGTATGTGTTGTAGTTGGAAAAAATGAGCTTTTTGTACTATACACACAGTTGTAGTTGGAAAAAAATGAGCTTTTTCAAAAAAATCATATGTTTTTAAACACAATAACTTAAAATAAATAAAAAGTTAATTCACATTTAAAAAATAATCAATTTTAACAAACAATTGCTTTTTTAGGATCCTAAAATGACACTAAAAGTGTCCTTTTATGCTTACTGCCAATAAAAATTTTTAGGTAAATTTTTTTTAAACGATTCCATATGATAGCGACCCGTTCACAGTGAGTTTTCAACAAACTTATGGTATTCTATTGCAGATGTGTTCAGTTCAGTGAAGAAATTAAAGCTTTCTATATGGAGTTTAAAAAAAGGATATTTAGGAATAAAAATAAACGAAATAAAAAATTTTCTGAACCTAAAAACACTTCTTTTGGCATATTTATTGGTGTTAGTACGTTACGACCGAATAGAAAGGATATTTTTGGTTCAAAACTCTATTGATGGTTAACTCCAAAAATCGTCAATCCTAAAATGAGTTATACCGGCAAATGTTGAATTGTGTGAAGAGAGTGAAAAGGATTCAGATCAGAGTTTTGAGGTGGCCTATCTCAAAGTTACCATTCTTTTTTTTTTATGTTTAGATTAATGAGGTGCAGGGTTCCCCTGCTACTCGCCTGGAAGACCTTCTACCTGCCAGACGAGTTATGCGGGATTTTTACCTCGCTAAAACCTAACCTGTACCTTTACCCTTGCTCCCGGAACGATTGTTCCCCGGCGGCACTCTTTGTAAATACTACTTCGACGGGGCGTTCTTATTTGATATTACTGCTGTCCCGATATTACGAGTATGACGCCTCGCAGCCTATTCTTCGTACGTGGTGTGACGATCCTTGATTAAAGATTCCGCGTACTCTGCAACTCTGTTCCAAGCCGATTGGCTCTTCAGCATGCACTCTACTATGTTTTCTAGACTGATGGAACGGTCCAGATTTTTCTCCAGATCTACCCGTATTCCCTCGTAGAAGGGGCATTGGAAGAACACGTGTTCTGCATCTTCGATCACATCGCGGCAGTGATGACAGTTTGGGGAGTCAGTTCTCTTGAATATGTGCAAGTATGCCCGAAAGCATCCATGCCCAGTCAAGAGTTGGGTGATGTAATAGCCGACCTCCACGTGCACGCGAGTGACCCATTTGGTGACATCTGGGATTAGCCGATGAGTCCACCGACCCTTCGTCGAGCTGTCCAATCTCTCTTGCCAAAGGCGAAGACTCTCGGGTCTCTCCTCTTCACAGAGGACCTTTCGCCGCTTTTCCCTCTTCCTACGATGTTGGCGTTTACGCTCTCCTGCCAGGATGTCGATGGGTGGGCATGATGCCACGACGTTGACCGCATCGTGTGATACCGTTCGGTGAGCTGACGCAACTCTGATCGCTGAGAGTCACTGGACTGATGACATTGTCTTGCGGTAGGTTGTTAACTCTAGCGATTTTGCCCACACTGGTGCTCCGTATAGCAGGACGCAGGTAACTACAGTTGCCTGTAGTCGCCTTCGGATTTGCCTGGGGCCTCCGATATTGGGCATTATCCGCGAAAGTTTTTTGCTGTTCCGTCCTTGTGTGTCTCTGACGCCACCCAAAGTTACCATTGTGGAATATAAATAATGCCATATTCTGTCTGGATACGTGACAACAGAAAGAATATGATAACTTTTGATAGTTTTTTTTGATAGAGTTGGCTAAAATTTCTTCTTTTCTTAACAAATATATAATCCGACTTCTTCTCCTTTTATGGCTAGTTGCAATCCTTTTCACGAAAAGTTCAATCTTTCATCTATGACTACTTATGATTGTCCTTCTGCATTGAAACGCATAAATTGATCTCATTTCGACTCATTTAATTAATGATCTTTTTTCGCTTGAGCGTTTATATTATATAAAAAATAAAAATCCCTAATATATTTACCAATTATTTTGTAATTTAGAAAATTTAGTTTTGCTATTTAGCTAATAATTGAAAAAAAAAAAAAAAAATTTAAAATTATTTCTGCCATAACGACGTGTCAATTTATAAAAGGACATTATTTTTTTAACGATGAGGCTCAATTCTTGACCAGAAAATTCACAAATGACTGTGTGGAAAAATGACTTTTTGGTGTGCATTTTCGTCTTAAAAGGGTCATTCTTTAAAAATGAAAAAGGAGCGACTGTTGTAGCCAATCCTGATTACTATGGCCGGTATAGTAAGTGATTTATCTGAAAGAGAAATCGAATTAACCGTAAGGAAATTAATACTTTCTCTATTATATTGTCGAGAATATAATTTTTAATTAAGTTCTATCATCTACAATTATGCTGGTCAAAAGCTTATGCTATGGAAACCAGAAAAATAATGAATCGGTTTTCTTTGGAAACTCAGTGTCATCAATGATATTTTATGAAAAATTGATAAAATCATAAATAAACCGATTTAGATAGTATAAAAAAGTTAGGCAAAGGGTTATTATCTATAACGATGAAAGGATTAGTCTGTATAAAGATGCAAAGGATTATTCATACTCGAATAGATGTTTAGGCAAAAATATTTGTTATTTAAATATATTTTAGAGATGTTTTCAATAAAGAAGCTTAAATGTAGTTTAGAGATTATTTAGTAAACAAAGAAAGGGTACTGATTCCTTTTCATATAATAAGTTGACAAAGACACCAGCTGAGTTTGTTATCTTGAAAGTATTCACATCCTTGATGACCTGAAATCCGGAACGGTTCATATTTTCATTTACTAGTAGTGAATATCTATAGAAATCAGCAGTTCAGCTTTCAACTCAGTTGCTGTCACGAGATGACAACCAATAAATAAGTTCTACTTTATATCAAAGAATAATGTTACTTCCACAGTCAGATTAGAATTATTGCTGATGAAAATATTCCAAAGTTGTTCGTGTTAAGCTTTGAAAGCCGTTCTATTATTATTTTTCTTCTTATCATAACTTACTTTATTTTCTTACAAAACAAGATGATTTGATATCATTCAAAAAATACTAAAGCTACTGCAAAATTTTCTTTCAACATAATAACAATGTGAGAATCAATATTATTTCTCGAGAAATTCATTTCATTCAAAGATTTTTCTGACTTTGGTTGAGGATAATTCAAAATTAATTTTACCTTGATTGAAAAAATGTTTTATTCTTTTCTAAAAACTGAAGCTAAAGTTGTTATTTAATAAAATGAAACGCTTACCAAAAAGGAATTTTTTGTAGTGTTAAAATTTTTTGTAGCTTTTATTTGTTATAATTTTAAGTAAAATAAATAATTCTAAGTCTACTAAAAAACAAAAGTCTATATTATACGATAGGTTTTCACATAATAATTGATTATATACAGGCTTAATATTTATAATAGAAAAGACAAACTAAAAATATACGCAATAATAAAATAGAAAAGATAAATTTCAATTTCGCAAAACAATAATTTAAGATTTCTAGAGGCACAAAAAAAAAAAATAAACTCGACAAATTTAATGTTAGCAATTTTAATTATTCCTCGAAAAACCCCCATGTCCATTTGACATACATAAATATTTATATTTATGAGTATTTTACATTTAAAAAACACACCCTAATATATTGTGTTTACTATTATTATTTGAAAATATACTCTCAAAAGGATATTCTCATAAAATCGTTAAAAATGTCACGCAACTCCATATGAACAGAAATTCTATGTCCTTGCCAAAGTATACAAATGGAATTTTTATGTACTAAACGGACACGCAAATTTAGAAAATCAATTTATTGCCAAAGGCTAAGTAGTAAATATATTATATAATAAATAATTTAAAAAGGTTCCTGTACATTTTTAGGCAAATATTTTTTTATTTCCTATAAAAGAGGGAAAATATTATATTTTTGCTTTAGATGTGAATATAGGCAATTTTTCTAGTATTTAGATTTATAGTTTCTAAAAATACTTTTGAAATTTCATAAAGATATCGAAATGTTATTTAATATATTTAATAATTATTTATGATATGAGTTTTGTTTTGAAAATTGTTTTATAAAATTTTGTAAAGATAGTTCTTATCTGAAAATTGCAAGAGACCAAATAATTTCAAAATTTTTACATTAAATAATAAATTATTTTGAAAGAAATAAAAGAAATTCTTTTATTATTACTGAAGACAAAATATTCAGTTAAAAATATGATAAAGGAACGCAGATCATTCACAGTGTCATTCCTTTTTAATTAGGCGATGGAAAAGCGATAAAAGACTTATTGGTTGACATGAGGGATATCATCCTCATTAAATGTAATGTATTATTGGAGTGCGCCAAAGATATTAATATTATGTCATCTCCTAGTGGGCTATTAGGTCACAATTATCTATCATCACAAAGCTTGCCTGAAGTAAAAAGGAAGTTTAATTATTGCCACTTTAGAATCCATGAGGTTAGCCTTGAAATGATCATGTAGAAGTAGAAAAGGTGTTTCACCATAAACGGTGCGATAACCAGCGTTCCATATTCCATTTCGATACTTTCACATTTTTGACGTTCTGGCTCTACGGAAGATAGGGCCTACCTCGTTTTCTTGGACCATAAATAAAGCCACTGTAGATTTTTTGGGCAGATCTCATTCATATGGATTTTGTGTGCAGCCCATCGCCGCTTGTTGAGTTTAATTTTACCCTTAACCCGGCCATCGCAGTAACGCCCCAGGATTTCGTCGTTAAATAGACTTTGGAATCACCCATTCTCATGAAGGGGGTCAAAAATTTATTGAAGGGGACAAGAGTTCGGAATAGTTTTTGCTGACACCCTAAGTTTTTGAACAATATAAAAAGACTGGCAAGTCTAGTATCATAGATAGCAATAGCTTCGATGTTATGGTACAAATTTTCTAACTGAAATAGCCACTGTTAGCTGCAAGCAAGCTTGCCCGGATTTCTTCCTCTATGTTGTTGTAGCTTGCAACCCTGAGCCCAAGTGGGAAAACGATTTAACTTTTTTTTTCTGATGATACCTCTTATCCTTATCCCTGACTTATGGATTGTCTCCGGCTTATTCCTACCTCACGAATCACTTTTTCCAGCGCTAGGTTAAAGATAACGTACAAAAGTGCACCTTTTTACCGGAAACCATTTTTTAAGGCTAACCAACTTTTCACCTTAAAAAATTCACTTCCTAAAAAAAAACCAAGTTTTCACCTTAAAAAATTCACTTCCTTTCCCCCTGGGGGAAAGGTAACCTTACTGCGCCGTATGAAGTAATCCCTGAATACCATCCTGGTCTGCCCAGTCAATCTGACCAAATTTTTATCCTACAAACTCCACTTCCTGAAAATGTCTTGTAAATATGCCTCCCCTCGGGGAAAAGGTAAGATTACTGTGCCTTATGAAGTAATCCCTGAACACCGTCCCGATCTGCCCAGTCAATTTGATGAATTTTTCACCTTATGAAACCTACTTCCTGAAATATGGCTTTCAAATATGCCACCCCCTGGGGAAAAGGTAAGCTTATTGCGCCTTATGAAGTAATTCCTGAATACTATCCTGGGCTGCATAGTCAGTCATATTACTTGATGTGGCGCAGTAAACTGGCCTTTTGTAACTCTTTCCTCATGACAGAGCTTCTTTATCACCCATGACCCATAACAAATAGGCCCCATGACCTGAAGCACCTATGACAATGTGTCCCCATATTCCTTTCGTCAATAAATCTTAATGTCCATATTAGCTCACTACTGTCTCCTTTCTTAACTCTTTTTTGATCTATCGGCGCACCATCAAAAAAGAGATCTATCGGCGCACCATAAAAAAAGAGTTAAGAAAGGAGACAGTAGTGAGCTAATATGGACATCTTTTCCCTCCCGTTTCTCGATGAGCGATTCTAACCATTTAATTCGCTAAAAGCCTTGATTTTGGAAGCGTCATGGTAGCGGTGGGCTAGGAATAAAAAAATAACTTGTCCTTCGGTTTGTATGAGGTCTGTTCAAAAAATATAGCGAATTTTGAATTTCCTTGGGTTACGTATATTCGATTTTCGATTATTTTATGGCGTTATGTTGGTACTCATGTCTCTCACTTATGCCGATAAGTTCAGTTAATTTTTGACAGCTGCCTTGCTTGCACGTGTTTTGGGTCGTCTTCGTTTTTAGCCCATTCCAAAAAATGGATCAAAGAATCTGTTTCGGGAACAAGAAAAAGTCATAGGGGCCTAGATCTGGGAAATACGGTGACTGCGTCAGTGTTAGTGTATTGTTTTTGGCCAAAAATTCGCGCACAAGCAACGATGCGTGAGCAGGGTCGTTATCATGGTGCAAAAGCCAATTTTTGTTCTTCCACAAACCCGGGCGTTGGTGGCGGATTGCTTCGCGCAACTTGCGCATAACTTGCAGGTAATATTCATTATTGACCGTTCTACTCTGTGGCAAGAACTTATGATGTACCACGCCTCTGCAATCGAACAAAACTGTAAGCAAAACTTGGCGCGCTTTTTTCGGTCTTGGCTCGAGCGGCAGCTTCCATTGGGATGATTGAGCTTTGGTTTCTACGTCATAACTATAAATCCATGAAGCATCACCAGTTATGACCCTCTGAAGCAAGAGGGTCATTGCGGAAAGTGTCCAACAGCTGCTTAGTAATGTTAATACGATGCTGTTTTTGGTCCAAATTGCGCAAATTTGGTACGAATTTCGCGGCGACCCGTCTAACGCCAAAATCATTGGTAAAAATTTAATGGTACGAGCCAATCAATATGTTTAACTCCTTACGGTGATTCGATGATTGGGCAATACTATTTTCTTCACTTCATCAATGTTTTCGTTTGTTGTTGACGTGCTTGGACGTACGGCACGCTTTTCGTCGTTCACATCTTCTCGGCCCTTTGAGAACATTTTGTACCACCGATAAACGTTGCTTCGGTCCAAGGTAGCTTCACCATATGCCACAGTCAATATTCGAAATGCGTCCGCGCAATTCATTTGGTTTTTCACACAAAATTTGATACAGAGTCTTTGATCCATTTTTTGGAATGGGCAAAAATCGAATATGTCATAGAATAATATCGACATTATGACCAGATCAGAAAAAGTTGCAGCAGAGTCCTTCACCATGATTGATCCTGGGACAAGAAATGTTGGGCTACAAGTGAACGAAGTCAAAACTCCAATAGTTCTCCTATTGAGGCTCAGAGTTAATAGCTGATCAAATACAATTTAATAGACTTCTTATGGGTTATATTCAAGGCAGTAACAGGTGAAGGAAGCTCTAACTTCTATGGAGTTAGATGTCAGCCAGAATGCACCAGCTTTGTTGGATCGAATTATTATTCCAATTATTTTGCCGGTGATAGTCAAAAGGGCAGTAATAAGAAATAGAAGAGCATATTTAATCCAAAACTATATCGATATCCACCAAGTGCTTTAATTATAAACGGTCACGAACTTTTAATTTATTTAGATTCTTTTTAATTTTTCCACATTTTTAAGAGAAATTGTTGAAGAAAGTCAATGAAGATACTTTTAGAATATCTCCTGAAGTGAACAACTGCTGCATAAAGGATATGATGAAAAATTTTCCCCAATTATTTTTACTCAGACTCATACTTTAACTAAACGAAGAAATGTCCATTTACTTGTCAGCATCCTTAACGCAGCTGTTCAAAATTGAATGTGTCCATTTTTCGTTCATTCAACATCTGTGCAATCTCTTTAATTTTCAGTAAATAAATCTAAAACTTGAAAATATATATTTTTTTAAAACGAATCATAAACATTCTATCAAAGGTCCTTTATCAATTCAATTAATATCAAAGTTTGATTCCATAATAAAAAATAGATTATCTTTTCAGTATTATTAATTTTAATTTTACACATTATTATTTTTATATGTAATCGTTAGTAAGAAAGACATTTTTCCCATTTAAGGATATAAGAGTTTATTACATGTTGAAAAGGATTGGTAATATTGCATGTCTGCTAACTATAAAAATGGAAAGTTTCAACTCTTTTTTCCTATAAAAAAAAGGAAAATTTCAACCCTATTTTTATTTAATTTTTTATATTTAATAATATTCAGTAAAGTTTCTTTTACTTTTTAACGTATGATAGATTAAAATTATTAGTTTTTATAAAGCATGCACAAAAAATACATAAAATTGACTTAATAAAAAATTTTGAAAAATACTTTTGTTAAATTAAAAAATTCATTTTTATTCAATTTACATAATTCACTAATTTGCATAAATATAAAAATTCCAATAAGCTACTTGATAAAAATTCTAATATTTCTTTTAACCGTGTTTTTATTTTGATAGTCAAGTTTTTATTGTTAACGTAGTAAAAATTTTTATCCTCTCTACTACAATATAAAAAAAATTATAATATAATACATGTTAAAATTGAAAATTAAATTTGATATTGAAATTAATTGTCATTTACTATGAAAGTATTGGAAACTTTATCAAATTTGCATAAATTATTTGAATTTAATACACAAAATAACCAGAGTCCTGTTAAGTCAAATTTAAATACTTTGAAAACACAAAATCTTTTTACAAAATTTTCTTGATTTAATTCAATCAAAAAAAAAATTTAAAAAAAAAGATAAAATAAAATAAAAACGATGAAGAAATTTCATTTAATTTAAATATTAAGGATTCGTCGGATCGCGAACAATTTTCATTATTATTTAGAGATTATTTTTTTGATTTTTCGCAAGAAGTTAACCACTCTTTAAATTGGCCAATTGAATTTATTATTAACAGTGAAAATGACAAAAATCCATTCAATTAGATAACAGGACTTAAGGACATCAAAATTATATAAAGTAGAATATTAGTGAAAATATAAGAAAAAAATATATGAGAAAGTGAATTCCTATTCAATTAGGACTACAAGTTTCCAATCATTCAAGGATAAAAAATTTTTTGCAGATCAATTCATTATTGAATTTATTTTCATTATAATTTAATTTTCCAAATTTTATTCACTCTATTTTCCATCCTGTTTTACCATTTGGTATTTTTCTATTTAATTCACGTTCATTCATTGACTTGTCGATAATATTCCTTATTTTATCCCCAAAGATATCCAATATTCTATTAATAATGTATGTACACAGACATATATATTTCCGTTTGAATTTGCTATCTAGGAATTTATTTAATTAACGAATAAATTTATTGTAGAAACCACACATACACACCCATGTATACCTATATATGTATGTGTACATACATATATATGAGGGAGTAGTAAGATTATATTTTCCCTGATTAGTATTCATATATAATCAAGCAGTAGTACACATATATGTATTGATATGTAGTCCATAATACAAGGGTGGGCTTAATTAGATTTTTTTTTTTATTTTATTTAGATCGTTAGTATACAACTGAGTATTCGTGGAAAACTCAAGAGTACCCTATTGAGGATATTTTGAAATTCATCAAAGTTTCGTGATTCTCCCCATTACTTATGTACAATTTTAAATATGCTTTCCTAATAAGCCATATAAAGGAATATGCTTAAACTATTTCATGCGTAAATTAAATCGAATTATATATTTGAGAAGATTATAAATATATCAACCTACGATATTTATGTGTACAATCCGATTATATTTTATGTTTGATTTAATAGTAATTTTGGAATGAGAAAATATTTAATAATATATTTTGTAGTTTCATAATGTATTTTATCTATAATATAAGAGAAAACGTCATGAAAGAATTTTATTAATTCGATAATGATACGAGCACAGTTGCTACGAGAGTCATTCAACAAGTACTTAGCCTCACCGCCCGATCGAACTGCTGTCACAAAAGAAATTTACCATCGTGCAGTACATTCTTTTAGTAGCCTACTGTCAATTCCTTTCATTAGTTTTGTTTTGAGAGCCTTTGAAAGCGAGCGTGTCGGTCGGTTGCACAAAAATGGAAAAAGAACAATATCGTTTGGTGATTAGATTCTTGTTTTTGGAAGGGAAAACGCGTAGCAAAATCAAAGATCGCTTGGATGCTGTGTATGGCGACTCTTCTCCTTCGATGGTAACCGTCAAGAATTGGTTCAACGATTTTTTTCGTGGCCGCACGTCGGTTTTTGATGAGCCACGCCCAGGTGCCCCAAAAACGGCTGCTACGGAGGAAAACGGTAAAAAAGTCCTCGATCTCGTGTTGGCAGACCGTCGATTGAAGGTTCACGAGATAGCTGAGACTGTGGGCATCGCAGTAGGAACGGTGCATCATATTCTACGCGAAGAACTGGGCATGAGAAAGCTGTCGGCGCGATGGGTGCCGCGTTTGCTCACACCGGAAAACAAGCGCAACCGTGAGACCACATCGGCGACGTGTTTGGCGCTGTTTCAGCGCAATCCAGCGGAGTTCTTGCGTCGTTTCGTGACCGTCGACGAAACATGGATTCACTGGTACACACCAGAGATCAAGGAACAGTCGAAACAGTGAACTTCACTCGGCGAACGTGCTCCGAAGAAGGTGAAGACTGTTCGATCGGCCGGAAAGGTGATGGCCACCGTTTTCTGGGATTCACAAGATGTGATCCACATCGATTACCTTGAGAAGGGTAAAAAAATCACGGGGCGCTACTTTGCTGACTTATTGGGACGATTTGACGTCGAATTGAAGAAAAAGCGGCCCCGCTTTGCGAACAAAAAACGCTGTTCCACCACGACAACGCGCCGGCTCACACCTCCACCGTCGCCATAGCCAAATTGGTCGAATTGCGCTACGAATTGCTGCCCCATCCACCGTACTCTCCAGATTTGGCCCCCTGTGACTACTTTTTGTTTCCAAACCTGAAAAAATCACACGCCGGGAATAGATTTGGGTCGAATGAGGAGGTCATCGTCGCCACGGAGGCCTATTTTGCTTCCCTCGAGAAAATGTATTTTTTGGACGGGTTAAAAAAGTTAGAGCATCGCTGGGCCAAGTATATCGAGCTTGAAGGAGATTGTGTGGAAAAATAAATTGCCACCTTTCCAAAATTTTCGTTTTTCTTTTGTAGGCTAAGTACTTGTTGAATGACCTTCGTATGATACATTTCAGAAATTAATCTATAATACGTTATCAAAATTATATTTATAATAGAAGAAAAAAAAAACACCTGACTATTAGCTGTGGTGGGACATATTATGTCCATAAATTAAAAATAAATGTAAAGCTTGGACAAATTGAGGCAATCAAAGTAGTTACCAGCCGGTGGAGCACACCGAACATCTCCGGTGGAATCCATACTGATAGAAATTGGTCGAAAAACACCCCTTCTCATGTTGTCAAAAAGCTCACATTAACTTAATTTACAACAACCTATGTCTTGCAAAATAACAACGCCCCCCCCCCCCCTTTTTACCAACCAATTAATCAAAATCATTATCATCTCAGCCAGCTTAAAAAGAAATTCATCATCCCTATCCTTATTAATATGCCACCTTTTATTTTTTTTAATTTTTTATTTTTACAATTATTTACAACTACAACATAGTAATAACCATATTTGAGCAATAGTATTAATTCGCTTGAAAGGTTTTGGGGAGTAAACATCCAATGAAGTTCCTTCTGCTAGCGTGTGTTTCTGTTAAGCCTCAGTATTTTAGTAAATCACGCGACCAGTGACGCTTAAGTCTTCGATGGGTATTTCTAGGGAAGGAAGTGGAGGATAGTTCTTGAACAAGAGGATTTTTATGATTGACGACACGGGAACGGAACTTTTTATAACGAGATACAGCCACGTCAAAAACAAATGGGACTTTAAAATCACGATGAATAACAGTATTGCGAACATAAAAGGGGGCATCGATAATTGTACGGAGTATTTTTGATTGAAGGGATTGGATTTGACGGGAATTAGAAGGCTTAGTAGATCCCCAGAGTTCTAGTCCGTAAGTCCATATTGGTTTCAGTAAGATATTGTATATCAGTTTGGAACGTTTGTCTAGAAGTCGAAGTAGTTTTAGGTAACGTCTTTTTAGTTCTTGTCTTTTAAGTCTTGTATGTGGGTTCCATGTCAAGCGTTTGTCTAAGTACAGTCCTAGGTACCGAGCTTCGGTGTGTTGAGGTATGGCACTGCCATTAAGGTATATGGGAGGGCATGTCTCACGATGGAGAGTTAAAGTTACCTGGATAGATTTACGTTCATTGACTTTTATTCTCCACCTAGAAAACCAGTTCTGGAGGGTTTGGATTTGGATTTGGAGAGTTTCGGAAGCATGTTGGGGATTTTCGCTAGATGCAAGGTAGGTCGTATCATCGACGGATGTAGCAAAGCAGGTATTAGGGCAGGTTGGGATATCGGATGTGTAAATGTTGTAGAGGATGGGTCCAAGTATTCTACCCTGAGGAACCCCAGCCAATATCGGAAAGATATTGGACAGTTCGTTGGATTCATTTACTTGGAAGTGTCGGTTGGAAAGGAATGATCTTAGGACTAGGAAATAGGTGGAAGGAAGGAACCTCTTAAGTTTCCAGAGTAGACCCGGGTGCCAAACTCTATCAAAAGCTTGACTTATATCAAGAAATACACCGGGACAGTACTCTTTTCTTTCTAAAGAGGATGCAATGGAATCGACAACTCGATGACACTGCTGGGTAGTGGAGTGCTCGGCACGAAAACCAAATTGGTGATTAGGAATTAAATTTGAAGATTCGTGTAGAGGATGTAAGCGGCGAAGGAAGATTTTTTCAAATAGTTTTGCGAGTAGTGGAAGGAGACTTATTGGCCTGTAGGAAGTGGGGCGGTTTATTGGTTTATTGGGCTTAGGGATCATTTTAATGATGGCAAATTTCTAGAGGATTGGGAAATGTGTTGTTCTAAGGATGGAGTTATATATTGTGGCAAGGAAAACTACTGCTCTTTTAGGGAGTTGTTGGAATATGTTGGAGGTAATCAAATCATAGCCAGAAGGTTTATTTTTGGGAAGGAGCTTGATTAAATTGGCAACTTCGGAAGTAGTGATTGCCCTAGGGGGAAGACTCATGGGTAAAGGAATGGATAGTTCCGTCTTACTCATGTGAAGTAAATGTTTGTGCAAGTTGTTCAGCAAAAGCGTCTGCTTTATGTTTGTCCGTTTTGGGCCAGGTTCCGTCAGTTTTTCGTAAAGGGTGCTTTGTTTTTCTATAAGATAATATTTGTTTTGTAGCAGTTCACAAAGTTATATTTTTCGTTAGGGTTGAAGTGTAGTTTCTAAAACGTTCTGTATTGTATTTAGTTATTTTGTCACGTAGTTCTTTTTGCAGCTTGTTCAGTTTGGTTTTGTCGCTGGGCATTCTAGTATGTTGCCAATGAGCTCTTGCTTTTCGTTTTTCTACAATAAGACGCCGAATTGTTAATGGTTGAATTATCAGGTTTTCTGTAGGTTTCGAGTTTTTACTTTTTTTGCGAAAAGGCTGTAGCGATTTGTAATAAACATGTAAACTTTTGTACCGCGTCATCTAGTTCTTGTTCTGTTTTTAAGCTTTGTCGTAAGTCTAAATGCTCATCAATATATTGTTTGAATAATTCCCAATCAATTGGTCCATTAATTAGTCTCGGCGCATTGACTTTTGGAGTGGATTGGGAATCGAGGACTAGTAGAACAGGGCTATGATCGGAGTTAAGATCTAGGAGTGAATTAACATTAATGTTAGAGGAATTCATGGGACTATTTATAAAGTAATCTAGAATGTCAGGAAGCTTAGATCGGGAAGTTGGCCAGTAAGTGGGAGTCGGAGGAGAGATGACTTGGTAGGGAGAGGATGAAAGCACTTAGCTAAGAATAATCCCACGGGGATTGGAGACTCGACAGCCCCATTGTGGGTGCTTGGCGTTAAAGTCACCACCAGCAATGAATGAATTCCCAAGAGCTTGGAAAAATGACCTAAATTCAAGGGAGTTTATAGGTTTATTAGGAGGGCAATAGGTTGCGGCAATAGTTAAGGGGACAGGGGAATATCGCACGTAGAAAATAAATTTCTCCATCCTCCTCCTATATTTCCAAACTTCCCTTCCACAACCCACATCGGAAAACGTAGTTGGTAGTAAAGTTGAGTATTGTCTGCTTCTCTTGACACGTTTAAGAAGGCTAGTACTGATCTGTCCACATATAGGAAACTTCTCCTTGAACAGTTGAACGGATTAAAAGATCATCGACTGTTGTTCACGGATGTTAATACTAACAGAATAGCAACTAACACCATTAGCCATCCACAGACATTAATACTAAAGCAATAGCAACACATTTTTGTCAACTCATTGGTTAACCACCAATAAATAACTTGACCAATAGCAACAAATTTTTGGGCGCTAAAGTTTCTCAGAATCCGGATTGGACAAACTGCTCTCCTACATTACTTCCTTTTTGGCACCACCAATTGTTCCTTATGCCAATCCTGTGACAACTATTTAACTATCATCCATAATCTATATATATTGTATATGCCATATAACTAAGAATTACTTCCCGATCAGGATTCCTTCCTTTATGGAGGAAGTTGCCGAAAAGCCTCAGGTCGTGGCATTATGAAGTAGCTCCTAGAACATGTTTAAAGGATTATACAAACAAAAATAACAACAAAGTAGCTACTGTCCTATTGGACGGGACAATGTTCTGTTGTCTCACAATATGCGTCAGAATGCAAGTATCAACGTAAAGGCAGATTGAAGAAGAGGTCAGTAGGGACTTCCCCGATTGGACTCTATCCTTATTGAAATTTATCGAAAACTTTTTATATATTAACTCTATAAATCCTGTTAAATCTATGCTTCCCCAATTATCCTTTACATAATCCTTAAAATCAAGCTATATTCAACTCTTTCCTAAAAAAAAAGTCCTTCCTTTCCTTGTTGATCTCTGAATTAGGAAAAATTCATTCATCCTTTTGTTTATTTTTCCAACTTCCTTGCCACATCCGTACTGCAGACTGTGGTTGGAAGGGGAGTTTAACATTTCTGGATTGGGTGAATATCACGTGAGGTTAAATGTGGAATCCTATACAACAGAAGTTATATAGCAAACTGTGGGCAATTTAAAAACAGTCGATTCTACAATGAATCTTCCTAATTATCAGAGCATTACTATTTTTACCGACAGTCTCACAGTTTTGGAAACCATTTGTGGCTCCTTAAATAACACAGTGCTCAATGAGATATAGCGCAATTTATCTCCATCTATTAACCTATTGGCACTTAATATCTTTATCTAAATGTAGACTGGGCATACCTGAAGCAATCAACTCACCATATTTCATATTTTAAGTCAATGCCACTTAATCCAGAATTTTTTTAAACAGAACTCCCTTTATAAGCCCAACAAATCCTTCAGAAGTCCACTTTTTATTTTGCTTAAAATTTAAAAACTTCTAATCCCTTCAATTATCTATCGACCAGTCTTATTAGGTAAGCTGACAAATGGCCTCATGATTATGACGTTATATAATGGCCTTTAGGTCTAGTTTCTGGGACCTTCTAACATATAAATTAATATAAAGAAAAAAGTAGTTTTTATTAAATTGGTTTTGGCTAACCGCCTTAAGCTTAGTTATGTAAATTTTTAGGTTGCCGAAAGTTAAGTTGGAAACGCATAAGACAACGAAACTTCGTATGCATTTTTTTCCTCTTTTGCCGAATATGGCAACAATGCCTATGGAAAATTGCACAATTTAACCAGAGCTTCACTGTGTGTACAATTAAATATGAGAACGTAACGGTCAAACCACGTTACAAATGATCTTTTGGCAGAGGGTGATAGGGGGTTGTTGTGGCAACGATTAGAACTGTTATTAAAAGTAGTGCAATTAAAGCTGCGTACGTTCGTTGTGTTATTAAAAAATTTAAAAGAAATTCGAATTATTGTTTTCCATTCGTAAAAACCGATTGCTCTAAAATCTGCATCGATTATCACAAGAGGAATTGAACAAAGATGAAGGATGATCATCTAGCCGCGAGTAGTATTTTTATGCGTAGCCATTTAAACGGTGATGACAAAAAAAATTCCAATCAATAAAAAATAATTAAAAAGTAATTGCAAAAATATTCGTTTCCGATTAATTTTGTTATCTTCTTTCTTGGAAAACTAAGCACCTTTAGTTGTTTCCAAGTGGCACTTATTTTCTTTTGGCACGTATTTTTTTTTATGCGTGTAAGTTTAATTTTAATATGAATTTCAAACGAAAATACACCCCCCCCCCCCCCGTCGACTATCTTCAACGTACCATCAATATCGGAATACTCATCGCTACCGCAATGCTGATAAGTAAGCGTGCCGACAGCATTGAAAAAGTGGTTTTTGAGGACGGCCGTAATTGGACGCACTCCTGTAAAATGTCGCCTTCATTTCCTTCCCAATATCATCCTCCCTAATTCTATCACCCGAGAAATAGCTTCACTATATTTTTTTTACCTTTCATGTATTTATGTATGAAAAGTCTTTGGGATAAGTGCCAATAACGATGAGTCCATTTAGCGGATTAATGTTTTGTGTAGCTTTTGTTGCCAGCTTCTCTAGAAAAAATGCTTGGTAGTTAGTTGGAAGGAGTCCTACTCAAAAAAAAGAGTTTTTATTCAAAATATGGGAAACAATTTCTCAAGTGATATAAAAAAAGAATGAAGGTAAATTCGGTATGCCCAATCTGGATTTTCGAGAAATATTCTTGCCTCCAAATTCGGAATGGACTCTGAGTAGATCGACGTTGGCCCAAAAAAAATGGGGAAAATCTTCTTTTGTTGACGTAATTTATTTGTCTACGAATGCCTTATGATGTTTGGAGGTATTTGCTAAGAAGCGAGATGAATCGAGTATTTTTATTATCAGAAAAAAAGTTTTTTTTCAGTCCCGTCATTTTCCATATTATCATGAATTTATCAGCCTACACATTTCTCGTTACATATCAACAAACAACCATCAGAGCTGAGCAAGTGTTAGTATATACGAGATATCTTTTTTGGTTAAAGTTGTACATAATTATTTTGAAATATCATCTCTTGCGGTGCAAAAATGTTTCGACAACAGTTTTTATTCTATTATCAAACTATTTATTTGAGTAAAGTGCATACGTTAAAAGCAACTTTATGAAAAGTTATTTTGTTGCAAAAAAGTTTTACTACTTTTCGATTTAAATACTAACAAGAAAAAACTATCAATATTATAAAAATAGCACTTGGAAATAAACTAAAAAGTTTTCATATTGAATAGTTTATAAACTGTTAGGCTAGTTGGGTAAAAACTAATATGAAATGACAAAAAATTGAAAGCTTTTTTAAGTTTAAACTAAATTCAATTATATGAAATTTATTTTCATCAGAATATCCATTAGGAAATGTCGACGACATATAAAAGTTGAACGGAAAAAAAATTCTCATTCAACATAAGTTAACTTATCAGAGCATTGAAATGGAAAAGTTTTTACGAGTATAGTCTTGTAATAAAAACTTTATAGAAAATATCCGATAGTACTTATAACATATACAATAGACAATCTCGAAAACTAAAATCGTAAATAACTGCAAAAATTTTCTTATAGTAAAATGGGTACAGGCAAAAAATTCTTCGAGTAATAAAGAAGAAATTATATTATCTTTTTCAAGTTAAAGCAATTAGTATCCTTCTTACGTAATTAAAAGTTCAAAGGAAGACAATTAAATAACTTCCTTTGTGCCTTTTTTTTTTCTTTTCCTAGAACTTAACTTATATCCTTAATAAAAAAGACCTGCTCTTTATTTACTTAATTTTTTTATTCCTTTCCTCTCCTTTATGTACAAAAATTCCAATATATATCACATAAGACTTCCTCTTTTTTTTAAAAACAATCGATAGAAGATAAAATAAAAATTATAAAATTCTTAGAAAAAGCTCCAAAAATAAAATGATAACAAAAGAAAAATTTAACAATAAGACTAAACTTTTTATTTCAATTTGTAAAAATGTTGATTGTAAAAATGTTATTCTTTTATATTGTCTTGTATAAAAGGCAAATAATTATTTTCTTTATATTGTATATAATTCCTTAGAAACGAAAATTATAAATATTTATACACAAACATGTTCTAATGGAAATATTGTCTAATATAAAAATACTATAAAATGATTTTGAAAATAATATGAAAATACGGTTCTAAAAATGGATCAAAAAAACTCAATTTAAAATATGAAAACTCTTTTTATCCACCACTGTAAACAGTCTATAAAATTTTAGTAATTTTTAAGGGAGTGTTTTTTTTGTTTGACAAATGATTCAAATGCTTTTTGATCTTGAGGAACAAAAAAAGGCATCCTTAGACTGTCCTTTTTTCAGACGCAAATAGGAGATGTTTATTGGGATGATCATATAACAGGAGGTATTTTCATCGAGATCCTTAGAATTTTCAATGTCCAATCTGATGCAAAAAAAAAACATTTTCTAAAACTTCAAGTACATTTTCCTTTAAAAAAATTCTTTTGTAAAAAAAAGTCATTTTCCTCAGTTTTTAATGCTAAACTTTCCTTTTTCTATAAAATTTACTTTATTACTCATAAATTTCAATGTTAAAAACTCACAATTTTATTAAAACGTTCAATGCTGATGAGCTTTTTTAGCAATTATGCTTTAATAACTTGTGGTCTCGGCAAGAAACTTCCCGTCAGTTAAACTCACAGATCGTTGATCTAAATTTTTCTGCTCCATATTTCGGAATGCAACTTAAATACACAAATTCATTTAACATGCTCTATACTTAAAATGAGTTTTAAGCACGTCCTGGAAAAGGTGTGCACTGTTGCCAGATCTCTCTCTGTAAGACCAGTCTCATTAGCTCGTATATTTGGAGAAGTACTTAGAAAGCTCTTCGATCTGTTCACTATAATTTCTTTTTCTTTTTTGTAAAAATTTTCGATGTTGAAGAGCTTTCTTAGCACTATTTGTCGGCCCTTCAAAAATGCTTTAATCTACCGAACAACTTGGGGTATCGATAAAAAACTTCCCGTTTGTTATACTCACAGATCGTTAATCTAAATTTTCTGCTCTGTATTTCGGAATGCAACTTCAATACACAACTTTAACACACTCCATACTTAAAATGAGGTTGAATCACGTGCTGGACAAGGTGTGCACTGTTGCCAGATTTTTCTTTCTGTAATGCCAGTCTCATTAGCTCGCACATTTGGAGCAGTACTCTTCGACCTATTAACTATAATTTCAATGTTAAAACCCACATTTTAGTAAAAATGTTCGATATTTTTTCGCTTTTTTAGCACTGTTTCTTGGCCCTCCGAAAATGCTTTAATCTACCGAACAACTTGGGGTATCGATAAGAAACTTCCCGTTTGTTATACTCACAGATCGTTGATCTAAATTTTTCTGCACCATATTTCGGAATGCAACTTCAATACACAAATTCATTTAACACACTCTATACGTACGATGAGGTTGAACCACTTACTCGACAAGGTGTGCACTGTTGCCAGATTTCCTTCTGTAATGCCAGTCTCATTAGCTCGCACATTTGGAGCAGTACTCTTCGACCTGTTAACTATAATTTCTTGTTCTTTTTTGTCCAGTAACAATTTTTAATTTAGAATTTAATTTACAATACAATCAATTCTTGTAGAAGAAGCTTTTCTCATCAAAAAAGCTTACCCAAAAAAATTTTAAAAGCTAATTTTTTTTTTTTTGCAAAAATATTTGATTTATTAAAAGTTTAGTAATGAATTTAATTTTGTATTGTTGATTTTCATAATTAATATTATATATTAAGGAAAAAAAAAGTTTTATTAAATTTCTTATTCCTGTCAATAGAAATTTATTTAAGGATATTTATATAAAAATATAAAAGAAATAGAACAAAAAATATTTTCTACTAAAATTTCCAAAAATTAGTACAAGAACTAAAGTTAAATGTGAGCTGTTCTGTTTCAGCTATTCGGTTTTATTAACTACACCATAACAACATGGCATACATGGTAATGACATTAATTATAGAAATATTTTTAAATATTGAGATAAACCCAGGTAGTATTGTATAATTGAGAAACAGATAATTTAATTATATCAACAATTGCTTACAATATACAAATTAAATTATATTAACAAAAAAACTAATGAAACGACAAAGTACCTCAGGAATGTCCATCTTTGAAAAATATTGACCATACTCACTTCGATCATTGATTCAAGACAACAACATTTTATGGTTAATGATGCTTTACAAATC
Organism: Atherix ibis; assembly: GCA_958298945.1. Taxonomy (NCBI): domain Eukaryota; kingdom Metazoa; phylum Arthropoda; class Insecta; order Diptera; family Athericidae; genus Atherix; species Atherix ibis. The sequence continues at coordinate 102,379,134 of OY282606.1, read as the reverse complement.
CATGACAGCATACATACAAAAAAGAAAAATTAAATCAATTTCTGGTCAGTTGATTCTAAGATTCTTAATATTTGCTGATCACCAAATAAATCCATTTTAAGTACGGCTGAAGTATAAGACAAGAGAAAATACGATTAAGTCGATTTATATCTGATAAATTTACGAAATTTCCTAAAACTTAGGAAAACTTTTATAAAGGATCGTCCAATTATAATAAGATTTTTATATAAATGCGATGTGAAAAAAAAATCAACAAAAAATTATATTAACTCGACATAGAATAATCACTTATTTTTTCGATGAGAATCATTGACGAGTAATAGAAACCAGAATGTTGATAATAGTCTTTTCTACAATCTTTGGTTGAATATTTTCAAAGCAATGGGGTTTGGAGCAGAAAAGGATGACAGGGGGTTATTATAAGGATATCAATCCAACAAAACAATAAAAAAAACAGAAAAAAATATAGAAAAAAACCCATCGAAAATGCTATTTTTCGTGCTAGTGATTTTCTATCGAATGTATTTTGTACATTGCCAATTGCTATACTCGTAAATGAAATGAATACGTTGCCATACTCTACTCTGTGAAGTTGTTCTTCTTTTCGTTGTATTTAATATTAGTTTTTTTTTACTGCACTCCAATATATATTATTGCTATTTCCAAGCTTGGTATATAAGTAAAGTGTAGGTTTGTATATTGAAATTGATAGATTTACCTTTATAGAAAGATTATATAATATCATAAAAAATATTGTCATATCTTAAAGTCAATTCCGTCATGAGTAAAATGAAGAAATAAATATAATATAAAAAAATACCATTAGGAATGGGAAATAATATGCCCCGAGGGGGCATGGGCTGTTTCCAATATTTTGCAATGGACTGAAATACGTTGAATAAAAGTAGATAAATTCAAAACACTTGAAACAAATCATTTGATATTTGAGACATTATTTTCAGCTTTTCGTATCAAGATTAAAAGAAAGAATTTCGCCGCAGGTACTTCCTTTCCATTCGGAAAGATGGAAAATTTACAGTGTACGAATTCTTGACATTGACAATTCCGTAAGACTGACTATTTGAAGAATTCCAAAAAAGCACTTGGCTATATTAAATTGGCTCACCTTTTCTCAGTTTATTTTCTTATCATTTTTTTTTTTTTTTTAGAAATTTCTTCTTTTTATACTACCGCGCATTTGTTATTTTTACACAAAAAAAAAAAATATTTTCTTTATTCGGATAATCTTAAAATTTTGCACACTACAAAATAAGTTTATTCGTTTAACGGTGAAATCAACATAGAATATGAGATGGATGTTGTTTCCCCCCATTTATTTATATCTAAATTTTGTAAATATCTTAAGTAAAGTTAAATTGGTTTTGTTTTATTTTTACTTTAGATTTACTAAGAATGATAAAGAAAATATAATGCATTAAATTGAAGGTATTAAAATAATCTACTTTAAGAAAATAACATCAAATTAATTTTATTCATTACCATTTTTTATCGTTATTGGGGTTTTTTTTCTATTCACTGTCAAAAATCTGTCAGGTTTTTAAAATTTGTTATAATAAAAAAAAAATAATTTTAGAAGAATTTAAAAAAAAAAAATTCAAATTTGATTTGATTTCGGGAATTGATTAATTTATTTTTTATAATTTTTAATACAGAAAATGAAATTAAAAATTATGTTTAAATATTTTTTTAAAAATATTTTGACTTTTTTATTTCATTATTAGTAAAAGTCAGTTTTTAGGTATTTTTTTTTGTTAATGAAATTAATATATTTTAAATATAATTAAATACCATTTGGACAAAAAAAAATTAAAAAAATATGAACAAAAATAGTTTTTAAAGATTTTTTGACTAATAATTTGCAATAAAATTTTTTAAATACTATTTATTGATGCTATTGCATACACAAAAATAGTCCCAAATTTATAATTGGGAGATTGGGAAAAACATTGATCAACTTTTTTTTATAATTTCGTAGAATTTATGAAATTGTAAAAAAAAAAGTTTAAATTCCTATACAAAACAATCGGGAGGGTTCAAATCAGGGGATCGTGGGGGCCAGTCGAGATCACCACTTTTTGACATTATTCGGCCGAGAAAAACTTTTCTCTCAAAATTTGTATCCTAGCACGAGCTGTGTTTAATGTGGAACTATCTTGTTACAACCACATGTTCTGTAGGCCTGATTGATCTAATTTGGCCAGAAGAAAGTTTTCCAACATGCCCCGATAGCGGTCACCAGTAACTGTTAGAGCATTGCCTTAAAGAAATATGCCCCAATGATGCTGCCGACCCAAATGCCGCACCACACAGAATATAGTGATCTTTGGTGTATCCGTTGCGGGTTTTCAGAGCCCCAATAGTAGTATGCTTCGTCGCTCATAATTCAGCAACACTCTGCCTCACTGAATCAATATTTTCATGTGTGGGTTGGCGTAATTGTCGCCCAGTCTTCGCTTTATTTCTGAGTGTATGCATATTTTTAAAATTATTAATTACGTGCTAAATAGTTGACTTGCTCGATAGCATTAGATGTTTTATAATAAAATGCTATCGGTCACTCTCTATGACTGTCAAATGCCAAGAGACAAATGTAATCGAAACCAAATCGACCTGGAACATAAAAAGCACACTATAGTAACACTTTCGCACTGCCATATTAGCGTCTGAAAGCTCAGCTAAGTCTGCTCAGCAACCATTCCTCCATTCTTGTTAAGAAAATTTCCTAAAATGAAGATTAGATGTAGGGTTCAGACCCAGGATTTCATCATTAAAAACCTTGCACATCTGATTTTTAAATCCAATGGCGTTCATCTAACCTATTTCAGAACTTCTCATAGAACTTTTTAATCCTATAACTTTGTATTCTGATCCTTTTTTAATAATATGTGTTCAGGAGTTCTTGTAACTGCCTAGGCGGAGATACTTAAAACTTATTTTTATTTTTATATAAAGACCGATAGGACAAATTTATAATAATTTTCTATTGCTTTTAAAGATGCCCTATAGAGATTTAGTTGGTTCCTGGTTATTTTGGCATCGTCCTCTGCTAAATTATCCCTTCTTGGATCCAACAATGCAACAGTTCTCTCCACCTCTTTTCCTAAATGCTATTTTTATCGGCTTTAAATCACTATTCTCCATATTTGAAATTAATGCCAATTAGCCCAGAAGTCCTTTTTGAATAGGACTCCCACCATTCTAGAGACTGGATATCTAATCATTCCCTTTTTTTAAACTTCTTAAAAATTTTAATATTTCTGTCCAACTAACTATTGCCCAGTTTCTTTAAGGAATCTGACGATTCAAAGCTCTTACATAGTGGGTGTTGGGGGGAATTTCTTCATACCCCATCTTCTTCGTCAGGCATATAACTTATTTCTCACTTGAATACGTTTAGTTCTAATAATCTAATGCGAATACTCCTTAGACGAACAGAATACCCCAACCATACATAAAAGGTATAAAAGCTTTTCGAATAAGAGTAATATGATTGCTTTAAAAAAAAAACACACAATTGTTAAGGAAATTGAAATGTTTTTTATTTAATGTGAAGTAGAATCGATACAATTAAGTTCTGAATACAATGTCATTCAAATGGCCTCCACGACTTCTTTTGCAGGAACAAATTTGATGAACCCAATTTTCGAGCACTTTTTCCAGTAAATCAAGTCGTATGTCATAAATAGCACGTTCAATATTGACTTCTAAAGCATGAAGAGAGTCTGGTTTATTGCTAAAGACCAATGACTTCAAATAACCCCACAAGAAATAGTCGAATGGTGTTAAATCACAACTTCTTGGAGGCCATTCAACATCACAATTTCTTGAAATAATCGAATCTCCAAACTTTTCTCGCAATAATTCGGTTGATGCATGTGCTGTGTGGCACGTAGCCCCGTCCTGTTGGAACCAGATGTTGTCAAAATCAACTTCTTCCAATTTCGGCTATAAAAATAGCGTTCTATACCGCTCTCCATTGACAGTAACGGTGTTACCAGCTTCATTTCGAAAGAAGTACGGACCGATGATTCCACCACACCAAAAACCACACCAAACTGTCAATTTAGGTGAATGTAATGGGTGTTCATGAATAATTTGTGGATTTTCTTCACACCAGAATCGACAGTTTTGTTTATTTACCGAACCACTCAGATGAAAGTGAGCCTCATCGGAGAAGATGATTTTCTTTAAAAAATCGTTATCGTTTCCAAGTTGTTCCAAGACAAAATCAGCAAATTCACGACTTTTACGGTATTCCAATGGCTTTAGTTCCTGAGTGATAACAATTTTATAAGGTTGCAAGCCCAAATCCTTTCTCAAAATCCGCCAGGTTGTGGTTTGAGACAGTCCCAATTCTTGAGAACGTCTTGGAATCGACAAATTGTGGTCTTCAGCGACACTTGCCTGAACGGCAGCAATATTTTCATTACTTCGAGCGGTTATTTATCTTATTGGCATTTGAACATTATGTAAAGAAAATGTGCGCTTGAAATTATTAACAATTCGGTGAATAGCGAGCACAGTTGGACGATTATTACGACCATAAAATGGCAAAAGTGCACGAAAAGTTGCAATTGGAGAACGATTATTTTGATAATAAAATTGAATAATTTGTAAACGTTGTTCTTCCATATATCTCTCTATGATAAAATTGTAAGCATTACTGAATGTAATGAAAAAAATGACAGATCATGACATATTACAAATGACCGAAACGTTACGTAGAAATCATGTCACTCTTATTGGAAAATCCTATATAATAATTTAAAAGAGTCAAGAATATTCCGGTTTTACATCTATTAAATCGAACATTCCTCAGGGCAGTATTCTTTATCGGATTCCTTAAAATATATATCCTTCTAATATCACTACTACTAATGAAGTCCTCATCATTACATATACTAATGAAACAGCAGAAAAAATCCCTTATTTTGTATCCAACATTCTATAACAATTCACATCATTAAAATTCAAGATTGACTTCCGAAATGGAGAATAATTGGGAAAAATATCCCTGTTAATTTTAGGCTCATTTCTCCAACCACTACTTAATGGCGACATAATATCATAAGATGCTAAATTAATAACATTATTGAAAAGGACAATCTAAACTATCAATAAATAAAAAACTTCTAATTTAAAAAAAAAAAAAATTTAAGCTCACATAGACTTATGGACTCGAATCAACCAAGGCTTTTTACTCCCCTCCTTAAAGTTAAGAGTAATTTTAACAAATAATAATCTATTATTATCGTTCTCTAAGATTGCATTCCATAATTAAAATAGGTTAAAAAAATTTATTTTAATTATAAATAGTTTGAAGATAGAAAAAAATTAAAATATTTTAAAAATCTGAACATTTTCAAATTTAATTTAAAACTTTGTATGAATTTCAAAACGTTTACAATATATTTGCTTACTAAATATTATGAAAAAAATGACTGATCGTAACATATTACAAATGGCCGAAACGTCACTTAGAAATCATATCACTCTTATTGGAAAACCCTATATTACGCTGTAAACAGAGCTAGGCAAAGGTGTATGGCAGACTCATTAAGTAGATTGATGGAGAAGGATAAGAGTTATCTTATACGTTTTTTCTGAATATTAAAGTGCAAAAAAAATGTCCATAATCCATTTTTTTTATTTCTTAGAATATGTAGTTTCTTATTAATGCATTGCAGGTATTAAAAATATTATAAATTTCTGTCCAGAATAAGGAAATACAGTTATCGACTACGTTTGAAGACAACTGAAATCGCCAGTTTTCTTCTGCGAAAGTTACGTAAAAGACCAAGAAAATCGAAAGTTACGTAAAAGACCAAGAAAATCTGCCTAGTGAAATAAACGTTGTTGTTTTACGAAAATATTGAAATTTTGATGTTAATTCATTTTGTTTTTTATTTTATCCTTGAACAAAGTTTATAAGATATATTTTCTAAGGGATTTTAATTAATTTCCCAATCAAGCCTAATCGAAATCGAAGTACAGAAATTAGTTAAGGTGGTAAATAGGGAAAAGTGGTTTTTGTTGATAAAGAACAGCATTTTTTTTAAGGACAAAAAGAAGCTATTCTCACTAAGTATTTGTATATAAATAAATAAGCATCTGAGTATCCAAGTAACTAATCAGTTATCCAACCAACTAAACTGGCAACTATTTTTGTAAGGCTCAACTGAACATAATATGGGGAAACTTTTAGAAAACTTTTCAAGTAATCACGGTATCCATGTACTTTCATCCTGTTTAGTTAAAAAAAAAATTGAATTTACTCAGAATCATTACCTGAACACTCGGTCGAACGTGAAAATTGTATTTGAAAAATTCAAAAAGTTTTAAACAAAGTTTAAGTGGCATAAGGACTTTCTATCTGATATTGGTTTTCACTTAAATTTCAATTATTACGTAGAAAATTTTTTTCTTTCTGGATATTAACTAAAACATTTAAGATGAAATATTTTTTCAAATAAGTCAATAAACTTTTAGTAGAAAAAAAAAACATGAAAGTTTAAAAAAAAAATGAAAAATATTAGAAAAATTTAAGCCCCTTTTTTTTTAAACAAACTTTTTCATTAGAAAAAAAAGGAAAATTTTTAGTTTCTTAAAAAGTTCTATTGATAATCGGATAAAGGATGAGTATTCAATTATGATAAATTGTTTAGGAAATATTTTTGTATTATTATTGGTTGGTACGAGGTGGAAAAGAAAAGTAATGAGATAGACGAGGTCTGTTCAAAGTATAGCGAATTTTTAATTTCCGCGGGTTACGTATTTCGATTTTAGATTTTTTTATCGTATATTCGATGGCGTTATGTTGGTACTCATATCTCTCACTTATGTCGACAAGTTCGGCCATTTTGAATGTTCAGTTAATTTTTGACAGCTGCTTTGCTGGCACGTGTTTTGGCTCGTCTTCTATTTTTGCCCATTTTCGACCAAAAGCAGCATCGCATTAACATTGCTAAGGATCTGTTGGACTCTGTCCGCGATGACCCAAATTTGTTTCAGAGGGTCATAACTAGTGACGAATCATGGGTTTATGGTTATGACGTGGAAACCAAAGCTCAATCATCCCAATGGAAGCTGCCGCACGAGACAAGACCGAAGAAAGCGCGCAAAGTTCGGTCGAATGTGAAGGTTTTGCTTACAGTTTTCTTCGATTGCAGGGGCGTGATGCATCATAAATACTTGCCACAGGGTAGAACGGTCAATAAGAAATATTACCTGTAAGTTTTGCGCAAGTTGCGCGAAGCAATCCGCCAGAAACGCCCGGATTTGGCCAAAAACCACACACTAATAATGCCGCAGCCATCGTATTCCCCAGATCTGGCCCCCTGCGACTTTTGCTTGTTCCCGAAACTGAAGAATCCCATGAACGAACGACGCTACGCTACGATTGAGGAGATAAAGATGGCATCTTCGAACTAGATCACAAAAAATGATTTTTTGAAGTGCTTCGAGGATTGGAAAAAACGTTGAAATAAGTATATAATATCTGGTGGGGATTACTTTGAAGGGGACAAAGTACATATTCATGAATAAATTAATAATTTTTGAAAAAAACACAAAATTCGCGATACTTTTTGAACAAACCTCGTATGTCACAGGGTAGAACGGTCAATAAGGAATATTACCTGGAAGTTATGCGCAAGTTGCGCAAAGAATCCACCAGAAGCGCTCGGATTTGTGGAAGAACAAAAATTGGCTTTTGAATCATGATAACACCCCTGCTCACCAAAAACAATATACTAATAATGCCGCAGCCACCGTATTCCTCAGATCTGGCCCCTGTGACTTTTTCTTGTTCCCGAAACAGATTCTTTGATCCATTTTTTGGAATGGGCAAAAATCGAAGACGAGCCAAAACACGTGCAAGCAAAGCAGCTGTCAAAAATTAACTGAACATTCCAAATGACCGAACTTATCGGCATAAGTGAGAAACATGAGTATCAATATAACGCTACAAAAAAATCCAAATTCAAATATACGTAACCCGCGGAAATTCAAAATTCGCGATACTTTTTGAACAGACCTCGTATTCTCAACACAAAGCTTATGTGTGAGCCTCTTCTATGACGTATATTATAAGTTTTACCTTCATCCGGTAATTATACGACCCTATAAACTATGATAAGTGAAATTGGGAGTTTATAGCCCTCATAAATTTTTCGGTTTCAAGCTGAGACGCTCGGGAATTCTCTAAAATAAAAATCTTATGAAAACGCGGAACGTATAAGGTCTATTGTTAAATCAGTCTGTCTATTAACATCAAATATCCTTGAAAAATTCAGAAAAAGGATTTTAGATCGGCCATTTTATACTCTTGGAGGTTCTGCCATGATGACACTCCCGATCATAGCACTATCTCCATTAACGAGACTCATGTGGTTTTTTAAGCCCCTCTTTTCACCCGATCAATGTCCGTGTAAGTTTTTTTGATTTACCAATCTCGAAACCACTTAGAAGGACATCGTCTCGATACTCTCGATAGTAGCCTAATTAGTGGAATACATGATTTAAAGGCAATTCAAATTTAAGCCATTCAGCACTGCTTCGACGAGCGGAAACCGCACTTCCGCCAATGTTTGGTTGCCCAAGAAAAATACTTCGAAAAAGATTAAATTCATTTTTAAAAATAAAATAAAATTGTTTAAGGAAAAAATTTGTCTTTTTTTGCTTTTCTATCACATCTTATAAGTATCATGAAAAATTAATTTGAATACAAAATGTCAGATGATAATGCAAATATTTGTATCCGATTTGTATGAATACACCAACCACTCTATTGGTAAATACTGCCTGCCATCAACCATAAATTCAATTGTCAAGAATGAGAAGAGAATTTCGTTGCTCTAAGAAAATCTTTTGCTATTTTTACCTAAATTTAGAACTTGTTCAATTTCATTGTACGCCAACCGAATAGTTGATTTGCTATTTAAACTTGCTTTACGAGAAAGTTTTCAATAGTTTTTTTTTCTTGCTAACCAAAAAAGGAAGTCCTTACATCTATTGGAATCAATAATAAAAAATATACTTACATATAGTATTAAATTAAATAAGATATAAAATATAAAAAAAAGAAAACATTTTAACTTTTAGTATGTAAGGAATTTGTAAGGAAATTCGAATGTTTAATTTTTGAGTGCACATGCCTCTTGAAATCATATAAATTTAATTTCAGGTATTATGAAAAGATTTACTTTTTTCTACAATACACATACACATATATATACAGAAGTCATATTAATACAATTTTTAATTTTATTTGAAATAGGATCACTTCACCGTTGAGGTATTTTAATACGCAATATTGAATTATATTTAAATAGGTCCTTCGAAAGTTACCATCAAATTCAATTTGTTTTTTTGCGCATTCAAATTAATTTTGTAAAATCTTATTATTTTGTAAATTTTTGATTATATCTGCAAACCTTATAAAAATATTACATTATTTCATGTCAAATAAGTAATAACTTTTCAAATTGCGCTTTTGAAGAGAACTGAATTATTTTTTTTCGAAATCAGTAAAAAATTCAGCGCATGTTCGGATGATATTTACTTCTAGTAGTATAATAATTATTGGAGATAGATATTTTTAAAAAAGATTGGATTTTTTTATCAAAACTTATTTTTTATAATAAATATTTTCAAAAAAGATTGAATTTTTTTATCAAAACTTATTTTTAATAATAATTATTTTCAAAAAGTTTGGATTTCTTTATCAAAACTTATTTTTTATAATAAATATTTTCAAAAAAGATTGGAATTTTTTATCAAAATTTATTTTAAATTCACTTGTTTTTTTATCAATTAATGATAACAATTTAATTTTCTCTTTTGATAATTGATTTTTTTTTGTACAAACAATTTTTTTTTAAATTAGCTTAAAAATACTTTTTATTATTATTTTTTCTTTAAAATATATTTGAATAATTGATCCTTTTTCGTAAAAAAAGGTGTCGTTGTGAAAGTCCTCCAAAGTATTCCCAAACCATAATGCCATCATCCTTTCACCAATATTCTGATAAATTAATAATTATAAATTAATTTTTTTTTTATATAATTACAATTTTTTTCTCTTTTTTTAAAGAAAAATTAAAAGTTTCCTTTCCGTACCTCACCACATCAGACCTTTATCTAAAAAGTGGCACTTTACTCTATTAACGCTTTCTGGATTTTGACCGCATTTAATTGAATTCACCCGTAATTTTTTGTAGCCCTTAACTTACTATATTTTCTGATATTCCACTTTATCAGTTTTTTTTATTGGTTCAAATCCTTTTTTATTCAAGAGAAAGCTAATTAACAGTTCTTATTTGAAAACACACCTTATTGTAGACTCGTTCATTTTAAGTTAATAAATTTTTTGATCTGGAAAATATCCTTTATCTTACAGAAAACTTACTCTCGAGAAAGATTTGTACGATTTTAGGCATTTTTAAATTTTACTGTTTAATCTTAAATTAAAAACTAAACAAATTAATTGAAAAATATATTTTTCCATTTTTATAATAATTATAAAAATTCACTTGATAACTAAACTACAGAAAGGATATGAGGAAGTGTTACTTTATTGAAAATACCATAAATAGACTAAATTTAAAATGTTCGTCCTATAAATAAAAGACCAATGGAAAAAAACTTGTTTACTATTATAAAATAAATAAACCATACTTCAATTATGAAAAATCCTTAAAAATCGAATTTTTTGCAATCAGGGAAAATCCTTAAAAATTATATCGTTCAAATACTTATGACCGCTCGATAATGATAGTATAAGTGCCCCCCATTAATACTCCTTTAAAATATTTCTAGTTTTATTGAAAAATTAACCAACTTCCAAATATAGTGTAAAGTCAAGAATATCCATTATTCAGTAGTAATGCTTACTAACTTTTTGGGGCGTAATAATAATGATTAAATTTTTATTAGCACATTTGTGCAGAAATGCATATTAAGTCCATTGGCGGAATAGTGTTTAATTTAAAGTTTTTGCATATTCAATGTTGCCTACGAACGATGGACATTAAAGCAATTTTCATTAATTAATGTCAACTAGCTCTTCAGTTTTATCCTTTAAGGGATTCGTCTTATACTGTGCAACTTTTAGTATATACTCGATTTAAATATGAACCGTCAGCTAAAGTTTTCATAGATAAGATATTATTTAATAATAGAAACGTTGGATCAACTAATAATAATATTCTTAAGCTGATAGTATCCTCGTAAAATGTACTTATTTCTTCTAAGCAGAAATTTTATAATTAATTTTTTTTTAGATTATCTTTTAACGATGATCATTGCATTGAATATCCTTGAAAATTTTATTGATTTTTTTTATAAATATATACAATTACATAAAATAGTTTTTTTTTATAAATGTGATATAAGAGTGTGAAAAGTTGACATTATCTTATAACGAAATGTTTAGAAACTTGGAGACTTTGGTCGAAAGAAAAAATTATATAACAGAAAGATTTGGTGAGCTTTAATTTTTGTTGAATTTATAGTTAAGAGCATGAAGAAAACTATAAACTGATAAGAATTTTTTTCGATTCATGGAAACAAAAAGCTTTGACTCAGTGATGATGATAAGAAAATCCAAGAAGTTCACTCGTTAAAAAAGTTTATATAAATTCTGCCTTAATTGCCTTTTTTTCTTTTTAAAAATATTTATTTAAATTTTGCTCATTTGACTTAAAATAATAGGAAGAGTTTGTGCTTAACAAAAAAAAATTGTGATTTATTTCCATTGACATTGTTTCTGAATCCTTTTTCTTAACGATACATAACTATAAAATAGTAGGAAGTAAGTTAGCTTAGATAAAGAAAAACATTGAAATTCATTTTTATTTAGAGAAATATTCTTACCTCTGTAGTGAGCCACGCATTATGAAAAAGGAGTTTTGAAGTCGCATTTGTCAGTTATTAGAAATTGTTTGACGTTTGCAGGCTGTTCGAAAAATAAGTTTATAAGCGTTTTTTTCCCACGCAAAAATCTTGAATTGAAATAAAACTTGTAATTTATTTGGTCAGATATCATTTATATTGACACAGAAATTATTTTTTGTAAAAAATAATATTGGCTGAATGGCCTCTTTTTATGACATTTGTCAACAAGCATTTTTCGTTGTGAATGTTTTTTTTTGAAGTAGATAAATTGTTTCTGGTTAGGTGACGAGCACTTTTCCTTGAAGTATCCTTATAAAAAGAATTTGGAATTGGCTTAATATGGAAGTGGAGAAGTCCTTTGATATCACCACTTTTCGGCATAATTCAGTCAGGAAATATTGCATCGCGTTGAGTGTGTGACGTGGCGTTGTCCTGTTTGACGTAAATATGGTCCAACATCAGTCGGTTCAATTTATGGAAGAAAAATACTATATCACCTCTCTATTTAGTCACTGTAACAGCATTGCAATTACAGTCCTCAACAATATATGAACTAACAATATTTCCGGTCTAAACACCGTAACACACAGTCACTCTACGAGGAGATGAATTGCCTCTGGGTCGCTCGTGAATTGCCTCTACGAGGGTCATTCAATAAGTACTTAGCCTCATCGCCCGATAAAACTGCTGTCATAAAAGAAATTTACCATCGTGCAGTACATACTTTTAGTAGCCTACTGTCAAAGTTTCAGTCGATTGCCTTTATTAGTTTTGTTTTGAGAGCCTTTGAAAGCGAGCGTGTCGGTCGGTTGCACAGAAATGGAAAAAGAACAATATCGTTCGGTGATTAGATTCTTGTTTTTGGAAGGGAAAACGCGTAGCAAAATCAAAGATCGCTTAGATGCTGTGTATGGTGACTCTTCTCCTTCGATGGCGACCGTCAAGAATTGGTTCAACGAGTTTCTTCGTGGCCGCACGTCGGTTTTTGATGAGCCACGCTCAGGCGCCCCGAAAACGGTTGCTACGAAGGAAAACGTTAAGAAAGTCGGCGATCTCGTGTTGGCAGACCGTCGATTGAAGGTTCACGAGATAGCTGAGACTGTGGGCATCGCAGTAGGTATGGTGCATCATATTCTACACGAAGAACTGGGCATGAGAAAGCTGTCGGCGCGATGGGTGCCGCGTTTGCTCACACCCGAAAATAAGCGCAACCGTGAGACCACATCGGCGACGTATTTGGCTCTGTTTAAGCGCAATCCAGCGGAGTTCTTGCGTCGGTTCGTGACCGTCGACGAAACATGAATTCACTGGTACACACCAGAGACCAAGGAACAGTCGAAACAGTGGACTTCACCCGGCGAACGTGCTCCGAAGAAGGCGAAGACTGTTCGATCGGCCGGAAAGGTGATGGCCACCGTTTTCTGGGATTCACAAGGTGTGGTCCACATCGATTACCTCGAGAAGAGTAAAACAATCACGGGGCGCTACTATGCTGACTTATTGGGCCGATTTGACGTCGAATTGAAGAAAAAGCGGCCCCGCTTTGCGAAGAAAAAAGTGCTGTTCCACCACGACAATGCGCCGCCTTACACCTCCGCCGTTGCCATGGCCAAATTGGTCGAATTGCGCTACGAATTGCTGCCCCATCCACCGTACTACTTTTGTTTCCAAACTTGAAAAAATCACTCGCCGGGAATAGATTTGGGTCGAATGAGGAGGTCATCGTCGCCACGGAGGCCTATTTTGCTTCTCCTGTGACTACGCCGTCCAAAAAATACAGTAGTACGCTCTAACTTTTTTAACCCGTCCAAAAAATACAGTAGTACTCTCCTGTGACTACTTTTTGTTTCCAAACCTGAAAAAATCACTCGCCGGGAATAGATTTGGGTCGAATGAGGAGGTCATCGTCGCCACGGAGGCCTATTTTGCTTCTCTCGAGAAAATGTATTTTTTGGACGGGTTAAAAAAGTTAGAGCATCGCTGGGCCAAGTGTATCGGGCTTGAAGGAGATTATGTGGAAAAATAAAATCGAGCAGAATTTTTATCTTTTCTATAGCAAAATAGTCAAATATGCCAAAATGCTATTTTTAACTTTCCATATTTAAAAGGGTATTAATCAAAAATTACTTGAGCAGAATCAATCGAATTTGTAAGACTTGCTATGTCAGCTATCAAAATACTAATGATTATGCGGCTTAAGTAAGAAGTTGGTTGGGACAAAATACAATTAAGTCCTCTGTTGGGAAACAACGAAATTACTTTCCGCACAACCCAATAGTATCTAAATTGTGTGCACCTTCAAGTACTATTCTTTATGCGAAATATTGCACACAAAGGCACAAGCAAGATTCAAGCTGCATGAGGGTTCCCGGTTTCGCAGCTGTACTCTCACGTACCGTAGCCATACTTACAGTTTAGCATCCGGTTCTTCAGAATTATTCCAAGTACATTTTTTATATTATTTTTTGAGCGTCATATTAATTAGTGAATAAATTTCATAAAATACTTTTACAATAATTCCACATTCTTGTTGATTATTATAATTCGTAAAGTAATAATTTTACCTCGTCTACTTCCTATCGACTAATATTAATAACGACTCAAAGAATGATTGTTAATAAAAATCATATTAAATTAAATTTAACAAATTTATAATCATTTTCTGTTGATTTTAAAGACGCCTTGAAGAGATTTAGTTGATTTTGGCATCGTCATGTGCTAACTTAACCCTTTTATGAGGCCAATAAGGCAAGATTTCTTTCCACCTCTTCCTTGATGATATTCCTGTTGGTGTGAAATCACTATTCTTCATATTTGAAATTAATGCCAATTAGCCCAAAAGACTCTTTGTCATTGTAGAGCTTCTAGACCTCATCATTGCCTTTTTTTAACCTTCTTATTTTCTTATTATTCCCTTTTTTTAGGCTTTTTTATTATTAAATTTAATGTTTCTTTAAAAATTTAACAATTTATGGTTGCTCGTTCCAACTAACTATTGCCCAGTTTCGTTAAGGAAAAATAGTGAGGGAGGAGGGAGGGGGGCGGGGGTAGTTGTGTTGAAACCTAAAAGTAGTAAACCTATTTTTAGCATAAAGAATACGAACTTATTGGATTTTGAAAGAAGCAAAATATCTCCCAAGTTCAATATTACATACAGCATCCCAACTTCTTTCAATACTTAAAGCATTAAATCTTAATTATATAATCGTAGAATAAATACTTCATTGAAGATGAAGATATATGTACGAGAGCCAACTGAGAACCAGCATTTTGGTATAGTAGGAACCGTGGATGTTATCATGAATAGAATTCTGTATGGGTCTATGCGAGCATAATTAAAACCTATTCCTTGAGTCCAATCATGACCTCATCATTATTTTGGTTAATTACACTTAAAGCATCGTTCAGAATGAATCGAATACTACAAAATTTTCGTTAATTCTGACCATTGCCATTGTGATGGGTAAAGTTGCCCGTACGCACTTCCAGTAAAAAAGGTCAAAACCTATTAAATGTTTCGAACTTTTCTTAGAGAATCCGTACCGATCCTCGGGCTTATTAGATTTGTTTTGTTAACGTGGAAAAGTTTTATTCTTTTTGTATGTTCTTCCCTAATAAACTTTTCTTCAGTTCTTTTGTTTTCAATGCCAGTGAACAACTCAATTACAACGAATTTCCTTGCTTACTACATGCCACAGACTGACTTTTGATGGTCGATTTCAGCAACTTTTCTAATAAAATTATTGTTGGCTTTATTTTATTGTTGCGAAAAGTAGGTGAGCCATAATGGAAATAAAGTTTATCTCTTCAATTTTGTTCCTGCCAGAAATGATGAAACGTGCATGTTATTGCAAATGAAGCTTCATGCGAAACCTCTGAACGGGAAAATCTTTCCCAAATTTTTCTAGCTTCAACATCAATCAATTGGCCTAGTCTACCTGTCATCGCCAATGAATAATCGCATAACATGATTATTTATGAATAAATTTTTTCCTATGCTTTTGTATGTTATGTGCACGAAGAATTAAGAAAATTTATTATTTGTTCAAAAGTTTGCTGATTTTTTGTTGTATTAATGCGGCTTTAAGGAGGTTTGCAATCGCGTCAGAGAATCTACAGCAAAAGTTATTTTTCCATTCAAACAATTTTTCTCAACAATTCAGAAATAGTAATTAAAAAGTTTTTTATATTTTACACCAATAACGCTATCCTTTTTTTAAGCTAGGTAAAGCTTCTGTGACGTACTGATTGTGAAGCGGTTTGATGAAATCATATTTCGTGTTGGTTTGGCATTGCGAGCTTCTCTAACGAAGCAATGCCAAGGTAACTTAGTGGGAGCAATTAGAAATAATTTTGTTTGTGGTTTGAGAAAATTAAACAGAGGACCTTGTTGGTTCAAGGAGTTCCACAATAGTGAGAGACCCAGTCAAAAAGAAATTCTGGGATAAGTGAAATTCGTTTAGAGTATGAGACATATGAGGTCTGTATTTTGCGTTTTTTTGTCCCCTTCAAAGTAATCCCCACCAGATATTTATATACTTATTCCAACGTTTTTTCCAATCCTCGAAGCACTTCAAAAAATCATTTTTTGTGATCTAGTTCAGCTCCTCCTTCAATGCCGTATTTATCTCCTCAACCGTAGCGTAGCGTCCTTCGTTCATGGGGTTCTTCAGTTTTGGGCACAAGCAAAAGTCGCAGGGGGCCAGATCTGGGGAATACGATGGCTGCAGCATTATTAGTGTTTGGTTTTTTGCCAAAAATGACAAAAGCCAATTTTTTCTTCTTCCACAAATCCAGGCGTTTCTGGCGGATTGTTACACGCAACTTCCGTATAACGTGCAGGTAATATTCCTTATTGACCGTTCTACCCTATGGCAAGAACTCATGATGCACCACGCCCCTGCAATTGAATAAAACTGTAAGCAAAACCTTCACATTCGACCGAACTTGACGCGCTTTCTTCGGTCTTGGCTCGTGCGGATCATTGCTTCCATTGGGATGATTGAGCTTTGGTTTCCACGTCATAACCATAAGCCCATGATTCGTCAACAGTTATGACCCTCTGGAGCAAATTTGGATCATCGCGGACAGATTCCAACAGCTCCTTAGCAATGTTAATGCGATACTGTTTTTGGTCGAAATTGAGCAAAAATCGAAAATGAGCCAAAACACGTGCAAGCAAAGCAGTTGTCAAAAATTAACTGAACATTCAAAATGGCCGAACTTGTCGGCATAAGTGAGAGACATGAGTACCAACATAATGCCACAAAAAATTGAAAATCGAATATACGTAACCCGCTGAAATTCAAAATTCGCGATACTTTTTGACCAGACATCGTAGTAACTTGAGCACCATAGGAATGGCATAACGAACGTTGTTGATTCCCGAAGAGTATGATCAATCCGGTTTGTAAAATATTTCCTTGCCCAGAATTTGAAATGGTTTTCCAATCCTGTGCCAATGTGTGGAAAGATATCTTCCACTGTCGGTCATGTCTTTTTGGCTACAAATGTCTTAAGAACCTCCTCCGATTGGAGTGACCACAGGATAGTGGAAAGCCTCCTACGCCAGTCCATTATTGCCAAGCATACCACCATGACCTGGAACCCAACGCAACTCAACGGAGCGAATGTTATGCATAAAATATCGACTGCAGTTGAGTGCCACGTCACCTGAAAGCAACGAATTGTTTTCAAGTTTTGAGGGACTATTGACTAAAAATTGATTTACTGCCAACAGTTTGGAGTAGAAATGAGCATTCCTATTTGATAAGATTTCATATTTCAGTTCACGATATTAATTTCCAATAATCAAAAGACAACTTTGTCTGATAACATAAGTCTGGAAGCCTTCAATCAATTTTCTTTCTATATCTGCTGTGTGATATAGAAACCCTTAACTCCGCTCCAAACCATGGCTGCCTGTTTGAGGAAGGTAAGTTTTAAAATTAAGAGAAATGTTGGATAAATTTATATTAAAAATTGTGACTGTTTTTATAAATAAATTTAATGCGAATATTGTGCAGATAGTCTGGGATAGATTTTTGAGTATGGAATCCACTAGGGAATTCCGATGTGCGCTTTTAATTACTGTTTTATCTTTCCTTCAAAGTAGCTTCAAGTAAAGCCTTAAAGAATCAAGTGAAACTCCATACACTAAAGCGTTAGTTACACAGATCACCTCATTTTATCTAATCTTACATTTAAAATCAACCCGAATCTTGACAATGTTAAAAATGCTGTAGATTTGGTTGAGGGGATTAGAAAAATACAGATTCCATCTTTCACCTCGGATAATGTTGACGCCCAGGATTTTTTTAGAATTTGTACTAAAGCACGAAAATACATTTGGCTTGAAATGGTGATTATGGAAACGTTTGTGCTGCTCCAGATATTAAAAATCGTATTAAAAATTTAAAAAAATCCTGCGCTTAGAGAAAATATATTTTGAAGGAAAGAGCAGTGCTATCTTTATTGAAAAAGCTAGTGTATAGAAGAAAACCTTGAGGAACACCATTTTGTATCGTGCGTTTTGGCAAAAAACAATCGTTTGCGTTAACCGTAAAGGTTCTACCAATCGTGTATGATCTATGAAATAATCCTTTGATGGTCGAGAGATCTGAGCAGTTACAACTTTTTTTGATGGCAAAAAAAGCCCCCAGATCTACTATGCGGAATTGATTATTTTTAAGATTCTTTGTGACTATCAAATTAGTTTAGATTAAGAAAAAATGTCCAGCCCTTTCATAAGATTTATTTATTTTAACGGATTTTTAGGACAATCAATCCACCTTTGAATAAAAAAAAAATATTTTCGACTTAGCATTAGAGATTATAAATTTAAAAATTGACCCTCCATGAAAAAAAAAAATATTATCGAAAATTTCCAAAAAAATACTTTAACTTTTCTCAAATAAATTTTATAAGAAACTTTAAATTCAAAGATGTTCGCCTTTAAAGCATTTTTAAGTCAATTATTGCACTATAATGTCTACCCTTGTTTTAGGAAATATTCCAGAATTTCCCACATTATGTTCCAATTTTGGTTCATTTGTGTATGTGTATGCATCTGAATCTGAATATAATTGTGTTTGAGAAAGAGGTTAAAAAAGGTCTAAGAAGAGAAAAGGCAAAAGGATCGAATAGAAGTTTCCGTTTCATTGATAATGTTTCAGCTACGAAATGGTCCAAGTCTGAGTTATTCAATTAAAATTGAACAACTTCTGGTACGGTTCGTATATATTTTACGTATTATTTCACTAAGAACAAAGCTTTTTTATTGGGATAGTTCTTTTTTCTGTTACGTAAGTTTTCCATGATTTGGCTAATGATTTTTTGAGAAGTTCCTAAAGTGACTAGAATGTCCGAACCCCATTTCAAATTTGTTCAGCAACCAACCATTTCCTGTCCATTATTGGGTCATTCCATTTTGTATCCTCTCTGTTAAAAGTCATTTTATTATTATAAATAATACTTTGAAATATCACAACTACATTATAAGAATTTTATTTTGTATTTAATTATGTCCTAAATGAACTTCATTATTAACAAATTCATCTACAATATAAAAAAAGGGGTAAAAGTTTTAAAAGCATTTTTACTACAATATTTTCACTTTAAAAAAAAAATGTAAACTAATTTTCATGGTCGCACTTAGACTAAAAGTCCTCTCGTCAATCCGTAATTTAAATTTAAATAGCAGATATGGTAATTTTTTTTAAAGGTTTTTAAAAGAATTTTCCAAATTATTATATAATTTTCTTAACGTAAGGAAAATGCAAAATGTGTATTTTTTTGTGTTTGAAAGTTTTTATCTGCTATTAGGAATGATTTTATTTATTAGCAAATTTCAAAGTAAATTAATTATTTTACCAATGATTCAATTGCTATACTTTCTCTATTTTCTAAAATTACTTTTGAGCTTTAAATTTTTTTTAAAAAGTAGGCTTAATAATACTATTTTCATTGCGTAACCATTTTATTACCTTCGGTAAGTTTAAAGCGCTTTTTATTTCGTGGTTCGAAAATTGCAGTTACCTGTCATTTGACAGCTGTCAAAAATATATGTTCTCCAAGGCACATCTAACCAATGAATTTTAAAGACTTTTTACAACAGTGTAGATTCTTTGGTAGTCACGTTTTCTGCTTTAAAAGGAGAAATTTTCTCTAAAAGCTCTTGTATAAACAAAAAGAAAACTGACTGTTACGTATTTTGGACTAAAGGTGTTTTTTTAACAAAAAACTACCAAAAACCACACAACATAAGAAAATTTAGCTTTATTGTAAGAAAAGCTCCTAGAACATATAGTTTTCTAGTTGTAGAAAATTCTATTAATATAAATTGTTAAGCATTTAAAATCCAACAACCGTCAAACAATAAAATTCATTAAAAATTAAAGGATCGAGGTTTGTAAAAAATTAATTTGGCTATTATTTAAATAAGTTTCTTTAAATTATTAATGGCAAAGTTAAATAAATACAAATATATAAAAATTTTACTAAAACTTGACTTAAAAGTATATTTGAATAAACTTTACTATCCAAATTGCAAATTGGATAATCTTTTAGTTTTTCTACTATTTTATTCGTTTTGTAAACTTTCTTTTTATAATATGAACTTTACTCTATATACATTTATATATATATATATATATATAAACATATATGTATTTGAATGTTTTTCCTATATATTTACTAGAAGAATTCCTTCTTATCCAAGCGAATAATTCTACTTGAATAAACCAAATGCTTTGTGAATTCGATAACGAAAACTCTCCAAATATTTAGTGCCAGTTGAGCAGAAAGTTAAGAAAATCCTTCTTCATTACTAACTTCATTTCGATTTTGGGTAAAAATCTCCTTTTTTTGCTAACTATTCCAATAGTCCAATTTTAATATAATTGGAAATAAATTTGAAATTTTCCAAAGCAAAAAAAAAAAAAAAAACACAAAATTCATGACATGATTTACGATTTTTTCCCTTAAATTCTTTTAACTAATTCCATTAGACTGTATTTGGTGGAGTTTAAAATCTAATCAATTTAAGTGCCTTTAAATTTTTTTGATCTTATGTATACAATTTGAGGAGATTTTTCATTAATTTTATATCGAAAGAAATTTAATATTCCTTTTAAAAAACTACAAAAATTATGGAAATATTTCGCAAATTATTCAAAATACGTTAATGCAATTTTGATGAGATGACCGCCAATTCAGAAGAAAATCTGGAACTAGATTTTTCGGGGAAAACATCGAAATATGCTAATTACAAAAGGGATGTTTCCATTTCTGTTAATTTTATTATAAGAATTTTTTCTATATAAAATAAAAAAAAAGGTTCTAAAGAAGAAGAAGTTTTTTTTTTATAAATTAACACTTTCCAATTAGTAGCTGACTTTTCATTTTAATATAATTAAATAAATTTCCAAAAAAAAATTAAAGAATGATAGTGCATTGGAAAAAATGTAAATGGAAAAAAAATTTGGTTAGCAATTACTCAATTTAACATAATTATCGGTACAGCCAATATAGTAAGGCAAGTATTTATGAAATAAATTATGTACGCTCTTTTGACCCATGCGAGATTTAATTAAAACCTGCCATTTTAATTCAATTAAATTAAATCGAAATGCATTTTCAATGTATGCGATTGGAAATAAATTAATTTATATTATCGGAAACAGAGTTTATTTTTGACTTATTTTACGTCGAAAACAAATTTATTTACTCCTTTCTCATATTCGACGAGTAATTCATCTACCGCCATGAGTGCAGGCCAATGAGTGCGTAATAATTTGTGAGTGCATACTAGTGAGGAGGGCATCTGTGCTTGTGGGCGGGCAGCTTAAGTAATGAGATTGATTTTTTTTTGCAACAAATTTTATTTTATTTTTATTTATAAATATTAGTCCTTTTAAAGTAGTTTTTTTTTTCTGTTTAGATTAATAAGGTACAGGGGGAAACCTTCAAAAGGTACTCGCCTGGAAGTTTTTCCTGCCAGGCGAGTTATGCGGGATTTTTACTTCGCTAAAACCTAACCTGCACCTCTGATCTTGCTCCCGGAACGATGGTTCCCCGGCAGCACTCTTTGTAAATACTACTTCGCCGGGGCGTTCTTGTTTGATGCTACTGCTGTCCCGATGTTATGACGCCTCGCGGCCTATTCTTCGTACGTTGTGTGGAGATCCTTGATAATTGATTCCGCGTACTCTGCAGTTCTGTTCCAAGCCGATTGGCTCTTCAGCATGCACTCCACTATATTTTCTGGACTGATAGAACGGTCCAGATTTCTCTCCAGCTGCACCCGCGTCTCCTCGTAGAGGGGGCACTGGAAGAACACGTGTTCTGCGTATTCGATCACATCGCGGCAATGATGACAGTTTGGGGAGTCAGTTCTCTTGAATCTGTGCAAGTATGCCCGAAAGCATCCATGCCCAGTCAAGAGTTGGGTGATGTAATATCCGACTTCCCCATGCAGGTGAGTGACCCACTTGGTAACATGTGGGATCAGCCGATTAGTCCACCGACCCTTCGTCGAGTTGTCCCATCTCTCTTGCCAGATGCGAAGACTCTCGGGTCTTTCCTCTTCACAGAGGACCTTTCGCCGCTTTTCCTTCTTCCTACGATGTTGGCGTTCCCGCTCTCCTGCCAGGATGTTGATGGGTGGGCATGATGCCACGATGTTGACCGCATCGTGTAATACCGTTCGGTATGCTGACGGCACTCTGATCGCTGAGAGCCGCTGGACTGATGTCATTGTCTTGCGGTATGCTATAGCGATTTCGCCCACACTGGTGCTCCGTATAGCAGGACGGAGGTAACCACAGTTGCCAGTAGTCGCCTTCGGATTTGCCTGGGGCTTCCGATATTGGGCATTATCCGCGAAAGTGCGCCCTTTACTGCTGATGCCTTCCTGCTGACGCTGGAGATGTGCTCCTTGTAGTTGAGTCTGGCATGCAAGACCACTCCTAGATACCGGATGTAGGGTAGCGACTGGATGTCGTGGTTGCCTACTCTTGTGGCGATGGTCTCCATTTTCTTCCGGCTACTCACAAGAAGTGCCTAGGTCTTATGTTCCGCCAAAGACAGGTCTGCCGATGTCATCCACTGTCTTTTCCTCCGGATGGTGGTGGAGAATGCGGCTTCCAGTTCCTCTAGGTGTTTGGCTACCAGAACAACCGCTACGTCGTCCGCGAAAGCCACGAGTGTTGTGTTCGTCGGTAATTGCAGATGGAGTAGGCCGTCGTACATGACGTTCCACAAGAGTGGCTCCAGGACAGAGCCCTGAGGTACCCCTCCCGTGACCCCATACTCTGCTGGTCCATCCTCGGTCTCGTATTGCAGTAGTCGATAACTGAAATATGATCTGACCATCCTCCGTAGGTAGTAGGGCACCCCCATGTTCTCAAGAGCCTCCAAGATTCGATCCCAGCGGGCCGAGTTAAACGCGTTCTTGATGTCCAGGGTGACAATGAGGCAATACTTTTTAGAACCGCCTATCTCTTTCCTGAGATGGCTTCCTTTGCAATGTTCGTGACGAGTTCCAACGCGTCGATGGTCGATCACCCTTTCCTGAATCTGAATTGAAATTCGGAAAGTTGAGGATCGATGTATTGCTCCAATCTGTCGGCCACTATCCGCTCCAAGTTCTTCCCGCCCGAATCCAACATGCAGAGTGGACGATAGGAAGACATTGGTAAACGCTCTTCGTAGCAGCGCTGGAAGGTTTTAACAGGAATCGCTTTCAGATGCTCGGTTACATTCCAATGGATGTAGGCGATAGTACCAAGTTAAAGTCCTTTTATGTATTTTATTTTTTATGTTGAGGAATAAAGAAAAATCATGTGTACTTGGATCAGTTGAGAAGGGGAGCCATAGAAGTCCTTTTTTATGGTGGAGCATTTAAATGCCTGCAATGTCCGACCTAACTTGCAGGACTCTATTAACTTAGTCGTTCAAGGACTTTTCCTGTAAAAGTTTTCAGTCGTTCCATATTTTCATCCAAATTCGATGTTGAAGGTCTCCCGTAAGTGGGCTTAATCTTCTACAGATTTTAGGCCTTTCAAACGTGATTTATACAATCGATAAATTTATGCTCTTGATAAAGAAGAAGTCCTTCAAAGAACTCCAACCGATGGTCTGACTTTACAAAAGTCTTTAGTCGTTCCATATTTTGATCCAATTTTGACGTTAAAGGTCTCCCTGATTGGAGTTCATCTTTTATGGATTTAAGACCTCTCCAAATAGATTTGTATCATCAAAAAGGTGTGCTTTTGATAAGCAATAAGGTCTTCAAGGAGCTCGAACCGATGGTCTGACTTTAAAAAAGTCTTTAGTCATTCCATATTTTGATCCAATTTTAATATTGAAGGTTTTTCTGAGTAAGGTTCTTCTTCTACGGATTTTAGGACCTCCAAAAATACTTTATACCACCGAAAAATTTATGTTCTTAATAAGTAATAAACCCTTTAAGGAATTCCAAGCAATGGTCTGATCTTACAAGAGTCCTCAATTGTTCTACATTTTTATCAAAAATCGATGTCGAAGACCTCCCTAAGTCAGATTTGTTTTCCTCGGCTTCGAGAACATCCAATAATGCTTTATGACACCTTAAAATTTGTATTATTGATAAGGAATATGCCCTTCAAGGAACTCCAATCGGTGGCTTGTCTTACAAAAGTGCTCCAATCGTTTCATATTTTTATCAGCTTTTTGGGTTGAAGGTGTCCCTGATTATGGTACATCTTCTACGGATGTAAGGCCTTTCAAAAGTGCTTTGTACCACCGATAAATAAGGAATAAGCTTTTTAAAGAACTTGCCTTACAAGAGTCCTCAATCGTTACACATTTTTATCAGCAATCGATATTGAACGCCTCCCTGCGTCAGGGTTTTTCTTCCTCGGCTTCTAGGACATCCAAGAATGCTTTATGTCATCGAAGAACTTATAGCCTTAATAAAAAACATACTTTTTAAAAAGCTTCAATAGGTGGCTGCACCTCAGAAAAAGCCTCAGTCGTTCTACATACGAGGTCTGTTCAAAAGGTATCGCGAATTTTGAATTTCCGCGGGTTACGTATATTCGATTTTCGATTTTTTTATGGCGTTATGGTATCAACTGGTGACGAATCATGGGTTTATAGTTATGACCTAGAAACCAAAGCTCAATCATCCCAATAGAAGCTGCCGCACGAGCCAAGACCGAAAAAAGCGCGCCATGTTTTGCTTACAGTTTTCTTCGATTGCAGAGGCGTGGTACATCATAAGTTCTTGCCACAGGGTAGAACGGTCAATAAGGACTATTACCTGCAAGTTATGCGCAAGTTGCTCAAAGCAATCCACCACCAACGCCTGGATTTGTGGAAGAACAAAAATTGGCTTTTGCAAAATGATAACGCCCCTGCTCACGCATCGTTGCATGTGTGGGAATTTTTGACTAAAAACAATACACTAATAATGCCACAGCCATCGTATTCTCCAGATCTGGCCCCCTTTGACTTTTCTTGTTCCCGAAACAGATTCTTTGATACATTTTTTGGAATGGGCAAAAATCGAATACAAGACAAAACACGTGCAAGCAAAGCAGCTGTAAAAAATTAACTGAACTTTCAAAATGGCCGAACTTATCGGCATAAGTGAGTAGCATGAGTACCAACATAACGCTACAAAAAATCGAAAATCAAATATACCTAACCCGCGGAAATTCAAAATTCGCGATACTTTTTGAGCAGACATCGTATTTATCCAATTTCGATAGTAAAGATTTCCTTAAGTCATGTTCATTTTCCGCAGCCTCTAGGTCCTCCGAAAATTATTTATGCCATTTAAAAATGTCTACTTTAGATAAGAAATGTTTTAAATAGGCTCAACCTTATAAATACGCTAAGTAAATACAAAATTTGATGGTTACTTCAAATTTCGATTGTATATACAATATAGGGTCGTGTACTTATCAAACGAGGTTGAATCTTATATTTCACGTCTAGAAGAGGCTAACAATAAGTCTACAATATTAGCAGATTATATTCAACAATGTCAGTCTCATCGTTTAATATAAAAACATATCAAAGTTCAGTACAAAAAATGACAAAAACACACTTTAAAGTAGCACAAAATCAAAGTAAGCGCTTTCAATCACTTGAAATCAAATAAGTTCAATCAGAAAATTATTGTTTAATCAGAACGTAGCTCCATATTTTTTGTTCTATTCATACAAGTACCTCACTTTAAAATCATTATTTTTTTTTTATTTGCAATAAATATAAATTCTGCAAAAACGATTATCGCAACGATCAACTTTTATTTGCATAGAAAATTTTCCTAATCTGTTTGGCAAATGGATTTTATGAAAACGCAAATTTGACCGATTGAACAAATGCTCAGTTACAAGCATTTTGGTTGTATGAATAAATGCATACGTAAATTTAAAGTTTATATCCATATATTCCGTTTCGTTTGTGTAAAGTTGTAGACACATGAATGGATAAATGGCGGAACGAATCTACTAGGGGAGATCCAGAACACATCCCGCCGATGGGCAAAATCCATTCCAACAACGTGTGCATACTGTACAGCATAGTGCAAATATTAAACCAGAAATTAATTAGTCAAACAGACGATTGTAACTGTGGAGATCTGGCAATCTGGTACATGTGAAGGGTGTACCGAATTTGTTTGCTGCACATATGCTGTCTACATAATATTTCGCTATTTCGTATAGTGAATCGAATTTAATCAGCCGATTCGGCAAGTAACAAGCCAACCGTTGTTGAAAAAAACTTTACCCACAAAAGCCCAATAGCAACATGTATGGGGATATGCCTATGAATGTGTTTGCATATCTTTTAGCAAATGTTTCACAAGATTTTTCTGACAATATCACAAAGATTCCGTCCAAAGCCATTGCTATGGAAATTTTCCATACAAAACCGTCGGTAAATTGCCAACGTGTATGTCACCTAGATTAGAATTGATGAAAGTCCCATCCTTCCACCTTACCAACCAGTCTAACTTAACCCCATTTAATGTTTTTGTAAATTACGACCTTGTCGCATATGGCAACAATGTCGACGGGATAATAGGGACTGAAATTGCCAACGATGACAGTCTCCCGATGACGGGAAGACAAATGTAGTCATTTCCTGACAACCAAAAGTCAACCTGCAAAATTAAACTTTCGAAATTTAACACACCCCCATCCACTTGCGATTGTATTAGTTAAAGTTTCCGTTGAATTAACCAGTCGTACTGAAAAGTTTCTTTCAAGCGTATATGAAATATTAAAATGGCAGGACTTCCGGTTGACTATGAGATCAGATGAGCTGATAATGTTATGTTGTCCGGCAGGGTTAATTTTTTCTTTTTGTTCCTACACACCCAAGTATTAGTGTAAGTCAGCTTTCTAAATGAAATTTATAGTCCTATTTCCCCCCCCTCCCTCCGATTTTGCTGTTTTCATAATAAATAAAAATTTCCGCCTATAATTTATTTCAATCTAGATAGGTATAAATGTCGCACAAGAATATTTCCCGGTTTACCCAATTTATGCAAACAAAATGTTCACTTAAAAAATTATTAAATATTATTTTTGAAAAATTATATAATAAATTTTAAATCCATTTATTTATTTATAATTTGAAATTTTTATTTAAGGTGATTTTATTTTTGTTAAAAAATTATTTGAGAAAAAATTATTAAGTTGTCATTATTCAATTTAACAGATTATCCACTTTGTAGTTTGGAAAATATTATAATATTATTTGACTATTTTTTATTAAATATTTCTAATTTAAAATTATAATTATTTATATTTAAAATTGCCATTTAATATTAAATATTAATTTATTGATAAAAAAAATACGTAAAAGATAGAAGAATTAAGTGCTATGGCAACTGGTTTTGGATGCTAAGATTTTGAATAAATATTTCGTTAGCGATTGTTTTGCTTTCTCCATCGCTGGATATGTCAATAAGTAAAATTACCATATACAAGACTTAAGAATGCTTATTTTTTTTAAGTCTTATATGTAGCAATTTTGATTATTTTTTTAAGTCTTATATATGGCAACTTAGAATAAGCCATTGTATTTCCAAAAAGTAACTGCCTGAGCTCCCGGTATTTTTTACATATTAACACTGATACTTACCGTAAATTTTGGGTTACCGACTTTTTTTAGTCTAAACTTAATTATTTTTATTTATACTATCAGTTATTTTCAAGATAAAGATACCACAAGCTACACATCACGAAAATTTTTAGCTTTATTTCCTGAAAAGTTTCCAGAACGCGTAATTTGGAGATTTGCTGATGTCATTTGACATCTCAGATCGTGTAATTTGACGCTCTGTAAAATTTTTCTATAAAATATTATAAAAAAATATGTTTATTTAGATAATTGATAAATTTAATAGTGTTAAAAAATCAACATCCATCAATTCATAACCAAATAACCCCCCGAAATATGCAAAAAAGTTTTTAAGAAATTGCCCTAAAACGAGTCCCTTTAAAATTATATTCAATTTTTTTTCAAATAAAATATATTTTTTTCTTATATTGGCACAATAATATAAATAGAAATAAATATAATTTGAATTAAATTTATAATTTAAAGAATTTTTTACATTAATTTACTTTCCGAACTGCAAATTAGATAGCTCTTTAATTTGAAAAAGATATTTACTTAAAAGTTTTCAGAACGCGTAATTTGGAGATTATGGTGATGTCAAGTGATGTCTAAGATCATGGTATTTGACACTGTTAAAACTTTTACTATAAAATATTATAAAAAATATGTTTATTTATGTATATATTTTTTTTAAATAATATTTTATAGTGTTAAAAAATCAACATCAGTCAATTGATGACTAAATAACGCCCCGAATTATGCAAAAAAAAGTTCCCAACTCCTTAAAACAAGTCCTTTTAAAATTATATTAATTTTTTTTTTAAATAATAAAAAAAATTTTAATATTGGCAAAATAATATCAAAATAAATAAATATAAATTTGATTAAAATTTCAATTTAAAGTATTTTTTACATAAATTTACTTTCCGAACTGAAAATTAGATAGTCTTTTAATTTGTAAAAGCATATTTTGAAAAATTTTGTGCTCCAAATTTTTTTTATTTTTTCATTTTAGTTACTTAATAATTTGTTAAAAAAATATTTTTTTTTATTAATTTGGACAACATTTGATGGAAATTTTAATTTAGAGAATATCAGTTTGAAAAATTACACCCCCAAAACTCATTAACAAGGATTGTAATTCTTAACATAATTTTGCGACTATATGAAATTATAATTTTATTTTTAAATTAAGATACATAAAAATAAATGAAAGTTAAATAAAAAAAATCAGATATTTTCAACCCTTTCAGTTCACCTCTCTTCCTCTGTAAGTAAACACTCTTCAGATTATTGCAATTTTCTTCTTGTTTACATTTTTTTTTCAATTATGAAAAATGAATGGATTTGTCAGCCAAAGGTAATAATTCATGGGTGAAAAGTTTTCTGAAAGGTAAATATTTGGCAAAAAAGTCAAACCTTGAAGTTATATAGCTCTCAAGTCCAAAATGTCTGTTCAAGTTTGTTTTGCTGCTTCTGCTGCTGCTGTCAGCGGCCCGTATATATCACGACCTACAACCAAAAAAGATTTATGAGATTGTGTCTAAGTTTATTTTGAACTTTTCTTAAATTTTACTAAAAAAGTTGCTTAATTTTTTTTTATTTTGTGTAAAAAAAACGATAAAGAAGATTTTGTAATTCTTTCATTTTCAGTTGTGAAATTTAAACAAGTCGTTTCTTCGTTTTATTATATTTTTTTTTTCACCGAAATTTAAGCAAAAATTATGGTCGATTTTTAGTTTAACTCTTATTGTGATTTCTATAAAAAAGAAATCAGAGTTCAGTAACCAGTGTGCAGATAAAAATTCTCCCAAATGCGATGGAGGTAAATCTATGGGAATCTTTAAGTAACATGTTCAAAAGAAGATTAACTAGCAACACAATGCCAAGAAATGAATATTAATTGCCATTTTAGGACAGGCTTTGCCTGGCTAAGCTTTGGCTTACCTCAGCGTCTGTAGTTGTGGTCTTCGGTTGCAGACTACTAACATCAAACAAATTCGACCAGGTCGAAATATATTCTAACCATAACGGGGTAAGGGGATATAATATCCTTTCAGGAGATTCAAATTTGTCCCATAAATACTTTTGGGATTATGAGGTTTTTTGATTAATTGACGACATCAGTTTAGGTACGATTAATGGATTCGTCGAGCATGAGATTTGTTGTTTTATAATTTTGCTATTGTTGAAATGTGAACCAAATTTAATATTCTGAATTAAAAAAGTGTGAAATCAACTTTCAGATTTGCCTTCTAATGTTGGATTATAATAATTTTCAATGACACTAAATAGATTATTTGCTATAAAAACGCTTTAACGCTTTTTGTTTATTTTCAAGGATTTACATTTAAATTTGTTAATGCACTATTTAAAAAATATTCAAAAAAAAAATTGGTATTAATCTCTCAACCGTGATTACAATCACTAAATATGAATAGATTTTGTACTGAAAAAAACCTTTCTAGTTAAATTAACTATTTTTAAAAGAAAATTCCTGGTTAAAATGCCTCCTTTGGTTGTTCTTCATACTCTATAGTATTTTTCATATATTTTTCAACGGGGAGATAACCGGGGTCTATGGCCTGCCTAATCCAAGAAAATCCAGACGTTCCTGGATAATCCCATCATTATTCCACCGAAAGTAGCGCCATCACTCCACTGAAAGTAGGGCCCCATAAATGGAGCCACTTTAGTATTTCCGGACGGTATCTGCTTTAAGTTGTCTTTTATTTTGTAAAATTCCCTTTCAAACATCTTTATCGTATGATTGAAGATTCAAAAATTATCATTAATCAACAATTTGGCTTTATATAAGAACAATCCACAATCCAGCATTGTAAACGTGTCAATATATGACACACCTCAACAGGTCTAAAAACTGAAGAGCCTACTTTCTACGACATGTTTTCTTATTTTCAAATTGTATTTTCCCAACGCTATTTTCAAGTTATACTAATTACTGAATACTCCTAAATACCCGCTACTACGTCTGGTGTTCCCCAAGATAGTATCTTGGACCCACTTTTACATATTACTAATCAACTAATCTCAAGTCTCTAGTAGCAACTTATGCAGAAAATAACGATATTCTTACATCTCACTTAAATGTTCAAAGAGTTTCCAGTAATTTATAATCCAATCAACAAAATCCTCCAAACACGAGATTACCTCATATCCACCCCCCCACCCCTTCTATTCCAACAAAATGGGAGAGTAATAATATTTTTCCTATGCCAAAAAGCACGAATTCTTAATGGAAATATTTGCCCCCTAACTAACAAAATATGCTACCTTGGATTAACTGGAGACAAATAACTTATCAGGAATGCTTATACGAGACTAAGAAGACTTGAACTTAATGCCAACTACTAAGCCTACTGAATAAATTGATCAAGAAATATCTTAACTTCTTATCTATACCATAATTTTTAAATCTATTAATTTGAAATTGAAAAAAAAAACTGTATTAAACTTTGGGATTTTACTTAATTTTTTCAATACAAAATCCTCCAAAAAATCGATAATGTCCTTCATTCTACGGCAACGGGTCACATTTTAATCACATAGGTGCCATTTGTTCATGATTTATGAGTTGCTCGTTATAAAAAGTTTTGCTCGCAATTTATCGATTAACCCAACACGTCTTATATAAATCATATACGTGCCATTTGTTCGTGATTTATGAGTTGCTCGTTATAAAAAGTTTTGCTCGCAATTTATCGATTAACCAAACGCGTCTTATATAAATAATATGCGTGCCATTTGTTCATGATTTATGAGTTGCTCGTTATAAAAAGTTTTGATCGCGATTAATCGATTAACCGAACGGGTCATATATAAATCATATACGTGCCATTTGTTCATGATTTATGAGTTGCTCGTTATAAAAAGTTTTGATCGCGATTTATCGATTAACTCAACGAGTTGCTCGTTATAAAACGTTTTACTCGCGATTTATTGATTAACTCAAGGCGTCACATATAAATCATATACGTGCCATTTGTTCATGATTTATGAGTTGCTCGTTATAAAAAGTTTTGATCGCGATTTATCGATTAACCCAACGGGTCATATATAAATCATATACGTACCATTTGTTCATGATTTATGAATTGCTCGTTATAAAA
Organism: Atherix ibis; assembly: GCA_958298945.1. Lineage (NCBI taxonomy): Eukaryota > Metazoa > Arthropoda > Insecta > Diptera > Athericidae > Atherix > Atherix ibis. The sequence continues at coordinate 102,346,966 of OY282606.1, read as the reverse complement.
AGTTTTGATCGCAGCTTATTGGTTAACTCAACGAATTGGTCGTTATATAAAGTTTTGCTCCCGATTTATCTATTAACCCAAAGCGTCACATATAAATAATATATGTGCCATTTATTAATAATTTAGGAGTTGCTCGTTATAAAAGTTTTTCTACAAAAATGTCCCATTAGGAAAACATTTTTAAATGAGTTAGTTACTCCCACTCATGTAAGTGTACTTATAATAAAATCTGATTATTGAAAATATTTTTAAAGTTGTACATATCAAATTAAATTAAAAAAAAAAAGTTCATAAAACAAGTATAATAGCGATGAAAAATTTAAAATGCTGAGATTTTGAAAGAGTTTTGCTTGTAACGATAATATTTCTAAATTGAAAAAGGTCCTTAATAACCAAACTATTTTTAAATATAAATAATAATTTTACTCTTTAAATCTTAAAAGTTATATTAATAATCATTAAAGTTTATAGAAAAATCGGCAGACTGCGTCCTGACTTGAGTTCGAATACAGCTGGTGATATAGTCAAGAAGGGGTCATTTGGCATACCGATTATGTTATAAAATAAAAATTCTACATTTCAGTAGAAATTTTACCAGACAGGAGATTTAAAAAAAAAAAAAATAATAATAAGCAGTCCTTGAAAGAGAAGCTCCACCAAACAAAAACAAAACTTTCTCGAACTGTTTCGTATGATTCAATTTTTAAAATAAAAAACATGAAATTCTAAAAAAATATTCTTAAATAAATAAAAATTGATAAATTAAAATTTTTCTTTTTTGTAAATTGTAAAAAATTATAACTATTTTATAAATAAAATAATCTTAATAGATTTAATTAGTTAATTATTATAAGGCGATGGAACGACGAGAATATTGGATGACATAGTTTCAAGGAAAAGTTTGTTTTAATCATAAAATTCAATTAAATTTCATTGAAGTTATTATTAAAATTTATTCTGAGAAATTTCATTCCATAAAAATTTTCATCATATTGAAGATGATATAATTTTTTCAATATCAAACAAAGAAAAAATTTAAGATTTAATAATATTTAAAGAATGTTTTATTAGAAAATATACTGAATTCCTTAACAATTTTAAAAGCTAAGAATTTAACTCTTCAACTTTCTGATATTTTAAAGTACTTAAAAAAAAATAAGTGGTAAACTTTTGACAAATTCAAATATTAAATTTCCTACGTTATTATATATTGAACATTATGAGAATATGAAAATTATTGGAACTTATTAAAGTTATTATCAAACTGAGAGGATAACTTTTATGGAGGGTTTCGTAACAGAATTTTATTAAATGGGAAAAGTTGTTGCATTGGAATTTTTTTTAAGAATCACAGAAAATTTCTGAACACCTAATTCAATTTTATTGTAATCTCTTAAAAATAATATAAAAATTCCAATTAATTTCTTTGCCTTTAAATTGCACAAAAAAATATTAACTTTCTGTTGAAATTTTTTTCTTTAACTTTCGGAAATAATTACTTAGAAAGAGAAAAGATAACAATCTCAGTTAGTAAATGTATTTAAAATGAGATTTATAAAAATAAAAAAATTGTTAGAATTCTTATTAAATTCTCGAATGATTGACTTTTCTTAAAAATATTTTCCCAATGAAATTGTAGGAGTAATGCTTACTTACGCCTTTTTTTTGCGTTCGTCTCGTTTAAGATCAGTTTGCAGAAGTGGTTTATATATATAGATAAAATTTGAAGAATCCTTTATTTATTTCATATGTTTTTTATTAGTATAAAAATAAGAAAATATTTGTTTTTTTTTATTTTTTTTACAGTAAATTATTTTCTTTAAGAAATATTCATTTTATGGTTTGGAAAAAACAGTTTCGTTATTTCATACTTTTTTCAAAAAAAAATATTTATTATATATTTTATGGAGCTCATAAATTGCCATTTTAAATTAAATATTTTTTCGTTACTAACCAGTACAATGAAACTTGTTGTTGTTACTTTCTCTCAAAGTGGTTTATTTGTGGTAGCCACATTTTCAAACAGAATTTTGTTCAGCAATGAGGCGCACATTGCTCATTTGGTGGATATATCAATTAGCAACCTTGTTATTAAACTTTAACATTTTTTATAAGGGAGCATATAGCAGCCATTGTATCCACAAAAAGTGCCTGTCTAGTGTGAATTTGGATCTATGATATTTTGCTAAAAATGAACAAAGAGAGACGGTAACAGTCAATTTTGATCGCTATGGTCTTACTATAAGCAATTTTTTTAATATAAAATTAAAAATTTCTATCTAAAATATACATAATTTTAGCAAAACGCTATCATAAGCCACATGGCATAAAAAAATGTTGAATTTATTGCCTGAAATGTTTCCATGATTGAGGTGAGTTCAATTGGCAAAATTTGGTGATGGTAATTGGCCGCCTTAGATTATGTGATTTGAAACCGTTGTTTTATCTTTTGCAAATATACATAAAAAATCATACTTAAACAGATAATTTTAGTACTTAAAAGTATTTGAAAACCAACATCCGTCAAATTATTGCCCAAAATATGAAAAAACTTCATTAAAAATTACATCAAAAGGATACAGTCCTGCAAGCAATCTTATAAAAATATATTGAATAAATTTATTTCATATTAATTAATGGCAATATATTTTAAATGTAAATAATAAAAAGAATAATCAAAATAAAAATTATAAATGTATTTGCTATTAAATTTACATTTAAAATTGCAAGTTGGATAATTCTTTTATTTCAAAAATTGTTCATTTCAAAAATTTGTAAACAAAAATCTCCTGTTTTAAAAATAAAAATACTACAAAATTTTTCAAACTATAATATTTATAAGGAAATTTCACTAAATTTTATTTTTTTCTATTGAAGTTTGTATAATAAGAGTTCAATACGTAATGAAGAAGAATTTATAGTTTAAAAAAAATAATGAATCTTTTTAGAAGACTAAAAATAATAAAAGATAAAGAAAAATCGAATAAAAATTTTAAAAACCTTTGAAAATTTATTTGGATTTTTCTTCGATAATTTGCATTTCTTGTTATCTTTTTTGTGTAAAAAATAAAAGCTAATTTTTTATCAAGTGAAAAGCTTATAAAACCATAACCATTATTTTGAAAGTAATTTACTAACAAAATAAATAACAATGAGTAATTGGCTTTAGATAATAAAATTATATAAAAGATACAAAACTCTTTCTAGTTTACGTGATATTTGAGAGAAAAAAATAAATATTAAACCCATATGCTATAGTATCTACACATACTACCCGTACGATAGTAGATTTAGTGTTAGATACATAGGTAAATTTTAGGATAAAAAAATTAATCGTTTTTTATCCTTTTCGAGTAGATTGGATTTTATTTGTTTAGAGTGAGCATCAATTTTAGAATAGGGATGAAAGGAAATTTTCATATATTTCACGTTGGCTAATTCAATTCCCTTGGTTTTCTGTACACGAACAACATTAAATTCATGAGAATCCATATGGGAGCAATTTGGGGTATCGATAAAATGGTGTACTCGTACGTGAAGAAATACTGCAGCGTTAAGGTGAAGGTGTAAGGAGAACTGATGGGGATTTTTTATAAAGGGCATAGGGTATTTTTTAGGTTTACTTTTTATTTTCTATGGCTAAGGTTGGTGGTTTATTTTGTGGCCATGTTTTTTCAGCAAAATATATACTCCTTATTGTGCACAGGACATCTGACACAAAATACGAAGCCGCCAAAAAGGAATGCACGAAGTACAATGCTAAGCATCGAGAATCAGGCTTCCAAGTCGTAGGCAACCAGCCAACTGACCTAACCAACCGTATCAGCCAGGCTCGGCTAGTGGTGCAGCACACCACATTATGGGCTGTGCCTCATGGGCAAGACAGACTTGATCGATTTATGGACTCCATAATGTCTATGAATTAAAGGGAAGTTTTTCCTCTTCATCGTACATGGCACCCGACTCCAACACTCCATCAATTGACTTTGTATGCTTTTTTATTGACTTCCAAGTCATTCGTCCAGAGGACATGCACCACTGGAAATTGTTAGGCCAAAGGACTTGTGCCGATTTTTTAATTTTTACTGCTAGTCCAACAGATTTTCCAGATACTTGCAATGGTATCGAATTTTCGACTTCAATCGATTAAATGTGTTTTTACGGTCATCCCGATTTATACGATATGAATTTGGATTGATGGCATATTCGTATATGTAAGTCCTTTTCGAGATCAATCATTTTTAGCAATAGATCCACATGAAATATATTAATTCCAGCTACCTTAGAATACTAATAATTTCTGTTTTATTTTAAAAATAATTTTTTTTATTGAATTAAAAATTTACTCATGCCTAAACAAATTTCTGTTTGAAAATTTGAGAGCCCATTTTTACAATTTAATTTAAAAAGTTATGAAACGTATTAGATTAATATGAATTCAGTAGATAATAATAATGGAGAAAAATAATCAAATCTGCTATTTTTAGCATAAACTGTTTTCATTATTTACAAATATTTCAAATATATCTAAATTGGAAAATTGCCCATCAAAATATATAAAATTAATTCTAATAGAAGCTATTTACATATCCTTGTACGAATGCAAGGATGTACAAATAATTGAATCATGTTTATCCGAATTTTACAAATTTTAAGTGGAAATATACCTTTTTAACCATAAATATTTTCACCACCAATCAGACATGGCAGGCAATAATCAAAACCAATTTTAAATACCTGTTAGCTTTACAGATCTCATCTGTTAATGTAATTAGAAGTAAAATTTGCCAAGAAAATTTTTGAAATTCATCCAAACGAAAGGATTTTTAATAAATTTTATTTCGTTGAAAATTATCATTTCATAAGAACGTCTTCTAAAAAAAAAAAAATCGATTTATTTATAAAGACATATTTTTTTGTATTTAATTCAAATTAAATACTAGAAATATTAAAATATTTGAATGTTTATAAACAATGTTTATATATGCTGTTTATAAACAATGTTTATAAGTAAATATAAAGTGTTATCCAATTTACTCTTTGGAAAATAAAATATAATCAAACAATCTTTAAAGTAGGATTTTGATTAAATTTTTATTTTCTTATATTGATTTTCTCTTGTCATTATGTTCGATTTTTTTGTGGTGTTATGTTGGTACTCTTGTCTCTCACTTATGCTGACAAGTTCGGCCATTTTGAATGTTCAGTTAATTTTCGACAGCTGCTTTGCTTGCACGTGTTTTGGCTCGTATTAGATTTTTGCCCAATCCAAAAAATGGATCAAAGAATCTGTATCAAATTTTGTGTGAAAAACAAAATTAATTACGCGGACGCATTCTGAATGTTGACTGTGGCATATGGTGAAGCTACCTTATAGGTGGTACCGAAGCAACGTTCATAGGTGGTACAAAATGATATCAAAGGGCCGAGAAGATGTCAACGATATTCGGCCAATTGTGAAGGTCTTACATAGAGTTTTCTTCGATTGCAGGGGCGTGGTGCATCATGAGTTCTTGCCACAGGGTAGAACGGTCAATAAGGAATATTACCTGTAAGTTATGCGCAAGTTGCGCCAAGCAATCCACCACCAACGCCCGGAATTGTTGAAGAACAAAAAGTGGATTTTGCACCATGATAACGCCCCTGCTCACACATCGTTGCTTGTGTGCGAATTTTTAGCCAAAAACAACACACAAATAATGCCGCAGCCACCGTATGTGACTTATTCTTGTTCCCGAAACTGAAGAGCCCCATGAACACGATCTTCAGTTCTTCATTTTCAAAGAAATATTGACGCACGACATTTCGAGAAGCCCTCTTCAGCTTATTCTCATGAAATATTTGTACCATCAAGCTTACAAAGTTCGATTGACACAAGAACTGAAGCTTACAAAGTTAAATTGGTTTTCGAACAAGATCATTTTCAGTGATGAAGCTTATTTTCTTCTTGATGGCTTGATTAATCGACAAAATTATTGTAGTTGGGGTTCAGAAAATCCACTTTGTTGGTGAGAAATAAATACATCTGGGCTGCATTTTGGGCTAAAGGCATAATCGGACCATTCTTGTTCGAAAATGTGGCTGGTCAGACAAGAAGAGTTAATGGTTCTTGCTATCACATGTAGCTAAATTGCAATATATAAATATGGACGAGATGTGGTTTCAACTAGACGGTTCCAAATGACATACAGCCTGTGAAATAATTCAATTACCGCATGAGTCACTTTCTGGTCGTCTAATTTCCTGTTCTGTTGATCAGAATTGGCCACACAGATCATTCGATTTAATATCGTTTGACTTTTTTCTTTGGGGTCTTTTGAAGTTTAAAGCTTACTTGTGTTTTGTATCAAAAATACTTTTTGCGTGACTTTTGGGATACTGAATGCATGCCAATGACACCTTCAGACCAAAATGCATAGTGGACAGTCACTTTTTGTGAATACAATGGCTTCTCACAGTCACTTATTGTCGTATCCACTGAGCCAAAACTGAGCCTAATCTCTGAATGATTCCATCGAGCAAGATATGAGCCTCATCTCTACCCAAAATGTGGCTACAGACGAACTACAAAATTTATGAAAAGTTTTTTTTAACTGTTAAGTATAGTTAAGTAAACAAATTATTTTTATTATTAAATAGTAAAATTTTAATTAAAAAATAAATTTTATTTTTAATAAATACCGCAGTTAAAATATAAATAAATACAAGGAATTTTTTTTCCTAACTTAAAAATGAATAAAAATAATTTTCTTTTATAAATTGCATATTTCGGATTTGTATATTCAAATATTTTTAATATCAAATTTCGTTTTTATTAAAAACAAAGCCTATATCTAAATGAGTGTTTTACACGAAATTTTTCAATAGTAAAATATAAAAAGGAAATTTTCAGACTTTCTGCCTTCAACATAATTACGTAAAAAAAAAAAAATATTTTCCTTTTTTTTCGGTAGTCAAATTTATTACATCTGCTGTAGGTAATATCCTATCCAATAATTATATGGTAATGGTAAATTCGAACATTGTATTTTTATGATCATAATTTTCTTCTAACAAATTTTCATGTAATTTATTTTGTTAGTAAACTCGTTCGCCAATCCGATTCTCATTTATTTCATACGAACTGCTATCAATTCATTTTCTTTATCAAATATTCATTAAAGTGCACCTGTGCCACTGAAATCAGATTTATGAGCTTTTTCACCATATTCACTGAAGGTGGCAAATTTGAGTATAAAAACCTATTGGAATCGAATATTGATGTACGAGAATGAACTGAAAAAAAAAAAAAAAATACATTATGGAGAGTCTTATTGAAAATGGTATCAGTAAGCCAGAAATAATCAACGCACCATCATGTTGTTTATCTGGGACCAATGTTGATCCATTATATTGACTGGATCCATGGTGAAAGGAAAATCCCGGAACACATACCTCCATTAGCATACATGCAATCCAAACATTATGTCATTATGATTATTGGTGTGGAAATTTGCACATTGTTGAAATTTATCCTCCTCAAAACTGGGTTAGGACAGGTATCGACCAAAAAACAAAAAAAAAAATGGGTATATGGAAATAAAACAGGCTGATTACAAACAAAAATGCGAATTGATGAAATAAAGATTCCTTCTCCAAAGACACGCCGAAGCCCACGGATTCGTAAGATCGATTATTCCCAGCGGAATCTTTCTTGGAATTTAATGTCGCTATCGTTACCTGCCTTCGTTTCTGATACTCGTATTTGCTGAATTGACTACTTTCCGCTCATATTAGCATAAATATGAGAATTATGCGAACGTAATAATTGCCGAAAGGTGAATATGCTATGAGGGGATTTCGAATGTAAATTACCGACTTTGTATCGTATATATTACATGAGGCGGAAAGACGTAAATTACAGGTGTTATAAACATTTACTGCATCAATTTACCTAATGTTATGTTCACGATTCTACTGTGCTATCTTTTTTACATCTTTCCGCCAACATCGAAATTTATTGCTAGAATCTTTCAGTCATTTTAAATCTTTACCTTTCATTCATTGCAGAATTCTCATCTTTATGTATTCATTTTAAATATCTATCTTTGCTTATCTAATACAGATAATAAATATTCATACACACATATTCGTATACGTTAGTATTAAATCTAAAGAAATATTTTTTTTTTTTATTAATAACTCCTACTAAAAATTATACAACATCTTAAATGGAATTTATAGTTTTAGGCTACAGTCGAATTTATCATATTCAAAATTACTCATAAAATCTTACAATCGATGTAAAAAGATATTATTCCATATAGATATAAGTAATTATTACTATTACTATTTTGTTTTGTTTTTTTGTTTTTTCTTTAACTTATTTAAATAAAAGAAAATTGTCTGTCTTTTAGTCCATAAAATTTTAATGAAGAGTTAAGATTTTGTAAATTTTTTAAAACAACATTCATTTTCTGTACATGTTTATGGAAATTATATATAAAAGAATCTTTTGATACAAGAATAATCAAAACTACTGTATTTATTTAATATCATAATAAAAATTAATATTTACTTTTTTTTTAAGAAATGAATGAATTGTGGTGAATAGTTCCTATTCCTAATAAAGAATATTTTATTATATATAAAAAGTTTTTCATAATTTCTGTTTGTTTATTGAATAAGTTTAAATAAATATCTGAATAAAAGAATTTTATACATTTCGAATTTTTTTGATGTGAAAAGATCTTTTTAAATTTACATCTTTTAAAATTCATAATAAAAAAGTGAAATTTTTTTTTTTGACACAAAAATTAATTTATTTCCAATAGATGGCAGCAAAATCAGTACAGGCTATTTGAAAATTGTAATAATCTTTTCTGATCCAACTGCCATCTATTGAAAATAAATTAATATAATTAATTTCAATTTTTTTAAACAAATAATTAAAAAATTCTTCTATTGTAGTTAGCCAATATTTCTCTTTCGGCTCATGTATTTATGCATTTTCAATAATTAAAAATGTATTTTTTTAAAACCGAATTATTATAGGAAAAATAAGGCATATTTTGCGATTTAAGAAAAGAAGCGTTTGGAACCTGCCCGCTTTAGTCGACAGTTTCCATGGAAAATCTGGTTATTCTCATTATTATAAGTGTCCTTCATTTTTAATATGATAATACTACACTATGACCTAACTAAAGGTGTCCGAGGTTAAACGATGTATTCCGGCCTACCCTGAATGACTGTATCTTCATTAAAACTGATCGAAAACCTGTTATACACTTTATTTTTACACGTTCCCCGCTTAAGTAGAGATTATTTGAAAATAGTTTCGGAAATTTTCTATTGCAGTAAAATTTTCAAAATAATTTCAATTTTTTTTAACAAATAATTGAAAAATTCATGTGATTAGTAATACATTTTACTATTGTTTATTGTTTCAGTTTTAAAAAATACATTTTGATTAAAAATAAAATGTATTTTTTAAAACTGAAACAATAAACAATCGAAAAAATAAGCCATCCAGGAAAACACGTGTCTTGAGGCTTTCCTCTTTAGTCGACAGTTTCCTTGAAAAATCTGAACTCTATGACCTAACTATAGGTGTCCGAGGTTAAACGCTGTTTTCCAGTAGTGAGTAGGGCCCACCGGACCGGACTAAACCTGACATACACTTTTTTTTACACTGTCACGCATTAACAAAAACCTTAGATCTGTCGATTATTCGCACAGCTCAAACTTTCCAGCAATACTACGTAGAATGGAAATAACACCTCCGCCGATGTATATTTGCTCAGTCTCAACCTCATAAGGTGATGAATGTATCTTTTTAATGCTGCAAATTTTCAATAGATGGTGCTGCATGTTGTATGATTTAAAAGTAAGTCCCGTTATTTTTTGGGTACACTGTGTATGTTCTTGAAAAAAATACTTACCAGGCATATAAGCTTAAATCCGCTGTTTGGTCATAAATGGCGTGAGTGAGCGTATTAAGCTACCATGGGAACGCCATACTTGTTTTTTTATGAGTTTGACATCTGTCAATATTAATCAGTGCACATTGTCAGCAATTTCGTACAACAACATACATTTTTCCTTTGGTAATCATGTCTAGTTTTGTGCCAGAAAAAGAGTATATGCGGGAAGCTCTACTTTTCTGCTTCAATTTGAAGAAATCGGTTGCCGAATCGCATCGAATGCTAATGGAGGCCAATGGTGACAGTACTTTATCGGAAACAACGTGCCGTGATTGGTTTCGTCGGTTCAAAGACGGCAATTTTGACTTTTGGGACAAGAAGCGTGAAAATCGGACCATCAATTGCAGGCTCTTTTGGACGAAGACGATACCCAAAATGGCTGGTTGGGTAACACCCAATTGCTCGCGGAGCAATTCGGTATTACTCAACTAGCCATTTATATGCGTCTGCGTTCGATAGGGAAGATTAAAAAGATCGGAAAATGGGTGCCGCATGAATTGAACGATAAGCAGATGGAGCGACGCCAAAACACATGAGAAATGTTGCTGCCAGACAAAAAAGAAAGTCGTTACTGCATCGGATTATGACAGGTGATGAAAAGTGGATATATTTTGAGAATCCTAATCCCGGCCAACCATCAACATCTTCTCCAAGACCAAATCGGTTCTGATGGAAGATGATGCTGTTCCTTTGGTGGGATCAGAAGGGTATCGTCTAGTATGAGATGTTGAAACCTAGCGAAACTGTCAATGCCCACCGCTACCACCAACAACTGATCAAATTGCACCGTGCTCAGTGTGCAAAAAGGACGGATTATCAACAAAGACATGACAAGCTGATTTTCCTCCATGACAAGCACCATCGCACACGTCAAAAATAATCCGAAACTACTTGGAGACACTCAACTGAGAGGTGCTACCCCACCCCGCTTATTCATCAGAGCTTGCCCCTTCCGACAAGCACCTGTTTCGTCGATAGGCCACGCGCTCGCTGAGCAGCACTTTGATTCTTACGAAGACGTCCGAAAATGTCTTGATGATTGGTTTGCCTCGAAAGAGGCTTTTTTTTGGCGTGGTATCCAAAAATTGCCCGAGAGATGGGAAAAATGTTTAGTTAGCGAGGACAAGAACTTTGAATAAATTTGTTTTAGCTTTCTATGAAACTAAAAAAACAGCGCATTTAATCTTATACACCTGGTAAATATTCTAATTTATATTATTGTTGTATTAAAATTTAATACAAAAAATTCCTCTAAATGAAAATATGAATTTTATTATAACTACGTTTATTCTATTTGTGCTTATTTCCAATAGATGGCAGCAAGATTAGTTTCGGAAATTTTGCATTGGAGTTCAATTTTCAAAGTAATTTAAATTTTTTTTTATTAAAACGTAATTGTTTGGAATGGAAATTTATTCGTGAAATATCTTTTGCTTCTACAAATTTTATAAAAGACTTTTTTTTAGATAAACAATTTCTATGGGCTCAAAAAAAAAACAATAACAAAACTCTTATATTCACATGCAAGTAAATTTTTATTTAATATATAAAATATACAATTTTGTAAAATATCACACTACTTTTTTATAGAATTGGTGTAGGTGACTGTCGTAAAAGAAATAATTTTCAAGTTTCCTTTTCGAAAACATGTTTAAATAACATCAATTTTTATTTTCGTATAACAAAGCAAGACAACATAATAGCCTATAGATTTAGCAATCTGGTTTCTTGTATCCTTTGATAAAAGAAACCAAAGCTCAGCACATTTTTTATAATGAACAATTTTTTTTTTGCCAAGGACGACTTTTGTAAAAACAAACGTTATACCTGTTTATGATATATGAACAGGCAATTCAACACAGTTGGAAACATTTTATGTAAGGATTTAAAATAAAAATATGAGAAAGGATAAATTATTGTATATATTTTGTTGTTGTTGTTGTTGTTGTTGTTAACAATTGTTTCCTCTTTTTTTTTGGTATTACACAATAATAAAATAAGTGGGACACAATACAATATGGGAAAAAATGCGATAAAAAGCTTCATCGATGAGATAAAATTGAAAAAATACATTTTCGAACAACAGTTGAGGATATATTGTAGTTGTGGAATAATACCGACCAATATACAGGATAACACTTTGAACATGGAAAATTATTTTTGTTTCTATCAATTTTTGCCCTTTTTTCATAGGTTATGGTTGAGTAAGAGTTTCATCAAAATCTCACATCTATCGACTATCTATCCAATATCGAAAATCGAATGTGAACACGGGACAGGTAGAAAATATATTTAAAACGAGCCAATAGTAGAATTTATGGTCTATAATATATTGTAAATATTGAAATTTTATTATTGCCCCAGTATCGGACATATTTGCTATATTATTTATTTTAAAGAAAAATGAAAATATATGGCAAATAGTTATTCGTAAATAAATAAAAGATAGTGTTTTTTTGTCAATTAATTTTTTATTTTTCGTATTTATTTTGTAATATTTTTATATGAAATAAAGGATATATTGTATGTAAATAGTTATAGCTGATATTCTCTTTCAAGAAAAGCTCAAAAGAATTGGAAAAATATATGGTTGTGTCTGTAGTGAAAATTTTCGATTTGAGCTTTTTACAAATAAAGCTTTTTCCAATACTTTTGAGTTTATAAATTTCACTTAACTTGTAAAAAATACAATATATCTTCAGCTATTGTATAAACATTTGATTGCATATAATATACTGGACTGGTCTGAAAATTGAAAAGAATCATTTTCTTGATGAGTAGTAGAAAATTTCATATGTAAAAACTGGTGTCTCATAGGGAAGTAACCTTGGTCCTAAACTATACAAAATCTCTACCAATACTACTCGTTCTGATCGTGTTGCTGGAATTATTCTTTCAAAAAATATTTAAGAAAAAAGCATAATGAAAGTGAAAAAGCAAAAATATATTCTATCCGTTAATAACCATCCCATAATAACTCTTGTATTGAGTTACTGCACATCTAAGAGAGACTAACGTACAAGGAATTATGGAGTATTGCCAAATTGCTCTTAGTAATGCCACATTTCGTATACACATTAGTTGAGCTTTTCACTGAGTGTGGCATTTGGATTTACTCTGAAGACTGATTAGGGGTTCTTGCATCCACCTAAAGTCGAGTCATGCCTTACGATCAGTATTTCCAGGTAAATTAAGCAATAACCTCTTAAAAATCTCTGTGACTAGCATTCCACATCCTTTACAAAATTTGTATATGCAATATTCTAATCTGTCTAACTACCCAACGAAGCACCAAGGGTGGTTTGGGGCATGACTAGAAAGGTGTCAGATCAACATCGAGTTTCAAATCTCAAAACCTCTCTCTACTCGATCACAGTCAATTGTTTACCTCTTTTTGAAATTTTATTTTTGATTTTTATACCAGACACCATCGACTCAAAAAAAATGAATCCCTAGAATTAAGTTTTTATTTTTTATTTGTTTCTCATAACTAACAAAATAACCATAAATGCAAAGGCCCTTGTATCGAGCAAAAATCCCAAACATATTATCGAAATCTTTCAAATCTAAATTAAAATTTGGTAGATCCGATTTTTCAATTGATGGATAAATGTAAACGAACGTAAAAGTGTCCACATTACTTTTACTAGAATTTAATAAACCACACAATATTTAAAAAGACTGGAACTAAATAAACGATAACAATAACTACTTCCACTTCTAGACAAAAGTTTTGAACTTACTATAGATAATAAAGTACTTTTGTAGAATCCCCTACTGAAACCCACCTGGACTTACGGACTAGATCATCTTAAAATATCCGTCAAATCTCACTATTTCAATCAAAAATACTTTGTAAATGGTTCAATAACTCTCTGCTATGTTCATAGGTATCTTAAAATCCCTTGTCTTTAGTATATATTTCTATCTCGTTATAAAAAGCTTCATATTCATTTGTCCATTCTTCTTAATCCGTTTGTATAACTTTTCCATATCACAACAAAGTTTATTTTTATATCAATACAAAGGAAAACTTTTAACTGTAAAACTAATTTGTTCAATTCTAACACAAAATTTCAATCATTTTTTTTCGGAAAAACGCAATAATTACTTATTAACCAATTTTCAAGTATACAAAAAAAAAACAACAATTCCATCACCACCGCCTGTTATAAAATCAAATAAGCTTCGTTTTTGTTATCCAGAAGAGAAAAAAAATTTACTTCGAAAAAATTAACTTTTCGCTATCAAAAAATAAATATCTGACCATTCTTTTGGAAAATTGAGAAAATAATAAACTTGAATAAAGTGGGGAATTGAAGTATAATAACTACAGTAGCGGCAATACTCTATATTGTGTGTGTACGTCACGTTTTTAGGTAGAAAATCATATTCTTTATACATTCAGAATTTTAATTTCATTTTAAATATGATAAAAAATCGTCCGTCGTTTTTTCTTCTTCTTCATTTCATTTTATACATTGCCTTCGTTGGTTGTGTCATAAATAGCGGTGGCATAAGGAGACCTATAGACCTCTTTGTTATTCGTTTTTTTTTTGAATCAAAATGGAATACGGATTTTTGCGATGAAGAATTTTCTAAAATGTTTAATATTGGGCAGTAACAAGCGAATACAGAGGGAGAATAATATTAAATGGTAAAACGAGAAACTTTTTGTGGTGATTAAACTTGCAAAGTTTGCTCAGGAATGGTGGAGCTCCTCTGGGGTATTTCCGAATATATTTGGCACGTCGTAGTTGTAATTTTTTTTTTATGAATTTGAATCGTTCAGTGAATTGGTACCATTGTTGTGATAAAAAGTTTACTTTTGCACCATATTTTTTTCTTCTTTTTGAATACGTTTTCAAACCAAATGCGGTTCTTTAGATTTATTTACAAAGCTTTTCATAATGTTTCTGAGGTGAAAATATATGAGAAAAGGATAGATAGCAAAGGAAAGTATCAGAAATAAATGATTTTCTTTTCATTCGCAATTGTATCGTTTACCTATTTTTTTGTTTTGTTTTGTGATAGGTAGAAGGGGGATAAGTATAGGAAATAGGAAAATGTTAAAGGAGATTGAAAGAAAAGTTCAGAAAGATCTCATCTCACCTGGGCTATTGTATGAGTTTTAATGAAAATTCCAGATGTTTCAGGAAATTAAAATTTTCCCACCGGAATAAGAAAATGCGGTGGGAAATGTGAGAACATTTCGGAAATTAAGGTGTGATTTACTTTTATTATGATTTAAATTGTAATCGATAACGTATGATCAGAAGCTATTGTACTAATTTGTAATTTTTTTCTTCTTTCCGTTTTCTTTATCGATTTGTAGGAGAAGAATTTCGACCAGGAAAATATATTGTTAGCAATGATGGTAAGTTTTGAAAATGTTTTATTTACAAAAATTTTCTTATCGATGAAAATTCTACATTTATGATTTATTAAAGTGTAAACGAAATTTATTTGAAATGAGTGTATTCATTTGAATTTAAAAATTAGTCCTGTTGCTCAAGCAGAAGCAATTTTTTTGCTTAAATATATACCAACGGAAAATTATTTTTATATAATAATAAACAATATTTTTTTTTTAAATTACATCATTTAAATATTTTGTTCATTTTTACAATTTAACTTCAATGAATCGAAACTGTTTATGTTTTGAAAGCTCTGTGGTTTATTTAACGGATTATTTATTTTGTAATTTAAAAAGTGTAGCTCTGTCATAACCGGTTATTGGTTTTCAACAATAGAAGATTCCATAAAACCGGTTTTAGAGAGTATAAATGCGAGCGCTGCTCGCGAGAGAGACAGTTCAGTTTAGTTTTAGTTTTAGTTGAGAAGCGATGTTGCTTGGATGTCTCGGAATTTGTACGAGCATTCATTTGTTGATAAATATATTGGGTTGTTCGGAAAGTAATTTTTTTTTCCCATTATAGTAACTTTTTCCTAAGTTGAGGATTTAATTGTATTTTTTCACAACCAACTTCAAACTTAAGCCGCATAATCATATTGTATTTTGACAGCTGACATAGCAAGGCTTACTTGTGAAAAAATTCGATTGATACTGAAAAGTAGTTTTTGGTTGATACCCTTTTAAATATGGAAAGTGAAAAACAGCATTTTCGGAATATTTTACATTTTTACTATAGAAAAGATAAAAATGCTATTCAAGCAAAATTATCCGATGTATGTGGAGAAGATTTGTTAAGTGAAAGCCAGTACCAAAACTGGTTTGCAAAATTTTGATTCGGCAATTTTGATCTCGAAGATGCACCACGTTCTGGAAGGCCAGTTGAAGCTGATGAAGACACAATAAAGGCATTAATTGATGCAAACCGGCGAATAACAGCTCGTAAGATTGTTGAGATAGTAAATTTATCGATCATTTAAAACGGCTATGTTTAATCTCAAAGCTCGACATATGGGTTCCTCATCTTCTTGCGGAAAGTGATCTGCTTCTCAAACGCCAAGAAAATGATCCATTTTTGAAGCGTATCACCACTGAGGATAAAAAAATGGGTCTTTTATCCTATCCATCGAATCTATATTAGATTGTAAAAATATTATTTAGAGTAAAATTTATTTAGTTAAATTTCAATTAGCCCATATTGGGTTAAATAAAGAATTTGACTTAAAACTCTGTATACATTAAAGATAAATTGGTAGAATTAGACAAAAATTTCGTTAAATTTCGACCCTACATCAACTCGACGTGACGATGTTTTGGTCAGTAATTTTTTGTAGTGTAAACACCTTTCGGTAGAGCACTCTACATCTCTATATCGTCTATAAACTATATTTAAACTGCTCAAAATAGAGCGTAGAGCTCATTATTGATACGAACACTGCAAATTCCATTAACCAATTAAATACAATTTCAATAAAATTAGTTATTTACAAATAATGTATTTACTTAATTTAGCTATATTTCAATTTCAAATATTAAATAATAATTCTACCACTTAACAAAACACTGATATGTATGGCAGTATTTGAGCTAGAAGTGCAAAATTAAAACAAAATGTACAATACGTGTAATAATTGTTGAGGTTTCTTTATTCCCTTAAGACTATGAGAGTTTTAACAATTTTCACAGGCCCACTTCATGCAGTTTTCAATTGTTAGTCAAAATTGTATTTGAACTATATGGAATTTCAATTTTTCTGTTACTTGTGCTGTAGCAGAATTTTATTTAGATTCAATTTACAATAGTTTATTTTTCTCGATTTCATTTTCGTCGTACACTCGTTCTTATTTGAAGTCTGGACACACCGAAACAGCATCTTATTATATGCTCTATCGCATATCTCTACTCGAGAGTAGTCATAATGATCAGTGTAGACGGCCGGTAGAGCATTTGGTAGAGATATACCAGACTTTACTCTACAGCGTAAACGGTTTTGGTAGAGAATTTTATTTTTCGGTAGACCTCTAGCATTTTTTCTCTATAGCATACACAGAGCTTAAGAGATGCAAAAATTAGGTGAATTCTCTAAATTTTAATAAGAATAAATAAAGAATCAGTTATCAACAAAAATTTTTTTTAACAAGCCATGATACATTTAAGACCATTTTTGATATTGGAACGATACATGATAGACGCTAATTTTTTGAGCAAAATTTTCTTTAATAAGAAAGCGCATTTTTTTGCTTGGTGGATACAATAATAAGTAAAATATCTTTCTAAAGAGCTCTAAAAGCTCTGAAGACATCATTAAATAAGGTGTGACCGTTACCGTCAATTTCGATCGCTATGACCACATGAAAACCGTTGTTTTTGGTCTTAAGTTAAAGATTTTTAATCTGGACGATATGTCGTTTCAATAACACAACACCAAACAAATTATCAAAATTTAAACAATATTATATTCCATGCTTTATGACAAAAATTTCATTTTAAATTTAATTTATTTAACTTAGAATTTGATAACTCTACAATATATTTTAATATTATACATACGAAAATATAAATACAAATTTAAATATCAAATGAAAAATATTATCTTAAAAATATTTTACATCTTAACAGAATAATATTTGCACATACCTAAATGCACATAGTATTTTTACCATACTATATTAAATATTTAAAATATATACCAACTATACCCTTAAATTGGATAGAAAAAAAAACTAGAAATAAACAAATCTTCAATGTAACCACAATGCTATAAATTTGAATTTTTATTTGAAAAAATTGTCCTTATGCGGCCATTTCCGCTTGATGTGATGTAGTTTAACTTGATGAGCAGCTCAGTTAGCTTTTATGAATTTATAAAATTTTCACTATTTTTGATCATATTTTTTTTTCAGTCTTACTTAATACTTTGAATAATTTAAAAACATTTTTTTTTATCATATTTCCCAAATGGTATACTTAAGCTGAAAATTATGAAAAAAAAAAATCTAAAATTATCCTTTGAAAATGGCAAAACATTTTTTTCTACAAATAATCAAAGTGAATACATTTCCAAATATGATAGTTTAAAATATTTTTAACTTAAAGTGTTAAATTTTATATATTATACGGAATAAAACTATAAGCTCCCCTTGGCGTTTTTATATTATTGGGTAGAGAGAATCTACGAACGAGAAGGAAACCGACAGTTTGTTAAACTCATACAGTTTTTGGGTACAACACATACGTTAACAGAAAAAATTATTTCTAGTAAAAATGTTTTCATTTAAATACCAAATTTTTTTAAAACTGTTTTTACATATACTAGATTTATATAATAGCAATAATTAACATATATGGTTGTGGGAGTAAATATTCATCAAAGTTTCTCCTGCTAACGTGTGCTTATGTTAAGATATAATATTTTAATAAATCACCAGACCAGTGACGCTTAAGTCTTCGATGGTTTTTTTTAGGAAAGGAAGTGCAGGATAGTTTTTGAACGAGAAGATTAGAATTATTAGAGACAGGATAATGGAACTTTTTATAACGAGTAACAATATTGCCAACATAAAATAGAGCAACGATAATTTTACGGAGAATTTTTAACTGACGGGATTTAATCCGAGGGGAACTTTGTATAAGCCCAGAGTTCTAGTTCGTAAGTTCAGATGGGTTTCAATAGGGCATTATATAAAAGTAAGCTTAGAATGTTTGTCTAGAAGTCGAAGTAGTTAATCTTATATTTTAAGTCTTGTATGTGGGTTCTATGTCAAGCGTTGTCTAAGTGTTGGGGTGTGGCACTGCCATTAAGGTATATGAGAGGATATGATTCATGACAGAGAGTAAAAATCACGTCGGTAATGACTTTTACACTCCAAATGGTAAACCAGTTCTTGAGCATTTGGATTTGTGTTTGGAGAGTTTCGGCCATATCATCAGCGAATGTAGCAAAAAAGGTTTGTAGAGGATGGATGGGTCTAACTAAACTTTCCTGTGGAATACCAGCCAATATTATTGAGAAGTGTCAGTTGGAAAAGAATGATCTTAAGACTAGTAAATAGGTGGAAGTAAGGATTCTCTTGAGTTTTCAGAGTAAGCTTGGGTACCAAACATTATCAAAAGCTTAACTTATATATAAAAATACGCCGGAGCAATACTATTTTCTTTCTTAAGAGGATGCAATGAAATCCTCAACTCGATGATATAAGCGGCAGAGGACTATTTTTTCAAATATTTTTGAAAGGATTGGAAAGATACTTATTACTATCTAGGAATTGAGGCAATGTATTAGTTTATTGGGTTTAAGGATCATTTTTATAATAGCAAATTTTCAGAGGATTGGGAAATATGTTATTCGGAAGATAAAGTTGTTGGAGCATATTGTGGAGGTGATAAGATTATAGCCAGAAGAATTTTTTTTAGGAAGGCGTTTGATTGAATTGGCAACTTTGGAAGGAGTGGTTGCCTTAAGGAGTAGACGCATGGGTAAGTACAATGGGTATTTAGCAAATGCGTCTACTTAATGCTTGTCCATTTTGGCCCAGGTTCCGTCAGTTTTTCGTAAAGGGTGCATTGTTTTTTGTCTTTAATGATAATATTTGTCTTGTAGCAGTCCATTGAGTTCCATTTTTTGTCAGTGATAAACTGCTTTTTGTAGTTTATTTTTTTTATCGCTGGGCATTCTTGTCTACTCCCACTCAAAGATAATTTGTAAGAAACCTTGGTTGGCCATATTAGGTCCGTGGATTTGAAAGCAAATCCAATCCTTCTTCCAGAAAAAGCTCCTTGCAGGAAAAAAAAACGGAATAGAAAAATTAGGGACTACAATGTACCATCAGCTTTTGTTTTATGCATTATGAATCTTACGAAGATAAAATCAAAGATCGTTGATTTAACATTGAAAATCTTTAAGGATTGGAAAAGTGTTCTCGTTGTCAGAAAGTACTACCATACAAATGCGTTCTGTTATAAGGCCATCTCCATTAAGGATGTTTTGTCGAAAAAGATATTCTTATAGTTCTGCAGTTCTCCTTGGAAAGACGTCAACTTGGTACTTGCCGTAAGCATTCAAAAACGTCTCAGGCTAAGAAAAATTCTTTGAAGAAAACAACTTTGATGTATAAAAATAAAAAAAAAATACATTTAATAAAAATTTACTACTGTTACATTTCTCTCAAATCTCGTACAGAAATTATAATAATTCATGAAATTTGCAGAAAATCACAGCTCTTATTGTAGGGATATTTCTACAGAAAAACCCATTTAATCTTTGAATATTATTTGTCTGCATAAAAGATAAAATCTATGAAAAAATTGTAGTATTTTCCTTTCTTAATATTTTAAAATTGATTGAAAATTTCATTTATTTAAATAAAATCTTTCGATTTACTTAAGAAGATTGTAAACCGAATGGAAAAGATTTTTATCCAACAGATCTGTTACTACAAATCTAAAATCTAGTATGGATTTTTGTAATAAATCAATGGAAAAATGCATTTTATATTTTCCTCATTAGAGACCTCTTCGTTTTCCTACTATAAAAAAATATATATATATCCAAAAATGAATGCATTTATAAAACCACTCAGAAAGCACTTTATTTTATTAGATTTAATATTATTTTTTTTTTTCCTAAAAAGCGAAGAAAAGACCAAATGGACAGAAGCTTTTAAAATTTTTTCCTATACATTTTCACTTCGGTTGTGGTACAATAATTTAACTTTTCGTTGTAGTACCATGATATTAAAATCAAATAATTTCCTCAATTTCAATCTGAACATTTTTATTGACCATCTACTGCGCTATTCAAGTTCGAGTACAATGCTTGAAAAATAGTTAAAATCAAAAAATACAAATTGAAGTTTTCTTAAGTGTTAACTTCTATCAAAAAATAAGTACATAAAAGCTTCAATTTCCTTTCTCAGATAGCTTATATGAAAATGTAAAAAAAAACATTTCGCATTAATAGAAAAAATTGTAATATTTTTAATTATTAAGTTTAATAATAGAAGTATTATTATTGTGATAAAATTGTGCCATTGTGACAGTAGGATAAAATACCATATAGCCTTTTAAGGATCTGCTGAACTCTTTCTCATCAGATCTGTTCCGTATGCACATGTGTTTATTCATTTGATGAACTATATTAAAAGCATTATGGCCTGAAAGTGTCTATAAAATTATCAAGTCGTCCTGGCTAAAGTACATAAATACACATATGTTCATACATTAAGAAGCTTTAAAATTATATAAAATGGCGTACATTAAATCTATGAAAATTTCCTTCATTCACATCTGTTGAAAAAATTGTTAAAGTGGAAAACTGCTCTTATCGTACTCGTACATTATTCTGAACTCATAAAAGCCCAATGCCATGGTAGAAGTTCATTTACTACTCAACATGAATATACTACACAGTGAATACTGTTTCGGCAATTAAAGTTTAATTTCTGTAAAATTTGCATGGCTAAACGGTGTTGTGGTCTTATATTTCATGGAGTTTCTAGCTGGTAATGCCGACATGTAAATGTGAAATGTACTAGCATTTTTAGTCGTATTCGAAGGGGATGATTTAGGCTGCCCTGCGTGTATACACCATTCCGGTTGAAAGGGAGGACTTGTTAAAATTCATTAAAATGGTTTTACTTTGTTATGTTTTCTCTACGAATAGTAGCTGTACAAATACGTCATAAAATTTTTGTAGTCATATTCAAAACACAACGAAACGTATACACTTAGTTTACTAGTGAAAATGGAATAGAAATTGCCCCACCCCTCACCCCGTAAATAAACATGAAAATTTTGAGAATTCTAACGTACAACCACGAATGGTCTTATATTGTTTCTTAACTCCAAGTCCAAGTTTATTAAGTCAAATGTGTATATTTCTTCATTAAGATTTTCCCATAAACGAATACTGAAAATAAACAAGAACGTCACGTTCAAGAATAACACGAGTATACATTATGGTAGCAGGTCACCTTATATTTTCTATAAATTATTGTATATTAAGCGTATATCAACTAAATTTATTTCAAATAAATAAAACATTTTGTATCATCTACGATTTTCATCAATAAAAACTGAGAAATTTCAAAATTCAAGAAAATTTAGTTCGCTAGTTAAAGACAATTGAAATAGAGTCGGAAATTTAGAATTTATGCTCTTCACCCACATAATGTCGAGTACGAATATTAATCATATTAATTTATTTGAAAATTATTATCTAAACTTGAATCGGAATTAATTATATTTATTTAGAAATATTCCGCGGAGTATTTATACTGGTAAATTTATCAAAACTGTGGGGGTGGAAGGAGAAAAATGCTCTATTGAACTAGAAAATCCTGAAATTTTTTATGTTGATAATGTAATTCGGAATAACGAATGCATAGTTTCAAATCAAATTTCAAAATCAAATAAATATAGCCGAATGAATTGTTAAATAATAGTAAACATTTTTAGTTAAATTTAATAATTGTAATATTAGAAAAAATAAAAATACTATTAAAAATTAGAACAAATATATTTTTGGTAATTTTTTAAATTGAAAATTTAAATAAAAACTTTCATAAAAAAAATTCTTAGTTCGAAAATTTTCAGTAAAAAAATTTTACTGGCAAATTTATACTAAAAAAAAATTTTCAGTAAAAATTTGCCAGTTAAAAGTTGCCAGTAAAGTGCTGTCAGCAAAAAACTATCAGAAAAAGTTGTAAGTTAAAATGTGTTAGTAAAACGTTGTTAGTAAAAATTTGTCAGTAAAAACCTGTCAGTAAAAAATTGTTTGTAAAAATTTGTCTGTAAAAATTTGTCACTAAAAAGCTGTCAGTAAAGTGCTGTAAGTAATATTTTATCAGTTCAATTTTGTCAGTAAAAATTTGTCACTAAGACTTGGTCAGTAAAATGTTTTCAGTAAAAATTTATAAGTTTAAAAAAATTTGTCAGTAAAATCTTGTCAGTAAAAAGTTGTCAGTAAAAATTTGTCTGTAAAAATTTGTCAGCAAAAATTCGTCTGTAAAAATTTGTAGGTAACAATGTTTCATAAAAAATTTCGATAGGGAAAATTTGTCAGTAAAAATTTTTCAGTAAAAATTTCTACAGTAAAAATTTGTCAATAAAAATTTGTCAATAAAAATTTATCAGTTTAAAAAAAATTTTCAGTAAAAAGTTGTCGGCAAAAATTTGTCTGTAAAAATTTGTCAGCAAAAATTCGTCTGTAAAAATTTGTCGGTAACAATTTGTCAGTAAAAATTTCGATAGTAAAAATTTGTCTGTAAAAATTTTTCAGTAAAAATTTCTACAGTAAAAATTTGTCAGAAAAAATTTAACAGTTTAAAAAAATTTGTCAGTAAAAAGTTGTCAGCAAAAATTTGTCTCTAAAAATTTTTCAGCGAAAATTCGTCTGTAAAAATTTGTCGGTAACAATTTGTCAGTAAAAATTTGTCAGTAACAATTTGTCTGTAAAAATTTTTCAGCAAAAATTTGTCACTAAAACTTTGTCAGTAAAAATTTATCAGTAAAAAGTTCTCAGTAAAAAGTTCTCAGTAAAAAGTTCTCAGTAAAAATTTATCAGTTTAAAAAAATTTGTTAGTAAAAAGATGTCAGCAAAAATTTGTCAGTAAAAATTTCACAGTAAAAATTTGTCAATAAAAATTTGTCGGTAAAAATTTGTCAGCAAAAATTTGTCAGCAAAAATTTGTCAGCAAAAATTTGGCAGCAAAAATTTGTCAGCAAAAATTTGTCAGCAAAAATTTGTCAGAAAAAATTTGTCAGCAAAAATTTGTCAGCAAAAATTTGTCAGTAACAATTTGTCAGTAGAAAGTTCTCAGTAAAAAGTTGTCACAAAAAATTTGTCAGTAAAAATTTTCTTTCAAAATTTGCAATAAAAATTTTCTAGAAAAA
Source organism: Atherix ibis (assembly GCA_958298945.1). NCBI lineage: Eukaryota > Metazoa > Arthropoda > Insecta > Diptera > Athericidae > Atherix > Atherix ibis. The sequence continues at coordinate 102,322,699 of OY282606.1, read as the reverse complement.
TGTTCAGCAAAAAAATGTTTTGTCAAATAAGTTTCCAGTTTAGAATTTTCACTAAAACATTAAAATGAAAATTATTTAAATTATTTATAAGCACTTATTTATATTGTAGTTTAATAAGTCAAACTTTATAATTTGTAGATAAATTTTAACATCTTTTAAGGAGTAATTAAATTCCAAAGAATCATTTTCGAAATATATTAAAATTTTAATAATCTTGAATAATAACTAGCAGAAACACGTGAGATATTGTGACCGAATAGGATTATAAAGTCTTCAAGTTTACTATATTTACTAGAATTATTCCTTAAAGAAATAATGAGGGGGGGGGGGGAGTCTTCCGATCAAGTTTCGTAGTAGTTGGAAACTGACAATTATCAATTCCTTCCGGTCTTGTGGTAATCGGTCCATCGTAATTGACCCTAATCCTTTGTTATCCAACAACTTTGGCTGGATTGCCTTCTGGAGATGAGAACAATGAAATCCATCGACTCATGGGGTTGTGTAAATGAAAGCCAAAGAATAGTGCCACGATATACATCTAACGATTTGTTGGCGCAGACGACGTGGTCAATTATTTATACGCTGTCCTTATTGTTATCCATTCCAAATAGACTTAAAATTGACTAAGAAGCCTTCAAATTATGGTTTTCTCATATTAATTGTCAGGATATAATAGTAACAAATTACGGAACCCACAATAAACTGACACAAAGGCTGCCTTTCAATCAAATCGGAATTGTGCCGACAAGGACTACAATGTGTTATTGTAGCCTTTGGAAGCCGATTTCGTCTTTCGGACTAATCAATTGTGCTTTTTCATGCAAGTTACTGGCAGTGGACCCTTTCCGATACGATCAAATATACTCCATTCCAGATAATGTCGAAAAATGTTTTGTCCTCCAGAAACGAGTGTGACTATTGTTAAATTAAAATCCAATAAATCTTTCATTCAACAGACTAGTGCAGTCGATTCCAATCTAAGTGGAGCAGAGGCCAATATTGGCTATTGTCAATTGTCGACTTTGGCGATTGTGAATGATTGTAGGAATGGTGACGTCTCAATAATAATGACGATGACGACAAATGTCGTTTTAAATAACAGCGGAACGATTCAACTTTTTATTATGACTGAATAAAAAATAAATAGAGGGAAAATATTCAAAAAGTATAAAAACATCCAAACACATTAAATTCTAATAAGTTGAACAGCGGAAAACTCGTAATTTATAGTCAAGAAAATTCGAGTTTTCCACATTTTCCATTTACTTCAAGAGCTGTTGAAGAAACAATCCTCTCAAACAATAATCGACCCATTTCCCGAGTTTTCTTCAACTTTCTCAAATATTTTCTGCTTTATTTAGATTTTCAGTATTCAAAATAAATCTCTCTTTTTGTTGTCAGTGTTATTGTTGAGCCTATAAGGACAGTTTTTAAGGCCTGACACAATAATTTTCATGCAAATTGAACTTTTTCTTACGTTGCCTTATAATTTAAATTTGCTTCAGGGCAGAAAAATTCTCACTTTTCAAATTGCAAATTTACGATTTTCCAAGAAGTTCATTTCTCGTTTTTTTTTATTCTTAAAAAATTAAATTTTAGTCTGCTTTTATAGAAACTTTTTAGAAGAAATTCTATTTTTATAGAAAAGTTTTTATAGAAAATTTTTAATAGAACATTTTTAATAGAAAATTTTTATAGAAAATTTTTAATAGAAAATTTTTATAGAAAATTTTTAATAGAAAATTTTTAATAGAAAATTTTTATAGAAATTTTTTAATAGAAAATTTTTATAGAAAATTTGTAATAGAAAATTTTTATAGAAAATTTTTAATAGAAAATTTTTATAGAAAATTTTTAATAGAAAATTTTTATAGAAAATTTTTAATAGAAAATTTTTATAGAAAATTTTAATAGAAAATGTTTAATAGAAAATTTTTGATAGAAAATTTTTATAAGAAAATTTTTAAAGAAAATTTTTAAAGATAATTTTTATAGAAAATTTGGAATAAAAAATTTTTATAGAAAATTTGGAATAAAAAATTTTTATAGAACATTTTTAATAGAAAGTATTTATAGAAAATTTTGAATAGAAAATCTTTATAGAACATTTTTAATAGAAAGTATTTATAGAAAATTTTCAATAGAAAATTTATAATAGAACATTTTTAATAGAAAATTTGTATACAACATTTTTATAGAAAATTTTTAATAGAAAATTTTTATAGAACATTTTGAATAGAAAATTTTTATAAAAAATTATTAGTAGAAAATTTTTATAAAAAATTTTTTATTGAAAATTTTTATAGAAAATTTTAATAGAAAATGTTTATAGAAAATTTTTAATAGAAAATTTTTGATAGAACATTTTTAATAGAAAATGTTTATAGAAAATTTTTGTAGAAAATTTATAATAGAAAATTTTTATAGAAAATTTTTAATAGAAAATTTTTAATAGAAAATTTTTAATAGAAAATTTTTAATAGAAAATTTTTAAAGAAAATTTTTAATAAAAAATTTTTATAGAAAATTTTTAATAGAAAATTTTTATAGAAAATTTTTAATAGAAAATTTTTATAGAAAATTGCTAATAGAAAATTTTTATAGAAAATTTTTAATAGAAAAATTTTATAGAAAATTTTTATAGAAAATTTTTAATAGGAAATCTTTATAGAACATTTTTAATAGAAAATTTTTATAGAAAATGTTGAATAGAAAATTTTTATAGGAAATTTTTATAGAAAATTTTTATAGAAAATTTTTAATATAAAATGTTTATAGAAAATGTTGAATAGAAAATTTTTATAGAAAATTTTTAATAGAAAATTTTTATAGAAAATTTTTATAGAAAATTTTTATAGAAAATTTTTATAGAAAATTTTTATAGAAAATTTTTAATAGAAAATTTTTATATAAAATTTTTTATAAAAAATTTTTATAGAAAATTTTTAATAGAAAATTTTTATAGAAAATTTTTAGTAGAAAATTTTTATAGAAAATTTTTAATAGAAAATTTTTATAGAAAATTTTTTATAGAACATTTTAAATAGAAAAATTTTTAATAGAAAATTTTTATAGAAAATTTTTAATAGAACATTTTTATAGAAAATTTTTAATAGAAAATTTTTATAGAAAATGTTGAATAGAAATTTTTTATAGAAAATTTTTATAGAAAATTTTTAATAGAACATTTTTAATAGAAAATTTTTATAGAAAATTTTTAATAGAAAATTTGTATAGAAAATTTTTAATAGAAAATTTGTATAGAAAATTTTTAATAGAAAATTTGTATAGAAAATTTTTAATAGAAAATTTTTATAGAACATTTTTAATAGAAAATTTTTATAGAAAATTTTTAATAGAAAATTTTTATAAAAAATTTAGAATAGAAAATTTTTATAAAAAATTTAGAATAGAAAATTTTTATAGAAAATTTTTAATAGAAAATTTTTATAGAAAATTTTTAAAGAAAATTTTTAATAGAAAATTTTTATAGAAAATGTTGAATAGAAAATTTTTATAGAAAATGTTGAACAGAAAATTTTTATAGAAAATGTTGAATAGAAAATTTTTATAGAAAATTTTGAACAGAAAATTTTTATAGAAAATTTTTAATAGAAAATTTTTATAGAAAATTTTTAATGGAAAATTTTTATAGAAAATATTTATAGATAGGAATTTGGAATAACATTTTCCTTAACCGACCTTTTCTCAGTAAAATTTGCATAGCTGAAAGTTGTTTAGATACACGTACTTAACAATTTGTTGAATTTTTAAAGTACTTTAGAAAGTATGCAAATTACAGCAATCATATGCAAATAAGTAATCGAAAGAAGAAATAGAGATATAGGATGAACTTGTTGTGGAAATAGATACATGAGTTAGTCAAATTGTAAAGAACATACTTCCTCTCTGTATGCGAAGATTGATAGGGTTTTTAATTTAGTGCAAAATTTATATGACTGGAAATATTCACCAAACCGATATTTTCAATAGCTCCCGTACCATATATAAATGCATAAATCGTTTTAATCCTCTAGCAAAAAAATATGTCAATGAAGAAGAACTGAACAACAATCGACACCCTATCAATAAAAATGGCTATAAAATACTTTATATTCAATTGAAAATATATTCATATATTTTTTATATAAAATCGATACTCTATCTTGTCTTATTGCTTTTAAAAAATATTTGTACTTGTATCTTGTTGAAAAAAATATCTCTTCTTGTATCATATTTAAATAATAAAAATTATTGAAAATAATTTATCTAAGACCATTTTTCCTATACAAATTTTCCAAGACTTATTTTTAAGTAGATTTTATTATATTTTTAAGAAAAAATTGTTTTCAATATCGAAAATTGATTGAATCTATAATAATTTAAAAGAACAAAATTGAAATGACAAAATTTTGTGGAATGATAAATGTTAATAACAAAATAATTTAATAATTCAGATATAAATATCTTAGGTGTAAAAAAAATTGATTTTTAAATCAACTTTAATTTCGAGCTTTAAAATATTATTTGAAAAAAAAAATTAAGTTATGAAATACTGAGCAATTAACTTTCAACTTTATATAAAAAAAGAAATATCCAATTTGTACTTTAAACAGTAAAGTAAAAATAGCATATCTTCAATTTACATTTAGATAAAAATTTTAGTTTATTATATTGCTTTAAGTTTGCCATTATGAATTAAGTTAAAAAATAATTAAGTCAGAAGTTTTTGCAGTGCGCGGTCTTTTTGAGATAATTTCTTAAGCCTTTTTCGCAAATTTCGAGATGTCATTCGGCCAATAATTCATGGATTATGTTTTAAAATTTAAATAAAGTCTAATTTGTACGATATTTTATATAGTATTATAAGAACATATCTAACGCCATCAAATCACAACCTCATGCACAAAGAATTAGTTATTATTCGGCTATGGTGCTCAGAATTGACTGTAATAGTTTTTCCATCTTGATTTTTAAAGAACCACGAGACAATGACAACTTAAAATGAAAATGTACACTAGAAAATCAGATTTTGCAAATAAGTTTTTAGAGTCCTTTTTTAAACAATTTTACTTATTTATGTGGCCAGCGAGTAAAAAATGAGCCTCATGGCTGAACAGAAATTTTGCGTAAAAAGTGGCTGTAAATCATAACTTTGTAGAAAGTTTTTTTTTATAATTTTAATATATATATTGATAAATAATTATTATATTTTATATTAAATGGTAATATTAAAGCTAAATAATTTTATTCTACATAATATAAATAAAGAAAAAATGTTAACTGATAATAGTGCAGTACTTTCCAAACTTCAAATTGGATAATCTTTCATCTATCACATTGCAGATAAATAAAATGATAATTAAAATAAAAGATTTTAAAATTAAATAATATAATAAAATAGTATTATTTGATTAACTAAAATCTAGATTTGAATAAGAAAGTAATTTAGTCATCCAAATATGTATGCTAGAACACGTGTACATGAAAATAGACAAAATAAAACGTTCTGCAACAAAACAAATAAACTCAAACATTAACCATACTACCAATTAAATGACAGATTTTATTAATAAATTATATTATATATGCTCATCTAATATCTAGAAATTTTAGTTAATTTCATTTACTCGTAGTTTTCATCATCTATCACTTTTTTCCGCAATTCTACTCGTACTAATCCGCAATGACACACCAAACATGTGTACAGAAATTTTCTGCTAATAACGAATACGACAATATGTTGAGAAAAACCACAAATTCGGATTACCAACTTGTCACAAACGGATTTGCCGTTTTCATCACAATATAATACACGATGAATATCTGGAATTCAGAACTCAAAACACTCGTTAGTTTCATCGTGTATTATATTGTATTATTCACAATATAATACACGATGAAACTAACGAGTGTTTTGAGACGGGGAATTTTTCATCCTACCTGCGAAGATATGTTATGGCCTTGGCTTCACTTGAATGCCATATAATATCCCAAAATATTACTTTTTGTAGATAAGATGTGTTCTAAATCCTAGTACCGTCAACCACAATCGATAACATATTTACATGAAAGCTGTTCGAGTGTACCAGCTCCGCGGAAACAAACCAAAGATTACCATCGTAATTTGCACAAAAGGTCGTTCCAATTAGCATCGAAGGTGAAATCCGTACGATCCTGAACAGATGGAACTAAAAATGTAAGCATTTGCAGAAGAGTTAATTAATTGTTGACTGTAATATACATTTACACGGTATTGACAAGTACAAAAATCCCAAATCCCATATTCGGATTCCTCATTAAAAGCACTTGTCGGTTTTATCCGACACCATTTGATCCACCGCAACAACTTGAGTTCACAACATACAACATCATCCGACACATGTGCTTTCGTGGATTTATTCCTCATACCGACATAAAAAGTACCAAAAACCTTCAAGGCACTCGTTTCTACTTGTAAGTGCCTATTTATGTACCTATCATACCTGTTTATTTCGTATCCATTCAGAGTAATTGTATACGAGCAGAAAGGTGCAAAAATCTCATTAATATGTACTCTTATGTTATCAAATTGATTCCGAATTTATTCAAATTGATAATTTTCTCTTTTCATTGATGTTTATTGTAAACTGAACCCATCCATTCGTTTTGATTATACTCGTATTTTGGATGGAAAGTCTTACGATAATGGCCCTCAAAATGTACCCGACAAAATTCAAATTGATTCGAAGAAGTATCTAAGTAGCTGGTTAAATCGAAACAGGTAATATGGCTTGATTTAAACAAGAAATTAATTATATTTTGAATTTTTCTATTTTCTTATTTTATATAAAATATTATTTAACAAATTTTACATTTAAATATTTTTTTTGCCACTTCGAATAAGAGCTTTTCCAAATCTTTGGCATTATTTCAAGTATTTTTTTCAGAATTTTTGGAATAATGTAATTAAAAGAATTTTTGGAATAATTTAATTAAAAGCTCAAAGATCCAACTGGTTTTCCTTTAGTTTCAAGGTTCTTGCCTTAGCCTTCTGATCGAACTTATTACATAAATCCTCACTCACGCCATCTATGACCTGTTTGATCATAGATGGCGTGAGTGAGCATATTAAGCTACCATGGACACGCCATACTTTTTTTTATGACTTTGACATCTGTCAACATTAATCAGTGCAGATTGTCAGCAATTTCGTACAACACCATACATTTTTTCTTTGGTATTCATGTCTAGTTTTGTGCCAGAAAAAGACCATCATCTGCCGAATCGCATCACATCGAAAGAAATCATCTGCCGAATCGCATCGAATGCTTAAGGAGGCCTATGGTGACAGTGTTTTATCGGAAACAACGTGCCGAGATTGGTTTCGTCGGTTCAAAGACGGCAATTTTGACTTGTGGGACAAGAAGCGTGAAAATCGGCCTAGGAAGGTTGATGACCATCAATTGCAGGCTCTTTTGGACGAAGACGATATCCAATCGCAAAAAATGCTCGCGGAGCAATCGAGTGTTACTCAACCAGCCATTGTCATGTATCTGCGTGCCATGAGGAAGATTGGAAAGATCGGAAAATGGGTGCGCATGAATTGAACGATAGGCAAATGGAGCGACGCCAAAACACATAGGAAATCTTGCTCGCCAGACAAAAAAGAAAGTCGTTTCTGCATGGGATTGTGACAGGCGATGAAAAGTGGATATATTTCAAGAATTCTAAACGGAAGAAATCATGGGTTGATCCCAGTCAACCATCAAGATCTTCCCCAAGACCAAATCGCTTCGGACGGAAGATGATGGTGTGCGTTTGGTGGGATCAGCAGGGTATCGTCTACTATGAGATGTTGAAACCTAGTAAAACTGTGAATGCCCACCCCGCTACTACCAACAACTGATCAAATTGCAGCGAGCTCTGCGTGAAAAAAGGACGGATTATCAACAAAGACATGACAAGCTTATTTTCCTCCACGACAACGCACAATCGCAAACGCTAAAAATAGTCAGAAACTACTTGGAGACACTCAACTGGGATGTGCTACCCCATCCTGCTTATTTACGAGGCCTGGCCCCTTTTGAATACCACCTGTTTTCGTCGATGGCCCACGCGCTCGCTGAGCAGCATTTCGATTCTTACGGAGACGTCCAAAAATGGCTTGATAGGTGGTTTACCTCGAAAGAGAAGGAATTTTTTTGGCGTGGTATCCACAAATTGTCGAAGAGATGGGAATAATGTGCAGCTAGCGAGGGCAAATACTTTGAATAAATTTGTTTTTGTTTTCTATGAAAGGAAAAACAACTAAAAAACAGCGGATTTAAGCTTATATTTAATAGGAGCAAAATCTGAAGACTACGAGGGTGTTTCAATTAGTCCTTAGAAAAAGATGAAAAAAAAACTGTTTTTATCCCGTCCAAAAAATAGGATTTCGGAAGTTCTGCAAAATACTCATCCGTTTGAGCAATGACGTCCTCGTTGGAAGTGAACCGTCGTACGCCAAGCCATTTCTTCAGATTGGGGAAAAGAAAACAGTCACTCGGGGCCAAATCTGGTGAATAAGCGGGATGCTGCAACAATTCCATTCTCAATTACACAATTTTGGCCATGGAAACAGTGCAGGTGTGCACACGCGCATTGTCCTGATGCAAGAGGATTTTTTCTTCTTCAGATGGGCGCGTTTCTCTTGATTTCCTCGCTCAACCGTTGCAATAACGACGCGTAATACGCTCCTGTTATTGTTTTTCATTTTTCCAAGTAGTCGATAAAAATGATGCCCTGCGAATCCCAAAAGACCGTGGCCATCACCTTGCCGGCCGATGGCACCGTTTTTCCCTTCTTCGGAGCCCGTTCACCCTTGAAAATCCACTGTGATGACTGTCTCTTCGTTTCTGGAGTGTAGTTGTGTATCCAGGTTTCGTCCACAGTGACATATCGACGAAGGAATTCGGCAGGATTGCGATGAAAGAGTGCCAACATAGCCTCAGAGTCCACTACACGATTGCGCTTATTCTCGTCTGAGAGAATTTTTGCATGCAAAATTGAAGCGGCTGTACCTTGTGATATGCCCGTGGCCTCAACTAATTCGCGCACTTTAATTCGCCGATCGTTCAATAGCAGATCGTGGATTTTGTCGATGATTTCAGGAGTAGACACCTCAACTAGGCGTCCTGAACGATGTTCATCTTTTGTGGATGAACGACCACGTTTAAATTCATTCACCCAATTGTAAACCGTCGCAAACACAGGTGCAGATGTGCCATGAACTGCATCCAACTCGGCTTCGATTTCTTTCGGGCTTAAGCCTTTCAAATGGAGATATTTGATGACAGCCCTAAACTCGCTTTTTTCCATTGTTATGCACAAATAAATGTCGTTAACTTTAATCGACGATAGAAATTTACTTACGCTATGGATCGAGCTGAAATTTTGACAGCTTTTCTGTCAATAGTGCTACTTACAAAAAAAAATCTTTACCGACACTACAAGCGCAATTTCTTGAATTTTCTAAGGACTTATTGAACGACCCTCGTATAATGGTCATATTATCTTCTTCGGAAAAATTAAACTGTTTTCCACAATGCCTGTTTTCGAAGCGATATCGTGCATACCCGAAATGTTCTTGTAGTCTTCTTCATTAAGTTTTTCTATTATTTTAACAACGCATTTAAGTAAAAGTTCTCCGAAGCATTCCCTACGGTATGTCTTTCAGTCCCAACCACGCAGGTCTCTACTATACCGTCGCTACAATTCCGATGAAAAAAATTGCATCTGTTGGACTCGAAAACTTCATATTAGGACTCATTTCTCCAAAGGACCCATTCCAATCGTTTTCCTTTTATTTTGTTGATAAAGTAAACAGTTTCGTTTATAGTGTCATCGAATAAATCTCCCTCAAGCGGCGTTTCACTGTACCTAAGCTTTCTGTATTTTCCGCAATAAATCAAGTTTACGCGTTATTTCTGAAGCCTTTAACTTCCTAGTCCGTCTAATTGTAAGTGTGATAAATTGATTTGCTTCTTCATTAATATTGGTTCGAGTCCTTTTCTGTTCAAAAAAATCCTGTTTCAGCTCTTCTTTCAAAATACACTTAAACTATAAACTTCGCCTAGCAAAGTACGTATTTTTTACCTTTATTCCAGAGAAAGCTCTGCAATTTTAGATATTTAAAATTTTTTTAACTGTACTTTCTGCTTTAAAATTAAAAATAAATTTTCAAATACTTATATTCAGAGAGTTCTAAAGATTTGTTCATAACTTTTTTTTAAAAAATAAATATAGATTAGACATTTCACTTTTAAGCGGCAAACTCTGTTAGCATTTTTTAAATAATTCTTACTCTTTTATTAAAAATTAAATTTCTATAATAAATTATTTAATAGATTTGAAAATTTTATCTTATTTAAAACTTAAATCATTAACTTTATTATGATTTATTTACAGAATATTTGAAGAAAATTCAACAGATTTTTGAACTCTTCATAATTTTTACTAAGTTTCTTCTTTCAATATTAATGTCCGAAGAAAAAAAGGAATAAATTTTCTTAAGAAAATTGGAAATTTGAGCAGAAAAATCAATCAATCTTCAAATTGAGACTAATTATTAATATAATTTTAGCGTAAAATGAATAGCAATTCAATATTTATTTTCATATTGTTCACAGATGCTCTATTTTTAGAGTTCAGAAGCATATAGAAAGCTTTAAATATTGCAGATTGTTTGGTTTTTTTTTTGTGTATGAGGCTGATTTGATAGAAGAAAATAAACAGAAGCCATCCTTCTATGCTAAACTCATACCGACACAGTTGTAGGCATTTTTTTGCCAATTGAATCTTGTTAAGTAATAATAATCAGTCGACATCTGGAAATGTGCGAAATTGGTTCAGTGGACTGACGAGGCGCTAACTGAGTGTCGGCTCCATATCGACTTATATGGGTTCATATTAGCTAATGTAGGTTAGGAGGCACAGATCGTGATGGCTTTTTCACACAAAGCAAAGAACTCATTAAATTGGTCAAATGCCCCACTGGAGCACACACTTCCTGGTCTATAAAAAAATTCACGATAGTGTCAATGAATATACGCGATGAATAATTGATTTATAATTTGTACAAATATTTCCATTGTTGCGGTTGAAGTTTACTCATTCATTACTAAAGAGATGATCATCTACGAACTTTCATAAATTAGAGAATCTGTTTTATATTTACTAAAAAAAAATCTATCAAACGATTTTATAGTTCTTTTAATTATTCACTATAGAAAAAGGAAACAAAATAATTACAATTTTATGCAGAATGATGGGAATTTTGAAAAAATATTTCTTATTACCTAATTTTTTTTACAGAAATTATGTTTTTCAAAAAAATGTCTATTAACTGAAAAGTTTTCTAGAAAATTCCTAAATTTTTATTAATAAATTTTTCTAAAAAATTTTTACAATTTATTTTTTTAGAAAATTTTTACAATTTATTTTTCTAGAAAATTTTTACAGTAAATTTTTCTAGAAAATTTCTACAGTAAATTTTTCTAGAAAATTTCTACAGAAAATTTTTATAGAAAATTTATACAGAAAATTTTTATAGAAAATTTTTACAGTAAATATTTCTAGAAAATTTTTACAGTAAATTTTTCTAGAAAATTTTTACAGTAAATTTTTCTAGAAAATTTTTACAGTAAATTTTTCTAGAAAATTTTTACAGTAAATTTTTCTAGAAAATTTTTACAGTAAATTTTTCTAGAAAATTTTTACAGTAAATTTTTCTAGAAAATTTTTACAGTAAATTTTTCTAGAAAATTTTTACAGTAAATTTTTCTAGAAAATTTTTACAGTAAATTTTTCTAGAAAATTTTTACAGTAAATTTTTCTAGAAAATTTTTACAGTAAATTTTTCTAGAAAATTTTTACAGTAAATTTTTCTAGAAAATTTTTACAGTAAATTTTTCTAGAAAATTTTTACAGTAAATTTTTCTAGAAAATTTTTACAGTAAATTTTTCTAGAAAATTTTTACAGTAAATTTTTCTAGAAAATTTTTACAGTAAATTTTTCTAGAAAATTTTTACAGTAAATTTTTCTAGAAAATTTTTACAGTAAATTTTTCTAGAAAATTTTTACAGTAAATTTTTCTAGAAAATTTTTACAGTAAATTTTTTTAGAAAATTTTTACAGTAAATTTTTCTACAAAATGTTTACAGTAAATTTTTTTAGAGAATTTGTATATTAAATTTTTGTAGGAAATTTTCACAGTAAATTTTTCTAGAAAATTTTAACAGTAAATTTTTCTAGAAAATTTTAACAGTAAATTTTTCTAGAAAATTTTTACAGTAAAGTTTTCTAGAAAATTTTTACAGTAAAGTTTTCTAGAAAATTTTTACAGTAAAGTTTTCTAGAAAATTTTTACAGTAAAGTTTTCTAGAAAATTTTTACAGTAAATTTTTCTAGAAAATATTTACAGTAATTTTTTTTAGAAAATTTGTACAGTAAATTTGTCTAGAAAATTTTTATATTAAATTTTTGTAGGAAATTTTTACAGTAAATTTGTCTAGAAAATTTGTACAGTAAATTTTTCTAGAAAATTTTACAGTAAATGTTTCTAGAAAATTTTTACAGTAAATTTTTGTAGAAAATTTTTACAGTAAATTTTTCTAGAAAATTTTAAGTATATTTTTCTAGAAAATTTTTACAGTAAATTTTTCAAGAAAATTTTTACAGTAAATTTTTCTAGAAAATTTTTACAGTAAGTTTTTCTAGAAAATGTTTACAGTAAATTTTTCTAGAAAATTATTACAGTAAATTTTTCTAGAAAATTTTTACAGTAAATTTTTCTAGAAAATTTTTACAGTAAATTTTTCTAGAAAATTTTTACAGTAAATTTTTCTAGAAAATTTTTACAGTAAATTTTTCTAGAAAATTTTTACAGTAAATTTTTCTAGTGAATTTGTATATTAAATTTTTGTAGGAAATTTTCACAGTAAATTTTTCTAGAAAATTTTTACAGTAAATTTTTCTAGAAAATTTTTACAGTAAATTTTTCTAGAAAATTTTTACAGTAAATTTTTCTAGAAAATTTTTACAGTAAATTTTTCTAGAAAAGTTTTACAGTAAATGTTTCTAGAAAAGTTTTACAGTAAATTTTTCTAGAAAAGTTTTACAGTAAATTTTTCTAGAAAAGTTTTACAGTAAATTTTTCTAGAAAAGTTTTACAGTAAATTTTTCTAGAAAAGTTTTACAGTAAATTTTTCTAGAAAAGTTTTACAGTAAATTATTCTAGAAAAGTTTTACAGTAAATTTTTCTAGAAAAGTTTTACAGTAAATTTTTCTAGAAAAGTTTTACAGTAAATTTTTCTAGAAAAGTTTTACAGTAAATTTTTCTAGAAAAGTTTTACAGTAAATTTTTCTAGAATAGTTTTACAGTAAATGTTTCTAGAAAAGTTTTACAGTAAATTATTCTAGAAAAGTTTTACAGTAAATTTTTCTAGAAAAGTTTTACAGTAAATTTTTCTAGAAAAGTTTTACAGTAAATTTTTCTAGAAAATTTCTACTGAAAATTCTTCTAGAAAATTTCTACTGAACATTTTTATAAAAAAGCTCTTCGAAAAATTTTTATAGACAATTTCTACTGAAAAATCCTACTAAATAGATTTAAAGAAAATTTCTACAGTTAAATTTTCTTCAAAATTTTTACAATAAATTTTCTTAGTAAATTTTTCTAGAAAATTTTTATACTAAATTTTTCTAAAATATTTTTTTACAAAACTTTTTTAGAAAACTTTTCTAAAAAAATTTTTCAAGTAAATTTTTCCAGTAAATTTTTTTAAAAGAATTTTCAGCAAATGTTTGCAAACAATTTTTATAGAAAATCTCTGCTGAAAAAATATAATGAAAATTTTTACTGACCGTTCTTACAGAAAATTTTGGTTTTTTTCTAAGCAAATAAAATCTTTAAGCAACACTTGCGGTGATATAGAACAGGCCACTCATGTGTAATCATTTCAATTTCTGCAGGTTTTTTTCTCAAAAAACAATTTTTCATAGCTTGTTTATTATAAATTAGTAGTCTACACATATTTAATTTATGTAAAAATTTAAAAACTATTTGTATCTATTAATAATCCATTTAAAACTCTATGTTTTAAGTGCTTTTTGTATTGTAAATAGTCTGTGTAAAAGTAGCAATTATCAATTAATTTCTCTTTAATACTGAAAAATGATTCTTACTGTCGGTCTTTTTGATAAAAAAAAGGAAAAAAAAACAAAATTCAAATATTGTATGATCTACTTAAGTATTCAGATAACAAGCGAATATCATAATATTGTTAGAAGTTGACGATTTAATGATGGGTTTACGTGTGCATAAGATCAGTTGATGGGGCTTCCAGAGTCGGATGGGTATTTGTAGAGCTTGCCATTGGGTTTTTAACCGCAGATTTGTATAATAGATTGTAGATAGTACTGTAGTATATCTTCTTACGATTTTTTATTGTCTCGATTTTTATTTGTTATATTAGAGAAAAAATTTATTTTCTCATAGCCATTAAAAATAAAATGGGTCAATTCTTTTTCGGATAAATTACAACCGAACACAACGAGGAAAAGAAAACTAATTAAAATTTTTTTTTTAAACCAGCCAAAATGGACTTGAAATTATGCAAAAGAATAGCGTCATATTAAATACTCTATAATTTATCAGCAAACGTATTAATTTTGTAATAAATTTTATAGAAGAAATATTGTTTGAAGATGTTCAAAATATACACAATGCTGCAAATTGTGCAGAATAGAATTTGGAATAATGAGTAGTCAGTATTTATCTATTAATTTTTTTCTTCTTATAATATTTTTTTTTTAAATAAAAAACATAGCAAAATTAGTATAATTGAGGAAATTTCCAAGATATTAAATTTATGTGAGTTCAAAAATTTCTATCGGAGGCAGTCCAAAATTAGTCTTAGACTCTTAATGAATAGTATCATAAATTTAATTTTTTTTTTGATTGTAGGTAGAGTTATTTTTTTTCAAAGAAAATTTTAACTAATACCGAAATTTTTTACATTAATAAATTAGAATGAGGAAATTCTCAAATATTTTTATTATTTTGCTGCTGTCAAAAAAAAATGCGGTTTTTGTAAGTTTTTTTCCTTAAATATATTTAATTAAAATTAGAATTTATAATTAAAAGAGATTGTGTGAATTTATTTTGTATTAAAGAATTTTTTACTTTATTTTTAACTCGTTTTTTTAACTAACAAAAATAAATTTTCAAAGAGTTAAGAGAAAAATTTTCTAATAGTTTTCGGTACGGTCCAATATGTAAATTTGATTTTGTATTGATTCGAAATTTTTAGAGTAAATTTATCAAGAATTGTAAATTTTATAGAAAATTTGTACTGAAAATTTTTATAGAAAACTTTCATAGGAAATTTTTACTTAAAATTTTTATAGAAAATTTCTTCTGAAAACTTTTATAGAAAATTTTTATAGTACATTTTTCAAGAAAAGGTTTAAAGTAAATTTTTCTAGAAAATTTTTAAGGTTAATTTTTCTAGAAAATTTTAAAAGGAAATTTTGACGGAAAATTTTTCTAGAAAAAGTTTGCGGGAAATTTTTCTAGAAAATGTTTGAGGGAAATGGTTTTAGAAAATTTTTGCTGAAAATTTCTCCTGAAAATTTTTATAGAAAATTTCTTCTGAAAATTTTTATAGAAAATATCTTCTCAAAATTTTTATAGAAAATTTTTATAGAAAATTTCTTTTGAAAATTTTTATAGAAAATATATTCTGAAAATTTTTATAGAAAATATCTTCTGAAAATTTTTATAGAAAATTTCTTCTGAAAATTTTTATAGAAAATTTCTTCTGAAAATTTTTATAGAAAATTTCTTCTGAAAATTTTTATAGAAAATTTCTTCTGAAAATTTTTATAGAAAATTTCGTCCGAAAATTTTTATAGAAAATTTCTTCTGAAAATTTTTATAGAACATTTCTTCTGAAAATTTTTATAAAAAATTTTTACCGGAAACTTTTATAGAATATTTTTACTGAACATTTTATAGAAAATTTTTAAAATAATTTTTTTATATATTTTGTAATAGTAAACTCTTTTATGTTCATATTTAAGGAAAATTATTTAAAAAATTATATAACTTTTGACAAGATTGATATAAAATTGGGATATTCTCCTTTTGAGTTATTTTACTAATTTTTTATAAAAAGACATCGTTTTATATTTCAAAAAACTACCAAAACTTTTATTTAAGATATAGTTGAACAATTCTCTTTTTTGCTAAGGGAAAGGCATATTCATTTAAGTTATAAATATATTTAAACTAAATGTTCTGGCTTTAAATTCCGATCCTTAAGTCCATTGGAATAAACATTTTCATTTGAAACAATTTCATAGAGTAAATTTATATTAAATAGAAATTTTACTAACCGAATAGTACACGTTTTAGCCACAGGCAATCATAAAATGTTCATTCAACTGAATTTTTATGAAATTCCAAAATTCAACTGTAAATTTAATATTAAAATTGTTTACTCTTTATTTAATTGAAATTTTCCATAAAAGATTTTATTATAGAATTTCTACAAGTTGTTAGAAAAAATTTCAACAAATCTACCAAAAATTTAATATTTAAATTTAATTTTCTTAAAGTTATTATTTTTTAGTATATCCTCTGGAAATCAATGATGTGTTTTATTATAAAAAAGATTCAAATTAAGTCTTTCAGAAATATTCCACAAACCTTAATTATTTCTAATAACTGGAATTAGAAGTCATAGCATTTTCTTACGTGTTATCTTTAAAAATGAATTTTTAATAATTCTTTGATAAAATGTTTCTCTAACTAATTTTTGGATATTTTTATGACAAAATTTTTCTACACTTAAACATAATCTTTTCGATGTAAGAAATATTAAAGCTTTCCTTTAAAGGTAGAAAAAATTTTAAAAAGGATTTTCCTTATTTTTCTTTTAGATTTTGCATCAATAAACTCAGATTCATTAGCAGAAAATGAACTTCAAACAGTTTACATTCGAGAGATTCCGAATCGTAATAGCGTTCCTGCAGTAACGAACGATTCTAGGTCAGATGAAAGGTAAATATTTGAATATGAATTTCCTTTTAATTATATTTTTATAAATTTAAAACATTTTACTATATATTTAAGTAATGAAAAAAAAATTTTTTTTTAAAATAATTTTCTTTTAACATAAATATTAAATAAATTGTTCAATATAAAAGATTATTCAAAAAACAGTTTGGAAAGTATACCTAAGTTATTTTTAAAATTTCTCAATAAATATATATATTTCTGTAAATTTTATTTTTATCTTATTTTGCCATTTTATATAAAGGATTGTTTTAAATTATATAGAGTTCTAGAAAATGGATAATTCTGCCGTAACCACGTGTTGCATTTTAAGAAATTTTCCTTTAACTTTGAAGTTCATTACTCACTTGGTGGATACATAAATTAAGAAAAATCTCTTACATGGAAAACTGAGAATTCCTAAAAAATTAAAAAAAAACGCTATTGTATCAACAAAAAGTGACTGCCTGGAGCAGTCCTCACCCGTATATCTTTGAAATATTCTGATCGCCATGATCATATGATAACCAATTATATTTTCCCTAAACTAGAATTCTACTGAAAATTTTTATAAAAAATTCCTATTAAATAGATTTAAAGAAAATTTATACAATAAATTTTTCCAGAAAATTTTTACTGTAAATTTTTCTAGAAAATGTTTCTAGCACATTTTTCTACCAAATATTTCTAGCAAATTTTTCTAGCAAATTTTTCTACCAAATTTTTCTAGCAAATTTTTCTGGCAAGTTTTTCTAGAAAATTTTTTCAGTAAATTTTTCTAGAACATTTTTACAACAAATTTTTGTAGAACATTTTTACAATAAATTTTTCTAGAAAATTTTTACAACAAATTTTTCTAGAAAATTTTTACAGCAAATTTTTCTAGAAAATATTTCTACCAAATTTGTCTAGCAAACTTTTTTAGAAAATTTTTAATTTAAAAAATTTTTACAGCAATTTTTTCTAGAAAATATTTCTACCAAATTTTTCAAGCAAATTTTTCTGGCAAGTTTTTCTAGAAAATGTTTTCAGTAAATTTTTCTAGAACATTTTTACAACAAATTTTTGTAGAAATATTTTACAACAAATTTTTCTAGAAAATGTTTACAGCAAATTTTTCTAGAGAATATTTACAGAAAAATTTTTACTGCAAACTTTTTTAAATAATTTGTAATTAAAAAAATTTTGACTGAACATTTTTATAGAAAATTTTGACTGAAAATTTGTCTTGACAATTTCTACTGCAAATTTTTCAAAACAAATTAGAAACCATACTGGAAACTGTCAGAAAATTGAACCATACCGGAAACTGTAGGAAAATTGTTCGCTTGACTCTTTGAAAATTTATTTTTGTTAGTATAAAAAAACGGGTTCTACTAATAATTTCTAGTGAAAATTTTTTATCAAAAATTTAGACTAAATAGATTTAAAGAAAATTCCTACAATAAATTTTTTCCAGAAAATTCTTTTTCTAGAAAATTTTTCTAGCAAAGTTTTCTAGCAAATTTTTCTAGGAAATTTGTCTAGCAAATTTTTCTAGCAAATTTTTATAGCAAGCTTTTCTAGAAAATTATTTCAGTAAACTTTTCTAGAAAATTTTTACAACAAATTTTTCTACAAAATGTTTACAGAAAATTTTTCCAGAAAATGTTTATAGCATTTTTCTGAAAGATTTTTACAGAAAAATTTTTACTACAAACTTTGTTAGTAAATTTTTAATTAAAAAAATTTTTACTGCAAATTTTTATGGAAAGTTTCTACTGAACATTATTATAGAAAATTTTTACTGAAAATTTGTCTAGACAATTTTTACTGAAAATTTTTCGAAAAAAATTAGAAACCATACCGGAAACTGTCAGAAAATTGAACCATACCGGAAACTGTAGGAAAATTGTTCGCTTGACTCTTTGAAAATGTATTTTTGTTAGTATAAAAAAACGGGTTCTACTGATAATTTCTAGTGAAAATTTTTATAAAAAATTTCGACTAAATAGATTTAAAGAAAATTCCTACAATAAATTTTTTTCCAGAAAATTCTTTTTCTAGAAAATTTTTCTAGCAAAGTTTTCTAGCAAATTTTTCTAGGAAATTTGTCTAGCAAATTTTTCTAGCAAATTTTTCTAGCAAATTTTTCTAGCAAGCTTTTCTAGAAAAATTTTTCAGTAATTTTTTCTAGAAAATTTTTACAACAAATTTTTCTAGAAAATGTTTACAGCAAATATTTCCAGAAAATGTTTATGGCAAATTTTTCTGAAAGATTTTTACAGAAAAATTTTTACTACAAACTTTGTTAGTAAATTTTTAATTAAAAAAATTTTTACTGCAAATTTTTATGGAAAGTTTCTACTGAACATTATTATAGAAAATTTTTACTGAAAATTTGTCAGAAAATTGAACCATACCGGAAACTGTAGGAAAATTGTTCGCTTGACTCTTTGAAAATATATTTTTGTTAGTATAAAAAAACGGGTTCTAGTGAAAATGTTTACAGTAAATTTTTCTAAAAAAATTTTACTGCAAATTTTTTTACAAAATTTTTGTAAATTTTTCTAAAATATTTTTTGTTGCAAATTTTTCTACAAAATTTTTATATAAAATTTTTATAGAAAATTTTTGTAGAAACTTTTTATAGAAAATCTCTGCTGAAAAAATTAAATGAAAATTTTTACTGACCGCTTTTACAAGAAATTTGAAGCTTTTAATTAATTCTATATATACAACCAAATGTAGAATTACTACAAGCTTTAGAATGTTAACAAATTTTGGCTTAATTAGGGGAAAAGTTCCCAGGATGTCCAATTTCTAGACTTTGTAACGTGCATTGGTCTCGACAAATCGTGCAATTTGACCCCTTAAGATTATTGTTATGCAAATTTATAAAAGAAAATATTTTTTTGCTAATAAACTATAAATTTCAGAACATTTAAAATTCAAAATCCATCAAGTAATGACTGAATCGTGACCCCAAAATGTGGTAAATTTTCGTCAAAAATTATCTCAAAAGGATCAAGATCCGCTAGTAGTTTTGTAACAGTAATTTTAATTA
This sequence comes from Atherix ibis, assembly GCA_958298945.1. Lineage (NCBI taxonomy): Eukaryota > Metazoa > Arthropoda > Insecta > Diptera > Athericidae > Atherix > Atherix ibis. Next base: position 102,302,572 of record OY282606.1, on the reverse strand, counting down.
TACTTAAAACTTAAGAAATATAATAGATTTTAAATTTTATGAAAATCTAAATATATTTATAAAAAATAAACCTTTTTTTTTAAAGCCCAAATTGGATAGCTCTTAATTAAGGGTTAATTACTTAATTAAGATAGCCCTTAAGTAATTACTTACTAATTAAGCAGAAATTTTTATTATCTGTATTTATTTTAGTATAAAAAAAAAGTAACACAAATAAAACTTCGTACAAAAGTAAACTGTAAAAACTGAAAATAAATTCTTAAATAATAAAAAGTGATTTATCTTTTACGTTATTGAGCTGTTATTATAGAATCAAGAATATATAAATTTGGTAAATAATCTCATATAGTTTAACAATAGAATTATACAATTTAAATAGTTACTAGGAGACTATTCTATGTCATCATAACAACCCCAATACTTAAAAGTGAATATTTTTTCAGGAAATGCGCATAAAACAGTTTCTATAGGAGATATGCCGGTGGGCAGCCGAACAAAGAAACATCTGCAGCCATTTCCTTAGCACTATACATTTCTATCCTAATTAATAGGAAAAATGAATTCACCCCCTCTATAAATACAATGAAAAAATTTACTTTCCAACACACTAACACTGATAGTATAGTAAGTTCGTAAAAAAATTTCAACTATGAACATAATTACACCCTACATAGTTCAGGATAAAAATTCGATATTCTTTTGCGCCTTTGAAGCCAGGGTCTATAGAACGTGATCTACTTAAATATAAAGAAATGCCCGCCAGCTACTCCTTGAACACTATTCCTGGATAATTGGGAGACAATACTCTAAGAAGCATTTCGTATTATTTAGTATGAAACTCTAGTAAAGTATGTATTATTTACGTTAAGAAGAATTTATTTACGTCCGTGAATTTGTTCATTGTTGCCCTTATTTTTATGGCATTATCAATTTAAGAAAGTTCAAATTTATTGAAAGCTATTTAAAATAAATGTTTATCTCTATTTTATTTTTTTTTCTTCTAAATAGAAGAAATAATTTTCATTTAATTTTTAGTTTTTCTTTAAAATAACTCTAATCAAGTATAAATTTATTCGCTTCTAAGAGAAGTAAATAAATACTTTTATTTACGTGGATAATAGGAGAAATTATCTCTTTTTAAGAATAATTTTTTTCCTATAAAAAACAATCCAAAATAATATAGTAAAAATGCCGGTAAATATTATTATATACCAGAGTTAAAAATGACGACACTAAGAACGCACTATAACGACAATTAAATATTCTAAATTATATATTTAAGTTCAATTATTCCAACTAGAATCAATAGTAAACTTATATGATGATAGGAAAAGTTTCTGTAAAAACTGTTGTATTAAAAACGCACTCTTAACTGCGAATATTTAATTCGTCATTTCTTCAGTAAAATTTTCACAATTTAACACATTATTTTACGTAAATCGCTTTCCAATACGGCGGCAATTATATTTTAAGAATCTAAATTCATCGTTTGAGAGTTTAAAAAAAAAAAAAACAGATTACAGTTCAAAGTACAGTTCCTCAACTAAAAAGTTTACTAAAAAAACGCTAAGAGCGCCATCTATTAGTTAGATCTGTAGTTGTCTAACAGCGCCTTCTATCAACTTCAGTTATAAATAACACGTTGCAAATAAAACTTTACATACGACCGAAATTATATATTAAAATTCTTATAACAATTTGTGGGAGATTTTTGCAAATGGCGTTTTATGTCATCGTAATTTTGACATTTGCAAAGTAAACACATGCAGAATACACGTGGGTAAGTCATTAATCGCTATGTTTCTCAAAAAACGGGGAATAATTGTGTTAATGTTTTTGGTGCAAATAATCGATTGATTATTTTGGATCAAGCTCAATTTATGCGTCGACTCGTTTTACACGTTTGTGGTTGAAGATGTCCAAGAATACCCATACATATCAACAACACTACTGGGCTTTTTAGTCTGTAAAAAGACGGACTTTATGGTGCATTTTGTTGAACGGCTTGAATTTGTTCCCATACAAAAACCACCAATTGTATGTAAATAACAGTCAATCCTTTCAAAATCCCAACCATAATAAGGACATTTCCCTTAAAGATCTCTACCACAAAAAGACCACTAAACAGGGTGCATTTTTACCTATTAGGATAAGTGAATTAGGAAAAATTGTCGGCCTTTGGGCACTGAAAATCCACGTGTAATGCATGAAGAGACATTAAATCCTCTCAAAGTTGTAGGAAGGGTAACTCCCCTATATTTTTTTGAAGACGGTATCCCAATAAAATCATGAGAAACGACTTTTTGCTGTTAAAAAAATGGATAAAATGGGTTCCAGCAAAAGACACAATCGCACACACACCAGAAGCGACAGTGGATACTCCCGGCTGATTATTCTCACATTTTTTTCAATTTCCACTTTACCGATTTGACCAATTCAAATTTGGGGGGGGGGGGGAGGGGGTACTGTTGGATGACACTGGTCTATACAAACAAGCCACATACTGTAGGTGGCCCTAAGGGAGAACATACTGTGTAACAAACCCGAATATGCATTAAGTTACCAAATCAACTGATTGAAGTCTACGTGGTTGCAGATCTCCTAACATAAACCTTAAAAAAAAGCGCCGATTTAATATGCCTATTATACGAGTATGTAGCATAAGAAGGCGATGAACCGTGTACAAATCCTTAAAAATTAAACTACTTTTAGTGACAATGTATTCGTAAATACGAGGAGTAAAACGTTTAGACAATGTCATTACTTCACACTTTTCCAGGTTCAGTAGGAGACCATTAGATAAATACCAATTATAGAAAATATTCAAACTATCGCTAATGTGAGTAATATTATTTACCTTCCTAATATCTGAAGAAAATGTCCATATCATCAGCATATATAACAAAATTTGTCAAAAATAATCAACATGGCACTAAGGTGACTACCCTGTGGAACACCTGACAGAGTTTTAATGCTCCTTGAAATAAGCCTAATTAAACAAAAAAATATTTTATTAATTATAAATTGGACGAAATAAGTTTAATAATTATAAAAAATTAAATTTTTTAAACATATTCGATATATTTTTTTTTAAATTAATAAAATAATTTTTCTTTTACTTTCATATTTATTTTCATAGATGGAGTTATACGGAAGTTCGAAATAATGAAAATGGCGCATCTGCGGATCCAGAACTGACACAACGAAATGAGAACACGTTAAGCGATAGTAGACCAGATGTTGTTCAACGTAAACAAAAGAAACGTGTAAAGGGACGGCGAAGGAAGGTGCGACGTCGAAATAACAATGGTACTGAGCCAGTAACAAAACTAACTGCATTGGCAACTATTATTGATAATTCCGGAACTGGAAATGGTGATATCGTAACAACACGAATGGAAGTGCAGAAACTGAGAAATCCAACCGCCCGCCGGAAACGTGTTCGTAAACATAGGAAAATCAAAACATCTACAGAAGCCCAACCAGGATTGAAAAGAGAATTTTCACAGGAACATACCTGGATCAGCGATGGGTCGGTAGGTCCTCAATTGAATCAGAGCAAATCATCCACTAGCAGCAGTCTTGAAGACAACTCAGTAGACCGAACTGATTCGAAAAGTTCTCCCGCTGATGGTGGCTCGAAAATGAAAATGAGACGAAAAATTAAAAGAACTCGTGCAGGTAGACCTGCTCTTACCGAACAACAACGTAAATTACAACAACAAAGACGACTGGAAAGGATGCGCTTAAAGGAAGAAGAACGGAAACAGAAGTTGGCTGCCCGTGAAGAGAAACGAAAACTGCTGCAAGCAAAAAGACAGTCCCGAGGGAAAAAGAAAATGGAACGACTGTTACGCAATCAAAACAAATTGAACTTGAATGCAGGTAAATTGCACAAACTTTAACTGAACTTTTCATGTAAATCCGAATGTTCCATGCATGGGCGAAATGGGAAAATAATTATATTTAGAAAATAATTATTCAATAAGCTGTGAAATTTCCCCAACCATACTCAAAGCTCTGTAAATATTTTCAAATGGATTTATTATTTCCAATTAATTTTTTACTTGATCAAAAATTGAATAATTCATTTTCTAGCAAATAATATTTTACGTCATTAATAATTATAAATTAAAATTGATTTTCTATTTACACAATAATCTGTACAAGTATCTAAAAATATACCGTGCACAATTCTGTTTACAAATAAATACAAATCGAAATATTATGATAACTTTGATTTTATTTTCAAAATTGGTTAATCATAAACGCAGTAATATCCATATTAAATTATAATTAAATGGAAAATATCAAAGTAGAAAATTATAATTAATTTCATTTGAAAATTGGATATTGCTTGTTTTGACTTATATCAAATAGGAAAAATATTGAATACCAATTTTGATATTACGTAAAGTTTAAAAAGGCTTCAGAAGAAAATAATTATAGTAAAAAAAATTTTAAACAATAGGTTAACGTTTTTTTTTAAATATTTTTTTATCTAAATGGTAGGTGGTAATTAATTTTTTGCAAAGGTTACATTTATTAGGAAATTATCAAAGAAAGCTTTCAAAAAGGTTTGTAGCTAAAAATATTTTAAACTTGATGATTTCTTTGTAAAAATAAAATTATAGTTAATGAACTATTAATTCACCTTCTAATTATTATTCATCTTAAATTTCTTAAACGATATGACATTAAAAATGTAAACTTTTAAGAAGAATTTTAATAAAGCTTTCATTTATAATCCAATTATAAGAATTACTTCAAAATAGTCCATTTTCAATAGCATCCTTAGAATATCATAATGTCCTTCTGTATGGAATTTTTACTTTTTCAGAAAATTTTTCAAATTATCTTTAAGCTTTTTTGAGTTAAAATTTATAAAAACTATTATTTAAATGCCTTTTTCCCATTTTAGAGTTGTTCAATATTATGGATTCCATCCTTCAAAGTCGTCACGTTGTCGATTGCATCTTTTTCCCTTTTGATAAAAAAAATCATATTATTCGATTGTTTTCATCGAAAAATCACACAGCCTTTTGATCTCATCTAATAATAAGCTAAATTAAAGGGTTTTCGAATAAGAGTGATATGATTTCTTTTAAAAAAAAACCACACTAATTGTTAAGGAAATTCAAATATTTTTTTATTTAATGTGAAGTACAATCGATACAATTAAGTTCTGAATAAAACTACATTCAAATGGCCTCCACGACTTCTTTTGTAGGAACGAATTTGATGAACCCAATTTTCGAGCACTTTTTCCACTAAATCAAGAGTGTCTGGTTTATTGCTAAAGACCAATGACTTCAAATGACCCCACAAGAAATAGTCTAATGGTGTTAAATCACAACTTCTTGGAGGCCATTCAATGTCACAATTTCTTGAAATAATTGAATCTCCAAACTTTTCTCGCAATAATTCGGTTGTTGCACGTGCTGTGTGGCACGTAGCCCCGTCTTGTTGGAACCAGATGTTGCCAAGATCAACTTCTTCCAATTTCGGCCATAAAAAGTTGGTAATAATCGATCTATACCGCTCTCCATTGACAGTAACGGTGTTACCAGCTTCATTTCGAAAGAAGTACGGACCGATGATTTCACCAGACCAGAAACCACACCAAACTGTCAATTTAGGTGAATATAATGGGTGTTCATGAATAATTTATGGATTTTCTTCGCACCACTCAGATGAAAGTGAGCCTCATCGGAGGAGATGATTTTCTTAAAAAAATCTTTATCGTTTTCAAGTTGTTCCAAGACAAAATCAGCAAATTAACGACGTTTACGGTGGTCCAATGGCTTCAGTTCTTAAGTGATAACAATTTTATATAGATGCAAGCCCACATCCTTTCTCAAAATCCGCCAGGTTGTGGTTTGAGACAGTCCCAATTCTTGAGAACGTCTTGGCATCGACAAAATACGGTCTTCAGAAACACTTTCCTGAACGGCAGCAATATTTTCATTACTTCGAGCGGCTATTTATCTTATTGGCACTTGAACATTATTTAAAGAAAATGTACGTTCGAAATTTTTAACAATTCGACGAATAGCGAGCACAGTTGGACGATTATTACGACCATAAAATGGCAAAAGTGCACGAAAAGTTGCAATCCGAGAACGATTATTTTGATAATAAAATTGAATAATTTCTAAATGTTGTTCTTGCGTATATCTCTCCATGATAGAATTGTAAACATTACTAAATATAATGAAGAAAAAATAATAGATCATGACATATTACAAGTGACCGAAACGTTACTTAGAAATCATGTCACTCTTATTGGAAAATCCTATATAATAATTTACACCTATTAAATCGAACATTCCTCAGGGCAAAATTCTTTATCGGATTCCCTAAAATATATATCCTTCTGATATCACTTCTACTAATGAAGTCCTCTTCATTACATATACTAATGAAACAGCAGAAAAAATTTGCATGAAAAATTCTATAACAATTCACATCATTAAAATTTCCGAGATAGAGAATAATTGGGAAAAATATTCCTATTAATTTAAGGTTCATTTCTCCAACAACTACTTAATGGCGGCATAATACCATAAGAAACTGAACTAATAACATTATTGAAAAGGACAATCTAAACTATCAATAAATAAAAAATAATCTATTATTATCGTTCTCTAAGATTGCATTCCATAATTAAAATAGGTTAAAAAAATTTATTTTAATTATTAATAGTTTGAAGATAAAATAAAATCAAAATATTTTAAAAATCTGAACATTTTTAAATTTAATTTAAAATTTTGTGTGAAATTCAAAACGTTTACAATATATTTTCTTAGTGAATATCAATTCAGGAGACGCAAATATGTCACATTTTTCAAATATATTATTTTGTTTTTTTTTTCTTCCTTACAAAATAAGATAAAAAACTATTGAAAATAATTGAAAAAATATTTTCGAAAAATACTATCAACAATTTTCGGTATTTTCACTAGAAAAATATGCTAAAGATTAAAATAAAATTACGTGATTTGAAATTTAATTTTAAGTTTTTACGTGATTTGAATATTTTTGCCTCAAGTGTATATCTAGGATATTGTTATTTGGGAAAAAAACCTAGATAATAATTTCACTTTTTAGTTATATTCTATATTACATGGATTTTTCCCAAAAGTAAATATATCTTCGTATTTTTTACATAAGTTTTAAACGATTTTCTATTTTCTTATTTTTACACTATTCTCCGTACAACATTTTTTCTCTTACTGAGTTTTTCAGATAATCCTTAAACCAAATAAACAAATGAAATTTTCATCTTTGCATAGACTCCTAAGGATTAATGGTAAAAATTTTAACAAACTTCTAATAAAACGACTTTATTTATTTTTATATCACCAATTTCACTTCTAATCTGAATATTCCACAGTTCAGTAATACTATTCAAATTTTGATTACATTATATTATATCTTAAGAGTAAGGAGCATAGCCCAAAAGTATTCTGGACTTCCTTGAAATTCAAGAGCTTCCTCCTTTATACCTGTACATGCTACCTAAGTATAAATTTATATCTCTCTCAATGCCATTCTCAAATAGCAGTTAATAAAGAATTCTAAGAAATAAATCCTATTTCAGCTCGAATCCCAAAAGGCCCATTTCATCTAATATTTATATCCATAAAAATCCTGACAATCCCATATGAGAATCTTTAATCATAATTTACGAGATAAAGAGTGAACGAAAATGTGTTCATAATACTTTTACTCTCTGCCAAAAATCATCTAACTCTTTCTACTTTAATGGCAATATGATTTCACAATGGGCCAAAGTGCTTTCTTTAGGACTTTGCATAGACTAGAGAATAATCTGCGACCCACTTATAGGACTAAAAAGGCTTGAAACTAACAGCAGGTATTTGCAACAACTTAGAAATTAGAAGAGGCATCTGACGCATGCAATCATAAATCCGATTTGGACTTATAGAATTGAAATTTTCTGTTCAACCAAACGTTCGATTGCCTATCGTATCTAGTCTTTATAATCCCATAGTTTAAAGTAATGGTGACCCCAAGATTTAGGAGAATCCTCTAAGTTTTATTAGTTGAAGAAATTGTATAGCAGAAAATTAATGAGACAGATTTTTTGCAACTATTTTCTTTTATTTTTATACATAAATAATGTCCTTTTCAAAGATATGTTGTTTCCACTCTTCGTAGCAGTGTTGAAAAGTTTCAACTAAAATCAGTTCCTCGGTTATTCTTTTTTTGGTTGTTATCATTTTTTTATCTTGAGGAAGAAAAAAAATTCCATGGAGTTAGATCAGTCGAATAGGGGGAAGGAGGAGTTGGTTAACTACAGTAATCCTTTTTTAGTAATAAAAACTTGCTCAAGAAAATAGTAATGTAACTGGAGGTGGAGCATCTAATTGTCGGAGACTCTTAAAGAGTTCTTTAGAAGAAACTTGGTTTACAGTTATTCTGGTAGCACTAATTCCTTGTTTTCTTCTGTCGAAAAGATGTTATTGTATGAAAAATGATATGGAAAGAGGTATTAAAATTTGGGATAAAAATTAAAATTGCCTGAGCGTGAAGTTATACAGAAATATTGTCAATTTTCGGGATGAAAAAGTTGTTTTTAACATATTTTGCTGAGATGAGTTCCCACACCAACTATAAAGAGAAAAAAAATTATGCTGGAACATACAAGGGATAGTAGAGACACCCATGGAAGGGGAAGAAAAATAAATAATGATGAAAATTTAAAAAAAAATTACGAAATAAAACAAAAAAGAAGCTATCCTGGTAAAAAGGAAAGGAATGGGAATTGGGAGAGAAGGTATCAAAATTCGAAAGAGGAAAATGGATCGAAAAAAATACGGTGGAAGAATTAATAAAAATTTTTTGTAGTTTCGGCGCTTTCCTTTTAAAAAAAAGGATTCTGCTGCCGTCGTAAATTATCCGGAGTAGAAACGGTGGTTGGGAGTCAAGCTGAAGGTGTCTACGTCACTCAGCAGGAAATTATTCCTAGAACTGCTGGATAAACTCGGTAATTCATTTCTAATGTTTGCAGATGCAGATCTTAATGACCATACAACATCTTTTACTGTCATTCAGCTTGTTGGCAGTACGCACCGTAAGCTATACGAGTATAGTGGAATTTTTCCAGTGGAAGCAAGTTGTGGATCGTCAAGTGATCCGGTGCTCAATATGAGTCAGTGCAATCTGTTAAACAATAAAAACGTCGAATTGTGTTGGATTCTCCATCATATTGGCATCCTGTGTAATGAATTGGCTAACAGTTTGGTGGTTTCCGGTGATTCGAAACCTACCCTGTCTGCTAACCAATTGGCATATAGCATCTTCAGGCATTCACAGATTAATAGACTGGTCCGAAAGTGGAAGATATCTGTCCACACATTGGCCTAACACTGCAAAACCAGTCCACTCAACAACCATTCCGAAATGTTGGGCAATAAAACTTCTTACAATTCAAATTGAACATACCACACTTAGCCATGATTTCCTTTTTGGTAACCAATCTTGTCCATCAAGTTCAACTCACCATTCCCCATATTTTGAATGATTTCCACATAACCCAGAATTTAGGACTCCTTCCATTGGAGAGTTCCTCTAGATCCAACAACTACTTTTTCAAGCCCTCTTTTTAACTCCCTTTTGGTACATAAAATTTAACTATTCCTGACTTTTTCCTCCAAATAACCATCGACCAGTTTCATTAGGAAAGCTGGCAATGCCAATCTACAAATGGCCTCATGGTCGTGGCGCTATAGAATGCCTTTCGGAGACCTTACAACACCAACAAAAAATGTCTACACTTGATTATGCGTGAGTCAGACTGTTGCGTCAAAGATGCATAGGTGTATGCATTGGATTAGATGCATGCGTCACGTGTCTGTGGATGTCTAAAACGTTGTTAATGTCTTACTGGTCTCTTCACTGATGCTGTAAAAAAGCTGTTATGTGCACGCCAACGCATTCGAGTCACTCATCTAATCCAGTGCTCACACCATTGCAGCGAATTTGACGCAATAATTTGATGCACGCACCGAATTTGATGAGTCCGGGACTTGGAATTATTTTTCAAAAATTTTATGAATCTAGAACTGGCCCTCTTTTGAAAACTAAAAATTTTTCAAACCCTCATTTTAACTGCCTTTTGCTCCATAAAATCTACCAATTCCTGACTTTTTGCTCAAAATAACCATCGACCAGTTTCATTAGGGAGGCTGGCAAAATACCAAGTTTTTCGTTGCGATACATAATGGCCTCTAGTTCTTATCTCAGAGACCTTACAATAAAAAAAACTGTACCCTAAAACCGATCAACCACAAAACTTAACTAAACAAACCAGAAATTCAGACATCGAGAGCTTTTACTTGATAACAAAAAACATGACCCCTTTGATCAGCAGAGCATAATGCTCAATCTTCACGGCCTAACATAGAATGCCCATGGTCGCCTGATAGCGTTATGACGCCGTCTCACTCGAGTTTATTCGTACGAAGCGTCATCGGACCATACCATACATGGCCTTGCCGATTTGTACGCCATCTCTTTGGTAACGACCAAATCATCAATGCTACCATAACAGAGATTTGTCATCACTTTGCGCTTTATTTCTGGATCAAACTTAAAAATCCATGATTCATCAACAGTCATCACACGACTGAAGAAATCTGGATCATTTTCGAAATTTCGAGGCTCAAATTCTTCCGATTGTCTTTCTGTTCAATCACGACGTTTTTTGTAACCTTGGTTTTCGATATTTAACGCTTTCATGAGCAGACATCATTTTCGAAAATTTCTTTATGCCACCAAAAAAACAACTTTTCGTAAGTCAAAATTGAGTTGAAAAACCCCATCAACCTCAACATAAAATTCGATGGCACATCACCGAAATGCACTTAAAAAAGTATCGCAGTTATAGGACAAGGTTGAAATTCAAATGAGTCTCTAAAAAGGACTTGCGTACAAGCCTATACTCTCAGTGATACCAAGAAAGATACACCTTCGCATTTCCATATTAGCAGTCCTAGCGTCGCCCTGGAGCTAAAGATCTAGACTCAAAAAGAAGATCGATATTTGGGTGCCACGCAAATTGACGCAAAATAACATAATGGGTCGTATTTCCACTGTGAAGCTTTGTTAAACGCGTTGTGACTGGGTGAAGCGGCTCAAATATTGGCCAAATCAGAACTAACGGCCAGGAATGTTTTGCTGCTCATTTGGTGTAACGGCAAAGGAATCATCTACTATGAGCTTCTTCCATACGTCTACTACCAACAATTGAACCGTTTAAATCTAGCGATAGAGCAGAAGCGTCCAAAATTAGCCAACAGGAGAGGTGTTGCATTCCAACAGGATACTCCGAAAGCTTAGTTGTGAAGTTTAGATACATCCACCTTTTAGTCCGAACCTGGACCTTATAGTCCAAAGCAACTATCATTTCTCATTGCAAAAACTTCCTTAGTAATAAGTAATTGGCATCAAGAGATTACCCGAGTTTGCATGAATAAGGATCAGAGGGCTTCGTCAATAGCGACCAGGGCTTCAGGCATTATAAAGTTCGGTTTAGTCTTTTTAAATAATTGATTTCTTTTGTAAAATTACGTTTAAATAAAGTCTTTTTAAATAATTGATTTCTTTTTTCCCCAAACCATATAAGCAATTAGGACATAAAAAAAATAACCTTTATTAAAACCAAAAAAAAAAAACAATAGTAAAATACGATAAAATCAAAAGATTTTTTTTAAAAAAAATCAACTTTTATTATGAGAATTTTGTAAAAATACCATCGGAAATGCAGACAGAAAATTAAAATTACAGGAATTGTCTTAAATTTCATAAAAAAAAGTAACTTAATAGACTCTAGATACTATTGGTAGAGCCTCAAAAACGTTTATTTACATAACCTCATTATGAATAAAGTACGGGTAATTTCGTTGTTGACAATTACATTTTGTAAAATGGTCTTCAGGACAAAACAAAACAAATACGTAAGCTAATAGCTTTAACGTAGATTTCCGTACTTCAACCTCATTTAGCGACACTAACATCTTCTTAAACGAATATACCAAAATTGGAGTACCTAATCTTAACAATACCAATAATAAAACTGAAAAGCCTATCACCTCCGCAATCTATCGAAGCGATAAAAACTCACCCTCACCGTTCCATATAGATAAAGTAAGAAAATACGAAAGGTGAGGAGGAGGTCCTTAAAAATGTTGGTTCTTTTATGAATTTTTCTTATTTCTCTTCTTGACTTTGTTAGCACGATTTTCTATTTTTGTGTGTGTGTGTACCATTATTTTTTTTCCCCCCACTAATGCCAACATTAAAAATTCAAACACGGAAATCATTTAGCAAATTTTATACTCTCTTGATTTCATCATATTTGAAATTGCCTATAAAATTCCATTTTATTGCTTTCAATCGATTGAGAACAAACACAATGAATATGCTTTCTAAATTGCCATATTTTTTTTCCATGTTTTTATGTAAAAATAAAAAAATAAAAAAATAAATAACACATTCAAAAATATAAAATACTCAATCAGTTAGAAAGTTAAAGTATAAATCCTGAAAATTACTTTTGAAATGGAAGGAAATAAAATCGTTACGATCCAAAGATGGGGTAATTTTTCCTCTAAAAATTTTTGATTTTTTTTTCATATTTTTTTTTTTGTTGATTTGTTAACACAAATTGTATAAAGCATGACTTATTATAATCGTAAACATTATCAAATCACCTGGAAATTTGTATTATTTGAATAATTTCGGTATGGTAATAGTCATTCTGATAACCATTACCATCTCTGCCACAGTCATTTATGGTCATTAACATGATGTTATGGGATTGAGAATGTACAAAATGTGTGCCTTAGGAATTTCGCATTGAGTTGGTGAGTAAATTCGTTTGCCAATTTGTGTTTTATCTAAATAGCAATAATGACAGGATTTTTAGATAAATTTTCCAATAAAAAAGCTTTTCTTTAAAAACAAAAAAAAAACTAAAACAAAAAAATTCTGAAGTTGAATTTTTAGATAAATTCTGGCTTTTTTTTCATAGTAGTAAGTTCACCTTTAAAAAAAATCGAATTCCAATACAAATATTTTCTTTCAATATTTTTTTTTTTTTTATGAATTTTCAGTAAGTTCTACGGAGAAAAGTAATCACATCGAAGAGGGAAATGGTAACAGCTTGAACGAATCACCTTCGATTGACTATTACGTGGAAAAATCATCGAATTATCTTGACGTGAACGAGACGGTCGTACCTTTCCAAATGATCGGTGTCTCCATGGAGAATCCATCAAATATTTTATCAATAGTTGAAATTCCCGATGATTCATCCAATTTGGCAAGTGATTCAGTAGAGCAGATCCCAGCACATATTGTCGATGTAAAGCCCACATCCGGTCACCAATTGGATGTCAACCTCAATCACAGAACGGAAAACTATGCTGACATGAATGATAAACTTCCGGAAATGCCAGACAATTCCTTAGAGGATAAAGAAAAGGAAAATCAAAATACCGAACGTGGTGATCTTTCGTGTTTTAAGAACTATTTTACACCAGCACCTGTTGTATCACATTCGGATATCAAATATTTAAGGTAAACTAATTTTAAATACGATTCAACAAAAAAGAGGATATATCTCTTTTTAAATTAGTAAATTATATTGATAATAACCAGTTATAATAATAACCAGTGAAAATATAAAAATTTTAATAATACGAAATTGATATAGGATAAAATCCTATAATTTATATTAAAAACATTAATTAAAAATTTGATTTTCTTAGAAAAATCTACTTTGATAATGGGAGCTTCTTCTATTTTTGGTAGTACTGCCTCTAAAGTCAAGAGGATATTTTTCCTTTGGCAAAATTCTATTTGATAACAAAAAATATCCGTCCATTAATAGAGAAAGGTTTTTCGGTATAATTTTTTTAAAAAAAGTTTTAAATTTCTATCAATTAAGATATTTTAGAGTAATTAATTTTCTCTAACACAAAATGTATAATATCAAAATAATGAGGATAATTTCCTCCTTAAAAAAAGGGAAAAAAAGAATTAATTTAAAAAAGGATAACAATTTAATTCTTTTTGACGACAGTCTTTTTAATTTCTGTTTAATTGTAAATAATTATCGGAAATTGTTAATTAAAATACAAAACAATCTGGATTTATTATGATTGCCTTTGTTTTATAGCCCATTAGTTATTTTTGGGAATTTTCATTTCTGGCTACAAAGGACTCGGTACGTCATTCACAAAGTGCTAATTTCAATTTGGTGAACAAAAACAAGTTGCATACGGTCATAAATAATCAATACTGTCCTTGATCGATGGTTTTCGTTAAGTTTTTTCTTAATTCCAAATCTGGATAGTTTTCGTTAAGTCCAAATCTGGACTTTACCAGCAAAAGGTCTCTCTGTAATTCCTCATAACGCTGAGATATTATTTTTTATTAAAAGTGAATAATACTCAAAAGTAATAATAATGTGTTTTCTAAAACCTTCTTGATTGGTTTGCATTTCGAGCTCATAAATCTACGATCAATAACCTGTTATTATTTATTTTATAAAAGGAGAGTCTGAATTCATCCTTCAAGCATATATTCAGCAACTGATTTGCAACGCCATTTTTGAATTTGTGAAATATATCTAGAAACAGGGTCATCTCTTTTTAGTTAGAATAGAATAACGATTTTTTATGACCAATGTCTTCACTTTGTCGATATTTCTGGTAATCAAAGATGTAGAAGGTCGACTCCTAAGATGTTTCCAGATACGTTTAAATGCTTTGAGTATCACTCATATAAAAAATTGCAGAGCGTATTTGACATCGACTAACAAAGCCAAGAGTCATACACAAACTAGTTGACATATCCCGCCAAAATAAGATACACGTGACAATAAGATACATTGGTACCAATTTACCAACAAAAAATGACCTTTTTTATATTTAACGCGCGGGTTTTTAAAAAAAAAAAACCATTGAAAAGAAATTTAATTAACAGAATGAAAATGGGAACTTTTAACCCAACAGAAATTTTTATTTTTTCAAGTTTTTCCATGGATTTGCTAATTCCATTCTCGTTATATAAATTATCTACAAATTTTAAGCAATTTTATTTATATTTGTATTGTTAAAATTAAGATTGTTAATATTTTTAAAAAGTTTTTTCCGTTTTTTTGTTTGTTTTTCTTTTCCATAAGTTTCGGTGGAAAAAATTTTTAAATTTTCATTCGAATTCCAGAAAACTTATTTAAATAAATTTTTTTTTAAAAAAATATTTCGGATATATTTTCGAAGAATTACAACTTTTTTTTACCGAAAAGAAAAAAAAACAAAATATATCAAAAATATGATTTTCAATTGTTTGCCATTGTTTAAAAATGGTTTTGGGGTATTTAGACACTTGCGCTTTTTTGTGAAACTCAACCGATCGGCCCAGTTTTTGACCGCTCAAATTAGTCTGTTTTGTTTTTATGCGTGGATAGGGGGAAATCTTCTAAAGATGCTGTACAGTTTGTGAGGTTTTTACTCACTCAAAAGCAACTTACTTTTCTTTAAATATGACTCACCCATGAGACCTCTGACGGGGATTAAACTTATATCAAGTATATTTTCGTATTTAAACTGCAGGTTGCCTTTTTCTCATTATTTCTTACTGGCTGGCAGAGCTTCTTAATTATACGAAATGCGTATTTAGATATCGCGTTATATCAGAAATTTGGCTATATAGTGGCCCACTCCTTCCACGTTCCACGTGGTTATGTTAGGAATCAAAAGATGCGTCCATCTTCTTTTAGTCGATAAATCTCAGTGTTGCTGCCATCTCGCCATTGAGTAATTTTTTTTCTTACCGGCTGACGTCTGAGCTGATAGTATTTCTTCTAAAAGCTCGATTGAAAATTTCCTCATCCCAATACTGGGCCACGTGGTTATATCAGAAATTAAAAGATGCGTTCATCTTCTTTTAGTCTATAAATCCCAGCATTGCTGCCATCTCGCCATTGTGTCTTTTTTTCCTCCCGGCTGACGTCTGAGCTGATAGGTTTCATTTCCATACTATCTTCGATGATATATTCCGGCTCTTTTATCCAACAAAAGCTCGATTGGCCATATATTAGCGATAATACAGATAATGTGACTTAAGTATAGAATGCTCTCGAGACTCATAGTGCGCTTCGACAATATACGCGGTCTGTTCAAAAAGTATCGCAAACTTTGTGTTTTTTTCAAAAATTATTTATTTATTCATAAATATCTATTTTGTCTCCTTTAAAGTAATCCCCACCAGATATTATACACTTGTGCCAACATTTTTTCCAATCCTCGAAGCACTTCAAAAAATCATTTTTTGTGATCTAGTTCAGCTCCTCCTTCGATGCCGTCCTTATCACCTCAATCGTAGCGTAGCATCGTCCTTTCATGGCGCTTTTCAGTTTGAGGAACAAGAAAAAGTCACAGGGGGCTAGATCTAGGGTGGCTGCGGCATTATTAGAGTGTTTTTTTTGGCCAAAAATTCGCCCGCAAGCAACGATGCGTGAGCAGGGGCGTTATCATGGTGCAAAAGTCAATTTCTGTTCTTCCACAAATCCTGGCGTTTCTGTCGGATTGCTTGGCGTAACTTGCGCATAACTTGCAGGTAATATTTCTTACTGACCGTTCTACCCTGTGGCAAGAATACATGATGCACCACAAGCCTGCAAACGTCTGTTGTTGACGTGCTCCGGCGTCAGGCACGCTTTTTGTCGTTCACATCTTCTCGGTCCTCTCAGAACATTTTGTACCACCGATAAATGTTGCTTTGGTCCAAAGGTATATGTGCTCGGAATGCGTCCGCGCAATTAATTTTATTTTTCACACAAAATTTGATAAAGATTCTTTGATCAATTTTTTGGAATGGGCAAAAATCTAAGACAAGCCAAAACACGTGCAAGCAAAGCAGCTGTCAAAAATTAACTGAACATTCAAAATGGCCGAACTTGTCGGCATAAGCGATAGATATGAGTACTAACATAACGCCAAAATCTAATATACCAATCGAATATAACATAAGTGATAGACATGAGTACCAACATAAAAATCGAACATCGAATATACGTAACCCGCGGAAATTCAAATTTCGCGATACTTTTTGAACAGACCTCGTACCATTGTCCGTTTCGGTCACTATAGCATCTATCCAGATATCGTAGAGTATCATAGAGATAATAATTCTAGATAGAAACCTGTATCGAACCCGACTTGTTTTTTTAGCAACGTTTCTCAGATGATAGTCCAAGATCCATCTGTCCTCTATTCGATGATGCTACAGAAATTAGAACTTGTATTTCTGTAGCTTTATTTCACTCCAAAATTAACAATATTATCAGCCAAAATCTTGTTAACAAGACCACTGAGACAAAAATAATAATCCTCAACACCAAACACAATTTTGTGATAAAATAGCTTCGGTGCATTTCGCTTATTGATGGCTTATTTTCGAAGTAAATTTAGACAATTTAAAAATATATTAGCCTTCATAGAATGTCAAACTATATTTAGTAAAAATTATCTAAAAAGCTTTGACAGTTGACAGACGATTTGACAGTTGACAGGCGATTTGACAGTTAACTCAAAAAAAACCCCAATATTCTGAAATATTTATGAAAATTTAAATTTACTTAATACTTTTTGTCAAATTTTTAATGTTTTTTTTTTAAATTTTTTCGTTTATTTTCGAAATGAAATGAAAACTGGTCCAAATATTCTGTTGAACTTTTACCAAAACTACCTAAAGTCTTATCGGATTGAATGTCACCACCATTACCATAGTCAATGCACATAATAATGTGAGGTGTTAAATCAAGTTAGCCGAAGAGGTTGTAGCTTCTTTTAACTAAACTGATAAGTCAATCTACCCTTATCATCGAATTCGATTGATACATTCAATAGACCGATTCGAATGGCTGCCAATCAGAAATACAAGCTTTCCAGCAATCATTGAAATGTGGTTGAAAGGGATGCTCATCAATAACGACAAGTTTTAACCATTCCTTATGCTCATATAATAGACCTTACCTTACATTTACTTATTTAAAAGCATCCAATTTTGAATAAAATTCTCTTTTTGTTAATATAAACGAAAAACTCCATTTCTTTATCAATTTCTTTAATAAAACGAAAGTTAATAAATAAAAGAGGAGAAAATCCCTACAATCCAATATTTTTATACAGTCTCACAGATGATATCACCAATCTTAGAAAATTTCATTTAAATCCTCTTTTTATTAAAGTTTTTTCCATTTACAATTTATATTCATTCGTATATAAATAGAGTGTATAGTTAAACCACGAAAATTAACTTCATTTTTAAATCAAAAAATTTAAATTGCAAATTTTACAACAACAAAAAAAAGAAGAAAATATTTCCCAACTAGTCAGAATTATCACATTTATCTTGATTTGCATACAGAGAATCTCCTTTTTTTTCTAATTTAATTTTCGTAGAAATTGAAGTGAACTTTTTTATTTTTAACGTTGCTGTGAAAATAGTTTTTCATATGGAAAAAATTAGTTGAGCAAAAATTTCAAAACTATATTAAAATGAGGTGGAAAAAAATTACCGTGAATTTTGTTGACAAGATTTTACCAAAATTCTTACAGTTTTAAGGATGCTAATATAAGAAAAAAATTATCTAATATAAGAAAAAAATTATCTTTTTAATATAATATAAGATTAAAAATAGCCATTATGGATGGACTAGTCGCAGTCGCCAAACTCAGAGAGGCATCATTCCATAAAAATCAGTAACTAGTCAGAACTTCTATCTGCGATAGTTTAAAGAAAAAGTACTCGAATACGAATAACAATCTCACCACCTATCCAAGTCGCATATGATACCAAAGCCAGGGTAAAGCATTATACTTTCTTGAGAGAGTTTTGCATAATAAAAAAATTGATAGGGCTTAATCATCCTAATAACTTTAGGAACCATTCAATATCCACAATCGTCTCCGGTAAGGATTACTTTAGGAACCATTTAAGCTGGCGTAGATAGAAGTTATTAGTGAAACAGAGATTTGTATGAGAGGTGCCATCCTTATTGAATCCTCCCAGCTTTTAGCATACGTTGTTGATATCGATATTATTAGCCATTCAGGATGAGAAGCCTTCACCAAGATTGATCGAAAGTCATAAAATATACACATTAAAAAAGACACAACTAGTTTTAGTGGCGTACATATAGGAGACTGTGGCTTCAAAAAAAAATAAATCGTTTTGCTATAATATTTGGCGATCAAGGATCGTAGCCAATAATAACTTAAGGATACAATTCCACGCTCGGTCTCTGGCAGCAAAAACAGTATACGTTAGTCAATTTCAATAAATGTTAGGAAATATTCTGACCGTAAAAATTCGACCCTCCGCAAAAACGACTATGAGAGGAAACTCCACTGAAAATATTTTGACCCCCACATGACGATAGACGATTCCGATCCTCTACCACTCGGTTGAGGTACAAATTAAGCCCAATAGGTTGCGATAGAGTATGTACTTTATCTGTAGGGATAGAGCGGATTCTCCCTCAAAACTAGTGGACATAAAATTCCACACTCGGTCTCTGGCAGTAAAAAGAGCCTTCGATAGTCAATTTCAATAAATATGTGGGAAAATTCTGATCATAAAACGTCAACCCTCCCCAAAAACTACTATGAGAGGAGAATCCTCCGAAGAATCTTTTGACCCTTACATGAGGATAGACAATTCTAATTCTCTACTGCTCGGTTGAGGTTTCAATCAAGCCCAATAGGTTGCGATAGGGTAGGTACTGGATATGTTTGGATAGAGCGGGTTCTCCCTCAAAACTAGTGGACATAAAATTCCACACTCGGTCTCTGGCAGTAAAAAGAGCCTTCGCTAGTCAATTTCAATAACTATGTGGGAAAATTGTTATCATAAAATTTGGATCCTCTGCAAAAACAACTATGAGAGGAGAATCCTCTGAGGAATATTTTGACCTCCACATGAGGATGGACAATTCTAAACCTCTACTGCCCGGTTGAGGTTTAAATTAAGCACAATAGGTTGCGGTAGAGCAGGTAGATGATATGTATAGATGAAGGGGATTCTCCCCCAAAATTGTTGGAAATAAAATTCCACGCTCGGTCTCTGGCAGCAAAAAGAACCTACGTTAGGCAATTTCCATAAATATGAAGGAAAATTCCGATCATAAAACTTGGATCCTCTGCAAAAACTACTATGAGAGGAGCATCTTGCGATTTCCGAAGAATACATGAAGAGAATCCGCCAAGGATATATTGTATACGACCTTTACATGAGGATGGAGAATTTCGAACCTCTACTGCCCAGTTGATAATCAAATTAAGCCAATTATGTCGCGTTAGAGCTGCTCTGAACTTTAACAGTAACGCCATTTATAGTCTAAGAAGGCAGACCCTCTACTCGATAAAGCGATAGCGTTAGCTTAAATGCTAATACTTGTAACAGTTCTCAGACTGGAGGAAAGTCGCTTCTCCAACTGGGAAGTCTGGCATTTTGTAATTCAGCTAAATATCATTCAATATTCGAATTCTGAAAATGTAAATATCAACTTTAAATTGTTATGTTTATTTACATGCACAAAATAGCTTTTAATCTTATAGCTATAGTTTGTAAGTCCATTTTGGTCTTTGTTCGTTCGGAGAGATTTTCTCAAAAAAATTTTTGGTATAAAAAGCATATTACTTAAGAAAATCCTTCCAGAGAAGATATAATTTTATTAACTTTAATTATAATTAATAAAATATATTCTTATAGTCTATATTAGCACCGTATTGTAGGGGTATTTTTCTATTTTTAAATTTTTTTTTTTTAGTAATGTAATGTACGAAAATGTAATTAATACAAAATAGTCCTGTGCTAGTAGTTCTTCTTTCAACCTATAAACTGAACGATAAAAATAATTTTCTATATTCAATAGAGCAAGTAAACATTTAGAAACTTAAATCAATTTATATAGGCTACATAAAAAATAAACTTAATTTTATAGCTTTTATAATTTATTTTAAAAAAAAAACTACCACAGTCCAATTCGATATAATTTCATGCCCAGTTACCAAATAGAAATGAATAAAATATCACATTAATCAATAAGGATTTTTCTTCAATAAAAACGAATTTTATTTTTCAATCAAAAATAAAAGAAGGATAACAACAAATTATACCGGAACCATTTTAGTCCAATAATAGATTCAGATTCATTTTCCTAAGAGGTCCATCGACCAAATAAAAGGGGTAAAAATATACATGATTTTTCCATTTGCTTAGCACATTATTTGAAAAATTGATACTGATGGATTTCTGCATTTTTTTTTATCGATGACATCCTTAATAGCATCGTAAAATGAAGACGGCATTTAACGAACTCACTTGAGCAGAAAAATATATTATTCACAATTTCACTTTAACTGCTAATTTGATTAATAATAATTGACGGGAGTTTTTTTATTAAAACAACTGACAATACTTTTCTTACTAACAGAACAAATGGCATATTTTATTTTGAACAAAAATTTAAAAAGTTCATTTAAATAAATTATTTTTCTTTTCCTTTCTAAGTGATAATCCCTAATTTAATTAAAGTTCATAATAAATTTTTCAGAAAATCTTTCTAATAATTCTCAAATTTGATACTAGAAATCCTATTTCACTTTTTACTTAATATATATGCCCATCCTTTTTCGTAACAAAAGTTATTATTCTGTCGTTGAATTATTATCCTTTCCATAAACTCTACAATCGTATTACTATTATTATTTTTTTTTTTTTTTGAAATCATATTTTTTCTTTTTCCAAGTTTTACATGTAAATATAATTCATCGATACCGAAATCGATATATTGTATAAAAAGAAAAGGAGCATACCAGAACACTTTGATCCCTTGATCATCAAAGGATAAACTAACGGACGCATCGTTTAAGACTATTATGCTATTCAACAATATCTCTCGTAGGATGTATGTAAAAGGTTAAAGGAAAAAATTTTAAAGCTGAAAATCCCTTCAGAATTGAAATATCCTTTTTTCGTTTTGGGTGAAGAAAAAAAACTAATACTTCAATCATATTCATAGATCCATAAAAACTTATTCATACACTTTTGAGCAGCTTATATTTTTCATCCGCCATTTTTTTTTCTTCTATGCAAATAGATTTTCTGTTAGATACAATTTTTTCTATAATATTTCTTGTTTTCTTATTGATACTTATATGATTTTTAATATAGGAAATATTTTAGTTGCATATTCGGAATATTGAAGGATTATTTAATATTCTATGTAAGGATTCCTTTGATCGTTATAGATTTTTAAATCATATTTCCGATTTATATTTTTTTTTATTTTCTTCGATTTTTCTGGGAAATATTTTTGATTAAATATTCAAATTGAACTGATTTTTTCTGCAATTAATTAATTTTTTGTATAGTTTTTTTATAAAAATATTTAAAATATTTTTGTTAAAATTCATATATCGTTTCTAGGGAATTTATTTTTGGAATGTGAAGAGAAATTTTTAAAGATATTAATGAACATTTTATATAAGAGAATATGATAAGATAAATATTTCGTTATTTGTAAAATTTCTAAGTTTGCTGTTCAAATTGATTATGAAGTATTTATTTCCATAAGCAACAGCTTATGTATATGACCATCGAAATTCATCTAAGAATTAACAAAAACAACCAACACTGGTGAGTTCAAATAAAACTTGACGGAACTTCTCCCGGAGGTATTTAGTGTAGAAGATGCCTTTTATGCATTTACTAACCTCATATTTTCCATAATAGTTTATTTGAATAGCTGGTGGTGATTTTCTCTCCACTAGAGTAACTGATATATCGTCTGACACCAGAAAACATTTCAACATCAACTTCCGCACTAAGCCACTTGAGGCACTTGCACGTCTGGTAATTCGCTTCCGTTTGTTGAGCTACGAATACAACAACATCCTCTCCACATACTACCACCCGCAATTCAACATTTCATGTCTTAATAAACAAACTTTTCGTTTTTTACACCCCGGAAATATTTTAACAAAAGTTTCGAACATTGCAATATTCCACTCCACTACTAAGAGGAACTCACGTTTTTCAAATGCGCAAACTGATTACAAGATGGCGTTCCAAATTCACAATGATTGAAAGATAACCCCTCAAAGTTTCTATGAACAGCTTTCCAATGAGTTTTAATACTTTTAACATTCTTAAGCAACGTTACATATAATAACACTTTTTAACTATAGCAATTGTCATCAGCATAAATCGACTTTTTTACATTTACTTAGAATTCAGAAACGTTTTCAATCGAAATATTAAATGATTTTCTGAAAAAATTTATTGTACATGAAAATGTTTGCTGAAAATTTATAACTGAAAATTTTTACCGAAAATTTTTACCGAAAATTTTTACCGAAAATTTTTACCGAAAATTTTTACCGAAAATTTTTACCGAAAATTTTTACTGAAAATTTTTACCGAAAATTTTTACCGAAAATTATTACCGAAAATTTTTACTGAAAATTATTACCGAAAATTTTTACCGAAAATTTTGACCGACCATGTTTACCAAAAATTTTGACCGAAAATTTTTATCGAAAATTTTTACCGAAAATGTTTACCAAAAATCATATTTGTCGAAATAATTTTTGCCGAAAATTTTTACCGAAATCATTTTTACCGAAACTTTTTACTAAATATTTTTACTGAAACTTTTTACCGAAATCATTTTTACCAAAAACTTTTACCAAAAATTTTTACCGAAAACATTTTTACCGAAAATTTTTACCGACAATTTTTACAGAAAAATTTTACTTTTACCAAATTTTTTACAGAAATTATTTTTACCGAAAATTTTTACAGAAATCATTTTATTAAATATTTTTACCAAACATTTTCACTGAAAATTTTTACCGACAATTTTTACAGAAAATTTTTACTAAAAATTGTTACTGAAATTTTTTCTGCAATTTTTTTCCGAGCATTTGTACCGAAACTTTTTACCAAAAATTTTTACCGAAAATATTTAACAAACAAAATTACCGAAAATTTTCACCGAAAAATTTTAACGAAATCATTTTTACCGAAAATTTTTACCGACAACTTTTACCGAAAATTTTTACCGAAAATTTTTACAGAAATTTTTACCGAAAAATTTTAGCGGAAAATTTTTACCGAAATTTTTACAGAAATTATTTTTACCGAAAATTTTTACAGAAATCATTTTATTAAATATTTTTACCGAGAATTTTTAACGAAAAATATTTACCGAAAATTTTTGCCAAACAAAATTACCGAATATTTTTACAAAAAATTTTCACTGAAGAGTTTTTCTGAAACTCTTTTTTCCTGATTTTCTGCTAAACATTTTTATTGATCATATTTCTTTACAAGTTTTAATAGAATTTTTTCACTAAATATTTTTTACTGAGCACCTTTAACTGACAATATTTGCTAAAATATTGTCTAAAATTTTTTTGCAAATTTTCCTCAATATTAACTGTACATTTTTCCTAGAAATTTTTACTAAAATTTTTCATGGGAAAACTTTTTCTGAAAATGGTTCTTGAGTTTTTATCAAATGGTTCTTGAAAACTTATACCAACATTTTTAACTTCAATATTTTACCGAATATATAATTTTATTATATTGAAATTTTTATCGAAAAATATTTTCCATTAAATTCTTACTTAAAAATATTTAATGAAAATTTTAAATAAATTTTTAAATAAATTTAATTTTTCCTTTTTTTTAAATATTTTACGTAAGTTATCAATCTAATTTGATCGATAATATGTGCAAAATAACTTTTAATTTTATTGAATTAAAATCAAAATATGTTTTTTTTTCTTCTAAATATTTAAGAAACTCTAATTAAAATATTTAATAAACATGAAAGGAATAATATAATTTTTAGGAATTTTTTTACGCATAAAAATAAGCTTTCATTAATTGAATTTATAACTTTCTCGAAATTTGTAATTTTTTCTGTAATCTTTCTTTTTACGTACGGCATATTTGAAAAGAGTTTGCCGTAAATGTGGAAAAATTAAATTAAATTAAATAAAAAAATAAAGAGCTTTTATCATTAATATTGAATAAGTTTCATATCATAAAATTTATCAGCCTCTGTCGTAAATATTTAACATTTTTGGAGGCCATAAACATTAACATTTTGTTGAGCATTTATTTATGCATTATTCAGTAATGATTCCATTCACTTTTGAGAATTTATTATTGATGAAGCATGTGTAGAAAAGTTCATAGAAAACATATAAGCAAATGGATCTATTGAAAGTGTCAGTTTTCACCTAATTTACTTAAATTTCTTTTAGTTCGAAAATTGTGAAAAAATATTACCAAAATAAACGAAACCTTTACTATTTAGTTTATAATAAAAGTTGATGGGAATCTTCACTCTAAATTTTTTAATATTTTTTACTATCAAATATTATGAAAAAATTCTTTATTGAAAAATTTCATAACAAATGCATTTTTTATATTAATTTCATATAAAGTAAAAGCAATTGAATGTAAATATATACGCAGTTACGCTAATAAAAATTATTCGCTTATAGGAACGATTTGGAAGGAGTTGAAAATGCATTCCTTGAAGTTGAATACATTTGTCACCATGGCTACAGATTGGAATACAAAAACCATAAAGCATCGACGAATGTTTATTGTAAAAACGGAACCTGGATTGGCGAGAGACCATCGTGTGTTCGTGTCAAAGATCTAAAAAGTGTTAACGAGACATGCAACTACCCCCAACAGTGTGACCACCTCTGCTTCGTTAAGGATGGCGAAGAGGTTTGCAGTTGTCACAAAGGATTCCGCAATAAAAATAATCGATGCGAAGGTAATAAACTGAGTCTTTGTTAAATAGTGTAATTTTCCTCTTACTGGAAATTTTTACTGAATTGAAAAGTTTGACTAAGTTTTTACTGAAAATTTTGCCTGAATATTTTTACGGACAAATTTTTAGTGACAAATTTTAAATGAAAACTTTTCCTAGAAACCTTTTATTGACAAGATTTTTTTGAAAAATTTTTACTGACGAATTTTTAATGATAAATTTTTACTGACAAGATTTTACTGACAAATTTTTACTGACAAATTTTTGCCAAAAATTTTAACTGAAAATTAAAAAAAAATTTTTTTTTGACATTTTTATTAAACATTTTTACTGACGAATTTTTAATGATAAATTTTTACTGAAAAGATTTTACTGACAAATTTTTACTGACAAATTTTTGCCAAAAATGTTTACTGAAAAATTTTACAAAAACATTTTTTTAACATTTTTATTAAACATTTTTACTGACGAATTTTTAATGATAAATTTATACTGACAAGATTTTACTGACAAGATTTTACTAACAAATTTTTACTGAAAGTTCTTATTGAAAATTTTTACTGAAAGCTTCTACTGAAAAATTGTACTCAATATTTTTTCTGACGTATTTTAACTGACAAATTTTTACTCACAAATTTTTAGTGACAAATTTTTTATTTACAAATTTTTAATAAACATTTTTACTACAAATTTTTCCGGAATATTTTTAGTGGACATTTTTACTGATTATTTTTACTGACAAATTTTTACTGACAAGATATTACTGACAAATTTTTACTGGTAAAATTTTATTGAAAGTTTTTACTGAAAATTTTACTGAAAACTTTTACTGAAAACTTTTACTGAAAAATTTACTGTTTTAATAACATTATTATTGAACATTTTTACTGCCAAATTTTTACTGACAAATTTTAAGTGACAAATTTTAACTGAGAAATTTTTACCGAAAATGTTTACTGAAAAATTTTATTGAAAATTTTTCCGGAACATTTTTATGAAGATTTTTCCTGAACATTTTTACTGACGAATTTTTACTTACAAATTTTTGCTGAAAAATGTTTACTGACAAATTTTTATTGAAAAATTTTCCTGAACATTTTTACTGAACATTTTTTCTAAAACTTTTTACTGAAACATTTTTCAGATAAATTTCTACTCACAAATTTTTACTGACAAATTTTTAGTGAACATTTTTACTGAATATTTTTACTGAACATTTTTACTGAACACTTTTACTGACAAAGTTTTACTAACAAATTTTTCTCACAAATTTTAACTGACAAATTTTAACTGACAAATTTTGACTGACAAATTTTTTATTAACAAATTTATCTGAAAATTTTTACTGTAAAAATTTTTACTGTGCAAATTTTAACTGTAAACATTTTTACTGTAAACATTTTTACTGTGAACATTTTTACTGTGAACATTTTGACTGTGAACATTTTTACTGTGAACATTTTTACTGTGAACATTTTTACTGTGAACATTTTTACTGTGAACATTTTTACTGTGAACATTTTTACTGTGAACATTTTTACTGTGAACATTTTTGCTGTGAACATTTTTACTGTGAACATTTTTACTGTGAACATTTTTACTGTGAACATTTTTACTGTGAACATTTTTACTGTGAACATTTTTACTGTGAATATTTTTACTGTGAACATTTTTACTGTGAACATTTTTCCTGTAAACATTTTTACTGTAAACATTTTTACTGTGAACATTTTTACTGTAAACATTTCTAATTTTATGAATATTTTTAATTTTTACTTTTATTTTGAATTAGAAACTATCAAAAAAATTATAAGAAAAAATCAACATTAACAATTTATCTAAGAACGGATGACTTGTTGCTTCCATTAGGAACTGTTTCTGAACAATTTGCCTTGATTCATAAATAAGCTTCCACTTTATCCTTGAATTTGTCGGAAGTGCTCCGTGACTATCCATTAGTCCCAAGGATTACTAGATTTGTCAGGACTGAGATAGTTTCTATTTTTCTTCTACAAAGAGAAAATTACTCACAAATGGACAACAATCAAAAGCGGACGTTGTAAATACTTTTTATTTATACCGTTTCTGAGTAGATAATTCTATAATTTTTTTCTTTATTTGTGAATATTCCTTCTTCTTTTAGATTAATAAAAACTCTATAACCTAAATATAAGTTTATTTTTGATGTTAGGCAGATGAAATTGCTCCTTTTTTTAATTAAGTTTAATTTTTCGGTATCTATTAATTAACGTAAAAAAAAGCTTCTTAGTTTCTTCCAATTCGTAATTTATACAGAATATCTTACTTAGAAATGATATTAATTATAATTAGCTCATTTACTCTTTGTTTTTAATTTTTCTACAAAAATTATTGACATATTAATTTACTACACTCAATTTCTTATCTTTAAATGCATTTTCTAAATTAATTATTACAATTAAGTGGAAACTCCAAACAGAATAAAAGTAAAGTGAAAAAATTATGTTCGCATTTCATTTTCATAATTGAAACCTAAAAATGAGTCATTAGGTTTTATAGAATCCGATTTTTGTTCTTGCATCCAATAGCGGCTATGCCATTAACATAATCATCACCACCGTAATGGACCAAACTTTCAGTTTTGGAATATACCAAAAGCTTCATTTCATCTATTCGAAGTTCAGGTACGGCAATATTATGTCCAAATTGTAGTATATAATAGTTAGTGCTCTGGTAACCCGCAGAGTTGATGGTCCGTGAAAAGGAAAATAAAAATCCGCAAACTCTCAAAAGTGGGTCATCAGCATAGCTTTAAGCGGATGAATCGAAATGATACTATTGTAGTTAATTTGATAAGATTCTACGGGGATATGCACATTCGATTGCTTCGACCTTTAGTAGATTAGATTCCAGAAATTTTCATCAAGTCGAACCATCCCTTAATGCATTTATTGCTCATCATTTCGTTAAAAGCGTTCAGCACAAGTGCTAACTGTAATTCGATTTTGTGTCGTAATAGTACCCACTCCACTCCATTCGTCCTTTTGGTTTTTATTGCAATTTTTTTTTTACATATGAACAAAAGAATATTTTCACAGGAATTGCTTCTAATTTTAACTTGCAGATATAAATGAATGCCTGGAAAATATTGCCATTTGTGAATATGGTTGCGTCAACACTGTAGGTTCATATCGCTGCAAATGTCCACAAGGACTAAGAACCGGAGAGGCGAATAGCTGTATTGGTAAGTACCAGTTAACCAAATGTACATCTATTCTATACTATCAAGACTAGAGTGTGCATACGATTAGTTCTTATCGGATTTGATCAAATGAACTCGCTTACCTAACAGATTGGACTGATGTTTATTCATTGACATTCGACTACGCACCTTAGCTTAACCGATAGTACCACTCTGAATGCATATAAAATATTTAAACAAGCAAATTCTGTTTTGTTTCCATAGACGTTAATGAATGCTTGCTACGGAATGGACATGGTCCTTGTCAAGACACGTGCATTAACACTTGGGGCAGTTATAAATGCTCGTGCGACAGTCTGACAGGAAGTCGCCTCAATCCCGATGGTCATAGTTGTGAGGATCTGGACGAGTGCTCTGTGAATAATGGTGGCTGCTCACATACGTGTCTCAATACGATGGGTAAGCTTCTCAAATAGTACTGCTCCTTTTTCAATTTATCACTTGATTAGTTTCACCTGCAATTTACAAAAGAAGCAGTCTTGGCCTTTTCTTTATGTCAGCAAATACGTGTATGTGTGCATGAGCGAATGAATGTGTGCGATTGTATGAAACCAAATATTTATAAAATAACCTGAAATTTTCATACAGAATCATGTTAATGTCAGGACAGAAGATCGATTGCAATCTTCTTAATTGCACCTTTACGTCTATTAATGATTTCAGGACGTGCATTCTGTCTGTGTCCCGAAGGTTGGGTATTGGACAAAGACTGGAAGACATGCGTTGATATAGACGAATGTGCCGAGTCTAAATTTGAGAATTTACGTTGCGAATTCGGATGTATTAACACACCAGGATCTTATAGCTGTCTATTAGACTTCCGTGCTGACCAGCCTATAGATGAGCTAGAAGATCCAGAATGTCCAGATGGTTATTATAGAAATTACACGACAGCAGATTGTCAAGGTAAATTGCGAAAAATTCCTCACTTGTAAGACAAATTACTCTATTCTAGTCTAATGGTAACTTGAAAAAAAAATAAATAAAAATACAATAATTTTCCTTGTTTCTTTTTGCACAATATTTTCAGATATAAATGAATGTCTTGAAAATAATGGCGGTTGTTTCGATCATTGTGTCAACACAATTGGCAGTTTCCATTGTATATGCCGTGCTGGATACATTTTTGCACCTGACAAGTATACTTGTATAAGTAAGTATGATGGAATTTTTTGTCTTGATGAAAATTAATTACGAACATAAAATAGAAAAGAAAAGAAAAACTTAATGCCTACAAACGTTTATAATCGTACAGGCGGAACGACCTCAATTGCCATTTCAATTCCAATTCACAACGCAGACATTTTCAATGTAAAAATTGTTTTTACTTCTTAAGATAAATTATTTAAAAATATTAAAATACTCTTTCTTGTCTCGAAGAAAATGATAAAAATTTCATTTTTATTGTCAACCTGTTGTATTTTTTTTTGCACGTGACTTGAACAGAAAATAATTGAACATTTAAGACATCCTCGAAAGGTGCACACGTACCAACAACGATATTTTCAAGAATTTTCGAATATCCAAACTCAAAGAATTCTAATCGTGTAAATACTACGAATATTAGTTCGTATATAATTTTCTTATCCTTTAACTTGGATATCCTTGCAAAAAGTTGAATGTTTATTTGAAAATTCCATCATGTTTCGAGAGAAAAAAACTAACAATGACACACACACACATACAACAAATGTTGAAATTCATATATAATGAAATTCTCAAGGAACTTGCCGAAATGAAATAAAATAAAATTTTATTACCGATTGGGGAGTGTTGTTCACAATTTGAAAATTTATAGCTGCTATTCTGGAAGAAATCTAAATCTGAGCGATTATACAATATTACAAAAGTTAAGTCGCTTTCCATTGTTTGCATTTTATCAATTATTCATTAAACAAGGAGCAAAGAATATTTGCTAAACTTTAGAGAAAATTTATACAAAAAGTTTCGCTTCTTAGATAAGTGACTTTAGACTTTGATTCAATGAAGTGTAGTTAGTTGCACAACAACTTAAGGGAGAGTATTTATTTTGTAATTTTGGAAATAGTTATTAATATTTGTGTTATAAGGCAATCGTCTTAATAAATATCCTTTCACTCTTTTAACTTCAGAGATATAAACTTGTTCTTCGTTTTTTCTATTACAATACCATATATTTATCCATATTAGCCTCAGGAGTCATTCTTCAAAAAGGCTTAGTGGAGATGAGATGTATTCGAAATATTTTTGAACTTTCAAAGTTCTCATAAATTTCAAATATTTTATTTAATTTTTTTTTAAATAATTGTTGGCATTTTTTAATATGCATATGTGGTGTGGATATAAAAGTAAAAATACTACAACTAGTGACCGTTATACTAAGAAAGCTATCTTACAATACTGTGTAATCTTCTCCTCCACAGTAAGCTTACACGTTAGTACCTGTACGACGTGCAGTACCAAGTGTATAAGCTTAAATCCGCTGTTTTTTAGTCAAAAAAAACACATGTTTTTTTTTCATAGAAATCAAAAACAAATTTATTCAATGTATTTGCCCCCACTAACTACACTTTTTTCCTATCTCTCGGGCGATTTGTGGATACCACGCCAAGAAAATTTCTTTTCTTTCGAGGCAAACCACTCATCAAGCCATTTTCGCACGTCTTCGTAAGAATCGAAGTGCTGCTCAGCGACCGCGTGGCTCATCGACGAAAACAGGTGGTATTCGGAAGGGGCCAGGCCTCGTGAATAAGCGGGGTGGTTGTCGTGGAGGAAAAGCAGCTTGTCATGTCTTTGTTGATAATCCGTCCTTTTTTCACGCAGAGCTCGGTGCAATTTGATCGGTTGTTGGTGGTAGCGGTGGGCATTGCCAGTTTCATCAGGTTTCAACATTTCATAGTATACGATATCCTGCTGATCCTACCAAACGCAAAGCATTGTCTTCCGTCCAAAGCGATTTGGTCTTGGAGAAGATGTTGATGATTGGTCGGGATCAACCCACGATTTCTTGCGCTTAGGATTCTCGAAATATATCTCCTTTTCATCGCCTGTCACAATCGGATACAGGAACGACTTTCTTTTTTGTCTGGCAAGCAAGATTTCTCATGTGTTTTGGCGTCGCTCCATCTGCCTATCGTTCAATTCATGCGGCACCCATTTTCCGATCTTTTCAATCTTCCCTATGGTACGCAGACGCATGAAAATGGCTGGTTGAGTAACACCCGATTGCTCCGCGAGCATTTTTATGATTGTGTATCGTCTTCATCCAAAAGAGTCTGCAATTGATGGTCCTCAACCTTCCTAGGCCGATTTTCACGCTTCTTGTCCCACAAGTCAAAATTGCCGTCTTTGAACCGACGAAACCAACCTCGGCACGTTGTTTTCGATAAAGCAATGTCACCATAGGCCTCTATAAGCATTCGATGCGATTCGGAAGCCAATTTTTTCAAATTGAAGAAGAAAAGCAGAGCTTCCCGAATATGCTCTTTTTCTGGCACAAAACTAGACATGATTACCAAAGGAAAAATGTATGTTGTTGTACGAAATTGCTGACCATGTGCACTGATTAATGTTGACAGATGTCAAACTCATAAAAAAAAGTATAGCCTGCCCATGGTAGCTCAATACGCTCACTCACGCCATCTATAACTAAACAGCGTATTTAATATTATACCCCTGGTAAATGCTTCAATCCTATCAGTAACTATACAACCCAATAGAGTGGTATAAACAATAACCGTTTATAGGGTCACGTAGTTACATAAAATTTTATGTAAATCATGTTTACACAGCACGAATTAGACTACCGAAAAGTTGCAAAGACGCCATAGGAGATATTCCTCCTCAATAGCACAATATCTTCTACTAATTTTTAATTTCTTTTAATAAATGTTCTAATTACAAAAAGATTATATTTTTATCTTCGCTTAACAAAGTGCCTATTTTCGTACAGTTTTGGTGCGCTGCTATGCTTCGTCTAGTAGGAGGGGTGGCCATTATGTCCACTTTGGGTTGTTGTCTTCGAGCAATACGTGTGTTTATCCATGATTGATTTTTCCTCCTGAATTCTGGTATTGATATTTCGGTAGTCCTGATATTTAATGGTTTTTTTTAGGGTTTTTTTTTCACCTTTATTAAGGAGGAGGCAGAAGGATAAAAAAATTAAAGTTGAATGAAAAGTAAAGAGAATTTGTGAATTAGCGTAGGACCATGTCGATGACCTCTTGCATAGTACCCCAGAACGCTAACTACGTTGTTACCGGGCCAGGAGAAATTTTTGGTTGCCTACAAATTTTTTTAAGGGCTGAAAAATTGTTGAAGACAAAACTCGCTCAGACAAAGAGAAAAACTCGCTCAGACAAACCAAAAACTAATGCAAATGCGGAATCTCTTAAGATTTTCAACGGGTTTGAGCTGTTTTATTTAGTCAAATCGTCGATTAACTTTGATGCTAATGAGTAAACCCTGGAAAAGCTTAGAGAAAGAGTTCCTCACTTTAGATGGGACATTGCGGTCAATTTGGATGCTCAAAGGTTATTTCTCGGCCATCTCCATCGAGGGGTATTTCTCGTTAAATGCTTAACGCTTTCTAAAATATAGAGCCCTTAAAATTAAAATTTTTTTCAAGCCCTTAAATGGTCCGATTTTCAAGGGGTTTGAGCTGTTTTAGTAAGTGAAATCGTTGACTAACTTTGATGCTAATGAGTAAGCCCTGGAAAAGCTTAGAGAAAGAATTCCTCACTTTGGATGGGACATTGCGGTCAATTTGGATGCTCAAAGGTTATTTCTCGGCCATCTCCATCGAGGGGTATTTCTCGGAAAAGGGGGACTCTTATTGAGTCCCCCTTTTCCGAGAGTCCCCCTTTTCCCAATATTCACCTGGTCTAAGAGCATGTGACAAAAAAATTCTTTGCAGGATCCTCCTATAAAGGAGGCTAAGAGCTCGGGGCCATTTTTTCTGAAGATATAGGTTTCCAAACAATGCGTGAGTTCTAGTAACACCACCTTTTTGTACAGCACTATTTTTTACAATATGGTCGCAATTGACCTCTGATAGGAAAATGATTATTTCTCTCTAAGGTCTAGTCTTCTATATGTAAGCGACCCATATTAGTTGGTTTTATTTTGATGACATTTTAAGTTCTGTTATATGAAGCCCTAAATTTTTTTAGAAAGCCAGCTTTTTTTGAACGTTCCACATTATCGATATCGTTGACATATAATTAAATTCATACAGATTCAATGAGAAAAAAGGATCATACTCATCCTTGTGTTAAGAACCACTTTTTGCAGTGTCAGATTAATGAGTATGGTAAGTTTCCATACCAAAAACAATTTTAGAAGGGAAACACTAGTCATGATCAGCCTGGTCAAGCCAATTGTTTTTTTTAGAACGCCAAACTCTCTTATGGAAGGCTAAAGGTTTGCGTTAGCTAAGCTATTATATACGACATGAATGGGTCGTGAAGCTATTGGTCGTATTGCAGCAGTTTTTTCATCGACTACTATAGAGAAAAGATCTGATCAATTATTAATTTTCTTTCATTGAATACTAAAAAATTCCTAAAAATAACTTATTATCTAAATCCGGGATTTTTGGCAAACTTTGAGTGTTTATTTTGAAAAATTGTTACAATATATTTTATTGAAAGTATTGTCCATCGGAAGCCACTACTTTTTCCCATGTTTCTGGCAACATATGGATTCCGCGCCAAAAAAACTGCTCCGGTTTTGAGGCCAAGAATGAATCGAGCCAATTTTTATGCCCTGTTCTGAAGTGAAGCGTATTCCGGTGAGGGCGTTTTGCATGGATCTAAACAAATGGTAGTCGGACGGGGCAAGGTCTGGGCTATAAAACGCGTGAGGCAAAACTTCCCAGCCACTGTTGTCTAAATAATTTTTAACCGGTCTTGCAATATGAGGCCGAGCGTTGTCATGATGGAAAATTATGGCTTCGTGTCTGGTCGCATATTCCGGGCGTTTTTCGGCCAATGCTCGCTTCAAACGGATTAATTGTGTTTGGTAGAGGTTGCCTGTGATCGTATGGCCCGATTTCAATAGCTCATAATAGATCACACCCTTCTGATCCCACCAAATACAGAACATTACCTTGGCGCCATGGATATTTGGCTTTGGCGTTGATTTGGCTGGTTGGCCGGGCTTCACATACGATTTTTTGCGCTTTGGGTTGTCGTAATGAGTCCATTTTTCATCGCCAGTAATGATTCGATTCAAAAAGGACTTCTTTTTCTGCCGTTCAAGCAGCATTTCGGACATGCAAAATCGCCTTTCAACGTCTCTCGGCTTCAGTTCATATGGGACCCAATTTCCTTGCTTTTGGATGAATACTGCTGCTTCCAAATGTTTTGAAATGGCTGCTTGAGTAACTCCCAATAATTTTGCAATTTCTTCTTGAGTTCGACAACAGTCTTCTTCGAGTAATGCCTCCAAATCTTCATCTTCAAACTTTTTTGGCTGACCTGGTCGTTCTTTGTCTTCCGTGTCAAAATCACCACTTCTGAACCGCACAAACCATCTCTCGCACGTTAAAATCGATGGAACATATTCAGGATGAGTTTCGGTGAGCAATCGATGTGCTTCAGCTGTACTTGTTCAAGTAAATCAACACTTCCCGCAAATGGGACTTTTTTGGTACGAAGTTCGACATTTTTGAAGCAAAAAAAAACTTTGTTGTTTACACTATTTCGTTCAATGACTAATAGAGAATAAATTATAGATGTTGAACCTCCAAAATGCCATATGAGTTATTATTAACATAAATGCCATCTGTTGTCAATCCCGCATTTTTAAGTTATACACCCAATATATTAAAAAAATATAATAGAAAATTTCAAATTATCCCAAATATTTTCCCATAAAGTTTAAATATTTTCCTTAGCAAATAATAAATTCAGAACTGAAATTATTAATTATAATTAAAATATGGAATTTTTAAAGAATTTCTATATAAATCTCCATAAATATTGATAAAAGTCCAATGCACTATGGTATTAACTCATTGTTACTTGCTATTAAAAGTTATTATTTTCATTTATGAAATTATTTCCAAAAGGACTAAAACAAATTTAAAGTTATATAAAATTTTCCATAAGGCCAGTCTATATTTCTTCTATATATTATGAAGGATAATAAAAGAAAAAAGGAGAAAAAAAAACGGATTATCCCAAAGGAAATCATAAATATAATCGGTATCCTGCTCATGGGAAGAAAGATGTTCAGTATCCTTTCTTTATAATTCATTCATTTAGTACATATTTATTTGCACTCGTAAAACACAAGAAATCTCGATTATTGTCGGTGGATAAATATATCCTCTTATTTTAGATAGTATTAATAATTAAAATCACTCAAATTGAATTGAAAACTTTACCTTGAAGAAGGAAAAAAAAACAACACACAATACCTAAAATTCAGGTACAACGTTAAGTTAATAATTCAGAATTTCGTTAATAGGAAAAAATTTCATTTATATTAAATAAATTTTTTTAATTCTTTAGTAAACCTTTAAATTTTTGAAATTCATTATTTCAATATTAAAAAGTTAAATTATTTTCCAATATTTTCAAAATTTATATCAAAAATTCATAATTTAATAATATTGATGATAAATTTATGAAAAGAATATTAATTTTCATAATAAAATAATATGCTTCAATTTGTCCGGATTTTGAAAATATAATTCCAAGGACTTTCCATAATATTTTCTTCCTTTGTAACTTCTATTAACTTATGGATAATATTTTATTATCATTTAGTATATTTTTTTTATGGCATCCTTCAATCCCATATCCTTATAGGATGTCCGAATGATTTTCCACTAGAGAAAATGTCAATATTCATCATTTTATTATTATTTCCATTTCGATAAAGATTTTTTGCGGTCTGTTGAACAGGTGGGATTTTTATCGCTTCAACATGTTCATCTAATAGGCTTTATAAAATAATTTTTTTCTTCTTTTTTCATTCATTTTACTATAAAAATAAATGTTAGTGTTTAGTCTACCATTAAGCTTATTGAATTTCTATAAAGAAAATATTGATAAGCTTATCATGATCTTATTTAGACATGATTTAATATCTCAATTGGTTAATATACCATAAAACTTAATCATAAAAATCTTTGAAAAATTCATTTAAACATCTCTTTTAATATATATCATTTCGAAAAAGAAAACTATATAAATAACTAGAGTAATTTCTTTTTACAATTTCATTTAATTTTTAATTATTTTTTAGAGAAAAATTCCAAAAATAAAACAAATCCCATATTAAGTTGGGAAAAATAGTGTTGAGCGTTTTTATTAATAGAATAATTTTCAAGTTGCATTGGGGTGGTCATATAGAGAAATCCTCTTTGATACATAACCTTACACTATATACTTTACGAAATAATAAAAAATTTACAATTTTATCTGTGTTTTCTATAAAAATTACTTCCCACGCAATGTTTGGGACGACATTTTTAACTTTGAATTGCCAATAGTTAATTTTATTTGACCGATAACATTTCCGTTATATTTATTACTAAAGTAAAGCCTATTAAGATTTGTGATTTTTTTTAAAAAGTTACAGTATTTTTACAATAACAAAAAATTCAGTCACTTTAAGGTTTAGAAATTTAAACGTCAAAAATGCTCAGTGCTCAAAATTACTAACTGCTGAAAAAGTCAACGAAATCATTGGAAAAAAATTGAAGAAGATTGGACACTTGAGGGAAAGATAAAGAATTATAGAAAAATACTACTATGGCGGGGGGGAGGGGAGTGGATTGGTTAATTATCCCAAAAGTACCGAAGCCCAGGTTTGACACCAAAAAAGGTGGTATTCGCTGGAACGTAATGATACCTATTGAAATAATTAATTCTGAGCGTAACAGGAGCAAATAGAAGAAAAAATAGTTCAGAAATAGTTCATAAAAAAGAAGTTGTCTTTCGAAAAGAGGATTTACAGATAAAAGCAGAAAAACTAAAAAAACGAACTGTTTTGTAAAAATGAAAAATTTAAGGAGCATTGAGCAAGATGAGACGATTTACATCATAATGCTGATCCTGATACAGCAAAAAGGGTGATCTGATTTTTGACCAAATGGGTGTATGCAGGGAATATGTGGAATATTTCAATGAATTCCTAGATACTAATCAGTCAGAACATAACTTGGAGGTTCCATCATCTGAAGAAGACTTGCTGCCGCTACCTAGCATCAAGGAAACGACAAAAGCGAGTCACCTGGTATCGACAGAATTGTCAACAAACTGGCTAAATTAACGGTCCAGGTATGGGATACCAAATTAATGCCCGACAGCTAGTATCTTGGCATTATCTGTTCCATACTTAAAAAAAGAGATAATTCAGAGTGTTATCACAGACAGGGTATTATCTCTTTCATACTTGTACCCTCCGCAAGCTTTTTTCTACTATCCTACTAGTCAGGATAGTTCCATTTGCCCAAAAAATAATTGGCCTAAACCAGAAAGATTTGTCAGCAATAGATCAGATCTTCTCTCTCCGGCAGAGAATGGGAAAATTGTTGTAATATGGTCATCTGATCCACCATCAGTTGGATAGTCATTGACTTTAAAACCGGCTATGCCTCTATACATCCGTGAGAGTTCAGCATCCCAGAAAAATCGATTTAGCTAACCATCCTGACCATGACAAGTGTTAGTGGAAAAGTGAAACCAGGCAATAAGCAGACACACTTTCGTGCGTTCTTTTAAACCGGCCGCTGGAAAAAGTCTTTCTGACCATAACCTCAAAGCTACTGCTGAACAGGACACAAAAATCTTATCAGTCCTTATCAAAAATTTTTGGAAACTTGGATTCTCAGCAGAAACCATTACGAACTCTTATCCACATAAGAAATTTTGATCCGCTCTACGCTAATGGACAAGTCCGGACCGTATTTATTTATTGACCATAACCTCAAAGCTACTGCTGAATAGTACACAATTCTTGTCAGTCCTCATCAGAAACTTTGGAAATATTACAAACTCTTATCGTTTGAAGAAATTTTTAACCGCTCTACGCGAATAGACAAGTCCGGACTGTATTTATTTATGAAATCTGGAGCGATTGGCGCGATCGCTCGGCTGTGAGTAAAATTGAGCTCAAGGTGCTGCGGTGGACTGGACTCTTAATTTGTATGGATGAGAGAGATCCTGCATTGAAAGTCAACAGTGACTCCACTTACGGTCGCAGAAGACTCTAGATAGGCTCTATCTTTGGCGGGATTGTCAAACTGGGAGATCGCGATGTAAGGCGCAATTTTTGATTCAGAAGATAGTAATTGGATGATAGTCATTCGACAAAAAGCAAGAGACCTTAACTAGGAAATTCTGATACACCCTTTTTATAACCCTGACCTTGCTTCCTAGGACAACCATTTATTTGAATGACTTTTTCGTGCAAGAGTCCCAAAGAACTTCAATGAAGACAGAATATTTTTATGACCCTAACTAAAATTAGCAAAAGGTCATCGAAAATATGAAAAGGTTTTCATAGTTTATATTAATAGTTGGAAAATATAGAATTTTTTTTGAATTTTGACTACGTTAAAAGATGCTTAGCACTTTCTAAAATATAGAGCCCTTAAAATTAAAATTTTTTCCAAGCCCTTAAATGGTCTGAGCATCAAAAAAATCGAAGACGAGCCAAAACACGTGCAGCAAACCAGCTGTCAAAATTAACTGAACATTCAAAATGGCCGAACTTGTCGCCCGCGGAAATTTAAAATAACCCGCGGAAATTCAAAATTTGCGATATTTTTTGAACAGACTTCGTACATTTATAAGTAATTTATTATATTTTAATGTTTATTCAAATGTAAATGTTTAGTTGTATTATTTTTTTAAATTTTAAATAGAAAAAAATAAATTCGTTTAAAAATTTTATATTTTTGCCATAAAAAAGCCTAAATCGTGTAGACTATAAAAAACAAATGGACTTTTTCATTTAAGTATCATCAAGTTTTAGGTATTATAGCAAAAAGCTCTCATAAAAACAAAACTGAATCATTCTTTAGTGTATTTTTCTTAATTAGACTTTTAAAAATACTTGAATTTCAAAGGCAAAAAAAACTTAAAGGACACTTTATGTCATGTCAGTTGTCTTATTCATGTTTATAGACGTGCACTTAGTTTTCCAATAACTCAGAAAATTGCTCAATTTTAAGTGCAGAAAAAACCAGCCGGACACATGCTAGTACTTGTGCCATCATCGTCGAAAGGGTAAAGATACGAACGTGATGGTTGAAGCTTGTCATTTTGGGGTACTACTGGTAATGGTAAGGGTGCTGTAATCGGTAATGTCTGCCATTCAATGTTTATCATCATAGAATCGACAGGAATCAATAAAATTTCGTTATCGTAGACACATCTTGAAAGCTGACCCCAATGACGACGATGCCATCTTCTTCTTGTCGTACTCCTCGTAAAATTACTCCTCATTACAGAGAGTCGTGATGTTATCTGAGTACAACAGTGCGCACCCGCTTTGTGAATTTATTTCTCTTATTTTTATTCAGTATTGACTGTTGTTGCCAAATGGCCAAGGTCGTACAATATTGCGCCAACTAGGCCGATCATCAAAGGGAATATTGGCACCAATTGGATTGGAGGTAATGACGCAATGTATTCGACTCGTTGAACCCATAACTTTTCAAAGCCTGGGAGACATCGACTCTCAATGAATTCCAATCAAATCTTATGACCTTGTTTGGAACTTCGATTGTACATTAAACGAAAACAAATTCAGATAAAAGAGCAGACGGCAACCAACCCCTTCGAACAATATTGTGCCAATGCTTGGGATAGAATATTCGAAATTTTTTGTTAATTTTTTTTTTTTTATATTGACTAAACAAGTATTTTCCTAGTACAAATGTTCACCCAGAGAAGGGTAAGTTCCTTACAACAGGACAACAGTAAAGTTCTGCCAAAATTAACTACACCATCCATCCTACCCTACCACCTTAGATCCGGAAATAGTTTCTTTGCAGAAATAAATAAAATATTTTTCCTGTTTTCGTTGATTGGATACGGTTAAGAAATTAGATATCATATGAATTATTTGAATTTCAAGAAGAAGAAATATTCAATAAAAAAAAATATATTCTTATTAATTTTCAGTTGGAATTTATAATAGGATTAAGGATATTTTATATGTAAAAATTTTAAATTTTCTATCTACATGCGAGAATTTTAAAAAAATTTTTTGCAAATATCTTTTTTTACTATCTCGTATGATATATTGTTAATATATTATTTTGGTTGCAACTATTTCAATACAGATTAAATTTTATAAATTTACTTATACATAAATGCAATAGTAACATTTGTATAAGAAAGAAAAACTCATAATCTTAGAGAAAATGCTAGAGTTTTGATAAGAAATTAAAGACTTTGAATAAGGCTAGAAAAGAACTTAGTCCTTTTGATAAAATATTTTAAATAATTGGAGATGCATTGAAAGAAAAAAATTTCCAAAAAAAGATATTTTAATAGAAATTAATTATTAATTAACAATTTTAAATGTGCTGCAATTTACGAGAAAAGTAGTGAATTTAACGCCAAAGGGATTATCAAGGATTATCCAATTTGTGCTTTGGAAAGTAAAAATTAATAAAATATATTTTTAAA
Organism: Atherix ibis; assembly: GCA_958298945.1. Taxonomy (NCBI): domain Eukaryota; kingdom Metazoa; phylum Arthropoda; class Insecta; order Diptera; family Athericidae; genus Atherix; species Atherix ibis. Next base: position 102,260,793 of record OY282606.1, on the reverse strand, counting down.
TATAATTTGAAATTAATTTTTATTATATTATATTTAAAAAATTTTGCCATTATTAAAATTTATTTTGTTTGATAATTGTTTTTGGCAAAGAAGAATAAATTTTTCTTATTCTCAGATAAATATTTTTTTTTTATCAAATATTTCTATTAATTTGTAAAAATTTATAATTTTATTAATTTAGATTTTCCTGCTGCTTTAAAATAGTAAAAATATTAGAAGTTTTTTTTTAGAAAAAGTATATTACTCCTAATTTAAGAAAAAGTTTAATATTACAATTAAAGGATAATCCAAGTTGGGATTTTGTAAAAAAAAAAAAAATACTCAAATAAACCATCTTCAAAAGTTAGATTTTAATTGAATTTTAATTTTATTATATTGCATAAACTATAGACTTCTTACCGGACTAGATTTTTATTTTTATTTTAAATGTTATCTACAACTACTTATGCAGATTTTTTTATGGGAATATACATGGACATGAGGACATGTGGAGGAAAACACCCATCGATGTTACCTCTAGAACAGGGTAATTTTATTTTATAATTTTAGAGAATCGCTCGGCCATCGCCGTTTTAAACGTCGATGGGTGTATACTGGAAGGGTGGGAGTGAAAAGTTCCCTTCCTAAAGGATTACGGTGGAAGGATAAATGCGAATGGAATTTTTTATATCGGGAGATGCATAGTTCACGAACAAATGGAACATTTAGGTCACGATGGATAACAGTGTTTCGCACATAAAAAAGGGGCATTGACAATTTTATGAAGGATTCGGTATTGTAGGGATTGGATTGGAAGGGAGTTGGAATGCTTCGTCGAACCCCAAAGTTCTAGACCATATGTCCATATTGGTTTCGGAACCGTATTGTATAGTAATAGTTTACTTGTTGTTGTAAGTTTGATTTACTGTCTAGGAGACGTAATAATTGTTTGTATCGTCCGTTAAGCTCACGTCTTTTAGTTTTCGTATGAAGGTTCCAGGTTTGTCGAATATAAGTCCAAGGTAACGTACGCTATTTTTTTGTGGAATAATACTGCCGTTTAGGGTGATGTCGGAAATTTGTTCTCGGCAGAGTGTGAAAGTTACATGAGCAGATTTTTGCTCATTTACCTTATTTCTCCACCTTTTGAACCAAGTTTCTAAGGAGTGGATATGGTTCTGTAGGATAGTAATGGCTGTGGAAGGATCTTTGTGATGTGTCAGGATGGCTGTTTCATCAGCATATGTTGCGGTTAGGATGTTGTTGTGGCAAGGAATGTCATGGGTATAAATGTTATATAGGATAGGACCTAGGATACTTCCTTGAGGGACACCGGCGGAAATTGGATAAATGTGAGAGATATGATTTAAGGATGTGAAAATAACCCGAGGGTAGGACTCGCTGCAACTTCCAGAGCAATCCAGGGTGCCATACACGGTCGAAAGCATGCAAAATGTCAAGAAACACGCCTGGGCAGTATTCCTTTCGCTCTAGCGAACCCGCTATGTAGTCGACTACGCGATGACACATAGTGGAATGCTCAGGTCGAAATCCAAACTGATGCTGAGGACTGACACCCTTGGTTTCAAAAATGGGATAAAGGCGTTCTAGGATTAATTTTTCTAGGATTTTTGATAACATGGGAAGGAGGCCATTAGGTCTATATGAGGTAGGAAGGGTTTTGGGCTTATTGGGTTTTGGGATCATCTTAATTATGGAAAACTTCCACAGGGGAAGGAAAAAAATGATGTGCGGAGGATACTATTATAAATATAGGTTATAAGGACGAGGGTTTTTTTGGAAATTTGCTTCAGGATTTCCTGGGGCTTTTTTTATTGGAAAGGTGTTCTATTGTGGATTTAACTTCGGAAGGAGTGAAAAACTTAGGAGGTGGACTTATGGGCAACTGAGTTGATATTTGTCGGAATATTTGTTCGTCATGCAGAATGTCTTGCATATCTTCGTGAGGTTTAAAGATGTTTTCTAAGTGTTTGCCGAAGATGTCGGCTTTCTGTTTATCCGTTTTTGCCCAGGTTCCGTCGGTATTCCGGAGCGGGTGTGTAGCTGTTTTGTATTTGAGAATTCGTCGGGTAGCTGTCCAGAGTGACTTATTAGTTGTTAGTGATTCTGTGTATTCAGTAAAGCGTTCGTTATTATAATTAATTATTTCTTGTTTCAGTTCTCGTTGTGGTTGGTTCAGTTTTTTCTCCTCATTTGGCATTCTTGAACGTTGCCACTGGGCCCTGGCTCGACGTTTCTCGCTTATCAAGCTGCAAATTTTTTGCGGAAGATTATAGTCATGTTCTCGTATGGTTGGTTTGTTATGAGATATGTGGACGTTAGTGATTGAGTTCTGTATGCAAACAATCAAGTCGTTTACGGCATCGTCTATTTCTTGTACGTTCTTAAGGCTTTGTTGTAAATAAATCTGTTGGTCTAAGTTCTGTCTAAAAATGTCCCAATCAACTTTCCCATTTACAAGTTTGTAGATTTTTTTGAAGTAATATTTTATAAAAAAATTATTGTTTGCATAATTTTCCAAAAAACAAAAGTCCAACAAATTTTAGAAGTCAAATTGGTATCAATGAATTAGAAAATTACGCGACCTAGGAAATTTTTGCACAATAAAACCAAAATTTATCGTGTTTTATAGCTTGTGGCATTGTTTTATCCAAATCACTTATAGTCTAGATTAGAAGCTTTAAGTTCAGGCTAAGAACATAACAAATGTCGGTAATCAGTTTCGGATCAAAATTCACACTAATCTGTCACTTTTTACAAATAAAATAGCTTTTATATATGAAATTTAAGATTTTTAAAGGTAAACATACACATACGAGTATATATCAAGTTTGTTTTTATTGACGTATTTTTCGAGCGAGGTATTAGCTGCCATAATCTATTCTTGATACAGCAAAATGACCCATTTTGTTATAAATTTTCTTTATTTAATCGTATTCTTTTGTAAAATAAAAAACAATTAAAATTTTTAAATGGCAATTTTTAATCTAATTTAATCATACTGAAAAAAATATATTTATTAAGCTGCTAATAAATGATGGGGCTATACTTTTAGAATAATAAAATGGATTAATTTAAAGTTTTCTCTTATAAACAGAAACTATAATTTTTTCAAAAGTTTTCCAACTCTACGCAGTTAAATTTAAAATATAATTTTAAATATAACTGGATAAAATTGGAAAACTCTATCAGTATATATGTTTTTTCTTTTTATATATAAGTAAATTTTCTCAAAAAGGATTACATCGAATCAACCAAAAATTCTATCCTTTTTATGTCATTATTGTTATTGAATAAACCCTGAGTGCTTTTCTGAAAATAACTCTTAGTAAAAGACATTTTTTAATCAAAAAAAAAAAAGATCAGTTACTATTATTATTATTTAAGGATATACATATAAGAAATCAACATTTTGGCAGAATATTTCTTCTTGGATGAAAAATCTTTGAAATATTTGATAAAAAAAAAATATATATATTGTGAAAATGCCAGTATCCTTTTTTTGATAGAAAAAGGAAAGCTGTACTTTTATTAAAAAATATTTTTGAATATGTCACTTTTTTTTAGAAATAATATTTAACGATAAAAAAATTTAGGAAAAAAGGAAAGCTTTGAATTTCAGTAAAATCAAAATACGATGCGGAGATACAAAATTCAAAAGGTCTCCGATTTTTACTTTTAGTGGTTTCTTTTTGAGAAACCCCTAATAAATTATTTTTTTTTTTTGTTAATTTCATCTAATGTTTAAAAATTTCATAATATCCTTTTCTACCACCAAATTGAATCAACAATAGTGCGAGTATATGTGTATGTATGCCGATGTTGGTAGTATCATCGTATTTATTTTGAGGAGTTGCTTTAATAATTAGTTATGGTTAACCGCACTCTAAAGTGGCATCTAATTACAATAACATATGTTGACTTTGTCTAAGCTTTTGGGTAAATATTTTTAGCAAAATAAAATTTCATATAAACTTTGAGAGATTATTTCTGATAATAATTTCGGTGATCATTATTCGAAAATATAAACGTGCTAATTATACACTGTGAAATGAGCAACACTCAATAGAGAGTTCGATAGAGTTTCATGTTTGTTAAGAAGGAATTATTCTTCAACTGTTAAGTAAATTTATTCTAAATATAAAAATATAGTAGAATTAGATAATATTATGGTTGATACTCTTATTCAAAAGAATAATTTTGAAAAATTTCCACAATATTTTTTAAACAAAACAATTAAATTTCTTCTACCATTTTGAATTAGGGGAAAAAACGTATTATTCATTTTGTTGTTCGGGAAATACAGCTCTGGTTTTTGATTATCGTAAAGCAGATATAATATTTATGATAAAATATATTTAGAAATGAATTTGTTTTATAATATTGCCATGCCCTTAGATTAAAGAATACCTGGATACGTCAGATTTTCCTATATGTATACCTTATTGTCTGCCTGAATTATTGTAAAAGCGGCGAGAAATCGTACTGCTTGCATACTTTTGGGTAGATTTATTTATATAGACATGATACCCACTGACCTCTAGGTTTTGTAATAGAATTTTTTTTTTAATTTCAAAAGCATAATTCATATCCATTTTAACTCATTTATTCGAAACAAAAATACAATTTAACACGACAGAAGATAACATTTATTTTTTTTCCAATCTTCTGGTATTAAATGCAATTATTATTGAGGTCTATTTTGTAAATATCAATCAAATATCAATTTTATAGACTTGCGGAGAGTTTTAAAATACACCATTCTTCGTGAAGTGGTAGCATACCGAAATGCTTGCATACTTTTCTTATGCTTAATGTTGACTTTTAGATACTTATCTCGAAGTGAAAGTAGTTTAAGTGTGGTTTTATAAAATTTTAATTAGCTTACAAATGAGGAAGTATCTATCGCATCTATGTGTGGCTGTAACAATATTATGGATTATTTTTCCACCAAATAATGCGTAAAAATTATAAAAACTTTTTACAGAATCGGTGATCTCTCCATAGCCACGTTTTCCGATCAAAGAAGATATTGTGCTCGCTACTAAAATAATACGAAAAAAACTGGGCGTGTTCGCTTGTATGTGTGATAAAAAAATAAATTGGATCCTGCCGACCATGCAATTGGATAATAGAACAACATGCTTCGTATGCCAATTTTTTTAACAACAATTTCTTCAGCGATGTGGGTCATTTCTGGCTTGGTGCATACTCAATAATCACAGTAATTTTGCTTGCGGATTTAGGGGCTATAAAATTCCATAACTGACTATAGAAAAGCCATTCTATCCGTGAACAGTGAGTATTTGGTATGCATTTTGATCCGAAGGTGCCATTTGCCCGTATTTCTTTGAAAATGAAGATGGCGAGTTGGTTACCCTCAATTAAGATCATAATAGTCTATTAATAACCAATAGTCCTTCCTCCAAACTTAAATTTTAGTAAACCGGCATCACAAATAACATGAAAAGTTCTTAGGACCCGAAATTTCGAAATTTTTGATGCTGTCAAATCGTCCCAAAAGATCGTCAAATTTGACGTTATTTCACTTTTTTTGTAAAAATTTATTCTGACAATTTTGAAACTTTAAAGCATTTAAGAATCAAAATTTGCCAAACAATAGTCAAATTGAATATCCAATTGTGCGAAAAGGTCATAAAAAATAATCTCAACATATTAGAGATCTGTAGGAACGCTACCAAAATAGGCATCTTTCAACAACTTCTCATCATTATATGTATTTGCGACTTTTATCAGCGTTATATATTTTTTGGCGGTGAAAATGTCGAAATTTATAGGCGTCATTTGCGTTAAGTTTAGCATTTTGACTTCAATGCGAAAAAATCTGCGGCAGAGGCGCGTCGAAAGAATTGTGTGTAACGTGTTGCAAATAGTTCCAACGCTACAAAAGTGGTGATTTTGACGTGGAAAACAAGGAGCATCCCGGATCGGGGAAAAAGTTTGAAGACGCAGAATTGGAGACATTACTGAAAGCAGATCCATTTCAAACGCAATAAGAAATTGCAGATTCATTGGGCGTAACTCAACGTGCCAAAGCCTTGGGAATGATCCAAAAGAAAGGAAACTGGGTGCCAGACGACTTGAAGGTGAGAGATAACGAGTAGTATTTTTTCACGTGAAAACAGCTGCTCCAATGGCAAAATAAGAAAGGGTTTTCTACATTGTATTGTAACTGGCGATGAAAAGTGGATCCATTACGATAATCCAAAACGAAGAAAATCGTTGGCCACGCATCAACATCGACGGCCAAGCCAAACATCAATGGCTTGAAGCTCATAAATATTTGGTGAACATCTGAGAAGAATTATCCTAAAATTATGAAACCGTTCAATTTCTAGACAAACTGAGGTCAATAATATTAAGTGTGTACTATGACTTTGTTGTTGAATAAATTTCAATAGGGACAGACGAGATCGATGACAATAATTATTGTGACATTCAAACAAGATCACCAAGAATAAATCGATTGTGCTATACGTGTAATGTCTAATAGTGACCTAAATTCAACTTCACAAATCAACAAGAGCAGATTTACAATCGATGCCAATAATACCAAAGACGCCATCATCTCACACATTGTCTTCTAATACAATTTATATTCGATACAGTAAGTCATCCCTTATGAATTAATTATATTTCAATAAATTACTTTTCGGATACTTCAACATTCTACCAGTGATAATTCCAATTTGGTAATAGTTCCACACTTTATTCAATCACAATAATTGAACAGAATACAAATCATCGCGTATTAAGTAAGTTTTGATGATTGATTATTGACAATCGGACAGGCACTATTGATTATTGCTTGTGTTGACAATGATTTTCATCAACTGTTGATCAATAATTTTATCCAATTCTGTATAGAATATTTATTTGTAAGAAGGGAAAAATATTTTTTCAAATAGAAAATGGTAATTAATTTTTGGTAAAAAAAAAAGAATTAAAAATTCATTTTGTAGTTTGAAAAGTATGACACTGTCATAAAATCGTTAATTTATATAAATATTATTTAAGAAAACACTTTTGTAAGGTAAAAATTTGCCATTTTATAATTAAACAAAATAAGAACTTTCTATTGAAGTGATGATACTGTTAAAGCCACGCTTCGCTCTTGAAGGGGCGACATTTTCTTTAAAGAGATGAGGCTCATTTCTCGCTCGGTAGAGATACGTTAATAAGCAAAATTACCATACATGAAGCTTTAAAAATTCTCATGTATGAGGGTCGTTCAATAAATCATTAGAAAAAGATGGAAAAAAATGTTTATTTTTCAACATAATCTCCTTTAAGCTCTATACACTTTCCCAACCGTTTTTCCAAAATTTTTATCCCGTCCTAAAAATAGGATTTCGGAAGTTCTGCAAAATACTCATTCGTTTGAGCAATGACGTCCTCGTTGGAAGTGAACCGTCGTCCGCCAAGCCATTTCTTCAGATTGGGGAAAAGAAAATAGTCACTCGGGGCCAAATCTGGTGAATAAGCGGGATACTGCAACAATTCCATTCTTAATTCCACAATTTTGGCCATGGAAACAGCGCAGGTGTGCACACGCGCATTGTCCTGATGCAAGAGGATTTTTTTCTTCTCCAGATGGGGGCGTTTCTCTTTGATTTTCTCGCTCAACCGTTGCAATAACGACGCGTAATACGCTCCTGTTATTGTTTTTCCTTTTTCCAAGTAGTCGATAAAAATGATGCCCTGCGAATCCCAAAAGACCGTGGCCATTACCTTGCCGGCCGATGGCACAGTTTTTGCCTTCTTCGGAGCCCGTTCACCCTTGAAAATCCACTGTGATGACTGTCTCTTCGTTTCTGGAGTGTAGTAGTGTATCCAGGTTTCGTCCACAGTGACATATCGACGAAGGAATTCGGTAGGATTGCGATGAAAGAGTGCCAACATAGCCTCAGAGTCCACTACACGATTGCGCTTATTCTCCTCTGATAGCAAACGCGGCACCCATCTTCCCGAAATTTTTTTCACAGACAATTTTTCATGCAAAATTGAAGCGATATGGCCGTGGCCTCAACTAATTCGCGCACTTTAATTCGCCGATCGTTCAAAATCAGATCGTGGATTTTGTCGATGATTTCAGGAGTAGACACCTCAACTAGGCGTCCTGAACGATGTACATCTTTTGTGGATGAACGGCCACGTTTAAATTCATTCACCCAATTGTAAACCATCGCAAATACAGGTGCAGATGTGCCTTGAACTGCATCCAACTCGGCTTTGATTTCTTTCGGGCTTAAGCCTTTCAAGTGGAGATGTTTGATGACAGCCCTAAACTCGCTTTTTTCCATTGTTATGCACAAATAAATGTCGTTAACTTTAATCGACGATAGAAATTGACCTACGCTATGGATGGAATTTTGACAGCTTTCCTGTCGATGACGCTACTTACAACCAAAAAATCCTTAATGACAGTACAAGCGCAATCTCTAGGATTTTCTAAGGACTTATTGAACGATTCTCGTAACTGTAAAAATAAGTATTTTATCCATAAAAAGTTTTCATTTGTTGTGTATTTTTGTTTTAAGAATAACATTAGCCCGTATTTCTTTTAAAATAGAGAAGAAGGCTTATTTACCATCAATTCTGAGCGCTATGTCCATATTATACTCGACTCTTTTTATTCTTAACTTAAATAATAAAAAAAAAAATGTACTTTTTTTAATCTTAATCTGGACTTAATGTGGCTTTAAAAAAAAATTATACAAAAAATCATACAATATGATAAATTTTGGCAAAATTTCGCAATTTCGTACCATGACGTGTAATTTGAAGATTTCATGATGTCAATTGGCATACAATTCTTATTAAACTATAAAAAAAAAAGTATCTTTATATATAGATAATTTTTAAATTTAAGAATATTTATAAAAATCAATATCCGTCAAGAAAACATAGATAACAGTCCGAAATATCCGAGAAAGTCAGAAAAAAATCCGGCAAAAGTATCCAAAAAAAAATTTTATAGTAACTATTTAAAATATCTTAAATGGCAAAATGTATATAATATAATAAAGTAAAAGTTTCATTAATAATCTATATTTATTTCCAAACTGCAAATTGGATAATATTTTTAAGCTTTTTCCAGCATTTATAGTCATTTTCTTATTAAAATTCTTAACCTAATATAGCTTTTGACCGGTATTAACTTTTTTTTGCAGCTAATAAAAATTTTATTAATAAAACTCCCGGAAATGAAAAAATTTCAATAAAAATTTCTATCTAAGAAATTAGGAAAAAAATTACTTCCTTATAAAAAGTTATAACCAAAAAAAAAAAATGTTTCTCTTTCCTACAATATAAAAAATGTTTATTCTAATTTCGAGCATATTAAAATAAAATGACAGAGAATTCAAATTGATTTGATTTTATTAAATGTGTGCACATAAAAAAAAGGCAAGAAAATTCCATGAAAGCTCAACAAACAAACAAAAAAAAAACTGTCAATTTAGATCAACCACTAATAAAATGTCTGTCAATTTATTAATTTCAAGAAATTCACTTTATTATTTTCGATTTTATTGCAATGCATCCGTTTTCTTTTTTCATCTACATACAAAATGTTTAGAAGTTCAATTTGAGCTAGTATTTGGGGATTAATTTAAAAACATGGGAATGACCGTTAAAAAAATTGACCCCAAAATAACAAAAATGTCGTAATAAATATTTTTGCAGGCCAAAATGTCTATAAAGCTCTGATAAAGACTCGTCAAAATTAATTAATACGCATGGGAAAGGAAAAAAGAAATTGGGTCAATTTAATAGTTAAGAACAAAGTTGCAATTATTTATATTATTTCGTAAGTTATAGAAAAAAATTATTATTTAAGAAATTTGATTTTTTTTATTTATTAATTTTCTTGTATTTGCAAGGTACTATCCATAAAAAGGCTGCTAAAAATTCTTATCCTTTAATAGTTTAATCACATCTTTTTATAAAAATTTTAATTTAAGATTTATTATTTTCTTCATTAAATTTGTTTCACTATCAAAAACATCAGAGCTTTTAAAGCTAAATTTGTGTTTTGAGTAATATAACGCTCAAAGCCCCATAAAAGGGAAAATCCCACTTTAATTTTTTTGTTGTTGTCTTGCGTATAACATAAGGTCTCTGAGATAAGAGCCACAACAATAATATCACTTGTCATTGCCATGTTCCGTGTAGGTTGGCATTGCCAACTTCCCAATACTAAGATGGTCAGAAATTACTACATTTTATAGACCTTATTAATATGTTCAAGTGAGTAAAAAGGAGGGCTTGAAAAATAAATTATTGGGCCTGGATTAAAAGGCATTCCCTTGTGTAAATTCTCACAAAGAATGGTGAGTTGAACACAATGGAAATCGAATGAGGGGCGCTTTTTTGTTTCCAAGTGTGGCTAATTGAGGATTTCAGTAAACACAGGATGATCTGAAATCCTTAATTAGTGAGGGGTACTTATGGTGAAATATCAAACCTGCAGTCCTGAACTGGTGTGGCAGTGTTTGGCGTCTACAATATTTCTTATCGTAGCTCTATAAGCAGGAGTATCGTAGCGCATCCTACTGTGGTGGTGCCATTTTTTTTTAAAAACAAAAAAAGGTACCACAGGGGTCGGATGCCTTACGGTGCTAAACACACTGTGCCCGATCATGGTAAGACGCCTTCTGGGAAAAACTCACTGGATGTGCTTGATACCCACATCGGGGGCATAGCCTTTGAACTGGTGGTGAGGGATAACAGTTATCCCAGGTACTGTCACTGCAGATGATAGTAAATGTTTAGGTAGCTCCTGCTACCAATAGTTTGAGCAACAAGCTTATAACTGATTACTGATCGGTAGCGTAGGTTCTACTGGCTCTGGATGTGTAGCTGGTTTGGTGGATGACACCAGATGGATGCACAAAAGGGTGGTGAATAGAGTAAACAAGATGAGCGATCTTCTTTTGGCGGATGAATTGCTGAAATTCTTTATGCATGAAACTAAAAAGTAGGAATTCAGAGGTGTCAGAATGAAATGGCAGAGTTGGCTTGATGGTAAGTTGGGGGAATCGACTTGAGCATGAAAACAATTATCTAAAATAGGTGCTGGGATGAGATACTCGTAATGCTGGATGAGAAGAGAAGGTGCAACTATTTGGATCTCGTTAGCTAAGCTGGCAAACTGCTAATCAGGCAGGACTGAATGTGCTGATTGGGCGTATTCTAACAGACATACGAGGTCTGTTCAAAAAGTATCGCGAATTTTGAATTTCCGCGGGTTACGTAGATTCGATTTTCGATTTTTTGGAAAGGGCAAAAATCGAAAACGATTCAAAATGGCCGACAAGTTCGGCCATTTTGAATTTTCAGTTAATTTTTAACATTTGCTTTGCTTGCACGTGTTTTGGCTCGTCTTCGATTTTTGCCCTTTCCAAAAAATGGATCAAAGAATCTGTTTCGGGAATACGGCGGCTGCGGCATTATTAGTGTGTTGCTTTTGGCCAAAAATTCACGTACAAGCAACAATGCCTTTCTGGCGGATTGCTTCGCGCAACTTGCGCATAACTTGCAGGTAATATTCCTTATTGACCGTTCTACCCTGTGGCAAGAACTTATGATGCACCACGCCCCTGTAATGGAAGAAAACTGTAAGCAAAACCTTCATATTCGACCGAACTTGGCGCGCTTTTTTCGGTCTTGGCTCATGCGACATTTTCCATTGGGATGATTGAGCTTTGGTTTCCACGTCATAACCATAAACCCATGATTCGTCATCACTTATAACTCTCTGGAGCAAATTTGGGTCGTCGCGGCAGAGTCCAACAGCTCCTTTGCAATGTTAATGAAATGCTGTTTTTGGTCGAAATTGAGCAAAAATCGAAGACGAGCAAAAACACGTGCAAGCAAAGCAGCTGTCAAAAATTAACTGAACATTCAAAATGCCCGATCTTACTGGCATTTATGAGAGACATTAGTACCGATATAACGCCACAAAAAAAATCGAAAATCGAATATACGTAACCCGCGGAAACTCAAAATTCATGATACTTTTTGAAAAGACCACATACAATTATGACTTGTAATCAAACGCAATTGAACGTTGCAGTTTTTAAGCCCCCAAATACCGAATACGGTTGAGAGCTGGGTTATGTAAAGGACAACGAATGGCTTTAAGACTATCACTGAAAATGAGTATTTTGCGATGTCTGCAAAAATATTAATCGCCAATAAGCGTGGAATCCTCCAATAAGTGTGGAATCCTCCACACTTATTTGAGGATTCCACGCTTATTGGCGATTAATATTGGCGTGGAATCCTCTAAACTATCCGCTTATTGGCGTGGAATCCTCCAAACTATCTACCAATTCTAGTTATAGTTTTCTATAGATAATAGAAACGGTATTTTCCTGTTTTCCTTCTATACGTAGATAGCGTCAACTCAATTTCTAAGCCAGGTGTGAAAGGAAGATTTGCAAATGAAGATAAATAGGGGATGGGTATCTTTCCAACTCAGAGATCATTTGAGATAGGAAAAAAGAATTTATTTTTGAGTTGGTGATGGGAATAATTTTTTTCTTCAAAAGATTTGCAGCTGCAACGATTATAATTAATAGGATTTTTGTGGGAACTTAACGTTATATACGTTTTCGATCAGTTTTAATATGGATAGAGACCACCAGTGTTACCATGTCTAGTTGGTAGTATTGTTAATCTGCAGCTGCAATCTTCCATATTGGGTAATAGTGATACCCAGATATTTATGCTTCATACAGACGTTAAGATACAACGAGAGTGCTGTGCGTGGAAAATTTGGGACTTCAGTGAGCGTCCTTCAGTGAATCTATTGGGTGTAAGGGAAAGTTCTGTCGTTTTTGAACACTTGCACTTGTGTTCAAAAACGACAGGAAAAAAATAATTGTGGAGCGTGTTTGGAAAAGACGCAGTAACAACTCGAACATGCCAGAGATGGTTTGCGAAATTTTGTTCGGGTGATTTTTCTCTAAAAGATGAACCCAGATCAGGAAGATGTCAATGACAAAGTGTTACGCAGTATGATCAGGACAAATCCCATGTTAAATTCCACAAAAGTGGCCTCCAAGCTTGGAATTCATCAGACTGATGCTTTAGAGCACATTAAAAGGCTTGGTCTTGTGTTCAAACTTTCCACTTGTGTTTGGGTGCCACACGAATTAGGCAAAAAAAATTTAATGGATCGAATTTCAAAATGTTTTTCGAATCTTGCTCGTCACAAAAGGGAATCGTTTTTGGACCGCTTGGTGACTGGTGATGAAAAGTGGATAGTTTATAAACATATGTTAAAAAAAGGGCATACCACCTTGATCAAAAAGTTACCGGAATTTATTCAGAAATCTAAAAATACAAGTTTATTCATCTAAATCTATATTGTCCCCTTCAAAGTAATCCCCATCGACTTATGCCAGCGCTTGACCTAATCCTCGAAACATTTTTTATATTCGGTTTTCGGTATGTCCATCAGTGCTTCCTGCGATTTTTCCATTACTTCCTCTCGGCTGTTGAAACGCGTTCCCCGTAATGGTTTTTTAACTCGATTGAACAGAAAGAATTCACAGGGAGCCAAATCAGGTGAATTCGGTGATTGTTGTATGGTATTTGTTGCATTTTTCGTCAAAAAATTACGAATAATGATGGCACTGTGCGACGGTGCGTTATCATGGTGAAAAATCCACGAGTTGTCTGCCCATAATTCTGGTCTCTTTCGGCGAATTGCCTCACGCAAACGTCTTATAACGCCCAAATAATACTCTTTGTTTACTGTCCGGCCTTCTGGCAAAAATTCATGATGCACTACACCGTTGTAATCCATGAAAACCTTCTTTTTTGACTGAAAACGAAGTGGTTTTTTTGGTCTCGGTTCATTTGGTGAACGCCATTCACTTGCCTGATGTTTGGATTGCGTGTCGTACTCATAAACCACGTTGATCCATGTCAAAAAAGACATGATCCTTTTGATGAATGTGGGATCGGATTCAGCTTCGCAAATCATGTCTTTTGCGACGTCGACACGGTCTTTTTTTGCATGAAATTGAGGTCTTTTGGCACCAACTTTGCTGCTACACGACGGAAACCCAAATCATTAACTAAAATGTCTTGGACGGATCCATAGGCAATGTTCAAGTCCTCCGCTATCTCTCTGATGGTTAATTTGCGGTTATTGACTAACATTTGTTTTTCATAATCTTCGATTGACTCACGACCACTTTTGAACCGCTCGTGCCACTGGTAAAGGACCGTTTTCTTTAGAGAATCGTTGCCGAAACACTTTTCCAACATTTCCAACGTTCGCTCACCAATAAATCCGTTTTTTGCGCAAAATTTAATACAAGTTCATTGTTGCAAATTTAAATCCATTTCTAAAATTTAGAGGGAATATCAACAACACATGTACCAACTTAACAAAAAAAAAACGGAACTCAAGGTGGTATGTTTACAAGGAGAGAAAACACCGATCAAATCCAAAGCTGGCGTGCATCAAAAGAAAGTTATGTTGTGTTATTGGTGGGATCGGAGGGGTATTGTGTTGCTGACAGAAAATTATATGGTCGATGGTGATCGTTACTGTTCGTAACTTGATGTTTTGAATAAAGAAATTCAACGTAAACATCCATATTTGACCAATAGAAAGGGTGTAACTCTCCACCATAACAACGCTAGACGGCACGTGGCAAGAAAAACTGTACAAAAAATTGCAGAGTTGGGTTGGGAAACTCTATCATCATCTGTTCAGGTCACTGCAAAACTTTCTTGATGGAAATGAATATATAAATTATGAGAGTGTCCAAATGGCAGTGGAAGAATACTTTCCGTCCAAAAACGAGGACTTCTTTTCCAGGGGGTTAGATAAGCTGCCAGAACGCTGGTAGACATTTGAAACTAATAAAAAAAATATATTTTGAATTAATTTTTGAATAAAAACTGAAAAAAAAATTTAGTTTTTCCTTTAGAAAAAAACTACACAACTTTCCCTTACACCAAATATCAGCAAGAATGCCATTATAACCGTGATCTTTTGCTTTAATTTGTTTATATAGTGTTTTCGAATAAGAGTGATATGATTTCTTTTTTTAAAAAACACACTTATTATTAAGGAAATTCAATTTTTTTTTATTTAATGTGAAGTAAAATCGATACAATTAAGTTTTGAATAAAACGTCATTCAAATGGCCTCCGCCACTTCTTTTGCAGGAACGAATTCGATGAACCCAATTTTCGAGCACTTTTTCCACTAAATCAAGTCGTATGTCATTAATAGCAAGTTCAATATTGACTTCTAAAGCTTATTGCTAAAGACCAATAACTTCAAACAACCCCATAAGAAATTGTCTAATGGTGTTAAATCACAGCTCCATGGGGGCCATTCAATGTCACAATTTCTTGAAATAATCGAATCTCCAAACTTTTCTCGCAATAATTCGGTTCTTTGCACGTGCTGTGTGGCACGTAGCCCCGTCTTGTCAGAACCAGATGTTGTCAAGATCAACTTCTTCCAATTTCGGCCATAAAAAGTTGGTTATCATCGATCTTTACCGCTCTCCATTGACAGTAACGATGTTACCAGCTTCATTTCGAAAGAAGTATGGACCGATGATTCCACCAGACTAAAAACCACACCAAACTATCAATTTAGGTGAATGTAATGGGTGTTCATGAATAATTTGTAGATTTTCTTCGCACCAGAATCGACAGTTTTGTTTATTTATCGCACCACTCAGATGAAAGTGAGCCTCATCGAAGAAGATGATTTTCTTAAAAAAATTGTTATCGTTTTCAAGTTGTTCCAAGACAAAATCGGCAAATTCACGACGTCTACGGTGGTCGAATGGCTTCAGTTCTTGAGTGATAACAATTTTATATGGATGCAAGCCCAAATCCTTTCTCAAAATCCACCAAGTTGTTGTTTGAGACAGTCCCAATTCTTGAGAACGTCTTGGAATCGACAAATTGCGATCTTCAGCAACACTTGCCTGAACGGCAGCTATATTTTCATTACTTCGAGCGGTTCTTTATCTTATTGGCACTTGAACATTATGTAAAGAAAATGTACGCTCGAAATTTTTAACAATTCAACGAATAGCGAGCACAGTTGGACGATTATTACGACCATAAAATGGCAAAAGCGCACGAAAAGTTGCAATTGGAGAACGATTATTTTGATAATAAAAGTGAATAATTTATAAATGTGGTTCCTAAGTATATCTCTCTTTTATGAAATTGTAAACATTACTGAATACAATGAAAAAAAAAACAGCTCATGACATATTACAAATGGCCAAAACGTCACTTAGAAATCATATCAATCTTATTGGAAAACCCTATTTATATTTAAAAAAATATATAAGTATATTGTTCGTTAAAGCATAATACTTCAACAAAAAAAATCATCTTTCACGAAAATTTAAAAAAAAATTATTTAAGAAGAGATATTTTTTTCTAATATATAAAATATTTTCTCAAAAGTAAAATGCATTTTTTGCATTATAAATTGTATTAGAATCAAATGTGAATGGTTCTATTTTTATTATTTGAAGAAAGAAAAAAGAAAATGTAGCACATCAAAACTGCAAAAAGAAATTACTAAAGTTAAGTGAGAACATACATACTTAGATAGTTGTATAGTAAGGATCTGTATCGAAAAAGGAATTATTTTCAATGATTTTCTTTTAAAACATTTGTTTCTGTCTGAACAAACAGAATATCTAACAAAATTCTAAACAGTCGAAAAATAGTACATGGCAAGAGACTTGTGCTTGGTTAGCAATAATAATAGAGAGTAGAAATTAAGAATGAGTTTTGTGAAAAGCTAAAAAGTTAACATGTTATCCTTTATTTTCAGCTACAAATAGTACAACGGACGTGTCCTGTCCACCATTGTTTCCGCCGAGGCACGGCTACTTGGAATGCAGCAGGCCAATAGCCAGCGACATTGTTGGCGGTGATAATAATGGCTTTGGAGGACGACGGCGCATAACAAATCGTCCTGGCAGTCAATGTGTACTCCGTTGTCCCACTGGCTTCAGGATAAACGGAAAATTCTCCAAACAATGCAGTCCCACCGGTGAATGGGTTGGTGATAGCGATGGCACATGTATACGTACGTCAGCAAAATATTTGTACAGAAAATTTTCAAATAATCATTTATATTATAAAACGTCTACCATAACTATCTCTATAGTCATTTGACTTTATCCTCTTACCAATACTAACCAATTGTTATAGTTTTCAACATGTTCAAGAGCGTATTCAAGAGCGGGTAATTTTGTATAGAATTTTCAAAGCTTCGAAGATTATTTGTGTGCAACAGAGTCACTACTGCTATGCAATCATGCACAAAAGCTTCGGGTTTTGTTTTTTTTTGTTATCATTTTTATACCCTTTACCCTTTTCTAATTTGATATCAAATAACATCAAACTAGAAGTGAAAATATTTTCATATAAAACATGAGTGTTTCTATAAACTTTTCAATTCAATCTAACTCAAAGAATGATTATTTTCCCATTTTAACTAATAAATCGTTTATTGTATGAAATTTAATTCTAAATATAATTTAGGTTATCCAAAACCAAAACTTATTTGTCCAACGGATATTGTACTAGAGACGCCACCAAATGAAACAATGGCTAAATTAAGGATACCACGACCAAAAACTGATGTTAATTATGATCGTGATGTGACCATATCACCCGAATGGGTAAGAAATTCCGAAATTGCATTAGAAATTGGCATCAAGAATATAACGTATACGGCTAGACATCCAGTATCGAAATTGATAGTTTCTTGTACATTCACTATCAACGTTTTAGGTAAAAAAAAAACAATTTTCCACCAAAAAAAAAAATATTAAAAAAAATGTATTTCTGTAATAGAAAAAAAACAAATTTTTACTTTAAGAAAATATTAGAAAATTAAGTTGATTTTATGAAAATATTTTTCTCAATCACAGAGGGTGAACCGCCAGTGGTGAAATTTTGTCCAGAAACACAAAAATATTCACTTAGTAAGAAATATGACAGCATTAAAATTAATTGGAGCGAACCAGTCTTTACAGATAATGTGAACGTCACCGACGTATCACGAACGAATGTAAGTTTCTTATATGACATGATAACTTTAGGTTGTTTTTTTTTGTAATTTAATTTTAAAGAAAAATATTTAAAAAAATAAATAAATTATTTGGCCGAAAAAAAAAACAATTTGCATATTTTTACAGAGCCCCGGAAATAGTTTCGCTGTTGGCAGTCATCAAATATTTTACATAGCCAAGGACCAGGCTGGTTATTCGGCACGTTGCGTTTTCAAATTGCTTGTCAATGTACCATATAGACAGACATTGAATCATCCCCTGCCCATATATCATATGTTCTATAAATAAGCACTAAAATAAGGTTAAAAGGTAATATCGACGAGAAAGTAAATACACATCATTGAAATTCAGAAGTGATCAAGATACTTTCTCTCTGTAGGACTAATAAAAAAAAAATTTCAATAAATTAAATAGTAAAAATTAAAGAGAAAATAATGAACAATAATTTCGCAAAATAATAATATAATAATTTTTGGCAAAAATCTTTGATAATATACAAAACTAAAAAAAGGACTAAAAATAAATAAAAAAAACCTAGTGTATATACCGTATCTGACTGTGAGTATAAAATTAATATTTTTTTTTAGTTTTCACAATTCAATATTGTATATCTTTCGACATTATATGATGCTAAAGCAGTTAACTATCATTTAAAAATTTTTATTATTATCAAATCGAAATTAAATTTATAATATAATTAATCTAATTTTAAAAAAAATTAAAATTTTAGTTAATTTTTATTTATTGAAAATTTACCAGTTTTGTTATACTAAATTTAAGATTAATATGAAACAAAAACCATTTAAAAAAAAAATCACATAACAATAATTATTAATAAAATATATCCTTATTATTATTTTTAAAATGAAATTTGTTGTTTTATTTAAAGATATTACCTTGATTATTTTTATTTGTTATTTCCTTTCCGCAGGTTTTTATTTGGAATTTACTAATTTCTTATTGGAGTGAAATATTTAAAAAATATTTTAGAGTGAATTGGAAAGTTTTTTTTCTTAATGCTAAAACCAAAAAAAAAATCTTATAATTTTATGAAAATTTCTCAATTGGAAAAGGATTTTTTTTGTTGTAAATTTCTGCTCTTTGATAATAGAGGATTATCCAATTTGTGCTTTGGAAACTAAAATAAATCTTCTATCAAGGACTGGGCACTTTTGAGTTAATTTTTGCATTACTTTTTCAAAAGTTAACAAAAATAATATTCTTACGGCGTCAATTTGCACGATATTTGAGGTCAATTAACAATCAGCCAAACTGGTTCTAATAGCTTTTCGCGCAATAAAACTAAAAATATTCGTATTTTGTGGTATTTTATTCAAAACACACATGGTGCTTATTCAAGATTTTAAGTTTAGTGAAAATAATATCATTTATCATATTGTCATAAGGCTCAGAATAGCCGTATGTCCTTCTTCATTTTCAAAAAAAAATAAAAAAATATGGGCCAATAGCACATTCAGACCAAAATATAACCACTATTTGCTAATACAATGGCTTGTTTACAATAGCTTGTAGATTTTCTAAGGATTATAAATAGCAATTTTGCTTATTGACATATCCACTAGGGGTGAAATGAGCCTCATAGTTGACGAAAATTTTACGCGAAGTGTGGCTACGGCAAAACTTTCAAGTTTTGTAAGAAGTTTTTAAAACCTTACGTATTTTTTGATAATAAATTAATTTTCAATAAAAAAAAATGTCAAATTTTACACTAACAAAAATTTTATCTTAAATATTATCTATATTTAAAAACTCTTAAATTATAGTAACTTTACTTTAAAAATTACAAAATGGATAATCCACTATTTTTCAATTAAAAGAAGTAGAAAATTTTCTTAAATATTTTTTTTAAATATTTTATGACGTATAAAAAAATTATTTTACGAAAATAGTATCATTTATTGTATGGCCATAAGGCTCAGAATTCATAAAAGCCATATATCCTTTTTCATTTAAAAAAAAAAAGGGCTAATAGCACATTCAGACCAAAATATAACCACTATTCGTCAATACAATGGCTTGTTTACAATAGCTTGTAGATTTTCTAAGGATTATATACAGAAATTTTGCTTATTAATATATCCACTAAGGGAGAAATGAGCCTCATAGCTGATGAAAATTCACTATTCGTGAATATATTGACCCTCATTGATGACGAAAATTTTACGCGAAATGTGGCTACGGCAAAACTTTCAAGTTTTGTAAGAAGTTTTTAAAACCTTACGTATTTTTTGATTATAAATTAATTTTCAATAAAAAAAAATGTCAAATTTTACACTAACAAAAATTTTATCTTAAATATTATCTATATTTAAAAACTCTTAAGTTATAGTAACTTTACTTTAAAAATTACAAAATGGATAATCCACTATTTTTCAATTAAAAGAAGTAGAAAATTTTCTTAAATATTTTATGACGTATAAAAAAATTATTTTACGAAAATAGTATCATTTATTGTATGGCCATAAGGCTCAGAATTCATAAAAGCCATATATCCTTTTTCATTTAAAAAAAAAAAATACGGGCCCATAGCACATTCAGACAAAAACATAGCCACTATTCGTCAATACAATGGCTTGTTTACAATAGCTTGTAAATTTTCTAAGGATTATATATAGAAATTTTGCTTATTAATATATCCACTAAGGGAGAAATGAGCCTCATAGCTGATGAAAATTCACTATTCGTGAATATATTGACCCTCATTGATGACAAAAATTTTACGCGAAATGTGGCTATGGCAAAACTTTTAGTTTTGTAAGAAGTTTTTAAAGCGTTCCGTATTTTTTGATAATAAATTAATTTTCAATAAAAAAAATGGCAAATTTTACACTAACAAAAATTTTATCTAAAATATTATCTATATTTAAAAACTCTTAAATTTTTATGCAAGAACTTTAGTTTAAAAGCTACAAAATGGATAATACTCTATTTTTCGATGAAACGAATTAGAAAATATTTTTTAATATAATTTATTTATTATAAATTCATAAAAACTATTAAGATTTTAGTACGAAAAATTTTAAAAATCCAAAAAAAAATAATAATCTGTCCTTATTTATGGACATAAGTCTTAAATTTAAATCCAGCTAGCGAAATAGCCCTTCTCTCAGGTGCATCCAAACGGTATATGTGAATAGTTGTGAGCTTAAACAAAATTTTTTTAAATATTATGTATTTTTTATTAATAAAATAATTTCTAATAAAAAATAATGGCAAATTTTATGCTTAATTAATTTTATCTAAAATATTATTTATATTTAAAAACTATTTAATTACAGGAGATTTACTTTCAAAACTTTAAAATGGATAGTTCTTTTACTTTTTTATTTTTTTTTAGTTTTTCCCTCTAATTCAGCTATGCATGACAATTCTTGGAACAAAACTGTTTTTACTAACTATTTGAAGGCACAATGTTCCTGATTTTTTGAAAGGACAAAAACTGTGTAACACTTAAGCTTGTTGAGCTTTTCATTTTAATGTAACACCTCAGCTCATGAAAGTAATTTTCTGAATTTTCTGTGGAAGGTGATTAAAAGTTTATAATATTCCGAGACTCCAAGAAATATTATGAAATACTTTCAATAGAAAAGGACTAAGGACTCCAAACTAGCGAAATGAAAATTCAATCGAAAAGCTTTGAAATAAAATCCACATTTTGTCTTCTATAATCTAAGGTTCAAAACTAAGGACTCCAACAAATATTACGAATTCTAAACCACCTTTGACAGAAAAGGACTAAAGACCCCAAACTAGCAGAATGAAACCATAAGTTTCGATTGAAAAACTTCGTTTGAAACACTCCAAACCTTTCAGTTCTTCTATAATCTAAGGTTCAAAAGCTTTCATCGAAATAGTCCAAACAGACTCAAAAAAGCCTTGTTGTGGGCTGCCATCAATACTATTTGCGAATTCCCACCGCCATAATTTTATGTTTTCCCAAAAAAAAGTTCTTAAAAAAATCAAAAGTTAAAAATGTTTTTATTTTTTTTATTTTTCTAAATTTAATAAAACCAAAAAAAAAAACAATCGAAATAAAATTTTTTTAAATATGAATTTATTAAAAATTATTATGAAAATCAATATAATCTCTGATACATTTTTAATTATTGTAATTAGTAAATATTTTTTGACCTAAAATTATTATTATAAATTTTATATATGCTTCTTAATTGATTACTTTTCTTCATTCTCTGTCGTTTGCTTCTTCTTTAAAATTTGGTATAAAAATTACTATGTTTGCTTCGAAGTTAATTAAAACGCAAACAATTGTTAGTAAATAAATTCAAAATAATAAACTCAATAAAAATTAATGCAAATCACACTTTATAATATGAATTGTGTTCGTATAATAAATAGTTCAACAAAAAAAAAAATTCAAAATTGACATATTATAATACAATTTTTTTTTAAATATTTTTTCTTTCTAATTCGAATTATTATGTTTGATTCTGTATCGAAGATGTTAAATTATTGTTGTTGGCTGAACTGTCTTAAGTACCCAAAAACTTGCTATCAAAAATAAAATTTTGCTGAAATTTAATTTTGATGCGCATGACGATAGACCCGTCGTTTTAGGTTTGGATTATTCCACGATGAGTAGTATCGAAGCATATTGTCTGTAAATAGAATTTTAAAAAGGAAAACGCATTAAAATTATTATATTAATGAAAATTATAGGTTGTATCAAGTTTTTTTGTTGAAATTAGGTAACTTTTATCAAAAATAGTTTTCATATTTTATCAGTAAAAACAAAAAATTTTAAAATTTGTATCACAATATTTTTTTAAGTTTATAAACAATATTTATAAACAATAGTACAAAATATAAACTGTAAAAATTAAGAATTTTTCCTTAAATTTGGAAATTATTCAAAAATTTATATAACATATATTAAAAAGCAGAGTTTTAACTCAAATTTAAATACGATTAATAAATTTCTACGATTATTAATACCAATAGCCTATTGCAAATATATTTTATTTTATTATCGTGAAAGCGTTTAGTTTTCTTCTTGTCAACATTTTTCTTCTCCTTTTTTTTTTTAAATGAAATCTCATCAGTTGTCATCGTTTATAAATGAAACAATCGACAGAAATTGATAATATTAATAAAAAATATTTCAAAACTATGACATCAAAAAATTAAGGTCAATTTAAACGAGTAAATTTTTACTGATTCACAATTTGATTTAGATTCTGATTTCGATTCCATTTTCAATTTAGATTTTATTTTCAATTCAAATTTTTCTAATATCGACCCTAGACTTGATTTGAGTTTTTTATTTTTTTGGTTTCAAATATTGATTTAGAGCAATTTTTGCATATTTATTTATTTACTTACTTCTAACTATATAGTATTTTCGATACCGAACTTAAGTGTGACTTGTTGATTTTCTATTAAAAATTCATATCTATTCTCATATATCAAGCGTATAATTGACACTAATGGAAAAAAAACTGATCAAATAATTTATAGTCTATTATTAATTATAGAAATTCCATTAAGTTTTGGCATTGATTTTTATTTTCAGAACTAGTTGAACTTTTATGTGATTTCAGTGAACTTTATTTGAATTAAAAGCTATGCATACGGCGCCAGAAATAAAATCCTTTCTATTTGCCAATTTAAATAGCGCCAAATCTACGCTCGGCTTAGTATAAAATTTATAAAACATTTTAAATTTTAAAATTCTATGAATTGAAAAATCTAAATCTATATGTCACGTTTATTTTGTAATAATATAAAAATTAATAAAAAAAAATATTTATATTTACTCTTTTGGTTATCTATGCAGAAGTGTTTCGAATGTAAATTTATATTCTAGGCCACCCAAGACTATGGAGATATTTCGTCAGACTTTATCGATTTTAAATTGTTTTCAATGTAAATTTATAGTTATTGTTTTTTAATTTAATAAAATAGTATTCAAATTAAATTGATATAAAGAGAAATATTGAAAAAAAAATCAATGTAGACGACTTTATAACTATTGTAGTATAAAAAAATATATATTTTAATCAATATTTCTGAAAAAATAGTAGCATATATTTAATTTTAAATAAAAAACCATTACTATTTGTATCTATTCTTATTTAGAACTGAAATTTTTTTCACCAAAAATTACCGAGGTCCATAAGAAAATATAGAAAAATTCATAGATCCGTAAAATTATTTGAAAACCTTTTATAACATAAAATATTTGAAAAAAAGAGCCTGATTTTGATAGTTTTTCTTAAATATATTTTTAAATAAATATATTATAAAGGAGAATAATTATATTTTTCAGATTAAATTTTTATAATTATTCAGATAAAATAACTATAAAACCGAAATTTGTGAAAAATCTATTTCGAGAAAAAAATTATATTCCAGAATCATCTGAAATCATTTTAGTGCCTTTTTTTTTAGTGAAACACTATTTTACTAATTCATAAAGATACAGAAACTTGGTTAACTATTAAAAATGATGTCAGATACTACAAAAAGAAAAAGGATTTCATATTAAAAATTAGCGTAATAGTTTTGCTAGAGATAAGTTTTTCCCAAATTTTTCAAAAAATATCGGGCGAACGTTTTGTTATTTTTTTTTTGTTATTAAGATAAATGATAAATGGCCAATAAGAGTTATTTTCTAAGCAACAGTCAATTATTATTTTATAGGCGATATCCTTTAATACTTTTTAACCTTCTAAATATCTATAAGACTACAGAATAAGAACTCTCCTCCCGACATAATCACCTGCTCATTATTCATAAGATACTAGGGGCATTTCCTTTGTGGAAGAGTTTCTGGAAATAGTCATCTTCATTTATTGTTATTCATCGTCGTCGGTTATTATAGTTATTTATACCATAGCACTGATAAATCTTACAAATAGAGACAATTCTGACAAATGCGAATTACGCTTTTATAATGTAACAAATCTACTACTACTGAGGTATTATTCAAAATTTTCATTACCAACATTATTTATATCTGATTCTAGCTGAAAGGAAATAATCTTAAATTAAGAAGATTTCTCTTATTTCTAAATAATTCATAAGATCTTTCTCTTTCAGTATAAATTTTATAAACGGTTTCTTCCGAATTTACTTTATTTCCAAACAGAGAATAAACTCAAAAAAGGACATACACAAAAAAAAATTTAATAACATTATCATTAAGAAAATTAATTTTGAATTGTTCACTTTCACTTTAAATTTAGTAATTTCTATCAACTGAGCCAGTTTTCTTAGGAAATTCGAAAAGATTTGGATTTTCTACAATTTTCAATTCAACTGAAAGTTAATTAGGCGGTCTTAATATAACAACAACAATAAAAAAAAAAGTAAAATTCCTTTTGTCTTTTTCTATAAGCTCTCTTATTTATTTATTTATTTATTTATTTATTTATTTGTCATTATCCTTAGGAGAGAAAGAGAGATTTACCTAGAAAAAGACACAAAATTCGCGAAATTCTTATCATGAACGCTAATTTAATATTAACAGCTAAGTGAAAAGTAAAAAAATCTGTCAATCAATTTGCATTACTCGCGATTAATTCTAATTTGTCTACACTGATACCTTTCCTCAGTAATATTCTAATGCCGACAATTGTATTTTGTTGCTGAAAATTTACAACAAATTAACATTGAAAAGTGATTTCGATGAGCATTATTAACTTTGGAAATTAGATAGAAATAATCGGATGAGACTAATTAATCATGACATTGTCACTTTCTCTTTGCTACATTATATCTTATTGCTATATTGTTGATTTTACTTATTTTTATATACAATAATATTCATGAAAAGGAAGAAATTTCGCTCACTATGGCCAAGTGGTCATCATTTGAAAAATTAAATGACATTTTTTTTACATAATGTATTTATTATTAATTCATAAAAACTGTTAAAGATTTTAGTAAAAAAAAATTTTTTTAAATCCTAAAAAAAATAATCTTTCCTTATTTAAGGACATTATTGGGGTCTTAAATTCCAATCCAGCTACCGACACTTCTTCTCTCAGGTAGGTGCAGCCAAACGGTATATGTGAATAGATATGAGCTTAAACAAAACTTTCAGCAAATGCTAGAACCTATTTTAAAAAGCATGCGTCAATAGCACATGCATAAACCAATTTCAACGTTTCTTAACAATTGTAGGGGTTTTTGGCTTAAAATGTTCCGATTCTTCTTTTTTTAAATTAATTTTTCTAAAAAAAAATTTAATATATTCACTCCAGTATAATTTAGCTAAAAAATTTATATGAATTTATTTTAAATTTTTGTATATTTATATTTTAAATATTCTGTTTATGTATTATAAAAATATTTGAAATGGAAATAAATATTTCTAAGAATTGAAAAATGAAAAATTGAATATGATAATATTATTAAATTTAATGTAAAATAAAATAAATATAATATTAAATAGAAATAATAATAATAATAATAATAATAATGGTTAGGTTTAATTTTTAAGAGAAGATTTCTACTATAAACGATGTCTCAAATTTAATGTTGGATTTTAGATTTGGTGCTATTCAATTGTTTTAGCCAATGCCACTTTGATTATAGAAAAAATATAATCCAATTATTGACTATCCTTCGAATTATATCTAAAATGTATTTGCAAAAATGTACAAATGTAAAATTTGGGAAAATTACAAAAAAAATTTCAAAAATACTATAAATAAAAAGTTATCCAATTTTAATTTGGGAAAGTAAATATTTAAAAAAAATGTATTTTTAAAGTTATTTTAATAAAATCTTTAATGTTTTATAATGGAAAAGTTTTGCCATTATACATGAAATATAAATAATTGCAAAAAAAATGTCTTGTAAGTTTTGATCCTTTCGAAGTAATTTATATAAAATCTTAAAGTTAAAACCAAAATAAATTTATTATGATACGGCCATAGCTTTAGAATAGAATGCATATAATATAGTCAGTTTTCATGGATAAAATAGCTTTTTTACAGTTATTTTACTTATTGACATATATGTCGAGCAAGAAACGATTCTCATCACAGAATAATATTTATTCGAAAAAATCCGCAAATTACACTTTTTTTTAAATTTCAATCTTTAATCTAAATGAAAGACAATTATTAAACAATAGTAATACTAATTTTTACGAAAATACTTTAAATATGAAAACAAACTTGAAAACACCAATTTTTCGATATCTGTCAAAATTAAAAATGTAAGCAAATCTGAAAAATGCTTGATGTTCGAAGAATGTTGTTTTAAAAACTCTTCAAAAACTGCTTTTTATTTGATTTCAAATTTACAAAATAAAAACTAAACCAAAATACGATTACATTTAGTATTAAAAGATTTTCCACCAAAAAAATGTACTTTCTTTTTAAAGTATTTTAATTAAATGAGATAATTAATGAAGGATAGACTTTTTGAAGTCAGAAAATTTCAATTACGAAAACTAGATGTCGGTGGGTGTCATATCTATAAATAAATCATAAATATGCATGTTGTTCGATTTGTCGCCGCCAGGTGTAATTATGGTAACATAAAATTACTTGTGCATATGGCTGTATCTCTTACGAATAGGTTGGTTTCTATCTGCTTATATTGCAACGCCACCACAGTAATTTTGTTGAACTACTATAACAAATGGCTTTAGAACAGGCAATTTTCGTACAGAAATAAAGTCAATTTGGTTGTTTCCAGAAAAAAATTCTTTTGCTACTTTTTAAACTATTTTAATTTAAAGTATCTAATAATATATCTGTTTTAAATGAATACAGCATGAAATTCAATTTTCGCAAATTATTTAGAACACGCTCAGCTCATCTTTGAGCATATACCGACTATTTTGCAATTGTCATTTGTGTTGTTTTCTGATTGATATTTTGAACAGCCAATCAAATAGCTGTTCAAAAAGTCAACCAAAACCAATCGAATGGCGCTAAATTTTAAATCCACCATTCAAT
This sequence comes from Atherix ibis, assembly GCA_958298945.1. Taxonomy (NCBI): domain Eukaryota; kingdom Metazoa; phylum Arthropoda; class Insecta; order Diptera; family Athericidae; genus Atherix; species Atherix ibis. The sequence goes on along the minus strand of OY282606.1, from coordinate 102,232,721 downwards.
TTTGGACATTTTTTATAAGGAATCAAATTGTAATAATTACAAACAAATCACGACAATATTTATAAATATCATATTATTATTATATACATATGTGAAATTATGATAAAAAAAAATATATAATATTATATAAAAGTAAACCAAAAAAAAAATGAATAAATATTATGGAGAAAAAACCAAATTAGATATTAATATATAGAATGGAATTTATATAAAATTAATTTAAATGTAAAGTATAAATTATTATTGCTAAAATAATGACGAATTATAAAATAAAAAAAAACTTAAATTAAGAATAAATAAAAATCAAATGAGAACAAACGAGTTTTTATTATTTATCGAATGTGTTAAAATTTTTGTTTTTCATTAAAAACATATTTTTGAAAAAAAAAAAGATTTAAACCATAACTACTTCCATTGCAGAAAATAATGTTAGTTAAATTATATTTTGTTTTATTTTCCGACTTTTTAATAATATTAAATTTGATAATTAATAACAAATGGATGCTTATTTCCGGTTATTGAATTTTTATTATATATTTGCTTAGAAAATTTCAATTTTTGAATAAAATTTTCTGATTTGAAAAATTGTTTGAAAGGCTGCCAAAGGAAGAAGGATTCCATGTTTCATCAATTGCTATACAGCAAAGCAAAGACTAACATTTGAGAATAAATATTTTTCTTACGGGAACAATATAATTTTCCATATATTAATTAATATTCAAAAAAACTCTCTCCAATGTTCAGACTATCAAACTCCTAGACACATAAACTCAATAAATAAAATAAAAACAAAACAGGAAAAAATAAATGAAGTTTCTAGGATAAGTTAAAAAAAAACTAGCAAAAAAATCAACTAAAAATTGCTTATTGGTTGTAAGACTAGATCGCCATAGCTCGCAGCGGGATTATTCTTGGAATGGTCATGCTCAAAGAAGGTGTTTTTAGTGAACCTGATAATTTTATTTTGAATTTTTCACGTGCCTACAAAAACAAATTATTTTATGCAAAGTCCTTCTTTTAGTTATTTGTTTGTTTATATTTAAGGTCTCTGACATAATAAAATTGGTCATCAGTTAATTTAAATATTAGAAAAAGGTAAATAAAGGTCTTGGATTTGGGACTTTTTTCGCCTAAAAGCTCTATAAAAGGAGTCTCAAAATATAGGGAATAAGCGTGAAGGGTGAGATTGATTAACGGATATGAAATCATGGGTAAGTTTGGTATGACCAATTTGGAATATCAGGAGTTACCTTGCAAAAAGGCCAGAATAATTGTTAAAAAGACTAGCTGACCGATGGTTGGTTAATCACACGCGACCAGCAATGCTTATGTCTTCGATGGGTAATTTTCTGAAAGAAAGTGGAGGGGATTACTATAATTTTAACAGGAAATTTTAGATAAAAGTTGTCAGTAAAATTTGTTCTGTAAAAATTTGCAGTAAAACTTGTCAGTAAAAAATGTCTGTCAAAATTGTCTGTAAAAATTGTCTCTAAAAGTTTTCAGTAAAAATTTGTAGGAAAAAATGTCTACTAAAATTTGTCTGTAAAATTTGTTCTATGAAAATTTGCAGTAAAACTTGTCAGTAAAAATTGTTAGTAAAAATTGTCTGTAAAAGTTTTTAGTAAGAATTTATAGGAAAAAATGTCGGAAAAAATTTTCAGCAAAAATTTCATTTAAAAGTTGTCAGTAAAATTTGTTCAGTAAAAATTTGCAGCAAAAGTTATCAGTAAAAATTTTCAGTAAAAATGCCTACTAAAAGTTGTTTGTAAAAATTGTTCTGTAAAAATTGGCAGTAAAACTTGTCAGTAAAAATTGTCTGTGAAAATTGTCTGTAAACGTTTTCAGTAAAAAATTTTAGGAAAAAATGTCGGTAAAAATTTTCAGCAAAAATTTCTTTTAAAAGTTGTCAATAACATTTGTTCTGTAAAAATTTGCAGTAAAAGTTGTCAGTAAAAATTTGTAAGAAAAAACGTCGATAAAAATTGTCAGTAAAAATTGCTCAGTAAAAATGTCTAGTAAAAGTTGCCTGTAAAATTTGTTCTGTAAAAATTTGCGGTAAAACTTGTCAGTAAAAATTGTCAGTAAAAATTGTCAGTTAAAATTGTCAGTAAAAATTGTCTGTAAAAGTTTTCAGTAAAAATTTTTAGGAAAAAATATCGGTAAAAATTTTCAGCAAAAATTTCTTTTAAAAGTTGTCAGTAAAAATTGTCAGTAAAAATTGTCAGTAAAAATTGTCAGTAAAAATTGTCAGTAAAAATTGTCTATAAAAATCGTCTGTAAAAGTTTTTAGTAAAAATTTATAGGAAAAAATGTCGGTAAAAATTTTCAGCAAAAATTTCATTTAAAAGTTGTCAGTAAAAGTTGTCACATCAAAAAGAAAATGGGACTTCAAGATCGCTAACAATTTTATGGAGATTAATTTGTTTGAAGGGATTTGATTCGACGGGAATTGGAAGGCTTAGTAGAAACCCAGAATTCTAGTCCGTAAGTTCAGATGGGTTTCAGTAGGGCATTATATAAAAGTACTTTGCTGTCTATAGTGAGCTTAGAATATTTGTCTAGTAGTCGAAGGAGTTGTAGGAATCGTCTTTTTAATTCTTGTCTTTTAAGTAATCAGTTTAGGAGGATTTGGATTTGGGTTTGCAGAATTACGGAAGCATGTTGGGGATTTTCGCAAGATGCAAGGTAAGCCGTATCAACGGCGTATGTAGCAAATAAGGTATTGGCACAAATCAGGTTATTGGATGTATAAATATTGTAGAGGATGGGCCCAAGTTCACTTGCCTGTGGAGCGCCAGCCAATATTGGAGAGCTCGTTGGATTCGTTTACTTGGAAGTATCGGTTAGAAAGGAATTATCTTAGGACTAGGAAATAGTAAGAAGGGAGGATCTTCTTGAGTATCCTTAGTAAGCCTGGTTGTCGAACTCGATCAAAACTTAACTTATATCAAGTGGATCATTTTGTTAGCAGGCGAGGAAAATAGATAAATTGTTATTAAAAACCAACGATGGAGATCCTTTTCTTGTCAACTTTCCAATTTATTAGCCTAAGATGCTAAAATTTATCAACAACCCAATTTATTTATTTTATATAAAATTAACTTAATTGTAGTGCTTATTATATAACATACATATTGGAATAAATTATTTTTTGTATTTGTAAACTGAAACAAAACAGTAATAATAAGACTTTGGAATACCGATAATTCGAAAAAAATATTTATTAATATTTATAAGAAATTTTCTTAATTACTTACTTTGGAACCGTAAAGGAGTTAATACATAACTTACTTCATTTAATTTGCTTATGCATTTCTGAGTATATTTGTCTTTATTTAAATTTATTGAAAATATGTGTAAGTATAAGTTTTTTGTATTGTAGTATTGCAAGATAACGTGCAATTGTTGCGTTTATGAATATGCAACTCAAGGGAGTGTAATAAATTTCATAAAACTAATTAACTTGTCCTGAATTCCTTTTTCTATAAGCGTTAAATATATAAAACCAAAATAAGATATAAAAGTGGTTTAATTTACTAAAATTTTTTTATTAGAACAAGGATAGTTACCATAATTACTAATTTATTTTTTGTTAGAACAAAAATAGCCAGTTATCATTTTTCTAGAAAGTGAACATTCCCAGAGAAGTAAGTTTTTAAAATAATATATTTTCAAATAATTTTTATAGCAAACAATTTCTAATAAAAATTAAATATTTTCTAGTATCTTAAATTTATTAAAAAAATATATATGGTATTTTTGTACACAAATTATCTTCCTCCAAATACTTGTCCTTTAAAAAAATCTAAACTCACTTGTATGAAGTTGATTACGTCTTCGATGATTATGTACAAACGGATTTATTCGGACATTTTTCAAGAAGCAACCTGGTGGTATATGGAACTGAAAATTAAAAGAAAAATATTAAAATCTTGTTAATATTAAAACCAAATAAAAGAAATTATTTTTAAAATTATTTTATGATTTTAATCATTATTTAATGATGATTTTTTTTTACTTACCATTTTTGACGAAATAGTTTAGCATTTTCGGCTGAATTATAATTTTTTTTAAAGTAAAAAAAACCATAAACTTGGCAAAAAATATTTTTATTTTTATACTTACCTTAAAATTTTGTTTAAACAAACGAAAAAATCTATCAATTATACAAAAAATAAATTTTTTCTGAAAAATTCGAAAATTTGAAGAATTATTAATCAAATTAATTTAAAGAGAATCAATTTCTTATGAAAAGAATTTAGTGAATCTTTTAAAAACTTTAGAAATAGTCTAACTTACCAAAAAAAACTTAACTTTTAAAAAAACTTTTTTTTAGGGAAATAGAAAATTTTAACCAAAAAAAGTTAATATTAGCAAAAAAGAAAAGTATACAGACAAAATTACAAACACATTTAAAAAAAAAAAGTAACATTTTTTTAATAACTAAACTTATTATTGTCCAAATGTGTTAACAAAAAAAAAACTTGTTAATAATTTTTTTTTATTTCTGAAATTCTTATAATACACTAAGTTATTAACAAAAAAGAAAAATGAGAATTTTAAAAATAGACAAAACTTATTAAAAATAAACTAATTTTATAAGAAAATCTTTTTTTTGGGGAGAATTCAGAGAATATTTAGCTCATAAAAATCAAAATTTATAAAAAATTACAGAAAATATCAAAGAATTTTTTTTTTGTAACAATTTTCTTGGAAAGATTTTTAAGAAACAAAAAATATATATTTAAGTAACGTTTTTTGAAAATATTTTTTTTAATAAAAAAATTAGAAAATATATATTTTTAAGCAACGTTTTTAAATGTGTTTCCACTCAAATCACCCTTTTCCTTATTGCCATATTCTTTAACTAAATTACCACCAAAAAATTAATTCATCGAATGAGAAAGTAAGTACGAGGGTTATTCAACAAGTACTTAGCCTCACCGCCCGATCGAACTGCTGTCACAAAAGATATTTATCATCGTGCAGTACATTCTTTTAGTAGCCTACTGTCAAAGTTATAGTTGATTCCCTTCATTAGTTTTGTTTTGAGAGCCTTTGAAAGCGAGCGTGTCGGTCGGTTGCATAAAAATGAAAAAAGAACAATATCGTTCGGTGATTAGATTCTGGTTTTTGGAAGGGAAAACGTGCAGCGAAATCAAAGATCGCTTGGATGCTGTGTATGGTAACTCTTCTCCTTCGATGGCGACCGTTAAGAATTGGTTCAACGAGTTTGTTCGTGGCCGCACGTCGGTTTTTGATGAGCCACGCCCAGGTGCCCCGAAAACGGCTGCTACGGAGGAAAACGTTAAAAAAGTCCACGATCTCGTGTTGGCAGACCGTCGATTGAAGGTTCACGAGATAGCTGAGACTATGGGCATCGCAGTCGGAACGGTGCATCATATTCTACATGAAGAACTGGGCATGAGAAAGCTGTCGGCGCGATGGGCGCCGCGTTTGCTCACACCGGAAAACAAGCGCAACCGTGAGACCACATTGGCGACGTGTTTGGCGCTGTTTCAGCGCAATCCAGCGGAGTTCTTGCGTCGTTTCGTGACCGTCGACGAAACATGGATTCACTGGTACACACCAGAGACCAAGGAACAGTCGAAAAAGTGGACTTCACCCGGCGAACGTGCTCCGAAGAAGGCGAACACTGTTCGATCGGCCGGAAAGGTGATGGCCACCGTTCTCTGGGATTCACAAGGTGTGATCCACATTGATTACCTCGAGAAGGGTAAAACAATCACGGGGAGCCGATTTGACGTCGAATTGAAGAAAAAGCGGCCCCGCTTTTCGAAGAAAAAAGTGCTGTTCCACCACGACAACGCGCCGGCTCACACCTCCGCCGTCGCCATGGCCAAATTGGTCGAATTGCACTACGAATTGCTGCCCCGATTTGACATCGAATTGAAGAAAAAGCGGCCCCGCTTTGCGAAGAAAAAAGTGCTGTTCCACCACGACAACGCGCCGGCTCACACCTCCACCGTCGCCATGGCCAAATTGGTCGAATTGCGCTACGAATTGCTGCCCCATCCACCGTACTCTCCAGATTTGGCCCCCTGTGACTACGTTTTGTTTCCAAACCTGAAAAAATCTCTCGCCGGGAATAGATTTGGGTCGAATGAGGACCCAAACCTGAAAAAAAACGTTTTGTTTCCAAACCTGGAGGAAATGTATTTTTGCTTCCCTCGAGAAAATGTATTTTTTGGACGGGTTAAAAAAGTTAGAGCATCGCTGGGCCAAGTGTATTGAGCTTGAAGTAGATTATGTGGAAAAATAAATTGCCACCTTTCCAAAATTTTCGTTTTTCTTTTTTGTAGGCTAAGTACTTGTTGAATGACCCTCGTAAACCTCAAGTTTTTTTTATTTTGGCGGGAAAACAGCAACAATTTTGATTTTTGTCCTTCTTTAAATTACAATAAATTTATTTACTTAAAATGACTTTATTTAGTTAAAAAAAAAAACCTATTTTTTCCGCTTTCAAATTACACTAAAAACCAAGAATTTTATAATTGAAATGTAAAAAAAAAAATGTTTATAATTATTTAAATTATTTTATATTTTGAAAGTTTAATTTTAAACTGTCCAAAAAAAATTTTATATTAGTTTTTGCTTAAAAAATAAATTAGAGAAAACTGATTTTACATTAAGTCTAATTAATGAGTGCAAACCAATTTTGACTTACCGTTATAGAAATTTTCCTACCAAAAATGGTATTATCCGTTTGTTATTTTAAAATTGTTCAAATATTATTAATCCAATATTTTGTATTGTTCAGCTTGTATTTGTGACATTTGAATCAATTAATTTGTAACAGAAGTAAATTTTCAACAATAATTGTACAAAGCTTTGATAAAAAATTTTATTGAAAATATTTCCTACCAATTATTATAGGAAATTATTGATGGATGAGAGTTTGTGAAAAAATACAATACTATAAATGGAAAATAAAAATTGGTTTTCTTTAAATTTTCATCTAACGAAAAGGTAAAAGTGACTTTTTCCAATTTGCTAAATAATCAAGGTGGTCATTAATTTTTCTGATCGATGTTGATTCAATATTGATTTGAACGATGATGATTGCCATGCTGTAGTGCTCTTCTAATTGGCAATCAGTGGGCAAACTAGTCTGGTGACTATAACGCTACAATGTTTCCAGAGGAAACAAATATCATTGAGTGTTACTCCTTAGAATCAATACTTCCAATCAGTGGTCCATCTCCAGATAGCAAATTGGCCTGATTCAAAACAAATTAACAGCAACGCTTCCATCTACAATATTCAATTTCAAGCACTACGAAAAATACGCACTCATGAATTCCGTCACAATAATTGTCGTTGGCAATTAATTCAAATTCAAACACTTCTCAGCATTCCTTTTAATCTTCGAGACACAATTTTCGATACGTTTCAATTAGAAACCTTCCATTTGCATAGATATAACCATAACAACATCTCTGACGCAACCAAGACTGTTGGAATTCGTTACGATAACCCTTTCGATGCGTACTCAAACTACTATTCCATAGTTCAAAATTCAAAGTCGTAAATAACTCGAATTCTTATTTAATTGCTTAACTTTTAATACAAAAATATCATCGATCTACGATTCATTGAACTTTTCTCATAAATAATTCATTGTTTTTGAAAAAGTATATGAAAATACGATGTTATTGTGGTAAGCATAAATTCTTAAGCTAATTTTTCCATATTGAATATTTACTTTTGTATGAGGCGAAAGAATGTCATCATTATGGAAATTTTCTCCGAAAGTAAATCGAACAAAATTTAATAAAAGTATGCACATCGATTATAGATGACAATAAAGGAAAATTTCTATTAGTTTTCTTTTTTATTAAAATTCTACGGAAAATTTTATATTAATTATTTATTTTCACCCATTTGAATTTGATTATTTTTTGAAATTTAAAATACAACGTATGGGAGAAAAGAAATAAGACTAAAATATCTTGAAGCAATCTAACAACACTGCACACTTCGCTTGAACGTTGGTAACTCCTAGAGTCTCAACGTCTTCTAGTAACTATGCGACTCTAAAGGGGGTAGTGATAAATGAACTTTTCTTTTTGTAGCAAAAACTTATGTTAAATAGTCAGTAAAGTTTTTGGAAAGCTCAAAAAAAAGTTCTTGAAATCAGATAAGCTCAAAAAAACAGAGATTCCTGTAACTCCTCAGACCCCCTCCCCCCCCCCACTCTTTCAAAATCACCTAATCTAAAAGTCCAGGTACCTTTTTTTTGTTTACCAAGATCTTGGTATTGTTGATACCATCAAAATTAATATAGTCGAAGAACTGAAGGTGATTCCAGTTGGAGCCATTTAGCAGTGTTATAAAAGCCTTTGTTGTTATGTAGCCTTTGTTACTGTCCGAGAACACTACTTTGAAAAGGACTATATTGATGTATACATATAGGGTGTCATAAAGTTCACGCAAGATTTGAATTGTGCGATAAAGTGTTGCCAGCGGAAAAACTGACAACGTGACAGCTGACATTTCATGGCTATTAAAAATGTTGCGCTACACGAAAGAACAACACGTTTTCATTGATGAGTAATTTTTTAAAAATAATTAAGGTTTGGAAGCTACAATTCGCAATTTGAGTATAAAATATGGTCGAAAAAGGGATTTAGCTTCATTTAATTAAAAAATGTAAGTAGACTGGATCAGTTATTGATCTTAAACATTTTGGCGACGCAGTTCGTGAGAGTCTAAAAGCATCAATTCAGCACTGTGGTTATAACTTTTGATATTTCGAGAAGCACCCTATAGTGTATTCTCACGAAAGAATTACATCTTCAAGCTTAAAAAAGTACAATTGACTCAAGAAGTGAAGCCTACTGACCCTGCTCAGCGAATGGTTGAGGCTCATTTTTATATTGACGGCTTAGTTAATCGACAAAAATGTCACATTTGGGGTTCAGAAAATGCACGAGTGATTGTTGAGAAACAAATGCATCCGCAACGCGTTACTGTTTGGTGTGGATTTTGGGCTGGAGGCATCATCGGATCATTCTTCTTCAAAAATGCAGCTTGTCAGGCACTAACAGTTAATGATGCATGCGGTCGTGACATGATAAACTAGTTTTTTATGTGGTGCCACATGCCATACAGCCCGAGAAACAATTCAATTACTTTCTATTAAAATGACTTCTTGGGAGGAGTTTGAGACACCCTTTTTTCATATATTTCTGGATCATCATAGATTAAGATGCTTCAAGTATAATTTTTGCCACAAAATTCTTGAGAAAAATTTGGTTTGGTTAAAAGTAGGTCATTACGGATTAAGTCTAGATGGCATGAATAAAATTTGTTTTTCATATAAAACTAGATCAGCATGAACTATGATTCCTACTATATACATAATGCTAGAAGTCATGTGGCAGTTTTTTCGCAAAAAACTAGGCCAGCTTGAATCAATATTTTTGAAGTATAAATATTGCCAGAAGTTGCCTGAGGAAAAATTTGTTTGCATAAAAGTAGGTCAGCGCGGATCAAGTCTAGACGGCGTGAATAAAATTAAGTTTTCTTTTAAAAGTAGGTCAGCACGAATTAAGTCTAGACGGTCAACATTTTTTAAGTATAAAAATATGCCAGAAGTTGCTTGAGAAAAATTTTGTTTTGCATAAAACTAGGTCAGCTTGGATCAAGATTTTTGAAGTATAAATATTGCCAGAAGTTGCCTGAGGAAAATTTTTTTACATAAATGTAGGTCAGCGCGGATCAATTCTAGACGGCGTGAATAAAATTTATTTTTATGATAAAACAAGGTCAGCATGAATATTCTTAAAATATAAATAATACTAAAAGTCGTCTGAGATTTTTCTGCATAAAACTAGGTCAGCACCGATCCTGATTCTTCAAGTATAGATATTGCCAGAAGCTGGTTGCTTGAGAAAAATTTTGCTTTGTATAACAGTAGGTCAGCACAAACCATGATTCTTACAATATAAATAATGCTAGAAGTTGCCTGGGATTTTTTTCTCATAAAACTAGGTCGGCATGGATCAAGATTTTTGAAGTATAAATATTGCCAGAAGTTGCCTAAGGAAAAATTTTTTGCATAAAAGTAGGTCAGCGCGGATCAAGTCTAGACGGCGTGAATAAAATTTATTTTTCTTTTTAAACTAGGTCAGCATGCATATTCTTCAAATATAAATACTACTTAAAGTCGTCTGAGATTTTTTTGCATAAAACTAGGTCAGCACCGATCCTGATTCTTCAAGTATAAATATTGCCAGAAGTTGGTTGCTTGAGGAAAATTTTGTTTTGCATAAAAGTAGGTCAGCACGAATCAAGTCTAGATGGATAAAAATTTAAATTTTTAAATTCTAAATGAATAAAATTTAATTTTCCTATAAAATTCGGTCAGCATAAACCATGAGTCTTCATATATAAACAATGCTAGAAGTTGCCTGAGATTTTTTTCCATAAATCTAGGTCAGCAAGGTTCAAGATTCTTCAAGTATAAATATTGCTAGAAAATCCTTAAGAAAAATTCTGTTTTGCATAAAAGTAATTCAGCATGAATCAAGATTTTTAAAGTATAAATATTGAAACAAGTTGTCTAGATGGCGTGAATAAAGTTTATTTTTCTTATAAATCTAGGTCAGCAAGGTTCAAGATACTTCAAGTATAAATATTGCCAGAAGTTACCTGAGAAATTTTTTTTTGCATAAATGTAGGTCAGAACATATCAGTCTAGGCGGTGTGAACAAAATTTATTTTTCTTATAAAAATAGGTCAGCTTAGATCAAGATTCCTTAAATATAAATAATATCAGCAATCGCTTGAGAATTAATTTTTTTTTGCAAAAAACTGAGTTGACATGTCAGAGTCACCATCAGTATGAAAATTTTTACAAAAATTGTTAAATGTATAATTTTATTCTTGTTGAAACCAAAGCAGTTTTTTAAATAATGGATAAAAGTCTAAGACCACTACGATAGTCTCTTTTCTAATTAAATAAAAAGCCCAAAAAAAATCAACCCCATTCAACTAGCAATAGTTTTTTTATTATTCAAAATCAAAAAATTCAATTTGTGCCATTATGTGCATAGCCGAATAATAATATTAAAAACTCTCTAATTGAAACTCTAAAAATTCATTAGAACAAAATTCCTTTATCATCGCTAAAATGCCAACATTTGGGTTTATGCATTTTAAAGTTTTCCAACTTTTGCACATTCACCCACTCGTCTTTCCGATATGTTCGCTTTTCAAATAGTTCATAGCTTCTGATACAAGTTGGTATTTAGTACACAACAACAAAATGTGCACATGAAAAGTTTAATAAAATTTTTAATACAATTATTCATTAGTTTTTTGAACGTGATAACATTTATTGCAACAAATATTGTTAACTAGTGATGTGGTTGTCGGTAGATGAACTGAATAGTTTCTACACTAGAAGATGAGGAAAACTGTTCCCAACGACTTTTTAATGGAATTTATGCGAACTAAGCTGTTTGGAAGGTGAAATTTTTGCCTGACTATTCTAGAGATGATTGGAAAGACTCTTAAAAATATTATGCTACAGAAAAGTACAAAATAGGAGCTTTATCCTTTTTCAGTTCAGGTCAATGTTTGTCAAACGCGAAAAGAATCTTCGTAGTCGCTGTTCTCTTCATAAGAGGATAACGTCAAGAGCGCAGCTATTTCCTTTTAAATCATTTCCTGATACGAACAACTCCTTCCCCTACATATAATTACTTTGCCCGTTGCACGTAATTTGGGATGATGTATCAAACTAAATGGAAACACGTTGAATCCATAAAACTTGACTTACTGGAAATTTTCTATTGTGCAGTTCAGTCCTCCTCCATCAATCCGCTTAATGATTCTGCCATACACTTTTGCCTGTCTCTGTTTACAACGTAATAAACCTTCTCTGTATAGTTGGGGTATTCTGTTGAACTAAGGAGTATTCACATTAGAGTATCAGAACTAAGCGTATTCAAGTGAGAAATAAGTAAAAAGATAGGGTTTATCGAACTTTCTATGTAAGTTTCTGGCAAGCATGCGATATGAAGAAAATCGCCCCCATTCCCCACTACTTTAGAGGTAAGTTTACGTTGTCAGATTCCTTAAAGAAACTGGGTAATAGTTAGATGGAGAGAACAACCTTACATTGTTAAATATTTTAGGAAATATTAAAATTTTTAGGAAGCCTAAAAAAAGGGAATGATCAGGTCTAGAAGCTCTAGAATGGAGGCATTCCTATTTAAAAAGAACTTCTGGGCTAATTGGCATTATTTTCAAATAAGACGAATGGTGATTTGAAGGCAACAGAAATAGCATCAAGGAAGAGGTGGAGAGAAATCATGCATTGCTTAAGTTAGCACTGGACGATGTCAAAATGACCGAGAACCAACTAAATCTCTTTAAAGCGTCTTTAAAAGCAACAGAAAATTATTAAAAATTTGTCTTATTGGTCTTTATATAAAAGTAAAAATAAGTTTTAAGTGTTTTCGCCTAGGCAATTACTAAATTTCCTTCACGCATATTATTAAAAAAAGGATCGGAAGAGTTCTATGAGAGGTTCCAAGGTATGTGTAGGATGATTAGGCGGACGCCATTGGATTGAAAAATGAGATGTGGAAGATTTTTAATGAGGAAATAATAGGTCAGAGCGATATATCCAATGCTAATTCTAAGAAATTTTCCTTACCCGAATGGAGAAATGGTAATTGACTAGACTGACCTACGCCTTCAGCTGCTAATATGGTGCTTTTTATAATCTAAGTCGATTTTGTTTGGCCGCCATTTTGGTTTAGATGACATGTGTCTATTGGCATTTGACAGCCGTGAAAAATGGTCGATGTCAAATTATTGTTAGTAATAACGTTTTAAAATTATTAAATATTATTCTTCAATTATGAATACGCACAGAAAATTACGTAACTTTTTTGGTCTTAACCACATGTCGGGCAAGTCAACCATTCAGCATGTAATTTAAATTTTGAAAGATTGGGCGACATTTAAAGCTTAATAAAAAGTGTGAACTAAGATAACTTACCTGATATGTGATTAATAAAGAGAATAACCACTATTGAGGCACTGAAAACCACTACACCCTCGTAGAGTAACTTTATGGTGCGGCATTTGGGTCGGCGATGTCATTGGGCTATATTTCTCTGAGGATGCTCGAGGCAATGCTGTTGCTGGTGAAAATTATTAGATCAATTAGGCGTACAGAATATATGGTTCCTATAATACGGTGCCATATCATACATAACTCGTGCTAGAATGCAAATTTTGAGAAACATTTTTCCTGGCCAAATAATGTCAAAAAGTGGTGACATCGACACGCCCTCAGGATCCACCATTTTGCACTTTCCCGATTTCTTCGTATGGTGATACTTGAAGGAAACCGTATACACTAACAAACCAATAACAACATCGATGCTCAAGGACAACATTAGAAAGGAAATTGCTTAAATAACAGAGGAAGCCTGCGAAAATGTTAGAAAATATCTCCGCAGTATGTCTATCAGATCCGATACTATACCATAAAAAATATATAAAAATAAAATACCTAACAGAATCCGATATTCTAACAATGACTGTTATTTTTGAAGCAAATATTACGAGGTCTGTTCAAAAAGTATCGCAAATTTCAAATTTCCACGGGTTACGTATATTCGATTTTCGATATTTTGCGGCGTTATATTGGTACTTATGTCTTTCACTTATGCCGACAAGATCGGCCATTTTAAATGTTCAGTTAATTTTTGACAGTTGCTTTGCTTGCACGTGTTTTGGCTCGTTTTCGATTTTTTCTCAATTTAGACCAAAAACAGCATCGCATTAACGTTCTCAAGGAGCTGTTGGACTCTGTCCGCGATGACCCAAATTTGCTCCAGAGGGTCATAACTGACCCACCAAAGCTCAATCATCCCAATGGAAGCTGCCGCACGAGCCAAGACCGAAAAAAGCGCGCCAAGTTCGGTCGAATGTGAAGGTTTTGCTTACAGTTTTCTTCGATTGCAGGGGCGTGGTGCATCATGAGTTCTTGCCACAAAACGGTTAATAAGGAATATTACCTGCAAATTATGCGCAAGTTGCACAAAGCAATCCGCCAGAAACGCCTGCATTTGTGGAGGAACCAAAATTGGCTTTTTCGTTTAAAAAAAAAACACAAAATTCGCGATACTTTTGAACAGACCTCGTATGTGGGCAAATTCCGCACCACAGATTATGAAAATGGCTGCCAGTTTATTGGATGCCCTAAAAGGATGTAATAAAGTTTTTGGTGTGGTATTTGTTTTTAAAATCTGCTTAAAAATTATGAAATATTTAAATTTGCGCGCATCCATGGAATTGTCTCTTTGAAGGTCAGAGATCATCAGGGAAATTTTTATAGAAATGGCGGTGAATTTTATTTAATTTAATACCTTCTGAAGGGGAAATACAGATTTTTTTAAATAATGGAAAATTGGTTTGCAACTTCTTTTAACTAGGAGAGTGTCAAAAAATATTTTTTTCATCCTGCTTTATAAACGATATATACTCTGACAGTAACCCATTAATTCAATCACTCATAATCATTTTAAATGCAGTTTAATAATATATATTAAATGGAATTGACTTATTAGTCTTATTATAAATTTTTTACTGCATATCAAAATTACTTTTATAAATTATCAATAATCTATTAAAATTTATTTATAGAACGAATCATTTTATTTATCAGCGTAATATTAAAATAATTTAATTATTTTATAATTAATTTAAAAAGCACGAATTCATAAGCTCTTATTAATATAAGCGAAATTAAATTATTTACATACTTAACAATTTAGTATATTTTAAAGGATGGCTTCTTATTTATTCAAATCAGAAAACTGTATGGGAAAGGATTGAAATCTTGTGAGATATGGAATTATCATTATCGTGTCGTAACTTACACATTTATCATAACTTTGTCTTCTGATGAGCTTTTTGTTGAATGGAATAAGCGATTGCGAATAAGAAATTATTACGATTAAATTTACCTTTGCCTAAAGTAGAAACTTTTTGTATCATAAAATTAACCAAAACAAATCACCAGTGATCAAATTAACAATTTCTTTTTTGAATTTATTATTTAAAAATAATTTAACTTAACATATCAACCAATTATAATTAAATTTCGTATTGTTATCCTTTATACAATATAAGAAATTTGACTTTTGTTTTATTTAACAAATAAAAAGAAGAAAAAAAAAACAACATTTATGGGAACCGAAAAAGCTTATAAATTATTTTGTGAATTATAAATTTACAACTTTGTAGAGTCATAAATTTGGAAAAGTGTGCAAAATGTTTATAAACTTTTCGTAGTAGTTCTCTACTCTTTCAATTCTGCAGAGTCATTACTGAAAATTTTAAAGGATCAGAAAATGGGCGAGTATTTCTATCAAAATTGTATTTTTATTTTATTCCATTATTTTTTATTGTTATTTTTATGTTTAAAAGTTTTTTTTTCTCGATATTACAAGTTTTATTTGTGTTAAATAAGAAATTTTGTGAAAATTCTTCAAACTTTTTCAAATTATATGTTTCTAAAAATATTGGTCCAGAGCCATGATGCAACGCTATAATAATAAGGTTATTTGGTGACTTTTATATGTGTGGGTGATTTGATTTTGTAGAGTATATTAAGTTGTTTTGGGATATTATAGTGAGCACTTGGAAAAGGTATTGAGGAATTTTAAAGCCCCAATAATGGGTTGAATATTATTATTATTAGAAAAGATGGTGGAATAAGGTGAGATTCCTTTAAAAAATAGGTGCCAGTAAGTTAAACTTCGCAAGATAATGATATTTATAATTTCTTTAACGGAAGTGATTTATAAAAAACAAATATGGCAGATGTGGGCGGCCAGTTTTCGAAAATGGAATTATTTATGAGGGGTACAGCCCTGTACAGCCTTTAGGTAGTTTCCGTGCCCAAAATTTTGGTAAATTTGTCAATAATGATATCGGACGGTACACTTGCTCAGTTCCCATATCTTCAGATACCTAAAAACGTTATTTATAATCTACTTATTAGATGTAACTATTAAAGAACTGCTCTAAATACCAAATAATCTATTGTAAAACACAAAACCACTTATGTTGAATATTTTTGAGAACAAGATCATTTTTTGGGCCACTAATGGCCTTCAGAGCCTCGTATCTATCACTGAAAATGGTATTTTTTTTTGACGCTTTGCAGTGAACGCTGCATACTATGAAGGTTGTATGATTAATACCTGGCCATGACAGGGAAAAAATATTTTTATGTGTATAGATTTTTGTCCTGTCAAGCCCAGCTATTAATATATAACCCCCATATCTAAAAACATTATCTCTCCAACATTTCATAAATACGCGTTTGTTTCAGTAATAACCTCATTGTTGGAGCCAAATATTTTTCCGCCTAGCCAAATCATGTTCGGAAATAGACAATAAATGTTGGTAGCTAAATTTTACAAATATGGTGAATATGGAAGAAATTCATATCCTAACTCATGTAATATTGCCATAGCGATGACGCGTTCATTGTCTTGTTGAGTGACAATTTTTTTCTTAGCCAAATGCGGACGTTTTTCTTCAACAACATCATTGAAACGATTCAATAAGTTGGTATAATGCTCGCAATTAATTGGATTGCCTTTTTTTAAGATAATCAACGAAGATTATACCGTGCCTAGCCCAAAATACCATGGAATATTTTATTACTGTTTGAAATTTAATATTTTACATTGTTGTAAAATCACAAAAATAGTTTACTTTTGAAATCAAAATAACGTAGGTGCTATAAAAGCTTATGAAAGGCTACATTCACAAGCCGTCTTACCGAGGCCAGGTATTAATCATACAACTCTCGTATGTACCTACCCTGATTGCCTTCAGCTAATCATTATAAGAACTAGAACATTCTTAATCCTATTTTTAATCATTTTCGACATTCTTAATCCTATTTTTTAATAATAGCTTCCAGTTAGCCTCAGGTAACGAACCTTGGAAGTTTCGAGTTTTAGTGGAAGGTTCTTTCTTAAGATCAGAGATCATTAATGCAATAGAAAAGAAATTTGATTCTATAAAGATGGTAGCTTAGTTTATCCCTTAGGTTGTTGTACATGGTTTTGGAAGGTTATATGGAAGGTTAACCTCACGACCAGAGTTGATAAATAAAGAGTCCACCAGTAAAATTTAATTGCCGATTTACTACTAGCATCCTACCATATAAAGAGAGAATATAGACTACCGAGAATATAGCATTTTTATAGTACAAATTTCAGTTTTCCCTCAATCTTTTAATTTGCTATAAAATTTAAGCAAAAACTATGCAGATAATTCGTAATAAAAAGCTGAACACTTTTTTCTTAGATATTTTATCATAAAATTTTAGATGTAGAGAATATTAATTTAATTGGGGCATAAGTAATAAGGACCAAATTTTGTTAGTATGGGTCTAACTTGGAAAGTTTAATAATTATTATAAAATGTTTTTATCCGAAATATTTATATGCCTTTTCAACTATCGTATTTTTATCTAATGATAATAATTATTGATATTTGGATTCAACTACAACGAGTGTTACAGTGTTAATTTTAAATGCAAAGCTTAGTTGCGCAACTGAATCCAAAAACGAAATTTCTACCAAATACCTTTCTCCCAGTGCTACATTTTCAGAGAGATGGTCTTCATAATTTATAAATACTTATTATTATTCTACTTACCTGTTTATAAAAATATATGTACCTTTGAACAATTATTATTAATGATAATATATTATTTATTTAAACAATTAAATACAAATAGTAAAATAATAATACTATATTATTGTAGTTTGAACAAAATAATGTTAATTTTAATATTTATTAATTATTTTTATTAATCGAATAAATATTATTTGTTCAGGTAATATACACGAAAGTTGCACTATTATTACTCACCCATATACTCATAGGTATGTTAACGTATTTAGGTTTCAAAAATTAAAGCGTAAAGCAAAAGGACATCATGTGAAAACAATTTAATGTGAGCAAATGAATTCATCAAATTAAAATTGTTAATAAATTTTTAATAATATGAAGAACAATAACCATAAAAATAAAATGTTAATGATAGTCATGAGTATGGAAATATTTATCTTTATTACTTATTATTTTGGTATAATTTCTGTGTTAATAAAATTAATATTTTAGGATTTGTTCAAATTATTGTCATAAATCTGTGCACTTATTTATATTTTTTTTTTATAGTGATTTATAAATAAATTTTATTGCATTCATAATAAATTATCCTTTTAAAGTCGATGTCCTTTAGTAAAATAAATTTTTGTTCCTTATTTCATTAACCATATTTACAATAAAACCATATAAAGCAATCTGCAATGTCTCCTTTATGTATGGAATGCTTTGAAGGTAAGGTGACAACTTTTATTTGACGCCATTTTGATTAACTGTCATTCTCTCAGCTGATATTTGATGATCATAGAGAGTAGACGGGACAAAGTTGTTAGGAGACTTATAACATTAAATAACGTGTAACTAAAAATTTGATAGTAAGTAATTTTAAAGGACCCTCAACCGA
Organism: Atherix ibis; assembly: GCA_958298945.1. NCBI lineage: Eukaryota > Metazoa > Arthropoda > Insecta > Diptera > Athericidae > Atherix > Atherix ibis. The sequence continues at coordinate 102,214,132 of OY282606.1, read as the reverse complement.
GAATATTTCTTCTGTCTGTAAAAATATAGCTGAAAGTCTGCTAAACTTGCATAAAGCTTAAAGCTATTATTGAATTCGAGCTCCATAGATAAAATCCAGATTTTTACAGAAAATTGATTATGAGTGACGAGGCGTATTTTTGAATTAACCGTCTTCGCTTAAAAGAGACCCTTTTGGAGGCTTAAAAATCCAGACCCTCGGACTTGAAGTGTTTTTGGTACATTATTCCTTATTTATCTATAGGCATAAATATTTACGCCTAACAAATGGACGATAAAAATATTTTCAGTAATAATTTTTCAAATAAAATATATTCAGCAAAAATATGTAAAGTGAAAATATTTAGGGCAAAAATATTTACGGTAAATTTATTTACGGTAAAATATATTTCCGGTAAAAATATTTCCATTAAATGGTTTTTATCACAGAAATTGTCAGGAAGAATTTACGAAAAAAACCATTTACGATAAAAACGATTTTCGGCAAACATACAATATTTTACAATATGTACGGTGAAAATATTTACGGTAGAAATATTTACGGTAAATTTATTTACGGTTAAACTATTTCAGATAAAGTTATTTTCGGGAAAAAATATTTACGGTAAAAAATATTTAGGGTAAAAATATTTTAGTCAAATTGTTTTTATCACAGAAATTGTCAGGAGGAATTTACGAAAAAAACCATTTACGGTAAAAACGATTTTCGGCAAAAATACAATATTTTACAATATGTACGGTGAAAATATTTACGGTAGAAATATTTACGGTAAAATTATTTACGGTTAAACTATTTCAGATAAAGTTATTTTCGGGAAAAAATATTTACGGTAAAAAATATTTCCGGTAAAAATATTTTCAGTCAAATTGTTTTTATAACAGAAATTGTCAAGAAGAATTTACGAAAAAAACAATTTACGGTAAAAACAATTTTCGGCAAAAATACAATATTTTACAATATGCACGGTGAAAATATTTAAGGTAAAATTATTTACGGTTAAACTATTTCAGATAAAGCTACTTTCGGTAATAATGTTTACGGTAAAAAATATTTAGAGTAAAAAATATTTACGGTAAAAATTATTTACGGTAAAAAATATTTATGGTAAAAATATTTTCAGTCACATTGTTTTTATCACAGAAATTGTCAAGAAGAATTTTCGAAAAAAAACCATTTACGGTAAAAACTATTTTCGGCAAAAATACAATATGCTCGGTAAAAATAATGCCAAAAAAAAATACAAAAGTATTTACGATAAAAATATTTTCAACAAAAAGCTTTACGGTAAAAATATTTCCTTTTAAAGCTTCAGTTCAATTTTAAAAAAAATTTACGATTAGATATTTTTATGTAAATATATTTTGCATTTTTAAAGTTTTTTTTTTTTTTTAAATAACTGCTACTCATTTTTGGAAGTATTATTTAGTGGGAAAAATAAATACCAATTTATATACTTTTTAATTGCAAAAATTGTGTTTTCAGTAAGTGTGAAATATAAAATTTCTTATATTATTATAGAAGCTATTAGCTTTCATTTATTCAGAATTAATTGCTATCCATTATGCGTAATTTTTTGAACAATTTAGAAAAATTTGAGTAAAACTGTGACTGATAAGATTTATAGAGAGATGATACAGAATATTTGTATCTATAAATTGGACCCATTTGGAATGGACAATATGTGCATCTGACAGAAATATGCTATGTCAAACACTGCTCCCGATATAGTGGAAATTCTGCGAACGATGTTTTCTGAGTTAATTATGTCAAATAGTGGTGATTGTGGATTGGCATTTAATAGAACCCGATTTCTTCCAGCAAAAATACTTAAAAGAAACAATTTAATGAAAATATACGAAATAAAATTAATGACATTAACAAGAAAATATATGTAAAAGTATATTAAAAAATGTCATCAAAAATGGAGGTAGTCATCTAGTCAATACTTTTTTCAAATCTATATAAATGAGTTTAGGCAGTAAAATTACTGTTTTTTATATAAATTTAAATCCATTTGAAAAAAAAACACAATTGTAAGCTTATCTTTAGAACAGCCTATATTTAATAATGACCCCTGAACTCTATAATGAAAAAATAGAGATGCTTAACTAAAGCTTTATAGGTTCCGGTGAGGATTGAAAAAGTTCGTGGCGCAATTTTTGGTGTTAGAATAGGGTTGAATTTTATATTCAACAATCCTTTGGATCAATTTAACAGAAATATTTCCTTAATTCCACATTGTGATGTGAATAGGGAAAGTCAGCTGTTCTTATAATATTTATGTACAAGGCTAATTAGATATTTTTAAGTCCTATCAAGTCTAAATAGCGAACCAATTAAGTAATTCCATCCAGATGGACACTATTTTCCTGCTACAAAATAAAAATAATTTTCAGGAAATTTGCATAGGATTATTCATCTAGAAAATAAATTATATTAAAATAAAGTTTCAGTAGAATCCTTTTCTTTATGCTTCATTTATTTGCGAATATATTCTAACAAAATTTATGTATTTGACAGGAGAATATATTCGATTTAGTTTAACACTAAAGCTTATATAAATACTGCGTTATCGTGAGAAATCGGACATATTTTTATAAAAGGATTCTGACACATTTTCAGCTCTACATATTAGTATGGTCGTTGATTGCCACCGAACACATCCTTTCATATTTTTTTTTTTTTTTTTTTTTTGGTTTAGAAAATAAAGTTATTGCTTATGGTTTTCTTTTATTTTTGGTTAACGTTCGTTTTTGTTATTTGAACAGAAATTCTACTCTATTCTTCCGCCATTTTCAGTTCAATGATTTATGATTAATGCCAGTTACACATTTCGTATAAAATATGAAAACTACAATAAAAAACAGTGAACATTTTTGTATATTTTCTGTTGTGTTATTCCATTTCAAGCTCGCACAAATAATTGATGATATGCATACGGAATATGCTACACTGTCTATGTGTCTTCGCAGCCTTTTATAGGAGCACTTTTATTTTCTTTTGAAAATTTCAATGAAAAATGTGCACTTGAGAAAAGAAAAATTTATATAAATTCTCTTTCTTCCTTTTTAGTACAATTTTTTATTTATTTCTTTGCTCACATAATACTTAATGGACATATTGTTGCTATTTGGCTAGGCAGGTACAAATTTTTTTCTTAATAGCAAAAATGTGAGAAATAATTTTCTTAAAAGGGATAATGATGTATTTTTCAATGAAATCAATGGTTTTTATCCAAAAAAAACTAATAACAAAATTCGATGGAAGATATTTCAGCTAGTATATATACACAGTGCGTCCCAAAAATAACTTTTTGGATATAGAATAAAATACACATTATCTTTGAAAGTTATTATTTATTTAAAATAGGTTCCATTAGACTCAATACAACGTTTGGAACGATCAACCAGCGCATGCATACGAGGGTCATTCAACAAGTACTTAGCCTACAAAAGAAAAACGAAAATTTTGGAAAGGTGGCAATTTATTTTTTCACATAATCTCCTTCAAGCTCGATACACTTGGCCCAGTGATGCTCTAACTTTTTTAACCCGTCCAAAAAATACATTTTCTCGAGGGAAGCAAAATAGGCCTCCGTGGCGACGATGACCTCCTCATTCGACCCAAATCTATTCCCGGCGAGTGATTTTTTCAGGTTTGGAAACAAAAAGTAGTCACAGGGGGCCAAATCTGGAGAGTACGGTGGATGGGGCAGCAATTCGTGGCGCAATTCGACCAATTTGGCCATGGCGACGGCGGAGGTGTGAGCCGGCGCGTTGTCGTGGTGGAACAGCACTTTTTTCTTCGCAAAGCGGGGCCGCTTTTTCTTCAATTCGACGTCAAATCGGCTCCCCGTGATTGTTTTACCCTTCTCGAGGTAATCGATGTGGATCACACCTTGTGAATCCCAGAAAACGGTGGCCATCACCTTTCCGGCCGATCGAACAGTCTTCGCCTTCTTCGGAGCACGTTCGCCGGGTGAAGTCCACTGTTTCGACTGTTCCTTGGTCTCTGGTGTGTACTAGTGAATCCATGTTTCGTCGACGGTCACGAAACGACGCAAGAACTCCGCTGGATTGCGCTGAAACAGCGCCAAACACGTCGCCGATGTGGTCTCACGGTTGCGCTTGTTTTCCGGTGTGAGCAAACGCGGCACCCATCGCGCCGACAGCTTTTTCATGCCCAGTTCTTCGTGTAGAATATGATGCACAATTCCTACTGCGATGCCCACAGTCTCAACTATCTCGTGAACCTTCAATCGACGGTCTGCCAACACGAGATCGTGGACTTTTTTAACGTTTCCTCCGTAGCAGCCGTTTTCGGGGCACCTGGGCGTGGCTCATCAAAAACCGACGTGCGGCCACGAACAAACTCGTTGAACCAATTCTTGACGGTCGCTATCGAAGGAGAAGAGTCACCATACACAGCATCCAAGCGATCTTTGATTTCGCTGCGCGTTTTCCCTTCCAAAAACAAAAATCAAATCACCGAACGATATTGTTCTTTTTCCATTTTTGTGCAACCGACCGACACGCTCGCTTTCAAAGGCTCTCAAAACAAAACTAATGAAGTGAATCGGCTGAAACTTTGACAGTAGGCTACTAAAAGAATGTACTGCACGATGGTAAATTTCTTTTGTGACAGCAGTTCCATCGGGCGGGAGGCCAAGTACTTGTTGAATAACCCTCGTAGATTTTTTTTTGTCATTTATAGGAATGTTCTTCAGCAACTCGGTTACGGCTGCTTGAATGGTTAGGATATCATCATAAAATGCTCCTTTCATCTTGGTTTTCAGTTTTAGAAATAGAAAATAGTCACATGGTGATAGATCAGGTAAACACAGAGGGTGGTTGATGAGAGCAATCCGTTTTTTCATCAAAAATTCGTTCACTTTTTTGGTCTTGTGAGGTGGTGCATTATCGGGCAATAAAAACAGCTGTTTTCCTGCTGGATATTCAGGTCTAACACGACCAATTCTTTTCCACAAACGATCTAAAATGCCTAAATAGTATTCTCCATTAATAGTTCGACCTTCTGGAACAAATTCCTTGTGGACAATACCCTTCGAATCATAAAAAGTAATCCACATTGTTTTGGTTTTGGCTCGCCTTTGGACTTCCTTTCAGCAGATTGACACTTAGTTTCAGGGTTATATTTAAAGCACTATGACTCATCACCAGTGATGATCGAATCAAGAAAGTCTGGATCATTTTCAGCAGTTTCAACAATGTCTTTGGAATTCTCCACACGAGCGATTTTTTGGTCTTCACCACGTATAAACTTGACTACGACTCATACAATCATCATCATAAACTTTTTCCATCAATTCGTATGTCTCAGCGAATTTTTTTTTAAAGTTTAACACAAAATTTTATATTTGCTCTTTTCTGTTTTGTAACGTTAGCACACTTTTTCTTTTATTGAAATGGCTTTCACATCTTTCCCATGAATTTAGGTTCGTTTGAAAGACGATGCATGTACCTTTTTAATGCTGCAAATTTTCAATAGATGGCGCTGCATGTTGTATGATTTAAATATAAAGTTCGGTTATTTTGGGACACACTGTGTATATATATTATATATATAAAAGTACACCTCAATCATTCAATAATTTTACTAATAAATATATTATTTGAGGTTATACGTAATACCAGAGGTATAAGCTTAAAGCCGCTGTTTGGTTATAGATGGCGTGAGTGAGCGTATTAAGCTACCATAGGCACCCCATACTTTTTTTTCATGGGTTTGACATCTGTCAACATAAATCAGTGCACATTGTCAGCAATTTCGTACAACAACATACATTTTTCCTTTGGTAATCATGTCTAGTTTTGTGCCAGAAAAAGAGCATATGCGGAGCTCTTCTTTTCTACTTCAATTTGAAGAAATCGGCTGCTCGCCATACAAAAAAGAAACTCGTTCCTGCATCGGATTGTGATAGGCGATGAAAAGTAGATTTATTTCGAGAATCCTAAATTCAAGAAATCGTGGGTTGATCCCGGCCAACCATCAACATCTTCCCCAAGACCAAATCGCTTCGGACGGAAGACGATGCTGTGCGTTTGGTGGGATCAGAAGGGTATCGTCTACTATGAGATGTTGAAACCTAGTGAAACTGTCAATGCCCACCAACAGCTGATTAAATTGCACCGTGCTTTGCGTGAAAAAAGGACGGATTATCAACAAAGACATGACAAGCTGATTTTCCACCACGACAACGCACCATCGCACACGTTAAGAATGGTCCGAAACTGCTTGGAGATACTCAACTGGGAGGTGCTACCCCACCCCGCTTATTCACCAGACCTAGCCCCTTCCGACTACCACCTGTTTCTTCGATGGGCCACGCGCTCGCTGAGCAGCACTTCCATTCTTACGAAAACGTCCGAAAATGGCTTGATGAGGGCAAGTACTTTGAATAAATTTGTTTTTGCTTTCTATGAAAAAAGCATGTGGTTTTTTTTGACTAGAAAACAACGGATTTAAGCTTATCCATCTGTATAAGCCTATAATTTGGCATTTTATATTTTGATTTTTTTTTTATAAAACCATATATTCTAGAATAATAAGCCTTAAGGTAATATTGGCTTATATAAGGTTCCAAAAAAACACAAGTGGCTATAACAAGTCTGTTTGGTAAAGAAAAAATGACTGTTTGGTATGCATTTTGGTCTTACGGTGTAAGTGGTTAGTATTTTTTTGAAAATAAAGAAGAAGATACTATTACCGGCAATTTTGGATTCAACTGACTTTTGTTAGCTTAAATTTAAAGATTTTATTGTGAATTAAGTATGTTTTTTTTACGTTAAAAATTTCCCAAGACATGTAATTTTGAGATCTGGTGGTCCTTCAGGATCCTGCAATTTGACGCAATTTGATTTTATTTTAAAAAGTCATGTAAATAATTGTATTAAAGGTATTTAAAATCAAAATTTGTCAAGTAAAATCATCAAATACTACCTTGAAAGGGATTGAGTCCTGTAAGAAGATTTTTCATAATAACTAAAATTAGTTTTTATTTTTTATAAAAAATGGCAAAAAATTAATCTATACAATTATTTTAAAATTTTATTACAATCTAAATTTTTATCTGTAGTTTTTCTAAGTTTATTTGCTATAAGAAAAATTTGGATAATCCTTTTATTAGCAATCATGCTTACAATCAAATTGATTAAAAACTAACTTAATTAAAAATTTAACAAATTAAATTAATAATTTATTTTTTTCGTTTATTTTTATTATAAAAATATTATTTTGATTAGATTTTCTTTTTTTTTTTGATAATAAATTAAAATGCAAACGATTTATTTCCATGCTATTTAATAATTATTTTTATTTACAAAACATTTTCCAAAAAAATTAATAGTTTAGTTTTATTATTTTTTTATTTTTAATTTTCATGCATTAACATTACATATTTTTTTTTATAAATTCGATGCTTAAATCAAATCCAAATGAATATTGTCAAGTTATGATAATAAAATATGCTCTAATAAATCATATTCAAAATTGAATCAATTAGAAAATTTCGACAGAGTAAAAACAATCAAAATAAATTTACGAGATCTTTTTAGTCCATTCTATTAAAAACAAATAAATCAATATGCAATTGAAAACTAAAACTTAAAAAAAATTCTAATTGTTCATAGTTGGAATTAAAATAAAATAAAAAATAAAAAAAAAAAACATCCAAAAAGCATATTGTCATAAGAAATTATAGCAATTGACAAATTATGTTATTTAATGAAATTTTCTATGGTAGAATTTATAATGCGATGGAATGTGTGTTGCATTGCGGCAAATAAAGTGCATTCAATTAAATTGGTTAATAGAATTGAATTTTGTGGTTATTAAATGAGGCTAATATTGAATTTATTATTCAATCCAGTGATAAATGTCGATATAATGTTTTAATGGTTTGTTACGCTTAATGAATGGATGATGGCGAAACAATTTTTGAAAGACGCGCACTCTACTTACAGGGTAGCTGGTTTCGATTTTCATTGGTGCTTGACCCGGACACATGACATAGGTTTCATGATTTTCCAATAAATTTGTCTGATATGGTGCACTTAATCCTGGTTGTTTATAACCTATTACAAGTAGATAACAATTAAAATTATATGTAAAAATTTAAAAAATAAAACAAATTTACCGCGAACTGTTACTTTAAATTCACATCGTGATGATTGGCCATCCCGATCGGTTGCAACATAAATTACATTATGGATTCCTGGCGTAAACATTTCACCAGGTTTCTTGAGAAAAAAAAGTTTCATTATTTCGAAAGTTTTTAAACGAAATTCATGTATAGGGTTTGCCAATAAGAGTGATATAATTTCTAAGTGACGTTTCAGCCATTTGTAATATGTCATGATTTGTCTTTTTTTTTTCATTGTATTCAGTAATGTTCAAAATTTCATTATGGAGAGATATACGCAAGAACAACTTTTATGAATTATTCAATTTTATTATCAAAATAATCGTTCTCCAATTGCAACTTATCGTGCGCTCACTTTCATCTGAGTGATGCGCTAAATAAACAAAACTGTCGATTCTTGTGCAAAGAAAATCCACAAATTATTCATGAACACCCATTACATTTACCTAAATTGACAGTTTGGTGTGGTTTTTGGTCTGGTGAAATCATCGGTCCGTACTTCTTTCGAAATAAAGCTGATAACACCGTTACTGTCAATGAAGAGCGGTATAGATTGATGATAACCAACTTTTTATGGCTGAAATTGGAAGAAGTTGATCTTGACAAAATCTGGTTCCAATAAGACGAGGCTACGTGCCACACAGCACGTGCAACAACCGAATTATTGCGAGAAAAGTTTGAAGATTCGATTATTTCAAGAAATTGTGACAATGAATGGCCTCCAAGAAGTTGTGATTTAACACCATTAGACTATTTCTTGTGGGGTTATTTGAAGTCATTGGTCTTTAGCAATAAAGCAGACTCTCTTCAAGCTTTAGAAGTCTATATTGAAGGTGTTATTCATGACATACGACTTGATTTAGTGGAAAAAGTGCTCGAAAATTGGGTTCATCGAATTCGTTACTGCAAAAGATTTCGTGGAGGCCATTTGAATGACGTTTTATTCAGAACTTAATTGTATCAATTGTACTTTATATTAAATAAAAACATTTGAATTTCCTTAACAATTAGTGTATTTTTTTGTTGAAAAGAAATCATATCACTCTTTTTGGAAAACCCTATATAATGATGCTAATTGGACTTACCTTAGACTTGAAAATATGATTCAAATGTGCATTCGACCTGAAAACTGGCTCTCGCCATAGGACCGGTATACTCTGTTGATTCGATTGGAGTTGTACTTCAATATTTTCTGGACAGTATACAATAGCCGGTTCATGGGCCCGTTTTATCGTTATTACTGAACGACAGCTATCATGTAAGTTGGTTGTCGGATTTGTTGCACGGAAATTGATAACATGAACTCCAGCACCGAGGTGGGCTTCAAGACTCTTAGCCCATGTTGGAGAAGCTTCAACATATCTGAAAAATTCCATGGTACAAAACCAAACTCATATATTTTAATAAATAGAAAATGTTTACTTCCAAAAGTCAACATTAGTTTTTGGTTTCTCTAGTCGAATATGCAATGTGTCCTGACCATTTGGCAAAACTAACACAGTATCTCGTGGGCATTTTATGAATGGTCTACCAGATGGAGTTCGACCATCAACTGGAATACAATGAAGACTGGAGTTGGTCGACCATGTTTGATCGGAGCCACAAACAGCAACACGCTTGCCAGCGTGCTTATATCCAGGACCACAATGCAAAACACACCGTTCACCGGATTGAACATTTCCATGAAGACATTTTGCAGGAAGAATTGTACCATACTCTGGTCGACGTAATGCAGGACAACTTAAAGCTTCAAAATAGAAAATTTGTTTCTTACAAATTGTTTAAGTTTGGATAAACGAAAAAACTTACGAACACAAACACTGTCAAAGCTGTCCCATTCACCAGTCACATTGCAGTGTCTAATAGACGGACCAATTAGACGGAATCCTTTATTACACCAAACCGTACATTTGGTTTTATAATAAAGCTGGTTCTTATGGCGAGATCGAGTACAGTGCATATCACCATTGTGCGGCTTTTCTAATGCCTTGCAATTATCAATTATTTCTTAAAAAAAAAAAAAATTTGAAATCAACCGTTTATAGAAAGATTTTAATCAGACTGGAGAGTTTAAAAAAATATTGAAAAGAATAATATCTACTTAAGCATTTCCTTCTATCGGCTGATAGTTTAAATCCAGCTTTGCATGTGCATTTGAAACTGCCAGGCAGATTATGACATCGTGTATTTATTGGGCAACCACCATTATTAACTTGGCACTCATTAATGTCAAGACATTCTCCGTTTTCATTCTTAACGAAGCCTTTATGGCATCGACATTCGAACGAACCCATATTATTTACGCACGCTTGTGTGCAAGGATGATCAAATAGGCATTCATCGACATCAAGACAACGTGATGGATTTGATTCATCACGGTTGAAGCCTGGCCGACATGAGCATAGAGGGCCATTTCTTGTAGCCTCACAGATTTGTTCGCAACCACCATTATCTTCAGCGCAAGGATCATGAATTACACATGATCGGCCATCTTCTTGCAAGCTGAAGCTTTGATGGCATTCGCATTTATGACCACCTTCGAAGTTTATACAACGATGTGCACAGTCTCCATTTAAGTATTCGCACTCGTTTATATCAACGCAGTTTCGTCCATCGGGAAGTAATTCGAAGCCGCCGGGGCAGTAACACTTAAAACTGCCATCAACGTTTTCACAGAAATGTGAACATCCACCATTGTTGCCAGACACGAGACATTCGTCCATATCAATACAAGTAAGCCGGTCATCAGCTAGCATCATCCCCGTTGGGCAGATACATTGGAATCCTCCGTATATGTTGCGGCATTCATGAGAACACCTCGACTCTTCGCACTCATTGACGTCGATGCAAGTTTTATTGTCTTTGTCCAGGACATGACCCTCATGACAGCTACAATAGTATGAGCCTACGGTATTTATACATCTATCTGAGCAGCCCCCATTAATATCACATTCATCAATATCCTCGCATGTTCTTTGGTCCGGGCTGAGAGTATATCCAGCTGGGCATGCACATTCAAAGCTTCCCGGCAGATTAACACAAACATGGGAACAATGATTCTCCCCAGTTTGGCACTCATCAACATCTCGGCATGTTTGTGCATCTTCGTTGAGATCATAGCCACTTTCACAGCTACAACTGTGCGATCCTATAAGATTAATGCATATTTGTGAACAATTTCCATAGTTTTCGGCACATTCATTAATGTCAGCGCATATCAAGCCATCCGCGCTCAATTCGAATCCAACTTTGCATAAGCAAAAAAAGCTTCCTTCATTATTAATACATTGATGAGAGCAATTCCCATTGTGGGTGTTACACTCATCAATATCAATACAAGTCATCCCATCACCATCCAAGCGATAGCCAAGCGGGCATGAGCACGCAACTAGCCCGGTTTCATAGGTGCAGTCATGGGAACAGCCGCCATTATTAAGCTCACACTCATCAACAAAGCTGCATGTATGCTCATCATCGACTAGCATCTGTCCTTCCGGACAAGAGCACTGATAGCTACCATATAAATTATTGCAAATATGTGAGCAGTTCCCGTTCGCAGTTAAGCATTCATCAATATCATAGCATCTATTATTAGCGTTATTTAAAGCAAAGCCCTCGCGACAAAGGCAATCGTACGAGCCCTCCCTATTGACACAATATTGTGCCGAATTGCAACCGTGTAGGTTTGTGGAGCACTCGTCGATGTCGATGCACGAGTTATTTAGTAATTTGTAGCCAGCGACACAGAAGCATTCATACGAACCTTCGTAGTTGAGGCAAACCTGGTCACAGCCTCCATTGTTATCATTGCATTCGTCGTAATCAACGCAGGTCCTTCCGTCTTCATGCAGGCGGTAGCCATAATTGCAGATGCATTTAGTTATCGAATGAGGATCACAACTATGACTACAGCCACGGTTTCGACATGGATCCTCCTCAACGCACGTGCGCTGATCAGAAGCTAATTTCCAGTCGTTGGGACAAACGCACTGAACTACCGACATGGTCGAAGTACAGTGATGTGAACAGTTGCCATTATTCTCAAGGCATGGATCCAATTCAGCGCAGCTACCATCTGGATTCAGCTGCTGATGACCTGGACAAACACATTCGTAGCTACCAACGGTATTGTGGCATATTGCTGGACCACAAATATGTGGTATTTCAGAGCATTCATTCAAGTCTAAGCAGGAGCGTCTATCATCTTCGGAAAGGATATAACCAGGAGGACAATTACATTCATAGGCTCCTTCAGTGTTTGTGCAAAAATGACTGCATGTATGGGTTCTAGCTTCGCATTCATCAATATCATGACAGCGTCCAACCTTGTGCTCGAATCCACGTGGGCATGAGCACATATATTGACCACCACCAAAACTGAGACATATGCCGGGATGGCAGTTCCTGTGCCAATCGTTCGCATCACACTCATCTTCAATAACGCATGTCTTTTTATCGTCATCTAAAACATATCCACTAGGGCAACCACATACGAAGCCTTCAGCTTCATTTGTACAAGAATGAGTGCAACGTGTTTTGTTCAAGAGCGGATTTTCTAGATCTTCGCAAAAGTCCATGAAACAAGTTTTCTGATCATTTAGCAGATGGAAATTTCCTGGGCATCTACATTCATACGAACCGATAGTATTTGTACATGAATGAGAGCATAAATGATCGAAAGTTGAGTCGCACTCATTTATATCCTGGCACGTGTTATCATCAGCAAGATTAAATCCCTCTGGACAGTAACAGGAGTAACCTCCTTCAAAATTCCGACAGTATTCACAGTCAGTGTTACCCTCTGCACACTCATCAATATCCTCACATTCTGAGTATTCATTTAGATGGAATCCTTTTGAACAAGAAGGACCTGTTTCCATCGTTCGAACAGTTGTCGGTTGCACTGTTGTATCGTAGGTTTGGTATATGTGCCGTGTCGAATATTCAATTTCGTTTGCATTGTTTTCATCTTCGTAATCGTCTTCTACTTCATTAGAATTTTCTCCTTCGGTTGCTCTTCTTTCTGCTTCCAATTCTCGTTCACGTTCTAATCTCTCTTGTTCCCGTTTTTCGTACTCTCTTCGCTCTTCCTCTTCCCTTTCACGATGCCGCCTTTCCACCTCTTCCTGTTCACGTTCTCTTCGTTCTTCCTCCTCTCTTTCGCGAAATCTTGCCTCTTCTTCTTCCATTTCGCGTTGCCTTCTTAGCTCATCTTCTCTTTGACGTTCTCTTTCCTCTTCTTCAAATCGCTCGCGTCGCCTTCTTTCCTCTTCTTCTCTATGACGTTCTCTTTCCTCTTCTTCAATTCTCTCGCGATGCTCTCTTTCCTCTTCTTCTTTTTCGCGTTCTTTTCTTAATTCCTCATCTTTCTCACGTTGTAGCATCTCCTCCTCAACCTTTTCAATTTGTTTTCGAAACCCTTCAACTATTGCAGTAATATTTACTTGCGTCCAATCTTGTTCTTTCTTTTCTTCCTTCTCCTTATCTGCTTCTGCATATTTATCAGTTCCCGTTTTCTCATCATCATAGTCTTCTTCTGCCTCTTCTTCTCTTTCGCGTTCCTCTTCTTCCCTCTCACGTTGAAGCCTCTCCTCCTCATCCTTTTCAATTTGTTTTCGAACCCCTTCAGCTATTGCAGTAATATTTATTTTCTTCCAATCTTCTTCTTTATTTTCTTCCTCCTCTTCATCATCTTCAGCATATCTATCGGTTCCCGTTTTCTCATCATCATAGTCTTCTTCTTCTTCACCACCATTCTGTTCTTCCTCCTCTTCCTCTTCTGCTTCTTTTTCATCTCTTTCCTTATGTCTTCTCTCATCTTCTATTTCATTATCTTCTTTTTCATGCTCTTGTGGAGGTTCCTTGCAATAATATGATCCAACAACATTTTCACATCCATAAGGACAATGGGATGCCATTGCGGGATCGTTGCATTCATTAATATCTGAAAAAAGAATGTTTTTCAATATTTTATAGGAAACTAAAATTTCCTTAAATCCTTTTTTCTAATACAATTCCTTAAAGTAAAACCGTTTCTAAATTATTTTTTCCTTTTTACATAACTCTTTTACTTTTTGAGTCCATAAATTTTGTGTCAAAAAAAAAAAAAATATTGTTACTTCTGCGAGAATATTGCAAAAATAAATCTCCTACCATACATCTCTTCTATAAAGGATACATTATTTTGGTATGCTTGTACTTTTTTTGATTTATTTTATTCATGTAGGAAAAAAGTTTAGCTTAAGAAAAAATCGGTAAAAATATTAAAGAAGGAAAAGTATCCTTCAGAGAAGGAAGACTTGAATATTATGCTTTCACATAAGTTATCCGATTTTAGAGAAATATTATCAATATTTTAAACAGTTTATGTACTGTTTTATGATTATTTACTATTTTCTTAAAATTATCTCAAACTAATATTAATAAAAATTTACTTCATAGAGTAAATTTTAGGATGCCTTCTAAAAATTACAAAACAAAATATATGCTCTCCTTGAATTTTATGAATGTGCCCTCTAATAATCTTCCAATTCGAATAATTTATCCCACATTCATTTCATACACCCTAACTACTCGTACTATCAAAATATTGGCTTTAGCAACATTAAATTTATGCCATGAAGAAAATTTGCAAATAATGAAAAATATTCAAATTCCACGAATATAAAAATTATGCATATACACTTATACAAATATATTTGTCAGAATTATCCCAGTTGCTAGGAATGTATTTCATTTTCGATGCCATAAATTCGACCTTCTTCCATCTACTATAAACAGTAGCGAAAAAATCACCACTTTATAACTTATAACTTACTAATATATATACATAAATTTCGTTCATTTTATTTTCTTACTTTCAATTTCCATTATTTTTTATAAAAATTTAATTTGCAAGATTTTACATATTTGCTGCTATGATTTTCTTATTGTTGAAGTTTTTTTGTTATTTTTATTTCACTTTTAAATCCAATTTGTCAACATCTAATGTCATAGGAAATCTACTAAATACATACTTAATAACAATAAGGTTCGAGGAAAAAGTTCTTTCGATAAAGCTTGCTACGTAAATTATCATGGTTCTTTTGTAATTTTATTTATTTGCGTTTTTTCTTAATATCCAATCTAATTGCAAAATTAGGTATAGTTTTCAGATGAACCTGAATAATAAATAAAAATATAAAGAATAAATCTTATATGAAAATAAAGCGTACAAGATGTGTCGCCAAAATACCTCGTCAAGTTTCCACTTTGGCCCTTTAATTTTGAGGTTAATCCCGGAAGTACTCGACCTGATGTATAAATGGCCGTTATTGTTTGAAAAAGGTTACTATGGCCAAAATTACCAATACTATAAAGCTTAAGTTTGAAATTTGATGACGTTGCGTTTTTTAGTATTTGTTTGACAGCGATTAATAGTAAACGCTGTCTGTGAATTTGTAAACATGTCTCAAATGGGTCATCGTTATTGGATATAATATGTTCATTTGAAATATGTTCATTTGCTTTTTATTTTACAGCAATAAAATATTGCGTGTCATAGTTTAAACGAGACCGTATGACCTGTCAAGACGAACATCACAGTTGTCGCCCAAATGAGGTGACCATCCCAGAAATGGTGAAAAACATCCTCAAAATAGTTTTAGGTGACCATCGACTAGAAGTGCCCAAAATAGCAGACATAGTAAGCATTCTAAAAAACTCGATACATTGCAAAATTACTGAAAATTTGGACATGAGAAAGTTGTGCGCAAGATAGCGCCGCGTTTGCTCACTATGGAGCAAAAACAGCATCGTGAGGATGTTTCAATCAAGTGATTGACGATGTTTCATCGTAATAAAGTCGAGTTTGGGCATCGACTCATATTAATGGATGAACTATGGATACCTGAGATGCAGGAACAGTCAAAACAATGGACTTAAAGGTGAGAATCGACTCCAACGAGGACGAAAAGAGTTCCATCTGCTGGCAAGGTTTTTGGGATGCGCTTGAGATAATTTTTATTGATTATCTTCAAAAAAGAAACACAATCAACGGGGAGTTCTTTAAAAAGATTTGCGAACAATGATTCGAGGAGCTTGAAGGTTTTTATTATTAATATGGTGCAGAAGCTACTGAACATCGCTAGAAAAAGTATATCGAGCTAAAAGGAGACTATGCTTTTCTTTACTAGGTCAGGTACTTTATTAGGTCAGATACTTTACTAGGTCAGGTACTAGAAAAGTGTTTGCTTTACTAGGTCAGGTACTTTTGCAACTACCCTCGTATGCCACCCCATAGAGCATGATTAGTGAAGCTGGCTCGGTGAACGATGAAAATTATTATGACTTGGTAAATAACTTCTGTTGACCTAATTTAGATCACTTGGGCAATAAGTAATTTTCAAAGATAACATAAAGAATTAAACAGTCGTCATTTGGCCAATGTAATTCGCACGACGCATTACCTGATGAAACAACGGAGATTTGATACTATTGTTCTTCCTTATCTGAGACTACATGGAAAGTAGGGTCTATCCAAATAATCCGGAGATGATTTGAGAGCCGAAGAAAAAAATCATTTACGTTATAAATGAGATACAGCCAGAACTATGCCAAAAAGTCTGTGAGAAGTTGTGGTGAACAGTTCGCCGATATTGTACTTTATACATGAATGGCACATATTAAAGAATGCAATAATATAGATTTTTGTGTACTTTATTAAAAAAGAAAATCTGCAACCTTATTGATAATATCAAAAGCATCTTATATGAGCAAATTGTAAATAAAAAAAGGATAAAATACAAAAAACCAAGGTCTCTTTTTACTTAACTTTTTCCAAGGTCTCATTTTACTTAATATTGGTTGTCCTTAAAATATCGGGGGATTTTTTTGCCATATGGTTTTCTATATTTTAATTTTTGACAAATTATATATGAAACGTGATGTATGTCAAAATAAAATGTGCTCAGTTAGCTTTGCCATTTTACCATAAAAAAACTCACATCCGAAAAATGCTTGCAAGCTATTTAATTTTATCATCAAAGTTTGTGCTCTGTGGAAAATGTATTTAGCGCCCTTCGAATATTTTCTGCTCGTCACAATCGACCTACTGAGCAAGTATTTCAAGCCATAGTGACAAAATTGCGCTGTAATTTTACACTATTGGACATCAAACAACCAATCCATGTGTGTACACTGAGCACACAGAAAAATATTGCGGCCGTAGCGTTCAGTGTTAGTGAAGACCGCAATTTGTCCATCTGTCGCCATTAATAACAATTGTGATTGTATTACTCTACTGTGTGAGAGGTTTTAGACAAGGATCTAGTGTGAAAGCATATAAAATATAGCTCGTGCAAGAACTGAACCTGAACGATCTGTCAAAGCGTCAAATTTTCGTTAAGTGGGCCTTGGAACAATTTTAGGATAATCCGTTTTTATACAAAAAAAATTGCATTCGGCGACGAAGCTAATTTCTGGTTGAATGAGTATGTGAATAAGCAAAATTTTCGCATTTGGTCTGATGAACAACCACAGGCAAAACAAGAACTGCCATTTCACTCAGAAAAATGCAGTTTGGTGCAGTTTAATCATTTTTTTAAAGATTACGCTTGCCGCAACAAAAAAATACAAAAAATTGCATTTAGTAAGTTGTGTTCAACAAATTGTTGGTCAAAAACTATTGATTAAAATGTTTTGAAGAAAACATGTTAAAAAAATATGCTGAACGAAATATATTGTAAAAAATATTTAGAAAAAAATGAGCTGAACAGAAAGTGTTGAACAAAATGTGTTGAGCAAAATGTGTTGAACAAAATGTGTTGAACAAAGTGTGTTGAACAAAATGTGTTGAGTAAAATGTATTGAACAAGAAGTGTTGAACAAAATGAGCTGAACAAAAAGTGTTGAACAAAATATATTGAACAGAAAGTGTTGAACAAGAAGTGTTGAGCAAAATGTGTCGAACAAAATGTATTGAAGAAAATGTGTTGAAAAAGAAGTGTTGAAGAAAATGTGTTGAACAAAATGCGTTAATAGAAATATGTTGAAAAAAAATCACTGATTTTGTTGTTGTTGTAAGGTCTACAGAAGAGGACATTATGCAGCGCAATGATCATAAGGCAAATTTGCGACTTCCAGAAAGGAGTTGTTGCTGGGTCTACAAGCTCCACAATAGATGACGCTGGCTGTAAAGTTACCGTCAATGACGCCCGTTATCGCTCGATGATTTCGAACATTTTTGATATGTGGTATCACCAAGACGGCACTAAATGCCACACAGCACTTGAACCAAAGCACATATTGAGAGATGAGTTCGGTGAGCAATTTATCTCACGTTTCGGACCGGTGAGTTGGCCTCCTAGATTGTGCGATTAGACGACTCTACACTAATTTTTAAGAAGCTACGTGAACTCACTCGTCTATGCCGATAAATCAGCATCACTGGCAGCATTGGAAGACAACATTGCACGTGTTATTAGCTAGTTACCATCCAATATGCTCAAAAAAAAGGTTGAAAATTGTACCTCTCGCATTCATCACTTAAAGCATAGTCATGGCCTACATTTATATGAAAAAAATTTTAAAAAATAAATGACAAGAAATTAAATAAAAATTTTATACACTTTTATACATTTTTCTGTGGGTTTTTATAAATTTAAAAAAACACACACTTAAAATAGCATCCGTTATATTAAAATTTAGAAAAGGAAAAGTCCCTAATAAAAAAAAATTGACTTAATCTAAATCAAAATACTCATAAAAGTTAATTGTAAAATATTTACTAAATAAAAATTTAATTGAAACTTTTATGAATTTTGAAAATGCAATTTTATCGTTTAAGGATTACTGATTGGACAAATATGCAAAAGTTTGTTAGTATAACTATCATAATAATAATAACAGAATATTGTGATCATAATAATAATATGTGAAGTAATAAAAATTATTACTTTTGAAATTCTATTAAAAGAATCCAATTTATTGTCATTTGTTGAATTTTCATATTAATGGATAGGATAAACTTTTAACTCTAGACTTAAACTATAAAAAGTTATAATAATTCCCTGGACTCATAAACAATAATTATTCGAAAAGCTGAACAAGTATTTTGCTGTGTGTCAAATAAGGAACTTTTGTGTTACTTTACCAGGAAACTAACCAGAAATGACTATGGAAAAGAGTTTGTTGGAGAGAAAAACTATACAGTATAAAATGGAATAAATTTACAAAAAGATTGAGGATATTCTAAATGAATTTATACTATTTAAATTTACACATAATTGCAACCGAAGTAGTAGTGCAACTTTTGTACAACATTTCGAAAATTGGATTTAATAACTTTTCATTCTTAACAATCTGAACATTTGCCATCAGAATTCATGTTGAAAAGGATATTTACGATTACATTTATAAAATCACAATTAATGAATAAATGTTGCGTATTATTATTTCTAAAAATAATTACTCCTGCTCTTGGGGTTTACTCAAGTTTCAAAACGTTTTCTTCAACTTAACCTATTAGTTTATGTATGGTAGTTAATCCTGTTACAATCCCATATCAAAAAGTATGTTCTATTTTTCACTTAAACGATTCTCTTAATTCTATTTCTTATCTTAGACCTTTCATCAACCTACATTATAAATTTTCAACCTTATTAAAAGTTTTAGCATGAATACAATTCTGGTTAATATGAAATTAAACATTTATTTATAAATATAAATTTAACTTAAAATCCAATTAAAAATACACAATTAAGTTGAAATTATAAAAAATATAACTTTCAATTGGAATTTCCAACTATTCTCCATGTGCAGGATATGATTTTTCTCTTACAATAATTAAGGAATTTCAAATAGGAAAAGAAAGTTTTGAAAAATATTTTCGAAAAAAAATTTATTTTCACTTCGAAAGAGGAGTAGAGAAAAACTTCATCTTTTCGGTAATTGTTTTTTGAAATTCTTAAAAATAACTTAATGGAAAATTTATTTATTTGAATTTTGATTTTTTTATTATACAGGATTAATGTTGAAAATTGTTCATTAAAAATGGTAAATTATATTTTTTGAAAGTTTTTACTTTCTTATTCAATAGATAAGCTTTCTTCAAAATATTTGAATAGACGAAAATTATATAAATAATAATATACAAAAACTTTTAAAGTGGAAAATTTTTTATATTATTATTCGTTGACACTATCAAGCTTGATATGAAGAATTTTCCAGATTAAATGATCAAGTTTTTAAGTGACATAAAGGATACTTAAAGGGTCCAGAAACAATGGAAAAAAGACGTTGCTCAGACGAAGTTTCTACATCGTGAGATCAGACCGTTGATAAAAATTGAAGCTAATGATTAGTCCTTGAAAGGCTTAGAAAAGGGATAACAATACCTCCTTTCATAAAAACCATTTTCATCAACGAGTTTACGTCATTAAAAAGGATGCTTATTTTCCTCAGCCTCCCAATTCACCTGATTTCAGTCCGCGTGACTTTTTTTGTTCCCCAAGATCAAAAAATACTTAACAAGCCGTCATTTTGGTCATCCTGTCGATAACATCCAAAGGATTGTAACCGACGAACTAAAACCAATTTCAGTTGAAGCACAATTCTACGAAAATTAAAAACAATGCCTCCGCCAATGTATAGCAATCCGAAGTAAATCCTTTGAAAGGATCATAATATTGATGTATAGAAATAAAATCAAATTTTAGGAAAAAACCGAGTCCCACTGCTGGGCGCAGTCTTTCCATCTAAGGGGCGGTCTATCTTTGCGACATCTGCCAACTGGTGGCAGATTCTTTTCTATTCAGGCGCATTCCAATTTATTCACTTTTTGTGGCCCAGCCATCGCAATTTTTCTATTTTTATATCTTTCGGAAAACAGCAATTTTGACGTTTTTCAAAATATATAAAAATATTAGATCTTCGTTATGTTTAATTTTTCAGGTTCTATCTTCAACGACAGAAGATAGGGCCATGAATCTTGCAAATTACTTTTTTTTAGCTTCTTCATGCCATCAATCTAATTTTGAAAATAAAGGGTTTTCGAATAAGAGTGATATGATTTCTTTTTTTTTAAAAATCACACTAATTGTTAAGGAAATTCGAATGTTTTTATTTCATATAAAGTACAATCGATACAATTAAGTTCTGAATAAAACGTTATTCAAATGGCCTCCACGAAATCTTTTGCAGGAACGAATTCAATGAACCCAACTTTCGAGCACTTTTTCCACTAAATTAAGTTGTATGTCATGAATAGCACGTTCAATATTGACTTCTAAAGCTTGAAGGGAGTCTGGTTTATTGCTAAAGACTAATGACTTCAAATAACCCTACAAGAAATAGTCTAATGGTGTTAAATCACAACTTCTTCGAGGCCATTCAATGTCACAATTTCTTGAAATAATCGAATCTCCAAACTTTTCTCGCAATAATTCGGTTGTTGCACGTGCTGTGTGGCACGTAGCCCTGTCTTGTTGGAACCAGATGTTATCAAGATCAACTTCTTCTAATTTCGGTCATAAAAAGTTGGTTATCATCGATCTATACCGCTCTCCATTAATAGTAACGGTGTTACCAGCTTCATTTCGAAAGAAGTACGGACCGATGATTTCACCAGACCAAAAACCACACCAAACTGTCAATTAAGGTGAATGTAATGGGTGATCATAAATAATTTGTGGATTTTCTTTGCACCAGAATCGACAGTTTTGTTTATTTACCGTACCACTCAAATGAAAGTGAGCCTCATCGGAGAAGATGATTTTCTTAAAAAAATCGTTATGGTTTTCAAGTTGTTTCAAGACAAAATCAGCAAATTCACGACTTTTACGGTGGTCCAATGGCTTCAGTTCTAGAGTGATAACAATTTTATATAGATGCAAGCCCAAATCCTTTCTCAAAATCCACCAGGTTGTAGTTTGAGACAGTCCCAATTCTTGAGAACGTCTTGGAATCGACAAATTGCCGTCTTCAGCTACACTTGCCTGAACGGCAGCAATATTTTCATTACTTCGAGCGGTTTTTTGTCTTATTGGCACTTGAACATTATGTAAAGAAAATGTACGCTCGAAATTTTTAAAAATTCTACGAATAGCGAGCACAGTTGGACGATTATTACGACCATAAAATGGCAAAAGCGCACGAAAAGTTGCAATTGGAGAACAATTATTTTGATGATAAAATTAAATAGTTTGTAAGCGTTGTTCTTGTGTAAATCTCTCCATAATGAAATTGTAAACATTACTGAATACAATGAAAATGGCCGAAACGTCAGATCATGACATATTACATATGGCTGAAACGTCACTTAGAAATCATATCACTCTTATTGGAAAATCCTACATTTGTTATATTTTTGAAATTAGATTGATGCCGTAAAGAAGCTGAAAGATAATTACTTGCAAGTTGACAGTTTTATTATCTTAAAAGTCTACGTCTTTCAATTTATGTGTCAGTATTCTAAAATAAATTCATCCACAATTTCCCTTTTGATTTCCGAATTAGAAAGAGATCCATCCACCCTTTCTTCCGATTTTCCAAACTCAACCATCTGAAAGGAAGCAAAGTTGGGGGTTTCTACGTCACTCACCATGAAATTATTCCTAGAACTGCTGTTTGCAGATGCAGCTGTTAATGACCATACAGCATCTTTTGCTCTCATTTAGCTTATTAACAATACGAACCGTGAACTAAACAGTGGAATTTTTCCAGCAAAAGGCTCGTATATACCGAGTTGTGGGCGATTAAGACAGCAGAGGAGAATGCCATCAACCTCCCAGTCAACAGCAAAATACCACTATTGTACTGATAGCCTATCTGCGCTAGAAGTAATTCGAGTATCGTCAAATGATCCGGTGCTTAGTGTGATTCGTCGCAATCGGTCTAACTACGTGTATAAAAACATCGAATTGAATTGGATTCCCGGTCATTTTAGCATCCTGGGTAATGAATTGGTAGTATGTTTGAATTAGGGGGGGGGAGGGGGGGTCGGTGGATTCTTCACCGTCCGGTGCTCACTTTTACTCCAGACCTTCCCTGCCTGCTAGCCAAATGACATATAACTTCTTCAGTCATTAATTTACAAATAGACTGGATCGAAGTGGAACATATCTGTCCACACATTGGCCTAATACAGCAAAAACAGTCCACTCAACAACCATTCCGAAATGCTGGGCAAGGAAACTTCTTAGAATTCGGATTGGACATACCCCAGTTACCCCAGAATATGACGTCTTCTTCGGTAGCTAATCTTGTCCATCATGCCATTCCTGTGTCGTTCAACTCACCATTCTTCATATTTTAAAGGATTGCCACTTAACGCAGAATTTCGTTTTCATTAGGACTCCATCCATTGTAGAGCTTTTAAATCCAACAATTATTTTTCCAGGCCCACTTTTTGCTCCACAAAATTTAACAATGTCTGACTTTTTCCTCCAAATACACATCGACCAGTTTCATTAGGGAAGCTGGCAATGCCAATCTACAAATGGCCTCATGGTCGTGGCGCTACAGAATGGCTTCTGGCTCTCGCCTCAAAGACCTTACAACAATAATAAAAAAAGTCTACATCCTGATTATGCGTGAGCCTGGATCGACTTTTGACAAATTATTTTATTGGTAAAATTTGCTGCATGCGTCAGAGTGTTGCGTCAAAGGTGCATAGGTGTGTGCATTGTGTTAGATGCGTGCGTCACGTGTCAATGGATGTTGTTAATGGCTTCCTTGTCTCTTCACTGATGCTGTAAAAAAGCTGTAATGTGCACGCGAACGCATTCGGGTCACTCATCTAACTCAGCGCTCACACCAATGCATGCAAATTTGACGCAATAGACGTAGGAAATTTGATGAATCCGGAATAATTTTTCAAAAACTGGCCTAGAGCTTTACTACTTTCATGGAATAAATTTTGGCAAAAATATTTTTCCTAAGCTAAATAAAGCTCTAATTAGCAAGCATAAAACTTTACTTCATTTTGAGACTTACATTATTTTGGGACCCCTAAGTTAACAAACTCCTTGAGAATCTTAAAGTTACATTTATCTATTTTGATATTTGATCTCAGCTTACGTAGACGTATCTTATTATTCTTCCAGGAAATTATATATTTAGTTCTATTCTCACCAATGAAGTTTACGTCATAAGTGTTGGCAACTAATTGAAGAGATTTTTGCAAGGCAGAGATTGAACAGATTGCCTAACCTTATCGAACGTCATTAAGTGTTCAGAAAGTTGGGAACATTCTCCACTGCCCGTAACGATACTTTCGAGAATCGTTAGAATTATTTTGAAATTATTTTCAATATACAATATAAATAAGCATCGCACAGATACCAAATTCTGACACTACCTTTAAAAGCTCATCTCTCTTTCTACTCTCATAATCTATTTGGAAATTAACCAGCTGCTAATGAGTAACACCTTTGGGACGAAAAAAAAAACCAAATCTTTTTAATATAATATTTATCAAATTTTATTCAACTTTTTCTTAAAATTCATATTGAATAAATTTACAATAATATTATTTGTGAATACTAACAAAACAGAGTATTTATTCGAAAAAGCTTCATTTCTACACCGCTTATGGTGAGTAGGTGAAATAAAAATCACTCACATTATTTTTATCTTATATGTTACCATCGTCAGTAGAAGTGATTCAAATATTTCATTTACCAAAGAAAAATCCAGAAAATAAATTATATTGAATACGATATAAGTCAACTCGTAAACAACAATTTCCATCCGTCGAGTATCTGAAATTAATTAAGTTGTTGGTGCCTGTAGGCTTTCAGACGTCATCTGGCTAAGGATTATTTGTACAGAACACCAGATGACATAGGACCTAGCCTTATCAATACCTGAAGCACTAATTTATTAGCTAAATGAACACCATTTACAGGTAAAAATATTGAAGAAGGAGAAAAAAAACTTGTTCCAACCATCGTGATAAATTGTCGAGTGTGTAGAACAGAAGTTGATTGAAAATTGGGATTATCATGTTTTCAGATATTCTATAGCCTTCGTTAATTGGACGAATTTTAGATAGAAGCTAACGAAAATACTTTTTCTGTAATTAAGAATTATCCAAAATCAGATAATAACATTTTTACCTTATCATCCGTTAATGTTGTTATTTTTCGATTCACATTTGTATTAGGCTCTAAGGAATATTACTGAGGACACAGTCTTGATAATAAATTCAACATTAAAGAAAAAAAATATTTAATTTATATTTTTAGTATAAAAAAAATTTGTTTTTCTCAATTTTTGTTGTGAAATAGAAAATCTGCTCAAAACGACACTAATAATATGAACAGTAAATTTAAATTTTTCTCTAGATTGGATAGTTTTTATTTTTTTTTTAAATTTTTAAATATTTTCGTTACATTATTAGAGTTTTTTCCTATTTGAAGTATTAAAATAATAGGAAAATTTTACTTTTCATCTGAATTAAATAAATAATTATTCATTTTGAGCTTCGGAAGGTCTGTTCAAAAAGTATCGCGAAATTTTGCGTTTTTTCAAAAATTATTTATTTATTCATGAATATCTAATTTATCCCCTTCAAAGTAATCCCCTCCAGATATTATACACTTTTGCAAACTTTTCCTCAATCCCCGACGCACTTCAAAAAAACATTTTTTGTGATCTTGTTCAGCTCCTCATTCGAAGCTGTCTTTATCACCTCAATCGTAGCGTTAGGTCGTTCTTTCATGGGGCTCTTCAGTTTTGAGAATAAGAACACATTATTAGTGTGTTGTTTTTGGACAAAAATGGCTAAAGCAAATTTTTGTTCTTCCACAAATCCGGGCGTTTGTGGGGGATTTCTTCGCGCAACTTGCGCATAACTTGCAGGTAATATTCCTTATTGACCGTTCTACCCTGTGGCAAGCACTCATGATGTACCACGCCCCTGGAATCGAAGAAAACTGAAACAAAACCTTCACATTCGACCGAACTTGGGGCACTTTTTTCGGTCTTTGCTCGTGCGGTAGCTTCCATTGGGATCATTGAACTTTGGTTTCCACGTCATAACCATAAACCCAAGATTTGTCACCAGTTAAAACCCTCTGGAGCAAATTTGAGTAGTCGCGGAGAGAGTTCAATAGCTCCTTAGCAATGTTACTACGATACTGTTTTTGGTCGAAATTGAGCAATTTTGGTACTAATTTCTCGGCGACCCGTCTCACGACTAAATCATTGGTAAAAAAGGCACGAGCCAATCGATATGTTTAAGTCCTCAGCAACTTCTCTACCGGTGATTCGACGATTGGCCAATACTATTTTCTTCACTTCATCAATGTTTTCGTCTGTTGTTGACGTGCTCGGGCGTCCATCATGCTTTTCGTCGTTCACATCTTCTCGGCCCTCTGAGAACATTTTCTTCTCGGCCCTTACATAAACGTTGCTTTGGTCCAAGATAGCTTCACCATATAAAACAGTCAACATTCGGAATGCGTCCGCGTAATTGATTTTGTTTTTCACACAAATTTTGATGCAGATTTTTTGATCCATTTTTCGGCAAAAATCAAAGACGAGCCAAAACACGTGCAAGCAAAGCAGTTGCTAAAAATTAACTGAAAATTCAAAATGGCCGAACTTATCGCAATTTCAAAATTCGCGATACTTTTTGAACAGACGTCGTATAAATTTTAAGTAATTTCACTTAAATAAATTTTACTTAATAACTTAAATAAAATTTACTTAAATTATTATTTGCCATATAAACTTTAATATTTTTTAATGACTTATTATTGCGTATAAATTGTCCAAAAAAAAATTTGTGAAGAAGCGATTGTACCCGCGAAAAATGACTGTTAGTTATGTATTTTTGGAAGAGGATCTTATTGGCCCATATTTATTTGAAAATAATTAATTCTGAGCGATATAATTATATGATCACCGATTTTTTTTTTTGCTTAAACTTAAATATTTTAATTAAAACGATAATTTTTCTTTATTGCGCGAAAAGTTATCAGGACGCGTAATTTTAACTCCCGGTAATGACAATTAGCCACAAAATATATTTTAATAAAAAAATTTGAAACATTAAAAATCATATTAAAGTAAACAATGCTTAAAAATTACCCTAAAAGAATAGAGTCCTGCAAAAAGGCGATTGGTAAAAATTAAAAATTAATTATAATATATATAAAAATATATTAAAATAAAGTTTTTTTAAAAATATATATTTTAAGTTTTAATTTGACTTTACTTTTTAAAATGCAAATTGGATAGTGCTTTTTTAAAAAGGAAACTTCGAAATTGAATATTTTTTTACAGAACTTTTCTTTATAAGTAAAAATAATTTTTCGATTAACAAGAGGCATTTTCTAAGGAAAACTACTACGAGTATTTAACACAATATATTTTCAAGAAGACTGAACAAATTTAATAAAATTTTCCATAATATATTAATAAAAAATTACAACTTAAAACTATAAATATTAAAAATATTGTAAATCTAGAAAAGGATTCTCATAATTTAATTGAAAGCCTTACAAGATTAATAATAAGATAGAAATGAAGGTAAAAAATTTTTAGATTTAGATACAGACAAAAAAAAAATTAAGAGCATTTTTCCCTTATATTATTTATTTTTTTTTTTTTTTGCTACTGACATCCACCATATTGTATGGTAAACAGGAGAAAATCTAATCTATCTGATTAAAATCTTGAAAATGCTGCCCTCCTTAATGTTGGTGGGAAATTTTTGTCGGATTCATAATTTTTCTCAATAGCTGAATAAATTTTACACTAAATTAAGCTCAATCACGTAAGAATGGGAAATTCACATTTGATGGAAAACAGGAGTCAGTTATCGTAGAAAATACAAAAAAAAAAATAACCAACAGAAAGTAAACAGAAACAGCCATGGCGGATGTAACTTTTCAGTCTCGACGATAGTACAAAGGGCAGATAGTTGAAGTTTAGGTTAACTTAAGGATATATAAAAGATATTTTTATCTTTATAGAATATATTTTTTCGTTTGTTTTGTTTTCAGTTTTATCGCCGAATATCAATTACGCCATAAATTTTCTTTACAGCCAAAATAGATGCCATAGACCCGTCCGTTTATTTTCGGATTATTGATAAAAGCGGAAGGATCAGGAATCAAACTCAGCAAAAGCAAAGCAGGTCGATGAACGTCTTACCAGACTTTGGTTGAAATTCTTCAGGGAAAGTCTCGGATATAAGAACAGAAGCAATCTGCCTAATCTTAGTTTATTGACTTAATCCACTATTCTGTACCGTTTTCAGTTAATAATTCATACAATCCCATTTTTATGAAATTCTTATTTATGAACTTTTGCTCTTCTTCTTCTTCTTCTTTGTCTTTTTCTTTTTATTATTATTATTATTATTATTATTATTTTGGATCGCATAATAAACACAAATGTTCATCTCAGCTTTGGAGCTATGGACTAGGATTTTTCTCTTGTTGCCAATTAGTATAATATTTTGGATTTATTATAATCAATAAAGCGTTTTCAGTTTTGAGTAATTATCTAACAGAAAAATAGTTTCCTCGCATTTTGTATTGTAATTTTTATAGATTTTTTCATTTTAAATAATTCGAAAAAGAGGATAAGATATTCGATTAAAAATTTTATTTTTCTTATCAACATAAAACTTAATATGAATAGTATCGCTTTTGTATGACTAGCAATAAACGCGAGCTTAGAAAATTATCCTTAGAGGGCAGGACACATTCAGACGAAATACTACAAGAGTTAATGTTTATTCTAAGACCGTTTATCTCTGCCTAATTGGATAATATTATTGCAAGGATTTTTAATAAATTACCTACAAAACAAGTTGATAATTTTATAGCATCCTATCGTGAGCAAATATAGTACAGCCCTAAAGTGTTTCTTGAGTTTAGGATTTGGCACCCAGTATTTCTTTGGCAACTAAGATATTTATTTTCTCCCATCTTAATTTTCTAATTTTTAAAATGAATTCTTTAGTGTCAATTTGAAAAGGTCCACCAATTTGGATTTTTCCGATTTGTTTGCTAGCCATTCTGAAGTCCCACAAGGTAGAATTCTTGGACCCTTTTTATACGATAAGTAGCATAGAAGTAATAATATCAACATACGGGAAATGTTCAAAAAGTATCGCGAATTTTGTGTTTTTAAAAAAATTATTTATTTATTCATACATCAAAGTAATCCCCAACAGATATTATACACTTGTGCCAACGTTTTCTCCAATCCAAAAAATTATTTTTTGTGATCTTGTCCAGCTCTTCTTTCGATGCCGTCTTTATCTCCTCAATCATAGCGTAGCGTCATCCTTTCATGGGGCTCTTCAGTTTCGAGAACAAGAAAAAGTCACAGGGGGCCAGATCTGGGGAATACGGTGGCTGCGGCATTATTAGTATGTTGTTTTTGGCCAAAAATTCGCGCACAAGCAACGATGCGTTATCATGGTGCAAAAGCCAATCTTTGTTCTTCCTCAAATACAGGCGTTTCTGGCGGATTGCTTCACGCAACTTGCGCATAACTTGTAGGTAATACTCCTTATTAACTGTTCTACCCTGTGGCAAGAACTCATGATACACCACGATCCTGCAATCGAAGAAAACTGTAAGCAAAACCTTCACATTCGATCGAACTTGGAGGGCTTTTTTCGGTCTTGGCTCGTGCGGTAGCTTCCATTGGGATGATTGAGCTTTGGTTTCTACGTCATAACCATAAACCAATGATTCGTTACCAGTTATGACCCTCTGGAGCAAATTTTGGTCTTCGCGAACAGAGTCTAACAGTTCCTTAGCAATGTTAATGCGATGATGATTTTGGTCGAAAATGGGCAAAAATCGAAAACGAGCCAAAACATGTGCAAGCAAAGCAGCTGTCAAAAATTAACTGAATATTCAAAATGGCCGAATATCTCTCATTTATACTTGTCGACATAAGTGAGAGATATAAGTACTAATATAACGCCACAAAAAATCGAAAATCGAATATACGTTACCCGCAGAATTTCAAAATTCCCGATACTTTTTGAACAGACCTCGTAACTGAGAAAATTCTGGTCATACTGCCAATTTCTCGACTAGAAAGCTTATAGATTAGTCCTGAAAGTTTAACTTGCAAAATTTTCTAACGAGCCTTTGAAAAATATTCCTTAACAAGAGCATAAGTTTTCGGTTACATAAAGCATTTTTTGAGAGCTAAGAAATAATGAAACCTCGCTTAAGGAGGTATCCAACCAAAAGCTAATAAAATTGTGGAATTTTGAAAATTAAAAAAGAATTAATAACTTTTGAAATAAAAAGGGTTCTTTACATCAAATCGGAAGTTCTAACCACGTTTGTATCTACGAAAAAATTTTTGTTAAAAGAAAAGAGATTCCTGCACTTTCCCAATCCTCCTTTCAGCTAAACGCAGTTTGAAGACGATTCAAGTTAAACCCTTCCAACCTTTCCACGAAGAGCGGAAACTATATCTCCGTCGGCGAATAACTATGCAAGAAAATTCCTTTGAAATGGATATCATTGCTGTATAAAATTAAATTAAATTGTTGTAAAAAATCAGTTTCATTAAAAAATTCCACTTTCAACTATGCTTGCATCACTCTCAGATAGAAATTTTTTTCCTGTACCTTGCCAATAATCACTCAGCAGCACTTAAAAGGACAATGGCCAAGGAATCTTTTTGGAATTTTTATCGCACACCCATCTTTTCTTATAAAGATTAATATCTTATGATTACCTGTTTGTAGTTCTAGATTTTTTTTAAATCAAAATAATAATCCTGTGCAATCTTAAATTATTTTATTTATTCATTTTTAAAGATTATCGAAATAAAATTATATTTATTAGGAACATTTTTTCCAAACAAAGGACATTTAAGAAATTAATTAAAAATAAATAATAAAATGTATATAATTTTTTTTTAAATAGTAATTTTTATTTATTAAAGATTAAAATGTATTTTTTATGTTACTCGTTTTTACTAGAAATTCCCAAATGTCACATCAATAATATTAAAAAAGAAAGTTTATTTTCTTAGAACTGTTCAACTGTCAAAATATTCTTAATAATAATACAATACAAAAAAAAGGAGATGTTTTTTTGTCTTTTTCAAAT
Source organism: Atherix ibis (assembly GCA_958298945.1). Classification (NCBI taxonomy): domain Eukaryota; kingdom Metazoa; phylum Arthropoda; class Insecta; order Diptera; family Athericidae; genus Atherix; species Atherix ibis. The sequence continues at coordinate 102,182,887 of OY282606.1, read as the reverse complement.
ATATGAAATAACTAATAAGAAATATTGACAAAGTACATAGATCCAACTTAGAAGAAAATCCTCTACAGACAGTAGAAGTTTTCAATTTGATGACTCTCAAACAGAAATTCTCAAAGGATATTCTTATATTTTGGATATATTTTTTGAGTAAAGTAAAATGAAAGTAGTTTTTAAAAAAAATACGAAAAAATAAAAAATTATTTACTAAAAATCAATGTCCTGAGGGGAACAAAAATATTTCCTATAAATTTGCCAACGCCAATAATTGCGCTCACCTACTTTCATGACATTTTCCATTTGTTTACAAATTTAATTAAAAGGACTTTTGCTTTAATGATCATATTAATTTTTAAATTTAAAAAAAATATTTATAATACATTAGCATAAATATTAAGTTTAGAATAGGTTTGAGTAAATTTTCAAATACAAAAAAAATTATTATTATTAATTTACAAAATTAAGAATAATTGGGAAAATTTTAGTGATTTAATCATATTTTCTCAAATAAAGAATTATCGATTTTGTAGTTTAAAAATTACAGTCTCTTTTATTAATAATTTTTTAATCAAAAATATAAAAATTTATAATATTTATTTAGATTATTTTATGCCATTTTATATTTTTATAACACTTTATTCTGGATAATTTTAGAAGAGCGGTTACAAGGTGTTCCAGAAAGTTTGGTTCCAGAATTTTTAAAAGCTCGCCGGAAGTTTGATTCCGGAATGTTCTAGAAAATTAACTCTTTTAGAAAGACTGATTAAAGTCGTGAAGTAAGAGCATTCAAGAAAAAAAAACGGAAAGTATAAAGTCGGGAAAAGAAACGCCACTAAAGTGATCGGTGGTTATTAATTTTGAACAATATTTTCCTCTACGATGAAAAATTTGCATCTCAATTCTAATTTTTATCGCTTAATGCATGTCTCAATAAGTGCAATTATTATTTATAGAACTCTTAAAAGAAGTGATTTTATCGTTTTGGTAAGAAAAAACACATAATTTTTGGTCCAAAAAAAAGTGCGTTTTGGTCCAAAAAAGCCATTTTTGGTCCACATTTCCTCAAAAATAAAATACGAAATACAATTATTGTCAATTCTGTACGCTATGACCGTATGAAATTCAACTTTTTTTGGTCTAAACTTAAAGATTTTAATTTAAATCATAAATAATTTTTAAAAAAAAATCTGGTATACAAGCCATAAAATATGACAAATTTTTACTTTATTGAGCGAAAAGTTCTTAGGACACTTTGTTTCGAGATTTGGTGCTGCGAACTGGCGTCAAAGATCATGCAATTTGATGCGGTTACAAATTTTGTATATTATAACGTAAAAAATTATATGTATTTATAAACTTTACAGCTTTTCTTTTATTTTTAAAGGAGACATTTTTTAAGTAATGGCTGAATTATATCCCCAAAAAATGCAAAAAAAAAGTAATTAAAAATTATCTTACAGAATCAAATTTTCTAATTATTTTTTTGAGAGTTGTATGAACAATAGTAATTTTTTTTTATATAATGGCAAGATATATTCAATATACCTAAATAAAAGTTTATTCAAAAACTTTATTCAGAATAGATAAATTATATCGTTATTTTTCAAAGCGCAAACTGGAAAACTCCTTATTATCATAACCAATGAAAATTTTTCTAATTAAATATTTTTTTTTATAAATTTTCGATTAAATTCCATAAAAATATCATATATACAATATTTTTTTTTATCCAACACAAATCCTCTAATATTATGAAACCAAAGGAATAGTAATAATGTTTTCAAATAAATAAAACACAATAAAAAGTTTTGCTAATAAAATAATCCAACTTTGAAGTTTATAAATTTTATGAAAGCTGCAAGTAGCCGCTAGTTTTAGAAAGTTTCTTAAAAGGAATTCCAAATTTTTTTTCATCATCGCACAACTACTACTACTAATAATAATAATAATAATAATAATAATAATAATAATAATAATAATGGTAGAGAAAAATCCTGCACACTATGAACGTAATAAAGGCTCAAAAACATGATACAATATCCTTATTTCTGTTGGCAACGTTTATCTACAATATATAAAACCAGCTGAATTGCCTTAAAACTTGTAAAAGTTTTACGTTCATTTACGAAATGTAGATGAAATATTTTCGGCAAACGTACACATGTATTTATACAATATAAGGGATGATAACACAAATACATAATAAACTAAGCTGAAAAATGAAGAAAATTTATTAAAATGAAAAAGAATTATTAGCAAACTAAAAACTATTGTATAACAAACCATATAAAAATGCAAGTTAAATTAAACCAAACTACTAGTAAGTAATTGCATGCTGCAAGCGTACAAACAAGCAATGTACGTAGCCCCAAAGTGCATACTAAGTGTGTGGGGGTGTACAAATACGAGTACGAATACAAGCAATAAACAAGCCCAACTTGTACGAAAATTTGTAATTTTGCGCAAAAATTATTTTCCAACATAAAAAAGTTATTTTTTTTTTGTTTCCCATCGAAATTATTTTTGTACTTTGACGCGAAAATATTGTATAATATTTCATATTATTCTTTTTTTATTTCATATTATACGATATTATCCGATGAATGTTCAAAAGTAAAGTAAATTTTAATCTCTGTAACTTGGATGAAACTATAAGAAAAATATTGTTTTTTGTTTTGTGTTGAAAATTAATCATCAACACCTGTTAAAGAAAATGAAGTCACACTTTTATAGCTTTGTTAAAAACTTTTTTTTTATAGGAGGTACGAAACTTTAGGGCATGATAATGAAAACTTTTTAAGGTTGAAATTTTTCTAGGATCTTAGTATTCATACGATGAACAAAGTTTCGGAGATAAGTAAGTTTTTTTTTCATTTTCGCTACAAGTAAATTAGTCAAACTAAATATTTTCTCTGTCAAATCCAATTTATTTGTGCTTAAAAGAAAAAAACCCAATTTATTATAGTTAATTTTGAAATGGACAAGAAAAACAAAAATGTCGACTAGACAATAAAATAAGTGTATTTTTGTTATTGAGTAAAAAAAAATATTTACATTCAAATTTGAAAGTTTCTAATAAGTTCACTAAATCGCAAACGAAAATATTTAATTATTGAATTTTTACTCAAATTATTTCATAGAGAATAGGGAATAGTGATAGAATTTATAAAGAATTGTATAAGAACTAATTTAAAAATTCTTTTTTAGAATTAAATAAGAAATTAGTAAGGTTTGAGTATGCATCAAATATTGTGTATTTAGGGAAATTTTAAGGGTGTCAAGAGTGCAATTGCCGCCAGGCCAGATATGTTCATAAGCATGTATGACGCCTGCCTGCGGCAAGGCGTATTTCCGACTCGATGGAAGCAACAAAGATTGGTTCTTATCCCAAAAGGGAAGAAACCACCGGACGCACCAGCATCCTATCGTCTATTCTGCATGCTGGATTCGGACGGGAAGAACTTGGAGCGGATAGTGGCCGACAGATTGGAGCATTACATCGATCCTCAACTTTCCGAATTCCAATTCGGATTCAAGAAGAGGAGATCGACCATCGACGCAGTGGTCGAACATCGCAAAGGAAGCCATCTCAGGAAAGGCGGCTTCATTATCACCCTGGACATCAAGAATGCGTTTAACTTGGCCCGCTGGGACCGAGTCTTAGAGGCTCTTGAGAACATGGGGGTACCCTACTACCTACGAAGGATGACCAGATCATACTTCAGTGACCGACTACTACACTACGAGACGGAGGATGGACCAGCGGAGTATGGGGTCACGGGAGGAGTACCTCAGGGCTCTGCCATTCTTATGGAAAGTCATGTACGATGGTCGACTCCATCTGGAATTACCGCCGAACACAACACTCGTGGCTTTCGCTGACGACGTAGCGGTTGTCCTTGTAGCCAAATACCTGGAGGAACTGGAAGCCGCTTTCTCCACCACCATCCGGAGGATAAGACAGTGGATGACATCGGCAGACCTGTTTTTGGCGGAAAATAAGACCGAGGCACTCCTTGTGAGTAGCCGGAAGAAAATGGAGACCATTACCATAAGAGTAGGCAACCACGACATCCAGTCGCTACCCTACATCCGGTATCTAGGAGTGGTCTTGCACGCCAGACTCAACTACAAGGAGCACATCTCCAGCGTCAGCAGAAAGGCATCAGCAGTACAGGGCGCGCTTTCGCGGATAATGCCCAATATCGGAGGCCTGCTATACGGAGTACCAGTGTGGGCGAAATCGCTAGAGTTAACAACATACCGCAAGACAATGTCATCAGTCCAGCGGCTCTCAGCGATGCGGTCAACGTCGTGGCATCATGCCCACCCATCGACATCCTGGCTGGAGAGCGTGAACGCCAACACCGTAGGAAGAAGGAAAAGCGGCGAAAGGTCCTCTGTGAAGAGGAGAGACCCGAGAGTCTTCGCCTCTGGCAAGAGAGATGGGACAGCTCGACGAAGGGTCGGTGGACTCATCGGCTGATCCCAGATGTCACCAAATTGGTCACTCGCATGCACGGGGAAGTCGAGTATTACATCACCCAACTCTTGACTGGGCATGGATGCATTCGGGCATACTTGCACAGATTCAAGAGAACTGACTCCCCAAACTGTCATCACTGCCGCGATGTGATCGAAGATGCAGAACACGTATTCTTCCAATGCCCCTTCTACGAGGGGACACGGGCAGATCTGGAGAAAAATCTGGACCGTTCCATCAGTCCATAAAACATAGTGGAGTGCATGCTGAAGAGCCAATCGGCTTGGAACAGAGTTGCAGAGTACGCGGAATCTTTAATCAAGGATCTTCGGACCACGTACGGAGAATAGGCCGCGAGGCGACATAATATCGGGAGAGAAGTAATATCAAATAAGAACGCCCCAGCGAAGTAGTATTTACAAAGAGTGCCGCCGGGAACCATCGTTCCGGGAGCAAGGGTAGAGGTACAGGTAGGTTTTAGCGAGGTAAAAATCCCGCATAACTCTGCTGGCAGGTAGAAGGTCTTCCAGGCGAGTACCTTTTGAAGGTTTCCCCCTGTACCTCATTTATCTAAACTTAAAAAGAAAAAAGGGAAATTTTAAGTTATGAGGGTTGTTTGAAAAGTTCTCGGCCTGGCAATCAACATTTGTGATTATCATTTTTAAACTATTTTTATTTTTATAAAGTTCACTTTATTTTATATAAATGATAATTTAAAAATACTCTCTATCTCTACTTTCTTTTCTGAAGTCCTACTTATTTTAACAGCTACTATTTCCACATCCGTTTAAAAAATTGTTTCCAAGTATTAGGAGCATATGGAAGTTCTGCAAATATGATGGATGTTTTGGTAGATATTATTTCAAATCTTTTAAAATGGAATTCCCTTCACAATTATTGTTGAGATGATTTTTTTTTGTCAGGCCATTAAGAAATGTAGCACAATTTCTTATTCCAAATCATTTGCAAAATAATACAAAAAATGCACTTAGAAAAGTCATGTTTTATTTTATTGCATTGTAGAAAATTTCCATTTTATATTAAAAATAATATTTTGTAAATAGCTACCATGAGACTTTTAATAATTGAAATTACCCCAATTATTTTAAGGTAATTTTTAAGAATTTTTCGTATATATTGGGCTTCAATTCTGCTAAAGTTTGAAAATTATCATTGTAAATTTTTACAAAATAATAGTATAAAGACATCAAATTGGATGTTTTGAGTGCTTTGTGCCAAATAAAGCAAAATATTGTTATGTTATATGAGTTTTGGTATAATATTAATTATGATACTTTTTAAATTTGGGCTAAAAAATTTGGTTGAAAATCTTTAAGTTTGAGCTAAAAAAATTGGCTATCTTGCGGTTATAGTGCAAATGCAGACTAATGATACCTTCAGATCAAAATGTGCTCTACAAAATTATTTTTTGTAGATTATGGTATTTATAGAGCAAGATATCAGCATTTTTCTGGACGAAAACTCATCGATTGATTTGAAATCAGCATCCAAATTTTTATTGGAAAATAAACATGCAAAGCCCATCACCGAATTAATATATTTTCTGTTTAATAAATAATATAAAATGGAAAAAATTACGTAAAAAAATAGTTTTATTAATTAACATAAGAATTAAACAGTTTGAAAATAAAAAATCTGTACTTTCCGTACATAAAATGGATAATCTTTAAGTGTTAAAATCCTATTCAATTGAGATGTCTACAATTTAAGTTCCTTTTGAATATCCTTAGAATTATATATAATACGGCTAAGACCATTATAATAACAATTTAATTTCACTATCAAAATTTTTATAATCAAAAATGCTGGACCGGTCCTGGCGTTTTTTTATAAATTTTTATTAATGCTAAAACGATTTTCTCCATTTAAATAAAAAAAAACCACCAATAACGGTCTAAAATTATTGCTTACTGAACAGACATGTGTTTATGTTACAGATGTGACAAATTAATAAAAATATACTCATATCGATGGCAGCGCCAATTATATCATAGGCCGAGAACTTTTCGAACCACCCCTTGTTTATCCGAATTTTCCAATTTAATTTATCTTATACCATCGAAATATTTAAAGTACTCGCAAAGTTTTAATTAAATTTTTTCACCTAATTTTCTAAACGAATACAATTTAGCAAATTTTATTTGATCAAAATAATTGGAACCAAAAATAATTTCAATTAATTATGGAAAAAAAAAATTTTTTCAAATTTAATTTCACAAAATTAAAATGAAACATAAAAAAAAATAAACAAAAGAAAAACAAAAGAAAAATACTTGAAATATAAAATAAAAAAAATTAATGAAAAGATGTCAAAGAGCAAAGGTAAACAAATAGAAATTTACATATTACATTACAAATGAAGCAAATACAAACCTTCGCATGTTTTCCAGTCATCGGCCAAAATGAAACCGGGTGGACAGAGGCAGAACACCCTGCCAAGGGTTGTTAGACACTTGTGAGAGCAGCCGCCATTGTTATTTGCACATTCGCCAGCATCTTCGCACGTATGACCATCATCAGTTAATCTGGTCCTGGGCAGACCGTCACAGGTGCAATAATAGCTGCCCATCGTGTTCACACAGGTGTCCTGACATGGGCCATGACCATTTCGCAAAAGACATTCGTTTATGTCTAATAATGTGAATATGTTTTGGATAATTTTTTTTTTCGTTCCATTCTTGGTACTTTCGCAATTGAAATGTAATTTTTTCATTCATTTTTTTTTTTTTTTGGATTTTCCTCTAGCATTTAATAAAAGTTAGTACATGACAGGTGAGTTAGTTAATATAACAAATTATTGATAATAATAATAATAATATTATTTTGTTCATATTTTTATAGTGCAAGGTACTATGATGAAAATTTCTTAAATTCTTCATTAAATTATCTGTCGACCTCGTTCGTTTCGTTCGATTCGTATTTGCATGTGAAATGAAAATTTTGAACATTCCCAAATGGAGAGAGGATGATTGGGGGATTGAAGGGGGGATAAAATCGAACTTGTAATAATCAGAAATTATGGTTGACCTAATTTTTTGTACTATTGAAAATGGTGAATTTGTTAAAATAGAATTTGGTATTTTTCCAACTTGTTTCTTGAATTACTCATATTTCAGCATAAAGTTTTTGATATTTGAAAAATCACGCATATCTATATTTACATCATACCTGTACTATCTTCTTGAATACTTTTACCTATTTTTCAAGTATTCACTTAAAGGATTATATCCTAAAAAACACGTGATCAGAATTCAATATGAGCGCATATCAAATCGAATTCCATCGAAAAATGTAGAAAATTTTAACCTGTAGTTATCGAGGTCAAAAATGAAATGAATTTTTTTTCTCTATATGCTCTAATAAATGAGCACAAATAAGAGAACACCTATGAAGCATAGATGTACAGAATTCAATTTTTTTAATACGTTTTTATGGGGAAATTATGCAAACAATTTCAATGCTCATATTTGATGAGAAACAAAAAACCCCAAAATAAATGATCAAATATCAAATTTCTCTTGTTCTCCTCCTTTTTATTAAGTATCCTGCAGCAGTACAGTGGGAAGGGATTAATAGGGAATAATACTCATATATGCATTTTTAAGTTTCGTCACAGTCATACATTGATAATATTCCAGATATATTAAACGTTATTATTCAGCGAATGTCATCGAGTATAGATTTTGTCTTATATTTAACTGCTTATATCACGACTGTGTTATGCTTACTTTATCCTCCTTCCATTCGTTCTTGAAATCAACCTAATTTTGTGTTGATAACGAACAAAGCCATCAGATTAGAGAAATATTGTTTACGTATTACTAAGATTGGAAAAATCAAATCACATCGAGACTCGAACGAAACCCTTAAGGCCTTCTCGGTATACATGTGTCATTCGCAAGCATTAATAAAGTTAGTATACATCACAACATGCCAATTTTATATATAAGATAAATACAATAACAAACAACAACAAAAAGAAGAAGAAAAAAAACATATATAAATAAAAATTTTCAAAGCTTCAATTTCTTTTACATCAGCAGGAAGAGCATCTGAAATGAAAGCTCACAGGGAAAAAATATTTAAATTTTAGCACATTATGCACACACCCTGTTTTACTAAAAATAAATCAAATAAACCAATTCGAAGGTGGTAGTGGTAAGTCGGTACATATTTAAGTTGAGTTTTTATTTATTTATTTTTTAACTTTAAATTTTTAGCTCTTGTTGATTTGCTTTCCATAATTTTTCTTCGATATTAAATTTTCTATACCGATAAGATTACGGCTTACGCAAAAGGATTTCAGTGTTATTTATTTTATAAAAATGAATCATTCTTTTTATTTTTGATTTTTATTCCTTTTCAGTATTAAACTACTTACTTACCCACACATTTGGTACTAGTGACTGTATCGATTTGTAGACCAGGATCACAGGCACACTCAAAGGAGCCTGGTACATTTATACAGTGTTGCTCACAGCCGCCATTATTCAATTGACATTCGTCGATATCTGGAGAAAATTTATTAAAAAAATATAATTTAATCAAGACAATATGCAAAATATTATAATAATGTCATATATACATTTTTGTTTTTGTTTTTGTTAAAAAATTCAATATTATGGAAATTTCTATTAGACGTTTTTATCACAATTTCGTAAGAAAGGAATTTTTGTTAAAAATTTTTTTTTTTTTATATTAAAGAATACAAAAATGTTGGCAGCCAATTGAAAAGAAATTATTTAAATTTTTTTTACCATCCTATTCCCAAATGTAAAGAAAAGGAACTTTTTCTTATCTTTGAAATACTTCTTTAAGGATTCTTTATGAAAAGTTATTTTGTGTAAACGCTTTTTGATTCACTTATTATTGATACAGGATAATCCATTTTATGATTTGAAAAGTAAAGTTCTGTTATTTAAGAAATATATATAATAAAAATATGAAAAAAAAATAAAATATATTTGTTTTATAATATGCCATTTTTTAATAAAATTAATTTTTTGAATATTTTTACATTAATGATAATTTTATTGTAAACGAAGGAATGTAATTGCAGAGGAGAATATGAAGGCTCATTTTGCACTCGTTCGATAAGTCAATAAGCACAATTGCTATATAACAGATTCTGACCACTTACATTTTATAATTATAATTATAAAAGCCCTTATTTACAAATCTTACAAAACCTATAAATTATCTTATTGATAAGTAATACATAATTAAAATTACTATAACACTTATGTTAATTGACACCGGTTTTGAGATTGTCTTGCATTTCTGCAAAGGCCTCCCCTAGAGCTTGCCACACTTTCCGGTTGTGAGTCGTCCTCTTCCAAGTAACACCGACTACTTTCCGAAAATCGTCCTCCCATCTCAGATGCTGCCTCCCATTCTTTCTTTTATTTTATCTTGGACACCATTCAGTTGCATCCTTAGCCCATTTTCGTTGTTTACTCCTCATCATATGACCTGCCCAACTCCATTTTAATTTTCTTATGCAGTATGTTACATCGTTAATTTTAGTTTGGTTTCTTGCAGGCTTCTGGGGTCTTCAGAGATTAGAATTAGATCGTCTGCAAATCTTAAATGGTTTAGTTGCATTCCGTTGAAGTTTAGTCCATATTGACTCCATTCGAGACGTCTAAATATATATTCAAGCACCGCCGAGAAAAGTTTGGGTGATAGTGGGTCTCCCTGTTGGACTCCTATTTTTATAGGGAAGTATACACCTACTCTTTCTGTTCTTATTTTTGCTTTCATGTTCTTGTACATATTTTTAACAATTTGTATGTGCTTGTTTTCAACTCCTTGTGTTGGAAGCGCTTCCCATAGTTTTGTATGTTTTAATGAGTCAAAAGCTTTATTTTAGTCTACAAACGCCAAATAGTAATTGATACCATATTCTGTACATTTCTGGATAACTTGTTTTATGGTGTGTATGTGTATATGGTCGATTATTGAAAAATCCTTGCGAAAGCCTGCTTGCTCTCTGGGTTGGTTTTCATCCAAAGTCTTTGTTAAACGATTCAACAGTATTTTAGAAAAGATTTTATAAATGTTCGACATCAGGATGATGGGTCTGTAGTTAGCTATGTTGTTTTTATTTCCCTTTTTATGTAGTAGTATTATAGTTGATATGGTCCACTGGTGAGGTATACATTTCGAACTAAAGAAAGTAGAAAACGAATCTAAAATAAATAACGAAACTAAGGACAAAATAGGTCCAGAGGCAAGAAGTTTGCTTATGCAGAGGAAGTCCATATTTAAAGACATAAAAGAACAACAGGAAGAAGATCAAAAGTCTAAATCCTATCGTTCACTATGCATGCTGGATTCGGACAGAAAGAACTTGGAGCGGATAGTGGCCGACAGATTGGAACATTACATCGATCCTCAACTTTCCGAATTCCAATTCGGATTCAGGAAGGGGAGATCGACCATCGACGTGCTGGAACTCGTCACGAACATCGCAAAGGAAGCCATCTCAGGAAAGAGATGGAAAGGCGGTTCCAAAAAGTATTGCTTCATTTTCATCCTGGACATCAAGAATGCGTTTAACTCGGCCCGCTGGGACCGAATCTTGGAGGCTCTTGAGAACATGGGGGTACCCTACTACCTACGGAGGATGGTCAGATCATACTTCAGTGACCGACTACAACACTACGAGACGGAGGATGGACCAGCGGAGTATAGGGTCACGGGAGGAGTACCTCAGGGCTCTGTCCTGAGGCCATTCTTGTGGAACGTCATGTACAACGGCCTACTCCATCTGGAATTACCACCGAACACAACACTCGTGGCTTTCGCGGACGACGTAGTGGTTGTCCTTGTAGCCATACACCTGGAGGAACTGGAAGCCGCATTCTCCACCATCATCCGGAGAAAAAGACAGTGGATGACATCAGCAGACCTATCTTTGACGGAAAATAAGACCGAGGCACTCCTTGTGAGTAGCCGGAAGAAAATGGAGACCATCGCCATAAGAGTAGGCGATCACGACATCCAGTCACTACCCTACATCCGGTATCTAGGAGTGGTCTTGCATGCCAGACTCAACTACAAGGAGCACATCTCCAGCGTCAGCAGAAAGGCATCAGCAGTACAGGGCGCGCTTTCGCGGATAATGCCCAATATCGGAGGCCCCAGGCAAATCCGAAGGCGACTACTGGCAACTGTAGTTACCTCCGTCCTGCTATACGGAGCACCAGTGTGGGCGAAATCGCTAGAGTTAACAACATATCGCAAGACAATGTCATCAGTCCAGCGGCTCTCAGCGATCAGAGTAGCGTCAGCATACCGAACGGTATCACACGATGCGGTCAACGTCGTGGCATCATGCCCACCCATCGACATCCTGGCAGGAGAGCGTGAACGACAACACCGTAGGAAGAAGGAAAAGCGGCGAAAGGTCCTCTGTGAAGAGGAGAGACCCGAGAGTCTTCGCCTCTGCCAAGAGAGATGAGACAGCTCGACGAAGGGTCGGTGGACTCATCGGTTGATCCCACATGTTACCAAATGGGTCACTCGCCTGCACGGGGAAGTCGGGTATTACATCACCCAACTCTTGACTGGGCATGGATGCTTTCGGGCATACTTGCACAGATTCAAGAGAACTGATTCCCCAAACTGTCATCACTGCCGCGATGTGATCGAAGATGCAGAACACGTATTCTTCCAATGCTCCTCCTAAGAAGGGACACGGCAGATCTGGAAAAAAATCTGGACCGTTCCATCAGTCCAGAAAACATAGTGGAGTGCATGCTGAAGAGCCAATCGGCTTGGAACAGAGTTGCAGAGTACGCGGAATCTTTAATCAAGGATCTTCGGACCACGTACGGAGAATAGGCCGTGAGGCGACATAATATCGGGACAGTAGTAATATCAAATAAGAACGCCCCGGCGAAGTAGTATTTACAAAGAGTGCCGCCGGGAACCATCGTTCCGGGAGCAAGGGTAGAGGTACAGGTAGGTTTTAGCGAGTTAAAAATCCCGCATAACTCTCCTGGCACGTAGAAGGTCTTCCAGGCGAGTACCTATTGAAGGTTTTCCCCTGTACCTCATTAATCTAAACTTAAAAAGAAAAAAGGGAAATTTTAAGTTATGAGGGTTGTTTGAAAAGTTCTCGGCCTTGCAATCAACATTTGTGATTATTATTTTTCAACTATTTTTGTTTTTATAAAGTAAAGAAATAAATCTACAAATCAGGAAACATAGGCAAGAAAAAAGGAATAATATAATAAATGGTTATATAGAAAAAAACAGGAGGAGTTAGTATAGCATTGAAAGAACTACGAGAAAGTACAAACTGGATAGACAATATGACACACCAGAAAGATAAGAAAAAGAAAACTGACAGAATCGAAATATTAGAAATATTCAACTAACTGAAAACGATACAAATAGTAACGAAGAAATCCCAATTATACTGAAAGAAGAAGTAGAAAAATCTATTAAATCTCAGAAAAGAGGCAAAGCACCGAGAAAGGATGGCATACCTCACCACTTACAGAAAAACTGTTAAATATCTATTGATTTGAAAACGAAAAACGAGCGTTAGCTTTCATTAATTCTGAGCGCCTTGGCCATATAATAACCTAGTTTATTTTATCTACACATAAACTTCAAAATCACGAGTAACGCAAAATTCTCAGAATGCATAATTTGACATCACCAAATCTCGAAATTGCTCGAAAAATTCACAGAACGCATAATTTCAAGATTTGACGCTGTTATAAATTTTCTTTGAAAAATTTGCAAAAAAATTATATATTTTTAAGACAATTTTTAAGCCTGTGTGCGTTTAAATGTCACAATCTCATCCAAGTAATGGCCAAATTGCAATCCGAAACGTGCAACAAAGTCATGTAAAATTACCACAAAAGGATTGAGTCCTTCCAGAAGTTTTATGGTAGTTGTTTATTTTTTTTTAATAATTTATATATAATGACTGAAATTATTTAATTTAATAATAGTAAAAATTTTAATCAAATTTTATTTAAAAATTTATTTAAATTGACTTTATTTTTGATAGATTAAATTGAATGATTTTTTATTAGTATGTGAGCAGGTGTGACAACTTAACAAAAAGTATTAATAACGATAGCAGTGCCAATTATAATAAAAACCTATTCTCTTACGGTGACGCAAATTTATTTGAGTCAACCAATTTACTATGCAACAAGGTCGTACTCTCTAAATACAGGGTGCGCCATCTATTGGGTTTATTTTAAACTGAAAGTAAAAACACATTTATTTTGAAATAATATCGAAAATTTTTATTTTTGATAGTTGAATCTATTACAATTATTTATGAAAAACTACATTATTAATATGGACACCATGATTCAGTTTGAAAGTCTGCATCCGATGATATTTCTCAATAAATTTCTTATCGAATATCGTTCTTTAGTCCTTGAATAATTCTTGATTATTCTTGAATAATTCTTGGTTAACTCTATGTTTTCTAAATAGACCCAAAGAAAAAATTCCAACGGTGTCAAATCGGAAGATCTTGGCAGCCCAATTAATATGTCACGTTATTATTCAGAATTCACTGTAATGGCCTCTTCACGATAATTTTTGTAGAACAACGGACCAACGATTCCATGATCCTTTAAACCGAATTAATTTTTTTTGTTATCTCTCGGTTGTTCAAAAATCATATCAGGAATTTCTCAACCTTCCCCCCTTCTCCCCTCAGATTTATACCAATCGATGTAAAAATCTTCTTCGATATTATCATAAATTTTTCGAAATCCAATATTTACAAAACACCGGTTTCCTTAGTAAGTTTGGATATTAATGACTCCATGACTGAACTTGTACTTTATTGTAGTTGACAGTAATAAAAAATATCATAGTTTTTGAAAGTTTGAAAAATAACCAACAGATGGCTCATCTTTTATTCAATGATCCTTGCAAAATTTTACTTCTATTTTATGATCCTTGCAAAATTCTTTTTATTTTCATTTTCTAAACAAATTCAACACAGCAAATTTTTTTTTTTTTATTTAAATAATTTTTTAATTGACCCATAATGGTAAATTCTAAGTTATATAGTTCAAGAAAAATTTAATTAAAATTATAATAAAAATGAAATTTTTAAACTTTACTTTAAGAAATACAAATTTGAATAATTCTTTAGTGACTATTTTTATAATGTAAAAAAAAAAAATTTCCGTTCACCATTATTTTTATAAAAAAAAAGAGAAATTTTGAAATTATTTAAAAAGAAACTTTAATCCAAAGAAAATTTAGATAAATTTACCTATTTTTACAAAATCTTTAACATTTTTTGGTCATTAAATTAAATTTTTTTAAAAAGAAATATAAATTATCTAATATCTTTTTTTCTGCTATTATATACCTCCTTTGTTTATTGGTATATCTAAATAGGTTACTATAAAATGATAAAGGATCAAAAATGAGCAATAATTTTGCAAAAAGTTATGTATGCAAAGGCTTCCTCCCCCGAGGATAGACTCTGATTGTCATACACTATGTCATTGCTAAAGATTAAGTGAGATACTGGGGTAAGGTCATCAGTCATAACTATAGCCATAAGTCCAAGCCGCAATCAGTTCAACGAAATATCTCATATATCATTCAGAAATCTCATAGCATAAATTGTTTAGATATCCTTATATCAAAGGATAAATATATGTTTTTGCCAGCCTATATGCTCAAATATACGTGCTTGTATTTGTTAACAAGCAAATCGATAGAAAGGTACCACTCGGTATAGTGGACGAAACAAGGAATATTCCTTTCTATTCTCTAGTCAAATTGCTCTTCTATTAACTTAAATGAAAAAGTTCAGAAGAGAACAAAAATTTATGGTTGAAAATAGGCATAAATATTGTATGCTAAATTTTTTGATATAAATTTCATATTTATAGTTGATATAAATAAATAAATAGGTATCCTTGCTATTTTTACTCAAAGCTTTTTACAGTATACGTTCCCTTTTGGTAAAAATATTCTACCCTTTATCTCATTTTTTCTTCTTCAAATAATATATTTATCTATATAAATAAATGAAAACCTCAAGAATGGACAGCTTAAAATAAACTATCAAAAAATTAGTTTTTACAAATTATCCTTGATCATTTCCTCTTATCCACAGAGTCAAAGTTATTTTTAGTCAACAATATTATTATGCCAGTCACTATTCTATATAAGGTAGCATATGATAACCATAAAAAAAAAACTATATATAAAAATTATTTTTTTATGGATATTATTTAAACGATGATAAGAGAAATATAATACGAGGGTCGTTCAATAAGTCCTTAGAAAATCCGAGAAATTGCGCTTGTAGTGTCGGTAAAGATTTTTTTTTGTAAGTAGCGTTATTGACAAGATCAGATCGGTCCATAGCGTAGGTCAATTTCTATCGTCGATTAAAGTTAACGACATTTGTTTGTGCATACCAATGGAAAAAAGCGAGTTTAGGGCTGTCATCAAACTTCTCCATTTGAAAGGCTTAAGCCCGAAAGAAATCAAAGCCGGGTTGAGTGCAGTTCATGGCACATCTGCACCTGTGTTTGCGACGATTTACAATTGGGTGAATGAATTTAAACGTGGCCGTTCATCCACAAAAGATGAACATCGTTCAGGACGCCCAGTTGAGGTGTCTACTCCTGAAATTATCGACAAAATCCACGATCTGATTTTGAACGATCACAAGGTACAGTCGCTTCAATTTTGCATGAAAAATTGTCTGTGAAAAAAATTTCGGCAAGATGGGTGCCGCGTTTGCTCTCAGAGGAGAATAAGCGCAATCGTGCACGGGACTCTGAGGCTATGTTGGAACTCTTTCATCGCAATCCTGCCGAATTCCTTCGTCGATATGTCACTGTGGACAAAACCTGAATACACTACTACACTCCAGAAATGAAGAAACGGTCATCACAGTGGATTTTCAAGGGCGAACGGGCTCCGAAGAAGGCAAAAACTGTGCCATCGGCCGGCAAGGTGATGGCCACGGTCTTTTAGGATTCGCAGGGCATCATTTTTATCGACTACTTGGAAAAAGGGAAAAAAATAACAGAAGCGTATTACGCGTCGTTATTGCAACGGTTGAGCGAGGAAATCAAAGAGAATCGCCCCCATCTGAAGAAGAAAAAAATCCTCTTGCATCAGGACAATGCGCGTGTGCACACCTGCGCTGTTTCCATGGCCAAAATTGTGGAATTGAGTATGGAATTGTTGCAGCATCCCCCTTATTCAACAGATTTGGCCCCGAGTGACTATTTTTTTTCCCCAATCTGAAGAAATGGCTTGGCGGACGACGGTTCACTTCCAACGAGGACGTCATTGCTCAAACGGATGAGTATTTTGCAGAACTTCCGAAATCCTATTTTTTGGACGGGATAAAAATTTTGGAAAAACAGTTGGGAAAGTGTATAGAGCTAAAAGGAAATTATGTTGAAAAATAAAATTTTTTTTTTAAAAAACAGTTTTTTTCCATCTTTTTCTAAGGACTTATTGAACGACCCTCGTAAATCGATTTTAAACTTAAACACAAGCACAATAAAATTATTTTCTTTATAAAAAAAAGAAAAGATATTTATAAAAAAAAATAAAAAATTTCATGCATACAATACCACAAAAATGTTTTCGAATAGCTTTCATATAATCAACTAAGAGGAAGGACATTTTTAAACAGTATCGCATACTATCCACAAATATGCGTAAAGTGATAATAAATTTTCCCTAGTGACATTTACCGCTGATGATACATTTTAACATAATCGAAAATTACTATTACTATGAACATGTTATGAAAATAAACCATAACAAATTGATGATTTTATTTACAATATTATGGGGAGGAATTTCAAACTGAACGAGGGTGTTTAATGGCCTTTTAAATATGAAATACGAACCGATATTTTGGAGTTTGTTCTCTTTTCATATGAAATTCCAAAAGTAACAAATAAACAAATTTAAATAGTTTTATAACCATACAAATAAAAACGATACTTTGATATTTACAATTTACAAATAAAAATTAAAAAAAAATACCTCCCCGTACACTTTCAAAATTTAAACTACCCTCGAACATAAGCGAAAATGTGAAATGAACACGAGGGAATATGAGCTCCGCACTCAATTCACAATATGAATTTTTATAAATATTATGAGTACTTGTTAAGTGTTGTATAATTGTTCACGTGGAAAGTGTTTTAACAATTTTTGTTTCGTAGAAAAACTTTTATTGAAACTTTTTCGAATGAATAAAAATTTATAAAACGTGTTTTATTTTTAAATACAATACAATAAAATATTTTTCTCTGGGCAATGGTTATTATTTACTTTATTGTTATTTGTAGTTGGATAAATATTTTGATAGAGAAAAAATTTTTTTATGCACTATTAAATGTGAAGGGATAATTAGCTTTTAGGAAGAGTGACAGAAAGTTATGAAGATTGTTTTCTTCTAACAATTTAAATTTTGTTTTCATAAATCATTTTTATTCTCTGTTGTGGTAGAGCGCCCTGACGATAGTGTTGATGATTTGTTCGTTATTTAAAATTTGAATAGGTGGCGCGTAGATCAGCAGGGCTTATAATTCGTTGAATCATTGGTGAAACCAGTTGTAACGGGTGATTTTTGAAGTGTTTGGTTTTCAAATTACCAATAAAATACACAAAAATAGGAAAAAAAACACCTGAATCTATAAATCAATGCTTTCTATTTACTTTTTAAAGAATATGTTATTTAAATATTGGCCATGACTAGGTTTAAAGTGATCCATGTGAGAGGTCCAATTTTGAAATATACTTTTTTGAGCATATCGGTTGGTATCTCGCTATAAACACGTTTAATGGTGTCTTCAAGGCTGAAAGTGACGCTGGTTTATTGGAATAGACGAGTGTCTTCACGTAGCCCCATAAAAAATAGTTTAGAGGCGTCAAATCGCACGATCTGGACGTCCAACTCACCGGTCCGAAACGTCAGTTTCACGTGCTATGTGGTATGTAGTGCCGTTTTATTGAAACCACATGTCGATCAGAAGCAGTTTTAAGAGTTTGAAATCATCTAGGCGGGCGCCATTGACGGTAATGTAGCGGCCAGCGTCATCTTTAAAGGAATACAGACCATAGACCTGAATTTTTTTAGGTGCAATGGCAGTTCTTGTTTGGCCTGTGCTTGTTCATCAGACCAAATGTGTCAATTTTGCTTTTTCACATACCCATTCAACCAGAAATGAGCTTCATCTATGAACGCAATTTTTTTTTGGTAAAAAATGGATTTTCCTTAAGTTATTCTAAGAGTGGGACTCACCAAAAAATCGACGCTTTACTAGGTGGTTCGGCTTCAATTCTTACACGCGCTGTATTTTATATAGTTTCAGTCCAAGATTCTTGGGTAAAATCTTCCACATACTCGAGTGACACAATCCCAATTGCTGTGAACGGCGACGGATGGACAAATTGCGGTCTTCACTAATACAGGACGGTACGGCAGCAATATGTTCTTCTGTATGGCGCTCTACACATATACACACGCGTAGATGGTTTGATATCCAATAGCGTAAAACTTGCTGCGAAATTTTGCCATTATGGCTTGAATTGCTTGCTCAGTAGTTCGATTCAGACATATTTTTCGCAGAGCAAGAATTTTGATAATAAAATTCAATACCTTATAAGCATTGTTCAGATGTAAGTCTTTCTATGCTAAAATGGCAATGCTAAGTGAGTATTTTTGATTTTAGTACACGTCACAATTCATATTTAAACTGATTCAAAACAAACACCAAAAATCATCCGATACTACCATGCCGTGTGCGCAAATATGACGCCATAGACAGCATGGTTTGAGCAAGCACCTGGTTTTGTTAGGGTTGTGGATTTTACGAGCAGGCATTTGTTTGTAGGCCATCGAAGTGACACGTGGAAGTTATTTTTTCTTTGAGTATATCTACACACACTTGGGTGAATGCGATTTTTCTTTCGGGACAGGATTGCTCTTGATTGATTGAATTTGGAATGCTCAAATTGGTGAAGAATTTTTCGTTATTTCGTTAACACTTTAAAATTGTCGGTATTAATTATACATTTTCTCTTGTATCTTTTTACTGTTGTAAATTTTCAATAGATGGCGCTGCATGTTATATGATTTAAATATATATTCCTGTTGTTTTTGGGACATACTGTGTATTGAGGAATAAAATAAAATGGTACACCGACTTTGATCAACCGAATAGGCGGCCTGGATAAACACAGGAATTTTCTTTTCCGACAAAAACTCGCCCCTAAACATAGGGGGCATTGTCACGGTGGAGTGTCTAGAATCTCCAATCTAATGCAAAGAACATTTTTTAAGCCTCTCAAGAACTTTCTTACAAAAAACTATGTTGACTCCATGTCATGGAGGCATAAACTCTTTGCAAACGATTCTCTTATTGTCGAGAAAACAAGAAAGAATAGAATTCATTTTTGATTTGCTCATTTCAGCTTACTTCATTTTCGATGATATCGACTGACCTAACTAGAGTATTCATTTGTTCTGGATTTTTATCTGTCCTATCCAAAGGCTTAACTTAGTAAAGTTTGCCTTTCATGACTTCTTGGCCCTCAGAAAAATCTTTTTGCCACTAAAACGGTAATTTTCTTGACAAGAAGTTTTCGTATAAGCTCATCGCAACTTTTCGTAAATCAAATTTATAGATTCATTAACCTTAACACAAAATTTGATATTACATCGTTGTTCAAAATTTTATTACTCATTTTTTTTGTAATGAGCTACAAAAATTCAATTTCACTTGTCGCGCTCCTTGAAGTCGCGTAGTTACCAGACGAGGTTGAATGCCACCCTCACAACTTTTCTGCTTATAAAAGTACGAATATCAAATGTATTATATTGTATAATATAGGACCAATGATGCTGCCTTGAGGTACTGCACGTCAACTTATACTGGTCTAGGGTATAAGCTATGTAAAATTTCCAGATCGGTATTAGTAATGCCACATATCGAAAATTCACTTATCAAATTCTGCTATAAAAATTACCAAATAAAAAACACATTTCATAGTCTGATATAGTAAAGCCTCAATTAAGTATCACGAAACAGCGAATGTGATTTTTATTGATTCATCCCATCGTTGATAAATAATAGAGAGAAAAAAATAACTCTCAAAAATTCTAATCTGTAAGTCCATATCATTGCCATAAAAATATTTTTTTCGACTCACCATGACATGTGCGTCCATCGTTTGGATCTAATGTAAATCCAGCAAAGCAAGAGCAATCCGTTCTGGGCTGAACTTCGTTGGGAAGCCTAATCATACGGCACTCATGATCACATCCACCACGATCTGGTCCACAAGTTCCATCAAATTCAGTTGTTGTCTCGATATGCGTTAACACCTGATTTTCCGACGGTTTTTCGACATGCGTTTCAACATGAAGTCTATCTTCAAAATGAGGTGATGTTGTACTCGTAATTGGTGCTGATGATGTTGTATAGATTTCTGGTGGTATTTCTGCATCAATACCTTCATCCTCTTCTTCTTCCTCCTCTTCTTCATGATGACCTTCACCTACATACATATAAAACAAATTTGATTAGTTGCTATTTTTTTATATCTTAAAATTGTAAAGTTAACAAAAATTATTAATAATTTTATTTATTTTTCCAATAAAAAAATATCACAAAAGATAAATTATAAATTTAAGGTTGTTAGAGAATTTATTTATTTAGGGTCTTAAATGGACTCTCAAAAAAAAAAAATTGAGTGAAGAAATAAAGCAAAGCTTCCTTATTTAGATTTAGCAAAATATTTTGTATCAAATCTAATCAACGGGGAATTAAAATGTAGATTTTTAAAACCTTTTGATAGGCTTTGACGAAGTTGCACGTGGTCGCTTGTGCAAAAAAAAGTCCTTCGCAAGATGCATTAACTGTAGAATTATATGTCACAAAGACCCTCTTTCGAAAAGTTGATATTTTCTGAAGGATATAATGCCAATTGATGAAAACGCCCCCGTAAAAGGATTATTTTTTTTCAAATCCAGTTGGCAGAAGTCGAAAAGAATACACCACTTCTTAGATAGAGGAGGATTGCTGAACTGAACGTTAATAAATTTTGGTATAGAAAATTTATGGGTGAAAGCCGTCAATAGTGTTATTTGGTAAGGTTTTCCTAAGACCACAATATGTATTTTTTTTTATAAAACACTTTGACTAATAAAATTGTGAATATCCTTAAAATATTGGTTCTGGAGAAAAAGAAATCAATTTTTGTTAATTTTATTTCAAGACTTTTTTTAACATGGTTTGGATTATTCTATTTAGGTCAAATACGAGGTCTGTTCAATTTCCGCGGGTTACGTATATTCAATTTTCGATTTTTTGTGGCGTTATATTGGTACTTATGTCTCTCACTTATGCCAACAAGTTCGGCCATTTTGAATGATCAGTTAATTTTTGACAGCTGCTTTGCTTGCACATGTTTTGGCTCGTCTTCGATTTTTGCCCATTCCAAAAAATGCATCAAAGAATCTATTTCGGAAACAAGAAAAAGTCACAGAAGGCCAGATCTGGGGAATCAAAAAGTACCGCGCATTTTGTGTTTTTATCAAAAATTATTTTTTTATTCATAAATATTTATGTTTTCCCGTTCAAAGTAATCCCCACCAGATATTATACATTTGTGCCAACGTTTTTTCCAATCCTTGAAGCAGTTCAAAAAATCATTTTTTCGGATCTTGTTCAGCTCCTCCTTCGATGCCGTCTTTATCTCCTTAATCGTAGCATAGCGTCGTCCTTTTACGAGGCTCTTCAGTTTCGGGAACAAGAAAAATTCACAGGGGGCCAGATCTGGGGAATACGGTGGCTGCAGCATTATTATTGTGTTTTTTTTGGCCAAAAATGGCAGAAGCCAATTTTTCTTCTTCCACAAATCCGGGCGTTTCTGGTGGATTGCTTCACGCAACTTGCGTATAACTTGCAGGTAATATTCCTTGTTGACGATTCTACCCTGTGGCAAGACTCATGAAGCACCACGCCCCTGCAATCGAAGAAAACGGTAAGCAAAACCTTCACATTCGACCGAACTTGGCACGCTTTTTTCGGTCCTGGCTCGTGCTTTGGTTTCACCAGTTATGACCCTCTGAAGCAAATTTGGGTCATCAAGGACAGAGTCCAACAGCTCTTTAGCAATGTTAATGCGATGTTGTTTTTGGTCAAAAATGTGTAAAAATCGAAGACGAGCCAAAACATGTGCAAGCAAAGCAGCTGTCAAAAATTACCTGAACATTCAAAATGGCCGAACTTGTTGGCATAAGTGAGAGACATGAGTACCAACATAACGCCACAAAAAAATCGAAAATCGAATAAACGTAACCCGCGAAAATTCAAAATTCGAGATACTTTTTGAGCATACCTCGTATGCATAATTTGTAGCCTATTTAAATGTAATTTTAAAATGCCTGTCTCATAGAAGCTCTGGTCCCTGTTGCCTAAGCAATTTTTACTATCTTCTGTTGATGTCAATTTCTTAAGAAAGTTCTGCACTGACAAAAAAGATAGTAATCGCTTGGTGCCAGGTCCGGACTATAAGGAGGATGTATAAAGCCTACCCAACTAAGCTCCGGGAGTTTCTTCCATGAATGAAAACTTTCCAATCAAGCTTCTGCAGTTTCCGGCGAGTCACTATAGACTTGCAACACAACACCTCTCCAGTTGGCTAATTTTAGCTACTTCTGGTTAAACGCTAGCTTCAAACGGTTGATACTAGAGGTCCGAATTTAGTGTTTGGCTATATGGAAGCAGCTCATAGTAGATAATTCCTTTCCAGTCCCACCAAATGCACAGCTTTTATAATAGTACATCCCACGTATTGCAGATATCGGAACGGACAAAGTGAAAGGTATCTTCTCTATCTTGAGCCTAATTTTCCTTATACTAACTAACTAATCAAGCAAGCATATTTGCTATTATCTTCAATGCAGAAGTCCTTTTAGATTAACATTTTTTCGATCAAAATCATATTTTAAAACTTAAATATTAGGTAAAGTTCTAATAAGTGAATAAGTTAATCTTAAAGTATTCAAACAAACAAACAAACAAAAAATATATAAAATAAAAACTTTTACCTAAAAATTAATAAAAATCCTATCAAGACTCATCAAATATTTATCACTAAATTTAAATTTGTTTTTATATTTATTCCAATACGTATGATAATTGCCGCCTTGGGTGGATTTGTTTATTTGTTTAATAAATATTTTTTTTCATGTTTATTTTTATTGCATGTGATTTTTTTTCTTCTATGCATTCGTACATGAATTTATTTGGAAATTATTCATTATTCAAGCAAACAACTTGAAGATATCGAATACGAATACTGCCAATTATAAATAATGCTCGCAAATCACCGTCTATCGATTGTACATAAATAACCATATTGGACTACACTCCAAGTAGAATGAGTGCAACTAAAATCGATATGGTTACAGGTATAAAATACAAAGTTACCCACTGTGAAGGTGTATGTTGCAAGAGCAGAAATCGAACGAAAAACCTTAAAAGTATAATTTATTAGGCACGTTTACGAGTATGTGCATCAATATCGGAAATTTTTTAGATATACGAGCGTGAACTTAAATGGCTACAATTTCTAACCAAATAAGGTAAATTGATTATCGCGTAGGACTTGTCTGCACACCTATGCAAATGCAGAGATACTCACTCTTCTACCATAAAAGTGTGAATCGTTACTGCAACAGAAGCACAAATCGAACGTGTACACTGAAGACAACCTGGCCAGATAACAGTTCGTATGCATCTTAATGAGTTTTCAGTGTGCGGGAGATGTTCATACAATGAAATTGCAGCTATTCAAGGTAGATTTATTGATTCGTCCATTTCTATCATTGGAAAATTGTCAGCTTGGGTTGGTTTTCAACCAATCTACCTAACCAATCGTAATATGTGTTTTTTTTTTGAGTTTTTCAACGAGGAAAAATTTAAATTCAATGAAATCCTACCGATTTAAATACATTTTGTAAAGGCATCAGGAATTTGGAATCACTTTAATATGGGGTGAATATTTTGGTATGATTTTATTTCCGATAGGATTGGGACTATTAAATCAGCCGTTTTATGTCAAAGTTTGTTAATGTGTTTTACTGAATATAATTTGTTATTTAATGCAAGAACAACATTTGTAAATTATTCAAATTTACTTTGAAAATAATTCGTCAATTCGTGAAACACAGTCATATTTGGCTTAATAGAATTTGTTAACCAGTTTAGAAGTTAGTCAAATCTATAAGAGATATGGTTTGTATCTAAGGTCTTTAAGGAATATGTGAATCGCCATAAAAATAAGAGAAATTACCGATTCTATGACATGCAGAAAAATACACTGTTTCGTGTAGCTTGTACACAGTCGGCATGCTCGGTATTTCTTTCTTCCGAAATGAGGCCAGAAAATTGCTTCTTGTCTATGCTCAAAGGTGGTTTCTTTAAAAATATAGAAGACAAACCCAGAGAGTGGCATTTCTATTTATAAAATACACGATTTGGCGACAACCGCGAACCTGACCCTTGGCCACCAAGATCGTGAAATTTGACATTGTTGGTAATATATGAAGTTATTATTGGAACCCAATATTAAGTGTATTATAGCGGGCCCCGCACTGGATTAAATCAAAAAAATTATCAATTGGATGAGCTTCTTCTGAGATGAAGTCATTAGTCCTAATATCAAAATCTTTTATTGTATTTTTTTCCAAAAAGAAAGGCTCTAATCCTTATAAAAAAAATCTTTTTTAACTACATTCTTATCAGCAGCTGACAAGATATTTTTACAATTTTATTTAGTATTACGAAATTTTAAAAAAAAACAGTAACTTGAAAATAAAAACAAAACAATCCTTTAAAATGGCGGTTTCTTTCAAAAAATTTTCCTAGGAGTGCCATGCAACTGACTTGTTAGTTTCTGGGTTTTCTTATTCGTTTTTTTTTTATTTTCTTAATTTTAAGGATTAGTATCTTTTTTTTGGGCTACTCTAAATTTTTATTACGATCACAACCATGCCCTATTTTTTCTGTACCCCAACTCAATTTTTACTTTTTTTTTGGGTACAGGAATTAATTTTTATCCTTTTTAGAAATGATGGCGCTCACTGTAAACAGTTTTTCTCTGTGTTTTGAGGGTATAGCCATTAAAAGTTTTGATATTTAAAATTTTTTATAAAGGCGTTAAAAATTTTGATATACATCCCGACAATGCGGTATTTTTGAATAGTTCTTCCACATGGTGAGTGACAAAAAATGCAAAGGGGATAGCGTATACTATAGAGCATTAAAACACTACAATCACGTAGGCTTCGATTAAAATTATTTGTTTACTTAAGATAAATATTAAATAAGTTTAATATTGTAGTACAACTCGATATGTTACCAGACGAATTGATTTTTATATTTTATCATATTTTTTTTTCAATTTAAATGTTAAATATAAAAGTTCTTTAAAATAGAAAATGTAATTTTATTGAAATATTTTGGAATTTTTATAATAGAACTGTTTGAGTTACTCGATTAACATCCAAGTCAATTGCTCAAAAATTTATAGACTGCGTTAAATATTGATCAATTTACTGTTTACACTAAAAAGTAGGAAAAAGGGTTCTATATTAATTAACTCAAAAAAATTGTCAATCGGATGAGCTTCTTCTGAGATGAAGTCATTAAAATTTAATTATTTTTCATTCATATTAAAAATAATTAATATGAATTAAAAATAATTAAATTATTATTAAAAATAATCCGTTTATTACTAGAAAAATGGGAAAAATCGGCCTTTTTTAATAGGAGATACTTTGAAGAAAATTATTTTATATTTTTTTTTGTTCAAAAAAGGACACGACAAACTTTCATCAAAAAAAAAGAGAAAGAACTTATTGCCTTAGAAAATTTAACACCTTCTCAAGTGTTTTCAAAGAAAAAATTGTTTCTGATAATAATACCCAATTTTTTGGACATGTCGGTGTAAGCAATAAACCAATTCCTCCCTCTTCCTCACCCCCCTCCACCTAACTCCCCCCACCCTAACCAAAATCCTAATATTCAAGCATGGCTGTACTCCTCTAGAGCTTTACGTTCTTCAGATTCCTGAATCCCTTCAGCGTCTCCCGCCCCCTTTCCCCCCATAATAAGAAAGTTTTTTACTTTATATTTTTTTAGCTAATCATGCCTCAGAGCAATTTTTTTTTATATCCTACGAATAGGGTTTTTCAATAAGAGTGATATGATTTTTAAGTGACGTTTCGGCCATTTGTAATATGTCAAGATCTGTATTTTTTTTTCATTGTATTCAATTATGTTAACAATTTTATCATAGATAGATATACGCAAGAACACCGTTTACAAATTATTCAATTTAACTATCAAAATAATCGTTTTCAAATCGCAACTTTTCGTGCGCTTTTGCCATTTTATGATCGTAATAATCGTCCAACTGTGCTTGCTATTCGTCGAATTGTTAAAAATTTCGAGCGTACATTTTCTTTACATAATGTTCAAGTGCCAATAAGACAAAGAACTGCTCGAAGTAATGAAAATATTGCTGCCGCTCAGGCAAGTGTTGCTGAAGACCGCAATTTATTGATTCCAAGCCGTTCTTAAGAATTGGGACTGTCTCAAACCACAACCTGGCGGATTTTGAGAAAGGATTTGGTCTTGAATCCATATAAAATTATTATCACTCAAGAACTGAAGCTATTGGACCACCGTGAACGTCGTGAATTTACTGATTTTGTCTTGGAACAACTTGAAAACGATGACGATTTTTTTCAGAAAATCATCTTTTCCGATGAGGCTCACTTTCATCTGAGTGGTGCGGTAAATAAACAAAACTGTTGATTCTGGTGAGAAGAAACTTCACAAATAATTCATGAACACCCATTACATTCACCAAAATTGAGAATTTGACGTGGTTTTTGGTCTGGTGGGATTATCAGTCCGTACTTCTTTCGAAATGAAGCTGGTAACACCGTTACTGTCAATGGAGAGCGGTATATATCGATGATAACCAACTTTTTATGGCCGAAATTGGAAGAAGTTGATCTTGACAATATCTGGTTCCAACAAGACGGGGCTAAGTGCCACACAGCACGTGCAACAATCGAATTATTGCGAGAAAAGTTTGGAGATTCGATTATTTCAAGAAATTGTGACATTGAATGGCCTCCAAGAAGTTGTGATTTAACACCATTAGACTATTTCTTGTGGGGTTATTTGAAGTCATTGGTCTTTAGCAATAAACCAGTTTGTCTTCAAGCTTTAGATGTCAATATTGAACGTGCTATTCATGACATACGACTTGATTTAGTGGAAAAAGTGCTCGAAAATTGGGTTCATCGAATTCGTTACTGCAAAAGATTTCGTGGAGGCCATTTGAATGATGTTTTATTTAAGACTTAATTGTATCGATTGTACTTCACATTAAATACAAAACATTTGAATTTTCTTAACAATAAGTATGTTTTTTTTTAAAAGAAATCATATAACACTTATTCGAAAACCCTTTATTAAAACTATTTGTTCCCTAAAGCTTTTTAATCAAAATTTTCAAGAAAATTATTGATTTATGAATTTCACCTAAAATAATAAAATTTGATGAAATACAGAGTGTTTCAAAGTTGATTGTAACGCTTATAAAAGTCAATGCTATCTCAAAAAAAAAAAATATAAGAAAAGAAATCTTTTAAAAAATATATTGTATTATATTTTTTTTATATTTAAAGTAATTTTTTTAGAAAATACAATCCACCTACAACTCGATTTAATCAAATTCATTTATTTAAAAATACCATACCAAATTATTTAGTATTTTTGAATAAAATTTATGATAATATAAAATAAATTAAACAAATTTATGAGATCCTATTTTCATCTCAAATTAATACTTTCGAATATAATGAGTATGTTGTATGTATATAATAATAAATAAAATGATAATTTTTTTATGATAGTCATAATTTAAATACTGACAAATTTCAGACATTTACGATCGTTTAAACCATATTAAACTATATCAAAATCCATGATGCGGGAAGTATTCCCATCAAATTTCATATACCATAATAATGTTCGAGATACTAAAATTTAACGACTTAAACATTTCAACTATTGTTGTATGAACAAAGTTGGTTGTGATTGATTCTGTAGTAAATCGCCTGCAAGCCTATTAAATTTATCCACTTCCTCCGCTCATACAAACAATTTCCCATTAATCGGGTATTCAGTTCATCCCCTATAATTATTTTACAAACACTAGAAAACTACAACAACGCTAGTTAAAGGAGAACATTTTCGAAAACAAAGTCAGAACTTTGTCAAATCTAGTATCTGATGCGGAATTATGTAAATTGCTATAAGGCTAACATAGCTTCTTTCTTCACAAAAATCTTCAAGTATATTGGATGAATAATTCGCAGTAAGCAGCATTAAAATTAATATTCATTCACCGAATAAATTATTAATTCTTAGCGAAAACTTTCGTTCAACTTTCCTTTATGGTAATTTCAGAAAATGCTTAAATATCAACCTGTGCATAGTCTATGTACATACTAGGGAGCCAAGGATTTCAATTAAAACACCTTTTACAGGATTTGTCTATAATTTTCTATAGAATCAACCTAACCTAACCGCATATGTGAATTATTTATTATTATTTACTGGTTTTTTTTTCATAAGCTTATCGTTAATTTTAAAATTAATATGAATAAGTAAAATTACTAAAAGCTTTTCATTTTCAGATTAAGAATTTTTCGATTAACATTAGCTTAAATATGATTAAAATAAATATGAGTTAAAAAAATATTTTTCTTTAACAATAATTGAATTGTTGATAAACTTTTTTATTTTGCCAAAATTATTATACAAAAATTTGAGGCTTGATTTATATTTGAATACCAATCAAAAATGGAAATTCCTTAAAAACAAAAAATAAAAATAGCAAATTTTGTTTAAAAAAAAGAAAAAATATAATAAAAAATTAATGAAAAATAAAATTAGTGCCTTCGAGATAGGTTACTAAACAACTCAAAATTTTGAGTTTCGTTGTGTTTGAGGTTATGTTGATGTCAACGGAAATTAATGAGTTGATCAACTGACGAGGAGGAGTCTTTCAACTCATTGAAACTACTGAGCTAATGACAATGACAGGATCATGTGGCTATTTACGAGTACTTTCTTTTTTGGAATCAACCTCATCCTTCGTTCCATTTCTGCGCCTCTCATATCCTAGGTGAATGCCACTAAACCCAGAAATTCTTTTTTTTTGACTCCCCCAAACATTCCTTTTCAAATTTTCATATTTACCTTTCAAAAATAATCTGGTACTAAACTTAATATCTCTCATATACTGAAAGGATGCTGCTTAGCCCGGAATTATTTTCTTAAATAGGAAATTTTACATTATGGAGTTTTTACCTCAAAAACTTCTTATCTGTTATTTTAAATGGTATAGTATTTTACGCCATTTTTGTGGTAAACAAATTATTATCTATCTTGTCCTGAAGGTATGCCGCTTAAACAAGAATTTTTTTTTTAAATACAATGTACAATTTTCATACCCAACCATTACTTTTCAAAGTCCTTTATTTGAATTAAAAAAATAATCTAATGACCCACAGCTATTTATTACATTCCTTTAAAGTTCAATTTCCTACCTTTTATATTCTTACCGTATGCCACTTAACCTAGAAATTTTGTTTGAATAGGAGTCCTTCAAATGTGGATCTTCTAGACCTAATAACTCTTTTTTCAAGTACTCCATTTGACTTTCAAAAATAATCTTGAGTGACAGAGTCCTTCAACTTCCGACCTTTCATATCAAATGGCAATGCCACTTAATCCAGACTTTTTTTTTGAATAGGACTACATTTATTACAGACCTCCTAGAGCCACCCACTTCTCTTCCAAGTCCTCTATTAGACTTTCAAAAATAATCTTTTATGACAAAGTCCTTTATGCAATGTCTGTGCTACTCAATTTCCATTTTTTCATATCAAATGGCAATGCCACTTAATCTAGACTTTTGTTTTGAATAGAACTACTTTCACTACAGACCTCCTAGAGCCACCCACTTCTCTTCCAAGTCCTCTATTAGACTTTTGAAAATAATCTTATATGACAAAGTCCTTTATGCTATGTCTGTGCTACTCAATTTCCATTCTTTCATATCAAATGGCAATGCCACTTAATCTAGACTTTTGTTTTGAATAGAACTACTTTCACTACAGACGTCCTAGAGCAAGCAACTTCTTTTCCAAGTCCTCTATTAGACTTTTGAAAATAAACTTATATGACAAAGTCCTTTAAGCGATGTCTGTGCCGCTCAATTTTCAATCTTTCATATCAAATGGCAATGCCACTTAACTCAGACTTTTGTTTCGAATAGAACTACTCATATTACAGACATTCTAGACTCAACAACTTCTTTCTTTAACTTCTTTATTTGATTTTAAAAACCAAGCTTATTAGCTATAGTCCTTTATGCTATTCCTTAGGAGATAAACATTCTATCTTTCATATCCTAGGCAAATGCCAGTTAATCCAGACTTTTGTTTTGAAAATATTTGCCGACTAAAAACTAAAGTTTAGTTAAAATAAAAATAATGTCTGTGATTTAAAAAAGAAACTTAATATTTGCTCTATAATTATATAAGCTAAATTTACGATTAACTTTATAAATAAATAAAATTCACTTTAATTAATTAATTTTTTTTTAGAAATTTCAAAATTAAATACACCAATTTAAAAGTTAAATACTTAAATTTTTTTTTTATTAATATAGACTCTTAATTAAATGGAAACGATAATATTTTGGAATATAAATTTATTTTGAGTATGCCGAAAAAATATCCTCTTAGCTACGATTATTTTAGCATTTAATAATTTTACGGTTAAAATTTTTAAATGTTAAAATAATCCATTGCACTTGAATAAATTTTATTCTTTTAGTAAATTAATTATGTTCACTAACATAAAAGTATTACTGCCAACAATTATAGTACATGAAAGATTGTTGCCTATATAAAAAATTTCTTTCGATATGAAATTTTTTATATAAACTTATCGATTTTATACTATAATAGATAAAGGATATTTAACAGAAGCAGTACTAAATTAACATTATCCATGCATGTGGAAATAATGCCTCTTGGCATGAGTTTGTATAAATTTTTTTCGTATTTGCTGAATTTTACATTTATTAATTAAGTACTGCCCTTATATTTTTTAATATTATACACGTATATGCAAAATATTGGGTTTATTACATACTCATAGATTATTTGCAAATACTTATAAAAAAATGTTCATATGAACTATTGAGTTATTCATTTTATGGTATGGAAAATATAGCTCTGTCATATAATATTTATTTAATATAAATATTACTTAAGATAAATAATATATTAATTGTAATTTGCCATTTTATTAATCATTTAATATTATTAAATTTGAAAAAAATTGTGGGCAAAATTCGTCCACATTTTGGCTTAAGGAGCTATTATGGCCGTCAGCGATGAGACTCCTTTTTTGCTTCTGTGAATTAGTCATTAAGTAATATTTTTATATATGCAGCTATGATAATATATAAGTTATTTTAGAAAAGCCATTTAAACTGCGAAAAGTAACCGTCTGCTGTGCATTTTTGTCTAAATTGAAAATAAAGAAGGAGATACAGTTCCTATAATTTTAATTTTTACTATATATAGTTTTATAAAAAGGGACCACAAACTATACAAGATAACAAATATTTGCCTTACTGCACTTAAAGTTCTTAATATACGTAATTTTGTGATTTAATTACGCCAATTGACATTCTAAATTTGATCCTGTATAAAATTTTTTTGTAAAAATTTAAAAAATGTTTAAATAATGGCAAAATTTAGGCAATATAATAAAATAATACATATAGTAACAGCTAAACTTAAAATATATTTTATTTAAGTTTACTTTCTATAAGTGTAATTTGGATAAATATTAGCCTGCTGAAGTGTGGTTAGTTAATATATTTTTGGATTAAAAATTTTTACAGATAAAACTAAAAAAATTAGGAAGAAGAGGAAGACGAAGAAGAAGAAGAAGAAGAGGAAGAAGGGGAAGTAGAGGAAGAAGAGGAAGAAGAGGAAGAAGAGGAAGAAGAGGAAGAAGAGGAAGAAGAGGAAGAAGAGGAAGAAGAGAAAGAAGAGGAAGAAGAGGAAGAAGCGGAAGAAGAGGAAGAAGAAGAAGACGAAGAAGAAGAAGAAGAAGAGGAAGAAGGGGAAGTAGAGGAAGAAGAGAAAGAAGAGGAAGAAGAGGAAGAAGAGGAAGAAGAGGAAGAAGAGGAAGAAGAGGAAGAAGAGGAAGAAGAGAACGAAGAGGAAGAAGAGGAAGAAGCGGAACAAGAGGAAGAAGAGGAAGAAGAGGAAAAAGAGGAAGAAGGGGAAGTAGAGGAAGAAGAGGAAGAAGAGGAAGAAGAGGAATTTAAGTATATTTAGCTTTATTCATATGTTCATGAAATGCTATTTAAATGTTTGAGAAACAAATATATTTTAAATGCCATAATCTTGCCTGTCATATAATTCGATAGTGAAGATTATAACATAATCATCTCTATCATATAATTCGTTAGTTATATCGTGCGTCTAAAATAAAATTTTCTGCTGCCAAAGATTCGTTGTCAAATCGTTTGATTCTGCGAATAGTACGCCGGTATATTACACTGATCGTATAATTGCCCGATATTTGCACGTGAACGTGCAATTTTCGCTCGCCGCAAGTATAGAGAAGGGGAAATATAACGAACCTATACATGATTTAGTCGTGTTACTCTATGCCTACATATTCATTCTTTCGTATTTATTTTATTTTATATTATGACTTAAGTATTTATCCTTTCAAATATAAAATTATGTTTACAGATGCAAAATGAAGATTATCTGAAGAAAATTTAAAAAAATTAACAAAAACTAATATATTTCAGTGTGTAGCAAAAAATCCCAGTTGAATAACAGTTCCAGTGGAACATGAAATATTAAATTGATTATTGTTTATTTGTTTACTAAAATAAATGAACAAATTGAAATAATCAAAATAAATAAATTAACGTTAAAACTTCATTCATAATGCAAAGTAAATAAAATTAGAATATCAACGACTAACTAGAGATTGCACCAATAAATTATAAACAAATCATCACGTGATTAAAAATATAATTCCTTTTTGCTCGTCTAAATTGCGCGTGCATCGCAATTAATTATGATTGTGAAATGCACAAATTTTGTTTGCGCCGAACCGGCACAATTCCATGCTCGCGCAACATGCGTAAGTATTCGCGCATATTTTACACTGCAAAAAATAAGAAATTTAACTTTTTGATCGTGTATTCGACGCATGATGTAATCTTAACTTTTTTATATGTTATATCAATCAAATCAATTTACAAATCTAATATTCTATCAGCAGCAAATTAATAAAATGAATTAATTTGCTGCTGATAGAATATTAAAAATGAATCTAATTATCTAAATATTTATATATGTAAATCCACGTAACATTTTTTTAAAAATGAATATTGAAACAATAATTTATTGAATTAATAATAAATAGTTTTTTTTTTGTTTATATATCAGATACGTAATTCCAGTGTACATAATTGCCAATAATATAATTAAAATTACAATATTGAATTGAGTTGTTACAAATTATAATTAAGTTCAAACTATTAAGAATTAGTTAAAAAAAAAGATTATACATTTTTTTTCAAATCTGTTTATTATCAATACTGTCAATATTCCAACCAAATTAGCTACACCTGAACAAGAGATCCGAAATATAATAATTCGCTTAATAAGGTGAATATGAAAATTTTAATATGAATTCATCAATAGATTATGAGACATTCGTATTATCAGCCCACTTTTATCCGGACCGCATGAGACCTTGCAAGCTAACGCCTCTTCCTCTATTATATATTTGGTATATTTTTATATTCTTCAAATTTATTTTATAGTATTTTTATTTATTATACACAATTTCATGTTTTTTCATTTCATTTCATCGTTCAACTTTCTTACGAATATATCTAATCGATATTGAATGATGGCTTCCGATCATGTGGATAGAATTTCTTTAACCAACATATTGACGAATATACGACATTTTTTATATACATATTTTTTTTTTATTGGTTATTAACTATAAATTCAAAAATTAAATTTATTATTTACCTTCTTCTTCTTCCTCTTCTTCTTCATATTCTTCACCATCACCAGTTAGAGCGATACAAACTGGAGCTGTTCCGATCCATTTATGTTGACTACAATACAGGTGATCATTGTACATATTTTCAAGTTCGAAGTCATCATCACACTCATAAAATGCCACCAAAAAGATATGATCACCTTTCTTACGTCTATAATAATAATAATAATAATAATAATAAAAAGATAATTTTTATTTAGAAAAAAAAAATATTTGAATTTAAATTTATTTAATCAAGTCTAATTAAAATTACAAAATATATTATTTTGGTTTACAAAACCGAAACGTAAACCTTCAAAATTTGTGGAAATAAATCTAATAAAAATTAGTTTAAAAATATATTTTTACTATTTTAAAAATAGAACAATTTAATACGTGTATAAAGTTACTATTAATTATAGAATTATTTTTATCTGAACATCAAAATAGAAATTTAGAACGGATGTTTTTCATAATTAAATAACAAGATAGATATTCATTTTGCAGTTTGGAAAGTACAGTACCAAAATATGATAATTGTTTAATTTATATATTATTAAAAATTATAATTTCAACTAGAATAAAATTTGCCATTTGATATTGTATTTTATATTTTTCATTTATCAAACAGAATAAAAATTGAAAATTACGCAAATTGGATGAAGATTTTTCAAACGCTTGTTGACGTATTTCTTAGAATATAAAGAAGGAGGGATCATTATGGTATGTTTATTGGACATTTTTATCCTAAACTCAAATAATTTAAACTAGACTATATGGGTTTTTTTTCTAAATAGCTCCATAAGTTATATAAAAAAAAGTTTTGACTTTATTGCTTAAAAATTTCACACTACATCGTGCGATTTAAAGAAGCCGAAAAGGATCAAGTCCTGCAAAATAGCTTATGGCAACTAGTAAAAATATTTTATTTCTGTTAAATGGCAATTTTTGTTAAAAAAAATAAAAACAATTAAATTTTAATAATTCTTAAACATTTTATACATTTAAGAAAAACTGTACTTTCCAAACTATAAATTGGATAATCCTTTATTAAAATTGAATAATTAAAACAATAAAATATAAAAAATATTGAATAAATTTTTAAAACTGATTTTAAAAAAAAAAACAAAACCAGTTCTTTTTATTAATTAAAAATAAACTATTTAATTGCCTTTGTGAGATTTTTAAAATGAGTATGCAAAAAATAAGTCCTTTTAGAGAACATACTCTAACTGTTATACAATATATACTAAAACCTTACAACAGTAATTGAAAATCTCTTGTCATAGGACTATACCGCTAAAGATAACTGAGCTAATTATTTATTAATATTTTATGCTAAAAAGTAATATTTAATAATAAAATAAAAAAAACATAATAAATATTAAAAGAAACACTAAAAAAAAAAATCCAGAACCAACAAATAATCAAAAATGAAAAGTTCTACATGAAATGTAAAAGATTATCAGTTAACAAAAAAAAAGGACATTTTGGCTAACAAAAGGGACACTTACCGATTATATTTAATGACAAAGCCATTTTCAATGTTTGGTGCCCGTATGAATGGTCTTCCCATGCACGAAAGATCCAGATTGTTGGCATAATCGTGTGTGATGCCAGTATCCTCCAGGATCTCTTGGCCTTTTTTCTTCTTTTTTCCACCATCGGCTCCAGCTTCTGCTGTTGTCGTTTCAGTTACTGTCTCCTCTTCTATTGTACATTAGATAAGATTGTTGCATGTCCATGGCACATATGGAAAAGAAAATAAGCAAACAAGTGAATAAATTATAGTGTCTGCGGTCATGTTGCTGCTATTTGTATCTATTGTATTTCTAAAGTAGAAATGAAATAAAATAAATTCAACAAAACCCCAACTATCTTTTTGATTTAACTCCACTTTTATTGATTCTTTTTAAACTGAATGTCATTCTTGCTTTTTTACAATTTCTCAACTGGCACATTACATTGTCTGTACTTTTCAGAATAGACAGTTTAGAAGGACGAAACACATTTGGGAATAAGATAAGAAAACTTCGCAAACATCAAGACGATGTGGTTTCAAATAAAAGGAAAAAGGTTAAGCGATTGTTTACTGAAATTCGATATCATTTAAGTCAAAGATCCTGATGCATCTCTATACGAAAATTTCACTTGCAACTTTTGCGGGAATTGGAATTTTTTTATCAGAAGAAAACAAATGAGAATAATTTTTCTATTTTTATTTTCAATCAAGATATCCTGAGAGGATTGTGATTACAAGTACGTGTCTATATAAAAATTGAATTTTTTCATTTTATCGAAACCGCAACAGTAAAAATTGTTTATAATTTTGTAATAAAGAAAAACCACTTTAATTCAGGTAAATTTTTTATTACAAAAATAATCATACATATTGGGCCAACTTGAACTTACAGATGTAAAATCTATTCAACTTTTATTAATAAAGACATGTAAGGATATTTTATAATACATTTTTTGGATCCTTATGTGAAAATAAACACCGTTTGAATGACCTACACCTAATTTTTGACGCGTTATAGCTTTTTTTTTTTACTTGGAAAGATAAAGCAGTATTTTAGACAAACTTCGCCGACTGAAATCCCGAATTATATTAGAAAGATAATCGCTATACCGATATAGGAATAAAAATGTACTGTATCAGTGAAGGAAACCCACAGGTATCATTCCTTGACCACTTTTATCAAATATCATGTATGAGGGACTGCTTTAGCTCCAGATGCCAAAAGTTGATTCTGTCGATGAAATCGAGGAAAATTCCTCGATGAAATCACTCCAACTACAATACAAATGACTTTATTCAACATTGGATAATATTAGTGAGACTGGAATTTGATGGTCAAAAAACCAAAATATTACTAATAACCTCCTGACAAGTAAAGGAAACTACCACTCTTACTATTGGTTACTGCGATAGTATTTCAAAGCCACTGCTTCGATACTTGGGAGATCAGATAGATGTCATGGTGAACATCTGAAAATCGCTGCTTAAAAGCAAGTCGGTTTTTGAATGCCTTAGCAAGGATCATGACTAACGCCGGCGGACCCAGATCAAACCTACGTAGGCTTCATGTACGAAGCTATGAAGACCGATAGATTCAGGCGATGGCGATAGATCGTCGGATCGCACTTTAAGTTTAACAAACTCATATGACTCGGTCTATCTAATCACTTATATGCCACCAATCGAGCTCTTACCGGATGAAGGATCTAGAATCTATCATTATTGGTGGAAGGAATATGATGCCCATTGACAAAAGAACCGATATAGTGATGAGTTCGGAAGGATTTTGGGATCTAAAGAATAAAGTAAGATAGACGCAAAACCTGGTTCCCGATATAGCCACGTGGAACGGAAAATGTGATGTGAGAAGTGGATCACAATATGGCTCCATTTCTGGTATACCGTCATTTCTGATATTGCCACGTGGACCGGAAGAGATCGTGGAGAATTGGAGAACAAGATAACCCGATTCCTGGCAAAACATAGATGCTTCAGGACATTTCTATATCGGTTTAAGTCCTTAAACTTTAAGATCAACATTTGTATCTCATAACAGGTGCAATTATAGATCACAGGGAAATATAATAAAATTCAATATTTTTACCCATTATTGGATTGAGTCGTTGATGAAAACCAGTCACGCAGTCTAAGCTCAGGTGAACAGGGAGGACAGCAGGACCATCTCCATCAACAATTTCTTCTCGAAAAATGGGGAAAATTCTATATTTCGATGGATGGAGATGGTCCTGTGACAATAGATCCTCGTCTTTGATAATGGAGACCTCGCTGAGGTTCGTCTTTCACTGCTTCTCGACCATCCAAATTTTTTTATGCCACCGAAAAGCTTGTGCTTTCGATAAAAAATTATTAAAAAATTGTTACCAAAGGCTAGTTATAATTTTTTCTAAGTCAAACTTGTCGATTTTTTTAAGTCAAACTTGGTAGGTACGCAATCTTAAGTAACAGAACTTTTAAGCTATACAAAGTAAAAATAGCTATACAAATATGATATTATAAACCAAAATCCAAATCTGATTATTTATTTTTCTATAAAATTTTAATATCGTCATAAAATCCTTGAATTATTAAAACAAAAAACAAAACTTTTCAATTTATCCACAAAGAGTTTCAATATTTCCAGTTTTATCAGATCTCATAGAAAATTGTTCATCTTTAAATCTAAATATTGTCCTAGAATTTCTTAATAATCTCACAAATACTTCTATAAGATAAGATTCCGAAGTCAAGTATAATCTGGGAATTTGTTGCACTCTCTATTCTGTAATCGATATTTTAAATCAGCTTATCTTCTCACTATAGTACGTATTACGAATTGTACTTAAGTTCTTCTATCGTTTTTTCAATATTTTTTTCTCATTTTTAAAAATGAAAAACTTCTTCCAACTTTATAGAAATCATAAGTTCAAAAGTAGAACAGTTCCTATTTCTGACCTTTTAAGATATCTACTAAAAGTATTAAGAATTATAGCATTTTTTTTTCATACTTACAATATTCAAAAGGATTCATAGTTTCCAATTTTTTATAGCTTATTTTTAAAATCTTAAAATATTGAATTTTTTAAATAAATCAAATCGTAAGCATTTTACTTTAGGTTTTATTATACAATAATATAATTTTTTATTTTATAAAAGTATTATAAAATATATCTATTCTCGTATCCAACAATACAGCAGAAGATAATATATTCTAAAAAAAGGTTTAAAAAAGGATAAAACACTTATGGAAGCTTTTATAAAAGCTGCAATAATTTTACATTAAATTGAAATGTTAAATTCAATGGATTTAATGCAAAATGCTTAATCGTGTGAAAGAAAGTGATAAGAATTCGGTAGAAATGCAATATTTTTTAGAGTGAATAATTTCTGTAAGCGAGATCTAAAAGTTTTTTTTTAAAATTAAAATTATAGTCAAAATTTGCAATTGATATTAAATACGAGGATAAATGAAATTTTTCATACCATCGTTGGCAACGGTTCGATTCTCTTTGATGTCTTCCTGTTCCGATTTATGGTCTTCTGACTACGAAGTAGTCAAATAGGATAACCCACTTGCAGTACTATTGTT
The DNA here is from genome assembly GCA_958298945.1 of Atherix ibis. Taxonomy (NCBI): domain Eukaryota; kingdom Metazoa; phylum Arthropoda; class Insecta; order Diptera; family Athericidae; genus Atherix; species Atherix ibis. The sequence goes on along the minus strand of OY282606.1, from coordinate 102,143,018 downwards.
GTCAGTGTAACCAATAGTACTGCAATTGGTGGATCATATTTAACTGCTCCGCAACTAAGAGACCTCAAAATATAATATGTCACCACCATTTTGTATATGGCCACTTTGAATAAATTTGATCGTGGCAACATTTGCACAAGCTTGCACATGAAGCGTCTAATTATGTGGTTGCAAATACAATGTTTGCAATGGCAATAGCTGTGGTACCACTTTCTTTCGAGTATAATGGAACAAATACAACATTATTGACCAAAACTGGAGGATTTACAATAACAAGCAATGCTAATCCTCCAGTCAAAGCTAGTCTTTCAGGCCAGTAGTTAATTAAAGAGTAAATTCAGCTATTGGTAAATTTGTTGGTACATAATTAAATGTTTTAGAAAATTAAAAGAAGGGCTTGAAAAAGGAATGTTTATATATAAGCTCCTCAATAAAATTAGTAGTATTTAAAAACAATATTTTTGGTTAAGTGGCATTCATAAATGATATGAGAGATAGTAAGTTGAACACCATAGAAATGGGGCAGAAAGAATTATGTCCTATAAGATTTTTTTCGAAAGTCATATAGAGGTTTTTGAAGAGGACTTGGTGGGTCTAGTACCTCTGTAATGATAGTTGTCCTATTCAATGAGAAAATTTAAGGTTAAGTGGCATTCAAAAATGATATGACAGCATAGTAAGTTGAACATATCACGAATGGCAGAAAGGACTATGCCCTATTAGATTATTTTCGAAACTCATAATACGGTTTTTGAAGAGGGCTTTAATGGATCAGGACCTCTGTAATAATAGTAGTCCTATTCAAAGAGAAATTTTTGGTTAAGTGGCATTCACCAATGATATGACAGAATAGTAAGTTGAACATCTCACAAATATCCTATTAAGTTATTTTTAAGGTCATATAGAAGTTTTTAAAGAGGACTTAGTGGGTCTACGACTACTATGATATAATGATAGTTGTCCTCTTGAACGAGAAAAAAGTCATACAGAAGTTTTTAAAAATGACTTGGTGGGTCTAAGACCTCCGTAATGATAGTTGTCCTATTCAAATAGAAATTTTGAAGGTAAGTGGTATTAATAAATTATATGAGAGATACAAAAGTTGAACATCTCACGAACGGCAGAAAGGACTATGCCATATAAGATAAATTTTACTGGTCAAAGAGGATTTGAAAATAATTTATTTGATATTAAAGCTCAACAGTAGAAAGAGTAATATTCAATAAGAAATTCTGAATTAAGTGGCATTCATTTAGAATATAAAAGATACTAAGTTAAACACCACAAAAATGGGGCAGAAAGGACTATGCCATATAATATAATTTTTGAAGGTCATAGGCAGGACTTGCAAAAGAATTTATTCAATCTTAAAGCTCCGCAGTTGAAGAAATGCAATTTAATAAGAAATTCTGAATTGAATGGCATTTACTTAGAATTTTAAAAATAGTCAGTTGAATATCATAGAAATGGCAGAAAGGAATATGTCACATACGATAATTTTTGGAAGTTAACGAGAGGACTTCCAAAAAGATATATAAAAGGTAGTAAATTTAAATTCTGAATTAAGTGGCATTTACTAAAAAATAGTTTTCGAAAGTCAAAGACAAGACTTGCAAAAATATATATTCAATCTTAAAGCTGCACATTAGAAAGACTACTATTCAATAACCAAATTGTGAATTAAGTGGCATTTTATTAGAATATGAAAGATAATTAGTTAAATACAAAAGAAATGGCAGATAGTACTATGCCATATAAGATATTTTTTGAAGGTCAAATAGAGGATTTTGAAAAGAATTTTTTCAATCTTAAAGCTGCACATTATAACGAGTACTATTCAACAAGAAATTCTGTATTAAGTGGCATTCATTTAGAATATGAAAAATAGTAAGTGGAATAATTGTAAATTAAGAAATTGCAAAAAGGATTTGATTAATTTAAAAGATACACAATAGAAAAGATACTATTCAATAAGAAATTTTGAATTAGGTAGCATTTACTGAGAATATGAAAGATGAAGGATTACAAAAAGATTTACAGTAGAAAGAAATCTATGCCATATAAGGTTTTTTACACGGTTCTTTTTACTATGGCGGTAGGAAATTCAAATTTGGGGGAGAATTTCTTATAACGCTGGCCACTGAAAGTAGTAGTGTGGTACACCATTTATTGCATTCTCAATATTGCATATAGTTGCCATTTTAATTTTATTATCGTCAATAGACTTATGAGTCAAATTGTACATATTATTTTTTAAATTTCATTGAAAATTAAACGAAAAATGAAAAAAGTTTTTATTATTTTCAAAAAAGTTACTATGCACTTACTTATTATACATACAAATATATAAGATGATTAAGAACTGAAAGTGCATATTTTTAATATAAGTTTAAAGAAAAAATGAGAAAAATTTCAGTAGTAAAAAAAAAAGGAGAAAATATTATATTAGCTTTGATGTCGACAAAGAAAAACGGAAATAAAAAATTTTCTGATGCACATTTTATGAATTTTCAACTAAACTACTTCTGAATTGAAAATGTTGTTGCGACTCTTGTGCAGAAACAATAAAAATAATTGAAGCAAAGATCAAAAGAACAAGTATATTATAAGAGATCCTTACTGTTATGGAATTTTGCATATTAAATAGTTCGGAAGTAAGCCACAACAATTTCTCCGGCATAAATTTTACCATTTACAATAGTTTCTAGCTACTATCAGTTATATGCGTAACTATCGTAACTACTTAGAATAATTCGTACATAGTTTTAAGCAGTTATCCTTATCAAAAATATACAAATGCATCAATTTAAATATTTCATCCTTCTTCTATGAAAGTAATCTTCAAAAACTTTTATTTATAAATCAATTATTTTCCTATTTTGTCTCTCATCATCAATTTAATTGCTTTAAAGGCAAACATTTCTTATGCAAGCTACTCTAATAAATATAATTTTTATAAAGTAATCCTTTTTAAGCTTTCCATTTTCTACAATACACATATAATAAAAAAATGTGAATATTCTCAATTTTTTTTGTTCGAAATTTATAGCTCTCAAAGGCAAGCAATATTTTTAAGGATATTTAGCAATAATGGACAATTTTTTAACTCAAACAAACATAAACGATAGTATAAAGAAAGAAAATAGCATCAACAAGATAATAGCTTCCATCATAAAAAGATTTGAAATTTAAGATTTTTATTAAATGATCTTTTTCCTAGACTAAAATGTTATAATATCTTAGATATTTCCTTTTATTATATGCATTTAGTCATCTACTCGTACTGGTTAGTATAGAGCTAACTGGAAGTATTAAAATTTAAATGGCCATTAAAGCATATCCTTTCAATTCCTTTTAATAGCATTAAAGTATATTCTGTATCAGTTTTTTTTTCTTAATGGACAAGAAAAATTACTAAAAAAATTGTCTTTGTAATTTACAAAATTTTCGAAATTAACGAAAAAAAAATTGATATTAAATCAAATCAAATTCTAAAAAAAAAATTGTATGATTTTTAGTAAATTGGAAAAAAAATTATTTAAAGGAAAAAAAATATTTGTTGAAAAATGCCAATTTTTTTTAAATATTTTGAGTCCTTTTATCTCTAATTTATTACAAGTTGTCCATACTACCAGGTGTATAAGCTTAAATCCGCTGTTTTTTTTAATAAAAAAAAAACATCAAATTTTATCAAAGTACTTGCCCTCGCTAGCTACACATTTTTCCCATCTCTCGGGTAATTTTTGGATACCACGCCAAAAAAATTCCTTCTCTTTCGAGGCAAACCACTCATAAAGCCCTTTTTGGGACGTCTTCGTAAGAATCGAAGTGCTGCTCAGCGAGCGCGTGGCCCATCGACGAAAATCAGTGGTAGTCAGAAGGGTTCAGATCTGGTGAATAAGCGGGGTGGGGTAGCATCTCCCAATTGAGTGTCTCCAATTATATTTGACGTGTGCGATGGTGCGTTGTAGTGGAGAAAAATCAGCTTGTCATGTCTTTGTTGATAATCCGTCCTTTTTTCACGCAGAGCACGGTGCAATTTGACCAGTTGTTGATGGTAGCCGTGGACATTGACAGTTTTACAAGGTTTCAACATATCATATTATACGATATCCTGCTGATTCCACCAAACGCACAGCATTGTCTTCCGTCCGAAGCGATTAGGTCTTGGGGAAAATGTTGCTGGTTGGCCGGGATCAACCCACGATTTTTTGTGTTTAGGATTGACGAAATATATCCAATTTTCATCGCCTGTCACAATCCGATGGAGGAACGACTTTCCTTTTTGTCTGGCGAGCAAGATTTCACATGTGTTTTGGCGTCGCTCCATCTGCCTATCATTCAATTCGTGCGGAACCAATTTTCCGATCTTTTCAATTTATCCCATGGCACGCAGACGCATGGAAATTGCTGGTTGAGTAACACCCAATTGCTCCGTGAGCATTTTTTGTGATTGGGTATCGTCTTCGTCCAAAAGAGCCTGCAATTAATGGTCCTCAACCTTCCTAGCCCGACTTTCACGCTTCTTGTCCCACAAGTCAAAATTCCCATCTTTGAACCGACGAAAGCAATCTCGGCATGTTGTTTCTAATAAAACACTGTCACCATAGGTCTCCATAAGCATTCGATGCGATTCGGCAGCCGATTTCTTCAAATTGAAGCAGAAAAGCAGAGCTTCCCGAATATGCTCTTTTTCAGGCACAAAACTAGACATGATTACCAAAAGAAAAATGTATATTGTTGTACGAAATTGCTGACAATCTGCACTGATTAATGTTGACAGTAGTCAAACTCATAACAAAAAGAGTATGGCGTGCCTATAGTAGTTGAATACGCTCACTCACGCTATCTATGACGAATTTAAACTTATACCTCTGGTATATCTTGAAAATGACAGCTTTATATTTTAACAGTTCATAAATATTTATGTTATTTAACATTACATTTATTTAGCTTAAAAATTGTGATTTTATGTTATGTACCAGATAACTATCGAACAATATTTTAAAAGATACGCCGATTGGATGCTTGAAACTTTGAAAGCTGATTTAGATGCTGTTTTGCGAGCAAATCTTTTCTCAGCTATGGGCTCATTTCTTGCTTACTAAATATGTCAGCACGAAAAATTGTCGCATATGGGGCTCTAAAAATCCACAATTCACTATGTATAAGTGAGTTTCTGGTATAAATTTTACTCTTAAGGTGTCATTTCTTTGAAAATGAAGATGGCAAAACCTTCGGCGCCGTGTGAAGGTTTTCCCATTTTCATTTTCAAAGATTTCTTTGAATCGCATTTTTAGCTTAAACTTATAGATTTGAATCTGGACTACTATACATTTTTTTTTCTTATTAGATGCTATTTTACGAGCGAATGTCAATTTCTTACTCGCTAAATATGTCAACACGCAAAAGTTGTCTATCTGGGGCTCTAAAAATCCACAAATTCACTACGGCGATAACTGACTTTCTGGTATGCATTTTAATCTAAAGGTCTCATGGGCCCCTATTAATTTGAAAATGATGATGGGAAAATCCACGGCGCCGTGTGATAATCGGTTTTTGTTCTAAACTCATAGATTTTAATCTGGACTACTATAAAAAAATTTTCTTATTAGATGCTGTTTTACGAGCGAATGCGTCCTCATCTATAGGTTCATGTTTTGCTCGCTAACTATGTCAACATACAAAATTGTCGTGTATGGGGCTCTTAAAATCCACAATTCACTATGAATAAGTGAGTTTCTGGTATGAATTTTACGTTTAAGGTGTCGTATATGGGGCTCTAAAAATCCACAATTCACTATGAATAAGTGAGTTTCTGGTATGAATTTTACGTTTAAGGTGTCGTATATGGGGCTCTAAAAATCCACAATTCACTATGAATAAGTGAGTTTCTAGTAAGAATTTTACTTTTAATTTTCCGTATATGGGGCTCTGAAAATCCACAATTCACTATGAATAAGTGAGTTTCTGGTATGAATTTTACTTTGAAGGTGTCATATATGGGGCTCTGAAAATCCACAATTCACTATGGATAAGTGACTTTCTAGTATGAATTTTACTTTTAAGGTGTCGTATATGGGGCTCTAAAAATCCACAATTCACTATGGATAAGTGACTTTCTGGTTTGAATTTTACTTTTAAGGTGTCGTATATGGGACTCTAAAAATCCACAATTCACTATGAATAAGTGAGTTTCTGGTATGAATTTTACGTTTAAGGTGTCGTATATGGGGCTCTTAAAATCCACAATTCACTATGAATAAGTGAGTTTCTGGTATGAATTTTACTTTTAAGGTGTCATGGGCCCCTATTTCTTTGGAAATAAAGGTGGGAAATTTCTCAGAACTATGGCCACCGTCTGATAATCTGTTTTTTGGCCTAAATTTATAGATTTATATCTGGCTACCACTATTCAATTTTTTTCTTTAAAATAATACTAAAATTTTTATAGCATTTAAAAATCAACATCCCTCAAGTCGTGGCCGAATTATAGCCAAAAGTATGCAAAAAAATATATTTCAAAAGAATTTAGCCTTTTTAAAACGTTTTGTGGAAATTATTTGTACTTTTTTATTAAAGCAAATAAAATGGCAAATTTTTAAGATTTCACTTTTAGAGTCTTAAATTGGATAAATCCATTAGCACCTGTAAATGCCCATCAAACGAATAATGTTATCACATAAATATTAAAAGAAAAATGTGTTTTTTTTTAATACTCTCTCTTTTTGGTGAAAAGTTTAGAAACTATTTAAGTTTACCATTTTTTCTATTGAAACAGATTTTTTCAACAAAAAAACTTATACCAACATTTTTTGTTAGCAATAAAGTTTTAGTTTTTTCCTCCTTTTTGGCAAATGTCACTTATTTTCCATAAATTTATTAACAGCTGTTTATCTAAAAACAACAATAAAAATTAAAGCAAAATCCATAAATTTATACAAATGGGGACAAAAAAAAACGAACTTTACGAGTTGTTGTATTTTTTTGCACAATTTCAATCATATTTGAATTAATGCTATGGAATTTTTTGGAATTATCATTTAAAATGGAATATTCCATAAATTTTCATAACTTTTTGCTGCATATTTCATAATTTGTTACCACAAAATATCATAAATCAGAGGAAATTTTAATAAAATTTTAACCACAAACAATTTAACGATAGAAAAGATGAATAAAAAAAATAACAATTCATTCGATCGTAAATTTTCAATAATTACGAGAACCAACTTTATGGGAAAGTACAATAAAAACAAAAGTTGTGGGGGCAAGAACACATTTTCATTGACATTGGAGACGAATAATTATTATGTGGGCTCTGAATTTAATTAATTTATACTTTGTTCCATATTTTTGGATATATTATAAAATTACTATATAAACAAAATAATTCAAGAAAAATCCGAAATCTTGATCCAATTATTTTTTTAAAGAATTTTAATTTCAAAAAGTTAAGATAAATTCTTCATAAATTTTATATACAAAAAAAAATGAGTTATTTCAAAAGATAATAAATCAAATATGAATATTAATTGAATCAAACAGAGATATATCTTAGATGTACAAAAACCAAATATTGAGAATGACTGAATTTTGTAAGTTATTCAAAATAAGTCGTGGGATTACCGGTATTTTTCTATAGTCCACCTTTATTAACATTAAATATTGTCCATGGAAAGTGTTTGATTCTTTTTTATCTTTTCTTGAATATCTTTATATCTAGGAAATATAGTTTAATAGAATAGATACATTGATATATTTGGATATATATATATTTTTTTTTTAAAAACCCCCATAATTGTCTACGAGGTCATTTTTTATTTGGAGAATATATATACTGAGTGGTAATTTTGTACTTAAATTATAAAAGAAGAAGTGGAGAAAATTCATCAAAAATCTACACATACTAGAAAAAGATACTTACACATAAAAAAAAAATAAAAAAGTACAGTGCAAGCATGTATAGAATCATATTATCCATTTGGAAAATATATTTCTGTTATTTAATAAATATTAAAAAATATAATATTTAGAAATAAAATTTACTTATTATAAAGTTTGGCATTTTTTAATTTAAATTAATTAATTATTAAACAAAGCATATTAAAATTGTAAAAAAAAATTCTCTAAAAAGTTTTAGAGTTACTTTTCGTGCTTTTAGAGAGAGGGGAATTTTCTTCAGCGATGAGGCTCTGTTCTCATGGGGCTCTAGAAAACTACAAATAATTATAGAAAATACGTTGTATTTGAAAAAAGTAATTGTTTGGTGTGCAAATTTGGTTTGAAGGTATTATTTTGTTTAAATTGAAGAAGGAGAGAGGAGACGGTGTCTCTCACTTATGCCGGCAAGTTCGGCCATTTTGAATTTTCAGTTAATTTTTGACAGCTGCTTTGCTTGCACGTGTTTTGGCTTTTGCAATTTTTGGCCAAAAACAACAAACTACTAATGCCGCAGCCACCGTATTCTCCAGATCTGGCCCCATGTGACATTTTCTTGTTACCGAAACTGAAGAGCCCCATGAAAGGATGACGCTACGCTACGATTGAAGAGATAAAGACGGCATCGAAGGAGGAGCTGAACAATATCACAAAAACTGATTTTTTGAAGTGTTTGGAGAATTGGAAAAAAATGTTGGCACAAGTGCATAATATCTGTTGGGGATTATTTTGACGGGGATAAAATAGATATTCATAAATAAATAAATTATTTAAAAAAAATAAAAAGTTCGTGATACTTTTTGAACAGATCTCATATGTAGTTCTAATCAAATGGTAACAGAAATCACAGAATATGATAAATTTTGATTTTTTGTTGCGCGACAATCCTTAAATTTTAAATTAATTAAAATTCACATCGTTTAAATAATAGCCCGAAATTTGCAAAAAAAAGTCTCTCAAAAGATCGAATTCTGCAAGAATTCTGGTATCGGTTATCCCTCTAATATTTTATTTATAAAGAAAAAGGCCATTGTTTATACAAATTTTATTATAGTGTAATTTAAGTTTTTATAAACAACCTTTAGGGATGATCCTTTTATAAATTTTTAAAAGTTCGAGTGATGAAAAATTATGAATTCTTCCAAAAGGCACTATGAATTTTCTACCAAAACTTATCGATTTTCATGGAAAATATTTTTTTTTTTTTTTTGAGTACTTAAAAAGGAGTGAATTTTTTTTTTCTGGAGTAGTAAAGCAAACAATTAATTTTAAATTCTGATTTTCAATATCATTAAATGCTAATGGAAGCTTAAGTGTTGAAATGAAATTCCCTTCAATAAAATAATATTGAAGCGTCGATGTTAAACCTCAAGACGACATTTACAACGGCATAAAAGTCTTTTCTGTTTACTTAATTAATTTTCTTAAAAGTTGATTTTCTACTAAAAATACTTAAAGGCTTTTATTCAGAATCGTTTGAGTTTTTCAATATTCATTATGAAGGTTAAAAGCAGAGACGGCACTTTTTTTAACTAGAAATTAAAGCGGCGTAGAGTAGAGTAGAGAAGGGGTGATATTTGGAAATAAATGCATTTTTGTACAAATTGGTTAAACGGCACGTGGAGCACGAAAATTTGTTTGCATGTCAAATTAGATCGACTTAAGATGTGACATCAAAAGGGAAAAGAGGAGAATTTTCAGTTTACTCGGCCGACCCACGCCATGCGTACAATGTCACCGAAATACTATTGCCACCAACACTACAGCATCTTTCGTATTCTTTTGATTTCGTTTTAGATAAATTCTCTTGTAGAGTATCTTGACTGTTTTGACTGTGGCAATGTTGGAAATGAAATTTTCGAAAAATAGTCAAAGCAAATTATTCTGATACGATTGGACCATAGCTAAGACGACCCATGTGGTGGTCGGCTTCTGGTCAATGGGTCCACGTGCCCGTATCATATCAGAAGCCGTAAGAGCAGAAGTAGCACCATTCATTTAGGGATTCATAAAGAATTCCAAATGATGTTAATACACGTACACATTAGAGATTTGTTGGAAATTCTTTTTTTTTTGGAGTCGGGTTACATGTTGGAAAGTTATACATTTCGGAGTACGTTCAGACCCTGCGCCATAGATTCAAAGAAAGATATAGAGGACACATAATTAACGTGAGAAATTATATACATTGGCTCATGGCATTGTGGTTGGCATTTGTTTCAAAGAAGTGTTAATTAGAAACACGCTGGGACAGGTACATAAAAGCATCACGTCTTTTACCTAAACAATGACGCCTCTCTTCTATTCATTAGATTGTATGCGAGTTTCTCTTAGAGATTTATTTTTTAAATAATTTACAGCCATGGAGGTACCTGCATACTAGCCACACTTTTTCTAGATTTAGTATTACGTGCTGTAAGCGTAATCATGTAAGGTTACATTGATGTGATTTTTACTTTTGACAATTACAAGTACGTAAAAATATCATCAACAGAAGAAAAACACATGACACTTTTTATATTACATTTAAAAAAGTTCCACTTACGCCTTTCAGAGGAATTTAATTCTTTATTCTGTAAAGTGTATCTAATTACCTCTTGTGTGGTCATTGAAATTAATAATGTTGGACTTAGTTAGTACTATTTCGATGAATACAGTAATTAACTTAAAATTTTATTCGTGAAAAAACACTTTTTTTTGTTGATAACGCAAGTATTTTTGCTATAAGGACATTTATTGATGTTTTTCTTAACTGGTTTTTTTGGGTTTTTTTTTTAAGCAGGATTATTTATATCTTTTATAAAATTTTATCCATTTAGATTTAAGCAAAAATGCACAGCTTAAACTATTCTATAACAAATTATCCATTTTATAGTTTTAAAAGTATAGCTCTATCATTTAAAGAAAACTTTAAAATAATTATTTTTAAAGATAAAATTTAGTTAGAATTTAGTTTGCCATTTTATAATTTAGATTATTTACTTAAAAAAATGGCAATTTTTTGAACAATATTTTTTTCAAAAATGAGGCTCGTTTCTCATTTGATGTATATCTTAATAAGAACAATTGTCATATACAAGGCTCTGTAAATTTTTATATGACTTTAGAAAAGTTTTTATACTTACAAAAAGTAATTGCCTCATGCCGATTTTTGCAAATAAAAAACGAGATACTGTTACGATCAATTCTGGTTTTACTCATAACTTAAATATTAAATCTAAACCATATGTGGTTACGCAATAAAACAGCGCCAAAACTTTAAACAACACAATAAATTTTGACTTTATTAAGCGACAAGTTTGGAGGATTCGAAATTTCAAGATTTGGTGATGTTAGTTGACCTTCAAGATCGCGCAATTTGACGTCGTTAGACCAAATTGGCCCTAAAGATTATACAAATTAGTCTGTAAGATCATAGAATTTGATGATGTTTCTTAGAAAACCGAATTGTATAATAAACTTATTAAAAAAATAGTTTTATAAAATTTTATTTTATTTATTTTTCTAGGGTACAACTTGGATGACCGTTACCATCAATTCTAAACACTTTTCCCATATGATTGTCATTGTTTCTAACTCTTAACTTAAAGATTTTAATCTAAACCATATGTGATTTGAATAAAACAGCGCTAAAACTTCAAACAACACAATAAATTTTAGCTTTTTTAAAGACAAGTTCAGATGATTCGCAATTTCAAGATTTGGTAATGTCAGTTGACATCCAAGATCGTGCAATTTGACGCCGTTAAACCAAATTGGCCCTAAAGATTATACAAATTAGTCTCTAAGATCATAGAATTTGATGATGTTTCTTAGAAAGCCGAAATGTATAATAAACTTATTAAAAAAATTGTTTTATAAAATTTCCTTTTATTTAACTTTCTAAGGCACAAGTTGGATAGCTCTTTCGTAGCAAAAATTAAAGAAGGAGATGCCGTTACCATCAACTCTAAACACTTTTCTCATATGATTGTCCATTGTTTTTAACTCTTAACTTAATGATTTTAATCTAAACCATATGTGGTAATGATAAAACGCCACTAAAACATAAAACAACACAATAAATTTTAACTTTTTTTAAGACAAGTTTAGAGGATTCGAAATTTCAAGATTTGGTGATGTCAGTTGACATCCAAGATCGTCCGATTTGACGCCGTTGGACCAAACTGGCCTTAAATATTGCACAAATTGGTCTCAATGATCATATAATTTGACGATGTTTCTTAAAATTCCGAAACGTATAATAAACTCTTAAAAAAATATTTTTTATAAAATTTCATTTTTTGTTTAACTTTCTAAGGTACAAGTTGGATAGCTCTTTCGTAGCAAAAATTAAAGAAGGAGATGCCATTGCCATCAATTTTAAACACTATTCTCATATGATTGTCTATTGTTTTTAACTCTTAACTTAAAGATTTTAATCTAAACCATATGTGATTTGAATAAAACAGCGCCAAAACTTCAAACAACACAATAAATTTTGGTTTTATTGTGCAACAAGTTTAGAGGATTCGCAATTTCAAGATTTTTTGATAACAGTTGACCTTCAAGATCGCGCAATTTGACGCCGTTAGACGAAATTGGCCCTAAAGATTGTACAAAATGGTCTCTAAGATCATATAATTTGACGATGTTTCTTAAAAAATACCAAAACGTATAATAAACTCTTTAAAAAAATATTTTTTTATAAAATTTCATTTTATTTAATTATTTAAGACAAAACTTGGATAGCTCTTTCGTGGCAAAAATCCGCAATATTTACACAGTCATGGCCAAAATCGCATTGCAAACTTTTATAAATAATTTTTCATTTTTAACTAATATTTACTTTTTATGTTCATCATAACTAAAAATTAAAAGCAAATAAAAAATATTATTGACTTAATTCCATATGCAAGAACATTGAACTGTCGTGCATTTGATTGTCTTCAGGTTCATTTGTTGGATTCTATTCGACAAAGCAATTATGCGTTCATATTTCAATTATTACAGGATATGATTATTCAATAGATTTGTTGAAATGAAAATCAAATTGCAATAATAATGCAATTCAGTTTATTGTCTGAGCTTTGATTGTGATCATTCCTTCAAAATCGTACGTTATGTACAGAAAATAGTAATTATTCAAATTGGCTTCGTATTTTCGGACAAATACTATTTTGCAATTTTATAGGCTTTCTCATATATTTACATCGATATATTCATTGAATATTAAATTTAACTATGCAAAACTACTCGGAAAACTCATTTATAAGTAATTATTCACATATTTTTGTACAAACATATTCTTCTGAAGTATGCTAAAAAATTTTATTAAGTCACTAAGGGTACAGTTTTTTTGAAAATTGAGTGCAGATACAATAAATTAATATTAGTAATAGTAAAATAATTGAAAAACTCTGTACTAACAGTCATAATTTTTTTTTTTAAATCTTAAATTAAATAACACATACTAAAAATATAGAATTTCATTAAATTAAATTTTATTATTATACCTAGCTTAATTATATAAATTGTACCATTATTTAAATATTTGTCAAAACAATTGCTTCAGAAGTCGATCCTGTTGTGGTAATTTTTAATGAATTTTCTCTAGTATATTTCGGACTGTGATTTGGTAATTTTTTGCTAGATATTGATTTTTAATTACATCAAAGTTTAAAAATTATCTTGAAATTTTTTTTATATTTAAAAAAATACGCAAAACAAATCATGACCACGATGTCAAATCAGATAATATTGGAGTCCAACTAACACCACTAAATTTTTAAGATCATGCGTTCTCGAAAATTTTCGATCAATAAAGAAATAATTGATCATGTTGCCTCTTAAGAATATTTAATCCTATGATAGATTATTTATTGGTTCTAAGCTTTTCTGCTATCTAACAATACATATATAATATTTTATTTACCTTTATAATGACATTTAAAAAAAAACATGTTTACATCCTGTACCTAACCTTAACCTTTAAATCTACTCTTATAAACTAAACATGCGTTTTTAACCACAATTATTCTTAAAACTAATCTTAAAACTAAGTTCTAACAGTTCGGCTGAAAAGTTTATAACGTAACACAGTATAAATATTTTTTTTTTGCAAAATTCATTTTTATTATTCAACATAGTTGCCTTCGAGGGCGATACAGCGATTATAGCGATCTTCCAACTTTTCGATACCATTTTTATAGTACTCTTGAGGTTTGCAAACAGGAAAAAGTCGCTGGGGGCTAGATCTGGAGAATACGGTGGATGAGGAAGCAATTCGTAGCCCAATTCATTGAGTTTGACCATCGTTTTCATCGACTTGTGACACGGAGCATTGTCTTGGTGAAACAACACTTTTTTCTTCTTCAAATGAGGCCGTTTCTTAGCGATTTCTTTCTTCAAACGATCCAATAACGCTATATAATAGTCGCTGTTCATCATCTGTCTCTTCTGGAGATAGTCAATGAATATTATACCATGCGCATCCCAAAATACAGACGCCATCACCTTGCCAGCCGACTGTTGCGTTTTTCCACGCTTTGGATTCGGTTCGTCGCTCGGTCTTCAGTCTGCCGACTGCCGATTGGACTCTGGAGTATAGTGACGGAGCCATGTTTCATCCATTGTCACATATCGATGCAAAAATTCGGGTTTATTGCGCTTGAACAGCTCCAAACACTGCTCAGAATCATCAACACGTTGTTGTTTTTGGTCCACAGTGAGCTCACGCGGCACCCACTTTGCACACAGCTTTCGCATGCCCAAATATTCATGCACGATATGTCCAACACACTCTTTCGATATCTTCAGAGTCTCAGCTATCTCGCTCAACTTCACTTTACGGTTATTTAAAATTATTTTGTGGATTTTTTTGATGTTTTCTGCCGTAACCACCTCTTTTGGGCGTCCACTGCGTTCTGCATTAACTGTGCTCGTACGACCAGTTCGAAATTGACGAAACCAATATTCCATAGTTGAAATAGCTGGAGCAGAGTCCGGATAACGTTTGTCAAACCATGCTTTGGTTTCCACTGTATTTTTTTTCATCAAAAAGCAATGCTTTATCAATACACGAAATTCGTCTTTATCCATTTTTTTTTCAATAACAAAAGTTGCTCCACTCAAAATGCTATATCTCACGAACCAATCGACCGATTGCTGTCAAATTTTGACAGGAAGCATTTAAAGCATGGTAATTTTTGCAAGAGGCGCCATCTAGACGTCAACGTTCTAAACTTTTCAGCCGAACTGTTATGTTTGAATCCGGCAACTGCTGCGTCTTGATTCCCTTCGGCGCTCCTGACCTCGAGTGATGTAATCGCTAACCTCGATGTTGTTGTCCCTTTGGCTTCTTTTTGTAGATCTGGAGACGTTGTTCCAGACCTTCTTCTGTGTCGGTGACAGGTATTTGAAATTTCTCAACATCTCCAATAATGTTTTCCGTTAGCTACCTTACTTCCCTGTTTTGATGATGGGGTAATGATTTCACCCATTTGTCCCATTTACCATACTACAAATGGGGAAACCCCTGCGTCCTGGTACAACCTGTCGTTTGATATAAACTTTTTTGTCTATTTAGATCTGCCGAGCCCTGTGGCTTTTCGTAGGATCTTCCTTTCCATCCTGTGCAGGTCTATCACTACTGTTGGGAAAAAGAATGATCAGATGGAAAAGCCGTAGCATAAATACGCTCTTATAAATAATGAGTTTGACGTTCTTAAAGGGAATTTCTAAGCGATACATTCTCAGAAGCCTACAATATATGCCGTTGGCTTTTTTAATTTTATCCCTGACCAAGGAGTTTTATTTAAGGTTCTTGTTAAGATTCAAGCCTAGATACTTAATAATCTCAACGCGTCTCATTAACGAGTTACGCTTATCTCCAAACCCGCAGTCTACGAATTTCTTCTTCCCTGACAGCGTTAGGTATAAGCACTCTGACTTTGGAATGTTTACTTGAAGACCCCATTCTTTATAGTATTCTGTCAGTTTATTGACTAATACCTTCATAGATTCCAATGCTACTTTAGGTCATTCTGATGCACTGTAAACTATGATACGTGTATGAGTTTCGCTTAATTGGACCTTACATATATCTGCAATGTAAAGGTTACATAGCTTAGGACCAATTAATGAGCCTTGGGGTATGCCTGACAATACCTCGAAGAACCCACATTTCAGTCTGGCTTTTCTAAACTGATTATTAGATTTACCAGATATTTTGGAAATTTCATTTTGATGAGTTTATTCCTTCTTCTGACAGGCTTTTCATTACTAAACTGGGTATACAATCCGGACCATGGATTTCTTTCCTGAATACCCTCTCAATGTAGGATTTGATGTCGCTTTTTGCAATGAAACAATGTTTTTGCCTTTGTTGCATTGGTACTTGGATTATTCGATGAAAAGTATGGCAAAGAGCTTTCCTCATTCCCGTATCCTGCTTCGCGTTTAAATTTATCTACGGTATTTTTTACGATCGTTTTAATTGCGAAAATGTTTTGGCTGCCGTATAATTCGTAATAGTAATTTGCGAACATTTCGCTTTCGATTTTATTATCCGTAATAATTCTATTCCCCTTCTTCAGACCGGGGCTACATTTTATTCTATCCCTAATTAAATGCTTAAGTTTAGAATAAGCATGTTGACCATAGTGCTCAGAAAAGATAAAAATGCTGTTCAAGCAAGAAAAAAATTATCCGATGTGTATGGAAAAGATGTGTTAAGTGAGCGCCAGTGCCAAAACTGCTTTGCAAAATTTCGATCCGGCAATTTTGATTTCGAAGATGCACTACGTTCTGGAAGGCTACTCGTAGTTGAAGCTGATGAAGACACAATAAATGCTGAGAGATTAATTTATCAAATTTGACTACACAATAAATGCTGAGAGATTAATTTATCAAATTCGAAGCTCGACATATAGGTTCCTCATCTTCTTACGGAAAAAAATGTGCGCTGTCGCATTGACGTTTGTAATTTACTTCTCAAACGCTAAGAAAATGATCCATTTTTGAAGCGGATCATCACTGGGGACAAAAAATGGGTTGTCTACAATAATGTTAAGCACAAAAGATCTTGGAGTAGAAAAGATGAACAGGATCAGAGCACTTCGAAAGCCAATAATCATCAAAAAAAGCTTATGCTATCTGTTTGGTGGGATTTCAAAGGAATCGTTTATTTTGAGCTTCTATTGAGCAACACAACGATCAATTCTGAAGTGTACTGTCATCAGTTGGACAAATTGAATGATTTACTTAAAGAAAAAAGGCCAAAATTGGTCAATAGGAAAGGTATAGTCTTCCAACAGGATAATGAGAAACCACATATAAGTTTGACCACTCGGCAAAAGCTTTCAGAGCTTGAATGGGATATACTGCCATTCCCACCATACTTTCCAGACCTGGCACCTTTCGATTATCATTTGTTCCGGTCTCTACAAAAATTTTTAGACGGTAAAACATTTAATTTAAATGCCAGCAAAGAACAAAAATTTTATGACCGTGGAATCATGCTACAGCGAGAAAGATATCGAAGGGTATTGGATCAGACTGGCCAATATTTAATTAAATAAAATATTAATTCACAATAAGAAAATTGTCTTTCAAATTACTCTCCGAATAATGAAATTATTATCCGAACAACCCAATAATAGCTTTTTTTTAAAAAAAGTAGTAAAAAGTAATCCATTATTTTGCCAATAGATGGCTTTAGGAGTCTGTATCTCCCGTTTTAAAAGTGCGATCGGGTTGCACTATATAGCGTCAAAAAGATAAGATTTTGTACTAAAAAAACTTCTCATACAATTTTGTGATTACTTGACTCAGTATTTTTTAGCACGCGTCAAAGATGGACACCAACAAAGAGAAAATACGCCATATTTTACAGTTTTTCTTCGATAAAGGCGAAAACGCAAGCCAGGCAGCTGAAAATGTGAATAGTGCTTATGGTCCTAATATTGTAACAGCCAATCACGCGCAATTTTGGTTTCGTCGATTCCGTTCCGGTAATTTTGATGTCAAAAATGCACCACGCTCTGGAAGGCCAATTGTCGAAAATGTCGATAAAATAATGGAAATTGTCGAGTCCGACCGTCACGTAAGCACTGTTTCGATTGCCCAGGAGCTAAACATTGCACAAAAAACCGTTTGGAACCACTTAAATAAGGCTGGATACAAAAAGAAGCTCGATGTATGGGTGCCACACAAGTTATCGCAAATAAACCTCATAGACCGAATTTCCATCTGCGAATCGCTACTGAATCGCAACAATATCGATCCATTTCTGAACCTGTTGGTCAAGCGACAACGGTCGTGGTCAAATCGCGGTCACCCGGCGCAAACGATGGTCAAGCCAGGATTGACAGCCAGGAAGGTTTTGCTGTGTGTTTGGTGGGACTAGCAGGGAATCATCTACTATGAGCTGCTCCCCTACGGCCGAACTCTTAATTCGGACCTATACTGTCAACAATTAGACCGTCTGAAAGAAGCAATCGCACAGAAGCGGCCAGCTTTGGCCAATAGGAGAGGAATTGTGTTCCATCAGGACAACGCCAGGCCGCATACATCGATAGTGACTCGCCAGAAGTTCCGGGACCTTGGTTGGGATGTTCTTATGCATCCACCTTATAGTCCGGACCTGGCACCCAGTGATTACCACCTCTTCATGTCTATGACGAATGATTTTGCAGGTGAAAAATTCGCCTCAAGAGAAGATTGTGAAAATCGACTGTCCCAGTTTTTTGCCAATAGGGACGAGGGTTTCTATGAGAGAGGCATTATGAAATTACCTCCAAATGGCAAGAAGTTATCGAACAAAACGGTGTATATTTGACCTAAATCGTATCATTCTATCTATGCTAAATAAAACCTTCAATTTAATGCAAAAATAATGGATTTCTTTTTACTACACCTTATATTTTAACTATTATATTGTCAATATAATAGTTTTTTTAACCTTATACATGAGTGAGAAATGAGCCTCAATAATCTCTTCTTAAAACGCAAAACGTAAGTACAGCAGCATTACCATATTTGAAGAGAGTTCTTATAATTTAGGGTTTGTTTGATAATTAATAAATTAATTATATAAAATGGCAAATTTAAAACTAAATAAATTTTATTATTAATAATTTTTTTTTCTAAGAATAATTCTCAAATAACTAAGGTGTCTTTTCCAAACTCTTAAATGGATAATATTTTATTTATAAAAATGACTAAAATTTAAAAGGGAAAAAACTTTTTTTTTTAAATAATTAAAAAACAATAAAAAAAAATTAATGAACATAAAAAAAATAGTTCAATTGAATTTGATTTAAATTTAAAGTATTTAAATTCAATTTGCCTTTAAAATATTTAAAATGCATACGAAAATTCTATGAATTTTTCATTTGTGCGAAATTTTTTTATGTTTACCAAATTTTATTGTACTGTAGCTAAAAAAATTTTTTAAAGAAAATAAAAATATTTTAAATCAACTCCAAAAAAATTGGCACTGTTCTTTGTATTCTTCAACAATCAAAATTATTTTATCTAAAAAACCGAAATGGTTCTGTGTTGGCTTATCTACCAGCTTACAACGTACATGATTTGATGAAATAGGAAAAATTTAAACATTTTCCAAACATTCGGCGGATGACCTAAACAGATATAGGAGCATTCCGAACTTTTTCATAAAATTTCAACGCACAGAAAATAGGATAAATGTTCAGGAAAGTTTTTAGAAAATATCTCACGATATCATGGTAGCATATTGAAAAAATGACTTTGTTATTTTCAACCATGAAATAATAGACAATATGCACCTGTTCATGGATATTTACTGAGAGTAAATAAGTGCTTTCGAAATAACCAACATATAACATACACCCTTAATAGTAACTTTTCAAATTTATCTGCCTATGTTACAATGATCTTTTGATCCAATGCAAAATAGTAAAATTTTGTATCTAGAAAATACTACAATATTTTTGATTTATTATTGAGATTTATTCGTTTTAGATATAAATACTTTCTCTAAAAGTTTATACAAAATAGAATAGGTTTTTAAAGTTTTCTTCTTTTTTATCTGCAACTACAATTTTATTGTAACAAGCAGATTTACATAACATTTTAATTTACAATCTTGGGCATCATAAAGTGGTAGTAAACACCCATCGGCGTTTTTCCAACTAACGGAAGTTAGATTCCTATAGAAAATCTCTAGGCCATTGTATCTTAAGGGGAGGGCAGTACAAGAACATTCTTTCTTAAGCGGGTTATGATGATAGGATACGCAAGAGTGAAATTTTTGATAGCGGGAAATGCACAGGTCCTGAACAAAGGGAATATTTAGATCACGATGTAATGGGTTTTCGAATAAGAGTGATATGATTTCTTTTTAAAAAAAAACACACTAATTGTTAAGGAAATTCAAATGTTTTTATTTAATGTGAAGTACAATCGATACAATTAAGTTTTGAATAAAACGTCATTCAAATAGCGTCCACGACTTCTTTTGTAGGAACGAATTCAATGAACCCAATTTTCGAGCACTTTTTCCACTAAATCAAGTCGTATGTCATGAATGCACTTTCAATATTGACTTCTAAAGCTTGAAGAGAGTCTGGTTTATTGCTGAAGACCAATGACTTGGAGGCCATTCAATGTCATAATTTCTTGAAATAATCGAATCTCGAATCTTTTCTCGCAATAATTCAGTTGTTGCACATGCTGTGTGGCACGTAGACCCATCTTGTTAGAACCAGATGTTGTCAAAATCAACTTCTTCCAATTTCGGCCATAAAAAGTTGGTTATCATCGATATATACCGCTCTCCATTGACAGTAACGGTGTTACCAGCTTCATTTCGAAAGAAGTACGGACCGATGATTCCATCAGACCAAAAACCACACCAAACTGTCAATTTAGGTGAATGTAATGGGTGTTCATAAATAATTTGTGGATTTCCATCTCACCAGAATCGACAGTTTTGTTTATTTACCGCACCACTCAGATGAAAGTCAGCCTCATCGGAGAAGATGATTTTCTTTAAAAAATCGTAATCGTTTACGGTGGTCAAATAGCTTGAGTTCTTGAGTGATAACAATTTTATACGGATTCAAGCCCAAATCCTTTCTCAAAATACGCCAGGTTGTGGTTTGAGACAGTCCCAATTTATGAGAACGTCTTGGAATCGACAAATGGCGGTCTTCAGCAACACTTGCCTGAACGGTAGCAATATTTTCATTACTTCGAGCGGTTCTTTGTCTTATTAGCACTTGAACATTATGTTAAGAAAATGTACTCTCGAAATTTTTAACAATTCCACGACAAGCGAGCACAGTTGGACGATTATTACGACCATAAAATGGTAAAAACGTACGAAAAGTTGCAATTCGAGAACGATTATTTTGATAATAAAATTGAATAATTTGTAAATTTTGTTCTTATGTATATCTCTCCATGATGAAATTGTAAACATTATTGAATACAATGAAAATAAAATGACAGATCATGACATATTACAAATGGTCGGAAAGTCACTTAGAAATCATACCACTCTTATTGGAAAACCCTATATTACGGTGTTACGAACATAAAAGGGAGGTCATCAATAATTTTACGAAGGATCTTGCATTGTAAGGGCTGGACGCGATAGAAATTGGAACGTTTCGTTGAACTCCAAAGTTCAATTCCATATGTCCTTATTGGTTTTATAATTGTATTGTAGATTAGAAGTTTATGTTTTATTGTTAGTTTCGAGCATTTGTCAAGTAATCTAAGAAGTTGTAGGTAAAGTCTGTTATCTTCAACTCTTTCTAGTCTAGTATATGGGCTCCATGTTAATCTCTTGGCCAGGTAAAGTGCCAAATAACGCACTTTATCATATTGTGGAATCATGTTCCTATTAAGGTTCAAAGGGATAGGTTTTCCTTGACAAAGTGTCAAAGTAATGTGAGCACTCTTCTGTTCATTTACCTTTACTCTCCATCACTTAAACCAGAATTGAAGATTGTGTATATGGAATTATAAATTGTAAATTAGAAGCTATGTCAAGATTTGTATAGGTAGCAAATATGGTCGTATCGTCTGCATAAGTAACAATGATAGTATTAGGATCAGCTGGAATGTTATGAGTAAAAATATTATATAAAATGGGACCAAGGATACTCCCTTGTAGGACTCCGGCTAGAATAGGATATGTTTCCGAGGATTCTGAGTTAATTGCAACTTGGAAATATCATTAGAAGATATATTAATTTATGATAAGGTAGTTTGTTGAATGGAGAAAGCTCTTGAGTTTCCAGAGGAATAGTCCAGGATACCACACATGATCAAAAGCTCAGGAGATATCTAAAAATATTCCTGAGCAATACTTTTTCTTCCTAAGAGAGGATACAATGTGATCAAGATCAGGAACAATTTTTTTATTAACTAGAACTGGATAGAGTCATTTTAATAAGAGTTTTTCAAATATCTTACCAAGAATTAGTAAGAAGCTTATAGGTCTATAGGAAGAAAGCTAATTAATGAGTATATTTGGTTTAGGAATCATTTTAATGACAGAAAATTTCCATAGTAAGGAAAGTTTTTTAATGACCAGGTGTTGGAATTAATTCGTAGCGTTTTACAAAAGATGGCGTTAACCAACTATCCATAGTCACACATATAAAAGTAAATATTCTCCATGAAGCTACTGACATAACGCAACTTATAGTGTCAGTAGCACTTGTTGCGCAGTGTCAAACATGTCGAAGTTCATGCCTGAAAAATCGTTTTTGCAGGGAGTGTTACTCCATTACTTCAACATGAAGAAAAGTGCCGCGAAAAGTCATCGTATTTTAGTGGATGTCTACGGCGAACATGCTCTTGCTGAGCAAACTTGCAGAAAGTGATTAACGCGGTTTAAAAATGAAAATATTGATTTGGAAGACATGGAACGTCCCGGACAGCCGAAAAAGTTCGAAGACGAAGATTTGGTGACGTTGCTCGATGAAGACCCGTGCCAAACACTCCGGGAGTTATCCACATCACTTGGAGTCAATTTTTCGACAGTCGGAAAATGCCTGAAAGCCATAAGAATGGAACAAAAACAGGGAACATGGGTTCCAAATGAGTTGAAGCCAAGGGACGTCGAACGGCGTTTAGTCACCTGTGAGATTCTTCTCCAACGGCAGGCAAGGAAGGGTGACGAGAAGTGGGTACTCTACGACAATCCCAAACGCAGAAAATCGTGGGACTTGCCCGGTCATGAATCGACATCGTCCTCCAAGTCGAATATTCATGGAAAGAAGATCTTACTGTATATTTGGTGGGATCAGCTGGGTGTTATTTATTATGAGACGACAATTGATGCATTTGAACAGATCATTAAAAGAAAAGCGGCCGCAATATAAAGATCGACACGACAAAGTAATTTTGCTCCACGACAATGCAAGACCCCATGTTTCGAAAGTCGTGAAAACTTATTTAAATACGCTGAAATGGGAAGTTCTGCCTCACCCGCCATATTCACCAGACATTGCCCCATCTGATTATCATTTATTTCGATCCATGGCGCATGGCTTGTCAGAGCAACACTTCGATAACTACGAAATGACAAAAAATTGGATCGATTCTTTCATCGAATCTATGATAAAGAAAAAGAATTTTTTCGACGCGGTATCCGAGCATTACCAGAAAGATGGCAAAAAGTAGTGGATAACGAAGGACAATACTTATTTAAAGTAATAAGTATTGTCCTTCGTTATCCATACTTCTGTAATGATACTGTCATAATAAAACACGAAACTTTGCAAAAAAACGCTAAGAATTAATTACAACACCTGATATTAAAAATGTATATAATTAAAACTAAAGCTTTTCGAAAAATTTACTTCAGAATAGGAGCTGTTATTAGATTATAACTAGGAGCTTTTTAATTGGGAAGACGCAAAATTAGTAAATTTAATTTCCGAGAGCTTAAAATTTTTTCGTGGAAGACTCATAGGGACTTGGAACATTAGTTCTTCGATGATATTGTTAATATGCGATATGTCTTCTATATCATCATGTGGAGCAAAATATATTTACCAAATGTTTAGCAAATACTTCGGATTTTTCTTCATCTGTCTTGAATAAAAGTAATGAGACTGATTTTTTTTTTATACATTAATATTATCTCTTTTAAAAGAGTTCCACTGGGCAGCTACATATCGGCGGGTGCATTGTCTCCTTATCTTCGTAGGAGTACTGGAATGATTCAACAGGAATCGTTTTCTGCTCTTGGGTTACACTTTATCTTGGGGAACAAAAAAATCACAAGAATTATTATCTTAGCAATTGTTGAGGAGCGAAGAGGGAAGAGGAGCTTAAGTGGTCTAGTTAACCACAGGAATACTTTTTTCTGACAACAAATTATCCATGGGGATGGCCTTGCAACATAGAACAATATCGATGTGGAACACCCAAGCATCTGGCATATCCGCTCTAAAAAAAAGAGGCTATGAAAAAAAAACTTGATTGACCGTTGTTTGTGAATGACATCCCTACTGTCAAAAAAAAAAACAAATGAGCATGGACTAGGTACAAAAGGTGATCGAAATCATCCTTGCCAAGAAGGTGAAAATTGCTGTACAATTTCGGCTCGATTAAGGCCTCTTCGCATGCGCGGTCCTTCACACGCTTCTGCTGCTTCAATCTCCGCAGTTTATTTTCCTTGCTGCATTCTCTTGAATTATCCAATTTTCAACTTTTTAATATATATTTATATTGTTCAAACATTTTTTTACTTGACTTGATTTTTGATTTGCCCAGTCAAACTTTCGGCTGTCACTCTTCACTTTGACGTTTTCGTTTCTGAATCATGCTGGATTATTCATTACCAGTGATCACACAACTGAAGAAATCATGGTCATTGCCAACACTTTCGAGAAGATCAGGGTATAAATTCTTCTGCTTGACCTTCTGTTCAATCGTATGTTCTTTTGGCACCATCTTAGCACACATTTTCTCTTATGCCTAAATCCTGATTTTCGATGGTGAAGTTCTCCCTGAAGAAGATTTATCTTCCACTGCTTCTCGGCTTCTCAATAAATGTTTAATGTTACTGAAAAACTGGTTAATTTTTATAAGTCAAACTCGAGGATTCATCAACCTTAACACAAATTTTGGTGTTGCATTTTCATGAATTACTCGTATCATGCTCTAAAAAGGTCATGTAGCTATCGAACGGGTTTGAAATTTGTACCGAACTTCTTAAAGTATTATAGTGTGTACCCAAATATTATGCAAAAATTCTCGAATTTAGTCCCAGCAATATCCCATATAGACTATATATAGGAATAGTCCACAGTATTGGCAGATTGATCTCAATTCCTACCGCACGTAAAAATTCGAGTACCTTTAAAAATAATTTAAGGAAAAAACTTTTTGGATTTATTTAAATATGATATATTTTTCAAATTGAACCCAGGTAATTGCTGAATACAAATTATAATGTTACGAAAATAAATAAAGAAATTATCACAAGATTTATGCTAGCAGAATGCTTTAGTAAATTTTTGAAAAAAAAAATATTATTAAAACCTAAAATATGGAAATGGCACAAATTTTAATTGATAATCATAAATTTTTCAATATTTATTACCTACTCTAATTTTGGTTGTTAGGAAAAATTCAAATACCTCAAAAATTTTTTTTAAAAATTATAATTTTTCTACTGTCAATATATAATTTCAACTCTGATATTAATTATTATATGAAAAATATTATAATATATATAAAATAGTATTCAATAATTTTGATAAAAAATCAACAATAGAAAATAACAATTAATATGAAAATTTACATTATAAAATCTTAATTAAAGCCATCATAAATATATGCCAAAAATACTATCTTTTCAAATCTATAATACGAGGGTCGTTCAATAAGTCCTTAGAACAAGAAGGAAAAAAACAGTTTTTTAAAAAAAAAAATTTTATTTTTCAATATACACATTTTCCAACTGTTTTTCAAAAAATGTTATCCCGTCCAAAAAATATGATTTCGGAAGTTCTGCAAAATACTCATCCGTTTGAGCAATGACGTCCTCGTTGGAAGTGAACCGTCGTCCGCCAAGCCATTTTTTCAGATTGGGGAAAAGAAAATAGTCACTCGGGGCCAAATCTGGTGAATAAGCGGGATGCTGCAACAATTCCATTCTCAATGCCACAATTTTGGCCATGGAAACAGCGCAGGTGTGCACACGCGCATTGTCCTGATGCAAGAGGATTTTTTTCTTCTCCAGATGGGGCCACTTTAATTCGCCGATTGTTCAAAATCAGATCGTGGATTTTATCGATGATTTCAGGAGTACACCTCAACTGGGCGTCCTGACCGATGTTCATCTTTTGTGGATGAACGTCCACGTTTAAATTCATTCTCGGCTGTGATTTCTTTCGGGCTTAAGCCTTTCAAATGGAGATGTTTGATGACAGCCCTAAACTCGCTTTTTTCCATTGTTACGCACAAATAAATGTCGTTAAGTTTAATCGACGATAGAAATTGACCTACGTTATGGATCGAGCTGAAATTTTGACAGCTTTCCTGTCAATAATGCTTCTTACACAAAAAAAATCTTTACCGATACTACGAGCGCAATTTCTTAGATTTTCTAAGGACTTATTGAACGACCCTTGAGAGTCTTTTTCGAATTTCAAAATATACAATGTCAAAAAAATATGGCATCGTTAACAAAGTGGTTCTCATAAAAGAAATTAAATAGAAAGATTTGTATGTAAGCTGTTTTTATTGAAAATTAAAGTAAATTTAATATCATTATTATTTAAAATGAACAAAGTCATTTAAATAGTTTTCCTATTTTTATTTAGAAGAGGTGATCCTTGAACATTAAAGCAATAGTCTGTTCAAGATTAAGCATACCTATTGAAAGGCCCCTTCAGCTACGATTACAACATTCGAGAAATGCTCGAATTTTAGGGAAAATCGTTCATTTTGTTCGTATAAGGCGATGTAATACATGCTCGAACTTATTAAACACGTTCCCATCGATCGAGCATATTCGAGACAAACAAAAAACCTCAAATTGTAATCACCTCAAATTGTAGACGTTCGATCAACTTAGGCTATGACATTTCCTATAAATTAGACTATTTGACATTTCATAGTGTGAAAAAAATTTCACAAAAAATATTATTCAACGTGACATGGTAGTGACATTGAATTGCCCAGTCTAGGCGATTAATAACAAGACTAGTTACAAAAGGTGATCGAAATCATCCTTGCCAAAATGGTGAACAATTGGTCCCTACCGTGCTTCTGCTTCTTCAATTGCTGCAGTTTATTTTTGTTATTGCATTCTCTTGAATTATGTGATTTTCACTTGATTACCAAATGTAATTGACAGCAAAACGCAAAAAAATACAATTTTAAATCGTTCTAAAAAAGAAAAAAAATTCAAATGTCAAATGTATGAAAAAAAAAAATGTAGCTCGTACAAATTCTGACTAGGCAACCAACTCACACGTAATTATTGCACAAAAATTGTTCAAAGATTCAAACCCGTAATCGAGACAATTTCATTTCTCTCTGAATACTCGAACAAAAATGTTCGAGCTGAGGCAACAGTTCGTCCTTTGCACGAATAATGTAATTGAAATTAAAAAGTTCGTCCAATTGGACGAATTTAAGATGTGCATTTAGTTTGAATAATTCGAATATTTCTCGAATGGTCTAATCGTAGCTCAAATATATATGAAGATTTTTTTTCCAATAAAAATGTAATAATTTATATTTTTTACTCATTATAAAATGTCGAAATTTAAAAAACTATTTTTTGGCATAAATTTTTTCATGGTTAATAATAAATATTTTTTCCCCCACTAAAGTTTACTATCTAAAATAAGATATTTAAAAGTATATGCACACTTAATTTTTATACTTTTATGTAATCAACAAAATTTTTAAATACCTTAAAAATGGGCACAATCCGTAAGCATATGATCAAACTAAAGGAATGAATTTTGAAGAAGAAAAAAAACAATTTTACCGAAAAGTCGTTTACTTCAAAAAAAAAGGGATAAATAAGAAAAATGCTTTTCACAGATTTTAAAGGGTAAATGGGGTGAAATCCACTTCGTATAAAAAGGTCTAACATGAATAAGCTTATGTAAAATTCTACCACTAAAGTAGAGTCTACTGAGAATTTTCACTCATCAAAAAGCTAAGAGGCTTTCCGAAAGCTCTTTGAATGCTCGCACAAGAGACAGTAGCGCCTCAATGTTCTTTTAAATAATTTATTATTATTATTTGTCGATTTTTTTTTCATTTTTTTTTTTTTTTTGACTAAGAAAGTACTGTCTTATATCTTTAAATATTCCTGCATTTTCCTTCACAGTTAAACCTAAACACTTTAGTGCACCTACTACATATTTACCTATAACAAAAAGAAAATTATTTGAATAGAATTGGCGTTGCTATGTAACACAGAAGTATCGATATTTCTTTGGTAAATATTTGGTTCGAATTTTCTGCACACAAAAAAAACCATAAGTATTTCTGTACACAAAAGGAGTCGTTACAAAAGATTAATTACAAGTACATGATCGATTTGTATTGCTCTGCCATCTACCATAGGAACGCATTCCTGTATCCTGGCAATAATCCTTACAAGAATATACAATTGCTATTATTGTATACTCATCGTATTGCTGGAAGAGCTGTTATGTAAACTTTTACTCAAATGAACCAACATATCAGCAGACAGATATCGGCTAAACCAGGCAACCTACAACCAAACCACATCGAATTATTCTGATGCCAAACTGGAAAAATAGTTACAGTATATAACAGTAAGCCAATCATTAGCAAAAATTTTCCATATAATCTATGTGGCAGTGTTGAATCGTTGCCTTCCCCAGCTGCTGCAATTGAAAAATTGATACATAAAAATAATTTATAGAACAACAACTGATACTCAATCGAAACCACAGACATTATTCGTATAATTTAACGTCATTTAGAGCTCTTATCGTTGATTTATTACAATCGAATCACTATGATTGTACGCCTTTGTGTTTTCTCATTTTTTTTAAGGGAGGAGGTTTAGGGTTAATCCACCAAGACTGACTGATCGATACGAATAAACGGATACCAAAAATAATAACACAACAATTCCATGAATCAGTTAAATTGAAATTTTCTACAAGCAAAATTATTACAAACAATTTCCGATTTACTATTATTAAACTTGTACAGTCACTGGTATTTTGATACACTTTATTTTAGATAAACTCGTTTAAATAATCAGAAATTAGTCATCAGTTATTCAAATAATTATAGCCAAAGCGCAATGACGATAATATTTATTAATAACTTTACTTCTCAATTGATTATTATATTAAAAAATAATACTTTTTCATAACTTTTAATTTAAACAAATCGACCACGTTTAAGAGTAAATTACCCCTTATATGTTAACTATTGAAAAATTGCATTTATAAACTTTGTTAATAAAATACAAGAATTTTAGATATAAAATAAATTTTATTCGTAACGATTTGTAAACTATTAAATTTAAAAATATTTTCTGAACTTTTTTAGAAAATATTTTTCTTTAAAAATACTCTAAAAGCTTATAAGATAATATTTTTATATTTTTTTTTTAAATTGGAACCTAACATTTAATAGTAGACAACTCTTAAAAAAAAAAATAATAAATATCAAACATACAGGGTGGTTTTCATGTTCCAGATCGATTTTGTTTGGCCGCCATCTTGGTTTGAATGACATTTGTCTGTTGACATTTGTCTGTTGACATTTGACAGTTGTAGAGAATAATAGATTCTTATTATATTTAAATAAATGTTCAATTGTGAATACGCGAAGAAAATTTCATGACTTTTTTGGTGTTAATCATACGCCGAAGAAGTCAACCGTTCAGCGTGTAATGAATAATTTTGAAAATATGCAAAGATTAGGTGACAATTAAGCTAAATAAAAAGCGAGAACTGGGCGACAATTAACATAAGCCAACGTACACTTGGGAAGATTGATGCAATGAGGCAGAGTGTTACTGAATTATGAGCGACGGAGCACACTTTGACTTGGCTGGCTTTGTTAATAAATAGAATAGACGCTATTGGTGCACTGAAAATCCTCAACTGATATACCAAAAACCACTACATCCTCGTAGAGTAACTGTATAGTGTGGCGTTTGGATCAGCGGCATCATTAGGCAATATTTCTTTGAGGATGCTCGGAGACAATGCTGTAATAGTTAAACGCTATCGGGACATGCTGGAAAACTTTCTTCTGCCTGAATTGGGCCATATAGGCCTACAGAACATGTGGTTCCAACAAGACACTGCCACCATTACACACAGCTCAAAAAACCTCTTGATTACTCACAGCCTGATTTTAAACCTCTTGATTTCTTCGTATTTGGGATACTTGAAGGAAAAGGTGAATCAACCACAACCTCGATGCTTAAAGACAATATTCGGAACGAAATTGCTTGAATAACACCAGAAGTTTACGCCGCAACCATATATTATGCTGAATATAAAACGCATCCTGTACTACCATTAAAAAAAAAATGTTTAAATAAACAATACGATTTGCTGCAAAAAAGTAATGAGACTATATTTTTCATTTTTTTTATACAATAAATCAAAGTTATCCCCTTTAAAGTAGTTTGAATTGGCAGCTATACAACGGCGGAGGCCGTAAAAGTGCTGGAAGGCTTCAAATATAAACGTCTTCAGATCTTCGGTTATGCTGCTTTGGATATTATTGACAGTAACAAGATGACGTGCTTTCAGGATTTAAAAAGAATCTCAGGACCAGTGGTGAACAAAAAGAATCTCAGGAACAGTGATTACAAGAGTAGACAGGCTAGAGAACCAAGGTCATTTTTATCAGGCATAAGTCCGTTGATGGTGTTTTGATCGTGTGGAACAAAAAAATCAACATGGAAAATGCGGGAATACTAGAAAATTACAGGAATTCATATTTTTGACAAAAAAACTCGTTGGTGGATATGGCCTTGTGATAGGGACGTTGTAATGCTAGAGCATGCAAGTATATGCAATGGCCAATCTATAGCAAAGGTCCCATTTTCTAAGCCTTTCAGGGACTTCCCTATAAAACAAAGTAACGCACAACAAGAACTAAAGTTCTCTTATCATGCTCTATAGGGTCGTGTAGTTACCAGAAGAGATTAAAATTTGTACTACACTTCTAAAAGGGACTAACGTTCAAGCTATGTGAAGGAGAAATTAAAGGTGTTGCCAGATAACGCTCAAAGATATCAGTTTTATTCTTTTTCTGGCACACCTCGAACATTAAAAAAAGAATTTAATTTTCCCAAACAATAAAATTTAATACATTTTCTGTAAAGAAAAAATTATTATCAATAGTTTCAAAAATTTGTTTCAATATTTTTTTTTTTTTTTTTTTTTAATTACTATGCAAGGTCCTAAGGACATGAGGTAAGCGTGTGCGTTAAATGAAATCCTTGAGATTTGTTAGTTGCATGGACTAGTTAGAGGTGTTCAGAAAAAGGTATTGAAGCCCTGCAAGAGATAGAAACTCATTAGATACAAAAATTATTGCGTAAGGTCATATTCCATTTAAAGATGCACGTTACAAGTCCATTGCCCAAAATATTCCCACATGACCTCTTGAAAAATTCACTTACTAGGTCTGTTCAACAAGTATCGCGAATTTTGTGTTTTTTTCAAAAATTATTTATTTATTCATGAATATCTATTTTATCTCCTTCAAAGTAATCCCCACCAGATATTATACACTTTCCCAATCCTCGAAGCACTTCAAAAAATCATTTTTTTTTATCTTGTTCAACTCCTCCTTCGATGCAGTCTTTATCTCCTCAATCGTAGCGTAGCGTCGTCCTTTCATGGGGCTCTCCAGTTTCGGGAACAAGAAAAAGTCACAGAGGTCCAGATCTGGGGAATACGGTGGCTGTGGCATTATTAGTGTGTTGCTTTTGGTTAAAAATTCTCGCGCAAGCAACGATGCGTGAGCAGGGGCGTTATCGTGGTGCAAATGCCAATTTTTGTTCTTCCACAAATCCTGGCGTTTCTGACGGATTGCTTCGCGCAACTTGCGCATAACTTGCAGGTAATATTTTAAATTGACCGTTCTACCCTGTGTCACGAACTCATGATGCACCACGCCCCTGCAATCGAAGAAAACTCCAAGCAAAACCTACGCATTCGACCGAAATTGGGGCGATTTTTCGGTCTTTGCTCGTGCGGCAGCTTCCATTGGGATGATTGAGCTTTGGTTTCCATGTCATTGCCATAAACCCATGACTCGTTACCAGTATGACCCTCTGGAGTAAATATGGATCGTCGCGGACAGAGTCCAACAGCTCCTTAGCAATGTTAATGCGATGCTGTTTTTGGTTGAAATTGAGCAATTTTGGTACGAATTTCGCGGCGACCCGTCTTACACCCAAATCATTGGTAAAAATCGAATGGCACGACCCAATCGATATGTTTAAATCCTCACCAACTTCTCTAACGGTGATTCGACAATTGGCCAATACTATTTTCTGCTGTTGTTGATGTGCTCGGGCGTCCGGCACGCTTTTCGTCGTTCACATCTTCTCGGCCCTCTAAAAACATTTTGTACCACCAATAAACGTTATTTCGGTCCAAGGTAGCTTCACCATATTCTACAGTCAACATTCGATATTTATTTTGTTTTTCACACAAAATTCGATACAGATTCTTTGATCCATATTTTGAAAGCAGCTGTCAAAAATTAACTGAATATTCCAAATGGCCGAACTTGTCAGCATAAGTGAGAGACATGAGTACCAACATAACGCTATAAAAAATCGAAATTCGAATATACGTAACCCGCGGAAATTGAAAATTCGCGACATTTTTTGAACAGACCTCGATATTAAAAATTATAATTTTCCATAAAATCATAAATTGTATCTTTAATATTTTTTTTTTTTTTGTACAAAAACACCTGGAAAAAATAAATATAAAAATATATATACATGTTTATTTTGAAAGTATTTCCTAAAATTAGAAATATATTTTGTGAAGACCCAAAAGTTCCGCTTCTTCTTTTTTATAAATAAAATCTTCATGAAAATATAAAAAAATATTCCCCCTTAAAAAAATATTTCTTTTTTTTTTGTTTATTTTCTTTTAAATAATTCAATTTTTTATTATTATAAAAAATAAGAAGAAAAAAAAAACAATAAAAAATCTTTAATATTTCTCATACCTTTTATACATGTGGGTGGATTTTGGCCCCATTCATCTGAATCTAAATCACATTGAATTGATCCGTCACCTTTCAAACGGTATCCAGATTCACATTTGTAAACGGCAATAACAACATCTTGTTCGTCGTGCAATTGAACTGTTGAATGTTCAACTTTTGGTGGTTTTTCACAATCCGTATGCACTCCATACGTTACTATGGAAATTTTCATATAAAAAAAAAAAAATAATATTATTAAAAATATAAAAATAAGTTATAAAAACTTAAAACCATAATAAAAAATAAAATTTTTTATGTTTAAATATACAATTTGTGACTAAATATCATAAAAAAGAAAAAAAGAAAATCAATTTTTCCAAAAAATTAACATTTGATTTATGTGAAAAATGACAACATTTTTCCAAGTTCTCACATCGATTTAATAGGTTTCACTTTGAACAACATGATTTTCAATATGTCAATATGTCACACCTAAGAATCGGGCTAGTCAAATTATTTCTTCTTTCGCTCTACTTTCCATTATAATAAAAATTTACATAAATATAAAAATAAAAAAATAAAAAAACCTCTGTAAAAGTCTAAATACGAGTATCTTTAACATGGTATAAAATCAATTTTTCCAGTTTCATATCGAAGAGAAAAACACAAAGAACACATAAAAATATTTTTAGTCCACTTAAAAATAGATCAACCTTATATAAGTGTGATTAGAATGGGGCATAGGCTCCCCACATTCAAAGAAAGATTGGAAAAGTTGATTGTAAAAATGTTAAAAGAATACCAAACATGACAAGACGAATATGTGAAAATGCTCCAAAATCTAAATGATATTGAAAGGAACTTGTTTAAGAACATGACAAAAATATCAACAGACAATATTTAAGAAAAATAAATACAAAGTTAAAAAGAACCCCCCACCCCTTTGCCATTCACAACTCGAAAAACCAAAAAATTCTCCTTGTTAACCAGAAGAAAATTGAATCAAAAGAAGAAAAACAAATGAAAATTAACAATCAAATTACAGATTGAACAATCTGTTGTCTGGAAATCTGTTGTTTGAATTTGATGAAAATATTTAAGAAAATTTCTACAGATTTTTCCACAGCACGTCCGTCATTGATTTCAACGTTGCTTATAGACACACACTGAAGGCGAAAATTATGCGCCCACCTCGATAAGTTACAATCTTATTAAAACGAAAATTTATACTTTTTCCCTTGAATATATAATATAATTTAAATAGTTTTTTTATTTTAAATAAATTCAGAGGCCATGATATAGCGCCACGATCATGAGGCCATTTGGCAACACCATATTACGTGTGGGTTGACAATGCCAACTTATCTAATGAAACTGGTCTGATAATAAGTTGGAGAGTGTAATTAAAAATGGTTAAATTTTTCGATGCACATTAGATTCGTTTTGAAAACTGAAAGAAGGACTTGGGAAAAGAGTTGATGTTGGCCAATGTGCCAGAAAGAAGTTATCCAGCCTCTCTTTAAATACTAAAGATATAAGATGCCAACTGGTTATTAAATGCGGATAACTTAGAATTGCAGTGATTTTTTTAGTATTTGGTTTTCATATTTCCAAAAAAAAAAAATACTAAAAAGTGTATAAAACTTTTATTTGAATCGATAAAAATTTTTTTGACATTTACTCTTTAAGGATTATTTTATATAAATATTGGCCACAACTACATTTTCATAGACCAATGGGAAGGTCCAATTTTGAACCACTTTTTCACGTATCTCAGCTGATATATCGCTAGTAACACGTGTAATGTTGTTTTCCAAGATGCTGGTTTATCGGCATAGACGAGTGACTTCACGTAGCCCCCATAAAAAAAATAGTCTAGAGGCGTCAAATCGCACGATCTTGGCGACCAACTCACCGGTCCGGAATGTGAGATAAATTACTCACCGAACTCATCTCTCAATATGTCCATTATTTCACGTGCTGGGTAGCATATGGTATAGCGCCATCTTGTTAAAACCACATATCGACCAGATGCAGTTCTTACATTTTGGGCAAAAAGTGGTCGAAATCATTGAGCGATAGCAGGCGCCACTAATGGTAACTTAGCGGCCAGCGTTATTTATAAAGAAATATGCACCGAGTTTCTTTGCTGAATGCAATTTATTGGTAAAAAAATAATTTTTCCCAAGTTGTTCTAAGGTTCGTTCACCGAAAATTCGATGCTTTGGAAATCATTTTGGCTTCAGTTCTTACACGAACTACATTTTATACGCTTTTAGACCAAGGTCCTCACATCAAACCCTCCACATAGTCAATTAACACAAACGCAATTGTTGTGAACGGCGACGGATGGACAAAACGCAGTCTACACCAACACTGAACGCTACAGCAGCAATATTTTCCTCTATCGGCACTCTACGCACATGGGTTAGTGTTTTGATGTCCAATATACGTAGCATCAAATTGATGCAAAACATTGCCACTTTGGCTTGAATTGCTTGCTCAGTAGGTCGATTATGACTTTTTTTTCACAGAGGAGGCTGTGTGGTAATCGAAGCAGTATCTGCGAATAAAAGTATGGAATCACCCAATCCATCCACCAATTCCAGGAAAAGCTTCCAATAGACAAATGGATAAATACCTGCCTTTTTGCATCTACTAAGCATCACAGGCACCATCAAGCTTACTCTCAACCACGGTCTCCAGTCCGGCTGTGGTACGAAAAATTAGTGAAAGGGTCTATGGATCTCTTTTCAACTTAGAGATCATTGAGGAAATTTAGAACGAATTTCTTTTTAAGTAGGATGTGGATAAAAATATTTTTAAGAGATTGTAAAAAGGGTTATTTAGAAAACAAAGATTTTTAAAATAAGGCCAGACTCCACTGAGGAAGTCCGGTGTGCTCCACTAGCTAAGTGAATACAACGATTTACCCCTATCCTGCTACCGGCATTCTAACGCATAAAGTGAGGTCATAGAGCAGCCTCTCATCCCTTAAATTCTGTACAAATCTTCACCAACAAGAATTTGCACCATATTTAAAATGTACTTAAATTGGTTGGCCATATTCATTCAAGTTCCGTATTTTTTTTTTGCCATAAAAATCTAAGTACAATTATCAACTTGTCCAAACACCTCCCCCCTCCCCCACCCCTCCTAACCCCTTTATAAATAGCCGGTAAAAAAAAGGTTGCTATCATATTTTGGGAGGTTCAAAGGTTTTACTTTCTTCTCATTCGCCAAAAATTTATTTCGGTTTTTTTTCTCTCTTTTTTTGCAATAATCACAATACAAGGGCTCCTCAATGAAAGATGGTAAAAAAATCTTGTTAATTATTTTGGATCTACTATTGTTACTATATTTAACGAAGATGGAAATTATAAAATCTCAAAAAGTCAGGTTCATAAAACTATATACCGTAAGTAATCGAAGTTTACCATATGGTCTGATAGGCCTAAAATTACTAGTTTAAATGAGGTGCACTTAATTTTAAGAGCTGATAAAAGGAATTGGATAGTTACCAGTACTTCAAATGTAGTATGAATCAAATAAAAGCTGGAGTCTCCAACAATGATGGAAAGGTGATTGAGAGGTTATGGTCCAATAAAAAAAATATTGGATTGAGTTATACTCCATCAAAATTGGACTGTTGAGGCTTGTGAAAAATACTACCAGAAGCTGTTGGGCTAACCAGGAAATAAGGCAATGGCATGACTATGGGTTGGGGTTACTTCTCTGTGGATGGAATAAGAGATTTAGTGCGAGTGGAAGGAATCTTAAAAAAAGAGGCCGATGCGCTTCCATCAGCATTTCTATTAATAAATGAGGGATTATTTATGCAACAGCATTTAAATCATAAAATAGTTTGAAATTAGTTAAAAAAGAAGTTTTATGGGATGAGAAAAACAGAAAAACAATATTTCAAAGGATACGTTAAGAAAAACTTTCAAAGGATACGTTAAAAAAAAACTGACTGACTAAAAAAATAGATTTTTTTATATTTCATTGTAAAATTAATACAATATTTTTCACATTATCATTCCAATATCCTAGTTTTATTCAATTTTTTCCTCTTAAAAAACCAAAGTGGTCGCTTATTTTTATCCTACAGTGTATGGATTTTATGTAAATACACACACACGTATATTTATAGGATATAGTAGACTAACAACAAAATCAAAAATACTGCAAATTGTGTTCATTTTGATTTTCGATTAGCAGTTGATGATTGGCACATGACTGTAAGTTGTTTTCAAATTTACGAAACATTAGTGAGGTTGGCTGGTCGATGAACGTCGTAAAGATTTTCCATATAAAATTTTACTCAAGATGAACACTTAACTCTGTAATCTGACCGAAAATAAAATAAACACACCATTACTGGTTGCTATTATAAAAGCCTGTTACAAGCCTCAGACAAAACTAAGTTATTATTGTATAACTAAATATAACTGAATCGTTTATTCGATGTTTGGGACATCCTCTTTTGGCACTTGTACATTTTTACATTTATCTTATATAAATATATTCACATACATACGTATATCTGGCACAGATTGTTATTATAGGCTCTTTATATTGTATAATATCTTACTGATAGAATAGGAATATATTGTGTAAATAAAATAAAAAATGTGAAAAGCTTCTCGTAAAGTGAACTTTTGTATCTTTAAGAGTGGGTAACTTTTATACAGCTTTTAGCATCCTTAAAGACTCATGTTTTGGTAGCAAAAAAATAATAATATTGAAATTTTATCTAAAAATCAAAATTCTATAAAGATCTTGAAATGGCAGTAATAAAAAAATAACTATTATTATTATTATGATTATTTGCAAAGCTGTTGAAATTTTGTAAACTTTTAATATTAAGTAATTCATTTTATAGTATGGAAAGTTTAGCCCTATCAGTTGATAGTTGTTATATAAATATATTATTTAGAATAATATTTATTTAAATTGAACTTTGCCATTTTTTATGCAATATGCTTTAGTATTATAAAAATTGCTAAAAATACAAAAATATTAGCTTTACAAAGCGAAAAAAGTTCCCAGGACGTATAGTTTCGATATGGAGTAATAACAATTGATTTCCAAGATTGTGTGCAAAATTGATGACGTTGCACTATTTTGTATAAGATTTTATAAAAAATTATATTATTAATAATAATAATTTAAATTTAAAGCATTTAAAAACCGACACTATTTCTGTATTACAGTTCGAAATATTATGAAAAAGTCACTACAAATTACCTCAAAAGGTATGAATCCTACAAAAAGCCTTCTGGTAATTAATTAAAAAACTTTATATTTTATATATAATGGTAAAATATTTAAAATATATAAAAAAGATTAAAATTTATATAAAATCTATATTTAAAGTATATTTTATTGTATTTAATTATACTTTTTAAACGATCAATTGGATAATCTTTTATTTAAACGGAAAGAAAATACCAAAAATAAAATTATTTTTCATATGAAAAATTAACTTGCAAAATAAAAGTTAATTTAAAATAATTTGTTGAAAAAAAAAAGAAAAAAGTTTTTATAATTAAAAAAAACTGGTTTTTGGAAAAGTTGACTTTTCTTTAATAAAAAAGGAAAATTATTACTTATTCGAAATGAAAGTTTTTCCTTATAATTTTTAATAATTTTTTTTAATTATTTGAAAAGAAATATCAAAAAGAATTTTATGTAATTCGATGTAAATATTTTTAGTTATGATTTTTTCTTTGGCATTTTGTATCCTAGTAACAGGACAGGGGGAAGAGGGGGGAATTAGGGGAAGAACTAAATCTCAAGTTCTACATTATTTACATACTCTGATTTATGAACGTGTTAATTGTAATTAAATAAAATGGATGTTGTTTCATTTTCAATAATTTTTTCATATATTGTTTATATGATATTAATTTAAAAAAGGATTACTTTGAACAATATTAAATTAATTCTCCTAAAACTGAAAATTTTTAAAAGTTTCCCTCAAAAATATTTATTTAAAACCATGCTAACGCCGAAAGTAATTCTTTTATTATTATTTAATAAATTTATTATAGCAATAAAAATATCTTTTCTTACTTTGTGTAAATTATAAAATTCTTTTTTTTTTCTAAAATTGCAATATATGAATTTTTATATCATCGCTATAGCTGCAGGATCAATCTGTACATTTAAAATATTAATTGTATTGACCTCTTTTGAGAAATAGAACAATTCATTTCTCAACTTTTGAAAAAATGGGCTTTTGCTCCTTTGGAATTGTGATTTAACTGCTAAAATACCCCCACCCCCCCTCAAAAAAAAAAAAAACAAAGAAATTTATACAAATTTTGGCTCAAAAGAATAATTGCTTACATAAAAAAATATAACAATCAAGGAATTATCCGTCTTGAATCAAAAAATTATCCTTTACATCAAAGAACATAACACACTGAATATAGGAGAAAAAAACACAAACTTTATAAGTGATTTTTGATGATAAACTTAAAAGAATTATACCGTCTTGTCTATAAAACACTCAATAGACAAATTTCTGAAATAAAAACTATTTGTATAATAGAATATAAAAAACTCCCACTAACACTAAAATGACACCACAACAAAACTCAGACATGAAATGTCGAAACATAAAGTTTAGAAAATTCCTATTTACCAAATCCACCCTGTCCATAAGCAATTTTGGATTGTATTTTTATTGTACAATATTGTTCAGAAAACTGTTGGTACAATACGAATAAACCAAAATGGATGATGAAATTTTCGTGGTAGAAAAGGTAAACAAGTAATTTTATCATGTAATTTCGTGGTAAAGTGCAGAAAATGGTAAAAACTCAATAAGTACACAACAGAAGCACACCTCGTAACTACTTAATGTAGGTTCGATTATTGCCAAAATCGAGTAGCTAACATTTGGACTGACAATTTAGTTCGCTTTTAAGGTATTAGCCATAAAATGAGAAATTTATGAGGGCGTAAAACAATAAACAAGTATGCACTGCCTAAATATATTTTATAATACCTTGAAAAAGTTAATAAAATAACCAAGTTCGAATATTTTATTAAATTTACTGTATACACATACTCTTAAACAATTTTTTTTGCTACCATAATTTTTTTTTATATACTATCTTTTATTAGTTATCACTTTTTATATAATTTCGAAATTATGCAGTATATATTTTCGAATGCGGAAGTTTCTATTGTATTTTACGATATTTAAAGTAAAAAAATAATGATGGAAAGTGATTATTCGGAATTACACTTTTTTTTTAAAAAAAAAAACGCTCAAAAACGAGGTCTGTTCAAAAAGGATCGCAAATTTTGAACTTTCGCGGGTAACACATATTTTTTTTGTGGCGTTATGTTTGTACTCATGTCTCTCACTTATGCCGACAAGTTCGGCCATTTTGAATGTTCAGTTAATTTTTGACAGCTGCTTTGCTTGCACGTGTTTTGGCTCGTCTTCGGATTTTGCCCATTTTCGACCAAAAACAGCAACGAATTAACATTTCGAAGGAGCTGTTGGACTCTGTCTGCGACGACCCAAATTTGCTCCAGAGGGTCATAACTGGTGACGAATCATGGGTTTATGGTTATGACGTGGAAACCAAAGCGCGCCAAGTTCGGTCGAATGTGAAGGTTTTGCTTACAGTTTTCTTCGATTGCAGGGGCGTGCTGCATCATGAGGTCTTGCTACAGGGTAGAACGGTCAATAAAAAATATTATCTGCAAGTTATACGCAAGTTGCGCGAGGCAATCCGCCAGAAACGCCCGTATTTGTAGAAGAACAAAAATTGGCTTTTGCACCATGAATTTTTGGCCAGAAACAACACAATGATAATGTCGCAGCCATCGTATTATCCAGATCTGACCCCCTGCGACTTTCTTGTGCCCGAAACAGATTCTTTGATCCAATTCTTGGAATGGGCAAAAATCGAAGACGAGCCAAAACACGTGCAAGCAAAGCAGCTGTGAAAAATCAACTGAATATTCAAAATGGCCGAACTTGTCAGCATAAGTGAAACACATGAGTACCAATATAAGGCCATAAAAAAATCGAAAATCGAATATACGTTACCCGCGAAAATTCAAAATTCGCGATACTTTTTGAACAGACCTCGTATATGAAAAAAATTGTTTTTGTTGTTACGTTGGCACTAATTTTTTTAAATATCACATAAAGTTTTAGCGACATCTGTCAATTAGTTTATGTACGGCTGTTGGGTGTGTTAGTTAACGACGTTAAGTGTGCTCTGCAATTCTTAATATGACAAATAAAATTACTTGTGGTCAGTTAATCGTTGCCAATGTTAAAGAAAGCTTATGGGAGTTAGCTGTATTGAAAACACAAGCCTGCAACGAGTGGTACAAAATGCATTTAAAGATGGCTGAGATGTGATGGACTTTTAATATCTCCGAAAATCTGAATATTTCTCAAAAATTCATTTGAACTATTTAAACTGAAGTTTTTCAACTGAATTTTGTTCAATACGAGCAATGCAAATGGGTTGCTCAAAATATGCTTAAATGAACCTTTTAGTCAAATGCATAATAATGTGTGATAAAATGTGGATTTATGAGTTTAATCATGTCAAGGTTGCTCAAAATTTAAAATTATGTTGACTGTTTTTTTTTATTATCGTAGTCTTTTTTCCCCAAAAGAACCAACCACCAATAAACAATATTAACGGAGTGTGATAATGGGTTTGAAGAAAAGAAAATTTAAAATTGCAATAAATATTCTGCCACATAGGCCAGATTTGAAATAGAATAATTTTTGGATTTTATATTATGATAATGCACCGGCCCTACACAGCAACCTTTGTCTTTGTACATGAATTGTTAGCCAGAAAATTATATATCTTCCACGAAATAGTAATTTTTAGCTTGAGGGTTCTCATGAAGCCATATAAAATTAGATGCATACCCCAAACTAAAATTACCCCTTCATGGAAGATATTTAGGATCTATTAGGAAGTCATTAAGTAGAATTCATAGAAAGAGCCGAAGGCGATACCTATAAGTACTTATAGAAATTGTTTCGAATAGTGAGCTGTTCAAATAGCATCAATACACTACTTCCAATAAAGCCTATCTCCCATATTACTAACTATTTTTTATTTTATATTTAGAACTAGTCCTAGTAACAGGCGCTAGCATCCATCGGAGCTCCTTCAACTAATATGATTTAATTGAGCTAATCTTTGATTATCTTAATAAGTCTCGGAAGCATTGCCATTTCAAGTGGCATGGGGTATTTCTGAAGAAGGTTACTAAAAATAATTTTCTTGCAAAGGAGTTTGCATATTAGGCTAAATGAACATACAACTTTTTATAACGAGAAACACTTAGTTTTCTCGTTATAAAAAGTTGCATGTCCGATACAGCTCCAAACTTCTAGTTTTATAGTTCCAAATAGGTTAAAAGTACAGTATTATTAATAAGCTATTTGCTATCTCATATATGGATTCCAAGTTAACGGTTTGTTAAGGAAAGTTTGTAAAAAGGATTTGATAATTTTTTTTTTCAAGTAAATCAAAATTATTAAATTAAAATTTATCTCTGATTTTTGTGTGTTTTTTTTTATATTAAGGATTACAGAAATATATATCACAATGATTGAGCAAATTTTATTCCCTAAAAATATCCTTTGGGCAGAGAAAAATTATTTATTCCTCTCCGACTTTCACTATCCTAATCAGTAAAGATAACTGCAAAAATAATTTTTCTTCTCATATAATTTTTTTTTGTAGTGATATCTATAATTATAAAAAATTTGTTGTAAGCAGATTTTTTTCTATAATAATATACAAAAATATAAAGATACAAAGAACGAGATGATTTAATTTATAAATTTAAAAAATTTCGAGGTCATCGCCATTTTAAAATTCAATTGCTAAAGGATTAGGATGGTAGGACCGATCAGAATGAATTTTTTTTCTCACAGGAGGAATAACACTGTTTTAAAAAATTAAGGGTGTGACATATTTTTCGAAAAATTCGATTCTATAGAAATTAGAATGCTTAGTCGAACACAAAATTTTCAGTCCGTATATCCATATTAGTTTCAGTGCAAAGTTATATACCAGGTGTATACGCTTAAATCCGCTGTTTTTTAGTCAACAAAACATATGTTTTTTTCATAGAAATCAAAAACAAATTTATTCAAAGTACTTGCCCTTGCTAGCTACACATTTTTCCCATCTCTCGGGTAATTTGTGGATGCCACGCCACAAAAATTCCTTCTCTTTCGAGGCAAACCACTCATCAAGCCATTTTCGGACGTCTTTGTAAGAATCGAAGTGCTTCTCAGCGAGCGCGTGGCTGATCGACGAAAACAGGTGTTAGTCGGAAGGGGTGAGGTCTGGAGAATAAGCGGGGTGGGATAGCATCTCCCAGTTGAGTGTCTCCAAGTAGTTTCGGACTTTTTTTGACGTGGAGGAAAATTAGCTTGTTATGCCTTTGTTGATAATCCGTCTTTTTTTCATGCAGAGCACGGTGCAATTTGATCAGTTGTTAGTGGTAGCGGTGGACATTGACAGTTTCACAAGGTTTCAACATATTATATTAGACGATATCCTGCTGATCCCACCAAACGCACAGCATCGTCTTCCGTCCGAAACGATTTGGTCTTGGGGAAAAAGTTGATGGTTGACCGGGATCAACCTACGATTTCTTACGTTTAGGATTCTCGAAATATGTCCAGTTTTCATCGCCTGTCACAATCCGATGCAGGAACGACTTACTTTTTTGTCTGCCGAGCAAGATTTTGTATGCAGACGCATAGAAATGGCTGGTTGAGCAACATCCAATTGCTCCTCGAGCATTTTTTGTGATTGGGTATCGTCTTCGTCCAAAAGAGCCTGCAATTGATGGTCCTCAACCTTCCTAGGCCGATTTTCACACTTCTTGTCCCACAAGTCAAAATTGCCGTCTTTGAATTGACGAAATCAATCTCGGCATGCGGTTTCCGATAAAGCATTGTCACCATAGGCCTCCATAAGCATTTGATGCAATTCGGAAGCCGATTTCTTCAAATTGAAGCAGAAAAGCAGAGCTTCCCGCATATGCTCTTTTTCAGGCATAAAACTAGACATAATTACCAAAGAAAAAATGTATGTCGTTGCACGAAGTTGCTGACAATGTGCACTGATTAATGTTGACAGATGTCAAACTCATAAAAAAAAAGTATGGCTTAATACGCTCACTTATGACCAAACAGCGGATTTAAGCTTATATCCCTGATGGTCACAATTTACTTTTTACTGTAAGTTTTTGAGCTATTTTCTAGGAGTTAATATTACAGGCAAAGTGCTGAAGTAATATTAAAATTTTGCTCATTCACCACTTACACACCACCTTTTAAGCTAATCTTCTAAGAAATTGATGTGTTTCTGTAAAATAGTGGTGGTTGTGGAAAACCACCGAATACTACCTTGAGGGATACTGTCAATGATAGAATTCTTAAAATATCGGCTTGAGAGATAGAATTAAAGATTTGGAAATAAC
Source organism: Atherix ibis (assembly GCA_958298945.1). Classification (NCBI taxonomy): domain Eukaryota; kingdom Metazoa; phylum Arthropoda; class Insecta; order Diptera; family Athericidae; genus Atherix; species Atherix ibis. Next base: position 102,098,372 of record OY282606.1, on the reverse strand, counting down.
CAGAAGGTCAGAATCAGAATCGGTGCAGAACATACACAGTCAAACACATCCGAAATGTTAAGAAAATTATTTAAAATTATTGAATTTTTTTAATTAATTTTTTTAAAAGTACTACAGATATTAGGTAAAAATTAAATATTAATTTAAATTAAAAAATTTACAAATAATAATTAAATCGATATAACGAAATGTTCAATAAATAATTAAATTGATTTATTATTAATTAGTAAAATCTATTGAAATTTATAGAAAAAATATTACCTTTTATATAAAGATTATTTAATTATTTATCAATTTCTAACACCCAAAAGGGGACAATTTCTATTTTATAGTTGAAAAAAAAACCAAAAAAAAATTCTTTAGAAAATTATGAATTAATTTGAAACTGTCATTACGAACGAAATCAGGTATGTCGATAACAGATTCTCAATGAAATTGAATTGAAATGAATTTCGAAAATGATTTTGCAATGTTGAAAAAGGTCTTCAAACGGTTGATGAGGTTTATCGTAAAGGTAGAACGGACTTTTTCTATGTTAACATTAATGTAAGGATACCTACTGTGCCAATGGTATTATAACGATAGTAGTAATGACAAAATGGTAAGCAAACAAACCGGAACTTTTCAAATTAAACTTTTCCCCAGGACTTAATCAAAACTAAATTGAACTCGATCATTTAGGAAAATCTCCTCCTTTCCTTTCCTTTCGTTACATTCACATAGACTATAAGAATGACATTTTCATAGTCATCGTCTGAATATCCTAAATGAATTTTATGCACGTTTTGTTTTTGTATTTTAATTGAAATATAATTTCATGAACTTAATTGGTTCCATTCTTATAGAAGCTGTTCAATATCTATACAACTTACTTATCTTCTATTGTTTGTTAAATTATGTCCAGTAAAAACAAATGACAAATGGAAAAAAGTTCATGTTGTCAGAAACTTCAATGTTAATAAAAAGTTTCGATTAAAAATTGACTCAATAGAATCAGACATTAAACGTTGACTAATTATAGTCCTTAGAATGCTTTTGTCTGTAGTTTTACATTTCTTTAAAATTATTTCAACGATTTCCATCCATTTTTGTGTCCAACAGGAGATATTCTTTCGTTTACACTTTTCTCTTCTGCGAACATAAACTTTATTTTTCTAGGAACATTTTCTTCTTTTTTTTTTTTTTGTTTAAAGTCATTCTATTGAAAACTTTGAGTATGGATTGAATGAAATGGAAATAAAAGGATTAGAAGTATTGAAAAATGATTCCAACGAATTTGAATTAATTAATCGTTCAAGGAAATCCTTTCAACTTGAAGTCATTGCCAGAATTCGCATTCAGTTTTCCATTTTAAACTATTCATCATCGATTTGGCTGGTTGTGGAAAAGAAACCTACAAGAACAATTTGAGAAAAAAACTGATTAAATTCATGATATTTTCCCATTTCTGACTATCTTATATTAGCTAGATTAATGACATATTTAATTAATTGAAAAAATTCCATTTTTAAACGGTGTTAAATGAAAAAAAAAAATCATACAAAATTTCTGTACTCTAAAATTTTCTAAATATATTCAGAATTTTTAAGGATTTATTTTAAAGGATATTGTAAAATTCTTCTTCTTTTAGTTTTGTAAAATAACATAATTTTAAATGGTGCGGAAATTTTTTTGAAAAAGGATATTTGTAAATACCGTAAAAACTGCATTTCAAATTGATTTTAAATAAAAATTAACTTAAAGAAATAGTATCTGATAAATATTGATACTATTTTTAAAGGATCAATTATTCTTGAGTGTATTTTAAGATACGAAACATGGCAACAAAAAAAACGAATGAGACTGATTATTTATTTGCAACAATTTTATTTTATTTTTGTACATTAATATTGTCACCTTTAAAGTAGTTTCCATGGGCAGCTGCTATACATCGGTGGATTCGTTGTTTCCTCTTTTTTTAGTTGTGCTGGAAAACTGCAACTAAAATTCCCTTACGATCCTTGGTTACACTCCCCTGGGAAATACAAAAATTGCACATGGAAGAAATCCCCTTTTCTGAGAAAATCTCGTTAATGGAGATGGCCGTGTAACAAAGGGCGTTATCATAATGAAGTATCCAAGTGTGTGCAATTTTCGATCTGCTGAGAAGGAACCTTTTACTGTGCCTTTCTATGATTTTTTTATTAAAAACAGTTCATTCTGGACGGCCTGACCTTACAAGACCTCTTACTCGTTCTCGATTTTATCAGTTTTTTATTTTAAAGGCCACTTTCAGAGTGACTCATCTTAGAGAATCAAAAAAATTCAGATGAACTTTGCTCAGGTGAAAAGAAAGCCTGATGAACCACACGAATCTATTCTTCTGAAGACAAAAAAACTTACTGATGAAAATGACCTTGTAGCAGAAGCATCCAAGTTTTTTCCAATTTCCGAACTGACGCGGGAGACCCTTTTTCTTTTTTTTTATTATTAAAAATCTCATTTACAATTTATTTTGGATGGTCTGACCTCACAAGAGCCCTCACTCGTTTCTAATTTCATCTGTTTTTAATTTTAAAGGACCCTTTCAAGGTGACGCATCTTAGAAAAAAAATGTCAGACGGACTTTGATCAGGTGAATAGAAAGCCTGAGGAACCACACGAATCCATTTTTCTGGGAAAAAAACTTACTGATGAAAATGACCTTGTAGCAGAAGCATCCAAGTTTTTCGCAATTTTCGATCTGACGCAGGAAACCCTTTTTTTGGGCCTTTTAAGGATGTTTTTTTATTAAAAATCTCATTTACAGTTCATTTTGGATGGTTTGACCTCACAAGAGCCTTCACTCGTTTCCAATTTCATCTGTTTTTGATTTTAAAGGACCCTTTCAGAATGACTCATCTTAGAAAAAAAATATCAGACGGACTTGATCAGGCAAGTAGGGGGCCCGGCGAACTACACGAATCCATTTTTCTGGAGAAAAAAAACGTATTGATGAAGATGGCCTTCTGGCGGAAACATCCAAGTTTTTTGTAATTTCCGATCAAACGCGGAGAACCCTTTTTCTGGGCCTTTTAAGAACATTTTATTTTTAAAAACTCAGCTAACAGTTCATTCTGGGCGAATAACCCTTTTTCGGAGCCTTTCGAGGACTTTTTTTTATAAAATACATTTATCTCCTTAAAATACATAATTTACCAACAGCGATCACATGACTGAAGAAATCTGAGTCTAGAACATACTTCGGATTTTCTTTCTGTTCATTCGTGAGTTCTTGGGTACCATCTTAGCACATACCTTTCTATACTCAAATATTGAGTCAAAATCTGATAAAATCGATGATCTAACCTCACATGAGTCCCTCATCAAATGTGTTGACCTCACATGTGCACCATTTTATCAGTTTTTGATGTTCAAGACCTTCCTCTGAGCAAAGTCAATCTTTCACTAATTCTTGGCCCCCAAAAATTATGTATATCATCTAACAACTTATGATCTACATAAAAATGGGTCCCCATAAACTCATTGGTACTTTTTATAAGCCAAACTTGAGGATTTACCAAGCTTAACATACAAATTTTATGGACTATATAAACACAACTTTACTTATTATGATCCACAGTATCGGCTTATTACTATTAAAAGTCTGCAATGTTGCCAGATTTCTCTAATAGTCTGCAGCGTTGCCAGAGCGTTCTCACATTTTACCATGTTGCCAAATCGATCTCACTCATTTTTCTTCGATATAATCGTATCGTTACTGTTATTTTGAATAACTTTAATTTGATATTATTTATTAGAAATTCAATTGAATATTAATTAAAAAAGTTGATCTACCAGATTGCACTCAGTAATGGTAGTATCAATATTTTTTAGCCAACAATTTATTTTTGTTATTTTCTTTTTCACTTTTATACAATATCAACTCTACTTTCAAAATTCTATAATATAATTTCATTTAAATTTTGATTGAATATTTTTACATACTTCAAAACGAAGTCAATTGTCATACAATCTTTTGATGAATGGTAAATAATAATACTTTCTTAAGATGGAAGAAATACAATTTCACCTTTGGTCTTCTGTATTGACAATAACGTTGTTAAATAAATTCAGTCACTTTTTGTATTCTCTTCCAGACGAGTTCATTCGAAATAAATCGAAATCGGAACCATCCAAAAACAATTCCAATATTTTCCGAACGTCACAGTTCTTTACAGTCGATTGTTCCCTGAGGTACTTTTTCGATCTTTCCGCTAGAAAAGTTAAAAGTTACCACATTTTCGAAATGACAAAATTTCTAGTACTGTCAATTTTGAACAAAGTACCTTTGCTATTGGTGTCGGTATCCTGTAGCACAATAACGAAATCAATACGAACAACAAAGGAAAAACAAAATATCAAAGTGCATGGAACTATTATGGGTGAATGTGAACGTTGAATTGTCTCTTGCTGGTGAACTACTGCGCAAACTGAGTTTTGCGGTTTCCTTTTGAAATACATGATTTCACATACACTTTATACGATCCTATTTTTTTTTTTTTTTTGCAAATCCAGTTCATGATATTTCTATTAACTCCACCATTCAATCTAGTCCATTTGCGTACCAATTCGAACTTGCTTCGTTTGTGCAGAAATTTCACATATTTTTACATATCAATATGTCTCAGAACAAGGAGTAAACAAACAACCTTAACTTTTCACAATTGCATAAGATGCACGTTTCAAGTCGTAACTTCTTAATATCGTAAAGGGGTTTATGAACTACAATGGACGATACCATTCTGTATACGAAACAGTGCAATATTCTTGAATGAAGAATTTTCTAGAGCACTTAACACAAACGAGAGAACAACATTTTTCGAAGAACATTGATTATTTTGAATATACAACAAAAATACATAATAAAAAAAAGGCTTTAAAACATCTGCAAATCAGTATGCATACGATCGAAACTTATGATATATTGCCATATTGTGTGGGGTATTATTTATCCTATCAGTTCGTTCTAGATTCCATGGATAGCATTCATGAAGTAGTCTTTGAGCAGAACTCTGAAAAGCATTGCAAAATGCACAAAACATTGGCACGGCAGGGCTTTCATAGCAATATCGAAAAATCAGAAAATTCAACCTGTTTGCTGGCATATCAGAAAAATTCAATGCAATCCATTTGCCTGAAGAATTTTCAGTTTCATTGTAGATATTAGATACGAATTTATGAAATGCACAGAAGCTTATAGAGTAAATATTGTTTGTTTATTTTTATCTGCAAACATTTCACCTGTTCATCATATTCTCTATTTTTTTATTAATAAATCTGATGGGGGGATGAACGGATTCAAAGATAATGCTTTCATACAAGCAGAATATTTTTACATAAGCCGATTTCAGATACGGCATTATTTACTATTGTAATAAATATCAATTGTTCATTTTAATATCTTTTTTTTAAAAAAAATATTAACTATTTATAATAGAATATTAATTTTTTTACTTAATTTCAATCTGATATCTATGGGGAAAATGTTCATAGAAGCTATAAGGTCGGAGTTTCTTTGAAGTAAATTTAGTGTTCTGTGATTTTATCTGACGCACTTCATTAAACATAATCATTAAGGGTGGGTTATTTTAGTTATTTATTAGATAGTAGATGGATAAATTGATATATCTTTTTTAGAAAAAAATTTATTTTTTAAAAATATTTTTCTTACTTTAAGTGTTTTTTTTTTGGCCCAAAAACAGATTTTTTGCCTCCATTTTTAACCTATTTACGAGTAAATTCGGCTCTATATACTCTGTTACTTATTAATTTTTGGCTTTTAAAATTATTGATATTATTGTTAGTAAAAGAACTAATCAATCTTTGCCAAATCGTATGACTTTGTAGGTGAATTGACAGGGTCATTGTGTAAAATTACGTTGTTGCCAAATCGTGTCCCTAATAAAATGATGGTTTCATGAAATTTCTGGGCAGTGAAACCATTTTGCTGGAACCATGTGTAATACCGGTCTCTGTTTTCTATATTTTCAAAAAAAAATACAACTCTACACATATATCCTATATTACTCGATAATTTTTGGCTTCTAAAATTATTGATGTTATTCTCAGCAAAAGAAATAATCGATCCTTAAAAGAAATAATCGATCTTTGTCAAATTGTAAGACTTTGGAGGTCAATTAACTGGGTCATTGCATAAAATTACATTGTTGCCAAATTGTGTCCCTAATAAAATGATGGTTTCATGAAATATCTGGACAGTAAAACCATATTTCTAGATCCATATATCATTTCGGTCTATATTTTCTATATTTTCGGAAAAAAAACCTTTCCACGGATTTCCCTGACCATTTTTTATACATCTTATTTTGCATTAAAGAGCTGCTGGCTTTCAAGCAACACTAAACAGTCAATTTTCCCCCATTTTAAACCACTTTTTCAAGTAAATCCGGCTCTATATCCTCTGTTACTCACTAATTTTTAGCTTCTAAAATTATTGATGTTATTGTTAGCAAAAGAAACAATCAATCCTTAAAGGAAATAATCGATCTTTGTCATATCGTACGACTTTGAAAGTCAATTGACTGAGCCATTGCGTAAAATTACGTTGTTGCCAAATTATGTTCTTAATAAATTGACGGTTTCATGAAAAGTCTGGGCAGTGGAAATATTTTTCTAGTATCGTATGTCATCTCGGTCTATGTTTTCTATATTTTCGAAAAAAATAAGATCAGGGGAGCACCCTCCCATTTAGTTTTTTTTTTAAATTTAATCCCCTCCCAAAAATTTTGCAAATGATAAAAAATAAAACTTGATTTTATGACAAAAGTATTTTTTTAAGGCCATATTTTTACTTCACGACTAATAATTAACACTTTGATATGGAATAAAAAACGTATCTTAATTACTCGAAAAAGATTGATATAAAAATATTTAAAGATGTCTTTTTACGAAAATATCAATTTTGTAGTATAGTTTTCCTATTTAATAGCTCTTAAAAATATATATAATTTTAGATTCAATCTAAATTTCACAAATTCGATTGTTTTATTACCAAAAAGTACGTTAGTTATGACAATTTTTTAATTCTACTGTAGCTACGTTTTGCTTTAGGAGAAGTTAATAAGCAAAGTTGCACTATATGAGGCTCTAAAAACCCACAACAAACTAAGAGAGGACTGTCTTGTATGCACTTTGGTCGAAAGTTGTAATTGGCGCTTATTTTTTAAATCGATTATTTTCAGTTCGAACAGGAAAATATGTATTTTTTGAAAAATATCATCCCAATCCAGAAGAAAATACAAATTTTATAGAAAATTTTCCTGTCAAATTATTGTACATTAAAATCCCTCAAATAATGGCGAAAAAGATATCAAAAATTTTGATTCTCGAATTTTAGAAATCTTGATTTCTTAGATTCTCAAATCCCGGATGCACTGATCTTCGACTTCTTGGTGTCTCATTTTCTCGTGGAGGTGTTAGATTCTCGGAAGTCTGAGTGTCTGAAATTCTCCAATTCTTAGAATTTTTTGGTGGCTCGGAGTCTCGGATTTTGAGAAGTTTCGGTAGTGTCGAGAGTTTTGGATTATAGAATTCTTGGTTTTTGGGAGTCTCGGATTCTCTGGAGTTTCTAAGGTGTCGGATCCTCGATTACTCGCAGGTCTTGGGGGTGGCAGATTTTGGTTCATGGATTCTTAGATGCCGGAATTCTCCAACTCTCAGAATTTCGGCTTCAGTGGATTTCGGGGTGTCAGATTTTTGGGAGTTCTGAGTGTTGGAATTTTTAAATTCTCGCATTCTCGGATTCTCGAACTCCCGGATTTCCAGAGTTTCGGATTCTCGAATTCTGGGATTCTTGAAAAATCGGATCCTTTAGAGTTTCGGCTGTGCCAGATTTTGGATTCTCTAGTTTTGGCTGTACCAGATTCTTGAGAGTCTTGAAGTTTCGCTTTCTTGTGGCTCTCGAGGATGTCGGATTTTAAGGAATCTAGGTTTCTCGGATTTTTAAATGCCGGAATTTCCCAATTCTCAAAATTTCGTGAAAAAATTCTCATGAAAATTATACCCTATAAAATTTTTTTTACTTTTTTACTTAATGGCATAATTAAATAAATTTTATATTATAACCTTTTCTATGTAAAGCATTCGACATGAAAAAAACTTTCTCACGTGCCAATCAAAACCAAATTTAATTAATAATTAAACTACTTTATAAGAAGATTCATAAATTTTAGTATATGTAGACTTTGTTTTTTTTTCTTAATAAATTTAAATCTGTCTGTGTCTACCTTTTAGATGAAATCTTAAATTTCTATAAAAAGTTATATGTTCGGATTCGATTTGATTATCATTCAAGCCTGGTAGTGTTTTTGTCGTCTCAATTTGTAATCAAATAACTTTTGAAGAATAAATAATATCGATTGTAGAAAATTTTATTTTATTTTTTTGAAATACTATAAAAGTGGTAAATTGGTTTTTTGTTTTTTTTTGTAATAAGAAAATATCTGCCCAATATTCATATTTGTTTTCTGTTGTTTTTTTTCTGTTCTTGAAGAAATTCGTCTAAAAAAAAGGGAATATTTTTCTTTGAAATTTTCTCCTTATTCTCAAGTATGACAAAAATAAAGTATGAATTCTTATACAAAAATGAATCAAAGAAAAAGTTTTTCTATTTGTTTTATTATCGAAATCGATTTTATAGACGATCTAGGTTTGCTGTAGATGCTCCGATAATGAAATTCAAATTTATGGTGAATAGAATTTGGCACGTTTGCAGTTGCGTTTCTATAAAATATATTTGATGCACATGATGCAGGTAAATTGTTAAATTGTTAGCTAGTAAATCGCTTTTAGAAGTACTGAGATATCAGCTTAACACCATTCGGTCCTTTTGGTTCCAATAATCCTTTGAGCTTTCCAATATACACAATTCCCCATTTGCATTCAATTCGATTATTTGCCTTAGCAAATGTCACCACAGAGTATACAATACATATGCAAGTGTAGACTGTACAACTATTGGTTGTACCCAATGTAAGGATGCAAGGATCCATTATAAATACAGAAATTTCTGTTGGATTTGGAAACCTCTTGTACAGTAGTTTATTTACATTCGAACAGTTCGGTTAGTCTGAGTATTACAGAAACCCAAATTTTTAGGATAATACAGTTTCGTGTGGGGATAATATTGTAGTAGAAGTAATATAAACCTAAAGGATACAACCTATATGAGGGGAGATACTCAACAATGGCTTAGGTTCGGTTAGTAAAATCACGTTGTATGATTGTTGAATTTGATAAAGAACTCAACAGGAATTACCAAAATTGCTGTCTGTACACTATTAGTCCGTAAACGTGTTAATTGAAAATTTCCAATCAAAAATATTATCATAAACTGGCAATTTTAAAAAGCACTATTCATAAATTGATTTCTACAATATTTAAAAATAATTCAAATTAAATCGTATCATTCTATACTGTTCTACAGGATTATTCAATTTATGCTACAAAAAGTATTCTTTAATTAAAGATATTTTAACATTTATTTTTGATAAAAAATTTATTTTATTATATTAATAAAACTTGGCCATTTTGTATAAAATAAAATATTTTGTAAAAAATTGTCGAAAAAAACTTCTTTTAGGACTCGATCCTTTTGAAGGCATTTTCTATGACCTTTTCCCCAATTTCAGGCTGTTAATGGGCTATTACTTAATGGATGATGATTTTTGAATGCACCTAAATTTAAATATTATATTATATTTGTAAATATGATAATTTTATCTATTTGAGGTAATAATTTACGTTCCCATATTCACGGTTTAGCCATTCCCTCAAATTTCGTATGAGTGTCTTCGTCCAACTTCCTCCGGTATTTTTATCCCATCGATATTGCCACCTATTCTTCCCTAGCTTTTCTTTTCGCTTCTTCAAGGTCGCAGACCTGTCTTTAGCTCATATATCCTCTTCCCTTCTTACGCCAACAGGTCGATGGGTAACATTGCAGTAATCACTACAATCCCGAGTTCAGATACTGTCCTAAAGGATACTTTTCTTTCATTAGAGCATCAGCCCAAATCTCGCAGACATATAAGAGTATGATATGGCGTGGTGAAAATTAGAAGCTTTCGTTTGCTAGGCAACGGTCTACCTGCAATGACCGTGAGCCTTCTAAGCGCTGTCATTGTCTTGGTAGCTTTCTCAGTAGCCGCTTTAATTTACGTCCTCTTTGTGTCCACTCCCACTCCAATGTATTTGATGGCTGGCTGAGTTAGAAGAATCTCGTCTAGCACTAAAAACTCCATCACCGGGGGTATTTGCCTTTTGATGAACAAAACACTCTCGATTTTCTCAGCTGCTAGACTTAATCCATGCGTTCTTATCCACGCGGTAGTACGCCGCATGACTTTGTTAGGCTTCCCTTAAGCCTCCTCAACATTTCGATTGTCCCCCTCAACAAATCGATGGTTTTGCAAGATGTTTCAATTGATACCACATGTCATTCGGATCTATACGAGGTCTGTTCAAAAAGAAACGCGAATTTTGTGTTTTTTCAAAAATTATTTATTTATTTATTAAATATCTATTTTGTTCCCTTCAAAGTAATCCCCACCAGATATTATACACTTGTGCCAACGTTTTTTCCAATCCTCGAAGTACTTCAAAAAATTTTTTTTTGTGATCTTGTTCAGCTCCTCCTTTAATGCCGTCTTTATCTCCTCAATCGTAGCGTAGCGTCGTCCTTTCATAGGGAAAAAATCACAGGGGGTAGATCTGGGGACTACGGTGGGTGTGGCATTATTAGTGTCTTGTTTTTGGCCAAAAATTTGCTCACAATCAACGATGCGTGAGCAGGGGCATTATCATGGCACAAAAGCCAATTTTTTTTTCCAGAAGTCCGGGCGTTTCTGCTGGATTGCTTCGCGCACGTAATATTTCTTAATGACCGTTCTACCCTGTGGCAAGACCTCATGATGCACCACGCTCCTGCAATTGAAGAAAACTGTAAGCCAAACCTTCACATTCGACCGAACTTGGAGCGCTTTTTTCGGTTTTGGCTCGTGCGGCAGCTTCAATCGATAAACGTTGCTTCGGTCCAAGGTAGCTTCACCATATGCCATAGTTAACATTCGGAATGCATCAGCGCCATTAATTTTATTTTTCTCACAAAATTTGATACAGATTCTTTGATCCATTTTTTGGAATGGGCAAAAATTTAAGACGAGCCAAAATGCGTGCAAGCAAAGCAGCTGTCAAAAATTAACTAAACATTCAAAATGGATGAACTAATCAGCATAAGTGAGAGACATGAGTACCAACATAGCGCCATAAAAAATCGAAAATCGAATTAATACAATCCCCCAAATTGATAATTTTGCTTGTTGTCAAAACCATTGAACCAATAATGGGCCCTATCATCTAAGTGCTAACATAAATTTGAGATAAAATATGAGATCCTCTTTAAACATTTCCAGTGCCGAAACGGTGAACGTCCAATGCATACCATAATCTCTCGGCTTCAATTTATTAACCAATTTTTTTTATATATCATATTTCCTTAGAAGTTCTAATAGAATTGACTTAATTAAAAAAAAATTTTATTCAACTTTATAGACGGCAGCTAGTTTGACTAGATACTCGTAGCTAAGCCACCTTTTCAAAGTTATATCACACCAAAAAAAATAAACGATATAACCTTAATTTTTAGAAGGAAGAATTTTTTTTGTTTTCCTTTATTTTTAATACCAATTTGTCAACTATTATTGAACTTTTACCCATAATAAATTTCTACTAATCGATATGATCAATACCCTAAAAGGATGCTATTATTAATTTATTTGCTTTACAACTTAAGAACATGATGCCAATTAATAAACTATCGAGTCCTATTTTATCCATCTTGTATCTACAATACAGTAGAATTGATGAATTCGATAAAATACAAAATGAGTTATAGCAAAGAAAGACTCACAAGATTTATTAATAAACAGAACAACCTATTATGGCAAATATCCTTCAACGATAAAACGATTGGAATTTTTTTTTTATAAAAAAAAAATGCTCATCTCCCTTTCTAGATACGAGATAGTATTCATAGGAAAATTTACAAAGAAAATCACGTCAAAATTAAATTGGAAATCTTCTGGATCCTTTGATGATTTCGAAGGACAAAAATTGCATTGAACCGAAACAAAGTCTTGAATTCAAATATTTGTCTAAACATTTTTCAAGGATGTACAAGTACGTAGAGCTCTTTGATAATAAAATTCTACAATTTTCTTTTGATTGGGATTTTTAGTCAACACAATTTCTTTAACATTGGGAAATCAATAGAAAATCAAAGTGATCGTATAGCTAGGAAAAATCTTAAGGATATCATATACTACAAATGCTAAACATGCAATAAAACATTTTGCAATGCAATTGTTCATTCCGAATACTATTAGAATTTCTAAAGGAAAAACTTTTTCAATCCCGTCTTTTTTCCGCTGGAGTCCTTCTGCAGCGCTTTGCATTTAATACAATTTTTCTTAAGAATTCAATGCAGTTATTTTTTTTTTCATGAATAGTGTATCTATGTACGTAAGATATTCAAATTGAACTTTATAAGAAAAACTTTTGAGAAAATCTGTTTTCTTCTAGTCAAGCGAAAATCATCCGAAACCTTACAAATCCACTTCAAATGATCGCTATTTGACTGCTAGTATATTTATAATAAAAGTTCTTATTTTTTTTATTAGTTTTTTTTAATAATATTCTTACTTACGGTTATATGCTAAATAATTTTGCCCTCAAATAAGATGAAAATTCCTCATTCAAAAAGCTAACGTTTTATTGAATATTTAGTGAACTGACAGTAATAAAGGACTTTCGAATTGTACAAATATGCAAATAACCAAACGTACCATTAGTCTTGCACGTTGTGAATAATTTCAAGAACTGTGCAACAGTTTTGAATAATGCAAAAGAGGTTTTCCGATAACATTCCGTACTGTAACTATTTCAAATAAGTCATTCGTCCATCGTCTGCATTAATTAAACTGGTTGAAAATTTATAGTTTCGATTGGAAATTAATTCAAATTTTAAACTTTTAAAGTAACTTATGTGTATATAAAAAAAATATTGTGTCAACTTTGAAAATAGTTTTAATTATAAAATTCTTGAATTACTGTTTCTTTAAAATTTTCTTTAGGGAGTAATTTGGCAACACTGTAAAGTTTTTTCTATCAAACCTCAAATTATGATAACTAAAAAAAAAAAGATTTATTAAAATGACATGTGGTTTACGCAATGGTCCTGTTGAGGGGGACAATCGAAATGTTGAGGAGGCTTAAGGGAAGCTTAACCAAGTCATGCGGTGGACTACCGCGTGGATAAGAACGCATGGCTTACGTCTAGCAGCTGAGAAAATCGAGAGTTTTTTGTTATTATAAAATTCTTGAATTACTGTTTCTTTAAAATTTTCTTTAGGGAGTAATTTGGCAACACTGTAAAGTTTTTTCTATCAAACCTCAAATTATAATAACTAAAAAAAAAAATTTTTTAGTTATTATAAATTTGAGATTTGATAGAAACATAAAAAACTGGCATAAATGTGAGTAATTTGGCAACACTGTAACGTTTCCCTGCACATAGACTTCCTAGATGTGCATTACAAGTGTCAAGCCTATTTGATAACTACGTGACCCTACATAGCGTGATTGTCGTGTGTTATTAAAACTGTAACTTCATCATTTTGAGCAAGGATGTGCCATTAAAATTTTGATAAATCTGCGATTTGAACTTATGAAAAGCTTCAATGAGCCTATAGGGAATATACCTTATCAAGAGCACTATATTTGCGGGGTCATAAGTTATTTGCTGAGGGCTGAAAAGTAGGAGAAAATAAATTTCGCTTACGAAAGGCCTGCAACAAGTATTTTTTTATTTTTATAAAGAAGTTCTTAAAGGGGATCAGATTGGAAATTGCAGACACTTGGATGCTCTATCATGATAATACCTTTTGTCCATCTCCATCAATATTATTTTTGTCGGAAAAAAGGAATTCCTGTATTTACAGAGATTACTTAATTCCCCCCCTACCCCCGCGAAAAATACCATCTATTTACCTGATCATAATCTGTATAACAATTTTTTTGTTTTCCAAGATAAAAAACACTTTAATAGACGTCATTTTGGTACAGTTGCTAACATACAAATCAGTGTTACCGAAGAGCTGAAACCAAATTAAAGTTGAAGCTTTCTATTACTAGTCGAAGAATAGTACCAATTCCTACGCCAGTCGCCCAATGAAATATTTTTTTTTTTAAATTAAGGAAAATTATATCTTTTATCAACCGAGATTAGAGTTAACAAAAAATTACAGAACTGTAGACTTTCTGGGCAGGATCTTCTTTATCCACACAGTTTAATTGTCGGTGTCATCCAAAGTTTATTGAAGTTTATTTTAGCCACAACCGGAAGACGTGTCAGACTCATCCTAAATGAGGATGGGAAATACCCATCCTCATTTAGAGATCCCAAAATTCTTCAGCAGTTCCTCATATAAAATGATTTTTGCTTAAGATCCAGATTTTAAAAAAATACATGTAAGGACCAGTTTCCTCGATCTACCAAATTTAGAACAAAAGTAACTGAAGGCAAATGTGTTCACGTAACTTTTACTAACCACCGTAGACCGCGCTCTGCCACATACTCGTATCTTAATGGCTGTGATATACAGTGCTACCTCGGCATACGAGTTTAATTCGTTCCGTAACCTTGCTCATATTTCAAATTACTCAAAGCAAATTTCTCCATTGAAATTAATTGAACTGCCATTAATCCGTTCCAGCCCACAAAATGTCACCCCAGTTATTTTTGTTACGTGTTTTTGAATAAGAAAAAATGTATTTATAAATGACAAATATTGTACAAAAACATAATAAAAGAGAATTTAAAGAAATAAACTAGATTTATAAAGTGTTACTTTCGCTTAATTTTCGTAACTGCTTTTCTCTTCACTGGTCTTTGCCTTTTTCTCCACGCTTTTCTCACTTTCACCTGTAGGCAGTTTAAAAAAAAACATGTCCAAGGAGGTTTGTTTATTCCTCCCTTTCAGAATGTTCCGGAAATGAGTTAGGCAAGTGTCATTAAATAGCTCCGATGGACGACCAGTTGCAACTTTTTCTGGGTGTTTCTTTTCCACGAACTGTGAAACTCTCTCCCACATTCCCAAGATCTTCTTTATCTCACTTATAGGAATAACCTCCTCCTCCTCTGACTCCTCGAAACCAATTTCTTGCAGAACCTCTGTATGCTGCTGTAACTGTAACTGTTGTATCTCCTCGGTCGTCAGTTCCTGGGTGTGCTTTTCGACGAGCGCGTTAACGTCTCTCTCATCCACCTCCAGACCCATGAATTTCCCCAGAGACACAATCTCCTCCTCTACTAACACACCGGATTCGAATTCTTCGAAGGTTCTTTCGGCTACAGCTTCAGGCCACAGCTTCTTCCATGCAGAGGTCAAGGTCCTCGTTGTAACACCCAGCCACGCCTGATCAATAATTCTGAGGCTAATCACGATATTAAAGTGGTCCTTCCAGAACTCTCGAAGGGTGAGGTTTGTGTTCTCCGTCACCTCAAAGCAGCGCCGAAACAGATGCTTGATGTATAGCTTCTTAAAATTAGAAATCACCTGCTGATCGATGGGCTGCAGGATAGGAGTGGTGTTGGGTGGTAGGTAGAGAACCTTTATAAACTTGAACCTCTTCGAGGTTCGGTGGATGAGCAGAAGCATTGTCGAGGACGAGAAGAGCTTGCACGAGTAGGTTATTTTCCTGTAGATATTTCTTAACAGAAGGGCCAATAACCAGGTTTACCCACACCACAAAGAACTGCCTGGTACGAGGGTCGTTCAATAAGTCCTTAGAAAAAGATGGAAAAAAACTGTTTTTTAAAAAAAAATTTAAATCTTCTTTTAGCTCTATACACTTTTCCAACCGTTTTTCCAAAATGTTTATCCCGTCCAAAAAATAGGATTTCGGAAGTTCTGAAAAATACTCATCCGTTTGAGCAATGACGTCCTCGTTGGAAGTGAACCGTCGTCCGCCAAGCCATGTCTTCAAATTGGGGAAAAGAAAATAGTCGCTCGGGGCCAAATCTGGTGAATAAGCGGGATGCTGCAACAATTCCATTCTCAATTCCACAATTTTGGCCATGGAAATAGCGCAGGTGTGCACACGCGCATTGTCCTGATGCAAGAGGATTTTTTTCTTCTTCAGATGGGGGCGTTTCTCTTTGATTTCCTCGCTCAACTGTTGCAATAACGACGCGTAATACGCTCTTGTTATTATTTTTCCTTTTTCCAAGTAGTCGATAAAAATGATGCCCTGAGAATCCCAAAAGACCGTGGCCATCACCTTGCCGGCCGATGGCACAGTTTTTGCCTTCTTCGGAACCTTTTCAAGGGTGAAAATCCACTGTGATGACTGTCTCTTCATTTCTGGAGTGTAGTAGTGTATCCAGGTTTCGTCCACAGTAACATATTGACGAAGGAATTCGGCAGGATTGCGATGAAAGAGTGCCAACATAGCCTCAGAGTCCACTACACGATTGCGCTTATTCTCCTCTGAGAGCAAACGCGGCACCCATCTTGCCGAAATTTTTTTCACAGACAATTTTTCATGCAAAATTGAAGCGACTGTACCTTTTGATATGCCCTTGGCCTCAACTACACGTAATTCGCGCACTTTAATTCGCCGATCGTTCAAAATCAGATCGTGGATTTTGTCGATGATTTCAGGAGTAGACACCTCAACTGGGCGTCCTAAACGATGTTCATCTTTTGTGGATGAACGGCCACGTTTAAATTCATTCACCCAATTGTAAACCGTCACAAACACAGGTGCAGATGTGCCATGAACTGCATCCAACTCGGCTTTGATTTCTTTCGGGCTTAAGCCTTTCAAATGGAGATGTTTGATGACAGCCGTAAGCTCGCTTTTTCCCATTGTTATGCACAAATAAATGTCGTTAACTTTAATCGACGATAGAAATTGACCTACGCTGTGGATCGAGCTGAAATTTTGACAGCTTTCCTTTACATAATGCTACTTACAAAAAAAACCGACATTACGAGCGTAATTTCTCGGATTTTCTAAGGACTTATTGAACGACCCTCGTAACCCATTTTGCCCTCCATATAACTTGCAGTTTTTCTTTTAAAATCTTATGTGACTTAAATGCTCTGGGGTTTTCCGAATAGTATACGAGCAGAGGCCTGATCTTGAAGTCGCCACTCGCATTGGCGAACAGTGCTAAAGTTAATCTATCTTTCATGGGTTTGTGGACTGGCATCGTTATGTAAGTCCTATTCGGCATCCTTATGGATAATTACAAGTTTTCTCTTTTTTAACAAGTTTAGGAATCAAAATAAATTTTATTTGAATTAGATTTAGATTAGTTGGTGGATGCTTTGACAGCGCGAGCACATTGATAACTGATTCTCTGACCCTGGCCGGGGGATTCACACGGGAAAGCGTGACCCGCCGTTCATGTGTGTGATCGTAGTCGACCCGCTAAGCCGATTGCTCGTATCTCAAATTTTGCTCGTATTTCAAAGCAAAAAATCGCTCGCTCGCCGGCTGGTATCTCAAAAAACTCGTACGTTAGGGCACTCGTATGTCAAGGTACACTGTAATACAAATTTTAAATTGACTAATATACGTGTATGCTCTTTTGCTTGCTTTTTTGTTGCCAATAAATCATAAGATTCTATACAATTTTACCAACTAAAAAAAATATTTTCCTCTTCGATTCTAAAATTTATCGAAGAGGAAAATATTTTTTTTAAATAAAAATTATTGTTTTTTTCAGTTTTACAAAAAAACTCATTAATAATTCGCCCAAAGAATCTTGCCCAAATATAGCAGAAATGAGAAAATTTCTCTCACTTCTATACACAACAAATTTGTGGTATTATTTCAACGAATTTATTAAACTACAATTACATATGCACACAAATACACATGTTTTCATATGTGAAAGTACATACTTCGTCGATGCATTTATCACTTTGTTATCACGAAGGAGCACATGGATTTAGGAGACTTGAGATAACAATAATCAAAGTGGCGCTCAAGTGCAATGTTAAACAAACATAAACACAGTATTTAACGTCATTGTCCTCGACTGCATGGAAGTGCACAAGAAATTCTGTACAATTCAGGTAATATGAAGATGGAACTCCCTCCCTTCCAAAGTACAGAATCTCGTATTCCAACAAAATGAAATTGTAGGACTTACATTTGTACTCAGTCAAAATGTATAAAAGTTCTTGTTCGATTGCTACCAAATTCAAATAAGTCGTAGTAAGTAAGTTGGAGTTAAAAAAAAAACCTTTTTTAGATGAGTTTCATGGTTAATCATTTGCTATCGTTGAAGTTTCATATATATTATAAGTATGAAGATAGTTTTCTAGAAACAATGCGAAATAATAACACCAGACAACTCTATCCTTCGTAGAGATTTGTTCAGAGCAGTTTATAATAAAAATGATACTACCAACGACACTTTTCAGCTACTGTTAGTGCTGTTTGTTATTCGTAGAATGGCAATTGACGGCTATCCTTTTGATTCTACAAAATAAATTCGCATCCGTTTTGGTTCTCAGATATTTGTGTACAGACGACAAGGAAACCCAAACTGAACGGACAAGTAGGATAAGAAAAAAAACCCAATAAAACTGAAATTCTTCGTCGGCAGAAGACAACATTCGGTCTATTTGGTAGTTGCTCAGTGCTCGGTCCTTTAGTCTCTGAGATATTACGACTATCTCAGAGACTATGGATAACATTGTGCTATTTTCATCTGGAGTAAAAACTATTTGTTGTTGGCTCCGAACAAGAGAACTTGAACTTTAGACGGTATCTTTCCGAAAATTCAGCATTATTTAACCACCAAAAGTTGTGATAACAACCACACTGCGGACGTCTGATGGATATCTCTGGCCACTTTATCCGAGAGTTTATCAACATACTATAACGTTTCTGTTAGTTGCATCCTACAATATATTACGAGTATATATACATAGTGGCTCTTGGGTTATCTTTATTTCTACAATAGTATTCATTTGAATCCTCTCAATGATCATTTTGCTTTTATTTCTATTTGCCTACGCATTTACAATGTGCTTATTTACAACCGAATTGTTAGTAAAGATATTCACCATCAAGGGAAATCATTCCCAACAGATAACATCCGAAAAAAAAACGAACACCATTTTTATATGAATATTTTTGCCCTTTTCATTACTTTCACCTATAGTAATGTGCAAAAAATTCCTACACTAAAAAGGATATTCTCTATTGCGCTCATGAAATTCATTGTGATTATATTCGTATTTTCGTATTTTTCGTACGGTTTTAGGATACTGAAAATCAACCGACACAAAACCGTTTATTCGTATTTCGGCCTCTATGACGATGACTGTGTACATCTTCAATTATTCACAAATACTTACTTTGAATTACCCTGTACTAAAATACAAAAAGATAAACACAGTATTCGTACACATAATCCTCATCCATTATACAATAATTAAAAAAATATATATCTTACGGTTGGTAACTTACTTTTGTGTATATGAAATTGTTGAATAAATAAACAAACAAAAATATATAATAATAATTATCTAACATAAATGTAAAGGGGAAAAAAAACAATTCAAAAAAGTAAAAAACATTAAAAGACTCAAATACAAAAATATACAAAATGCCTCTAGTAGAGTAATTAAATTTATGAGTATTTTTCTTCAAATTTTATTCAAATGACATGCCCATCATCATCAAAATCATTGTTTTTGGTATCTTTAAGAATTGTTTTTACTCACACTTCAGCAAAATGGGATTGTTCTAATGTTTCGTTTTTAGTGCTCGTTAATGCTGCACAATTCATACAATCTATTAGGGGAGCTCCTCAAATAAAGTAACTTAGCGTATTCGTATAAATAAATATGAAAATATCAAAACAAAAAGGCTTCTTGTAGATAGTAAGTTGTAGGTGTCGGAAAGGAAAAACCCAGAATGAAGATATGGTTTAGGTTCACCTAGACAATCTTTCTGAAAATTTGCCATGACAATTTTTGTTCATTTCATTGTGCTCTAAAGAAAATCAGCTACACTAACGCGCATACTTTATAATTGCCTTTAAGGAATCTTCACTCTTCCGTTTCCTTGTCCTTTATTCAGAAAATGCAATTAAAGTGAAAAATGGACATGCTTCTTTGTGGCAACTTTCAGATTATGTTTATTGTTATTGCCTTAATTATGAACATCGAGAATAATTGTTCAGGAAATCATTGATAATAACTCGGAGTAAATACGACCGCCTTGGGAATTGTTCACTCACCCACACAACAACCACTTACAATACTTTCAACACTTATTAACTGACTTTTAGAATGTACACAGTCATTTATTTAAGGATTTTTCTATGTAATTATCTTTAAGGTTAAATGGAAATTCTTTTCAAAATGAATATTCAAAATATTATTCGGAATCTAAATTTATAACATACAATAATGAAAATTAACTTTTAATATTGTTTTTATTTTTTCTATTTTATAATTAAAAATTTTTTTTTGATTTAAATTTAAAATTTGCAAAAAATTTCAAAATTAAACTAAAGCTAAAAAGGTAAATTTTTAAAAATATCTTTAATACTTTTCAGAAAATCAAAAAAAAAAAAAACCAAAAAAAAAACATTTTCAATACGAGATCTGTTAAAAAAGTATCGCGAATTTTGAATTTCCGCGGGTTATTTCGGCCATTTTGAATTATCAGTTAATTTTTGACAGCTGCTTGGCTTGCACGTGTTTTGGCTCGTCTTCGATTTTTGCCCATTCCATAAAATGGATCAAAAAATCTATTTCGTGAACAAGAAAAACTCACAGGGGACCAGATCTGGGGAATACGGTAGCTACGGTATTATTAGTACGAGTATGTTGTTTTTGGCCAAAAATTCTCGCACAAGCAACGATGCGTGAGCATGGGCGTTATCATGGTGCAAAAGCCAATTTTTGTTCTTCCATAAATCCGGGCGTTCCTAGCGGATTGCTTCGCGCAACTTGCGCATAACCCGCAGGTAATATTCCTTATTGACCGTTCTACCCTGTGGCAAGAACTCATGATGCATCACGCCCCTGTAATCGAAGAAAACTGTAAGCAAAACTTGGCGCACTTTTTTCGGTCTTGGCTCGTGCGGCAGATTCCATTGGGATGATTGAGCTTTGGTTCCACGTCATAACCATAAACCCATGATACATCACCAGTTGTGACCCTCTGGAGCAAATTTGTTAATGCGATGCTGTTTTTGGTCAAAAATGGGCAAAAATCGAAGACGAGCCAAAACACGTGCAAGCAAAGCAACTGTCAAAAATTAACTGAACATTCAAAATGGCCGAATTTTATATTCTTTTTTTATGGTATTTTAAAAAATCAAAATTTCATATTCAAATTGTTTGACTTATCATCAATAATTTTTTTCAGTGTCATTTTATCATAAAAATTCTTATAAATATATGAAATCAGTTAAGTGAACCTTAGAAAAATTCCCAGATACAGTATGAAAAGTTTATAAGATTAATTGTAACAATATTAATTTTATTGCAATCCTCGTTGATAAGGAACGATTATTTTCTAATTCAAGCTTTATATTATATTTGGCATCCGCGCTTACACTGGAAACTCAAAAGGCACTTTATTGCTACATATTACCAAGTACCATAATAAATTTTTAAAATCCTGTTTTTTTTTAAAAAAAAAAAAACAAAAAAAACTAACAATCTCTCTGAATATCTCCCGGATATTTGCTGGTATTCCGCAAGGCAGCATACTTGGTCCGATATTCTAATCTGTACCAATACCTCCTTTGCTACATATACAGATGATACGGTCTACCTCAGATCTAGTAAAAATCCTCAACTTAATTTTGAAATTATCCAAATGCGAACCAAATTCTCCATAACTGATTTACCAACAAAAATCAATGAAGGCAAATGTGTCCACGTTACTTTTACTCTATACCGTTAACTCTTCGGCTCTAGTAAACCTTACAATTTCCGTTGTATCTAAACCCTTCAGTGAAATTTTTTTTATAAAATTGTCAATACAATAAAATCCCCCCTCCCCCCGTTCCCTCCGTCCACAATATTATGTTCGTACTACAAATTCATCGTACTCTTAAGGTTCTTTATTTTAAAAATATTTCTGAAACTGTCTGATTAAAAAAGTTTCATTCTTGTCAAAAGAATGTGTGTCCCCCACAACCCTCCAAACTAATGAATACTGTTATTTAAATCTGCTTGTTACTATTTTGTAGAATCATAAATACCTGTAAAAAAAAATAAACAAAAAAGCAGCAATCTAAAAATATTTCAAAATTAAATTATAAATTACCAAATTCTCTCAAGAAATAGTTTCTCTTCTATCCAAATGGCTCATTGGTAAAAAAAAGAAAAAAATTCCAAATTTTCATAATTTTACTATGTTAACATTGCTCAACTGTAGACGGATTATATACGAATGGAATGTTTAAAATGTCTTTTAATAGTTCATAATTCGTTTTAGTCATAATTCTTTCCATTCAAATAGCACAAATGATCCATAAATTCAATATAGACCATTTCACAGCCTAATATTTATCGTGATAATAACGAATAGAATGAATTTTGAGGCATTTTTTTTTTCAAAATAAAATAACGAAAGAAAAAATAATAACATAAATTTTTAAAATATTTATTTATTATAAATAATTAATTAAAAATATGAGAAACAATAGAAAATCTATAAAAATCTTACTCGATTAAAAAGCAATTTTATGTTAATTAAATTTTATTATTAATAATAAAAAAAATATTTATTTTCTTTTTACTTTCGAAGCGCAGACACAATTAAAAATTTCGAATAATCAAATGACTAAAAATAATCTCATTTCAAATGGGATAATAATAGTGTTACCATAGCAACATTTTGCACAGACTATTTAAAAATGGTGGCCAAAATATGAAGAAACTATTCTATTAGACAATAGGTTATAGGACAATAAATATTAGATACACAATTATAGAGTCCTCTAAAAAATATATGTGAAAAGTCTAATCCGGTGTCCAAAAAATATTACAGTCTCGGCTAAAAAACTATACTTTCATAATGGTGGAAAAAATAAATAAATCAAAAAATAATATAAATTGTACCATTCAAAGGTAAAATTTTACATATTGCAGTTTTAGCCACAAAATACAATCTCAGCTGTATAAGTAAGACGACTAAGATAATATAATATATTATCACCTTAAGAGAATTAGCTTATTCTTGAATTAGCAACAATGGGACATGTGCGTCTAGTATGATTGTGGTTTTGAGTTTGAAGCCAGCTCAAAACCGCACCTATGTTAATAACATAATCAGGGTGCCGCCCTTAGAAGATGCCCTTCGTTGTCATCAAAAAAATTAACACAAAATAAATACTATCTCGACAATAAAAAATAGGATATAATGTACAGTTTTAGCTAAAAATATTAAGGTACTAATGTAGAACAGTCTGAGTCAAAAATTGTATGATGCGTACTAATAGAATACCGTGAAGGGTTGGTTATCCAGTTTTGTACTATATATCATATTTTAAATTAAAACGTTTACTGATTTTTTATATTAATATATTTTATAAATTTTTCCATTATGTTAAAAATATAATATTGCCACGACACGTTTCACATAATTCGATATTTTTGAGGTACAGTTTTGATGACATTTTCGTATATTTTGGGTGGTAATTCTGTACTTACTTAATGGATGTTAGTTTTTTAATACGCCTAAGTTTAAAAATTCCCTGTATAAATGCAATTTTTTTTTACAATAAAAATCCAGTAGCACGAATACGCACGATCATTACAAAATCTCAAAATTATGCGTTCTAGGAACTTTTCGCGCAATAAAGTCAAAATTTGTCATGTTTTGTGACTCGTAGTTCCATTTTCTGAAAATCACAATTGTTTTAGATTGAAATTTTTAAGTTCAGGCTAATTGTACCTCAACTCGAATAAATAAGGACCAATTGCCCCTTTAAGAGCAAAATACACACTAGACAGTCACTTTTTACAGGATATAATGGCTTCTCAACCGTTACTTGTGGGTTTTTAGAGCCTTATGTACAGCTTTTTTGCTTATTGGCATATCTACGGAGTAAGAAATGAGTCTCATGCAATATTTTGTGGATATAATGGCTTCTTAACCGTTACTTGTGGGTTTTTAGAGCCTTATGTATAGAATTTTTTGAGAATATAATGGCTTCTCAACTATTACTTGTGGGTTTTTAGAGCCTTACACGTATGTATAGCATTTTTGCTTATTGATATATCTACGATGCAAGAAATGAGTCTCATGCAATATTTTATGGATATAATGGCTTCTTAACCGTTACTTGTGGGATTTTAGAGCCTTATGTATAGCATTTTTACTTATTGATATATCTACGGAGCAAGAAATGAGTCACATGCAATATTTTGTGGATATAATGGCTTCTCAACCGTTACTTGTGGGTTTTTAGAGCCTTATGTATAGAATTTTTTTGAGGATATAATGGTTTCTCAACTGTTACTTGTGGGTTTTTAGAGCCTTACACGTATGTTTAGCATTTTTGCTTATTTATATATCTACGGAGCAAGAAATGAGTCTCATGGAATATTTTGTGAATATAATGGCTTCTCAACCGTAAGTTGTGGGTTTTTAGAGCCCTATGTATAGCATTTTTGCTTATTAATATATCAACGAAACAATAAATGAGTCCTACGCAATATTTTGTGGATATAATGGCTTCTCAACCATTACTTGTGGGGTTTTGGAGCCTCATTGACACATCTACCTACGGAAAAGAAATGAGTCTCATCGGAACGGGCATTTTTTTTCTTCGAAAGCATTTAATAGTCAGTAAATAATCTTTAACATAAAATGGCAAATATTAATCTATATAAATATTATCTCAATTAATGTATATATTGAATAGTTATTAAATGACAAAGCTATACTTTTTAAATTATAAAATGGATAACTCTTGACCGAAAAATTTAGGACACTGATTAATGACGCTATTAAATCTTGCGTAAATTTCTTTCTTACGTAATTACTTTTATTTTCTTATTATAATATTAGATATTTATTCTATAGTTTTTTAGTTTCTTTTGAACTTTTTCACTCATTCTATTAATATATTTTTAATCTTACAAAATTTTGATTGAAAATCAATTCCATCGACTCTTATATTTTTTTGGCTGTAACATCCGCAAAAAATGTTGTTTTTTTATAAATCACATTTTTTGTTTGAAAATTCATGACTTATGAATTATTTGAAATTTTCCATCTCAAAGATTTTTAGAAAATACACTTCCATAAGAAGTGTTTTTTTGTAAATAAAACTGGAAAAGATTATTTATAATTAAGACTATTTATCCATAAAATTCAATTCTAAATTATGATTCTTTAGGTTGTCTTTTAATCATGCGATACTATCGTTTTTAATCATTTATTTATTAATCTACTTAATTTTAATGTAGAGTAGATCACGAAATATTAGCTATTTGATTATTATTTTCTTTTCATATAGACCAAATTTTAATTGAAATTAATTTTCAAAAAAAAAAACCGCCTACAACATTAGACAAAAGTAACATCTATGCAAACCCTACACTATAAATTAATGGGCGGCATTTTCCTTTTGTCCAAATTCCTCTTAAATATGTTTATAATATATTTTACATCCTAAGAATGGTGTGAAGAAAATTTTCCGAAGAAAAAAAATCAGATACTAAATAAAAAATTTCTTTAAAAACGATCGAAAATTTTATTGGCAATTTCCCTTCTTCAGGGAAAATCTCTCACAGAACAAATTGTCTTTAATAGTTGTTGACAAATTCAAATTTCATTTTCGAATTTATTTTTGGTTATATTTATTTTATGTTATTCGCTATTTGAATTTTTTTAAAAATAAAATAACAAAAAGTAACTTTATCAAAGTCTAACATAACAATAAATGGCAATTTTATCGCGGATAATTTCATTTTAAGAGTTTCTTCGAAAAGTTCTGTTGCGTTGGATGATGTCCAAGTGCCGGAAAACTTTAGCATGTCCGGCAGTTGCCAACCGGCTTTGAAAAATTTCCCGAGATGAGTGGGCTATTCGTTTTTAAATTTTTTTTTATATATACAATCTTGAAAATCCATTCCCGTCGACTATATGTATTGAAGAGATTTTAGTATCTATAGCGTCGTCAGTGCAGTCTTAAAAAGATTTGATCAAAATCTAATTTGAATTTTTTTCCGACATTTTTCTTAAATTTTTTCATATGCTGAATCATACTAACAGGAAAAGCAACTTTTTTCACTGTTTTGAAAATTAAGCTCATAAATTTCCCTTCAAAAAAAAATACAGACAGAATTATAGAAAAAAATCTTCTATCTTGGACAGAAAGATAGAAGAGTTTTTTCTATAATTTTTGATATCTTTCTAAAAGTAAGCTATTATTACTGAAATTATAAAGAACGATAAAAAAAGGACAAAAAAAAGAGGTAATAAAATCACACGAGTTTTCTGCACAATTAAATTTGATAAATTAACCCCTAGCATAGTTTACGCAATAAAATTAATTTGCAGTTTTCCACCTCACAAAATTACTATGAAAAAAGTTATGATTTGGGGACTATTTCAACAGTTATAAAATATGAAAAGTTTTCAAATTAATGGAGAATAAATAGTTTATGTTTTGGAAAGTAATGCTGAAAAAAAATACATGCTATATTGTTATATTTATTTAATTTTAACATTATACTTAATATAAAATATAAGTTTTACCAAATAATTAACACAAGACTCCACTCTTTTGTCGTTATTTTTAATGATATTTTCAGACATTTTGAGCTATAATTTAGCCATAAATTCACGGATATTGAATTTTAAATTGATTTAAAGTATTTAAATTACTTTTATGTTATTTCATAAGAAAAAATCCAACGGCGTCAAATATTACGATCTTGGAAGCAAGTTGACATCATCAAATCACACCCTCAATAAAGCCAAAAGTTCTCATTTTATGTGGCTTTTTTCAATATTTATTCCAAATTAAGATGCTATCAACTTTATGTAATGTTATAAGAAAAAATCCAACGGCGTCAAATCTCACGATCTTGGAGGCAAGTTAACATCATCAAATCATGAAATTACACTCTCAATGAAGCCAAAAGTTCTCATGTTATGTAGTTTCTATCAATATTTACTCTAAATTAAAATGATGTCAATTTTATGTAATTTAATAAGAAAAAATCCAACAGTGTCAAATCTCACGATCTTGGGGCAAGTTGATATCATCAAATCACACCCTTAAAAAAGCCAAAATTTATCGTGTTCTGTGGCTTCTGTCAATATTTATTCTAAATTAAGATGATGTCAATTTTATGTAATTTAATAAGAATAAATCCAACAGTGTCAAATCTCACGATCTTGGAGGTAAGTTGACATGATCAAATCACACCCTCAAAAAAGCCAAAACTCATCGTGTTCTGTGGCTTCTGTCAATATTTATTCCAAATTAAGATGATGTCAATTTTATGCAATTTTATAGGTAAAAATCCAACGGCGTCAAATCTCACGATCTTGGAGGCAAGTTGACATCATCAAATCTCAAAATTATACCGTCAATAAAGCCAAAAGCTCTCATGTTATGTGGCTTCTGTCAATATTTATTCCAAATTAAGATGATGTCAATTTTATGCAATTTTATAGGTAAAAATCCAACGGCGTCAAATCTCACGATCTTGGAGGCAAGTTGACATGATCAAATCACACCCTCAAAAAAGCCAAAAGTTCTCATGTTATGTGGCTTCTGTCAATATTTATTCCAAATTAAGATGATGTCAATTTTATGTAATTTTATAAGAAAAAATCCAACGGCGTCACATCTCACGATCTTGGAGGCAAGTTGACATCATCAAATCACACCCTCAAAAAAGCCAAAACTCATCGTGTTCTGTGGCTTATGTTAATATTTACTCCAAATTAGTATAATGTCAATTTTATGTAATTTTATAAGAAAAAAATCGAACGGCGTCAAATCTCACGATCTTGGAGGCAAGTTAACATCATCAAATCACGAAATTACACCCTCAATAAAACCAAAAGTTCTCATGTTATTTTGCTTCTGTCAATATTTATTACAATTTCAGTGCTTTGTGTGATAAATAAAAAATATATTATATTAAATGGCATAAGTTTTTATTTAAGAAAATTATATTTTTGTTAATATATTATATTAAATTAAATAAACAAATGAACTATACTTTCCGAACTATAAAATAGATAAATTATAATAGTTATCTATTTTTACATATTTTTACTTAAAAATATGTAAAAATAGATAATTATCATAATGAATATAGACTATAAACTAAATATAATTTTTAGATAAAATTTCAAAATGCTCCAAAGTGATAAATTGTTCTGTATTACTCGTTTTAGGAATACATCGAACACTCGTTTAATAAAATGCCGCTCATTTATTGTAAGTAAATTCAAATAAAGTTCTTCAGTTAACATAAATAAGTATTCACAAAAAAGTCGATTAGATATGATAACAAGGCATAATGTTTATATCTAAAGGGATTTAAGACTATTTGGACTCCAATAAAGTATATTATAAGAGAAATAGATGTTAGTTTTCGTAAGCTTTTGCGTCGATAAAATTGATCAACAACGACCCAAAGGAGCCGTATTGATTGGAGCTGAGGTAAATTGTACGGAAACGACTTAGACGATTCCAGCCTTTGCCTTTTCATATACATACAAACATATGTGTACCTACCCCCCCCCCCTACAATCGCAAGGATTCATATTACTATCAGAAGGATTCTTTTTTGGTTCTTTTCTTAGTTTGGATAAATTGTAGACTTTTATTTAGCTCTGCTGAATAAGGGTTTTGTAATCTCCCATGGGTATATTAACCTTTAAAAAGGGTTTGTTTTTGGGGGTGAAAAAAAAGTATGCAAAATTTCTAGTTAATTTCCATTTTGTGTACTTCTGTATCCTTTTGCCTATCCCATCATTCATATGTAACAATTCTATATTATTATTAATGCTGTCCGTACATAAAATATAATTTTTAGTCTTTTCTGTCAACCTTTCCATATCTTTATTATGCTTGAATTGAATTCAAAATCAATCCAAAAATCCCATAATGCTGACATATATAATATTAATCGTTTTTGTATACCTTCATTATAAAATTTCTCTTCAATAAATTTTTGCTCATTGAATTTGCTGATATTTTCTGATTTTTATACTTCCAATTATAGGTGAATCGAAATGGTTTTATGAAGTTTTGTGTTTTTTACATAATTATTTAAAATATTTTTCGAGCATAAATTTTATTTTTCAAATCACTTTCAAAAGCATTCAACAGTCATTTATTAGGAATTGGAATAAACGATACTAACCACATTAAGTCTGCCCAGCTTTTGGCACTGGAAAAACAATTTTGGGACTCAGGAGTACCATCCTCATTAGTATTGTCTATGTTATAGCATACGCCATCGATATCTTTCTTGAAAGTCACCAGACACAGCGGAATCTTGAACATAAGAGTTAAAATCTCTCATGATAGAACACCAGAATTCTAGTCTGTAAGTCCAGATAGAGCCCCTGAATTCTAGTCTGTAAGGCTAACATCTACAATATATTGTCTGTCAATCAAAAAGATCTGTACAAAATACTTTCAATAAAATTAAACTGGTGGCTAGTTGGATAAAATAAAGTATAGCATCGACTATAGCTTCAAAAGGATTATATCTTCTTGCTATCCGGAGTCAAGGATCGTAGCTAATAACAATCAATAGAGCCTACTTGGCCAATCTTAATTATTTAGCTTAAAAATTATGACTATAAAATTGAACCAATTGCCGTACAGGACATCGGTCTTGTCAGTGCTCATATGTATATTCTTCAAAAAACGTGGGTCCTCACCAAAATCCATTGCAAATTCTTAGAAGAACATCCTTCAAAAAAGCTTTGTACTCCGATATGAGCTCAGTAAGCTTTGGATAGGCCTGACACTTAATCCCTATGAATGAGAAATATCCTGCTTTAAAATTCTATAGTATCATCATTTGCGATCCCAGTATATGAGACAGGACCTGCCATCAACAGAGTCAGCGGAGATGATGGGACCACACCGTAACACAAAACCAGACCGTCTAGAAGTTTTTTAATTCAGAGTGCCAAGTTCTAACTCACATTTTTGGCGCCGCTGATAATAAATTTTTAATAGTTTAATAATTAAAATTATCTTTTTAATAAGAAAAGCTTTTAAATATTTTGAAAAGTATTTTTTTTTTAAATTTAATATAAAAAACAATTGCTAATTGTTCCTTATCAAAGGATTAAAATTAATTTTTCTATGTAGTTTTTTTTAAAAATCAAATGTAATAAGTAAATTATTTGTTCAGACCGAATATTT
Source organism: Atherix ibis (assembly GCA_958298945.1). Lineage (NCBI taxonomy): Eukaryota > Metazoa > Arthropoda > Insecta > Diptera > Athericidae > Atherix > Atherix ibis. Next base: position 102,067,858 of record OY282606.1, on the reverse strand, counting down.
TTCGATGCTGTTGTAAGAGATTTTAAACAGCATTTCTGAAAATGAAAAAAGGAGAATAACTTCCTTATGAGCTTTTTTGTCGAGAATAAACATTTTAAAAATTAATTAAAAATTCTTTGACTTTACGAACATTAATTTTTTGAATGAGAGAAAAAATACACTTAAAGTATTCGATATATTTTATTTGAATTATTATAAATTCGTATCCGTGCTGAACTTATTAATTTTCATCCTGAAAAGATTACTCTTTAATTATACATGAGTATAACCACTAGGTAGAAGGATAACCACTAGGCAGAAGGATATTACAGAAGAAAAAAAATTCTGTGCTTGGTTAAATTGAATATTTTTTAAATATAAAAGTGAATTTTAATGTGCTTTAAATGATAAAAGTTTTCATCTATTGTACTCATCAACACACACATACATACTAGGTTTTTGTATGTTATACGAGTATAGGATGACGAATCCTGATTTTCTAGTATATTTGGTAGATATGAATCTTTATATATTGAACAGGATCTGTTTGAATCTGTAACATCATAAAAACACTATGCACTATGATGATGAATGGGAACAAAATTTGCATAAAACTAGTAAAACGCTTAAGAGCTATTTATACAGAGTACTTTTGGCGGTGTTCTTTGTTTTCAAACAGATTTAACGATTTTGTTTGCTTCTAGTCAAATGCATTTGCATTTTTTTGCATATTTCATATCAAATTCTGAAGAAGATGTACTTTAATTTGAGGAAAGATTCGAATGGAAAAGGATATACTCGTAATACGAACAAAAAAAAAGGAATAATTTCTTTCAAATTAGAGTCAATGTACTTTATCTACTCTTTAATATTTATTATGCTAAGTAAGTTTGAAGTCCTTTTTTTTGCTGAAGAGGATTTACTTAAATTTACTTTTAGTCAAATTTTTATTATTATTTCATGTACTTTATTAAAAACAAGATAAATCAAATAAATTTAAACAATATTTTTTTGATTCTTGCTTTTAGATGCTTTTAAATAGTAATTTTATCTATTTTTTTCATTTTCAATCAAATTTTAGATTTATTACTGGTCGAACGATCAAATAAAATCTGTTAGAAGAGTTTTTATTAATATTAAGAGACATTATTGCATTATACGAGGTCTGTTCAAAGAGTATCGCGAATTTTAAATTTCTGCGGGTAACGAATATTCGACTTTCGATTTTTTGTGGCGTTATGTTGGTACTCATGTCTCTCACTTATGCCGACAAGTTCGGCCATTTTGAATGTTCAGTGAATTTTTGACAGCCGCTTTGCTTGCACGTGTTTTGGCTCGTCTTCGATTTTTGCCCATTTCAAAAAATGGATCAAAGAATCTGTATCAAATTTTGTGTGAAAAACAAAATTAATTCCGAATGTTGACTGTGGCATATGGTGAAGCTACCTTGGACTGAAGCAACGTTTATCGGTGATACAAAATATTCTCAGAGGGCCGAGAAGATGTGAACGACGAAAAGCGTGCCGGACATCCGAGCACGTCAACAACAGACGAAAACATTGATGAAGTGAAGAAAGTAATATTGTCCAATCGTCGAATCCCCGTTAGAGAAGTTGCTGAGGACTTAAACATATCGATTGGCTCGTGAAACGGGTAGCCGCGAAATGCGTACCAAAATTGCTCAATTTCGACCAAAAACAGCATCGCATTAACATTGGTAAGGAGCTGTTAGACTCTGTCCGTGACGACCCATATTTGCTCCAGAGGGTCATAACTGGTGACGAACCATGGGTTTGTGGTTATGACGTGAAAACCAAAGCTCAATCATCCCAATGGAAGCTGCCGCACGAGCCAAGACCGAAAAAAGCGCCCCAAGATCGGTCGAATGTGAAGGTTTTGCTTACAGTTTTCTTCGATTGTAAGGGCGTGGTGCATCATGAGTTCTTACCACAGGGTGGAACGGTCAATAAGAAAAATTACCTGCAAGTTATGCGCAAGTTGCGCGAAGCAATCTGCCAGAAACGCCCGGATTTATGGAAGAACAAAAATTGGCTTTTGCACCATGATAACGCCCCTGCGTTTGGCCAAAAACAGCACTCTAATAATACCTCAGCCACCGTATTCCCCAGATCTGGCCCCCTGTGACTTTTTCTTGTTCCCGAAACTGAACAGCCCCATGAAAGGACGACGCTACGCTACGATTGAAGAGATAAAGACGGCATCAAAGGTGGATCTCAACAAGATCACAAAAAATGATTTTTTGAAGTGCTTCGAAGATTGGAAAAAACGTTGGCACAAGTGTATAATATCTGGTGGGGATTACTTTGAAAGAGACAAAATAGATATTCATGAATAAATAAATAATTTTTTTCAAAAACACTAAATTCGCGATATTTTTTGAACAGACCTCGTACTTTTTGCTTACTCAACATATTCCTTATAAATACCACAAGCTTTTTGGTGCCGTAAAGCAAATTTGGATGGCCGAGAAGCATTGGAAGATAAACTTTGGACTGAATAATTTAGATGAATGATAAATATTTGGACTGAACTAGGGCTTTTGTGAGTTTAGATATAGAAGTCCTTAAAAAAATTACAAATAGGACGTACTTTGCGTCACATCAAATATTGCTGACACTTGGATACTGCACAATAAAAACGGCCCCTCTCACACAGCCATTTCCATACAAAAAAAAAATAATTCCAGTAATTTTTCAGCCTCCTTATTGACTTTATTTACGTGTAAGTCCACGTGACCTTTATTTTGTTCCCCAAGATAAAAAGAACCTCTCAAACGAATGTTATCTTAGTACGGTCCAAAATAGTGTATACCGAGGAGTTGAGAGTTATTCCAGTTGAAGCGCTGCTACGAAAAATGGCAACAATGCCTCCAATAAAACTACTTTTAAGAAACGAAAATTGATATTTAAAAAAGAAAATAAAATTATTGCATTTTCTGCCACACCTTGTAGGTATGGCAAAGCAAACAGAAAATACTCTCTAAGAAAAATGGTGATTTTTTTCATTTGTTTTACAAAAAAAAATTTCCTTATTACAATTAAGCTAATTTTACATGCATTTTATTTTTTTTCAAAATAATTTTACAGATTCTAAATCTATAATAAAATAATAAATAGATTTAGATAAAAAGTACAGGTTAAGATGAATTGTTATAAACAGTAAACTTTCATTGAAGTTTCTTTTGTTTTTGCGTACATTCAGATATAAAATTTAGTATTTTCATAAATTATAGAGCCAATCATGCTCAAGTCGTTTGTACAGCACCAGAGTTCTAGTTTGTAAGTCCAAATAGGTTTAATCTCAAAAATTTGTCTAAGTATACTTCTAAGTATTGAACTTAAATATCTTACGGTATGTCATAGGTGCTAAGTTATGTGGGTGTTATATGAATACATTTTACTGGCGCAGAGTAAAAGTTATATGAATACATTTTCGTTTATTCGTTTGGTAAATAAATTCTGGAGGATTTGGATTTAGATTTGGAAAGTGTCGGAAATATGTTGTTATACGAGGTCTGTGCAAAAAGTATCGCGAATTTTGTTTTTTTTTCAAAAATTATTTATTTATTCATGAATATCTTTTTTGTCCCTTTCAAAGTAATCCCCACCAGATATTATACACTTGTGCCAACGTTTTTTCCAATCCTCGAAGCACTTCAAAAAATCATTTTTTGTGATCTTGTTCAGCTCCTCCTTCGATGCCGTCTTTATCTCTACAATCGTAGCGTAGCGTCGTCCTTTTATGGGGCTCTTCAGTTTCGGGAACAAGAAAAAGTGACAGGGGGCCAGATCTGAGGAATACGATGGCTGCGACATTATTAGTGTGTTGATTTTGGCCAAAAATTTGCGCACAAGCAACGATGCGTGAGCAGGGATGTTATCATGGCGAAAAAGGCAAGTTTTGTTCTTCCACAAATCCGGGCGTTTCTAGCGGATTGCTTTGCGAAACTTGCGCATAACTTGCAGGTAATTTTTCTTATTGACCGTTCCACCCTGTGGTAAGAACTCATGATGCACCACGCCCCTGCAACCGAAGAAAACTGTAAGCAAAACCTTCACAATCGACCGAACTTGGGGCGCTTTTTTGGTCTTAGCTCGTGCGGTTGCTTCCATGGGGATGATTGAGCTTTGGTTTCTACGTCATAACCATAAAACTATAATTCGTCACCAGTTATGACCCTTTGGAGCAAATTAGGGTCATCGCGGACAGAGTCCAACAGCTCCTTAGCAATGTTAATGCGATGCTGTTTTTGAGCAATTTTGGTACGAATTTCGCGGCGACACGTCTCACGACCAAATCATAGGTAAAAATCGAATGGCACTAGCCAATCGATATGTTTAATTCCTCAGCAACTTCTCTAACGGTGATTCGACGATTGGCCAATACTATTTTCTTCACTTCATCAATGTTTTCGTCTGTTGTTGACGTGCTCGGGCGTCCGGCACGCTTTCCGTCGTTCACATCTTCTCGGCCGTCTGAGAATATTTTGTACCACCGATAAACGTTGCTTCGGTCCAAGGTAGCTTCACCATATGCCACATTCAATATTCGGAATGCTTTCGCGCAAAAAAATTTGTTTTTCACCTGATTTTAAAAATTCATTTTGGTACTTGGTAATATGTAGAAGGATGGTACCTCTTAAGTTTTCAGTGTAAGCTCGGATGCTAAACTTAATATTTATAAAGATTGAATTAGAAAATAATTGTTCCTTATCAACGAGACTTGCAATAAAATCGGGAACTGGATGATATTACTGGGTGGGGGAGTTTTTGGAGCAGAAAACCGAATCGATGGTAGGGTTTACATATATTTTCTAATTTAAAGAGAATTTTCAAAGATATTATGGGGTTTTTAGTTTAGAGGAGACTTTAGAAAGAATATTGGTGATTTCTTCTAGATCTAAAATACGTAGAAATAATGGTATTAGAACGGATTCAACTATCGCATGTATAAATGTTGTAGAGAATAGGACTAAGTATGCTTCCTTGTGGAATACCGCTCGAAATCGGAAAGATATTCGAGACTTCGCTGAATTCAATTACTTGAAAGTGTCAGTTTGAAACGAATAATTTTTTGACTAGGTAACAGATGTAAAGATAATTTCTCTTGAGTTTTTATAGTAATCCCCAATGTCAGACTCAGTAATAAATATTTTCAATATAATTTGTTTGCACAAGCCAAAACACGTGCAAGTAAAGCAGCTGTCAAAAATTAACTAAAGATTTAAAATTGCCGAACTTGTCGGCATAAGTAAGAGACACAAGTACCGCAATAAAAAAATCAAAAATCTAATATACGTAACCCGCGGAAATTCAAAATTCGCGATACTTTTTGAACAGATCTCATATATAAGAAATTCTCCAAATTTAAAAACAAATCCTTCAGAACTGGTTTTTTACAGACCCAATCGTCAGCATAAGTAACAAAGAGGATATGAGGAATATCGGATCAAGTATGCTACCTTGTGGAATACCAGCAAAAATTCGGAGAGATATTCAAGAAATTGTTTGCTTTATTTTCTTGTAAATATGAGAATTTTTATGATAAAATGGCACTGAAAAAAAATTATTTAAAAAAAAAAATATGAATATAAATTTAAAATAGAAAAAAAAAATGAATATATAATTTTCCAAAGTCATATGTCATTAATATTTCCACATGATTTCTTTCTTAAAATGACAAACGATACTTGAATTGTACTATTTCTATTTGTATGTGACATGTTTGTTGGTAACATTCTGTTTGGAGTAAAAATCAGTTCATAAAACTTCCAAAGTATTTCTTAGAAAATATTAAATCGAAAATTATTATTACCATAGTTTCCAATTGTAAGCTAAACATCTGGATAAGTACAGTATAAATGGTCTGAGAGAATACCACAAATCCATAGAAAATCTGTTCCATCGATTTCGATTGATCGCATTGCACAATCCTCGTAAATCTGACATAATAAATGCATATGCAAATGGCAGGCAGAGCAACATGTTGCACGGCATTATGCTAAGCGATTTACCACAATCGATTCAATAGAATTGTTGGTTCAATTTAGAAAATCCATAAAGAATACCGTAATAAAACAGAATTGCATTCTTGAAAAATTAGATACTCTATCGATTAGATAGTGTTCGTACATTTGAATAAGAGTTTTGTGTCAATAATTAATTTTATGATCTTGTAAAATGCATTCAACTCTACCAGTTCAGATGGTTATAAAAATATTGAACAGCATCAATACTACACTGTAAAGTTATTATTCACTTAACCTCCTACATCTCTTTATTAACAAACCACCTTCTATCGCCCTTCTTAAAATCGAAGTAGATAAAATAAAAACGATTACTTGATATCAATATTAATAGGGCAAGAAAAATATAAAAATATATGAAAAAGTTTCGAAAATCTTCAAAATCTATCATATTCACTTTAGGCAAATCGTAAATTTCTCCTTTAAATTCATTGACTTCAGTTACTTGCATATATTAGAGCAGATAGAGTGTTTTACTGGAGCAATCGTAAATCAATATTGAAATTGATTTTATTTATGATCGTTTCGAAAAAGTTTTCAAATATTTTTTTTAACAGCCTAAAAAGTTTATTATCAATTGGTTTGGTTTTTCCCCCTTTTCTTTATAAAAGAAATTCACCCGCCAATCATTATCATCTCCTCTTAGCAGCATCAAAACACCCATTGCCCTTTTTATTTTTGGCTAAGAAAATTTATCGAATTGTAATCAATTTTAATAAAAACTCACTTAATCATATAAGCTCTTGCTACTGTTTTTGGAAAAAATTTAAAAGAAATTTATTTTCATTTCCTTTGATTTAAGATTTTTATACAAATAATAAATATTAAATTATTTCTCCATTTTAAATTTAAAGAGAGTTTTTTTTTCTAATAAAAAGCTTTTAGGAATTAGAAATTCTTCATCATTAAATTATGACGAAGAATTTCGACAAAATATTGTTTTATCAACATTTTAAAAAGAAATCGTTTAGCAAGGAAATTGGAAGAAATTTCAGATTATTTTATAAATATTTGGGGAAAATTTTTAGAAATTCCAAAAAATTTTGTTTGAAAAATTTCTCCAAAAAATTTTGTTTGAAAAAAAAAAAGTTATTATTTTCATTTTTCGCTCAAATAAAAAAATTGAATTGATTTAAGAGATTTTTTTCTAATTAACTTATTTCTGATTTTGTTTTGTTGTAAAAATATTTGTTAACTATTTTATTCTGAATTAAAAAAAGATTAATCCAAAATGCATAAGCAAAATGATACTAAAATTGTATATAAAAAATTTAATTATTCTTAAAAATAACGGCCGATGAAATTACTAAAAAGACTTTAAAATGCTTAAAAGTTCTTTTTATTGCTTAATAATAATAAGAAGAAATGGTGGAAATTGTCCAAATTACTGGAAAATGTAAATTGGTCAAAAGTTCGCAAAAAATACCCAAAAGTGGCCGAAATTGTCCGAAAGTCTCCAAAATTTTTCAATAAGCTCGAAAGGCTCAAAAATGATTTCAACAAAAAATTTGATAAAACTAATCTACTCAGTACTACAATTTGATAAGTTTGATTTTATTAATATTTACTTCGTATAGCTTAAACAATCTTAAAAATTAAGGCCGATGGCGATCTTTAAAATTCTCAAACGTGATTTTTATTGCTTAATAATTGTAGAAAGTGACTATATGAGACAAAAAAAGCTCATAATTACAAATTACCAATGTATCATTAAATTTTTCAGTACTATTAATTGTGATTTAATGAAAAAAAATATGTGGCCGAAAGTGGGCGAAAGTGCGCGAAAGTTCTCGAAAGTATGTGAAAGTGCCCGAAAGTATTAAAAGTACTCTTAATTGCTAAAAATATATTTGAATATCTCTTAAATTTTTGAATAAGCTCGAAAGCCTTCGAAAATGTAAAAAAAAACAATGTGAAAGAACAAATTGCGGAAGGGTTTTAGAGTCTTCAGAATTCTGAAATTAGCTCAAAAGTTCTCGAAAGGCACAAAAACGATTGGGCAAGAAGTTTTATAAAACTAATCTAATCAATACAACAATTTGATAAATTTTATTTAAATAATGTTTATTTTGTGAATCTTAAAAATAAAGGCCGATGGAGATGAAAGGACTTTAAAAAACCATAAAAGTTCATAATTGCAAATTATTAAAATATCAATAAATTTTTTAGTACTGTTAATTGTGATTTAATGAACAATATAATATGACCTAAAGTGTCAGATAGTGCACGAAAGTGACCGAAAGTACGCGAAAGAGCCCGAAAATTCTTAAAAGTGCTTGAATGTACCCGAAAGTATGCGGAAGTGCGCTAAAGTTCCAGAAAATTCCTGAACGTATTAGAAAATGCTCTTCATTACTAAAAAAAAATTTGAATATATCTAAAATTTTTGAATAAGCTCTGAAAGTCTTCGAAAGTGCACAAAAACGATATGAAGAACAATTTTGGAAAGGTTTTAGAATCTCCGGAATTCTGAAATTTGCTCGAAAGTCCTCGAAAGGCACAAAAAGGATTAGGCAAAAAAAAAATTTCATAAAACTAATCTAATCATTACAACATTTAATTTTAATAATGTTAATTTCTAATTATTTGCAGATTTTTGTTAATATTGCTCAATGAAATTACAAAAGCGTCATTAAAATGCTCAAACGTGGTTTTATTGCTCAATAATTATAGAAAGTGATTATATGAGACCAAAAAAAATTAGTAAAATAAGATTCAAATTTGCAGTATTTTTAAATGCAATTTAATGGAAAAAAATATGCCCGAAAGTGCGCGAAAGTGCCCGAAAGTACCCGACAGTTCCCGAAAGTATCCTAAATTGCGCGAAAATGCCCAAAAATATTAATATGTACTCTTATTTACTGAAAAGAGTTTTAAATATAACCAAAATTTTTAAATAAGCTCAAAAGCCCTCGAAAGTAAACAAAAACGATACAAAAGATCAAATTTGGAAAGATTTTACAGTCTCCAAAATTCTGAAATTAGCTCGAAAGTTCTTGAAAGGCACAAAAAACGATTAGGCAAAAAAAATTTGATACAAAACTAATCTATTCAATACAAAATTTTGATAAATTTGATTTTAATAATAATAAATTTCTAATAATTTACAAATTATTGTTAATATTGCTTAATAAAATTATAAGAGAGTCATTAAAATGCTCAAAAGTGCTTTTTAATAATTATACAAAGTGATTATATGACACCAAAAAAAATTCATAATTGCAAATTTAGCAAAATATCATTCAAATTTTCAGTATTTTTAATTGCAATTTAATGAGAAAAAAAGTGCTCGAAAGTGCGTGAAAGTGCCCGAAAGTTCGCGAACAAGCGCAAAAATACCCTAAAGTGCGCAAAAATGGTCGAAATTATTAAAAAGTACTCTTAATTGCTGAAAAGATTTTTAAATATCTCTGAAATTTTTGAATTAGCTCGAATGTCCTCGAATTTATACAAAAACGGTATGAAAAGACAAATTAGCTTAAAATCAATTTTATCAATGTTTTTTTTTTTAAATCCTAATAACTTATGAAGAGCTTACTATAAAAAATATTTAACCATACAATTTAAAAAGTTTCACTAACTACAAGGTAAAATAGAAGTCGAATATTGAGCTAGCATAAGTACTCAAGCACTTAATATATATTGAATAATTTACACTAAGAAGTTTCTCAAAAAAAAAAAACGAAATCCATTCCAATAAGAATAAATAAAGATTTTAATTATAATAAAAAAAAATTGAATTAATATGTAATAAATATACTTAAACAAAAATGCTTTCCTCTTTTTTAAAATAATGGCTTCTATTGTGCTCAGATTTTTTCGGGTTTAAAAATATTTCTTATAAATTAGTTTTAGTTATTAAAAATATCTTACTATCTAAATAATGAATAATAATTTAAATATTTTTTTAGCTCAAAATCGAACCACGCAATACACATGCCACTATAATCGTTACAGGATAAAAAGCTTGAATTCTTTTAACAATAAATATCCCATCATTTTTGTAAGTAAGAAATTTTTCTTAAGAACAAAAGGACTTTTTTCATTTTTCAAATAATGTAGAAAAATATATAAATTTTTTTTTTTGCCAAGCTATTATTCTAAAATTAAAGTTTTGATCATCAAAAAAAAAAAAACAGAACTAATCTTGGATTAAAATAGTACTTTTATTATTTCACAAGAAAACCAAGTTCAATCTTTAATATTTTAAAAATAAAAATTATACAAGTATTTCGGTATTAGCAAATTATTTCTATATTTCTTAGAATATGTTAACATAAACTTAAATAATAATAACAACAACAACAAAAAACAACCACGAAACTAACAAGAAAATTATGGCTTATGCGTCATTCACAATATTAAATTGTGGCAATTTTTATGGCCTAATCGATTTATTTATTGTATGTATATTATTTTTTGTGACGATTATAGGATTAAGATAATATAGTTTTTGTGGGTTTTTGTCTTAAGCTATAAGATATTTTTAATTATATTTGATGTTTTTTTTTTTATTATATCTTTTTGAACTGTGTGAGTGCAAAGAAAGCTCATCGAATTTGATTTAATATTTTGTGTAGATTTAAGGACTATTTTTAAAAATGAAATTTTCAAAAATAAAAAATTAAATTTTCATTTTTTTATTCAGTATTCAAAAGGTTTTTTTAGAATAAAAAAAACCTTTTGAAACCTGAATAAAAAAATTAAAATTTAATTTTTATTTTTTTGAAAATTTCATTTGTTATAAATTTTTCCATAAATAATTGATTAAAAAAGTTTTGAAAGTTTTTCAATTATTTACAAAAATAATTGGCATAAAATCCATAAAATTTTTTGCAAAATCTTTTTAAAATTTATTATCTATATTGTCAAGAAAAAAAAACACTACAATTGGTATTGGTGCAAATTGTCATAAATGGGGCTTTAAAAACCCACAAGTAACTGTAAAAATGCCACTGTATCTACGAAAAGTTGCTTTCTGATGTGCGTTTATGAAGAAAGAGTCTATTACAATCAATTTCTGAGAATGATAGCCGATTTTTTTTAATCTGAACTTAAATTGCTAATAAAGACTACATGTGGTTTTAACGAAATGGTGCCTCCAACCTACCAGTTTGCAGGATAAGTAATTTTAAGATTTAGTGATATCAATTAGCATCCAAAATCATACGAATTGATGCTGTTACGCTTTTTATTCAAAAACTTTATAAAAAATTGTATTTACGCAGACTTTAGAGTATTAAAAATCAATATCCAGCAGGTAATAACTGAATTATAGCCCGAAATATACGAAAAAGTTTTCAAAAGTTACCTCAAAAGTTTTGAGTTCTTCAAAAAGTCTATTAGCAATATTTCAATAATTTTTAACCAATATTATAATATGTAAATTTTTTTTTTAAATAAATTAATTCACAACAAAGACCAAGTTTACCAGAAAGTAACTTTCTTAATATATTTTTTTTAATAAAATAAATTTTTTTATAGAAAATATCCATAATTACTTACCACTACTCAATGAGAGTAGAAATATTATCCAAGCAATTCTGACCATTTTGATATGCTCATCTAACAATTTTTAAATTATACAAAATCCTCAAATTCATTGAATTTCGAACACTTTTTTTAAAAAAAAAAATCTTTTAATGCAAATTTTTCCTTTATTATAATCTATAAATATGTTTAAAAAAAAAAAATTTTGTTCTGTAAAAAAAAAATCGATATTAGATGAAATTTTAAAGCTTTTTAGAAAAGCCACACATTTCACATAAATTATTTGGAAAAAATATTTTAGAAAATGTAATAAAAAGTAAATTTTCTTCATGACGAAAAAAAAAATATTAAAATTTTATTAAAAAAATTCCACCATCATCGGACTAATATAGATTCATAAAAAATAAATATTTATTGTAAAATTTTTTTTTTTTGATTATTTTTTTTAAATTTCTTATTATTAAAAATCTAAAAATAAATATTTATTTCACACTTTCTAATAAATCTATGTAAGAAAATGAGCAAACCAAAAAAATGACAACTAGTCTCAAATAAAAAAGTGGAAAAACTATTTTTTGAAATAAGTTGAATGATTCGGAAAAATAAAGAAAATCTAATCGCAATCGGACACTATTTTCGTCAGCATTCTTTTTCCCGCACAAAATTCATTCGGTTTCTTAATATTTCGGCAACTTTTCCTAAGCAATTTTCTCGAATATGTGTGATCTTCTAAAAAAATTTCTTTAAATTTTTCAAATATCATCCAAATGTTCTTTTCTATTTGAAATTATTTTTATCCTTTTTTTTATCTTTTCAACAAATATTCATTATTCTTTGCTATTTTCTTTTTTTTACTCTATTTAATATAATTTTTCTTAAAGTATTAATAACACATTTTTAAAGTTCAACGAACAAGTTTCAAGTTAAAATGATCATTTATCATTCGTAAAATGATTCGATAGAGAAAAAAATTTCAAATGGTAAAAATTCAAATTTTAAAAATAAGTTTATATTATTTTTCAAATAAAAAAAAAAAAACAATTTAAAAAGCTTTTTGGTAAATTGTAAAAATGTTTGTAGAAATTTTCTTTTCCAAATTTTTTCTTAATTGTTAAAAAATTTTATTTTAATTAATTTCACCAAAATAAAAAAAACGAAATTTTTATTAAATATTCGAAAAGTATTTTTTTTTTTAAAGAAACCTTTTTCTTAACTATTTTTAACAATATTTATATAGTTGATATTACTGAGAAATGAAGCTTTCCTTAAAGAAAAATATTTTATTGAGACCACAATTTAAGAATAAAAGCACCGATCGAGTACGCGTTACGACAAAGACTGACTAATCCATGGAAGGCCCCAAAAAGATTGGACGTATGGTAGCTCTATGAATGGTGATAAAATAGAGAAAATTTTTATAGTCGATAGAATGTTATCTCCTACACAACGAATCTATCTTCTGGTAGTGCTTTAAGATACAAAATCTACTGTGGAGGCTGGGAACTAGCACCTGTGATAGCGCAGATACAAACACATTCAACCGCATCATTGAATAGATAGCGGATGGCTATATGATCGGCGACATGATCTAAATAGACCCAGTTGTTAGCGCTTCCATTGGACACCAAATAAACGCTCTGATCAGTAAGATGTACCACCCCCGCAGTAGTTTATCATTGAAAACTGCCGGCAATACCAGCAGATCTGACTTTTATGTTTCATAAACTGTGTGCTCAACAAAAATACTAAACAATATCTTCAGTTGTTGTGATCTCCTCTTATATTCGGTACAGTTTAAAGAAAACCTTCAAAGATCTCCCCCATTCCCCTTATGCTTATAAATTGACAGAAAACATAGTGCATCTCTCACCAAGTGCATTTTCCGCTTTCGATCCGGAAACTACATACAATTTGGTGACCAACTAAAAATAACATTTACACCAAAAGAGCCGGTCAGTATTTAATCTTGGGTCTGTGACTAAAGAGAAAATTAAAATCTCTTTTAACTTAAGAGAACTCAACCCTAATGCAGAATATCAACACCACCATTAAAAACACATACATTTGCTCAGCCACAAGTTGCTATAAACAAAAAAATTGTTGAGCAACATTTAGTTTTTCTGAAGCATTTTAAGAAAATTTTACTTTTAATTTATTTAAATAGGCAAAAACAAAAACCGTTTTAATAGATTTTTTTTAAAATTATGTTAAATAAAATTCGTTTTTAAGGGTTTTTTTACAATAAAAATCGTTTAAAAAAAATAGGATTTGTTTAATGTTAATAAGAAAATTTTCCTTTTTCTAAATTTGTTGGTTTTGATGCTTAATTTTAAGTTACAGGACAAAATTCAACAACAAAAATTTAGTTTTTGATGTATGTATCTGTAAATGTTCATTTAGATACAAATATAATTTTTGGTCGTTACAAACAGCGTTATTTGCATAGTAGTGCTGGAAGAATTCAACTAGAATTGCCTTCAGCTTCTCGGTTGCACTCCTTTAGATGCTATCGACAACACCAATATGACAACCTTTCAAGTGGTTTTTGATATTGGGCTGCAAAAAAAAATCACAGAGACTTAGATGAGATGAAAAAGGAACGGAAAGGACTAAGTGATGGAGTCATAGAAATTTTTTTTCTCCAACAAACCCATTCGATGGAGATGGTCGTATGACAGGGATTCTTGTCATGGGTCGATTTGACGTTATTTGTCAGCCTTTCAAATTACCACTTAAATTTCAATTTTTCATTATTTTAACAAAAAAAAAGTTACATGAACTAAGATCAGTTAAATAGGGGAAGAAGAGGAGGGGGGGGGGTCTCAGCTATAGGAATTTCATTATTCCGACAAAAACTAGCTGTAATGATGAAGCATCTAAATACGTGCAAAGTCCGATCCAACGTTTTTACTGAGCCTACCAAGGACCCATTTTTAAAACTTTTATTAAAATAAGTTTATATTTTTTTATACGATGGCAAAGTTTATACAATATAATAAAATAATAATTTTTATTAAAATATTAATTTGAATTTTAATTAGTTTAACTTTAATTTCTAATATACCAATTGGATAGCAGTTAACAAGCTAAGTGAAGGAAGAGTCTGCAGTGTTGTCAGGTCGCTCACAGTAGTAAATGAAAAAAAGGTATTCTTTAACAATTTTTGATTTTTTTTCAATCTTTATCAAAATTTAACGTAATTTTTTTTTAAGTTATTAAATTTATTCATTTTATTAAACCACTTATTAAAAAAATTCAATTTCTTTTAATTTTATTAGTTGAATAACTAAATAAAAATATTTTTAATAAACTATAAAGATTTTTCTTATTAATAAAATAATAATAAAACTGTTAAAACAGAAAATTTTACTTTTGATATTTTAAAAAAAAATTAAATATGCTTTCAAGCTAACATTTTAATAAAATCCTTTTTATTTTTAAATGTACAAAAATGTACATATATTTTTTCATTCCTTTTCTATTATAAATTAAATATTTTAAAATGCTTTTGTAAACATCTTTTTTTTTGTAAACTCTGTAACTGTGAAAATAAATTAGAAGAATTTCCTCCATTTTACTATTACTCATATTTTATCCTTTATAATTTTTACTCAAAAAAGAAATATACTATTTATTAAAAATTCACCATCATCGGCCATTAAGAAGTGCAGTAAAAATAAATTGTTTGTGCAAAAAAGCGCAGTCGCAATAAAAATGGGAAATAGCGACAAAAATATGTCATTTTAATTAGAGAGAAAATGCCACAGAAATTATGCCACGCGAACAATTAAAATTTTTTTTGCAAAATAATACTATCCTTTCTATAAGGATAATAGAGAAAAAGGGCAATAGAAATATATTTTTCTAGTTTTTAGTAAAATTTTGCAGTTTCACATAAAACTTGGAAGGAGCTTTTTAATAGCTTTGAATAATTCTACTATGATATATGTATTTATGTATGGATTGTGGGATGTTATAAGGCTTTAGATTCATTATGAATAGTGAAATTTACCGAATATCAACCAACAAAAATTATAATTTTGCAATGAATAACTGAGAGTGAACTACAAAAAATATCGAAATCCAAATAGCAAATGCTCATTCAAGTGTAATTCATAATTTCCATTATGGCAGATTTAATTAAACCAAAGTGATTTTTTTTCCCTTATTCAAAACGAAGTAAATTATAACTATTAATATATTCTAAGAGGCAAACATATTATTTTTTTTTTACAAAAATCTATTTAGGATAATTAATTAATGAATTGTTATTATTTGAGTTTTGGATTTGAAGTTTTTATAGAATAAATAAAGTCATTTAATTTTTTTTTGTTGATTTTTTAAATATTTTTTCTTGAATTTAAGCTTATTTTAATCAAGAAACTCCTAAATCCTATTTTTTGCACTAGAATCATTCATATTAATTTGGATTTCAAGCTTTGCGTAATATTACAGAAATAATATTGTGTTTTTTGGAAATTAATTTCGTTTTTTCCCAACAGAGGACTAAATAGTATTTTTTCACAACCAACTTCAAACCTTACGCCGCATAATCATATTTATTTTGACAGCTGGCATAGCAATTTGCTTCTCAAACGCCAAGAAAATGATCGATTTTTGAAGCGTATCATCATTGTGGACGAGTAATGGGTTGTCTACAACAATGTTAAGTGCAAATTAGAGTAGAAAAGATGAACTGGCTCAAATCACTTCGAAAGCCAATATTCATCAAAAAAAGGTTATGCTATCTGTTTTGGTGAGATTTCCAAGGAAACGTTTATTTTGAGCTTCTGCCGAGCAACACAACGATCAATTCTGAAGTGTACTGTCATCAGTTGGAAAAATTGAATGATTCACTTAAAGAAAAAGGACCAAAATTGGTCAATAGGAAAAATATAGTGTTCCAACAGGATAATGCGAAACCACATACAAGTTTGACCACTCGGCAAAAGCTTTTAGAGCTTGGATGGGACATACTGCCATACCCATCATACTCTCCAGACCTAGCATCTTCCGATTATCATTTGTTTCGATCTCTACGAAAAATTTTAGACGGTAAAACGGTTAATTGAAATGAAGAGGTTTAAAATCACTTGGATCAGTTTGTTGCCAACAAAGAACAAAAATTTTATGAGTTCGGAAACATGCTAAAGATGGCAAAAGGTATTGTATCAGACTGGACAATATTTAATTGAATAAAATACTATTAATTCACTATAAGAAAATTGTCTTCCATTTTCATTTTTTTTAAAACGAAATTACTTTCCGCACAACCCAATAATATATTTTTGAAATTAATTTATTTAAAAAAAGGCTATTGAGAGAATCTGTTTTTAAAACTGATTTTATTAGAAAAGTTGATTTTTAATTTTCAATTTTTTATTTGAATTTAATAAATTACAAATAAGAAACCAATCAGTTGAAAACTTTAAAAGTAAACAAATCCACTTAAATACCATAACGATTTTTTTTAATACAAAAGAGGATCTGAAAAATTCTTCACCTTTCATTAGAAAATAGGTCAGGCTGGTGAGACGCGTTTTTTTTTATCACTGAGTCAGTAGGTTAATACGAAACTAACCAGTTAAAAATTTCAAAAGTAAACAATTCCACTTAAATACCACAAAAAAATGTTTAACACAAAACAGGATCTACAAGAGTCTTCACCTTTTATTCGAAACTAAGTAAGATCAGCAAGACGAGTATTTTTTTGGTCACTGGGTCATTAGTCCAATAAAAAATCAACCAGTTAAAAATTTTAAAATTAAACAATTCCACTTAAATAGAACAAAAAAAGTGTTTAACACAAAACAGGATCTGCAAGAGTCTTCACCTTTTATTCGAAACTAGGTCAGATCGGCGAGACGAGTATATTTTTGGTCACTGGTTCATTAGTCCAATAAAAAACCAACCAGTTAAAAATTTCAAAAGTAAATAAACCCACTTAAATAGCCCAAAAAAAAATTAACACAAAACCGGATCTGCAAAAGTCTTCACCTTGCATTTGAAACTAGGTCAGATCGGCGAGACGAGTATTTTTTTATCACTGGGTCATTAGGTTAATACGAAACTAACCAGTTAAAAATTTCAAAAGTAAACAAACCCACTTAAATAGCACAACGATTTTTTTAACACAAAACAGGATCTACAAGAGTCTTCACCTTTTATTCGAAACTAGGTCAGATCGGCGAGACGAGTATTTTTTCGGTTACTGGGTCATTAGTCCAATAAGAAACCAAGCAGTTAAAAATTTCAAAATTAAACAATTCCACTTAAATACCACAAATGTTTTTTTAAACACACAACAGGATCTGCATGACCAGTTTTTTTTTTGTCACTGGGTCATTAGTCAAAAATTTTAACACAAAACAGGATCTGAAAGAGTCTTCATCTTTCATTTGAAACTAGGTCAAAGGCGAGATGAGTTTTTTTCCGTTACTGGGTCATTTGACCTTCGAAAAGTCGTTGCATACAAAGTTCAGTTATTCTGGGCGTGAGTGATGGGAATCCATTTAAGTCAACTACACTTTATCAAATCATAAAGTAACAACGGAAGTTTGTATTGACATTTTTAAGACATCATCAGTCGAAAGCCTTAAAAAATGTTATGGGGACGAGGAATTATCCATGCTTTAATAGAACAATAATCCTAAACACATCTCCAAAAATATCTAAAAATGGCTTTAGAAATCGAATATAATAAAATTCGACAGTTATGAAAAAATTTCCAATAATTTAAATAAAATCTCTAAAATATAATAGAGAAAGAATTTTTGTCAGCCTTCCTTATTGCTGAAAATTAAATTTAATATTATTTTAAATACATTATAAATTTTTAAAAGTAAAACAAGATTATACTAAATATGCTAAATATGAGATATTTTTATAAAATTAAAATAAAAAAATTTCATACAGAAAATTGTAGGAAAATATTTTTTTAATTTTTTCTTTTCACAATATTTCGGCATTTTATCAAATAATTAAAAATTAAACTATTAAAGGCATTTTTTTTTTTTAATATCAATACAATCTTTTACATAATCTGCCTTTCATTTATAAATTGTACACCCACGTTCAAACATTTTTATACAATATATTCAGATGGTTAGCTTCTTCAATAATTAATTAAAATTCTGTCGTCCTTTCCATCGTTTGAATTGACCATCATTCCTGACACAGTACAGAAGCTGTTTGATGGACAAATATAATGTAAACCAGCGGGTGCACACTCAAGGACTCGAAAAATAAAACAAAACAAAAACCAAAAAAAAAACCAGAAATAAACTAATAGAAAAATAGGAAAATAAATTCAAGAAAAATTATCTTCGGCCATAAAAAAAAGGACCTTTTCTGCTTCGAATACCAGCAATTCCAATGACAGGTTGATTTGTGAAAACTGTCAACAAGTGATTTCCAAAATGAACCAAATAATCTAGCATAGCATGCGGTCAAACTCAAGAGTACGCTCCATATCCTTTTAAGTTGCTTTCTAATATATTTTCTATGTTGATAAATTTTTTATTTACAGAATTAAATAGAATATTTATTAATTATAATTGAACAATTTCCATCATTTTTCATAATGAATTTCCTTACAATTAATTATAATAATTTCCGTTCTAAAAAAAAAAGGAATTGAATTTTTTAAAAAGGCTTTTTCTTCATTTACACATTTTAATGGTAGTCGTAGTCGCAGTTTCATAGATTTTGTTTTGGTGCCGAATTTATATTAATACATCGAACGAATACTCCTGGCAGCACTACCGTCAGAAATGTTCAAGGTTCGGCTACGTCGTTCCGATTCGTGAAAGCGAAATGCTCCGATCGTACGATTTGGCGTGCGAACATCACGCAGGCATCTGGTTTCGCCATGAAGTTGGTTTAGGCAGTGACGAAGTCGAGGAGTGGAAGAGGCGAAGTTGGTGATTTTTCTGAGACAATATTGGTGATATTGAATTTTATAATCAGTGTATTCAATGGAAAAGAAATAAAAATTAATTGGTTTTTTTATTTGTTTAACTATTGGAATTTCATTTAAATCAAAAATATTCCAAAACTCTAACTGCTAATTATAATTATTATTAATGCCGCAAGTGTAATCACCCAGTCAATACATATGTGTTGAATCTTTTGTGCAAATTTTTCGTCTGTGAGCGTATTTGCAGAGGAAAATTTAATTGGTTTTTTGAAAATTTAATGTTCAAAATTAATATTTATTTTTTATTGAAAACTTTATCAAAATGTCAATTAGATGATTAATGATTAAGAAATATTATCCATTCGTCGATCATATAAAATAAGTTGTAAGAAAAAAATGGGAATCTTTTCTTTTTATTCAGTTCTATTTTTTTTTAAATTCGATGTACAATATTTGGAAGATTTCTGAAGTGGCTGGTTTACAAATTGCCAAAAAAACACAGAAAATTGCAAAAGTTTCAACCCATTTTTTCAGCTCATTTTGTTCAACTTTTCTTATTCAACACTTTTTGTCCAGCGAATTTTGTTCAACACTCCTTGTTCAACCCATTTTCTTCAATACTTTTTGGTCAATATATTCTGTTCACCACTTCTTGTTCAACACATTTTCTTTAACACATTTTCTTCAACACTTTTTCATGAACACATTCTGTTGAGCACATTTTCTTGAATAAATTTTGTTCAACACTTCTTGTTCAACACTTCTTGTTCAACACTTCTTGTTCAACACATCTGGTCAACACATTTTCTTTAACACATTTTCTTCAACACACTCTATTCAACACATTTTGTTCAATACTTCTTGTTCAATACATTTTGTTCAACACATTTTCTTCAACACATTTTGTTCAACACATTTTCTTCAACACACTTTGTTCAACATATTTTCTTGAACACATTTTGTTGACCACATTTTCTTGAACACATTTTGTTCAACACTTCTTGTTCAACACTTCTTGTTGGACACTTCTTGTTCAACACTTCTGGTTCAACACATTTTCTTCAACACATTTTGTTCAACATATTTTCTTGAACACATTCTGTTGAACACATATTCTTGAATAAATTTTGTTCAACACTTCTTGTTTCAACACTTCTTGTTCAACACAGTTTGTTGAACGCATTTTGTGGAACACATTTTCTTGAACAAATTTTGTTCAACACTTCTTGTTCAACACACTTTGTTGAATGCATTTTGTTGAACACATTTTCTTTAATAAATTTTGTTCAACACTTCTTGTTCAACACATATGGTGCAACACATTTTCTTCAACACTTCTTGTTCAACACACTTTGTTGAACGCATTTTGTTGAACGCATTTTGTTGAACAAATTTTCTTGAATAAATTTTGTTCAACACTTCTTGTTCAACACTTCTTGTTCAACACTTCTTGTTCAACTCTTCTTGTTCAACACTTCTTGTTCAACACATCTGGTTCAACACATTTTCTTCAACAGTTCTTGTTCAACACACTTTGTTGAACGCATTTTGTTGAACACATTTTCTTGAACAAATTTTGTTCAATACTTCTTGTTCAACACATCTGGTTCAACACATTTTCTTCAGCACTTCTTGTTCAACACACTTTGTTGAACACATTTTCTTGAACAAATTTTGTTCAACACTTCTTGTTTCAACACTTCATGTTCAACACACTTTGTTGAACACATTTTCTTCAACTAATTTTGTTCAACACTTTTTGTCTAGCTCATTTTTTCAACACATTTTTTGAACACACTTTATTCAGCTCATTTTTTTCTAAATATTTTTTTTCAATACATTTCGTTCAGCACATTTTTTAAACACGTTTTCTTTAAAACGTTTCGATTAAGACTTTTCGACCAACAATTTGTTGAATACAACTTACTGAATGCAATTTTTTTGTATTTATTTTGTTGAAGACAAAATGTTGGTTCAACGTAACTTGCCAAGCATAATTTTTTAAGAAATTTTTTGTAGCGGGTGTTTTGTTTTCAAATTTTCGAAAAAGGACAGAATAATTAAAAAAGTGTACAACATTTTTATTTGAGTCAATAAATCAATGCTTGACATTTACTTTTTGTAAAGATTATTTTATATAAATATTGGCCACGATTATGTTTTAAGTGATCCATGCGAGAGGTCTAATTTTCAACCACATTTCGAGCAACTTGGCTGGTATTTCGCTAATAACACGTGTAATATTATCTTCGAAGGCTGCTAGTGACGCTGATTTATTAGTATAAACGAGTGACTTCATGTAGCTCCAAAAAAATAGCCTAAAAACATCTAGCACCCAAAGATACAAGGGAAGCTGCTTTTTTGACGCTGAAAGGGACGCTGGAAGTGATTTTATGTAGGACCATAAAAAATAGTCTAGAGGCGTCAAATCACACGATCTGAGCGACTAAGTCGCCGGTCCAAAATATCAGATAAATTGCTCACCGAACTCATCTGTCAAAATGTCCATTATTTCACGTGATGTGTGGCACGTAGCGCCGTCTTGATTAAACCACATGTACCGCCGTCTTAAGTTGTCTACATTTACCCCTAAGTGTGCAGGCGTGATTTTTTTTTATTATATGGGATATGATTGTACCACTTTATACAAACTTCGAAACCCCTCCCCACCCCCTCCTCCAAAAAACCAAGGCCTAGCAATGCAAGGTATTCTCTGAGTACGGCCATTAAAAACCGTACTCCTATTGAATTTAACGTTCCTTTTTAAATTCGAAATTTTTATACCTTTCAGTTTCCATTCAACACTCAAGGAATAATTCTAATATTCCCAGGATTCATATCATCTATAACAACATAAATATAATATTTAAATTTTAAAATCTTATTAATAGATAATATTGACTTCTTATAATGTATAAAGAGTGTATCAATTGTTAAGAAAATTCTTAAAATAATTTCTTTCAGTTCATGAGAAAGTGGTCTCGATAGGATTGACCTTAGTTTCGGAAGTTAATTTGGCAACGCACAACTCAACGAAAATTCATCTTGATATTACAATAATTTGGCAACGCACAACAAGGCTTCGTTAAACGAACGGTAAAGCTGATGGCGTAGCGGTTGCGCTGATGTGAAATCGTGAGTAAATGAGAGATTAGTAAGAGAATCTGAAGGATAACAATTAACCAGCCCACATTGTGGAGGATGGCAAAGATGGCTGATTTGATAGAATGATTTTTTCTTGTTTTTCGAAAAATCGGCATCCAAAGCTAATCACTTTTGGGGAAAATTTTCCAATTTTTAAGCATATTTTGGTAATTAAACAATCTATTATATAAAATGGCAAATATCAATCCAAATAAATATAATAATAACTAATATTTATATTTAAGAAGTGTCAAATGGCAAGGGTATATTTTTTATAATTACAAAATGGATAATAAATAAAACAAAAGAAAAAATACACATGAATTTCATTATGGTTGAAGGTTTATTAGAAAATTTTGAGGGGTGCCGGGTGGGGGGGAGGGGTAGGCTTAATTATTGAAAATTAATAAGATTTAGAAGTGCCATGAAAGTTTTTAGGGCTGGTTTTCAAATTGCCAAAAAAACACAGATAATTGCAAAAGTTTCAACCCATTTTTTCAGCTCATTTTGTTCAACACTTCTTATTCAATACTTTTTGTCCAGCTAATTTTGTTCAACACTCCTTGTTCAACCCATTTTCTTCAATACTTTTTGGTCAATATATTCTGTTCACCATTTCTTGTTCAACACATTTTCTTTAACACATTTTCGTCAACACGCTTTGTTGAACACATTCTATTGAACCCATTTTTTTCAACACATTTTGTTCAGCTCATTTTCTTCAAAATATTTTCTTCGACACACTTTATTCAACACTTTTTGTCCAGCTCATTTTGTTCAACACATTTTCTCCAACACACTTTGTTCAACACTTCTTGTTCAACATAATTTTTTCAACACTTCTTGTTCAAAACATTTTGTTCAACACATTTTCTTCAACACATTTTGTTCAACACATTTTCTTGAACACATTTTGTTGACCACATTTTCTTGAACACATTATGTTCAACACTTCTTGTTCAACACTTCTTGTTGAACACTTCTTGTTCAACACTTCTGGTTCAACCCATTTTCTTCAACACATTTTGTTCAACATATTTTCTTGAACACATTCTGTTGAACACATATTCTTGAATAAATTTTGTTCAACACTTCTTGTTCAACACATCTGGCCAACACATTTTCTTTAACATATTCTCTTCAACACACTCTATTCAACACATTTGAAATGAAATTCATGTGAAGGTTTAATAGAAAATTTTGAGGGGTGCCGGGTGGGGGGGAGGGGTAGGCTTAATTATTGAAAATTAATAAGATTTAGAAGTGCCATGAAAGTTTTTAGGGAAATTGCCATGATAAGAGAGGTGCAACACTTAAGGCTTATCCCAAATGTCGTCATCGGTCCACTACACTAAGTTTTTTCCTCTCGTTAGTCCCTTGTTGTGGGTTCCTGATTTTTTAAAATTTTTATTCTCTTTTTTACATTTTTTATATTGCCTCCAATTTATTCAAACTCCTGACCTATACACCAACAATTACCCACCCCCACCCCTCCCTGCCCCAGCCAAAAAAAAAACAATCGTTTCTTTATTTCCTTTTCCATTCTACCACGAATTTTATTATTTTCTTTTCCATTCAACTTCAAATTTTACCTTTGAGAACTTGATACTTTCATTTCTGAACCCCTGATTTTTTCTAATAAACTGGGTATGAGAACACACTCACCCCACCATCAATCACTTCTGTAACGCTTAGGCATATAAGCATACCATGAGCAGAAAAAAGTATAAATAAATATTTTTTTAAGTCCTTTTCATCGTCGGTCTTTCTTTCTAAAAAAAAAGGAATTATGACAAGGACGGAAAAAAAAACTTAAAAAATTATATTTAAAATAAAATCGGTAATATTAAAATTTTTTTATAGTAAAAATTGTGTTTTAAAATTGTTCAAAGTAAAAATAGAAATTGTGCGAAAAATTTGATTTTGTCCTTTACCACAAACCAAAACGGGATATATCAAGGAAAATAAAGACCATCTAGCCTACTTTCGACTATACCAAATTCTTTCGTATTTCTATAAGAAGCCATCAAATACATAATATTTACCATAATTTTACTCAACAACAACAAAAATCTATATTAGAAAACGGCCAATACCATGTCACCAAGTAACGATTTTGCTTTGTTGTATCGATCAAACAGTCCTCACTTAATTCAAATACAATAAAGAAAATTCACAACCAAAAAATAAAATTGCAAAAATACTCCTAAAGTTTTGTTAAAATATTTACAGACCAAATATTTTACACCAAACTATCGACATTTTTAAAATAAGAAATTTGTTAAGAACCTTGAATAAAAAAGGAGCACAATCACTTCTAAAATTTTTTTTTTTTTCGTTATTATATTAAATAAAAGAATTTTTAAGCAAATTGTATTTTAGTGCTTTACTAAACATTTCGAAATTAATGCTCACTTCGAGTACATTTGACAAAAAAAACCAAATAGATTTGCTTTAGTAACTTTTCAACAACAACAATAACAAAAAAACATCCATTCAACTGCCAAGCAAAAATGGACGGAAACAGACTTTGCGGGGTGGGGCTTCTTCTGAGTGCATTTTCTAGATATCCATACCACCACATCTACTGTGGTCCATTTTCCAAAGTATCTAGTTTTCCAATACGATTAATTTCGAGTTGTCTTTCCTCGGTCGAAGCCTCCTCGAGCGGAACTTTGATGAGTAGAAAACCGTCTGCAGTCAGAAACGCTGTTGCCAAAAGAATGTCATAACCACGCGGAAGTAGATACTTTCGGACAAACCGCTTCAACATGCATCCAGGATAGTCTAGATAATCCGGATAGTCACGTGGCGTACGTTTCGCTTCAACAATAACCGAATTCGAAGTTGTTTTGACTGTGATCTCTTCGGGCTTAAAATCTCGCATATCCAACAAACACTCGAGCCCATCAGCCTTTACTTCATGGCCACCCCGATATCCACGACCACGTAAAATGCGTCTTACCGGACAATGTTCTGGAAATACACGGAATATATCCTTGCTAGCGACCGCATACATGTCCATGTGAGTGTGCTGATAGTGGCAGTGATGACCATGCCACATAGACTCCATCATTTCCAAATCGCTCATAGTTTGCGGCTTACACTTACGCGCCTTTTTTCCTTTGTCCAAAATTCCACCCACGATGTTAAAGAGCACTTGTGAATTTTTTTTTCTAATTAGAATTTGTTCACCTTTTTTTTTACCTGCAAAAATCTATTTTGTAAATGCTCGAATAAATAGCAAACTTTGCAACACCTTCGATCTTTTCCGTACCAAGCACAATTGCCAACTGAAAATGATAGCGTGCTCGATGGCCTTCCTAGTGGATTGAAGTTAACCAACAACGAACCTTTTCAACTAGAGAATTTTTATTACGAAAAACCGTCCTATTGTAGAAGTTTTTTTGTTATCCTTCTTTAGTTTTTGTACATTATTTTATGTTTTCATAATAGTTGTGAATACTCCGTATTTGAGGATTAATGAGAATTTTGCTTTGATACTCATAAAAGTTTGTAGGTATTTTCAGTTAGTTATTAAAAGCCTATAATTTTATTATTGACAATTTTAGTTAAATAGACTTTAAAATGGATAAAATAATGTCGTTTGTGGAACAGAGAATTGATCAAATAAGACCGTTCAGGAATATTTGTTCAACAAAATTTAAATTTTAATGAATACCAAAGTTATGGGCAAGCAAACTTTTCAGCACTTACTCATGATTTCCTCTTTGGTAACCAATCCTGTCCTATATGCTATTACTGTGACGTTCAACTTATCATTTCCAATATTTTACACGAATGAGAATTAACCCAGCATTTGTTTTTGAATGGAACCCGCTCCATTGTGGAGCTCGTAGACCCAGCAACTGCTTTGTGCAAGTCGCCAATTTGCCTCATGATCAACACATTTTCGTCAACACACTTTGTTCAACATATTTTCTTCATAACATTGCGTTCAACACATTTTGTTCAACCCATTTTGTTCAACACTTCTTGTTCAACACATTTTGTTCAACACAATTTCTTCAACACATTTTTTTCAACACATTTTGTCCAGCTCATTTTCTTCAAACATATTTTTTTCAGCACTTCTTGTTCAACACTTTTTGTTCAACACTTCTTGTTCAATACATTTTGTTCAACACATCTTGTTCAACACATTTTCTTCAACACATTTTATTCAACACATTTCGTTCAACACTTCTTGTTCAATATATTTTGTTCAACACATTTTGTTCAGCATTTTTTATTCAACACGTTGTGTTCAACACATTTTATTCAACACATTTCGTTCAACATATTATTTCAATACTTCTTGTTCAACACATTTTCTTCAACACATTTTATTCAGCACATTTTGTTCAACACTTCTTGTTCAATATATTTTGTTCAACACATTTTGTTCAGCATTTTTTATTCAACACGTTGTGTTCAACACATTTTTTTCAACACATTTCGTTCAACATATTTTTTCAATACTTCTTATTCAACACATTTTCTTCAACACATTTTATTCAGCACATTTTGTTCAACACTTCTTGTTCAATATATTTTGTTCAACACATTTTGTTCAGCTTTTTTTATTCAACACGTTGTGTTCAACACATTTTTTTCAACACATTTCGTTCAACATATTTTTTCAATACTTCTTTTTCAACACATTTTCTTCAACACATTTTGTTCAACACTTCTTGTACAAAACATTTTGTTCAACACTTTTTGTTCAACAAATTTTGTTCAACACATTTTCTTCAACACTTCTTGTTCAATACATCTTGTTCAACACATCTTGTTCAACATATTTTCTTCAACATATTTTTTTAAACCGTTTTTGTTCAACATTTCTTGTTCAAAACACTTTGTTCAACACTTTTTCTTCAACACTTTTTGTTCAACACTTGTTTTTCAACACATTTTGGTCAACACTTTTTCTTCAACATATTTTTTTCAACCTTTTTTTTTCAACGCTTTTTGTTCAACACATTTTCTTCAACACTTTTTGTTAAACACTTTTTGTTCAACACTTTTTGTTCAACACATTTTCTTCAACACTTATTGTTCAACACTTTTTATTCAACACATTTTGTTCAACACTTTTTCTTTAACATATTTTTTTTAACCTCTTTTGTTCAACACTTCTTGTTTAACATTTCTTGTTCAACACTTCTTGTTCATCTTATTTTGTTCAACACATTTTTTTCAACAAATTTTTTTAACACATTTTCTTCAAAACATTTTGATTAATACTTTTTGACGAACAATTTGTTGAACACAACTTACTGAATGCAATTTTTTTGTATTTATTTTGTTGAAGACAATATATTGGATCAACGAAACTTGCCAAACAACTTGTCGAGCACAATTTTGTTAAGGAATTTTTTGTAACGGGTGTTTTAAGTGTTTGGTTTTTAAATTTTCAAGAAAAAACACAGAAGAATTGAAAAGTGTGCGATATTTTTATTTGAGTCGATAACCCTTCTTTTAAAGATTATTTTATGTAAATGTTGGCCATGATTATGATTTAAGTGATCCATGCAAGAGGTCCAATTTTCAACGATATTTTGAGCATCTTGGTTGGTATTTCGCCAATAACACGTGTAATGTTGCGTTCCAAGAAAGCGAGTACCGCTAGATTTTTGCCATAAATAAGTGATTTCACATAGCCCCATAAAAAATAGTCTAGAAGCGTCAAATCGCAGGGTCTAGGCGGCCAACTCACCGGTCCGAAACATCAGATAAATTGTTCACCGAACTCTTCTCTCAATAAGTCCATTATTTTCACGTGCTGCGTGGCATGTAGCGCCGTCTTGGTGACACCACATGTTAACCAGATGTAGTTCCTGCATTTTGGGCAAAAAGAAGTTCGAAATCATCGAGCAATAGCGGGCGTCATTGACAATAGCGTCATTTTTAAAGAAATACGGACCGCGCTTCATAACTGAACGCAATTTTCTGCTCAAAAAAAGGCTTTTTCCAAGTTGTTGTAAGGAAAATTCGACACTTCGGCAGGTCGTTGGGATTCAGTTCTTGAACAAGCAATATTTTATACGCTTTCATACTAAGGTCCTTGCGTAAAATACTTCCACATCGTCGAGTAACACAATCCCAATTGCTATGAACGGCGACAGATCTTCACTAACGCAGGACGCTGCGGCGGCAATATTTTACCTTTACTTTTTTTAACACAATTTATTAAGCAAAACTTGAACAATTTTTTTACCACATCTTTTTGAATACAATACAATTTTTTGAATACAATTTTTTTTAAACACAATTTGCTTGAACAGAACTTCTTTAACACAATTAATCTAACAAATTGATTACACTAAATTTATTGAATACTATTTAAATAGAGTCAATCGAACAAAAAATAAATCCTTAATAGCATATATTTATCCACCTTCAAACGGCGTAATTTAGAAAATACACAAAAATATTCAGTGAATAAGACTGAAAATAATCGAATCAACAATCAAACAAGAGAATTTTTGTAATGCATTTTATTTTAACAAGCAACAAAAATAATTTATTTCGAATTGGTAAGGTCCTCTGAAGGAGGGTTGTCCTTTGCATCAAAATAAGCTTTACATTAGATCTGTACAATTCTGTTAGTACTAGTTGATTTTTGAGGTGGTAGGGCTTTGATTGTTAAAATACTGTCGACATAACTTCCGCAGGATTATACCCCTTCGAAAGGGCATATTTACGAACGAAAATTGGATTGTAATGACATTAATATGGTAGAAAAGACATCATTAAAACACGAATTGTATTAATTATTTTCGTATATTTAAACGCTAAATATAATAAAAAATAACAAAATCTAATTATTATAATTAAAAAATTTACCAAAGAACAATATTCAACAACAAAAAGGTGTACAATCTAAATTTTTTTTTAGTTAAATTTACTAACGAATCGAAACCAAAATACTCTTCGATTGGTTAGTAAAATAAAACGTATTAACTATAATTTCGAACGTTTTAAGTTAACATTATTTTCATTTAACCTTTTTTATAATTTTAATATTGTATAATTTTTTCAATGATTTTATGGGATAGGAAAAATCCCCATTCCGCAGCATTTAATAAACAGTCAAACCATACAAATGTTGCCGTTTAATAAACAGCTAATCCTTACAAATGTTTTTTAGCAATACAAATAAAAAAATTACTTAAAAGATAAATTTTATTATTTTTGATAATAAAACAAAACAAAAAAAAATAAGATTATGGATAAAAAATTATTTAAAAATAAAATTTCGATGATTGAATAAATAATTACAAAAAATGAGTGAGTAGTGCTGCTTTTGGAAATTATATTGTTAGTAGCGATAGTTTCATATAAACAATTGTAAGTATTAGTCATCTTCATAAAAGCAGAATTAATGTTATTTTTATAAAAAAATTAAAATAAATTCAGTTCATTTATTTGAAATAAACCGAAATGAATTTATTTGAAATAAACTGAAATTTATATAGAATATTTTCAAAAAGAATATTTACTAATTCCTTAAAACGTTTAAACTGCATAATTTTCGTCTAAAATGAAAATTTATCATTATTATTATATTTTTAATTAATATTTTTTTACAGTTTTTATATACGAGTATGTGGAAAAATATTAATAAATATTAAATAAAATCAAAATTAAATATCTAAAAATAATACATATGTGATTATAGAACATTTGAAGGGTATTATTTCAAACAAAATGTCCGCGCTCATATATAATATTTGTGTAAGAAAAAATTTCAAAATTTCTAAAAAAAACTAGTTACTTTTCAATAGTTTTAATTTAATATAAAGGATAAATTTATTATATTAATATTATTGCAATCAAAGTAATTTATCAACTAGGGCAGTCTGAGTGCTATCTATTACATTCGTGTTAACAAATCTATTACAATTAAATGCATTGCTCTCTTGTTGGCGCTCTCAGCCGCCATTTTACGTCAAACTCAACTTATCGAGAGTGGCAGTGACTGTAAATTGTTGGTTGTTTTTTTTCTTTATGCTCGAATCAATTGTGTTTTTATGGCTAAATTTCTGGATTTAATACAATTTAATCTAAGATCAATTACAAAATTGTTTAGTTTATACAAATAATAAATCGAATACGTTTATAAATAGCAAAAGTGCAAAGGTGTTGTTGATTTGTTAGTGTAGACCTAAGAGAGTGTAAAAGGAGGAATTATTACGCGACAGGACATTATTCAATTTTGAATTAATGAAAAATGTCTACGACACGGTTTTGTGCACAAGAAAAAGACTTGGAAAAGTTTATAAAGTTTTTGGCATTGAAATCTGCCCAGGTAATTGTCCAGTCTCGACTTGGCGAGAAGATCCAAACGGCATGTAATCCACAGGCATCTGGAAACGATTGGGTAAATTTTCATTGATTTTGTGACAATTTCTCTGTTTTTGTTTTTTTTTTTCACAAATGTGCAGAAAGTGTTTTTAAATTAAAAAAAAACTAAAGTAATCGTAATTTAGTGGTAGAGATTTTTTTTTTTTTGGTTGAAGAAAGTTGCAAGCTTTTGGCAAAAAAAAAGTAGCCTTGCCGTAAACGTTGAAGGCTGCCAAAAATCGATACGCGCGTGGTTTTCGCACAAATTTTGACAGCTGTTTTGATGTTGGGCTGTCTGGCTGTGCATTTTGGTCGGTTGATCTGTCAATAATAGTGAAAAATTCTCAGAAATCAGAAGGGGCCGTGCAAGGTCCCCAACCCCAGCCCCAGCTGACTGCAATCATAAATAAAAACATCTCCAGTGACGATGTTACCTTTGGAAAAGGATTCTGATTTGTTTTGTTTATTTTTGAACGTTTTTTTTTTAATGTGGCGCCTCACTAATACGGTTGCTCTCCAACCAACCCGTGTAGGGGTAAGCAGAGCGCAACAGAATTTGGGTGTTGCCATCACATCCATTCCCACAATGATGCCTTTCGTCTGCAGTGCTTTTTGCATATACACACAGATATATTGGTCAGTTGTTCTTCACTGAAGATTGGCATATGGCCGTGTGCACGGTCTAGTGATTGCCTCTTCCGAAGCGTCGCCACTGCAGAAATTTCAAAACCGATGGTGTTGGCAATGCGCAATCAGTCACCAACCGTACAGCGTGTCGTGGCCAAACTCCGATGCATTGAAGAAGTTATTTGCCAAATAAAAACAAAAATACATCGAAAGGAACAACGACGTGTCTTTGTGGCTATTTTTAGTATCAACACAATCTGTTTGAATGGCTTTTTCGTTGTGTTATGGTCACTTCTTGGGATTATATGGTTATGGTTCTTCAGGCGTCTCATCATCATTGATTGCGCAACCTTGAACTCAAATGTCGACGATTGTAGAGGAGTGAGTCCACTCGTTGCTAGGTAAACTGCTGCCACTCGTTCAAAATTAATACATCGTCATTGAATCCTTTTTATTGTTATTGATCATCTCCATCTTCGTAATCCTGCTGCGTACTCGTTTAAATGCCAGAGGAAGGAAGGCTCTTTTATTAAGTATAGAAATTGTGCAAAATTAGCTCACAATTAACAGTAGTCGTGTACGGTCAAGGATGGTGTATTTTGTTTCGAGGACATCCTCACTATAATCAGAGATAATTTAATGGAAATGCAGCTTCGATTGTCCTTTTATATCAAGGATACAGACAATATTTTGTAATAAATTCTTCTGAATAATAAATTTTCTATTGCCAATCTTAATGGCATTTTAATTTCGCTTGTATGCGTTTTTATTTCTACAATTTTTTAAGATTCATTTTCGCATCAATCATCCTCGATTAAGGAAAAGTATATAAAAGTGCCTGTGTTTATTTTCGGTGAAAAACGTGTTATTCAACAATATTCATGTAGGATGCATGTTTTTAAAAATTTGATATATCTTATGAAGCAACAGTTTGCAATTTCCCATTTTCTTTACAAAAAAAAGGAAAAGGCTCTACAGAAAATTTAATTGATTTTGTTTGTTACGAATGCGTCCAAAATTCCCGTGAAACTTCGAGTGTATCTATTTATGGAATTTTATTCTAGGATTTCTAAGAAGAGATAAAATTGGTGGGTGTTGTTTGGATATTATGTGTGGGCATAATTTAGATGCTTTTATAAATGTTGTTTAATTTTTTCAATTATTGTCATTAAAAATTGTATATTTAAGGAAGTTGTGGTATGGCGGGAAAAACCGAGTGAACATTTTCAATAAGTTTTTTTCTAACTGTTAAGGAGAGACTGTAAGGAGCAAATTCATGGTTTCTTTAATTCTCATTGCCATACATTAGATACTGTATTCCACTAAGTCCTTTTTGTCAAATTTCCCTTCATGACACGTAATTTTATGTCGCCATATTTACTCCTAGCGGTAATAAATCGAACAACGTGTATATTTCTGTGTAGACATTTTTCTGTATACGAGGTCTGTTTTCAAAAATTATTTATTTATTCATGAATATCTATTTTGTCCCCTTCAAAGTAATCCCCACTAGATATTATACACTTGTGCCAAAGTTTTTTCCAATCCTCGAAACACTTCAAAAAATCATTTTTTGTGTTCTTGTTCAGCTCCTCCTTCGATGCCATCTTTTTCTTCTCAATCGTAGCGTAGCGTCGTCCTTTTATAGGGCTCTTCAGTTACGATAACAAGAAAAAGTCACAGGAGGCCAGATCTGGGGAATACGGTGGCTGCGGCATTATTAGTGTGTTGTCTTTGGCCACAAATTGCAATTTTAGTTCTTCCACAAATCCGGGCATTTCTGGCGGATTAACTTGCAGGTAATATTCCTTATTGACCGTTCTACCCTGTGGCAAGAACTCATGATGCACCACGCCCCTGCAATGGAAGAAACCTGTAAGCAAAACCTTCACATTCGACCGAACTTGGTGCTTTTTTCGGTCTTGGCTCGTGCGGCAGCTTCCATTGGGATGATTGAACTTTGGTTTCCACGTCAAAACCATAAACCCATGATTCGTCACCAGTTATGACCATCTAGAGCAAATTTGAGTCGTCGCGGACAGAGTGCAACAGCTCCTTAGCAATGTTAATGCGATGCTGTTTTTGGTCGAAACCTACTAATAATGCCGAAGCCACCGTATTCACCAGATCTGCCCCCCTCTGACTTTTTCTTGTTCCCAAAACAGATTCTTTGATCCATTTTTTAGAATGGGCAAAAATCGAAGACGAACCAAAACACGTGCAAGCAAAACAGCTGTCAAAAATTAACTGAACATTCAAAATGGCCGAACTTGTCGGCATAAGTGAGAGACATGAGTACCAACATAACACCACAAAAAAAACGAAAATCAAAATTCGCTATACTTTTTGAACAGACCTCGTATTTTCAGCTCTAATAGAAATGATTGTAAAATTATTATGTATTGATATTTGCCGACAGACAATTGTTTTGGTAATTATACAAAAGTGAATCTTGATTTATTAGTGTATTAATGTTACCATAAAAAATTAGATATAAACGAACAAGATTTCCTCCGATAGTATGGAAATTATGCTTTCCATAATCCGCAGCCAAGCATGTTCAAATCAAAATCTTTTTGAGCTGTTGCACTAAATTATTGGTTATTATTCATGAGTGAGCCGAATTACTCAAAAAAGTTATCAAAAATTATCTTCAAGGCAAGGTCCAAACAATATAATTGAATAGGAATTTAATCAAAACTTTTAATTTTAAGTGTACTTTATTTAACTTAACTTTCCGAAGCGCACATATTGGATAACTCTTTATTCAACGGATTTTCGAACAAAAATCTGTAAATTATACAATAAAGTGCGTTCCTGCAAAATGTTTTTTTTGGAAATATATTAACAGACCTATTGTTACTTACTAAGAAATATCATTTTAAAATTACTCATAATATGGACTTTCCAATCAGTTTATAACAAAATCAATTTACAATATTTTGACTTAAAGTTATCAGTAATTATTCTGTTTAGCTAGTGTATCTATGACTCATTAAAGACTCCACCACATTATAATATTATCAAATAAATAAACAAAACGTCAGTTTTAACTGGAACACTTGTAGATACAAATATGGGGGCTTAATGGAATTTCTACGAACTCTAGTAACTCGATCTTATTAAAACAACAACAAATAAAATTACATTCATGTATTTGGCATAACATTTATTGTGTGCAATTATTTGCTGTACTGTCAATATTTGGAGAAAAAAAATACACTCAGAAAAAAGTCCAAAATACTCTCCATAATAATATCACATAATGGAAAAAAAGATATTAAAGTTCACTTTTTTCTAAATAATTCGTAATACCAAAAGTGCTGAAGTACAATTATTTATGTGCACGTACAGAATGTTAGTATCCCAGGTCCGACTCTCTATACTATAGTACAACAAAACTTCACTTATCACCAAGGAAGGCACTAACTATGGAACAGTTTCGAAATTGTGTTTACTTAAAATAAATCTCGATTAGTGAGTATATCACAGTAAATATTCGTAGAGTAGTTAAATTTGCCGTCAATTTTCAAATATTGCTTTGTATTTATTATATTTAATGAATTTATGCGTAAATAGATTCAATTCGAATCTCATTTATAAATAATTCTACCTTGTACGTGTCCTTTGTCTAAGGATAACTTCAACACCGTCCATCTTCTCTAAATCCTAGACTATTACGAATATATAAAATTTTCAATATTTCCGATTTAAATTGCATCATTTTCTTTGTTAATCATTTGACCATCCACCCACTTTAAATTAATCACGAATTCCGCCTTCAGTCTAGACGATATTATTATGTCCACTGGTTCTGTTGATTAACAACACAACGCTAGAGTTCTGTTGAACAAAGTCTATTCCATTTTCAATTGCGAATTATATCGCATTGACATAAATTTGTACAATTAATTTGCGAGCTTTTTTTTTTAAGCTGATTATTTTTCAAACAACCCTTTTGAATCAAATATTTCAAAAAAAAAATATTATTTCTAATATTATCAAATACTTCGTTTAAAGTAAAGGTTTTGTCTCCGTTTATTAAAGAACAGAATATAAAATCAGATTTCGATAAAGTTTTCTATTTAATCATATTCCTTGGACATTAATATTATACACACAATATAAAATTATTCAGAGAGATGCTGGGAAACTTCTTGCAAGACCTGATCCTTTTAAGGTAATGTTTAATTACTTTTTCGCACATTTCTAACTGTAATTCGACCTTACTTGACGCATGTTGGTTTTTAAATGCTCTTAAAAGTATGACAATTGTCTGCTTAAATACGATCATTTACATAGCCCCATAACAAAAAACCCAAGGGCCTAGAATCGCACGATCTTCTGCACACCAGTAAACATAAACAGATTTCGAAATTATCGATAACATAAATTTGTTTTGTTGTGTGGCTTGTGAAGCCGTTCTTTTGAGAACCACATACAAGGTCTGGTCAAAAAGTATCGCAAATTTTGAATTTCCGCTGATTACGTATATTCGATTTTTTGTGGCGTTATGTTGGTACTCATGCCTCTCGCTTATGCCGACAAGTTCGGCCATTTTGAATTTTCAGTTAATTTTTGACAGCTGCTTTGCTTGCACGTTTTTTGGGCTTGTCTTCGATTTTTGCCCATTCCAAAAAATGGATCAAAGAATCTGTTTCGGGAACAAGAAAAAGTCACAGGGGCCAGATCTGGGGAATGCGGTGGCTGCGGCATTATTAGTGTGTTGTTTTTGACCAAAAATTCGCGCACAAGCAACGATGCGTGAGCAGGGGCGTTATCATGGTGCAAAAGCCAATTTTTGTTCTTCCACAAATCCGGGTGTTTCTGGCGGATTTTTTTGCGCAACTTGCGCATAACTTGCAGGTAATATTCCTAATTGACCGTTCTACCCTGTGGCAAAAACTCATGATGCACCACACCCCTGCAATCGAAGAAAACTAAGCAAAACCTTCACATTCGACCGAACCTGGCGCGCTTTTTTCAATATTTGGTTTCCATGTCATAACCATAAACCCATGATCCGTCACCAGTTATGACTATCTAGAGCAAATTTGGGTAGTCGCGGACAGTCCAACAGCTCGTTAGCAATGTTAATGCGATGCTGTTTTTGGTCGGAAATGGGCAAAAATCGAAGACGATCCAAAACACGTGCAAGCAAATCAGCTGTCAAAAATTAACTGAACATTGAAAATGGCCGAATTTGTCGGCATAAGTGAGAGTACCAACATAACGCCACAAAAAATCGAATATACGTAGCCAGCGGAAATTCAAAATTCGCGATACTTTTTGAACAGACCTCGTATAGTCCAGATTAAAATCTGTAAGTTCAGGCCTAAAAAAAAAGTGGTTATCTTATGGCTAGAGACACGTGAAATTAGTATCTATTTTTGTCAATTCTAGCATTTTGTACCAATAAAACTATCTAATTTTAGCATCTATTTTTATAAAAGATAAATCCTCAATAAAATTAACCTTTAATACTTTTTAAATTGGTTGCGACGACCAGTCACAATTAAAATATATTTGCTATAAAATCTTTCACCATCTACACTGTTAACAGGACATCAAATTGCTTGTATTGCAGCGCTACCAAACAAGGTGCAGCGCTACCAAACAAGGTGACTAGTTGCCTAAACAAATTTCCATATCCTTCTAAATATTTAGTTTCTGTTAATATCTAAAAAAAGGGAACATTTTTTTAGAAGCAAAATGGTTTTTTTTGGGCTAAAATCAGAATTCCTACCCGCTATAAAAGCGAGTTTACACAAGTTTTCGAAAAATATTTTGGCATCACTTAATGAAGAACGTGTATGAGTTTAGTTTTGAAAGAGTTTTTTTCATTCCAGTAGGGAAAATCCCATTTCAAGTCCTCGTTTCATAACCTCAATTTCCTCCCATAATAAGTGACCAAAAGGATTTAAAGATTCTTTCAATTTACTTATTAGATTAATTATTTTAATACAGTTTTTATTCACAAATTTAGTTTGAGTTCTTAACAATATAGGGTGGGACTTTTAGATCTCAATTGACAATATAGGGTCGGTCTTGTAGATCTTAACAAAATTGTAGAACACTTTTCAGTTCTGACATTTGAAAAACAATTATTATTAAAGCATCAAAATAATAATTTTTTATAATATAAAAAATGACTCCCATCGTGTGATAATAGCATATGAAAACAAAATATAGACAATTTGTTTGCAAAAACATTTAATAATAAATGGGCATCTTTATCTTAATAATAACATATATGAAAATATT
Organism: Atherix ibis; assembly: GCA_958298945.1. Classification (NCBI taxonomy): domain Eukaryota; kingdom Metazoa; phylum Arthropoda; class Insecta; order Diptera; family Athericidae; genus Atherix; species Atherix ibis. Next base: position 102,030,038 of record OY282606.1, on the reverse strand, counting down.
GCCCACTAAACTGATTTTATGTGCCCCAGCACTTTTTTCCAATAAAAAATTTTAAACTATTATAACAGGTAATCATGTATTTTTACTATCTATTCTGTTTTTTCGCATCTATTTCGCATTTATCGCAAATTGCAAATTTCACGTATCTCCACTTATGGTCATAGCGCTCAGAATTTTGAAAAAATTATGGTTAATGACACCGTCAGGCCAACATGCACATCAGCTAATCACTTTTCGCGATTACTGTGGGTTCAACACTGTTATCTGTGGCTTTTCAGAGCCTCAGATATAGCAATTTTGAACCTCGTCGCTGATAAAAAGTTTACTCGAAAAATCAGCATCCATAGGCGGTTGTTCCAGGAAACCAAATCGGCCTATTAATTTATAATAAACAAATGCAACAACTTTGAATGCCATAAAAGTTTGACAGTTGTTAAATGACAGCCCCTATACATTCGGAGCCATAAAATGAATAACCCTTTATGTAAATAAAAATTTTCTTTTAATAGAAAAACGACAAGTAAAAGTCAAAAATGTTCACAAATTCATTTAAATTTGGCTACGAAAATGTTAAATTTTTGCTTTTGTGGTACTATTGAAAACTTTTGATTTTTTTATTACAATACAATTTAATTTAAGACGCAATATCGAAAATTGGGCGATTTTAGCTCGTTTAAACTTTTTGGAATATTCCCAATGATTGATAGATAATTGGTAATTTTTGTTTGGTATACTCTCGAAAAGATACGCAATTTATTTGAAAGCTTACAATAAGTCATTGCCAAATTCAGTAACTTCATCTCATCATATTTACAGAGAAAAGTTTCTTTGCAAAAGGGTATTAAATAAAAATACAGAAAAATTACATCAAAGGTTAAAAAGGTTATTTTTTGATTGAATATAGTTAGAAGTAAAACGAAGAGTCACGATGAAAGTCACGTATTTTTATTTACGGTCTTATTTACGAGGTCACTGTTTCGTTAGTCTCCGATGAGTGTTTTTGGAGAGGATAATCGAAGAAACTTCTCTTACGAGTGGATGATTATTATGAAAGGATAGAAGTGAACAAAATTTTTGGTAACGAATAAAATACACAGGTCGTAAATAAATATGAATTCAAGATCATCCTCAAAATTTTAGATGCGATCATTTTATTATATGGAACACTAAACCCCAAAGTTCAATTTTATAAGTTTAAATGGGTTTTATAATAACGTTGAATATTAAAAGTTTATTGTTTATTGTCACTGGGTTTCAGGATACTCTCTTGTCTAGGTGAAGTCCTGATAAATGCACTTTGGTACATTGTGGAATTATGTTGCCATTAATAAATAACGGGGTGGTGTGTGGTTTTTAGCAAGGAGTAAAAGTAATGATAGCACTTTTTTTTCTTTGCCTTTACTCTCCCTCTCATTAATCAGGATTGCTCGTATTATCTACATAAATGGTAAGGATTATCTTATCAGAGGCGTATAAATATTATATAAATGGGAAATCACTGAAAAAGATATCGAATTTTTTTATAAGAGACGAGGTCTGTTCAAAAAGTTACGCGAATTTTGAATTTCCGCGGGTTACGTATATTCGATTTTTGATTATGTTGGTACTCATGTCTCTCACTTATGCCGACAAGTTCGGCCATTTTGAATTGTTCAGTTAATTTCTGACAGCTGCTTTGCTTGCACGTGTTTTGGCTCGTCTTCGATTTTTGCCCATTCCAAAAAATGGATCAAAGAATCTGTTTCGGGAAGAAGAAAAAGTCACAGGGGCACAGATCTGGGCAATACGGTGGCTGCGGCATTATTAGTGGGTTGTTTTTGGCGTTATCATGGTGCAATAGCCAATTTTTGTTCTTCCACAACTCCGGGCGCTTCTGGCGGATTGCTTCGCGCAATTTGCGCATAACTTGCAGGTAATATTCCTTATTACCCGTTCTACCCTGTGGCAAGAACTCATGATGCACCACGCCCCTGCAATCGAACAAAACTAAGCAAAACCTTCACCAGTTATGACCCTCTGGAGCAAATTTGGGTCGTCGCGGACAGAGTCCAACAGCTCCTTAGCAATGTTAATGCGATGCTGTGTTTGGTCGAAAATGGGCAAAAATCGAAGACGAGACAAAACACGTGCAATCAAAGCAGCTGTCAAAAATTAACTGAACATTCAAAATGGCCGAACTTTTCGGCATAAGTGAGAAACATTAGTTCCAACATAACGCCACAAAAAAATCGAATATACGTAACCCGCGAAAATTCAAAATTCGCGATATTTTTTTAACAGACCTAGTACAAGAAGTATTTAAAAAGAAGGAAGCTCTTCAAAACGTTCTATTTAAATGTTTTTTTTTTTATTAAATAATAAAAAATAAAAAATAAAATTGTTAATAAATTTTCAAAAAAAAAGGTTTTTCCTAAATTAAAGAGCAGATATTTTGTTAGATCCTCAAAATATAGAAAAATATTTGTAAAATATCTTGAATATTTCTTTAAAACTTAAAACAAAGAAATTTTTTTGGTAATATTTTGAATATTTAAAAAAAATACATCTTCTCAATAAGCCTTTCATAATCGAATTTTCCGAGCAATTTACTATAGTAACAGCCGCCTACCTTTGTGCCTAAAAATATCACCATTCATGGATAAGTTACAATATGATTGTTACCTCACCACTACTGGTTGAAGTTTTGTGGGTCTGTGCATCGTGATTTTCTAAACAGTCGCTATTCTATGAATGAATGCCCACGAATGAATAGCTTGTGCTTCTTGGGTAAGCTGCAAAGATCGTGGCTCCATTCATCGTATCATCGTACATTGTTTCCAACATCAAAAAGAAAAAGCTTCGTGGCTTTCTAGAAATTTCTAATGCCTATCGCTTCATGTCTCTAGAAAAATGCTGCCAACATACAGAAAAGGTTTACTTTGATTTTCCGGCTCTTTGAAATTCCGGCCATTGTTATGGCGGATGTGTTGACTTATGAAATCGGTTCTATCTTATTCGACTCGTTCGCTCTAATGGATACGTAATTTTTTTATTTTTTTTGAAATTATTGAGGAAAAAGCTTCTTGCAAAATAACCATTTCACTATCACAACTAAATTCCTTCGGTTTATACAATATTATGCATTGTTCTAATATTTGCGCTTTTCTACATGCTCTTCGAGTCGAATAGTATAGCAGTTATTTTTTAATTGATTAAAAGAAGCCTTCACTTTCAACAACAAAAAAAACACAGTACACCGTTCATCATGATTTTAATGGATAGTAAGTGGAATTTTTTCCAACACATTAACTAGAAAATAAATAAAAATAAATATGATTATCACTAAATGGCAGTAAGTAATTCTGCCTATTTTTTGCCGTTTCGTTTAAAAGAAAAAAGCACGCATTGACCCAGTTTTTTTTATGTCTCTTACCAACATTGTCGTGAATGAAGAAAATTTTTTTATGTTTAAAATGCGACCACAATTTTACATAAAGGTATATATGCTCATTTGATTGTGCAAAAAGGTGTAAAAACCTATCCAATTGGGAATAGTACAAAACACAGACGACCACCTTATTTGGTGACTTGCAATTGATTCAGTCAACTTTAAATACTATTACTAGAAGTACTGGTCTGGTATATCATGCGTCACTAATATGTGAAAATATGTACAATATATTCGAACATGTAACAACTACAGTGGTACAAGCTAATAGCTGAGGTGTGCAAATACCACCTTATATCGTGTGCCAGCTTTTATTATAAATTAAGTCGGATATGCGAACAGGTATGAGACATGTTGTTGAAACAGTGGTGGTAGATTGTATCTTAGTTCGCATACCATAGTTTTTCATGCAATTAAAACTGAAAAGTTACAACGTAACCATCAATTAACTAACGACTACTACTGATTCATATTTCTATTTATATCGTTGTTTAAAAATAAATAATTAAAAAATTATGAGAGTGTCGCCACCATGTTAAAAGAAGACTTACTCTTGCATTTATCGAAGAAATGAACAAGTTGACAATTTTAATATTATGCTAGTCGATAGTGTGACAGATACAATTTACATGAATTATTTTTTTTTTTTTTAAATAAAACCTTTACAAAAATATCCAAATTCCATGAATTTTTAAAAATAATATTATCGATAACTTTCACATTTAATCGTTATTAATTGATAGAAAATGAAAATTGAAGCGAGGTTTTTTTTTTAAAATCTTATACCATCGATACTAAAGCGAATATTTTTTAAGCAATTTAGAAAAAAATCTTCCATTCTTTGCGCTGATTAAAGATGTTTTGTTTATATACGAGGTCTGTTCAAAAAGTATCGCGAGTAAATTTTGAATTTCCGCAGGTTACGTACATTCGATTTTTTTGTGGCGTTATGTTGGTATGTTGGTACTCATGTTTGGACTGGGCAAAAATCGAAGACGAGCCAAAACAAGTGCAAGCAAAGCAGCTGTCAAAAATTAACTGAACATTGAAAATGGCCGAACTTGTCAGCTTAAGTGAGAGACATGAGTACCAACATAACGCCACAAAAAATCGAATATACGTAATCCGCGGAAATTCACAATTCGCGATATTTTTTGTCAAAAGTTGACAGATTTGAGCAAATATTTTTATAGCAAATTTTAAAAAAAAATGTTGTCATCGACATTGAAGATAAGAGCTTTATTAAATTTGGCAGATTTGAGCGCATATTTTTTGGGCAATCTAAAAAAAATATCTTGCGTCCTTAGCACCGATGATAGAAGTTTTGATCAACTTGACAATTTTGAGTGAAAAATTTTTAAAAACTCTTATGTTAGTAACATCGAAGATAAGTGCTTAATTAAATTTTTACAGATCTAAGCGCACATTATTTAGGCAATTTAAAAAAAAACCTTGTGTCATTTAACACCGAAGATTGAAGCCTTTGTCGTCAACTTGGCAATTTTGAGTGAACAATTTTTTTAAAAAAAAATCTTAGTGTCAGAAACACTGAAGTTAGAAGCTTTGTTAAATTTGACAGATTTGATGGAATATTTTCATAACAATTTTTTTTTAAAATCTTGTGTCATAAACGCCGAAGATAGAAGCTTTATTAAATTTTAACAGTTTTGAGTGCAAATTTTTTGGCCCATTTAGAAAAAAGATTGTGTCATCAATACCGAAGATAGAAGCTCTATTAAATTTTGATAGATTTGAGCGCACATTTTTGAGCAATTTAAAAAAAAAATCTTCTTTCATCAACACCGAAGTTAGAGGCTTTGGTCAACTTGAGAGATTTGAGCGAATGTTTTTTGGGCAATTTAAAAAAAAACTTATGTCAACAACACTGAAGATAAAAGTTTTGGTCAAGTTGATAATTTTGAGTGAAAAAGTTTTAGGTGTTACGAACTTGATAATTTTGAGTTTAAAAAGTTTCAAAAAAAATCTTGGTGTCAGAATTTTTGTTAAATTTGACAGATTTGATCAAATGTTTTCATTGCAATATTTTTTTTAAATCTTGTGTCATAAACAGCGAAGATAGAATCTTTATTAAATTTTGACAGTTTTAAGTGCAAATTTTTTGGCCAATTTAGAAAAAATATTGTGTCATCATCACCGAAGATAGAAGCTCTATTAAATTTTGATATATTTGAGCGCACATTTTTGAGCAATTTAAAAAAAAAAAATCTTGTTTCATCAACACCGAAGTTAGAAGCTTTGGTCAACTTGAGATATTTGAGCGAATGTTTTTTGGGCAATTTAAAAAATTCTTATATCAACAACACTGAAGATAAAAGTTTTGGTCAAGTTGATAATTTTGAGTGAAAAAGTTTTAGGCAATTTTTTTAAAAAAATCTTGTGCCATCAGCACCGAAGTTAGAAGCTTTGGTCCACGTGGCAATTTTGGGTAAACAATTTTTTGACAATTTACCGAAGATAGAAGCTTTCTTAAATTTTGACGGATTTGAAAAAATCTTGTACTATCAACACTGAAGTTCGAAGTTTTGGTCAATTTTACAATTTTTAGGCAATTTTAAAAAAAAATCTTGTGTAAAACAATTTTTAGGCAATTTAAAAAAAAAACAGATTTAAGCGCACATTTTTAGGCAATTTTTCAAAAAAAATATTTTATTTCAGCAACGCCGAAGATAAAAGCTTTGGTCAACTTAACAATTTTGTGTAAATAATTTTAAGGCAATTTATTTTAAAAAATCTTTTGCCATTAACACCGAATTTTAACAGATTTGTTGAGCGTTCATTTTTGAGCAATTTAGAAAAAAACTTGTCCTATCAACACTGAAGTTAGAAGCTTTGGGCAACATGACAGATTTTAGTCAACATTTTTTAGACAATTTAAATAACTATTATTAATAGTACGGAAGATAAAAGCTCTGGCTTCTTGGTCATGGCGCTACCTAATAATCTTTGTTTCTTAACACAGAGATTTTACAAATAAACAAAAAAAAAGTTATGATAACACTAAAAAAAGGATACTTTCTGTTTTCGTTATTTTTTTAAAACAATTCTTATGCAAATAAAAAATCATTTTTTTTTTTCAATTGAAATGTTTAACATTTTTACAAAATTTATCTTTTATTAATATTTGAAGGAATTAAAATCCTTTAATTTTTCTATATAAATAAAGAAAAAATCACTGATTTTTTTATGATATTAAATTTAATAATACCGAAATTGTTAATACAGCAAATATTTTTAACGTTAATTAATTAATTTTGAAAACCGTTTTTTTACAGTGACTTTCTACTTTTTAAGGCATATACATATAAAAGTAGATATGTTATTAAAATTCTCTTACATCTTCCGTAAAGGAATCATATTCAAATTGGAGTTTTTTGGTGAATAATTTTAAGTTGCAAATTGAACTTTTCAGAAATCGAACTCATACAACGTAAAAGCAGATGGATTTTAGCATTTTATTAAATTAAAAATGTATTTTCTTATCTATTAAATCCGGCATTATCGAATTATTCAATTAAATAATTAAAAGTATAAAAATGTCCATAATTATAAAAAGAAAAAATTTCGTTAACAAGACCATTTTCAAATCTGTTCAAAAATGATCGTCGATTAATCTACGTTTTTGGAAATTGACTTTGACGAATTGCAATTTTCACTTTGTTCATCTACTGCATAAATATGGAATGCAATTGAGAATAGTTCCATTGAAACAGGGGGGAAAAAAATAATTAAAAACTGAAAGGACTTTTCATAAATGTCAGTGAACCTACTCGATATATACAGAAATTTTCATTATTTTTTTTCCAATAAAAAAATGTCGTATGCACTTTTTAATCATAAAAATATTCAATTGAACTTTATTCCAACGATGATGATAAATACTCAGTCAATTGTTATCGATCAATCAAATTTTGTTCAATAAAACTCTTCGGTTTCATAGTTGAAATTTTTGGAAATGTATTTGAGTGCAGTTAAAAGGGCATATTCAATTTGGATGTACTGAATGGAATGTAATCGATTGATTATTGACGGAACAGACAGTATTTTAAATTCAGTTTTATGTAATAGCCTACAGCGAATGTTCACTATTGGAGGAAACCCTTAATACGCCGAAAATAAAGGACACGACATGTGACTATGCCCGCATTTTATTCACATTTTATGTTTCTATTTTTACGTATATTAATTGGACTATTAAAACTCCCCTAACAGTGACTGTAAATACCAACTAACCCGTATAATTTTAAAAATATCGATCATATTCGAAGTGGATCGAATTGTTTTTCTATAATTACTTTTAATAATTGGTATTTGGAAGTACAATAGTTTTTTTTTTATCAAGTGTTAATTTAAGTTCAAAATTTTACTATTAAAAATTGTAGTAAGTATCCCTTGTATAATTTATAAAAATAAGGTAAAATTGACAAATATCTATTAAAAAGTTATCCGATTTTTGCTTCGGAAAGTAAAGTTAAATAGAAACGCACTTGACATTCTGATTTCGATAAAAATTTATATTAACGTTACCTGACTTTTTGCAAGACTCGATTCTTTTGAGTAAAATTTTTAATGATTTTTTCGCACATTTTGAGCTGTAATTCGACAATTATTTGAGGAATGTTGGTTATTAAATCGTCTAAAGTTTGAGGATGGTCTAAAAAAATTTGAGGATAGTGTTTAAATGGTCTACAAAAATCCAATGGCAGCAAAACGTACGTTCTTGGAGGCCATTTAAAGTCATTAATGGTCCAAATTACGAGTCCTGGGAAATTTATCGGGTTTTGTGGCTTGAAACACAAAACCCGATAAATTTTCCCAGGACTCGTTGAAAACAAAAAATTAAAATCTTAAATTCTGAGCATTATTCGCCAATAATGCTCAGAAATTGATTGTAATGGACTATTCTTCATTCTTTTTTTAAAAAAATACGGGCATATGGCGCTCTCAGACCTAAATGAATACCGAGAATAACTTTTTTCAGATATAATAGTTTCTCTATAGTCACTTGTGGGTTTTAGAGCCCCTATATACGTTACAATTTTCCGTATTGACATGTGTATCCACCAAGCGAGAAATGAGCCTCATCGCTGAAAATTTTGTACCCAATGTGCGAGACGTGAATGCGGCAGAATCACCAATTTTATAGAAAGTTTTTACAATTTGGGTTTGGTGGCCTTTACTGCTGTTTTGTTGAAACTAACAATCTTAAAATTCAGGCCAAAAAAAAGTCAAGATCATTCGCCCATAATGCTCAGAAATTGATTGCAATGGACTACCCTTCATCCTTTTTAAAAAAAAAATTCGGGCATCCTTCATCCAATTTTTTTCTCTATAGTCACTTGCTCATTGACGAGAAATAAACCTCATCGCTGAAAAAAAAAATGTTCCTCTTAAAGCGACAGCTGTGAACACTGCAAAATCACCAATTTTATAGAAAGTTTTACAATTTGAACACATTGTTCAGTAGTTAAACGATCCATAATGCCAAATGCCAAACCTTCAACTAATAAAAACGCCATCTTGAATAACATACGAGGTCTGTTCAAAAAGTATCCCGAATTTTGAATTTCCGCAGGTTACGTATATTCGATTTTCGATTTTTTGTGGCGTTATGTTGGTACTCATGTCTCACACTTGTGCCGACAAGTCCGGCCATTTTGAATTTTCAGTTAATTTTTGACAGTTGCTTTGCTTGCACGTGTTTTGGCTCGTCTTCGATTTTTGCTCAATTTCGACCAAAAACAGCATCGCATTAACATTGCTAAGGAGCTATTGGACTCTGTCCGCGATGACCCAAATTTGCTCCAGAGGGTCATAACTGGTGACGAATCATGGGTTTATGGTCATGTCATGGAAAGAAAAGCTCAATCATCCCAATGAAAGCTGCCGCACAAGCCAAGACAGAAAAAAAGCGCCAAGTTCCGTCGAATGTGAAGATTTTGCTTACAGTTTTCTTCGATTGCAGGGGCGTGGTGCATCATGACTTCTTGCCACAGGGTAGAACGGTTAATAAGTAATATTACCTGCAAGCTTTGCGCAAGTTGCGCGAAGCAATGCGCCAGAAACGCCCGGTTTTGTGGAAGAACCAAAATTGGCTTTTGCCATTTTTGGCCAAAAACAACACACACATAATGCCGCAGCCACCGTATTCCCCAGATCTCGCCCCTGTGACTTTTTCTTGTTCTCGAAACTGAAAAGCCCCATGAAAGGACGACGATAAAGACGACATCGAAGCTGAACAAGATCACAAAAAATGATTTTTTGAAGTGCTTCGAGGATTGGAAAAAACGTTGGCACAAGTGTATAATATCTGGTGGGTATTACTTTGACAGGGACAAAATAGATATTCATAAATAAATAAATAATTTTTGAAAAAACACAAAATTCGCGATACTTTTTGAACAGACCTCGTATATATTTGGCAGCTGTTAAATGACACAGTTTGTAATATCCAAACGACTAATTTACGAGCAGTTCGTTAAATATAATTAAATTTATTAACAACAATATGGTTACAGTAGGCATTAAATAGAATTTCTGCGATTTATAAATAAATCAAAAGACTCCCAATAGAAGAGAGCAATTGGTTTGGTGACAAGTGAAAACAAAAAATAAATCAGGTAAATTAACTACGCAAAAATAAGACTAATAAAATGTTGACTGGACATATCCTTGTTGCTCTTCTGCTTCATAATACCGATAATCCAATAATTAATATGTTATTAAAATGGAAAAAAATACATTTCAAGGACATTGACGCGTCCTTGACAAATCCCCCTGCCGTACGTACGAGTACTTATGAAAATACCCACTTTTCGTAGTTTCGTTTTGACTTTTTCCCTTTTGTATATAGTCAAAAGTTTTTTCTATACATTATTTTTCCCCTCACTATTATCAAGTCTGTCTAGTATAAAAGTAAAAATCAATAGATTAAAGGTAAATTGATATTATAATCCTTGTTAAAAAAGAAAATGAAAATCAATAAAGTGTGTATTAACCGTTTAATACAATATAATTTGTAAGCTTGAAGTAGGATTAAGAGTGTGGTCTGAAAAAAATTCATTTTTATATAAACAACCTTTGATTGTTGCTTTAAAATAAAAACCAAACAATTTTTTTAATAGATTAAAAAAAATACCTTTATTAATAATCATAGGTAAGTATGTAGCTCAATTTTTAATTCCTAACTAAGTTCCTTATTGCTATTTTAATATTTCATAATAAATCATTCAATTTATTTCCATAATAAATTAAAATCGATAATTTTTCATTCAGGTTCGAGGTCCTAATATTTTTTAGTTCGAAAAGTACTTTTGAAAAACAAAATAAATAACACAGTCACGTTCAAACAAAAAAAATGATCACATTTTAAGGTCAATACTCGTTCGACGAACTTAAAATTTTTGGCAATTGCTCCAAAGTGTCAGTTAATGGACTACTACTACTTTTTCTATTAGTATTAGTATTCCTACGATTATTAACAATTGTGTATTGTTTTTTAAAAAAATCTGCCAAAAACATACTTTGCGGAAATTGAATAATCAATATTTTAAGATTACTCATATTGTAGCGCGGATTCAAATGAAATTTGTTTACAAAATATTATACTATAACAAGACCATATTTACTTCCTATTTAAAAAGAAGAAAATGAAGAAAAAAAATACTTACAACTGGTTTCTATAATATTTGTTTTACCTAAACTGGTCATGAGATCAAAAAACAACTCTTCAACCTGAGCAATGTTCAAGAACAAGACGTCATTCGGCTCCATCCTCTTTGGGGTGTTTGTCTTTTAAATTCTGACTTGAAATTTTTTTTTTATATTAATTATTATGTCATTCACATATTGTTGTGAATTTATGGCAAATTTTAAATTTTCAATCATGAAAAGTATATTCGCCTTTAACAAAATGACAATAAACTTTGTTCAATTAACATATCAATTCTGGTACATACAAAAAAAATACTTTAAAATTATATTAATTTAGAGGAAAAACGTTTATTTTTCTGTATGGTCTCGTTTTAAAATTTTCCTATAAGGATTATCGCAGAAAAAAATAACCATTTTATTTATTGTAATATTTTCGTAAGGACCTTTTCGAGATATGGTAAAGGAAGTTTGTCCTATTAGGAAATGTACAGAATAAAACTACAATATATTATAATTTGAGGATATTTAAAGTATAGAAAATACCCGATCGGTTATAGGGAAAAAAAAATGGTGGAAATAACGACGAGGAATTTGTATGAGTTGTCATGGACGATAATACTTGTTGCTAAACAGAGCAACCTGCTCTAGGATTTACCATTTTTTTTACTGTTCAAACTGTTGAAGGCACAAAAAAGAACTATAATATTTACACTGCAAGGATGCCTATTTCCTCTTATCAAAGTTCACAAGGAGGACTTTATCATGGTACAGCGCTAGAGTTACCAATCCAATAAATTGCAAAAAAAAAACTGCCAAAATGATCGATTTTAAGAAAATTCAAAAGGACTTCATTTAAAATAATAATTTTCGTTTAATATTATATAAAGAAAATTTCCTGCTATATCCTTAATAGTGTTGAAAGTTCTAAACTGTTCTTCGGAAACTTGAATCCTTAATAAAGATCTCTGCCTACGTAGATACATTTGACAGCATTCGAGAGGCGATCTTTCGCAAAATATTTGGCACCCTTAGTATGCGTTAAAATTGTAAATAGTTTTTTCGGTGATTCTGCCATAGCGAATGAGGCTTATTTTTTCGACAGGTGAATACGTCAATAAGTAAAGTTGCCATATAAAGGGCTCTGAAAACCCCCAAGTAACTGTGAATACGTCAATAAGCCGTTGTATCCCCGAAAATAGACTATTTGGTATGCATTTTAGTCTAAAGGTGTCATTAGCATGTATTTTTTGTTAAATGAAACAATAGAAAGGTTCACCGTTAATTGTGAACGCTATGACCTGACTTTGAAAATTTTATACTTTTTTTGTGATTCTGCCAGAGCAATGAGGTTTATTTCCCGACAGGCGAATATGCCAATAAGTAAAATTACCGTATATGGGGCTCTGAAAACCCACAAGTAACTGAGTATAAGCCATTGTATCCGTAAAAAAAGACTATTTGGTATGCATTTTAGTCTAAATGTGTCATTAGCATGTATTTTTTGTTAAATGAAACATAGAAAGATTTACCGTTAATTCTGAACGCTATGACCTGACTTTGAAGATTTTATACTTTTTTGGTGATTCTGCCATAGTGACGAGGTTTATTTCTCGACAGGTGATACGTCAATAAGCGAAATTGTCGTATATGGAGCTCTGAAAATCCACAAGTAACTGTGGATATGTCATTGTATACCCTTGCTTCTGAGCGCTATGACCGTATAGTCTGACTTTGAAGATTTTTTTTTTTGGTGATTCTGCCGTAGCGACGAAGGTTATTTCTCGACAGGTGAATATGTCAATAAGCGAAATTGTCGTATATGGGGCTCTGAAAATCCACAAGGGAGTGGAGAAGCCATTTTATCCCCGAAAAAAAAACTATTTGGTATGCATTTTAGTCATTGGCCTGTTTTTTTTTTTTTGATAAATGGAACGGTAGAGAGGTTTACCGTTAATTCTGAGCGCTATGACCATATGGCTTGACTTTGAAGAATTTTATCTGGACCATGTGTGGATTCAAAAAGAGGATGCCGCAAATTTTAGCTTTATGGCGTGTTCCCAGGACGAGTAATTTCAAAATTTGGAGTTATAATTTGTCCTCAAAGATCGTGTAATTTGACCATGTGGGACTATGCATAAACTCATGTTTCGCAAACAATCCTCGAACTTTAGTGCATTTAAAAACCAAGATCCGTCAAGCAATTGGCGAATTACAGTCTGAAATGTGCAAACAAAAAATCGACTCCTGAAAAAAGTATCCTGGCAGCCATTTTATTGTTTCTCTGAAATTACAGAAAAAAAAATCGACTCCTGATAAAAGTATCCTGGCAGCCATTTTAATGTTTTTTTTTATGTTACCATATATTTTATGCACAACGACAAGACCCAAGTTATATAATAAAATCAAAAATGTTCATCAAAATATATTTAATTTAAATTTACCTTCCGAATCACAAATTAAATTAGCATTTTTTTATTTTATTTATGTATCAAATTTTCAGTAGCGAATTTCAGTGAAAATCATTTTTTTTTTCTAAATGCACTTTTGTATTTTTTCGCAAATTAAAGTTCCAATAAAAACTTATAATTTTATTCAAAATAAAATTTAAAAAAAAAGCTCAAATAATTCACAATCGGACAGGTAACCTAACGTATTATTTATTTAAATCCAGAAAAACCACAATATTAAATGAATTGATAACTTTTCAAGGTAATCAACATGAAAGCCAGGCTGAAAATAAATAAAGAAAATCTTTTCAACAAAATATCTTATGTGCTTGTACATAAGTTAAATCGGATTTATAATCTATCAAAGCTCGTTCGTTTATTATTGCTGGTTTGTTTTTTATTTATTATAAAATAATGATAAAATTAACTATCTACCTGAGTTTATATCAAATATCTTTCTGTTGGTAATTTATCAGCAAGAAGAAAAATAAGTGCGAGTAACTAATAATTGTGACAGTGTCCAGTAACAGATAGTAGATACGCAGAATCAGCCCGGAAGTGGTTGTAGTGATAGTGTAGCCGCACCTGAAAATTACCTTGAAATGAATTAGTGAAGGGAATACTTCCTCACTTTGCTCGAACCCTTATCCATAACTCTGTTAAGTGTAATTTTTCTTACGCTTAAGAATACGTTAATTATTTTTTGCAAATAAGATATTTTCCTTATATAAAAATTGGTGCCTAACTTTGTGAAAAAAAATAATGAAAAATTATTGTCTACCCGTTTACTCTGTGTAGGATGGAATTTCTTTTTTGAGTGCTATTTCTATTAAAACTTACCCTTAACTATTTTCTGGTCACCTTTGAAGACTTTCGGGGTCTTTGCATTTTCAATTATTCGCAACAAAGTTCAGTCGTGCAGTCATTTTGCATTTTATTCAATTTGATGGAGAAATGAGAAAAATTTCAAATTTTGTTCTTTGTAAAATTATGCATTTTTCCGATATATCAAAATAATTTCTATTTCAATTATCTTAAATCAGATGGGATGTGGTGTCTTTCAGGATCATTTTCCTTTCTAATATTTCCCATGAATTTTTTTCAGACCAAAACCATTGACGAGTTTGAAAAGATTTCATCAGGAGATCTTTTAAACTAAATCAAAATTCGTAACTAAGAAACTTTATCTTCGAAAATTTTACCTTAAGTTCATATATAATATTGTGTACATTTCTACAATAGAAAATACGATTCTAACAAGGAAAGCTATAATAAACTATGTAACACGATTTCCAGTATACATGGTCGTATATCAAAAAGTTTTCCGAATTTATGGCATCGGAGTTGTGAAGCGAATTGACCTAGAAAACATTTTATTCACTGAAGACATCTTAAGGATGTGCCAAATTCACCTGTAAAACATCGTCACGTATGAGCAACGCAATATATTTGAACATATTCAAAAGAGTATATAGATTTTCTTTTATTAGAAGACTACCCCAGATACAGAGATGTAACAGGACACCTTTTAAAAAAAAAACTTTTTTATTCATATTAAGGTTTAATTTTTTTTTTTATTTAAATAGAATTTTACTGTTGGTGGTTAATTCCCTACAGAGCTAGATAATTTCAGAAGATAATATAAAAATGGTCTTATTAAACTATTTACCTGTGCTATTTGTTAGAAGATAAAGTAACGAAGCTGATTTCATAAAAGCCGATAAATCTGACCACCCCACTACTCATGAATAATGGTTCATAATTGAGTGGCAATCACTCAAAAAGCTTATAATTTCATCATGGTTGGGTGTAGATTACGAAAAGTATAATTTGCATACTATCCGAGGAAATCTTGTTCGTTTATATCTAATTTTTAATGGTTACATTAATACGCTAATAAAACAAGATTCATTTTTAAATAATTACCAAAGAAATTGTTTGGCCGGCAAATATCAAGTACATAATAATTTTATGATCATTTCTATTATGGCAGAAGATGATATCCTTTTCGTATACTAAATTCTAATCCTTTCTTTTATAGGATTATAAATTTAATATTTAATTGACAACTGCAAATAATTATTTATACTTAATTTTATGGGCAATAACAAATTTTTTTCTACATAATCTTAGTCCTTTTTGGAAAATGTAAATTTTATTATAAGGTAAATTATTTTTCATGAAGGTATTATATTTTTAAGATATATATAAGCTTTAGAGAGGGGTGGAGGGGAAGGGGGAATAGTTATGGATACGTTTTTGGAGTGGTTTTGTATGATTATAAAAAAATTTCTAATCTGACGATTTTATTGTTACTATAGTTAGTCTATGCTTTACGTCACCTTTGACTAGAGAATTTTTTTCTTATCTAAAGAAGCTAGCACAAAAACCACATACATTTGAATGGAAATACACTTTTAGATTTATGCAATTAGTTTAAAAACAAAACAAAACAAGGAGCTTTTTATCGAAAGAAATGCTTGAATTTTCTAGTAGTTATAATTTTTTTGCCATGTAGAAAAAGTTGCAACGAGTCTTTGGAGAACATTCCTTTTCAAGAGAAAAAATTTTAGTGGGCCGTGAAGCTATGGATAACAAATCTCGTCCAGAGGAGCTTTCAATATGGAAAACTTATGAAAATGTTGAATTATAAAAAATTCCTTGAAAGACTCAGAAAAATAGTTATTCGTGTTAGATCAGCCATTGCAGATACTTTGATGCTCCACCATGGCAATAATCTCCCTTTGGCCCATGGCCATCTCCATTAACGAAGTTAGCGTGTGCCTATGTTAAGACTAAATATTTAAAATAAATCATATGATCAGTGACTTCAAAGAGTGTTTTTAGGAAAGGTAGTGGAGGATATTGCTTGAACAAAAAAATTAATATTGTATGATTGGAAGGACGAGAATGAAACTTTTTATAACGTAACACAGTAATGTCATGAACAAAGAGGGACTTGACAGCATTGTGGATAACACTATAGTGAACATAAAACAATATCGGAAATTTTACAAAGTGTTTTTAACTGAAGGGATTAGATTCTAAAGGAATCGATAAGTAGAGCCCCATAGTTATGGTCTGTAAGTCCATATTGGTTTTAGTAAGTCATTGTATAAAAGTACTTTAATATCTATAGTAAGTTTAACTTTTATTATCCATTGGTTAACCAGTTTTTGAGGGTTTGGATTTGGGTTTAGGTAATTTCGGACGCAAATTGGGGATTTTAGCTAAATTATTTTAGCAAGACAGGCATTCAGCCTAAATCCCCAACGTGCATACGAAATTCCCCAAACCCAAATTCAATGTAGCATGGAAGGTTGCTTGACAGATTGGGATATCGAATGTATAAATGTTGTAGAGGATGGGTTCAAGTATATTTCCCTGTGGAACACCAGCCAATTTTGGAGAGTTCATTGGCTTCGTTTAATTGGAAGTGTAGGTTGGGAAGAAATGATTCTAGGACTAGGAAATAAGGTTGAAAAAAAAGTTTCTGTTGAGTTTCCAGAGTAAGTCGGGATGCCAGACTATATCAAAACCTTGACTTATATATAATAAAAAAAACACACCCGGGACAGTATTCTTTTCTTGCTCTAAAGAGCATGCAGTGCAATCGACACTGCTGGGAAGTGCCTTGTTCGAAGGGGAAACCGAATTGGTGGTTGGTACCGGCAGAGGACTATTTTTTCAAAGATTTTTGAAAGGATTAAAAGGATACTTGTAGGTCTATAGGAAATGTGGAATTTTATTGGTTTATTTGGCTTAGGGATCATTTTTATAACGAAGTTTTGGTCGGAAAAAGAAATTTCTGCGGTTCTCCAGTCCCTCTATTCACATGGATGTCATATTGATACTGTCGATAACAACCAAAGGACGGTAACAGAGGAGTTCTGTTGAAACCTTCCAGCACTGCTACGAAGAGTACTTTGAAAAGGATTCTCATTACTTTTCTGTCACACTTCTTATACATATAAATTATTTTGATTCTTTTTTTTAAAAAAAAAATCCCATATACAAACTGAACGAAAATAAATTTTTTTTATTAAATTTCGTATATACCAAAAAAGGGTTTAAGAAGAAGAAGAAGAAAAAAACAAAATTCAGTTTTAAAAGCATTTCCTTCAACACTTCAATTTTCTAACATTAAATCAAAGAAATTTTCAACATTTTTCAATCCATGTCCACCGTAATTTTTCTTTATTATATCATTAATATAAATCTACTTCTTATGTAATAAATTTTTCTTGCACATTGCAAACACCTATCAACAACAACAACAAAAAATGTAGTGTATTTTAGTGAAATCAATTTTTCTCGACTATCATATATCAAAAACTTTCTGTGAAATTCTACTTCAAAACCCGTCATTGAGTCAAGCACTTTTTACAGATTTTCATGGTAAACTTTTGTACAACTACGAGTATAAAAATAAAATAAGACAGAGAAAAATGTAAAAAATTTATATGCACACACCCACGAATATCCTTTCTTCTGTCAAATTAACTTAAATGTATTTTTTCGCACCTTTTTTTTATTAATAAAGTAAAAATAAAAGTCCAAAGAGATTAGGTCTACATTTATTCAAAAAAAAATATAAATTATAAATGATTTTTCATTCTAAAACGCTAATGTAAAAAATATCCAAGTCCCATTTAAATATGTTGAAATACTAGAAAAATTTATATTTAAGTGAATATTGAAGAAAAGTGACTAGTAAGATTTATTCTTATTAAGGATAAATTTTCTCATATTTTATTATTAAGTGAAATTTTTCAAAAGTAAAATTTTTCTGAAAATTTTACAAAAAAAAACTTTTTTGTCATTTTTAACTTTCGATTTATTTAAAGAAAAAGTTTTTGAAAAGAAACTTTATCCAAGAAAATTTGGCAAAAAAATTGCTCATTCGATAGCCTCGAATTTAGTTATCAAAATATATTAAAAAAAGGAAGTTTATCCGAGAAAATATAAAAGAGAAAGTTTTCCGGAGAAGATTTGTCAGTTTTTCAAACGTCAGTTTTTGAGTTTTTCAGTTTTTCAAACGTCAGATTTTCAGTTTGTTAGTTTTTCAGTTTTTCTGTTTTTCAAGCTTTAGATTTTCAGTTTTTCAATTTTTAAAAAAAGAAGTTTATCCGAGAAAATATTAAAAAAAAAGTTTTCCGGACAAGATTTGGCAAAATAAAAATGTCCGATTTTCAAACGTCAGTTTTTCTGTTTTTCAAACGTCATTTTCTCAGTTTTTCAATTTTTCAGTTTTTCAAACGTCAGTGTTTCTGTTTTTCAAACGTCATTTTCTCAGTTTTTCAAACGTCAGTTTTTCTGTTGTTCAAACGTCAGTTTTTGATTTTTTCAGTTTTTCAAACGTCAGATTTTCAGTATTTCAATTTTTAAAAAAAGAAGTTTATCCGAGAAAATATAAAAAAAAGTTTTCCGGACAAGATTTGGCAAAATAAAAATGTCAGTTTTTCAAACGTCAGTTTTTCAGTTTTTCAAACGTCAGTTTTCCAGTTTGTTAGTTTTTCAATTTTAAAAAATGGAAGTTTATCCGAGAAAATATAAAAAAGAAAGTTTTCCGGAGAAGATTTGGAAAAATAAAAATGTCAGTTTTTTAAACGTCAGTTTTTCAAACGTCAGTTGCTCAGTTTTTCAAACGTCAGTTTTCCAGTTTGTCAGTTTTTCTGTTTTTCAAACGTCAGTTTCTCAGTTTTACAATTTTTCAGTTTTTCAAACATCAGTTTTTGAGTTTTTTGAACGTCAGTTTTTCAGACGTCAATTTTTCAGTTTCTTAACAGTTGTCAAAATTATATATGTCATTTCAATTGGCTTAGGGCTTCATATAGGCAATGAAGGATACCAGTTTTTTCAGTTACATTATAGATTGTTTAACGGCTGGCAAACGGTTTAAAATTTTAAAAATATCTACCACAGTTGTAAGTCTTCCTAAATTACATTTCTCGCTTTAAGAGGAGATTATGATCATGAGACTCATTTCTCATTCATTGGATATGTTAATAAGCAGAATTACCGTATATGAGGCTCTGAAAATCCACAATTGACTGTGAAGCCATTGTTACCGCGAAAAAAGAATTTTATTCTGAACGTATCGCCGGCCCGAATTTATTTCTGAGGTTTTGAACTGAACAATTAATTCAATTTTCGTAGTATTTTTGAGGATTTTTTTGCCGTTAATTCTGAGGTTTTTTTAACAATAGTAAAAAGATCCAAAGACACCTAATTTCGAAATTTGACATCGTTGCCTTCTGAAGCTACGGAATAGATCATATCATATTTACATAGATCATATCATATTTAATTTTTAAGTAATTTTTTATTTCACTTTAGTGAAATCGACATCTTTGCTTTTATCCTCAAATTATATTTCGTATCCAAATGAGAATTATAACACAAAACATAAAATTTTGAGACAATTATAAATCAAATGAATAAAAAACCGATATAAATTATGAAAGAGGGATGGAAATATTTAAATTTTTTTTTAAGAAATAAGAAAACGTTTTAAAATTTTCATAAAAAATAAAATAAATACGAAAACATAATTTTAAGTTATCGATGTGATATTGTGTAAGGGAAATTTTTCTTTCTATATTTGATAGCAGTATGTACATGTGGGGAAGGTATTAATACTGATATTCTTTATACTTTACAGAAACTAAAATTAGGTTTTATTATTTTTTTAAACATTCAAAAAAGGAGAAAATTTTAAGTGCAATGGACAAGCTATTGACATACATGATGGTGCATAGTATACATAATTAGTGGCGTGTTGTACATTTTTATGCAATGAAACACTTAGGCGACGATATAGTGAGCAGCTTGTAAATACTCTTATACAAAGTCATGACCACTTAACTATATCTTAAAGAGCCCCACTACAGTCTACATAATGGATATAATGGCAAAATGGTGCTTGGAAAATTTAAAACTTTATCCTCTAAAGTGTTACTACACATATAACGTGAAACAATTACAAATCAAGCCAATGCATTTTTATAATATAATATTTTTTTTACCAACTTTCATATTTTTTAAGGAATTGAATTTTTTCTATGGTACACTTCTACTGCAAAAGATTTTTTTTTTACTAATTTACAATAATTTTTATAAGATATCTGTTTATAAGAGCGTTTGGCACTAACGTTTCATTTGTAGATAATGTTGATAGATGGCACTGTTTGTGAAACGACAGAACTAACTCATAGATGGCGGTGTTAGCATTCTTTTAATAAAATTTTTAGTATAAAATTGTGGTTTCGATTCTTAAAATATAATTGCCATCTTATTGGAAATTTTCCTATCATCATATAAGTTTATTATTATAAATAATTGAACTTAAATATATAATTTGGAATATTTGATTATCTTTAATCAGTGAGTTTTCAGTGCTGTCATTTTTAAACGACGGATTATCGCTAGTTTTTATTAAAATGATATCTAAAATTTGCATACATTTTGTAATTAGCAGTTTTTTTTAGACACTCATCGATGTTTTCTCAGGAAAGAGATTATTTTTTTTATATATTAAAAAAATCTTGAGGTCATTACTTTTTACCCGTTTATGGATTGTATAGCATAGTTTTCTTGCTAAAGAATAAGAGTGGTAGGAAGACGCAAATGGAATTTTTTATAACGAGAGATAGTAATGCAACATTCAGATTATGATGAATAACAATGTTTTTGGACATAAAATAGAGCATTTCGGCATTTTCAAGTTTGGATTCGATTGGAATTGGTATGCTTAGTCGAACCAGAACATTCGAGTCTGTATGTCCATATCAGTTTCAGTACCGTGTTGTATAGTACTTAATTTACTCTTTATTGCCAGTTTTAACCTATTGTCTCGTATTTATTGTTTATATCGTCAATATTACTGCCAGTTTGGGTTACGTCAGCAGCCTATTCTTGGCAAAGTGTAAAAGTAACGTGAGCACATTTTTTTCTCATACACCTTTACTCTCAATTTTTTGGCACAAGCCCCTATAGACCGATTTTTATGCTAGGTAAGATTAGCTAAATCTTGATAAAATGGAAAAAAATTTATGGATTTATATGAGGTAGGAAAGTTTTTGGGTTTGCTGGCTGTTGGGTTGTTTTTGATAATGGAAAACTTCCAAAGTGAAGACAAAAATGATATGCGAAGGGTTCTATTATCATTACGAGAGTTGTTTAGACACTTTTTTTTAAATTTTTACAGATATCTACAACTACAACATAGTATTAAGCAGCTTTATATAATAGTAGCAATTAACGTGAAGGACTATTCATCGAAGTTTCTCCTGCTAGCATGTGCCTTTGTTAAGACTTCTTAAGTCTTTAAAATAAGTCACATGACCAGTGATGCTTAAGACTTCGATGGGTGTTTTTAGGGAAGGTAGTGGAAGATATCGCTTAAACAAAAGGATTAGTATGATTGGAAGGACAAGATTGAAACTTTTTATAACGAGACACAGTAATATCATGAGCAAAGAGGGACTTGAGATCATGGTGGAAGATACTATAGCGAACATAAAAGAGTATCTAAAATTTTACGAAGTATTTTTAACTGAAAGGATTAGATTCTACGGGAATTGGAAAGTAGAGCGACAGAGTTATGGTCTGTAAGTCCATATTGGTTTTAGTAGGGCATTGTATAAAATAACTTTAATGTCTGTAGTAACTTTTATGATCCAATGGTAAACCAGTTCTGGAGGGTATGGACTTGGGTTTGGATAATTTCGGGTACACGTTGGGGATTTTAGCTAAATGAAAAGCAGGCAATTACCCAAACCCAAATTCAATGTAGCAAGGAAGGTTGCTGGACAGATTGGGATATCGGACGTTTAAATGTTGAAGAGAATGGGTTCAAGCATACTTCCCTGTGGAACACTAGCCAATATCGGAGAGTTCATTGGCATCGTTTAATTGGAAGTATCGGTTGAAATAGGTTGCAGGAAGGATCCTCTTGAATTTGCAGAGTAAATCCGGATGCCAAACTCTATCAAAAGCTTGACTTATATTAAAAGAATCATTTTGTTAGCAGGCGATGAAAATAGATTAATTGCCACTAAGAACAAACGATGGGGAGCCTTAATAAGGCTCCCAAAATAATATTTAAAAAACTAGGAAGAATTACATGCAATATCGGATTTTTTAACTTTCTACAAATATATAGCTTCGAAAGCTGAAGGTATTGTAGCACCCTCAAATAGCATCCCAATAGAACATAAATTATTTTTGGTATTTGTAAAGTGAACAAAAATAGTAATAATAACACTTTGGAATACCGATAATATTCCGGTGTGTTGTGGTATTTCGCTGCCATTAAGGTATGTAGGACGACATGGTTCATGACAGAGAGTAAAAATCATGTGGGTAGGGACTTTTACTCTCCACATGGTAAACCAGTTTTCTGGAGCGTTTGGATTTGGTTTTGGAGAATTTCGAAACCATGTTGAGGATAATTGCTAGATGCCAGACAACCCGTATCATCAGCGAATGTAGCAAAGAATGTTTGTAGAGGATGGATGGGTCTAACTAAACGTCCCTGTGGAACACCAGCCAATATCGGAAAGATATTGGAGAGTTCATTGTCTTCGTTTAATTGGAAGTGTCGGTTGGAAAGGAAAGATTTTAGGACTAGTAAATAAGGTAGAAGAAAAGGTTTCTGTTGAGTTTACAGATATGTAAGCGGCGAGGACTATTTTTTCAAAGATTTTTGAAAGGTTTGGAAGGGGACTTATTGATCTATAGGATATGTGGAATTTTATTGGTTTATTTGGTTTAGGGATCATTTTTATAATTGCGAATTACCATAGGATTGGGAAGTATGTTGTTTAACACTCAATTTGCATACAAAAAAATCCCTCAATTCTTATTTTTGTTAAATAAAAAAATAATTGAAAAATATTAATTTCTGCCTAAATCCGAATACAAAAAATTTATAAAGTTAAAAATTTGTACATGTCATCAAAAGCCTGTCGTGTACGAATAAATTATGAACAGATGGAATTGAAGAAAGTTTTTTTTTTTTAATTTTAATAAATATCTTAAATACAAGCATGGGAAAAAGTAAAATTCATAAAAACAAACGTGTACACATATAGTCATCCATGTTGAATTAATGAATTACGCATTCCTGGAATTCCAATGATGGGTGATATCATCATTAGATGAAATTGAATCGAAACGCTGGTTTTCCTCGGCCCTTTATCACTTCTACTACTAATATACTCACTTCTAAAGGTAGATAGTGGAATAGCCTGTATAGATTTGGTTGAAATATGCACATTCGTGTATGTTCAGTACAGTGGCTTCGAGGAAAAGCTATAGAAGAAAACGAAACTTTAGTATTCACAGAACTGGTTTTCCACCGTTGTGTGGTGGACTTTGTTACTTGCCAGCACATCATAAACAAATTGTTTGCACAATACAAACAATCTGACATAAGAGATGCCTCAATAAAATCTACTGCGAAGGGAGGGGACCTAACGAAGACGTTGATGCATTTCATTGAATACAATCAGAATTATCAGTGCGTTCATTATTAATTGGAGTTTGTTGAATGACCGGGAAAAATAATCCATTGTTCCAGCCGGTCTCGCTGGCATTGCACATTTTCTAATTCTGGTGCAATATGCGTAAAAGAACATCAACAATTCATTTTGCAATGCAACTGCATCAGAATTGCAATAACAAATTGAAAACCAATAATGCCTATGAAAGACAAGGCAAACCACTCATGTCTGTGGCAACAGAAGGGCTACTACAACTGCATACGTTCAAGGCGACCTACTTTTTGGTAGAGCTTTTATTTTTCTTTTTTGATTTTTAGTTTTTGTTACAAAAAGATAATTTTATTACCAAAACCATAGATAAACTCTTGAAGATATTCCAAATAAGATCGAGTTTAATTTACTGTGTTTGTTCATTTATTTGCGAAGAGATAGTCTAGTCTCGTAGTATAGCCACTTAACATTTTTACTATTGATTTTAAATAATTTGGCATCAATTCAATAGTTTTCTTCAAGTTTGCCTTAGCAAATCATGCAGTATTTATAATAATCTGTCTGGATATGTACTTGAACGGTAAATATACTGCCATAAGTACGTATTCAGAAGACATTCAGAATTTATATTTTTGCGCAAAGGAGTATTTTTTTCTGTTATATCAGTTTTTTAATATTACGACAAATAATATTTTATATGCAATTACGGAGGTAATAATAAAAATACTCTCTCATTTGTTTGACATAATAAAAAAAAAAGGAATTAATTGATAATCTGCGCTCAGATGGTAGTACTTGGAAGAGCATATTTACGACAAGGTTAACATAATATCCGCAAGATGGCATCACTCAAAGCCACACTAATTTGTTAACAACTCGATAATAACTTTAAACAAATCGAGGTGTATAAGCTTAAATCTGCTGTTTTTTAATAAAAAAAAAATACATATTTTTTCCATAGAAAGCAAAAACAAATTTATTCAATGTACTTGCCCTCGCTAGCTACACATTTTTCCTATCTCTCGGGCAATTTGTGGATACCACGCCAAAAAAAATTCCTTCTCTTTCGAGGCAAACTACTCATCAAGCCATTTTCGGACGTCTTTGTAAGAATCGAAGTTCTGCTCAGCGTGGAAAACAGGTGGTAGTCAGAAGGGGCCAGGTCTGGTGAATAAGCGGGGTGGGGTTGTATATCCCAGTTGAGTGTCTCCTAGTAGTTATGGACCATATTTGACGTGTACGATTGTGCGTTGTCATGGAGGAAGATCAGCTTGTCACGTCTTTGTTGATAATCCGTCCTTTTTTCACGCAGAGCACGGTGCAATTTGATCGGTTATTGGTGGTAGCGGTGGTCATTGACAGTTTCACCAGGTTTCAACATATCATAGTAGACGATACCCTGCTGATCCCACCAAACGCACAGCATCGTCTTCCGTCCGAAGCGATTTGGTCTTGGGGAAGATGTTGATGGTTGACCGGGATCAACCCACGATTTCTTGCGTTTAGGATTCTCGAAATATATCCACTTTTCATCACCTGTTACAATCCGATGCAGGAACGACTTTCTTTTTTGTCGCTCTATCTGCATATCGTTCTATTCATGCGGCACTCATTTTCCGATCTTTTCAATCTTCCCCTTGGCACGCAGATACATGGAAATGGCTGATTGAGTAACACCCAAATGCTCCGCGAGCATTTTTTGCGATTGGGTATCGTCTTCGTCCAAAAGAGCCTGCAATTGATCGTCCTAAACCTACCCTAGCTGATTTTCACGCTTCTTCTCTTTGAACCGACGAAACAACCATAGGCATTCGATGCGATTCGGCAGCCGATTTCTTCAAATTGAAGCAGAAAAACAGAGCTTCCGCATATGCTCTTTTTCTGACACAAAACGAGACATGATTACCAAAGGAAAAATGTATGTTGTTGTACGAAATTGCTGACAATGTGCACTGATTAATGTTGACAGATGTCAAACTCATAAAAAAATGTATGTCGTGCTCATGGTAACTTAATACGCTCACTCACGCCATCTATGATCAAACAGCCAATTTAAGCTTATTCCCCTGGTAGATTGAAAGTAACTTTTTTTATTATTTTGAATTTTTGAGTTATCGAATCCTACAGTGTGCGGGATTTTCAAAGCACTAAAACCACCGACAAGTATTCAATCAAGTGAAGCAGACTGGCTCAAGACTATTTAATCTTACGAGTATCTAAGCTATAAGATGGCATTTTCTCACCTATTGCGTATTTTGCTTTTATACTTCAATATGCTCCAGCATTGATATCAGGCGGAGGTGTTCTTTTCACTCTTCGTAGCAGTGCTGAAAATCCAATAATATTACTATGCACACTAGTATATGCTTATCTAACAATTAGGCATGGGAGAGCCTACAGCAAAAATCGGAAACGCTTAAAATCATTATCGAAACGTGTGCAATTTTTTTTCTCATAATTTATTATATAAAAAATAATTATTTTTTTTGCAAAATTTCGATAATCCCCAACTTACTGATAAATATTCTCCAAATACAATCGACAAAAATATTATTGCCAACACGTGCTTGTCATACAAAATATTATTTAAAAAATTTTCAACACTATATAAAGACATTCATAAGCTTACGTCCTTTATGAACTTTATGATGATTATCGTCCGTCATACATTATCATTTTAATAAATAATATTTAGTTAATCCATGGTTGCCTTGTCCATAGATTAAAAAATGGGAAATCATTAAACATTGTAAATTTGTTTGTTTTTTTTATTTATATTCAACTCAGTTCAAGGTGTTTTGTAATTGTTTCTAAAAATAAAATTCAAAAGGGTATTTTTAATATTTAACATTAACCAATGAGGAAATACTTAGTTTTAGCTAATTTTTGTATAGATTTTTTTTTCATACTTTAAGAAATGATTTCCGGCATGTGTTATTGTTTTCAATTTTCTATCATATTTTCCTTATTATGTTTCTAATATGTTTTTCAATTATGAATTGACAAGAAATTATTCTTTTTTTTTTGAATAAAAGAAAAGCAAAATTGCAAAATTTTTTTACAATATTTCTTTTCTTACAATACAGGGTAATCCAAAAGCACTTAAAATTTTAATTTCGATATTGACGCTAACAGTCTCTTCTTTTTCAATTTCAAAGAAATACGGTTAAATGACACCTTCTGACCAAAATGCAAACCAGACAGTATTTTTCTTTGTGGATAGAATGGTTTCTCCACGGTAACTTGTGGGTTTTCAATGGGTAATTTTACTTTCAACGTTTTCAACGTGCAACGAGTTACGTGAAGCTCGAAAAGAAGCTACAACCGAATCACCACTTTTGTAAAATGTTTTTACAATTTTAACGCGTTGCTGGGTAGTCGAGCCAAACTGTCAAATGGCAGATCTTACACTAAAAATACGTTTAAACGTATTTTTAGTTCAGAAGCTGGCAATGTTTGGACATCAAGCAATCAGCTGACAATGAGCATTTCCAGACACACCAATTGACAAGTGCTCACGCGACTGTTGGATTTCATCAAATTTTGGCAGTCTTCAAATAGTCTGGCAACGTTTTTGCGAATAAAAATTTTCTGATCACACGATTGTCATAAATATAACTACAAATGAAAATTGTATGCACTCATTGTCTGATAAAAGCGCTTGGTTTTTTTGAAAACTGTATTTTTGTTTGACAGTTAATTTTTTTTTAATGTAGCGAAATTTTAAAATACGTTTAAGCGATTGTCAGAAGCTGGAAATGTTTGGACATCAGGCAATCAGCTGACAATGAGCATTTTCAGACTGTTGGATTTCATCAACATTTGGCAGTCCTCAAATAGTCTGGCAACGTTTACAACTAAACATTTTCTAATAAAAGCGCTTTGTTTTTTTTTTTTTTTTTTTTTTTTTGAAATATAAAAATACTTTTAAACGATTGTCAGAAGCTGGCAATGTTTCGACATATATTTTTTGGACATCAGGCAATCAGCTGACAATGAGCATTTCCAGACACACCAATTGACAAGTGCTCACGCGACTGTTGGATTTCATCAAATTTTTGCAGTCTTCAAATAGTCTAGCAACGTTTTTGCGAGTAAAAATTTTCTGATCACATGATTGTCATAAATATAACTGCAAATAAAAATTGTATGCACTCATTTTCTGACGACAAAGGCGCTTTGTTTTTTTTGAAAACTGTGTTTTTGCTTAACAGTTAATTTTTTTTTTAATGTAGTGAAAATTTAAAATATGTTATAAAAAAATAAAGACCAGGAATAAAGAATTGTATATTGCTACAATTTTAACGCCCTATACTCGTTATGAAAACAGAAAAAAAACCAGTAAATTCCTCACTAAAATCTTAAAACTATTGTCAGATTTTTTTGATGTTGTCAGATTTTATAAATTTTATTATCTGACAATGTGCTAATGTCTACAAATGTTCTGATGTTGCTTGCAAATACTATATTATCAGACAATACCTTCAAATGATCTGACAATTCTTTGTCTGACAACTTTTGCACAAAAAATTACGCGATTATATTATTACAGCACTTTTATGACAATTTTTACATGTAAAATTTGCAAACATTGTCAGAATCGGACAATCCTACACAATCGTAGCTAAAACTTTAGGCCAATTTTAAGCTTCCAAAAAAAAAATTCCAATTATTTTCAATTATTCCACTAACAATATAAAAAAAAAAACGTTAAAAAAGGACTGGTGCCAAGTAAATTGAATTTTTTTTCTATCATAAAATTATTAATTAATTTAAATGATAAAAATAATTTTTCAAGCTTTTTGAATATTAAACCATAATTGATAACAACTAACATAAATATTTTTTTAATAACATGCCTACATAGCGCATATATTATTTAATTAAAATTGAATCATTAAAGTACACAAAAAATTACTTTTATGATATTTTAAATTTTTCCATAAATCTAATCATACACCACATAGCAATCCCTTCCACCCTCCCCATTTTGCTAATAATGCCTCACAAGGCAACCAAATATAAAATTTAAAAAAAATTACCAAAAATTCGTCGTAAAAAAATAAGATTGAAAATTGACCGCAATCGAAGAGTTCAATGTCAAAGAAAATAAAGACGTAGAACTTCAAAATGTCCGCTCTCGCCTAATAAGCGATTGTATAACAATTGACGAAAATCAATTCGCACTCATACAAGAACAAGAAATGATAACCGATCACTACAAAATGAAGAGGGGAAATTCTTATTACCATTCGTATGTGTTTGTTTACGCAATTTGCCCAACAGCAATTATTGAACATGGAAATTTGTTCTTCTCTTTTCCTCCTTCATCTTCTCTATTTTCTCTCCTTCATTTCTTATTTTCTTCTCCGTGTTTAGTTTCAATTCTGTGCTTTCATTTCTCTTGTATTTTATTACCTAAAACGACAGGATGGACAAAAGAGAATCAAATTCTAATATAAAAGAGCAACAAAAAAAGACGCATGATAAGAAAGATCTTAGTTCTCGCTTTCTCCCTCTCTATTGCCGAAAATTTATGAATGCGTTCTTTTTTTTTGCGGACTTCCTTCTCAACTATTCTGGCCACACTAAATTTCAATGGAAACTATTCGTAAATTGGCGATTCTCAATGTCGACTATTCAACTCAGAAAATAATCTTTAACTTAATTTACTAAACAATACAAAAGCAAAAAAAAAAAACGACTTAAATAACAATATAAATAAATGAATTTGAAGAAGAAAAAAAATTCTATTAAAAACTCACAAGAAAACTGTTTATTTACTTAGCACTACGCTGTCGAAGTTGTTTATTCGTTATCACATCTCTTATCGTCAAGTCAATATTACGAAATTCATTTTAAGAAAATGCTCAAACTTACCATTGCATATATGTGTGTATTTACATATGTACACATACAATTTTTTTTTATTGTACTTAATGATAGGAACATAATTTTGACGGCAACGACAATAAATGACTACAATTGCTGTCAAATTTTAACAAATTTGAAGACAATTGCAACCAGTAAAGAAATGTCATCTGATCAGTTAATTATTTATGTTTTATGCTTAATTCTATTTTTAAGTTCACTTAACCTCATATATGCATTTATCTTCTGTATAATCTCAATTTCTATAATGTTGCCACATGAAAAAATACTATCAGTTTTATAAGCTTAAATCCGCTGTTTTTTAGTCAAAAGAAACTCATGTTTTTTATTTCATAGAAAGCAAAAACAAATTTATTCAAAGTACTTGCCTTCGCTAGCTACACATTTTTCCCATCTCTTGGGCAATTTGTGGATACCACGACAAAAAACCCTTCTCTTTCGAGGCAAACCACTCATCAAGCCATTTTCGGACGTCTTCGTAAGAATCGAAGTTCTGCTCAGCGAGCGCGTGGTCCATCGATGAAAACCGGTGGTAGTCGGAAAGGGCCAGGTCTGGTGAATAAGCGGGGTGGGGTAGTATTTCAGCTTGTCAATTCTTTGAGGAAAATCAGCTTGTCATTTCTTTGTTGATAATCCGTCATTTTTTCACGCAGAGCACAGTGCAATTTGATCAGTTGTTGGTGATAGCGGTGAGCATTGACAGTATCACCAGGTTTCAACATCTCATAGTAGACGGTACCCTGCTGATCCCACCAAACGCACAGCATCCATTTGGTCTTGGGGAAGATGTTGATGGTTGGCCGGGATCAACCCACGATTTCTTGCGTTTAGGATTCTCGAAATATAACCACTTTACATGGCCTGTCACAATCCGATGCAGGAACGACTTCCTTTTTTGTCTGGCGAGCAAGATTTCACATGTGTTTTGGCGTCGCTCCATCTGCCTATCGTTCAATTCATGCGGCACCCATATTCCGACCTTTTCAATCTTCCCCATGACACGCAGAATGCATGGAAATGGCTGGTTGAGTAACACCCAATTGCTCTGCGAGCATTTTTTGCGATTGGGTATCGTCTTCGGCCAAAAGAGCCTGCAATTGATGGTCCTCAACCTTCCTAGGCCGATTTGCACGCTTCTTGTTTCACAAGTCAAAATTACCGTCTTTGAACCGACGAAACCAATCTCGCCACGTTGTTTCCGATAAAGCACTGTCACCATAGGCCTCCATAATCATTCGATGCTATTCGGCAGCCGATTTCGTCAAATTGAAGCAGAAAGCAGAGCTTCCAGCATATGTGTATGCTCTTTTTCTGGAACAAAACTAGACATGATTACCAAAGAAAAAATGTATGTTGTTGTACGAAATTAATGTTTCTGACAATGTGCACTGATTAATGTTGACAGATGTCAAACTCGTAAAAAAAAGTATGGCGTGATCATGGTAGCTTAACTCTATGACCAAACATCGGATTTAAGCTTATACCCCTGGTGAAATGTGTGGCAGTACTAAAAGTTTTAATAATTTTGGCAGCGACAACTTTCTATCGGTTGGAATACAATTCCGACTGAAACTGAAGCTGCTTGCAGTTGCCGCTGTCAAAATTTTAGAGTCTTTTATTTTATTTAATAATTTTTGCAAAGTTCGTAAATTTTTAACAGTATTTCCAGTTCAGTTTGTAGTTTTTGTAGCAATTGTGTTTCTACCTTTAATCTCTTTTTATTCATAAAGGGTTATCCAATTAATACTTCAAAATGTAAAATAAAATAAAATACACTTTTTGGAAAATTTGTATTTCTTTATATTACTTGTACCTTGCCATTATGCATAAAATATAGCATAATTGAAATGGGCACCGCGAGACTTCTGGTAAAAAGTTATTTTTGATCATCAAAAGTCATTAATTCGGTTATTACTTGACTGTTTTAGAAATGTCTACATCAAATCGGTGTCAAATCGTACGATTTCGGAGGACAATTGACATCAAAAAGTCTTCAAATTAATCGTCCTCGGAACTTTGGTGACCTCTTTTTGCCAAAATACCAATAATCATACGGTTATAGCGCTCAAAATTAGCGGTAACCTTTTCTACTTCGTCATTTTCAAAGAAAGCATTTCTTTCAATAACACCTACAGACCAAAATGTATATCTGACAGTCACTTTTTGCAAGATACAATGCCTTTTCCATAGTCACTTGTGGGTTTTGAGAGCCTCATATATGGTTATTTCGCTTATTGACGTATCCACTTAGAGAGAGAAATGAGCCCTAATGACGATCATAATCTCCTCTTAAAGAGACAAACGTGATTACTGACGACTGACAACTTTTATAGAAAATTTTAAACCGTTAAACAGCCATCTTGGATGACATATGTGTATGTGTATGTTTGACAGCTGTCAAATGACAAGACTACTAGATAATTCGTTATTTATTTTGAATTTTTTTTTTTTACTTCAGTTTTTAATATAAAAAAACAATTTTATTCATAATAGTTTTGATTGCACAATTTAACTATTGAGAAAATAATATTTTTATTCAAAACAGTTAATCATAATTAGCATTTTTTTTTTGTTTCTCTGGTAAAATTTGTTTTTTTAATTTTTAAAATGGCCTTCATACAAGACAACTGATAGTAATATTACAGCAAGGGAATTTCACTGATACCAATAGTACGAATGGTTTTGATTTCCTTTACAAAAACCAATATTCTATGAGATATTTTTAAATATTAGTCCAATAGTAAAATTTTAGAAAATAGTCAATATCAAAACTAGTAGTAGAAAAAGTGATTTTTTTAAAAATCAACTTTAAACTTAAAAATAATTGGAAAATATTCCCAAAAATAACATTGAACTTAAGAACTGATAATATACCGGAAATTATCAAGATTGCCATAACATAAAAATATTTTTTTTTTATTTTGCTTAGTTGTAAGAAGCAATACTTCAAGGTCAGTAAAAAGAAAAACCCACTAACACTTCTAAGTGAAAATTTGATACAATAGACCATGCGGCCATTATCATTGCAAACGCCGATAGGTGTTTTTAAGGAGTATAACATAGAATAATTCCCTTACAAACTGATTCCAATGATGGAAATTTTTTATGTCTACAAAATGAATATTTACTTCACGGTGTGTCGGAACCCAAAAATTCTTTAGTGGTTCGACAATTTACTATTCAAGACTTTAAAGTTACTTTTAAAAAACATCAATAATTTTATAAAGGATTTTAAAAGGAAGATCGACAATTTTACAAAGGATTTTGGAATGCAAGGATTAAATGCGATGGCAATTGAAATGGTTTTCAGTACCATAACTGTCAAAATGAATGAACAAAGCTCAAATGTTAAAAAAAAATCATTTACACATTTTCTCTCCTATAAAAATATTTATTTAATTTTTTTTTAAAAATAGTGAAAAAGAGAAAGAGTAAAATTGCGTACCAAAAAAACTATGAACAATAATAAATGTAGGTAAAAATAGACTCAAACGCAATTTATCCTCACACTGATAATCACCTCCAATCTGGAATATTTAAAAATTTACAGAATATGTTTAAAATCACTTGGCGCCATCTATTATATAATGCGTAAAATCGTATAGTAATCAATTTTTATTGACGCTTTTCATTTTGCTTTATCAATAATTGTAAATTTCTTGTCATTGTTGTTAGTATTATTATTATATTTGTTAAAAAAAAAACCATCATTCCAATAATGATTAAGCTTTGTTTTTCATTTATGATTGATTACAAATTTGAAGTTAAAAAAAACAACTAAAAACAATATTTAAAATAGCATTAATAAACATTCCGTTGATTGGTTCTTAATTGATAATTTTCATTTATGTTCGTTTTATTATAACTAATCGTTAATTTACCCATTTAAATTTTCTTATCAAAAATAAATAAAACATTTCAAAAAATATATTTCGTTTATAACGAAAAAGGTTTATGCCTTTTTTGCGCATCATTTACATTTTATCAAAAAAAATATCAGCGAAAAAAGTATCAACATAAAAAAAAAGACGAGACTCCATCGTGTTTAATTTTATGATACATATTAAATTATGAATTATTTATAAATTTAGAAAGTTATCTAATCAGAATAAGTAGTTTATTATATAGAAGAAGATACCAATCGTATTATAATCTTATCGTTTGCAAAATTGTTTCATTCTTTCCACCATGATAAGTTCATATATTGTATAAATGCCATCATATAATTTAGTATATCGTATCTTATCATGGCATTTTTGGAATTAATTAATTAACCTTTTTTTAAAAAAAAAAAAGCTTCAAAAATTGTTGCAACAAATTACAAAATCAAAGAGAGGAACAAAAATTGGACAGAAAAGGACACCATATCAAAAAAATCTAACATAAAACTTACGACTATAAATAAATCCGGTTTATTTCAAGGTGTGCCCATTGAGCAAATTATAAAATTTGCTGACGCATGTATGTTTTTTTTTTAATATTACAAGTACGTCTTCAAATACTACCGCTTTTGGTCAAGATATTTCCCATCCAATCATGTTTTTTTCTATCTTTTTTATGAATTATATAAATTTTCAAAATGTTTAATGTAATTCCGTACAGTGTCTATAGACAATTTAAGATAACAGAAAAATAAAATATTTTCGAATAACGGGGCTAAAGCATATTTTTACACAGATCTGAAAATCTTTATAAATTAGTCACGATACATAGGCCATCTGGTGTCAGATATGTGTACGATGGCTATGCAAAATATTTAGACCGCTTCAAAAAATTTACATATCCTAAATTCTTCGGCATCATTATCATTAAACATCAATAAAGCAGGTAAATCCATAGCGATAAAATAAAATTCCTGAACCATTTTATTAATCCATAAATAAATATCCAAAGATGATCAGTAAATAATTTGGTTGGTTTAAGAAAACAGATCTCGATAAAAAAATTTATTCATTATATTTTTTGAAATTTGCCATTATGCATAAAATAGATTACATTTAAATGGTCGCTACGAAACTTCGTGCTTTTTGATTGTTTTTTTTTGCCCCATATTTCGGATTAGTATCTTTTGCATAACTCCACAAAAAAAATTCAAACGTCGTCAAATACCGAATGTCAAAATTACGCATCCTGAAAATGCATTGAGTAATAAATCCAAAAAATTAGGACAAAATTTATCATGTTGTTGTGTGGCTTGTGGCGCTGTTTTTTTTAACCACATATGGTTCATATTAAAATCGAAAAGTTCAGGTTAACAAAAAAGGCGATTATCAGTTTAGAATTGGCGTTAACGGTCACCTCTTCATTTTTAAAGAAATTTGTGTTATGACACCTTCAGACCAAAATGCACGTGAGGCAGTTATTTTCCTCGTATAATATAGCCTCTCCACAGTCAGTTGTGGGTTTTCAGAAATTCCATAATATTTTGACACAATTTAAAAACATTGAAAAATACCAAAAAAATAAAAAAAAGTTGCCATATCTCATTATGCACTATCATCCCCTCACTATTGTACTCTGATTTATCGCCACTGGAAAGTGAATATCTACTACGCAGTGATCTTGAGTTCAAATCCAGTTAGGAATGACCTTTAGTTGCCGTTAAATGGCCTGTAATAGCATTAAAAATTCAATTTTCAGTACAAATTTTTTTTTAAAAAAAATCGTTTATGGTTCAGATACTAGATTGGCAATATTACCAGGTGTATAAGCTTACATCCGCTGTTTTTTAGTTTAAAAAAACACAAATTTATTCAAAGTATTTGCCCTCGGTAGCTACACATTTTTCCCATCTCTCGAGCAATTTCTGGATACCACGACAAAAAAATTCCTTCTCTTTCGAGGCAAACCACTCATCAAGCCATTTTCGGACGTCTTCGTAAGACTCGAAGTGCTGCTCAGCGGGCGCGTGGCCCATCGACGAAAACATATGGTAGTCGGAAGGGGCCTGATCTGGTGAATAAGCGGGGTGAGGTGGCACCTCCCAGTTGAGTGTCTCCAAGTAATTTCGGACCATTTCTGACGTGCGCGATGGTGCGTTGTCGTGGAGGAAAATCAGCTTGTTATGTCTTTGTTGATAATCCGTCCTTTTTTCACGCAGAGCTCGGTTCAATTTCGCGGTAGCGGTGGGCATTGACAGTTTCACCGTGTTTCAACATCTCATAGTAGACGATACCCTGCTGATCCCACCAAACGCACAGCATCGATTTGGTCTTGGGGAAGATGTTGATGGTTGGCCGGGATCAACCCCCGATTTCTTGCGTTTAGGATTCTCGAAATATAACCACTTTTCATGGCCTGTCACAATCCGATGCAGGAACGACTTCCTTTTTTGTCTGGCGAGTAATATTTCACATGTGTTTTGGCGTCGCTCCATCTGCCTATCGTTCAATTCATGCGGCACCCATATTCCGACCTTTTCAATCTTCCCCATGACACGCAGAATGCATGGAAATGGCTGGTTGAGTAACACCCAATTGCTCTGCAAGCATTTTTTGAGATTGGGTATCGTCTTCATCCAAAAGAGTCTGCAATTGATGGTCCTCAGCCTTCCTAGGCCAACTTTCACGCTTCTTGTCCCACAAGTCAAAATTGCCGTCTTTAAACCGACGAAACCAATCTCGGACATGATTATATGCTCTTTTTCTGATACAAAAGTAAACAAGATTGCCAAAGGAAAAATGTATGTTGTTGTACGAAATTGCTGACAATATGCACTGATTAATGTTGACAGATGTCAAACTCATACAAAAAGCATGGCGTGCCCATGGTAGCTTAATACGCTTACTCACGCCATCTATGACCAACCAGCGGATTTAAGCTTATACCCCTTATAGGTATTTTAATTAATATTTTTTTGCAACTATTTTAGTAAGTATTCAATAGTATTTTTTTTGGAAGAAAACTTCTGCATTTACATATATTAAAAGCTTAAAGTTTTTGTTGTCAATTTTTTAATAATAACTTTAATACCCTAATTTTCTGATTGCCCACACAACTTTTTCTTAAATTAAATCAACAGAAAATTTTTTACTACAAATTATGATATTTTTAAAAGTTGGTTAAATAAATTTTGTTTAGCGTGTTATTTTTTGGATTGCCAATAGATGTGGTTTTTTTTTGTGTTAAAGTGTAATTTCTTAATGGTTTTTTGTGATGAAAATTAAATTTTGCTAAAGATAAAAAAACCATTAAAAAAAAAATTCTGTTTTACTAAAAAAATTTTTGCAAAATTCCAATGAAAAATGAAATAATTAAAAATTAAAACTAAATTTTCTTGTTAGACAAGAATTTGGATTTTTTAAAAGACCTTTTCTTAATTGATCTAAATCCCCCCAAAGAAATAAACTAGAAAAAAGCCACATTTTTTATTAAATTATCTTTAAAAGATTAATTCAAATCTTTTATACAATAAAACCACCAGTACTATGCGAAGGTTGTGTAAAAATTGCAGGTTAATTTTTTTTTATACGTGAGATTCCTTTGCTTCTTGGAGTTGAAGAATTTGAAATATTTAACAGACTGTATAGACCTTGATGCATGACATTCTGATTTTAAAAGAAACATTTCAAATGTTTAACAATTTTGAAAATTAATTTGCCAAAAGGAATACTTTCACAGTTTATGAACAACAATTTTATTGCCCAATCAAAATTGTACTATCATAATCTGATAGACAACGTGATGTGGTTTATAACCAGTGAAAGCTTCGGTTACTTTTATGAAGTGGAAAATTCATTTAAAAAAAAGTTTATTACGATATACAATAGAAAGATAGTAGTTTCTTGTAGATATTTTAATCGAAATAGTGAATATAGTGAATAATATATATTAATGTTTTTGTGTGACGTGGGTGTTAAAACAAGAACGAGTATCGCCAACAAACCAACCGACTAGACATAAAATGGACAAGTTAAAAGCCACATTATGGGGCTGCCTTTCACTTTGAAAATGATCAATTTCTGCAGTTATTTCCATCTCGTCTAATAGTACTTGAATTTCTGAATGATTTGCAAATTAGAAGAAAGATAATGAAGATAATGTGGGAGGCATCAAAAGGTGATGGATACTTTATAGTACAGCTCGAAGTGTCTAAGTTCTTCTACACGACATGGATGGTTTTTATGAATGAACGAATGAATATAAATTATGCTGTAGTGATGAAGGGAAATAAACTTTTTGGTTAGATTAGCAGCAATTGAAGCCTTCGAAGCTGGTCCAACTGGTTACTCTGATTTTCGAACAAAGTGCAATGTGGCTGTGGGCATTTAGCCTTGTGATAAGACGAGATGTTTCAATTGGCAGCAATATTTATTATGACCAGCACTTTATCTTACCTTCACATATGCGAATCACAAAAAGTTCAAGTCTGACTATTTGCTTTAGCATAAGAAAAATAAAGAAAGGGGGGAAAATTGTAGATAAAATACTTAACAAGCATTCTCCATTCGCAATTATCTTCATAAGATCGTCTACAGTTTTACATGCAATCAGTAAATACCCTGTGGCACTAGCTAGTGCGAGTGTACATACCCAGCGGCACTACCAACTTACAAGTAACTCTTATGCATACTTTGAAAGCAGCACTTTATTTACTTCAGATTTTTTTAATTTATTTTTGGTCAACATAAGTTGTACTTATTACAAAAAATCATAACTCAGTATTATGGGGGTGATTCACAATATTATTTATGGCCTTAAAAGTTGCGTTGCTCTTTTATAGTAAACTCCCACATATGTTCTTTGAAAGATTCTTTTTTATTATTATTATGGCTGTGCAGCTATAATAACGCTTTCCTTATGGTGAAATTCGATAAGATTAAAGCATAAAAATTTAAAGAAACATTTACGCGTTACCGTCAGTAAAATGGTGGACAATGACTCTACTTGATTCAACTTCTTGTCGATGTGACTTTGGGGAGACTTGCGCATCTATTTAATATTTTCTCTGAAAGCATAAAACGATTAATGAATAAAAACAATTTCTTGTTTACTTCTAGTTCATCATATTTAAATATGCCTTCTATTTATCATACTTTCAGTGGATTTATCATTATCCGTGCAACTTTCTTAAACGATAAAAATTTCAACGATATCCACAATATACATTAAGTTGTCTACAAAAAATAACAGCTGTTAGTAAATTTTAAGTTTTCATTATGAAATTTTTATTGTACATTTATTAAAAATAATCCATTAAATTTAGAATATTGAAATTAATCTATTTGTAAAAAAAATCTGACATTTTTACAAGGAAAAAATAGTTTCTATTTTTTAAGTTTTTTTTTTAAAGAAATTATTTTTATTAATTTTTTAATGGAAAAGTAACAATTATAATTAATGTAAGGGAAAAAACGCGTCTTAATTTTTTAAAATTGTTTTCACATCAATTTCAATTACTCAAAGATATTAGAAGATATACAGAGTTTTCCATTTTGTGATTGGGAAAGTACAGCCTTGTTAATTGACATCTGTCAGAATTATATTATATCATTGCAGTTGGCTTAAAACTTAGATTATAGACGAACTGGATAGGTCTCTACACAAAAATTCTGTCCAAATAAAAAAAATACATGCAAAATAACAGAAACATTGACCCCCAGTGATTTACGCCGTATCTGTTATTTTGCATTAAAAAATACATGCAAAATAACACAAACGGCGTAAATCATTAAGGGTAAATTTTAAACTTCAGTATACGATTGAGGCGGTTAATTTAAAACCATTTTCATATGTGATGTCATATATGCGTAAACAAATGGATTTTTTAATATTGCAGGTTTTGTTGTTTGATGGAATTAGTTTTGGATATTTGCAATAGAATAGGCATTATGCATTTAAATTAAATTAAAAAATAAAGCATCAATTAAATAGAACATCTCATCAAATTCTCAATAATATAGAAGTTAATCGTATACAACATTATAACAACTGCTTTAAAACTAAATTACAAGGTGGAAAATTTAATGTACTTAAATAATTAATAACTAAAATTCTAAAAAAAAATTGAAAACAATATTATTTAGTAAATGCATTACAAAATGATCTAATAGAGCAAGCGAAAGCACAAAACGAATTACTTTTCACTTCTTAATTACTTTTTGCAAAAAATAAATCATTAAAAGCCATTTAAAAACATTGTAAACTAAATTTTTGTTAATTTCTATACTAAAAATGAATAAATCAACTTACCGAAAGAAAGAAACTCCCAGCTTCCTCATCCCGTTGAATGACCAGCAACCTTTTATAAAACATTTCATTTTCTGAAACCAAAACTTCCTATTAAATGTTATGAAAACTACAATTTCGATTGCACTTTCCGATAAGTACCAAAATAATAACTTGGAAAAACAACAAAAGTATACAAGTATTTCGGTATGCTACCACTTTCATGGAGAATGGCGTTTTTTTTAAAACTCTCCGAAAGTCTACAAAATTAAGACGCTTTATATTTAATTGATATTTACGAAATAAATAATAAACCCAAAATACAATTCCATTTCATATTAAAAGATTGTACAAAAAATAAAAATTGCCTGTCGTTGTGTTTAAATTGTATTTTTGTTTGCGATAAGTGAATTAAAATGAATATAAACTTTGCTTTTGAAATTCAATAAATTCCTATTACGGGAACTATATGTCAGTGGGTATCGTGTCTATATAAAAAAATCTACACAAAAGTATGCAAGCGTTACGATTTTTCGCCGTTTTTGACATAATTCGGCCAGAAAATTGCGTTCCAGGTATTCTTTAATCTAAGGCTTAGAGCTTCATTCATCAATAAAGACTACCAGCTTTTTCAGCTACATTAAGGAGTTTTTACAGATTTAAAATTTTAAAAATTTTAACCGTTTCAAATTTGTAAAATTTTAACGGTTTAAAATTTTAAAAATTTCTAACAAAGTTGTGAGTCTTCTGTAATTACATTTTTCGCTTTAAGGGAGGAGACTATGGTTCTCATGAGGCTCATTTCTCATTTAGTGGATGTGTCAATAAGAAGAATTATCATATATGGGGCTCTGAAAACCCACAACTGACTGTGAAGAAGCGATTGTTACCGCGAAGAGAGAATTTTGTTCTAAGCATATCGCTGACCCGTATTTATTTGAAAATAAAGAAGAGCAGACCGTTACCGTTAATTTTAAGGTTTTTTGATAATAGTAATATGGACTATATGTGCTTTCAACAAAACAGCGATAAAATATAGCTTTATGTGGTCGAAAAGATCCCGGAACGATTATTTGGAAATTCCATGGTCATTTTGTCTGCGAGTGCGTGCAATTAGACGTTCGTTGTCTTCTGAAGCTGCGGATAAGATCATATCATATTTACACAAATAATCGTGAAACATTTGAACATTTAAAAAAGTCAACAAACGTCAAGTAATGAGCAAATTACAGCCTCAAATGTGTGAAAAACTTAATCAAAAATTACCTAAAAAGGATCTAGTTGTCCTGCAAAAAATCTCATGGCAGCAATTTTAATGATGTTTTATTTTATATATAATTCCAAGAACCAAAAAAAAATTTATCAAAATTTCAATTTTAAGTGAATTTTATTGAACTTTACTTTCTAAAACACAAATTGGATAATTCTTTATTAGCAAAAAAAAAATTGCTGACTAACGTTTAATAAAATACTGACGGATAAGGTAGAGATTGTTACCTTACGAAATTTTGTTCAGAAAAATATGTACAAAAAATAAATTTATTAAAACAATCAACATTTTAGAATGAAAAGTATTTCGATTTTTCAGAGCATATCGGAGATTATTCGTGTACCTCTACTCTATTCTTCTATTCTAATCTAGTACTTGGTCTCTTGTCTGTTCTAGAAAACATTTCAACCAGGTAAGCTCGGTCGTCGATGGTCGTTGAACGTTAAACATGGAATTTCTTGAAACCAGTCCAAGATAGACTAAACTAGCGATACTACCCTCCCCCCTTATACCCCGCTGACTATTCTATTCGTTAATGGTATAGCCTAGCATATTTGGAATTCCTAACTAGTTTTGCACATGCATTCTTTACAGCAATTTTACTTTTTCTTTTGCTATCTTAATAGTTCTTATAATAAAAATTAATTCTTGGGATTTTTTTTTTTGCTGAATAACAGAATTTTATGTATTGTATTAACGGTACTTCAAGGTCCGAAATATGATTTTTTTTTCGGTTGTTTTTTACTTATTACCATGAACAAAATTTTAAGTGAGTAATTACAATATTAAAATGTCAAAAACAAACAAAAATTTAAGGAAGTTAAGAAAACCAACTTAATATGACAATTGTTGAAAATTCGTGTTGATATTTTGTTGAAACTTGAACGCCTGACGCACGGACTGACTGACTGTGGCGAAGCTTACGCGTCGATGTGCTCGTATTTTGTTGTCATTGAACGAAGTTGGCGAAAATGTGTTGATATTATATTTGTTGATTCCCCCCACTGCTTCCATTATTATTACTATTTTTTGTTGTTGACAATATCTTTTTTATTATCATTATTATTATTTTTGTTTTCATATAAAACAGATATTAAATTTTGTGGTTTAAAAAAAAAACAAATTATACAAAAGTAAAAATTTCCCATATCAACCCACAATAATTATCTAAGTAGGTTAAATTATTTTTGTTGTCTAATTGAATATTTGCAACCACATATAGCACACCTGATGGTTTATAATTAAAAGCTTTTATTTTACTATGTAAATTTATATAGAAAATTTTGAATGACTTTTTGCATTTTCTAGTCAACATTATACGAGGTCTGTTCAAAAAGTATCGCGAGTTGCGTGTTTTATCAAAAATTATTTATTTATTCATGAATATCTATTTTGTCCCCTTCTAAGTAATCCCCACCAGATATTATACACTTGTGCCACCATTTTTTCCAATCCTCGAAGCACTTCAAAAAATCATTTTTTGTGATCTTGTTCAGTTCCTCCTTCTATGCCGTCTTTATCTCCTCAATCGTAGCGTAGCGTCGTCCTTTCACGGGGAAAAAGTCACAGGGGGACAGATCTGGGGAATGCGGTGGCAAAAATTCGCGCACAAGCAACGATGCGTGAGCAGGGGCGTTATCAAGGTGTAAAAGCTAATTTTTGTTCTTCCACAAATCCGGGCATTTCTAGCGGATTGCTTCGGGCAACTTGCGCATAACTTGCAGGTAATATTCCTTATTGACCGTTCTACCTTGCGGCAAGAACTCATGATGCACCACGCCCCTGCAATCTAAGAAAACTGTAAGTAAAACCTTCACATTCGACCGAACTTGGCGCGCTTTTTTCGGTCTTGGCTCGTGCGGCAACTTTCATTGGGATGTTTGAGCTTTGGTTTCCACGTCATAACCATAAACCCACGATTCGTCACCAGTTATGACCCTCTGGAGCAAATTTACGTCGTCGCAGACAGAGTCCAAAAGCTCTGTCCGCTGACAGAGTCCAACAGCTGCACGTGCAAGCAAAGCAGCTGTCATAAATTAACTGAACATTCAAA
Organism: Atherix ibis; assembly: GCA_958298945.1. Classification (NCBI taxonomy): domain Eukaryota; kingdom Metazoa; phylum Arthropoda; class Insecta; order Diptera; family Athericidae; genus Atherix; species Atherix ibis. The sequence continues at coordinate 101,986,612 of OY282606.1, read as the reverse complement.
ATGGCCGAACTTGTCGGCATAAGTGAGAGACATGAGTACCAACATAACGCCACAAAAAAACGAAAATCGAAAATACGTAACCCGCGGAAATTCAAAATTCGCGATACTTTTTGAACAGACCTCGTATTGTTGTATTTTTAATGGTTTTGATTGAAGGTAATTTAAAAAAATTTAGGACTTTATAATAAATTGTATGAATTAATTTTTATTTGTTTATTTTGTATGTACTTGAGCTATTACGGATATAGCATTTTAAAGTACATTACAAATAACATCATTCATAAATCTACACCTGAATGCAAAGCAAACTCCTTTAACTATTATGGTTACTAATTCGACAATTTTTCTTATTTACGTTTTCAACACGTTTGGTCGCTGAAGATAATTTTTTCCGCCAAAAAATATCCTACAACAATTCACAAATATCACCAAAAAAAAAAACATATTTATTTTTACTTCTACAAGTTATAGTTGGAATTTAATTTTTCCTATAATATTGATGTGCAAAATTTTGCATGTTTACCATATAGTAAATGGTAAGGAATCCTTCTTTTCTAAGAAAACAATTGTAAAACTATAATACAAAATCAAGATAGTAGAAATGTTTTTTTTTTGTTTTTTTTTTGAAATTATCAACAGCAAAAATAATCAAAAATTAATAAATTATTTTTAAAAACATACAAATTTAAAAAAAAAACACTCCAAACCTTGTCCCAGTTAAAAATAACCCACCCACTACTAACGCAAAATCAAGTGTTATTTTTTATTAATAATTTTGGCTGTGTTTAAGAGAAAAATATTCGGAAGAAATGTACAAATCATCCTGTTTTGTTTTTCTGGTTATCTTTTCGATAATTTTACATAATACTTTTTAGGCTCTTATCTTATGAGAAAAAAAATGGACTTTGCGCGTATCTGATGAGGAGGAAACGAAAATAAAATATTTTACTTACGAAATTTTTGACAAAAATAAAGAATTCTCAATAACTTGGCCCTGTTAAGAGAAAGTTGTAAACAAATTTGATCATCACGCAAACAAAACAACAAGAATTGATAAGAAAAGAGTGAAAAATTCTGAGCAACCGTGTTGTTTACGTCAATAATTGAAATTGAGACCACTCTGCAGATGGTAGGGGGCATTACGAAATAATTTTGTTTACCACCAGGAGCCATACATAATCGAATTTTTTCGTCTGGCTGCAAGTTGAGGTCAATCACTTATTTTAATTCGCGCGTGTATGCCTGCCTACCACCTGACTTGCAATAAGTTGCAATTTTTATTGTTTTTTTTTGTAAAGAAAAGTGGAACACTGAGTTTGCAAAAATATTTCTACTCTACTTTTTATGGAATCAGTAATTAATCGCAGTTATTATAAGCGCATTATCCATTATCAAGTGAATGTCATTCCATTCAATTATCAATTTCACTTAATTAGAGAAATATTTGCTATGCTTTTTTTACTGTATGATGACTTTTCTCCTATATCAATAAGAAAACTTTACATTTTTACTATATTTATTGGGAATATAAATAAAAATATGTTCAAAAAAAACATCAGTTTTCAAGCCTATTTTAATAATTTTCTTTTATGATTAATGTTAATTGTTAAAAAAATCCTGCAAAAATAATTGTTTCTTAAGAAAAAATATAAATATTCTGTAAATTCTAGCTACGCACAGAATTAAAAAAGAAATTCTTTAAAATTTTAAAACTTTTTTTTAAAAAAACTAAAAAAATAATAATGTTGTCTAAAATCTTTGAAAAAAATATTCTCTTGACACTAAAACTAAACAAAGACATTCTCTAAAAGCGTTTTTTTTTATTATCAAACCTTAAAAAAATAATTTCTTAAAACAAAAATACCGCAAAATCTTTAAAAAAAATATATATTCTCTAAAATCTTTAGAATATAAAAAAAAATTTGAAAATTTTAAATACGTGGTACTCTCCGAAAGTTTAAAAAATTAAAAATCTTCTTTAAAAAACTTAAAAAAATAATATTGTTCTCTAAAATCTTTGAAAAAAAATATTTCCTCAAAGCTAAAAATACATAAATCATATTTTTTTAAAGTTTAATTGTTTTTATTTTTTTAAGTTAAAATAAAAATCTTTTAAAACTAAATATAAAAAAATTCTAAAAACTTTAAAAAAAATTCTCTTTAACCTGCTTAAAAAATTATTCTCTAAAATTTAATAAAATACCATAAAAATATCTAAAAGCTAAAAAAAAACATTATTTAAAGCTAGGCTATGTAAAAAAACAAATAAAAATATTCAGAAAAGTTAAAAAATTCTTTTAAATCTAAATAAAATAAAAGTATTCTCTTGAAGCTAAAACTAAATAAAAACATTCTCTAAAAAGCTTTCTTTTATTATTAAACCTTCTCTTAAACACATAAAAAAAAATATTCCGTAAAACTTTTTAAAAAATAAAAAAAATGTTCTAAAATCTTTAAAATCTAAAAAAAAAATTTGAAAGTTATAAAAATACTCTCCGAAAGCTTCAAAAAATTAAAAATATTCTTTAAAAAACTAAAAAAAAATTCTAAAATCTTTGAAAAAAAAATTCTCTTTTAAAACCAAATATATAAAAATTCTCTAAATTCTTTAAAAAAAATGAAAATATTTTGTTTTACAAATCTAAAAAAACTAAAATTGATTTCTTAAAACTACGTAAAATAAATTATTCTACAAAATTTAATAAAATAAAAATATTCTCTTGAAACTAAAACTAAAAACTTTTCATTTATTTTCAAACCTTTAAAAAATAATCTCTTAAACCCAAAAAAAAACCTTCCGTAAAATCTTTAAAAAAAAAGTATTCTGTAAAATCTTTAAAATTTAAAAAAAAATCTGAAAGTTATAAAAAGACTTCGAAAAATTAAAAATATACTTTAAAAAACTAAAAAAATTATAATTATCTCTAAAATCTTTGAAAAAAATATTTTCTTAAACCTAAAAATATATCAAATCATTTTTTGAAATCCTAATTGTTTTAATTTTTAAAGCTATTATTTTAGATATTCTTTATGGTAAAACCAAATATAAAAAAAAAATTAAAATAAAAGTTAAAAAATTCTTTCAAATCTAAATAAAATAAAAATATTGTCTTGAAACTAAAATAAAACACAAAAATATTCTGTAAAAGCCATTTTTTCTATTGTCAAACCCTTAAAAAATATTCTTTTAAACCCAAAAAAAAAAAACATTCCGTAAAATATTGGAAAAAAAATATTCTATAATATCTAAAAAAAATTAAAACTGTCTTTAAAAGCCACAAACATTATTAAAAAAAAAAACCTAAAAGCGAAAATTTGTAAATAATACATTCTCAAAAGGCTTAAAAATATCTACAAAAAAAAAAAAAAAATATTCTAAAAACTATAGAAAAAATCTCTAAAAGCTAAAAATAATTTGCATAAATTTTTTGTAATTAAATCTCATAAATAGTCATTATACAATAGAATTGATCGAATCGCAAGGATTTTGTATGAAAATGCATCATTTATGTCCAAATAATTTCATCCAATGATCAAAATGGAATATTTTTATTGTTAGGAAATTTTCAAAATATACTTAACATCCCACTTGTGTATGTATCTCAGGTTGCATTTAAAAACGTATCCTTTATTTTGTTCAGCTGTCGATTTATCTGCATTTTATTCTTTATATTCATTAAAAAATCAGATTAAATTTTTAAATATACCGAAAAAGATTTATTATGTAGTTTTCAGGTAGAAAATAACAAAGATGGTCCTCCTTTTTAATATGAAACACCTGTTCACCTAGAAAGATGCTCTTGAATTTTAGCAATCCTTATTAGGCAAGGGTACAAATCGTAAAAAATTTCAGAATGCTCCTGAAAAAAAAACACAAAGAAAAGTTGTTTTTTTTTATAATAAGACGCAAGACCTTAAAAATATTGTTTTTTATTTATAAACTCAAAAGTATTAACATAATTTCAAAAGAGAATCGGTTGTAAGACTTTTTGAGATATAAAAAAACGCTCATGAATGGAAATTCTGTTCACAAAATCTTGTTTGTAAACAAACTCAAGGAAATTGTATGCTCCCACCACCACCAGTAAGTATAGTAAAGTCAACGTGCTCGGGCGTTGCTGCCTAGTTGTACTACGCGTTCGTACTCATACGCATGCATAAGGTCTACGTGCCGTCTGGAGTGTAGTTTAGAAATCCGCTCAATATGATGGCCAAAAAATACTTACACTCGCCCAGAATAAGTGTGACACAACAAAACGAAATTTCGAGTATCTCTGAAGGTTCCCCGTATTGATTTGTTCTTTTATTTTTAACCGAAATTTCTTCAAGCTGATCTCAGATAAAGATAGTCTTGTCAGTTTCAGTTCAGAATATCTCATCCTCCAACGAAAGAAGGAAGTAGTGCTCTTAAAGTATTTTATTATTGAAAACTATCTACACATAGACCTACTAGATACTATCTAATCTGTCATACACATAAGTGTACATCAGTAAAGATAAAAAATTTATTAAATTCAATTTGAATATTTGTATTTGTAGTGATTTTTATTTACACTTGATTTGTTAGTGACCCATTTTTACAAAGTTTTTGAAGTGTTCTATTTAGATAATTTTTGTGTGACTTTGTGGATAATACACAGAATATAGTATGTAAGTAAATTTCATAATTATTTTAATTAATAAATTGTAATTACACTGTTTATGGAAATTACCTACTAGATATTTTGTACAATTTTAATTCGGTCACTTTGGATTTCTGATCCTTTCTATATGTAGAACAGTGATATATGCATTTAGATAATAATATTAATAAATTGCCAATCGGCTGTTTATGCATTTTATTGATTTATTACTACGACGAGTATTTAAATGATGCCAAGTATCTGTTTTCTTATTTAATGTAAAAATAGAAATTATACAATTTATTATGTGTGGTTGGGGAAAACATGGTAATTTTTTTTTAGATCTCTTTTTAATCAGGAATCGTATTTATGTATATTTTGTTATATAATTAATTCTCTTCGAGGAACTTGCAATGAGACGAGATTAAGAATCATAATCATACTATGACTAATCGAGAATCTTAAGTTTTTGCTTACATATTTGCAACATCATTTAACAAGTTTCAATATGATTGAATAATATTTTTTTTTTTATAGTCAGAAGTTTTTTTTTTGTTTTTATTTCAGTAAATTAAACTTGTTTTTTTTTCTTATGGTTAATATTCTCTAGAATAGGTATTAATACCGAAAGAAAGAGTTATCTCTTAAATTGTGCTTCGGAAAGTAAAGTTTAATAAAATATTTTTAAATTTCAGATTTCGATAAGATATTCTTTTAAGTGACAATTAACTTGACGGATGTTGATTTATAAATACTATAAATTTTGAGAATTATCTACGTAAACATGATCTTCGGTGTAGCCGCACAATAAATAGTCCAGTAACGTCAAATTGCACGATCTTGGACACCAATTGATCACTAATTCTAGAAATTCCGCGAAATACTGGAAAACTTTTTGTGTAATAAAGTTGAAAATTGTGATATCTGAAAACTTTTGGTATAATAAATATGAAAGTTGTAGTATTGTGTTACTTGTGGCTCTGTTTTGTTAAAACCACATATAGATCAAGGTAACATTTTGCATATTCTTGCCAAGAAAAAAATCGGTTATCATACAGCTATAGTGCTTAGAATTGACAGTAACGGTTCGGTTTATTCTTCTTCATTTTCAAAGAAAAACTGTCCAATGACAACCTCAGACCAAAGTACACACCAAACAGTCACTTTTTACCGATACAATGGCTTCTCCATAGTCAGTTGTGGGTTTTTAGGACATCATTTTTCAGAAATACTGTTTAGTGACGTATCTATCCTCTTATAGTGTGAAACGTGCGGCAGAATCAGCATTATTTAGAAAGATTGTACAATTTTAAGGCGTTGTTAAATACCGTAAAAAGAAAATCCATATTTAAAATGTTTAGTCGCCATTCTTAATTTAAACAATTGATTTTTTGTGGCGTTATATTGGTACTCATGTCTCTCACTTATGCCGACAAGTTCGGTCATTTTGAATGTTCAGTTAATTTTTGAAAGCTGCTTTGCTTGCACGTGTTTTGGTTCGTCTTTGATTTTTGTCCATTCCAAAAAATGGATCAAAGAATCTGTTTCGGGAACAAAACACAAACAAACAAATAAAGGAACAAACAATTATAAGTGAACAAACAAACACATAAAGGCAAATATAAATAAGTATAAGAAATTCAATTGAAATGAAAATTAAGGAGCTAATTCAATCCCAGACTGATGAAGATGAATATGAAGTTGAGGGATGACGTTCGGGGATGATGTTCAGGGATGACGTTGAGAATGACGTTGGGAATGAGGATGACTATGGCGGTAAGAATATAACGATAACGTTGACGAAATGAAGACAAAGACGAAGAATGGCAAGTACACTGAAGGTAATTAAAAAATGAATGAGCGAATCTAGAAGTGAATACATAAAATGGGTTGATGGAATGAAGGATAACTGAACGGTTGGCATTTGAATGGAATGGGAATACGGTGGCTGCGGTATTATTAATGTGTTGTTTTTGGCCAAAAATTCGCGCACAAGCAACGATGCATGAGCAGGGGCGTTATCATGGTGCAAAAGCTAATTTTTGTTCTTCCACAAATCCGGGCATTTCTAGCGGATTGCTTCGCGCAACTTGCGCATAACTTGCAGGTAATATTCTTTATTGACCGTTCTACCCTTTGGCAAGAACTAATGATGCACCACGCCCCTGCATTCGAAGAAAACTGTAAGCAAAACCTTCACATTCGGCCGAACTTGGCACGCTTTTTTCTCGGCCCTCTGAGAACATTTTGTACCACCGATAAACGTTGCTTCGGTCCAAGGTAGCTTCACCATATGCCACAGTTAACATTCGGAATGCGTCCGCGCAATTAATCTTGTTTTTCACACAAAATTTTAAACGGATTTTTTGATCCATTTTTTGGAATGGGCAAAAAATACAGAAACTTGTCGGCATAGGTGAGAGACATGAGTACCAACATAACGCCACAAAAAATCGAATATACGTAACCCGCGGAAATTCAAAATTCGCGATTCTCTTTGAACAGACTTCGTCTATATGTTTGACAACCTGTCAAATGGTAGGTTTTTACTTGCCGAATTGTGAAATGGACATGCCGATATACCAAAGCTTATATTTCGTCTTTCGAAAATTCAAATTTAAAATAGTTTAAATGACGTTTTTAGTCATATTTGTAGTGAATGGTAAATTCTTAGAGCCACGACAACCCAGGACATTTAGTGGCACAACTTAAGAACATCCCGGCCATGTCAATTACTGAATTCGGAATCACTGCGTATCAGACCTTTTCAAAATAATTTTTAGTAATAAATCGAATTATTACAAGCTCACATTGTAGTTGTTTATTTTTTCTTCAAATATTGCTAAAAAAAATTACCTTTTTGATGAATATTACAAACTTTGCAACTTTTAAAAGCTTTTGTTAAAAATTTCACAAATTCCTCAAAACAAAATTAATTGACTTCTCTCTTCTTCTTTTTAAATAGTAAAAAAAAAACTATTCGAAATGTGAGAATTTCATAAATTATTTTCTTAGCCAACACAAAAGATATAAAATATTCATTCCGTTTGGCGAAAATTTCCATACAATTGATTATTAAAAATAAACGGAATAAAACCATCTAAATCGTGAGAGTTGTAGGTGTTATAAAGCCGTCTCATGAAGTTGATGATAGACTTGCCCATAGACTATATAAACTTGACTTATGATTAAAATCAAACCAGGAATAGAAAATACTGAGAGTTTATAATAAGTTAAATTTAATCGAAGGCTAATCGATTGCGGAAATAAATTTTAACCTATTCTCGAAAATATTGAACAGGAACAAAATGTGGCAAGAAATTTTTAGAAATGATGTCAAAATAATAGCACGATTTTTCGAAAGAATTTCTTATTTTTCATTGCATATAAAAATTATGGGAAAAATTTCGTAAATAAAAAAAATTTGTTTAATTTTTCACTTAGCATAATTATTTAAATAATAAGATTTTCAATTTATTTAAAGAAATATTTTTCTCACATTCAACAAAATCTTAGCCATGAGCAAATACTATTCACATTATCAGAAGCAGAGAAAAATCCATTAGGTTTTATGAAGAGAAAAAAAATTAACAAAATTAAATAAAATACAATTTTGGGAAAAAAAATAAGAAAAACGAAGAAAATTTGAGAAATTGAATACTTTTTTTGGAAGTTAAAGATGATAACGAAATTATTTCGAAAATGACGCACTGTAAAAAAATCAAATTTATGGAGAAACATACCCATTAAGATGGGGGACAAGCTGATTTTATGTGCTCTTGTATACAGTGGTGGTCATTAAAGAAGAGCCACCTTATATGACCGATATAAGTGGACTTTATTGGATATTTTGTGCTTATTGACAAGATTCTATCGGAAGCATTTGGCTCTGTTTTAATGACCAGCACTGTATCTACTAATACAGATCGAAATAAATATACATACATGTGTGACTCGTGATTTAATCGTCACTTCTAGACGCGCTATGATCATTCAGGTGGGTCCTGAGGTATTCTTTTGTTGTTGTTTTTTTTTTCTTTGCTATTATTTCAAGTAATATAATATAATTTTGAAATGTAAATAAAGGCTTATCCATTTCGTGGCTTGGAAAGTACAGCCCTGACATTTGACAGCTGTCACACACCAAGGTGACATTTGCTTAGTGTAAGGATCGTTTTTCTAATAGGATTTTCTTCAGCGATAAGGCTCATTTCTCATTTGATAGATATTTCAATAAGCAAAATTGACTGTGAAGAAGCCCTTGTATCCGGGAAAAGTGACTCTCTTGTATGAATTTTAGTATAAAGATGGTGTTACCGTCAATTTAGAGCACTTTTGCGTCAGAACGCGTAATTTCGAGATTTGGTCAATTGTCCTTCAAGATCGTGCAATTTGACGCTGTTGAGCGTATGTCGTGGTATGGTAGCCATACCACGACAGACAATCTTCAAGCTTTTGAGCATTTAAAAATCAACATTCGTCAATTAATGGCCTAATTATAGCTGCAAAGGTACGAAAAAGTAATAAAAAAGCACCTTAAAAGATCGATTAATGCAAAAGTCTTCTGGCAACTATTTGAATGATGATTTTTTTAATGCACTTCGGCAAGATGCACGCAAAATCTTCACGAAATCTGAATTTCCGTCAAAAGTTACACAATACCTCAAATTTTGGATTTATTGCACGAAAAGTTTCCAGAACGCGTAATTTCGAAATTTGGTGATGTCAATTGACCTCGAAGATCGTGAAATTTGACGCTGTTGGGCTTTTTCTTGTAGGGCTACCGACAGACAATTTTCAAACTTTTGAATGATGTTTTTTTTAATGCACTTCGGCAAGATCCACGTATACAAGCAAAATCTTCACGAAATCAGAATTTTCGTCAAAAGACACACAACACCTAATATTTTGGATTTATTGCGCGAAAAGTTTCCAGGATGCGTAATTCGAAATTTGGTAATGTCAATTTACCTCGAAAATCGTGAAATTTGACGCTGTTGGCCTTTTTCTTGTGGGGCTACCGACAGACAATCTTCAAACTTTTAAGCATTTAAAAATTAATATCTGTCAATTAATGGCCTAGTTACAGCTACAAATGTACGAAAAAGTAATTAAAAAGCACCTTAAAAGATCGATTAATGCAAGAAGTCTTCTGGCAATTATTTGAATGATGATTTTTTTTAATGCACTACGGCAAGATCCACGTATACAAACAAAATCTTTAAGAAATCTGACTTTTCGTCAAAAGACACACAACACCTCAAATTTTGGATTTATTGCACGAAAAGTTTGTTTATGTCAATTAACCTTAAAGATCGTGAAATTATGACGCTTTTGGGCTTTTTCTTGTGGTGTTACGTAAAAGGTTGTGTTAACAAAGCTAATTTCTCAAAAGAATTGAGCCCTGCACAATGTGTTGTATTGGCTTTAACGATTATAATATTATATTTTATGCATAATAATTCAAACAAGATTAAAAATATAATCGATATCTGAACTTGAAGTTTTTGTATTTTATTTTATTTTCCAAAGCACAAATTGGATAACCATTTACTAAGCGTCACGCAGCTAAAGACTATTTGGAAACTATTAGTAAAACAAATAAAGCTTAAAATTAAATAAAAAAAAATATTGCATAAATAAAAATGCAGAAAAAATTGCCGCAAAAGATTTTGTAATTTTTATCTTAAATCTACTCTATTTTTATGTTGTAAAAATTTACATAACATAAAAAAAGTTGTAGAATTTTTAGAAATTTTCAGGAAATCAAAGTAAACATTTCCGAATGGAAAACTTTTCGTATTTTCCTTTTTCTTAATTTCAAAGCCCCGACTTCATAAACATTCAATTTTTTTTTTGTCATAAAAACAATAACTCAGGTGGGAGGTAAAAATAAAAATCATCAAAATATTACATAACAGGATGTTTATGACCATTTTACAGTTTAAAAAAAAAACATTCAAATTATTAACATTAATACCAACAACATGCGTCGAATATATTAGGAAATATATTGAAAATAATATAAATTTACCGAAAACATTTATTGAAGAGGAATTTCTTTCCAGTTTATCCCCCGTTTGTGTTTTTTGTCGTAACATCACACTGATAACTGTTACGTCACGAAAAACGTTTGAAACGCATTAAAATTAGATAAATTCATAATTATTTATTAATAGCTGACTAAGGTTTGTACGTGATTTTTTTAAAAACATTTTATTAACTAATTTCTATGATTTATCAAAAATGCTTATTATTTTTATTTAATAAATTTTAAATAGTACAATAAATATATTTACCATTTTCGATAAGTAATTTATAAAATATTGATAAAAAAAACTACCAACTACAGATAGCTATTAAGGATCATTAAAAAATTGTTCACTAAAAAAAATGAACAAAAAATTTACAGACCTTGAAATTTTTGCTGATTTAAAATTGACAGACCATAAAATATCGCCAAATCGTCTGTTATGACTTTTCCCGTAAAAAAAAGTAACTTTTTTTTTTGTATAATAAAAGTTGACTTTAGTCAACCGTGTGGGGCTATTAACAAATGTATTTAAAAAAAATTTAACAGAATTCATTGATTTCATGAAGAATTTTGTTTGAAATATTTTTAAAATTCTGTGATTGTAAAAGGAAAACATTTTTGTAGCAATTATCTGATGTTATATAATATGTTCGAATTTTTTTTTTTAAATGTCCGCTATAAAATGTCAATTAAAAGTTATTTTTTACAATTTTTTACACCATTAAAGTATGAAATAAAATTTGATGTTGTGCAATTGTTCAGAAGTATACAGACTTGATTAGGATCTAAATACTTTTAGTAAAATTTTTACTTAAACATTGATGACATTTAGTTTTTGTTGTTTTAATTATTTTGTGAATGTGATTATAGTCCGAATGATACATGACATTAGCAAATTGATGAGCGATTAGAAAAAGGTTATCCATTACGTGGTTCGTAAAATGCAGCCCAGTTATTTGACGACAGTCAAGCCATCTTCAAATTGGGGTTTGCCATTTTACACTATTGATTTTTTTATATAAAAAAAAATCTATAGTTTAAAAATATAAATAAAGGATAGCTTTTTAAATATTAAGAGATTCTGCCACCATTTTCTACAAAAAATAATGTCTTTCTTTGTTATTTCTTAACAAATCACCGATGGAAAAAGGAAAATTCTAAAAAGTTGGACTCACTCAGTTGGTGAGGTATCCAAAATTTTCGGCATTTTATATAGCAAATTTGTTGCAAAGAATTTTCTACACTGGTTTTTTTCTCCCACCACACGAAAGAAAAATCAGTACTAAATTTCGTTGAATTATGCGTTACCAACTATATTTTCAGCATCGAACAAGTGCAATCTATCGCCTTAACACGATCAGTGTCTCTCTCAGCTGGAAAACAAGGCCAAAAAAAATTTGGATGTTTTTTTTTTAAAAAAAAATAACGTAATATGTCCAAAAATTACAAAACGTCACCGAATCAATGTAATATAAACTGGCTTGGCTTACAAATTTAAAATGACAGATAAACTGTCAAATAATATCATGTTATGGACCTTACACATAGATTATAGAAGAATTGGATAGGCCTCTACACAAAAATTTTGTTGGCAATGCATTCGTAAGAACGCACACACATCCAAAATAACAGAAACGGCGTAAATAGGGGCCATTTTTAAACTTCAGTATGCAATTGAAGCGGTTCTTTTAAAACCATTTTCATATGTGATGTCATTTATGCGTAAACAAATGAATGTGATATAATATTGAAATAAATACGACACCACTACTTAGTAAAGAATTCACAGAAATTAAAGTATTTCTTGCACTATTAAAAACAATTCATTCCCGTAAATTTTTTTACACACACTTTACGTACGCCGGCACTGAACTATTTTCTAGTAAACATTGAACTGTCAACATCACATTTGTTTACATTTATTGAATGACGAAATTTTCACTTTTTAACCACTTTTTTGGACAAAATAAATCATTAAAAGCCATTTAAACACAATATAAACTACTTTTTTGGTAATACTTCAAAAAAAAAAGGTAAAAACCACATTTTTACTTGCACTTTCCGATAAGCGCCAAAATAACAGCTATAAAAACAATTAAAGTATGCAAGTATTTCGGTATGCTACCACTTTCATGGAGAATGGCGTTTTTTAAAACTTTCCGAAAGTCTACAAAATTGAGACGCTTGATATGTAATTGATATTTACGAAATAAATAGTAAACCTAAAATACAAAAAAATGTGTTTAAATTGTATTTTTATTTACAATAAGTGAGTTTAAATGAATATAAATTATGCTTTTGGAATTCAATAAATTTCTATTACGAAAACTAGATGCCAGTGGGTGTCATGTCTACATAAAAAAATCTACACAAAAATATGCAAGCGTTAGGATTTCTCGCCGCTTTTGCAACAATTCAGTCAGAAAATTGCGTATACATATACGAAAATCTGACGTACGGTCCTATTCGTTAATCTAAGGTCATAACGCTTTCTCATGACGTTAGCTGCAATTTTGACATGGTTAAATATTGTACTAGCAAAAAACCGTGCGAACTTTCTCCTTTTTTATACCCAATAAATTATATTTTCTATTGTTGTACTTACTTTAATTAACAGGTATGGAAAAAAGTGCATTAATTACAAAATTTATTTACGTACACTACCACACGTATATATTATATATAATTTAATGAAACAAGTGAACATAAATATTTCAATTAAATTCAATGAATTGCGAAAAGTGATAAAATTTATTATCATTTTTAATTTTATTCCATAGTCATTCGGAAAAAAGTATAAAAACATTAAAAACGTAATGAATAATTTCAAGTATTTATTTGTGTATGTAATTATTTTTAACAGAGCTCAATAATAAAAATGGTTTTTAAAAAAAAAAACTTTCTTGAATTAATTATCATATTAATAAAAACCACGAAGCTAATTAGATTTATCTTTGTGGCTTATCAAAAGTAAATAATCATCAAATTGTTTGATGTTCTTAAAAGCTATTTTCATAATCAATATTCCATATTTCTAATGATTTTTGTTCTGAATCGCTTAGTAAAAGTTGGTAAACAAAAAATTCGAAATACTCTCCAAATTTTATATGAAGAACTTTACTTTGATTAAGAACGCAACCTACTATTTATCAGTAAATAAAGTGTCCTAGAAAGTTATTTTTAAATTTAGTTTTGGAATTTCCTCGTTTAATATTTGTTTTTTTGCATTTGAAAATACTTTTTTAATTAGAAAATTTATACAAAATTTTAAATATATTTAATTTTTCTTTTTAATTAAAAAAAAAATGTTTTTTAAATTTATTTGATTTTCATTTTCTATTTTTCTTTACAGTTTAATATTGTTATTCAAGATCATCCGGACGTTTTAAGTGAAACGAAAAAAGTTTTTGCTGTAAATCCAGGTGAATCAGTTACTAGTCGGCTACCATTATGCATAGAAATATCCTTACAAACAGTTGAAGGGGATAAAATGGTCCTAGAGGTTTGGTCACTTAGTATTCATCCGGAACAAAGTGATGCAACCATTCGTGCAGCGCACGCCATCTACAATCGTATGGGAATCCTGCTGAAGAGTCTACTGTCTGTGACAAGAGCTATTCCAGCATATAAACTAGCACGCCGCCAAAGCTCTGATTCATATCATATCTACTATAGAATTTATACTGGAGAAGCGCAAACGCATAATTTAGGTTTGTAAACAAATAATTTTTTCTGTTTTTATTATGAAATTTGCATAATTTTTGTATGATTGTTTGTGCGAGTGTATATGAATTAAAGACTCTCTGGGCTCGGTTGTAAATAAATTGTATGTTGAGTCTTTGTCCTTAAAAAATAAAAATACTTTTAATGAATTTCTAAATTATATAGACCTATGCAATTTGTTGATCGAATTTCGTTAAATTAAATTGAAATTTGAAATTCAGATTTCCAATAAAAATTTTTTAACATATTTCTGAGAGCTGCAACGTCATTCAAATGGCTAACACACTATTTTTTGTAGAACTCGTAGCATTATAGCTCGAAAGAGTTGTAGATCGGCTATTACTCGACGGATGTTGGTTTTTAAATGCACCAAAGTTTAAGAGTTGTTTTTTTTAAGTACGACATTTTGCGTAGCTCCACATAAAAAATTCAAACATCGTCAAATTGCGCGATCTTGGAATCCAATTGACATTACTAAATCTCCCAATTACGTAGCCTGTGAACTTTTCGCGCAATAAAGCAAAAATTTGTCGTGTTGTGAGGTTTGTGGTGCCGTCTTTTTTAAATCAAATATGATCTTGATTAAAATTGTTAAGATCAGGCCAAAAAAAATCGGTTATCATACGGTTAAAGGGCTCCGAATCAGGTGATTTTCAAAGAAATACGGACCAGTAGTAATATTTATATTATTTAACGTGCCTTATCTGTCATTAAACATAAAACTACGAATCCTGCGACCATAGGGATTGATTTACGCTCAATCAACGCACCATCATTACTGCCAGTATTACAGTCAGTAACCAGTTACAACTGTTAGTGGCGAGGCCTATCTAAATCTCTACTATCATAATTAATGACAGCGTCCGAGATAATAACCAGTATCGCCCACCAGCGATCCAGAGACCGTACCCACCATTGACGTAAAGCGTCTCACCATTGTCGGTTACAGTGTGTTTTAACACCATAGGGCACCCCGATTCCCGTGGTACTAATTTTTGTTTTAAGAGTACTTCGGTTTGTACTCCGCTCATTGAGCTACGGTAGGGAATCTTGTAAATCCGTAGGCACCGATAAGCCAGCTCAGGTACGCGGGTTCGCCAAGACCCGAAAGTACAACCGGAATCGACCTTGGTCTTTCACCCGGTTGTAGCACCTTGCGTGCCATCTATACTCTCATTCACGCACCTAAAACACCACTCACATCCATACTATCATCATTCACCACGATTCCACATGTACCTAGGTCACGCAAATCCCCGTAGAGGCAACACTCAACTCTCCTCCGCCGCCCCACAAGGGAATCTAGCCTCCGTAGCCAGCCCACGCCCGTACAGGAATCCATTCATACTGGCATGTCCCGTGAGTAAATACCCAAGGTACAGACCAAATTCAAATTCAGCCGCAGACGCAAATCACACACGCGAAATGAAAATGTGCGTCCATCTGCCATTCACACTCTCATCCCATCGACGTTGCCAAATTTCACACTTTCTATGCAGGACCAGTACATGCCGCTGGCGTGGACTAAGATCCTGAACCTCTTCATTCATAACCGGACAACCAGCAAGCGGAATGACCTGCCGTATACGGTAGTGAATGCTTCCACGCAGCACCTCCAGGTCCGATTGACACGGTTCTACATACATTTAAACATGCATACAAACCCAAAAACGCTGAACAGAATTTATGCCTACCCTTGCATACTGGTAGCGCATAATGTCAGCCCATACACTCGACGCATACATGGTTCACGGAACAAATACACAGGACTTGTACAGGACTTTCACAGCTCTGGATCGAAGTCCCCATTCTTTTTGAAATACTCGCACCAGCATGCCAACCAAACCGGCCACGCGCACCCTTAGATGTTGGAAGTAAGGCCTAAAGTTCAGTCTCTCTCCAACCTTTACTCCAAGATAACGTACTTCCCGCGCGTATCGGACCCCGACCGCCTGTAAACAAATATGGGGCGGCCTACTGGGTGCCAAAATAAACCCTCAGAAACATACACACAGTCTTCCTTTCTGAAACATTCACTCCCATTCTATTCCCCCATTCAGACACCATCTGCATATAGAAATTCGGACCAATGACATCTTTACTAAACTACACTACAGACAGTCACTTTTCACGAATACAAAAGCTTTTCCATAGCCATCTATGGGTTTTTAAAGCCTCTTATTCACCTTTTCGTAGAAATTTTTAGCAATTTTAACACTGTTCGATGGTTAAACAATCCATAATGTAAAATGGTAGACCTTAAACAAGTGCCATCTTGACTGACATGTACGTTTGACAGCTGTCAAATTATAGAACTGTACTTTCAGATTTCAGAAAGTTTTTGCAATTTTAACACATTGTTCTAAGGTTAAAAAATCCATAATGTAAAATGTCAGACCTTAAACAAGTGGCATCTTGGTTGATATGCAGGTTTGACAGCTGTCAAATGATAGAACTGTACTTTCAGATTAACGCGGTACCTTAAAATAAAACTCATGATCATATCACATATTTTCTTTCCTATTATTTCTCTTTGACTATAAGAATAACGCATTTTGGTTAAGGAAAATTATAAACATTTTGTTCACAAAAAAAAATAATTTTTTTTAACTTAAAAAAAGCTGCTAAAAATATTGTTTTTTTAAAAACAATTTTCCATTATGTTTTTTCCTAATAAAATTAATTGTGCAATAAAACATTGTACATTACTTTTTAAAAAAAACATCATTCTCACAATATCATAATTATACATAAAAGATGTTGTTAAAAATTCATTTAAACTCGTTGACAATAAATTAAAAATGACCTCAAACTGAGTAATATTAAAAGTTTGATATAAAAAAGAACTCCACTACTTCTTTTTTTTTTTTAATTTTAAAATTACTATTTACAAAAATATCCATGAAACCGTGTTTAGGAGTAGCGCTTACAGACAATAGCAGTTGCAATCAGTGATTTGTGAGAGATTTTGTTTCTTTCAATTCTTTAATATTTACAAGCACTTTTATTTCAATTATCAGTTAATTATTTAATTGAGAAAAGTAACAATCAGTAATAACTTGACCTTAATGCAAATTATCCTCAAAGCCGATCTCGATCTTTGACTTTTTACCATAGTACCCTCAGTTTTGATTGGAGATAATTTAGGCTCAAAAAATAATTGCAGCAATAAAAAACTACTAATATTTTAATGATTTTTACAATTTTAAACTATAGTATCTAGTTTAAAAAAACAACAAACGTTCAAGGTAAAGTGTTAACTAAGATCAAACACCTTTGTGCCTATTTGTTTCGATTGTTTTGCTATCGTCACATTTCTAAATTGAATAAAAAACACTACAAAGTATCTAATTGTCTTAAAATTTATGTGTATATATCTAAAAAGAAAAATCAAACAGAATAAAGATTACGGCTCACGTAAAAAGAATTTTTACAAAAATTGCAGGTTAAACTATCGTCATTGCTGCATGAAATATTCGGACAACAATATTATCAACTATGTACGGTTTCTAAAAATACAAACAAAGTAACAATTTTGCAATAAAATGTTCAGAATAATAATTCTAGAAATTCTTTGAAACTGCTTATCGGCTTACAAAATGACAAAAACTTATTTGAAACGTGTTCAAAGTGAAAACTTCCTAAACCAGCGCACAATAATATCTATCGAATTTCTCAGCATTCTAAGTGCAAAAACTTACACCTTTTATTCATAAAGCAAGCAAATCAAACTAAAATAAAAGCAAACAAATTTTGAATATGTGTTTTTCTTTAAAGCCTTTAAAAATGGGGAAAATGTCACATTTGAAGGAATCTATCCTCAGCATAAACATATGTGAGCATGATGACTATTCCTTACCGTGGGTCCATGCCAAGACGTTCAATGCGTAAAAATATGCATCAAAAAATTGCATTCACACTTAAATTTATTGCACTTTTTTTTTTTACAACCGAAGCACACCCAAACAGTGCGATATGATTTTTTTAATTATTTAGTTTAGTTGGATTGCGAGTCTCTGCCTTTTTGTTGATGTGTTTTTACATAAAATAACCCCCAACCAATATACAGTCGCGGCCATTAAAATCAGTGCAGGCGAATAAACCAACTTCAGTTTTTTTCTGTATTTTTTGCTCAAAACAAGGAGAATAGTGAAATGTGTCTGCAAGAAATTTTTTTATTTGTCAATGTTTTAAAAATTTATTTATTGGTAATGTTTTTGTTTTTTTACAAAAAGGAATTTAAAGAAAGAATTTTACTTTTGTGAAAGTAAAATTCAAAATAAATCAGAAAATCGGTTACACTCCTTTGGATGTTATCGACAGTACTAAGATGACGTCCTTGCAAGTAGTTTTTTTATCGATCTTTGAGAACAACATCAAAGTCACGTGGATTATGATCAAGTTAACAGTCCCAGAGGGGGAAGCCAAGAAAACCCTTTTTTAGTTCTTTCAAGAACTTTTTTTTATAAAAAACTTAATCGATAGTTTGTCCTTGAGGTACAAGTTCTTTCATTTTCACGTAGATTATGATTAAGTTAACAGCAGGAGTGGAACTGTAAGGGGGGGGGGGGGGGTTTGGGGCTAGGGAATTAGCGTGACAGAGGGCATTATCATCCAAGTGTCCGCAATAACCGATCTGACGCCAAGAGAACCTTTTTTAATCCTTTAAAGGACTTTTTTTTATAAAAAATTTAATCGAGAGTTTGTTCTTGACGTACAAGTTCTTTTATTTTTACGTGGATTATGATTAAGTTAACAGCTAGAGAAGAACTGTAGATGGGGGAGGTGCTAGGGAATTAGGGTAACAGACGAAATAATCATCCAAGTGTCCGCAATAACCGATCTGACGCCAAGAGAATCTTTTTTAATCCTTTAAAGGACTTTTTTTTATAAAAAACTTGGTCAACAGTTGAGGTACAAGTTCTTTCATTTTCATCAGTTTTTGATCTTGAAGGCCTTCCTTAGTGATGTTCGTCTTCCAGTGCTCGGTCCGCCAGAAAAAACTTTTGTACCGAGTGCTCGGTTGCCAATCTCAATTTTTTTTTATACCACAACTAACAACTAGTTTTGAAACCATCGCTAACCCTCGAAACGTTTTCCCACAATTCTCACGATCGTTGACCCACTAAAATCGTTTTTAATGCATTTATTTAGTAAGATCTACGGAGCCTTCCCTAAACAGTTTATAAATGACTTCCTTTCCTTTATGAACCCCAGTTTTGAAGCGATATCTGAACGACATCCTGATGAGAAAGCAATCTTAGCGTATGGTTAGTTTTCAATCTTATTTTTTCAAATAATTGAATAAGCTCCACGAAATTTCTTCTAAAGTTCAGCTGCAGATGATTTGCCAAATACTAAATATTTCCACCGATTTTTACACTTTAGACATTCTTAAACAAATTGATTATTTTTGAAAGAATGACAGAAAAATTCTAGCATGAAAAAGAAAGAAACTACTTAAGGTTGCCATACATATTCTTGCTTATGTGGAGAAAAAAAAAGATTTTATTATTATTAGAATAAAATCTTCGAATACGATTTCCTTTCACTTATTTGCAGCCAAAAGAATTCTGCATAATAAATGCCAACCGGATGGGTTCGATTCTAGAATGACGAAGGGGGGAGGCAAAAAGGTAAAGAAGAGAAATCCCAAGATTAACATAAAAACAGTTCAAAGTTTTATTGATCAGATTTGATTGACTGATCGATCAGTCGCCAGACCAGATCGATTTCTTATTTGCGATTGGATCAATCCAAAATGACGTAACTTCCTTGTTATTGTATTTCAATTGTAAGAGAATGACGAACAAACGGCGGCCGATTGTCGTGAATTATTATTCGTTCAATCGATGGGGTAAGGCTAGGCGCCATTTCGAAAACAAACTAGGCTCCACAATTACGAATATTCAATGCAACTTTTAACGTTAATTTTCCCTTTTAACAAGAGTATTTTAAAAATTTTTAATTTTTAATCATCTCATAAAGCACTTAAATCTTATGGCGTTAGTTTTTTTTTTTTGTTACTTAGAAGAAAAGTCGACGTATACTAAAGACTGTCTCAGAAAAAATAGATCATTTTTCGTTTGTATTAAAAATTTAATTTGGTTTTTAGTTTCCAACTAATTTTCTTGTTTTACTAATTAATTAATTTGGTTTTTAGTTTCCAACTAATTTTCTTTTTTTACTAATTAAAATGCCCATAATTTCGGAATAATATAAATATATTTTTTAAATATAAAAAAATATATTTATATTATTCCGAAATTATGGACATTTTTATTTCTGTTACATTAATTATGTACCAGTTTACTGACCACCAACACCGCCCACCCTTCCTCCCCTCCAATCAACCCTGTTTCCCACATATTGTAGAGTTAATCCTGAGAAAGTTATAAAAAAATTATCCTATTTTTGAGATCTTGTGCAGAAGTCAGACCCAAAATTATATTATTTACATAATAAATATCATTTATATTATTGAGTCATAATATTTTTTTTGTGTTAATGAATGTTGTAACTAGAAAGTAACCAGACTGTTAGAGAATTGAAAACTATAATTTGGGAATTGGATCTGGTCGAAACCAGCGAGTCTTAGGTAAGGATCTCGGACTAGATGTCCAGGCAAATAAATTAACAAATAGCAATTCGAACAGCGATCCAATTCCAATTAATAAATAAACCTGACGGTTGACAATTTAACAAAAACGATCGTCTTTCAATTAATTCTTCCCAATCCCAGCTTTCCCAGCCGATAAAGCTTGTATGAAAATAAATTTGCGCAACATTATTTTTTCCCAAAAACAGAAATATTTTCTGAATAAGAAAATTTGCCCTTAGAAATTTTCTAAAAATACTCGAAAAATTCGTCATGCATTCTGACGTTTTAGAAGAGCTAAATTATCCATTAGCAATTTTGAAGGACAATTATTTCTACCGAAAGAGCATCAGGATCAAGAGGAAAATATGATTGTCATAGTTTCGAATAAGTGAAAAAAGTGTAAGAATATGGTATGTCGTTATCGGAAGTTCACAGATTTTTTAAAAAAACATATAATTTGACGATATTAAAGAAAAAAAATCCCCTTTCGATTGTTGGGAAAAAAAACAAAATGGCGGAAATTATTAAAACGAAGCATTTTTAAGATCAGTTTATGTCCAAATTTAAATGTGTTGCATATGATAATGGGGAAAATATACGCCGATTGATATGAGAGGTTTTAGATGTCGACTTTTTTAACAAAATTTTTGCAACATTGAGGCTCATAAGCAAAATTTGTGTATATATGGGGCTCTGAATATCCACAAGTGATTTGAGAGAAGCCATTGGTCTGAATGTGTCATTGACGTGATTTATTATTTATGATCGTGATGGTTGTATGATAATTAACTTTTGCTGTTTTTATGATGGTTCATATTGTTTGTGGTCATAATAAAACAGCACCACAAGCCGCATACTCCGATAAATTTTATTTTTATACACAAGCCGCACACTCTCCAAGATCGTGCAATTAGGACGCCATTGGACTTTTAGTCTTGTAGGGCTATGCAAAAGTTTACATGAATAGTCAGTCCTCAAACTTAAAAGCATTTTTAAACCAAAATCCATCAAGGAATGGCCGAGTTACAGCCGAGAATCTACAAAAAATTACCTCGAAAAAATTGAGGCCCAGCAAAAAGTCTGCTAATGGTCAGTTGAATGATTTTTTCACTTTCACCATTTTGTCATTTAATAAAATTGCATATATTTACAAAGTAATCATTTCTAATCTTACTTATTAACTACAAAATGGCATAATTAAAAATGTCATCTGAGAAGACGAAGACTTGTTATTTGTAGCTGAAATAAAATTGCCAGCTTGCATATGAAATATGATCGTTTTTGAATTTTTGTAATATTACAATTTTAAATGCAATTGATTATAATATTTTCTGCAATCATTACCTCAAACTTCGTTTTATTTATTTATTTATGTACTGCAAGAGAAATTAAATCGATTAAGTTTTCTCTTCGTTTACAATAATGAACTTCTTAAAAGAGACACATTTCCTTATTATTATTATTATTATTATTCCTTACCAAGTAACAGTATACGATAGTGAATTGACTAAAATGTATGAGTAAGTGGGTTAAAAAATATCGTATTTATAATACAAACTTGACATGCGGTTTATTTGCATATGAATCAGTGAAAAAAATAAACAAAAGTCAACCACCAACCAACCGATGGACTGGATGCGTTAGTTAATATTGCACATTACGCACAATAAATATTTTTCGATAACAAAATTTCTTCTACGAATGCCGTTTCATCGTTTGAATTTGAAGTTCACTTTTATAATCAAAACATCATTATTGATTTATTTATTTGTTTGCAATGAAAATTAACTGAAATTAATAATAAATGGCAATTGATTTCTTATAAAACTTGAATGCAAACACATTATTTTATCAAAATAAACAATAATTGATTAATTATAAAAAATATTTCTGTCAATTTTTCTTTACGTTGTTCAAACCACCCGTTTCCCCCTGAATATGAGCGGGAAATTTATCAATAAAATTTTTTTAACCATCTTAAATAAATAAAACTGAATTTTTCTTGTTGTGTAATATTGATCGTAATAATTAGTTTCGAAAAATTGTTAAAAAAATGTTTTCAAATTTAATTTGAGGTGTAACAGAAAAGTAATAAGAACAATTTTATTTATTTTTATCCCTTGAGCAATTATATTTGTACGTCGTCTGAGGTGGTGTTTACACTATTCGAAGCAGTGCTGGAAGGCTTCAACTGGAATTGTCTTCGACTACTCAGATACACTCCCTTGGATGTTATCGACAGTATCTTTCTTATTTTTATTTTTATTTTGGGGAATCAAAAGAGATCACGGGGACAATAATGGAGATTGTCGTTGTAGACCTGATCAAAATCTTTAAAAAAACCTTTCTCTCAGGTTTTCATCAGCTTTAATATTAATCAACAATCTGACCTAGAGCAAGATTCCTCACTCGTTTTACATTTTCATCAACTTTCTATCATCGAAAAACTTGTGATCTTGAATATGAATTATCTTATTTCGCAAATTCTTACAAAACAATTAGTGGGATAATAACTTTTATATGATATCAAATTGGTAAGATGTCATTTTGTCAACTGATTTTTGCCAGTCATATAGTATAGATTGTAGACAGAAAATTACGTAGAAAAGGTATCGCTCACAGGAATTAAATCTTCCTCAAAAAGTTGTGACGTGCAATATTTTGTGTAAAAATTTGCATTTTTACCATTGCAAAATTTCGATAATAGAGGAACTCCAAACCCAAGCTGCTTCGATTATGAACAATATAACCGCTTCTGGGGGCCGTGAAAATCCGGCGTCAATACGTAAACAACCTTTACACCATCGTAGTGTGACTTTGTGATACGATAGTTCAGCCGAAGTTGTCACAGGTCCGTTTATCCTTGAGGACGCTAATGGTACGGTGAAATGTTTTCTCCCTAAATTGAACCAATTGTGGATCGAATCCTTCTTGTAGGGATAATTGAAAGGGGCGACCTACTGTGTGACAATGTGATGAGAAATGTAATAAAAAAAACGCAGACATTTTCTACAAGGCCAAACTTAGCCAAAAATGTGGGATATTATCTTTAGAACAACCTCTATGCGTATGTGACTAAGATATCACATGACTTTCGGTTAGGTATTATGGTTTTCGAATTACCGTCAATTTACTAAATTTCATTCCAAAATGAAAATAAAAAGTTCAATAAAAATTTTTTTTAAATATTTAATTCAAAGTAATTTTTTTCACATATAATAAATAATAAAATATAAAAATTTCATAACTTTTTTGAGTATAGACTCTAAGAAAACTTATAAAACTTTTTTAACTAAAAAAAATTATTCGTCACTAAATTTTCATTAATAATAAAAAGATTTTTATTTAATCAACAAACAAAAAAATCCATATTTATAGGCTTGTTTGTCGTTCTCAGAACAGGGGTTGTGATCTGTAATTTTTTTTTATTACCTTTTTGTTTCATGCAATCAATTAACAATTGCCTTCCTGAAAAGAATCCACCAAAAATAAACATTTTTATTCAGTAAAAGTGGCTTGAAAAATCTTAAAAGTCACGATATCGACTTTACAAATACTCTTCTTAATAAATATTCATCGTCCCAATGAATATGTTAATTGTTAATTTAAAACCGAAAACGTAAAACTCCTTAAATAAAATAGTTCACTTGAAATTAGTTTCTATTTTGTAGATTATAAGATGTGGAAATTACTACCTAAAAATAAAATTATATAAGTTATTGAACTATTGCCATTCGGAAATTATTCAAAAGGTACAGTAGTTCATAAGGTCTTAGATTAAATCGAATTATTATGTGTAAAATTGTTATTTATGTACAGTGATAAAAAAGAAATTGTTTTATTGAAAAAAAATTCGGCAAAGAAAGTGCGCAAATTTTTAATTTTTCTTTTACCCAACGAGCATTTTTCCAAGTTTTTATAAAGTATTTTTTTTGTATTGCCATACAAAAAAAAATATGCAAATGCGAAAAGTATCACGTTATTTATTTTGTGATTCGACAGCATAGCACTATCATTTGGCAGCTGTCAAACAAATATGTCGGCTTAGGTGACATCTGTCAAACAAATATGTCGGCCATTTGTTTAGATTGAGGGTTGCCATTTACGATTTACCATCGAACAACGGCTTAAATTATAAAATTTTTTTATAAAATTGGTGATTCTATTGTAGTCACGTTTTTGCGATAATTTCCTTCAGCGTGAATACGTCAGTAAGCAAAATGGGCCTCTGAAAACTCACAAACAACTGTTAAGGAGCCACTGTATTTTGGTTGGAATATGCCATTGGTCATTGGCACCTCGTATTTCTTTGGAAATCAAGAACTGTTACCTATTAATTCTGAACACTATGGTCATATGATAACTAACTTTTTTTGGTCTGAACTGGAAAATTTTATTTTTGACTATATGTAATTTCAACAAAACAGCACCTCAAGCCACACAACACGACAAATTATGGCTTTATTGTGCAAAAAATTCCCAGTACAGCACAATTTCTAGATTTGTTAATGTCAATTAAAGATCGTACGATTTAGCTCCATTGGACTTTTTTTTGTAGTCTTACGGGAAATATATATATTTTTGTACTCAGTCAATCTTTATGCTGAATCACTATTCGGAATATGCTAAACAATAGATTTCTGCAAGAAATTTCGTACCAGGCATATGTCGGATGTGGTTTTTCAGATGTTAAGGATTACTTTTGTTAAACAGTAAAAATTGGAACTTTTTCTTTCGGCATATTTTGAGCTCTTCAAAAAAAAATCTTTTCTTGAATTTATTATGTTTTCAAAAAAATATGTTTTCTTGAATTTATCAATAAACTCTTGATATAAGTCAAGTTTTTTTGATAGAGTCTGAAAACTCAAGAGAATCCTCCCTTCTATCTATTTCCTAGTCCTAAGATCAAACGAATCCAACGTACTCTCCAATATCTCTCCGATATTGACTGGTGTTCCACAGGGAAGTTTACTTGGACCCATCCTTTATAACATTTACACTGTTGTAAAGGATGGGTCCAAGTAACTGGCCCAAAACCTTCTTTGCTACATACGTCGATGATACGGCCTTGCATCTCGTTAAAGTCCCCAACATGCTTCCGAAATCTCTCCAAACTTTCCAGAACTGGTTTACCAAGTGGAGAGTAAAAGTTAATGAATGTAAATCTACCAACGTGACTGTTTCTCTCTGCCATGAATCATATCCTCACATATCGAAATGGCATTGCCATACCACAACACACCGAACATAGTCAAACACTTGACATGGAACCCACGTGCAAGACTTAAAAGACAAGAACTAAAAAGACGATACCTACAACTCCTCCGACTTCTAGACAAACGTTCTAAATTTACTATAGGCACGAAAGTACTTCTATACAATACCCTACTGAAACCCATTTAGACTTACGGACTAGAACTCCGGTGCTCTACAAAGTCTTCCAATTCCTGTCGAATCCAATTCCTTTAATCAAAACCTCTTCACAAAATTGTCAAGGCTCCCTTTTATGTTCGCAATACTGTTATTCACCATAATCTCAAAGTCCCTTTTGCTCATGATATGTATCTCGTTATAAAAAGTTACATGCCCTTACCTCTAATCATACTAATCCCCTTGTTCAAGAACTATCCTCCACTTGTTTTGAAACAATTTCTATCGATTTTAAGTTGTACCTCATTACGAACTTCTTCAGAAAAAATTTATTATGTGGACATGGCGTACCTACGTGTAAATAGACTTTAATTAATGACAATTTTAAATATTGAACGTTGTAAGCATTATGATAAGAAAAAATGTTCCATATATCGATAGTGAATTACACACCTTCCCCTAACTGTTCTGATACAAATAATATGCATACTATTACAACAGCCCCTATAAATAGCATATGCAGTTTACAAGTTCAAAGCATTAAATAACATGTTATCGCACAAATTATTCACTTTTTTTGCCTCAAACGGTTTTTTTCTTTCAGTAGAAAGTATTACCGCATCCACCGTACCTTAAATGCATACTAAACTAAATTGATTACGTTTTATAGAAAAAATTTGCAATGGCAATAATTTAATTTTTATAGTAGAGGGTAACAAATGAACTGTAGTTGGTGTAGTCAGTTGACCTCCAATCAAAAATCAGCTGTCATCGGCCCCATCTATTAATACAAATGTACTAATAATATTCATGCTCATGTGTGTATAGTGGAAAATGTTATTTACTTGAAACGTCAAAAAGCAACAATCAAAAATTTACAAATTAATCTTATCAGTTTGAAAATGGAATTGTTTTTGTAAAATGTGCTTTTAATAATTCAAGAGAATCTTCCCTTCTTCCTATTTCCTAGCCCTAAGATCAATCGAATCCAACGAATTCTCCAATATCTATGCGATATTGGTTGGTGTTCCACAGAACAGTTTACTTGGGCCCATCCTCTACAATATTTGTACATCTACTAATATAAGTGCACTAATACTACTCATGCTTATGTGTTTATATAATGGAAAATGTTGTTTACTTGAAACGTTAAAAAGCAACAATTAAAAATTTGCAAATTAATCTTATCAGTTTGAAAATAGAATTGTTTTAATAATTTTAACAAATCTTATGTAAAAATCTTAATAGTCGTTATGTTAATTTTTAATATATTTTATATTCTCTCGAAAATGTTATGCAAAGAATACTTAATAGTACGTGCTCGGCTTGTGTAGGGGTTGTGTAGAGGCGTATTACATAAAGTCATAAACGCAGAGCAATCTTTATCAGTGCTTATCAGAATTGCTTGCCTTATCTCATCAGTGAGTATAATAGAAAAAAGCGAAAACTTTTTACGCTTTTACAATAATAAACTTGAGAAATTGTGTGTGCAACGAATAGAAGACACCACATACTTCTGTTGAGTTGATTGATTAATGATGTGATCGTCTTTTTTTCATCTTCAAAGTCAAAAAGAATATTGTAGAAAAGTCAGTCTTTATCCACTCAAAATATCGTCTATAATCCACTTAACTGCTTATATAGTTACGATAACTAAACTATTATTCGTATCTCCACGACAATGCCATCCACTTATAACCAACTTCATAACTTTGTATGTGCAAAAAAAAAACCAACAATCTCTTATGAATACCCATCATCATCGCTTCTCATCTATTTACCTTGAATTTAGTAATTTATTCATAAAATATTATCAAATCATGTACCTAGTACGACGAGTATTGTGCAATGCTTTCTAAGGGGTTAGTCAATTTATGCTTCATAAAGTAAATTTAAATAAAACGCACTTTTTTATATTCAGATTTATGATAAAAATTTCAATTTACATATTGTTTGGACCTTGAAACATTTAAATTAAATGGCCGCCAAAGTGACTTTTTGTAGGATTATATCCCTTTTAGGTAATTTTAAATAACAACATTTCCGAGTGTAATTTAACTATTACTTGACGGATGTTGGTTTCTAAAAGCTCTAAAGTTTGGTCTTTCACATAGTATCTCAAGAAAAAAGTCCAACGGCGTGCATCAAATTGCAAGATCTTCAAGGCCAATTGACATTACCAAATTACGAAATTATGCGTCTTAAGAACTTTTTGCGCAATAAAGTGAAAATTGTCGTGTTGTGGGGCTTGTGGCACCGTTTTTGTTGAAGCAACATATTGTCTAGATTAAATTTTTCAAGTTCAGTCCAAATAAAAAGTTGGTTAGCATGCAGCGGTGGAGCTCAGAATTAATGGTAAAACTTTGCTTTCTTCATTTTGAAAGACATGCAGGCCAATAACACCTTGAGACCAATATGCACACCAGACAGCCACTTTTCCCGAACACAATCACTTCTTTACAGTGTCATGTGGGTTTTTTGAGCCAATCGAATTAGTAGTTAAACAATCCATAAAATAAAAGAGGAGACCCCAGTCTAAACAAACGTCATTTATCTTGGGTGAAATATTGGGAGTACAACTGGGAAACCGACGTTTTCCAATAGATGGCGCCAGCAGTAAATGCTGGGCCAAAATATCAGATCAGAAACGTCAAATCGTAAACATAAATCATTACATTTGTGACTTTTTATGGGCGTTATATATTTTTTGTGCGTCTCTGGTGATTTCGACATGGAAGATAAGGGGCGACCCGGAACGGCGAAAAAGCTTGAAGTAAGCAGAATTGGAGGCATTACTGGATGAAGATCCATGTCAAACTCAAAAAGAACTTGCAGATTCATTGGGCGTGACTCAACAAGCCATTTCCCATCGTTTGAAAGCCTTGGGAATGATCCAAAAGCAAGAAAATTGGGTGCCACTTGAGTTGAAGCCGAGAGACGTTTAACGGCGTTTTTTCACATGCGAACAGCTACTCCAACGGCAAAAAAGGAAGGTTTTTGTGCATTGTATTGTGACTGGCGACGAAAAGTGGATCCATACCGATATCCAGGGCTCGAAGCTCATGCTATGTATTTGGTGAGACCAGGTCGGCGTGGTATATTATGAGGAGCTGGCTAACGAACACAACTGATGCGTTTAAGCCGAGCATCAAAGGAAAAACGGCC
Source organism: Atherix ibis (assembly GCA_958298945.1). NCBI lineage: Eukaryota > Metazoa > Arthropoda > Insecta > Diptera > Athericidae > Atherix > Atherix ibis. The sequence goes on along the minus strand of OY282606.1, from coordinate 101,957,097 downwards.
ACAATACGACAACGCTTAGCAAGATGTTGCTAAGATGTTTAAAACCTACATGAAAACACTGAAATGGGACGTTCTACCCCACCCGCCGTATTCTCCAGATATCGCCCTTTACGACTACTACTACCTCTTCCGATCGAGGACCTGTGGCCTGGCTGAGCAGCACTTCCAAACTTATGAAGAGACAAAAAATTGTGTCGATTCGTGGATCGTCTCAAAAGACGAACAGTTTTTTCGATATGAAATCCGTATGTTGCCAGGAAGATGGGGAAAAGTTGGGGCTAACGATGGACAATACTTTAAAGCATGAATACGAGGTCTGTTCAAAAAGTATAGCGGATTTTGAATTTCCGCGCGTGTTTTCGCTCGTCTTCGATTTTTGCCCATTCCAAAAAATGGATCAAAGAATCTGTTTCGGGAACAAGAAAAAGTCACAGGGGGCCAGATCTTGGGAATACGGTGACTGCGGCATTAGCAACTCGTAATTGTATAGACCTCGTACAATTAGCAACTCATGTAATAATTTAAATACGTATATTACCTAATAGTTGATATAAATTCTTGGCTAACCAAAGTGAACTCTTGTTTAATCTATTCGCTATCGAACATACTGCATACTCGATTGCATAATATCATCCTAACTTGGACTTGAACTTCTCTTAATTAAACACCTGCACATTCTGGTCTAGAACTTATTAACTCTAATTAGCAATAAGAGATAAAAATTATAAAAAAGAAAAATTTTCTACCTACTCATATAGTAGTAAGTCATTATAGACCAGATTATTTTACAAGCTATCATTTTATATAGTTTTCTTCTCACCACCACCCCTACCTCCAGCCCCCTACAAATGCAATCGAAGATTACAAAATTTATCGCAGTCAGTACTGTTGGGTGGTCATCGGTTATATGAGTAAATATAAATTCAATAATACGACATAACCTCCCCCCGTTTTTGTGATTGTGGAGAATCGAAATCGAATGCAATTTTCTAAAATAATTCATGCGTACTGGTAGTAATATCAATTTTATTTTATTATTTTTATTTATATAATATTTTTACTGTTTTCAGAATTTTTCAGTGCATATTAATAGCGAGATTTTGTTTTTAGATTTCTCATTTAATTAATAAATAATTAGATTATGCAATAGAAAATTTATTGTAAACAAAGTATTTTATAACTGAACGAAATTATAAGGTGTTTTTCAATGGAGGGGGGTGGGGTCGTATTTTTCAAATGGACCGTGTGGCCATATTTAAAATTTCAAAATCTTTTATCGCAGTCAGTTGTATTCAGTAAGATTTACAATTTATTCATGGTAAAATACATGTGTCAACAACGCTTGAAAATTATCGAATTAATCGTTCTTTTATGCAACTTATCGAGCACTTTTTCCAATTTATGGTTGTTGTCATAATCGGCCTAGTGTGCTCGCTATTTGTCGAACTGTGGTAAGTTTTAAACGCAGTCTTTCTTCTGCCGTTCAGGTAAGTGTTGACGAAACCTCAAATTGATCAATTTCAAGGCGCTCCCAATATTTGAAATTGTCTGTCATAAAACTTAGCGTATTTTGTGGTTGTATTAGGGCTTTAATCCTTACAAAATTCTTGTCACACAAGAACTGAAGCCGTTGGATCATCGCAAACACCGTAAGTTTGCTAAATTTGCTCTGTGACAACTTGATCATTTCTTTGGATTTTGCTCTGGAACAACTGATCATATCTTTGATCACAGTGGCATCATTGGTCCTTATTTTTATTTTTTTTTAAATGATGGAGTTGTCAATGGTGACAGGTACACATCGATGGTAACGTACTTTTTGTGATCTGATTTGTAAGATATTGATTTAACGAATATGTGGTTTCAATAAAACAGCCCTATGTGCCACACAGCCCATACCACAATAGATTTATTGTGTGTGAAAAGTTTGGCGAGCTGATAATTTGAAGAAATGCAGATTTGCCAAGGTCTCCAAGGAGTTGTGATTTAACACCTTTGAACTTCTTGTTGTGGGGTTATTATGATCCCATAAACCAGGAACCATTTATGTATTAAAATTCAATCAATAAATCAGGAACCATTTATATATTACAATAAAATTCAATATTAAACACAAAATACGTGAACTAAGGGCAGATTTATTGCACAAGGTGGTCGAAAATTGGAACCATCGTAATCGATGTTATAATTGGATCGATTATACTCCAAAACAAAATAATAAATTGTGCTCTGCCGAATTTCTTTTTGGTTTTTTTTAAAAACCCTGTATGTACATAATTGCAAGTCAATATAATTCGATAAAATTGTTTGTTTATTTATATAAAAATATCCTAATTTGATTTCACCCCATTCTGAATGAGTATTTTTAGAAAATTGAAATGTTTTTCCTTAAAAAAGCTTTAATTTAAAACTTTTGCAAGTAAATTTATTTAATTTCTTTTTACGCCTATCTAAAAAAAAAAAATTTCGTCTATAATTTGAAAATATCAACAGCAACAAAATTTGCTTTAATCCATCTTGGCATACCTGCAATATCAGGAATAATCCCCATGAATACGTATTCATAAATTGTGACCGCAACAATTTGTAGATAAAAACCAGAGGCTATAAACTTAAACGAATTGCAACAAATTGAGAAAAGTCCAAAAATATAATAAATTCTCATCACTGTCACCTCTAGGTTAAGGGGGTAGAGAAATGTTCGTACGTAATTTTCTCAATGGTTCTTTTTGTGCTCATAAGTTTCTTCCATTAAAATTCTAAAATAATGCGTTTTGTACAATAACTGCTACTGCTGCTATGGTTGCCATTGTAGATGACAGTTTAGTTGATGACCACGATTTACGAGGGTATCGCACTCATTCAAAGCCATAAAGTTCGTGACTATTTCAATTTTTCTATTTTTAAGCTTGAACAATAGTAATGAATAGAAGTGAATTTCCGGCGTCATATTGCAGTTGTACTAGAATATTTATTATTTTATTCTGATTATCAAGTATAGAGATATGATGAGAGGCAAAACTATCAAAAAGGCGTGCCTATCATAAGAAAACCAACCTATTAAATTACCATTTATTATCCATACTGTAATGGAATTACATTAAAGTAAGAGCACTTCCATTTTTGATCAGCGGAACGCAGATTGAGTTGTAGCGTCAAACAATTTTTTGTTTTAAATGTCATTTTTAATTACATTTATACTGAAATGTTAATTCTTAGCACCACAACAACTCAGACCACATGGCGACAACTAAAGGGCGTCTCTGACGTCTGCTATTTTTTTTTCAAAATTAATATATTAACAATTTCTATTAATAGATTTACAATATTTCGTATAAATATTTTATTAAAAATGAAGTATTTTCTTAATTTAAAAAAAAAAAGTTTTTTAGTTCGCATAAGCCTCAATAGATGGTGGTAGGAGTAGCGCAAGCATAGTTTAATGACGCATTCTCATTCATTATCATGGATTATAGAAAAATTGGATAGGAAAAACTCCTCTGCACTTAATTTCCCTTAAATTTTCTTATTTTTCTTAACAATTTTTCTGGTAAACATTGAACTGTCAACATCACATTTGTTTACAGTTATTCAATGACAAACTTTTTACTTTTTAATCACTTCTTGGAATAAATAAATCATTAAAAGCCCTTTAAGCACATTATAAACTAAATTTTTGTTAATTTCTCTAGTAAAAATGAAGATTTTTCCATTGAAGGACTATCAATCCATTATAAAACACTTCATATTTTGAAATAAAAACTTCCTATTAAATATAACTATTTATATAAATGCTTACTTTTTAGTAAATACTTCAAAAAAGATAAAAACTACACTTTCCGATAAATTCCTAAATAACAACTTTAAAAACAACAAAAGTATGCAAACATTTCGGTATGCTACCACTTTAATGGAGAATGGCGTTTTTTAAAACTCTCCGGAAGTCTACAAAATTGAAAAATTGTACAAAAAAAAATAAAAATTGCCTTTTGTCTAGTTAAAATTGTATTTTTGTTTGCAATAAGTGAATTAAAATGAATATAAATTATGGTTTTGGAATTCAGTAAATTTCTATTACGAGAAAACTAGATGTCAGTATGTGTCATGTCTACATAAAAAAATCTACACGAAAGTATGCAAGCGTTACGATTTCTCACCGCTTTTGCAATAATTCAGCTAGAAAATTACATATACGAGTATACTATCCAGGTATTTTTTAATCTAAGGAAAAAACTCCGTCGAAATGTTAAATTCATATTTCAACACATTGGCAATAAAATTACTAACCCAAGCACAATAGTACAGGGTCACTAACATTTTGTTTGGGTACTTTTTAATTATCGGTCATGTACAATATCGGACGACAAGAAAAGTTCTATTGTACTTTGTCATTTCATTATTTTTATATAATTTAATAAATAAATTGATAGTCCAATATGTATTTTGGAAAATAAAGTGAATTAAAACACAATTAAAATTTAGATTTTGATCAAACATTGAGTTTTATTGCTAAGCCTTGACATTATATTGTATATGAAATATAATTTCTGATGACATTTTTGCACATTTCCGGAGGACTAAGATCCTGAACCTCTTCATTCGTAACCGAACAGATCGATTATCCAGTAGTCTAAGAAGTAATCTGTTAAGTTCAAGTCTTTTTGATGTCATATTCAGGTAGCAGCGTACTTTGTCTTTTAGTAGAATAATTAAGGTATATTTGGGGGATTTTTGCAAAGGATGAAGGTAACATGAACACTCTTCTGCGCATTTACTTTTACTCTCCACCTTGTAAATCAGTTTTTGTTGAGATGGGATTGTAGTTTTCTGGAAGCGATTTCAATATTGGAATGGGATGCAAGAATAGTGTCGTCAGCAAAGGTAGCGGTTATAGATGAAAATGGCTAAAGAACACTTTAATGTTTTTAATAAAATTTTCATTTAATGCATTTTTTTTTAGAAAGAATAATAATTTCGAAAAGTGCATATGCTAGAGGCTATTCAGATATGCTTTCTCTCTAACGTTCAAGTTGTAGTGCTTCAGCAAAATACCTGAGGTGGTAGCGTTGCAATAAAAGGAAGCTGATAAATAAAACTACTACAATATATACATACGAGGTCTGTTCAAAAAGTATCGCGAATTTTGAATTTCCGCGAGTTACGTATATTCGATTTTCGGTTTTTTGTGGCATTATGTTGGTAGTTATGTCTCTCACTTATGCCGACAAGTTCGCCCATTTTGACAGTTCAGTTAATTTTTGACAGCTGCTTTGCTTGCACGTGTTTTGGCTCGTCTTCGATTTTTGCCCATTCCAAAAAATGGATCAAACAATCTGTTTTGGGAACAAGAAAAAGTCACAGGGGGCCAGATCTTGGGAATACGGTGGCTGCGATATTATTAGTTTGTTGTTTTTGGCCAAAAATTCGCGCACAAGCAACGATGCGTGAGCAGGGGCGTTATCATGGTGCAAAAGCCAATTTTTGTTCTTCCACAAATCCCGGCGTTTGTGGCGGATTGCTTCGCGCAACTTGCGCATAACTTGCAGATAATATTCCTTATTAACCGTTCTACCCTGTGGCGAGAACTCATGATGCATCACGCCCTGCAATCGAAGAAAACTGTAAGCAAAACCGTCACATTCGACCGAACTTGCCGCGCTTTTTTCGGTCTTGGCTCGTGCGGCAGCTTCCATTGGGATGATTGAGCTTTGGTTTCCACGTCATAACCATAAACCCATGATTCGTCACCACAGACCTCGTATATGAAAAGGGCATTATTATTTATTATTTATTTATTGTATATGTAAATTCCCTAATAATTATTCATCTAAATCAAAAATCTAATTTTATAATTAAAAAAAAAATTAATTAAATAATGTGTATTCACAGTAATTACTTAATATTTATTCACAATCGATTTTAAAATAATATTCATTATGTCTCGAACGCGAAAAGTCTTCTATGCATCCGGAAAAATGAACACCACCGAACTCTCTGAACCGGTTTAAATTTGATATCGACTACTGATCGCAAATCCGGATATTATTGGTACTGTAGATGAAAACGAGTAAATAGTGTGGATTGCCTGGCTGTAACGAGAATGATTGCAAAATAATACTTCTACTGCTACTACTCCCTGCCCTCTCTCCATGTGCGCTATTTTGCAATTAATTCCTCGCGAATGTAGCCTGGTTGCTAGAGGCCACCATTCTATTCCCGTTCAATTTGAGGTCGTTGTCGATGCAGATCCGCCTTTGCAGATTATCTTATAGCGCGCATTTCTGCATAGACCAACAATGTAAAAAGTTCCCTCACATTCTTGGCCATCTAACCCTACCTACCGCCGAATATTCTGTGTTGCACAATTCAATTCTGCTTTGTTTTTACGAAAAATTTTCACTCAAAGTTGAGCACATTCCTTTCTTTATCGAATCAGCTTTTATTTTTTTATTAATACCCATTGATAGCGGACAATTTATATAGTTGACAGTGTAGCATACCAGTGCTTTTCAAACTGCACCAGTACTTTTCCATATGCATATTTTTTTTTTTCATTTATTCAAATTGTTTATTTTGTATTGAGTAAATTCTATTAGAAAAAAACAACAACAACAACACTCAGTGTAATACAATTTACGAAAAGCAAAGCTTTTAAAATTTCTACCATATTCCCATTAATAACTAATATTCACTTTAAATCATATAAATTATGCGCAAACACATAATCAGCTTATATAAATAATTCATGGATTTCCAAAGAATTTATTTGTGTTAGATTAACTAAGAAATGCTTTTGCAAATATTTCATTTTAAATCGTTTTTAGCAGAGAATTCTAAGAAATCGACGATTCAAATTACAAAAATCAATTCGATGATGTATGTAAATTGTGGCACTAATCGGACTAAAATTTTAGATTTATGAGTTTTGTAAGCATAAAAGTGCATCGTCTGATTTTGTTTATTCAATTTTTGTTGAAACATTTTCCTTGTATTTTTGCTTGAAATTAGATATTTTCAATTCTTGAAATTTTTAAATCCAAATTCAACAGTGTTTGAATATTGGAATTTTAGCTGGAAATTTTCTGGTATTTTCTTTGATTTATACAGGAAGAAATTCAAACTTTTTTATAAGTAAAAATACGGATTTGTTTTATTTGTAAATAAAGATTTAGAAATTTTTAAGAAGATCTTAGTAATGCGAGGTATGTTCAAAAAGTATCGCGAATTTTGTGTTTTTTTCAAAAATTATTTATTTATTTATGAATATCTATTTTGTCCCCTTCAAAGTAATCCCCACCAGATATTATACACTTGTGCCAAAGTTTTTTCCAATCCTCGAAGTTCAGCTCCTCCTTCGATGACGTCTTTATCTCCTCAATAGTAGCGTAGCGTCGTCCTTTCATGGGGCTCTTCAGTTTCGGGAACAAGAAAAAGTCACAGTGGGCCAGATCTGGGGAATACGGTGGCTGTGGAATTATTAGTGTGTTGTTTTTGTCCAAAAATTCGAGCACAAGCAACGATGCGTGAGCAGGGGCGTTATCATGGTGCAAAAGCCAATTTTTGTTCTTCCAAAAATCCGGGCGTTTCTGGCGGATTGCTTCGCGCAACTTGCGCATAACTTGCAGGTCATATTCCTTATTGACCATTCTATCCTGTATCACGAGCTCATGATGCACCACACTCCTGCAACCGAAGAAAACTTTAAGCAAAATCTTCACATTCGGCCGAACTTGGAGCTTTTTTCGGTCTTGGCTCGTGCGGCAGCTTCCGTTGGGATGATTGAGCTTTGGTTTCCACGTCATAACCATAAACCTATGATTCGTCACCAGTTATGACCCTCTGGAGCAAATTTGGGTAGTCGCGGACAGAGTCTAACAGCTCCTTAGCAATGTTATTAATGCGATGCTGTTTTTGGTCGAAATTGAGCAAAAATCGAAGACGAGCCAAAACACGTACAAGCAAAGCAGCTGTCAAAAATTAACTGAACATTCAAAATGGCCGAACTTGTCGGCATAACTGGGAGAAACCCGTGGAAATTCAAAATTCGCGATACTTTTTGAACAGACCTCGTAGTTCCTTTTGGTAGCTTTACATCCGAAGAGTTGAGGAGGGGGGGGGGGGGATGTTGGTAGGTTGATTGTTTCAGTGTTGGCGGAAGCCTCAATTGGAATTGTCTTCAACTCTTTTTTTATACTAATTTGTATATTATCAACAGTACTCAGATAACATCCTTTCAAGTGGTTTTTTATATTTGGGAACAGAAAAAAAGGATCTACTGAAATATTTATCTATTATTTTTTGATATTTCGGAAATTGGGTGGTAAGGGACCTACAGAAATATTTGTTTTCGACAAAAATTCTCTAATGGAAGTGGCCATGTGACAAGCACCTTTTTCATGATAGTGCATTAAAGTGTCTACAGTGTCCAATCTATGTGTAATGTAACCCATTTTTTCTGAGTCTATCAAAGACTTCTTTTATAAAAAACTCAGTTGGCAGTTTATTTTGGAGTTGTCAGTTTGTTACCAGTTCCATTGCATCTTAGATCTTCGAAAAAATTCACTGGGTGAATTGAAACCTTTGATCAAAATCAAAAATCTCTTTTTTCGACATAAAATTTGGAACAGGAACATTGTCATGGTGGAGCATCCAAGAGTCTTTTCCAACCCCTTTTTCTGATCCTGCCAAGAACTGCTCATCAGCTTCAATATTAATCGACGGTCTGATCACATAGCAACCCTCAATCATTCTACATTTTTATCAGTTTTGGATTTTAAAAATTTACCTGTGCGAAGTTTGTTCTCCACTGCTACTCGGCCCTCCCAAAATGTATAATACCACCAAAAAGTTTATGCTCTGAAGTCTCATTGCAACTATTCGTAAGTCACCAAGAAAACATATGAGGTGTCCGTTCAATTTTCACTCATCACACTCTCGCCTACTAACCAAACGAGTTTGAAACTTGTACTGCACGTCTAAAGTGTACTAAACGGCAAATTATGTGGGTAGTATTGCCGGATCGCTCTCAGTAATGCCAGTCTCATTGGCTTTTCTGCCACACCTCATATGTGAACCTTTTTTTTATATCAAGATCTGTAAAATATTTGATTTTTGTTGTTAAATATGAAGAAAAAAAAACAATAAAAATGCTGCCCAGACTAAAAAAAAAGCAATGTGCTCTTTATGGAGAGAACGCTGTTAGTAAACGCATTTTAAAATTGGTTCACAAAATTTCTTGCTAATGATACTTTGGTAATTGATAGTAAAATAATGAAAGATGCTATTGGAAATAATCCAAACTATACGAAAGGAAGCTGAGACATTTGCATGCATTCCTTGGGTACTTCTTGAATTTAGTGAGAGAAAAAAATTTTAAAGATCGAATTTCTGTTTACGACTCCTTATTGAAATGGTAATGAAAATAATCTATTTTTATGACGATTAGTTACGGGGGATAGAGAATGAATTCTGTATAATAATGTCGAGTGGAAAAGATCATGGGACAGTGTGTGATCAGTCACTGCACACGAAGAAGGTCATGGCTTTTTATATGGTGGGGCTTGAAGGGCACAGTTCACTTTGAACTCTTTCCACGAAATCGAATAATAAATTCAGAAGTTTACTGTTCACAACGTAGTAATTTTAAGGTTGCAATCGATGTAAGGCGGTTCAGTAATGAACCACTGCCATGGGGCTGTCTTTTATCACAATAATGCGATCTGTCGTAAATTTCTGGAAAATTTTGTGGTTAGAAAATTTTGCCATATCTACTTTTTTCACCGGATCCCGACACCGTCAGATTTGCATTTATACTGGGCATTATAGAACTCAATAAATGGAAAATAAAATTTCAAATCTTTAAAGAACTTTTCAAAAAAAATACCTCAACAAAGATTCTATCGAAAGAAAAAAAATTTTTTAATTTACCTGAAAAATGTATAAGCTTAAATTCACTGTTCGGTCATAGATGGCTTGAGTGTGCGTATTGAGCTACCATGGCACGCCATACTTTTTTTTTACGAGTTTGACATCTGTCAACATTAACCAGTGCACATTCTCAGCAATTACGTACCACAGCATGCATTTTTCCTTTGGTAATCCTGTCTAGAAAAGAGCATATGCGGGAAGCTCTGCTTTTCTGCTTCAATTTGAAAAAATCGGCTGCCGAATCGCATTGAATGCTTATGGAGTCCTATGGTGACAGTGCTTTATCGGAAACAACGTGCCGAGGCTGGTTTCGTCGGTTCAAAGACGTTAATTTTGACTAGTGGGACAAGAAGCGTAAAAATCGGCCTAGGAAGGTTGAGGCAGGCTCTTTTGGACGAAGACGATACCCAATCGCAAAAAATGATCGCGGAGCAATTGGGTGTTACTCAATCAGCTATTTTCATGCGTCTGCGTGTCATGGGGAAAATTGAAAAGATCGGAAAATGGGTGCCGCATGAATTGAACGATAGGCAGATAGAGCGACGCCAAAACACATGCAAAGTCTTGCTCGCCAGACCAAAAAAAAGTCATTTCTGCATCGGATTGTGACAGGCGATGAAAAGTGGATATATTTTGAGAATCCTATACGCAAGAAATCGTGGGTTGATCCCGGCCAACCATCAACATCTTCCCCAAGCACAAATTGCTTCGGACGGAAGACGATGCTGTGCGTTTGGTGGGATCAGCAGGGTATCGTCTACTATGAGATGTTGGAACCTGGTGAAACTGTCAATGCCCACCGCTACCACGAACAACTGGTGATCACCGTGCTCTGCGTGAAAAAAGGACGGATTATCAACAAAGACATAACAAGCTGATTTTCCTCCACGACAACGCACCATCGCACACGTCAAAAATGCTCCGAAACTACTTGGAGACACTCAACTGGGAGGTGCCACCCCACCCCGCTTATTCACCAGACCTGTCCCCTTCCGATTACCACCTGTTTTCGTCGATGGGCCACGCGCTTACTGAGCAGCACTTCGATTCTTACGAAGACGTCTGAAAATGACTTGATGAGTGGTTTGTCTCGAAGGAGTAGGAATTTTTTTGGCGTGGTATCCACAAATTGCCCAAGAGATTGGAACAATGTGTAGCTAGCGAGGGCAAGTACTTTGAATAAATTTGTTTTTGCTTTCTATGAAAAAAACATGTATTTTTTACACTAAAAAACAGCGGATTTAAGCTTATACACCTGGTATAATATTAATTTGGCATTAACCCAATAATTGACATTCAATTTATGTTAAAATGATGACATAATATAATATATGTTAGACGATATTTTAAAAATTCTTGAATGGTGCCAAAATAATATACTAAAAGTACAGTCTAAGAGGGCGAAAAAATATATTATCTTCAACATATGCGAAAAAAACATAAAATTCACTGAAAAAAAAGTACAAGTAATAGTAAAAAGTATATTTTTTAAATGAATGAGTCTTAAATAAAACGAAGCAATATGTGAGATATTATCTTCCATGTTACATAAATAATTAATAATTTCTTGATCGTCTACATATACAATACATGTGTGTGTGTGTGTGTAGAGTTTACCATTAACGGAAGTTAAAACGATAATTTCTATTGCCTTGGAAGTATCAAAAAGCGACGTTGTCTCCAATTACAGGCCATTAAATATGTTGTCACATGATATGACGAAATGGTCAAATCAGTTTGTGACCGGCAATTTCGTAAAATGTCTAATCTTCTGTAACACAACTTATTTGGGTGATTCACCGGTTGACATTAGAGAGGCATTGTCCGTCAGCTTGTCCAACACAATTAATTAGGTCATTTCTAGCGAATGAATGGACATATGCGTATGTGCTGATGCATTCCATTTATCTGTAGGTGTATAATTATGAATCATGCTATTTGAATGTGACATGAAATAATCAGAAGTGAGTTGATCATCTTTAGGAAGAGTGGGCGTTATATCGGATCATCCACCTACTCTGATCAACATGACGTTGACTTTTTCTTGATCCATTGCTGATTAGTCTCAAACTTCAGTAAAAACAAAAACGAAAACAACAAAATCACCGATGTTTGCTAATAATTTGTATCCGATGAAAATTACACTAGTTTGCAAATTTACTGATCGTTTTGATTTTAAGGAGAGAAATCAAGCTAACGCAACAGTTACTTTGCCTTATATGACATCGTTATGTGTGCACTATTCTGCATTGATTTTGTTTTTTACAGTAAATACAATATTATTCCCAAAAATTTATGTAAATTACATTTTTATGATATTTCTAAAAAAAGAGCTAAAAAACAAGCGATTTTAATTACTTACAGTGTGGGTAAGCTTTAATATCACAAACTATAAAAAGCATAAAAGTCATCGACGTTTTTCGAGTGGGTAGTTATTTTGAGTTAGTCTTTTTAAAAATATATAAATTAAAATTTAAAAGAAAAAAAATTATTAATATTTCTATCGGGTTATCCAATTTGTACTTGGAAATTTGTAAAAAAAACAATTTTTATTGACTTCAAACTAAACAAATTTTATGATCATTTTATTTTCTTGTTAATTTTATTTAAGAGAAAATTCTACAAACTTTATTGAATTTTTAGCAATTGTTATTGATGTAAAATGATCAAATTTTTTATGTACTCAGTTCTTTGGTTGTATTTATAATAACTTGTGTAGTATAATAGCCTCTGAAAAATTTACTCCAAAAAGGGTGGACCATTTAAAAGTTTCATTTTAAAAAGTAAATAAAAAAAACTAGTGTTAATTTTTTTAAATTTCCGGTTTTATTAGAAAGATTTAACTTTAAAATTTAAGAATGAAACACAATATCATTTAAATGACTGCCACGGCTGGCCTTACAGTACACCATTCGCTCGACCCAATTTTTCAATACATTTTCGATTGTCTGGGCCTGTATCTCTTCAATGGCAACTTTGATTTCGTGTTGCAAGGCCTTAATTGTCTCTGGATGGCTTGCGTAAGATTTATCCTTAACGGCTCCACACAGAAAATAATCCAACGGGCTCAAATCACAGCTCCAAAGCGGCCAATTGACATCAGAATGTCGGCTGATTATTCGGTTTTCGAAAGCAGTGCCCAAAAGTTGGATTGTTACGTTGGCTGTGTGGCAAGTGACCCCGTCCTATTGAAACAAAATGTCGTCCATGCCATTCTCTTCAACTTTTGGAAACAAAAATTCGTTGAGCATGCCACGATAGCGCTCACCATTGACGGTAACGGTTGCTCCTGCATCGTTTGCGAAGAAAAACGGGTCAATGATGCTTCCAGTCCAAAATCCACACCAAACCGTCACTCGTTGTGGATGCATTGGCTTTCCATGATGACGTATGGATTTTTTGAGCCTCAGATGCGACAATTTTGTTTGTTGACACATCCACCGAGGTGGAAATGGGCCTTATCTGAAAAGATGATTTTCGGTAAAAATGCTCATCTTCGGCCAATTGATCTTGAGCCCATTGGGCAAACCGAAAACGCATCGGATGGTCATGCGGCTTTAGTTGTTGGACTAATTGAACTTTGTAAGCTTTCATGCCGAGGTCTTTGTGCAAAATTCTCAACAAAGAAGTGAGAGAAATGTTCAATTCCTGAGAACGGTGACGAGTTGATATTGATGGATGATCACAGACATTTTAAGCAACGGCGGCAATATTCTCGGTCGTACGCGCTGTATTAGAGCGGGAACGAGTTGCTTTGGCAACCAACAAACCAGTTTCACGAACTCGCTTCACGAATTTGTCCACAAATTCACGTGATGGCATTCGATCTTTGCTCATTTTTTTTTTAAATTTCTCACAGTTTGGGTTGAAGACTCACCACTTTGGAAGTAAGTTCTCAATATTTCCCAGTTTTCTTCAAGCGTATGGATTACCATTTCGTTAAATTCAGACTTTCAACTAACAATCTGTCAATTCGTGATGACATTTAACACTCAAGTACTTCAAATAAATATTGGTTGAAAACGCAATCGTTAGATGGATCTCCCATTATATAACGTATAAAATGTGTTTAGGCCGATTTTCGATACTAACAATTAGTTTCAGTGAAAGCAAATCCGCAAGTGTAGCCAATTTTTACAAAGGACATTGAAGTTAATTTTTTTTTTAAATCTATTCTTATACAGTGTGAAAAATGATATTTAAAAAAGCCAATGATAGACATTAGCCAAGAGCCCCTTTAATAGAACCACGACCATGTGGCGATTTGCCGACTTTAATATGTGTAGACATTATCACCTTTCTAAGCGAAGCTAGAATTTGTTAAATTTTGTGAAAACCACTAAGTAATCAATTTAAAAACGACCTTCGAAACGAAATCGTTTGGATCTAGATAGGATCTATTCAATAGGAGGAACCCTACCATCCAAAAAAATCCTGATTTGCTGACGTTTGCCCAATACCAGGTAAGCGATGACCAAAGCAGGACTAACGGCCAGGAAGGTTTTGCTGTGCATCTGACGGGACTGGAGAGGAATCATTTGCTATGAGCTGCTTCCATATAACCAAACACTAAATTCGTACCTCTACTGTCAATAATTAGACCATTTGAAGCTAGGTATTAACCAGAAGCTGCCAAAATTTTCCAATAGGAGAGGTGTTGTGTTCCATTAGGACAACGCCAGGGCACACACCTCTATAGTGACTCGCCAGAAGAAAAACAAATCGGACAATCCGAACCATGTTAAAGAAAGTCTTTTCTATGTTAAACCAGCACTAACGACCAGGAAAATTTTGCTATTCATCTGATGGGACTGGAGAGGAATCATTTGCTATGAGCTGCTTCCATATAACCAAACACTTAATTCGGACCTCTACCAATGATTCCAATAATTGGACCGTTTGAATCTAGCGACTAACCGGAAGCCGCTCAAATTAGCCAACAGGAGAGGTGTAGTGTTCCATCAGGACGCGCCAGAAATTCCGAAAGCTTGGTTGGGAAGTTTTGATGCATATCCGGATCTGTCACCAAGCGATTACCATCTTTTTTTGAATTATTGCAAAACTTCTTTAGTGATAAGAAATTGGCATCAAGAGAAGATTGTGAAAATCGCTTAATCGAGACATTTTCGCCAATAGGGAACAAGGCATCTATAAGAGAGGCATTATGAAGTTACCTTTAAAATGGCAAAAAAAAATTTAAAACAAACCTGATAATAACGAACCATGTTAAATAAAGTCTTTTGTGGATTTATTTTTCTAATATGTGTGAAATAGCAGAACGCCACAGTAGTTTCCAAAAAGCATATTATAGATGAGAACAGTATGCTATGCCCAAATTCGGAGAAGTTTTCGTGCTCAAAATTCTGAGCAAGGATGTTTTTAGTTGGCCAGTTAGACGCTGAAAAGATCTTATTATTACTACAGTTTGTATTTGTGCGTATGGCTAAGGAAATTGCATAGGTCTCGCATGCTCCGATACCCTATACAACTCGACGGTCCTATCCCGCGCAATACAGGCATTGAGGGCTGCTTTGCTCTCAATAATTATTGTGCTGTTTTGCTCTTTGAGGGCTGCTTTGCTCTCAAGAGTAAGATCGAAAAAAAGTTTCCTGTTGACAGACGGGTCGGATATTCCCAACACCGCTCTCAACCACAAGTTCCAATCTTCATGCGAAAGAGAACTTTGGAATTTGTAATCAAACAAAAAACCACTTAACATATCAACAAATTAATTAAAAACAGGAAATTGATTAATCTCCACACATTTTTTATTTGTTACTATTTTCATATTTAATTGTAGTTTATATAAAGTGCACTTTGCTAACTCTACCCCACTCAATGTTCTCTAATCAAAAAGTCATTGAACTTAAAAAATTAAATAACAAATGCAATTTTTCTTCAATAATTTATTATCATAATTCTGATAATCTTTATTGATAAGATACGATTGGAATGTCGTTCATTAATCTCGACTATTAAAGAAAAGTTTTGAAATTTGTTCGATTACCAATAGATGGAAATTTTTTTTTTACATTTACTTTTTTTATTGATAAAACAATAGTCTAATAAGAAATTAGTTTATTATTTAAAATGATTAATAAATTTACTAGAAAAACAATGCAATCTTTCGTTTTAGGGTAGATTAAAGTATAAGTATTTCATCGTTAATGCTTGTTTCTTGTTTAAATCTTATTAAGTTTCCTATAGAATTAAGAGGCTTTATCGTAAACAATCGTAATTTTTTTTTATAGTTAATTATAAGAACAAAAAAATTTCATTAAAAATGTAACTATTTTGTTGCAAATTATGAAATTAGAGGTGAATTTTAAATAATTAACAGAAAAGTTATTAAAAAAAAATTAAACAAAATAAAAAATATCTTTAAAAATTGGAATAAGACCGAAGAGCTTTTACCCCTTTTCATGGAGAATTGTGGGCAATAAGGATGGCAGTTGGGACTGCAATAACCAATTCCTCAACAAAAAAATGAAAATCGAATATTCGGCTAAAAAGTTTATAAGGTTGATGGCGCCTCTTGCAAAAATCTACTTAATTATCACAAACCACCATCCTTCAAATGATTCCTGTCAAAATTTGACAGCAATCGGTCGATTGGTTCGCGAGATATAGCATTTTGAGTGAAGCAACTTTTGTTATTGAAAAAAAAATGTATAAAGACGAATTTCGTGTATTGATAAAGCTAAAGCATTGCTTTTTGATGAAAAAAAATACAGTGGAAACCAAAGCATGGTTTGACAAACGTTATCCGGACTCTGCTCCAGCTATTTCAATTGTGGAATATTGGTTTCGTCAATTTCGAACTGGTCGTACGAGCACAGTTGATGCAGAACGCAGTGGACGCCCAAAAGAGGTGGTTACGGCAGAAAACATCAAAAAAATCCACAAAATAATTTTAAATGACCGTAAAGTGAAGTTGAGCGAGATAGCTGAGACTCTGAAGATATCGAAAAAGTGTGTTGGACATATCGTGCATGAATATTTGGGCATGCGAAAGCTGTGTGCAAAGTGGTTGCCGCGTGAGCTCACTGTGGACCAAAAACAAAAACGTGTTGATGATTCTGAGCAGTGTTTGGAGCTGTTCAAGCGCAATAAACCCGAATTTTTGCGTCGATATGTGACAATGGATGAAACATGGCTCCGTCACTACACTCCAGAGTCCAATTGGCAGTCGGCAGAGTGGAGAGCGAGCGACGAACCGAATCCAAAGCGTGGAAAGACGCAACAGTCGGCTGGCAAGGTGATGACGTCTGTATTTTGGGATGCGCATGGTATAATATTATTTGACTATCTCAAGAAGGGACAGACGATCAACAGCGACTATTATATAGCGTTATTGGATCGTTTGAAGAAAGAAATCGCTAAGAAACAGCCTCATTTGAAGAAGAAAAAAGTGTTGTTTCACCGTGTCACAACGGTGCACCGTGTCACAAGTCGATGAAAACGATGGTCAAACTCAATGAATTGGGCTACGAATTGCTTCCCCATCCACCGTATTCTGCAGATCTGGCCCCCATCGACTTTTTCTTGTTTGCAGACCTCAAGAGAATGCTCGCTGGCATGAAATTTAAGACCGATGATGAAGTGATTGCCGAAACTGAGGCCTATTTGGAGGCAAAACCGAAAGAGTACTATAAAAATGGTATCGAAAAGTTGGAAGATCGCTATAATCGCTGTATCGCCCTCGAAGGCAACTATGTTGAATAATAAAAATGAATTTTGCAACAAAAAATATTTTTACTGTGTTACCTTATAAACTTTTCAGCCGAACGTTACACGTACGTAACCCGCGGAAATTCTAAATTCGCGATACTTTTTAAACAGACCGCGTACACACAAACCAACAAAAAATACTCAATTTCTATAAGTTACTGTAAACTCGCCAATATTTAAGATATACCATAAGACATCGAAGACATTGTTTACCAACATAATTTGTTACTAATTAAAATTGTTTTTTATAATTAATTTAAAGTTGCACAACAATATAAGAGCAATTATCTCTCCTTATTCTACTTGAAAAGTTGTAAAAAAAACATAGATAAGAAAATGCAATCATTGGATTAACAAAACTCATAAAATTATTGATAATATTAAGCACGTGAGGGATTAAACAATCTTAACAGATCAAAAAAAATAATCATTACTCTAATCAATTAAATTTAAAAATAAAAATAAATATATATAATAATACACTAATAGATAATATATGTAATAAAATTTTAAACGATTAAACAATTTTTTTTAATCATTTTATCAAATGATTAATTTAAAGAATTAATAACAATTTATTGTAGTTTAATATGCGAAAAATACTATTCAGTAAAAATGTTCTCTTTAAAATATATTATCTTTTTTTTCTTATTCAATCTTAACTGTCATATAGAAAGAATTTATGAATTTTCCTTTTTTTATTTATTTTTAAAAATTCAAAATAACTAATTTAATTTACCTGGACTTTGGGTTTTTTTTGCTGAGTTCAAACTTAGAATCTCCAAACTGAATATTTTCTAGATTTTCTTTTTGTAGAAAAAAATTTATTTTATGTAAACTTATAAATTTGTCTAGGGTTTAATTTACATTTTTTTTTGCATTGCGTATGAATTTAGACATTTTTTCATATATTTTGTAGGTTGTCCACTTTTGATTATTATTTCTTGTAACCTGTTTGAAAGGGACTTTTCTGCAAAAAATTTTTAAAAGTTACAAAGGAATTTGATTTTCATTTTAATATTCAAGTTGCAAGATCCCCATTTTAGTATTATTGTCCTCCACTGCAGATTACTCCCAAAAATGTATTTTTATTGAATTTATTTATTTTTTTGTTGTTGCACGAGGTCTGTTCAAAAAGTATCGCGAATTTTGAATTTCCGCGGGTTACGTATATTCGATTTTCGATTTTTTGTGTCGTTATGTTGGTACTCATGTCTCTCACTTATGCCGACAAGTTCGGCCATTTTAAATATTCGGCTAATTTTGGACAGCTGCTTTACTTACAGTTTGGTCAAATGTGAAGGTTTTGCTTATAGTTTTCTTCGATTGCAGGGGCGAGGTGCATCATGAGTTCTTGCCACTGGGTAGAACGGTCAATAAGGAATATTACCTGCAAGTTATGTGCAAGTTGCGCGAAGCAATCCGCTAGAAATGCCCGGATTTGTGGAAGAACAAAAATTGACTTTTGCCATTTTTGGCCAAAAACAACACAATTATAATGCCGCACCCACCGTATTCCCCAGATCTGGCCCCCTGTGACATTTTCTTGTTCCCGAAACCGAAGAGCACCATGAAAGGACGATGCTACGTTACGATTAAGGAGATAAAGACGACATCGAAGGAGGAGCTGAACAAAATCACAAAAAATTATTTTTTTGAAGTGCTTTGAGGATTGGAAAAAATGTTGGCACAAGGGTATAATATCTGGTGGGAATTACTTTGAAGGGGACAAAATAGATATTCATGAATAAATAAATGATTTTTGAAAAAACACAAAATTCGCGATACTTTTTGAACAGAACTCGTATATGCAATGTATTCAAATATTTTCGGGTGTTTTGCTGCTCTTCAATGGCCACTAATTCAAATGGTCCCCGGTAGGATATTATTGTTACGGGTCCTGTTGCAGAGTGTGCGCCTTTGCGATCAAAAGTCTTTGTCTTTTCTTAAATCGTGAGAGTACGATTAGAATCCACCTGAAGCAGGGGTAATCAACCTTTTTATATCTACCACCAAACTTTGTATCTCTGTTGGTTGGGTAGTAAGTTTTATGAATTTAACGCAATTGCAAAGTACTCATAATTTTTGAGTGGAGATTTAGTAAAAATGTGTAGTTAGATTTATATTTTGCATATGTTTAAAATACAATGAAAATTTAATTTAATACTGTATTTCTGCATCGGACTAAGCACCTACCGACCACTATAAGAGCCTGAATTGCCCACGTTGACTACATCTGATCTGGACCATTCAAATTAAATTTCTTTTCATCTGTAATTCCATTAGAAATATTGTTAAATATTTTTTTTTGTAGTTTTTACCATTTTAGATTGTTAATAATTCTTCGTACGGTTCAAAACACTTCGCAGATGTTGCAACTTTTAAAGAAATTTTTCTCGCAATACGTGTATATTAGCTGCATTTTATGGTTGTCCTTAGAATGTGACAATGCTCTCTAGACGTTGTTGCCATTTTAGTGCGACTGGCTCTTATTTTTCACAGATTTCAGCATCTTTTAAGTAATTATTTACTATCCGATCGCTCCAAGTTAGATAATTAGCGATTTGATTGTTTGACAAACTCTGGTCTTTCAACGGTTTTACTTTGCCAATTCCTTGAAGAGTCTAATGTTTTTAATGCCTTCAAATGTGTTATAAAAAAAATAAACTCACAATTTTCAAAAAGTTTTTTTTTTTTTTAATATTTACTCGTTTATAAATAATTGACAAGGAAATACGTAAGTGAGAACAATGGAAATGTCCCACCTAAAATACTTGATTTTGATTTTTTTTTTGTGACTTATTATAAAATGTCACAATCTTGAGAACACTTAATAAAAATAAGTTTAATTAAAATTGCCTTAATCTATAAAAATAAATAAAAAGTAATCAAGTCACTGTGGAAAAAATAAAATTCAGCAAAATTATCCATTCTGATCTGATCTGATGAGTGCAGCCGAAATGCAGCAACGTTTGTTCCCACCTTAAAGGTCGACGGCAGCACCAATGCGGCGTCAATATTCGAAGCAGTGCAATGCAGCGTTGTGTGGCCCGCCGAACAGTACGGGATCATTGTCGGCGTTGGATGTGCGTTGAGAAAAGAAAAAGCTCGCACAATTCACGTGAATGAAAGGGCGGCGTTGTTTATATTCGCTAAGCTGGG
The DNA here is from genome assembly GCA_958298945.1 of Atherix ibis. Lineage (NCBI taxonomy): Eukaryota > Metazoa > Arthropoda > Insecta > Diptera > Athericidae > Atherix > Atherix ibis. Next base: position 101,936,277 of record OY282606.1, on the reverse strand, counting down.
GGCTGTTTAGTTTAATTATTCTATTGACTTCACCTTTTTCTTGATCAGCTTTATATAAAATATTTTGTTTTAATTAAAAAAATTATTTTATATGCAATTTTAACTCGATATACAACAAAATATTGGCAAAAGTAATTTCGTTTTTTCCAAACAGAGGACTTAATTGTATTTTTTCGCAACCAGCTTCAAACCTTAAGCCGCAGAATCATATGTATGGTATTTTGACAGCTGACATAGCAAGGCTTGCTTGTAAAAAAGCAACTGATTCTGCACAGAAGTTTTTGGTTGATACCCTTTTAAATATGGAAAGTGAAAAACAGCATTTTCGGCATATTTTACTTTTTAACTATAGAAAAGATAAAAATGCTGTTCAAACAAGAAAAAAATTATCCGATGTGTAGGGAGAAGATGTATTGTTAAGTGAGCGCCAGTGCCAAAACTGATTGCATAATTTCGATCCAGCAATTTTCATCTCGAAGATGCACCACATTCTGGAAGGCCTGTTGAAGCTGATGAAGATACAATAAAGGCATTAATTATGTCTTTTTCAGCTTCAACTGGCCATGATCATTTGAAACGGCTACGTTTAATCTCAAAGCTCGATATATGAGTTCCACATCTTACGGAAAAAAAATTGTGCCGTCGCATTAACGGTTGCTATTTGCTTTTCAAACGCCAAGAAAATGATCTATTTTTGAAGCGTGTCATCCCTGGGGACGAGAAATGGGGTTGTCTACAACAATGTTAAGCGCAAAAGACGCTGGAGTAGAAAACATGAACCGGCTCAAAGCACTTCGATAGCCAATATTCGTCAAAACAGGGTTTTGTTATCTGTTTGGTGGGATTTAAAAGGAATCGTTTATTTTGAGCTTCTACCGAGCAACACAACGATCAATTCTGGTCAATAGGAAAAGTATATCATAGTATTCCAACAGGATAATGCGAAACCACATACAAGTTTGACCACTCGGCAAAAGCTTTTAGAGCTTGGATGGGATAAACTGCCACACCTACCATACTCTCCAGACCTAGCATCTTCCGATTATAATTTGTTCAGGCCTCTACAAAACGGTAAAACGTTTAATTCAAATGAGGAGGTCAAAAATCACTTGGATCAGTTCTTTGCCAGCAAAGAACAAAAGTTTTATGAGCATGCAATCATGCTACTGCCAGAAAGATGGCAGAGGCTATTGGATCAGACTGGACAATATTTGATTGAATAAAATATTAGTTCACTATAAGAAAATCGTCTTTCATTTTTATAAATAAAAACGAAATTACTATCTGGACAACCTAATATTTATATTATTATATTTGCTTCGTACTAATTCATTCATGAAATGAATAACGAAAAATCAAAAACAATTCTTCCCATTTACGATGTCATTACCTATACTTAATAATTCGCAACAAAAATCAATTTTTACATGTAATTTATAATCTTAATTGGTCGAAGAAATTTAAATGCAAATAACCAGAAAGGCTAAATATAGACATATAAATTGTAGATGGACTTTTAAAACTAGTAGGAACAAGAAGGTACTTGTAGTTAGTGAAAGATTCAAGGTGAAAAAAACTAGATTATAAAAATAAATTTGCATTTTTTGATTTTGCCGAATTTTGTTTTTCTTTTATTTAAATCTTGTTCTTAATGCAATACAACAGATATTTTTACTTTCTTACTTTTGACATTAAAAGTTTTAATTTTGTATATAACCAATTAAAATATCCAAAAACTACTGTTCAATGCATTTTAAACCTCACAACAGCAATTCAGGTTTCTGGCTTTATATAATAAATAATCTATTGCTATTTAGTTGCTATTCTTCTTTATAAAAAGATACCTAATAACTATAGTATATAAATCGAAAGTCATAATTATTTATTCATAAATAAGTTTTTCTTTTATTTATTTATTGTACAATTGGCATTTCTTGTTTATTATTAACAATTTACAATGTCTCTTTTTATCCAAATTAATTCGTAAAAGTTCAAATTATAATGTTTTCCAAAATCTTCGTCGGATTATAAAAGAGAACTAACTAAGGTTAGCTTTTATTTAATTGCAGTTTTTTTTTTTTTAAATTTCATTGAATTAAATTTTTATATCCGATATCTCTAAAGTAAAGTGTTATCCAATTTTTGTGTGTTTTAAAAGTAAAATGAAATAAAACACATTTTAAAGTCAGGTTTCCATGTAATTTCTTTTTCATTATTATATTGCTTGAACCTTGTGTCATTATGCATTGAATATAACATAATTCAAATGAGGATTCTTGTAGGACTCGATTTTTTCAGGTAATTTTTGTCGAGTTTTTCTCACACTTTGAGCTGTAATTCCTCCATTTTTTTTAAAGGGCGTGGGTTTTCATATAATCTAAAATTTCAGGATTACTTGCATACAACATGATTCTAAAAGAAAAAACTCAATGGTGTCAAAACGCACGATCTTAGATAATAATTGAGCGATATTGCTTTATGATATTCGCCCCATAAAAAAGGCCATTACGTACAGAATTAACGGTAATGCCATTTTTAGAACCAAATGCATACCATTTTGGTCCCATTTTGCGGATACAATGGCTTTTCCACAGTCACTTGTGGGTTTTCAGAGCCTCATATATATTTTTTTTTGTTTTTTGATGTATCTACCGAGCGATATTCTGTTCGAAAAATCAGCATCTAAATGTTCGATGGTCAAACGTTCCATAATATAAAATGGCGAACTTCAAACTAAACAAATGTCAGCTTGGAGGGCACATACGAGATCTGTTCAAAAAGTATCGCGAATTTTGAATTTCTGCGAGTTACGTATATTCGATCTTCGATTTTTTTTGTGACAAGTTCGGCCATTTTGAATGTTCAGTTAATTTTTTACAGCTGCTTTGCTTGCACGTGTTTTGGCTCGTCTTCGATTTTTGCCCATTCCAAAAAATGGATCAAAGAATCTGTATCAAATTTTGTGTGAAAAACAAAATTAATTGCACGGACGCATTCCGAATGTTGACTGTGGCATATGGTGAAGCTACCTTGGAACGAAGCAACGTTTATCGATGGTACAAAATATTCTCAGAGGGTTGGGACGATGTGAACGACGAAAAGCGTGCCGGACGTCGAATGTGCAGGTTTTGCTTACAGTTTTTTTCGATTGCAGGGGTATGGGTGCATCATGAGTTCTTGTCACAGGGTAGCTTTTGTCATTTTTTGGCCAAAAACAACACACTAATAATGCCGCAGCCACCGTATTCCCCAGATCTCGCCCCCTGTGACTTTTTCTTGTTCTCGAAACTGAAGAGCCCCATGAAAGAAAGACGCTACGCTACGATTGAGGAGATAAAGACGGCATCGAAGGAGGAACTGAACAAGATCACACAAAATGATTTTTTGAAGTACTTTGAGGATTGGAAAAAACGTTGGCACAAGTGTATAATATCTGGTGGGGATTACTTTGAAGGGAACAAAATAGATATTCATAAATAAATTAATAATTTTTGAACAAAAAACACAAAATTCGCGATACTTTTTGAACAGACCTCGTAGATGTTTGACAGCTGTCAAATGTCAGCGATGAACTTGTCGAATCACTAATAAAATACATAACACTTTACTTATTCTGAGTAAAAAGATTTATTTGATAAAATATGATCAGACCATTTAATAAATCCCTATTATTTAATTAAATATTAAAGTACAAGCTCTTAATATATGCTATAACGTAGCCGAAAACAATCAAACCAATTGCATTATGTAATAAGAAACTTGTTAATATGGCTTCGTTGTTTTGTATGAAAATTCTAAAATGTTTACTCAATTTTTATGCACAGATAAAAAAAAATCCGATATCTAAACAATAATAATTCGGTCACGAAAATAAATGAACAACGTATCTAAAAATTACCTGTGCAAATAATTCACATATGAGAATAATTTCTAAAATAATGTGTTAATTATAATAAAACGGCAGAGAAAAAAAAGTTCATTTAATTTTCACTATGATACCAAGTACAATATTAAGTAAAAAAGGAGAAAAAAAATTTTTTTTGGGCCAAATATACTATTAGTACAAAATATTGTAGAATTAAAATTTTTCCAACTTTTATTTTATGAAGAAATCGTGACTTTTTTCTCGTGATCAGCGTGATTTAATACATACACTATAACTTTGTTATAAACTCCCCCCCAACCACAAAATGGAATGTTACTTCGTTGCCAACTCAAATATTTCTTAAGGTCATTTTGTAAACGGTTTAATTTCTTATACAGTAAATTAAGAGTGTTTGTAGGGGGCGGGGGGGAGGTGGTGTGCTGGTATAGACAGATAAAAAGAAGTAAAAAAATATGTACTTTTTTAGATACAGTAAATTAACATTTTTTTATATTAAATACATATAAAGGAGCTGCTAATATTAATGATGTTTAAGAAAGTGTAAAAATGTAAATGTATGACTAGAGATCAAATGGAAATAATACGATGGCGTCAGTGACGTATTTTCGCAGACGTCGAATTGACGTTGAATAAAAATTTTCGCACGAAAACGAATGTGGTGGCAGTAGTAGTAGTTGTCTGTCTGAGCTGTGTGTTATAAGCAGAAATACAATACACCTAAAAAAAATTGTAGTACTAGATTTTGCGAAAAATATGGTTTTTTCTTACCTACAAATGTTCGATAAATTTTGCTTACTAAGATATTATGTTAACGTGGCTATAAATAAATAATTATATTCTATAGGAGGTATCCATTTCGTGGTTCGGAAAGTTCATTCTTGTTAATTTGACAGCTGTCTAACACATATGTGTTATTCAATGAGACACTTATTTAGTTTGAGAATTGCCATTTTAAATTATGGATCATTTAATTGCAGAAGATAGATTTTTTGATGAAATTTTTATCAGCAATATAATAAAAAAATGTAAACTATAATTGTGTTCTATTTAACTTTACCACAAATCGAACCACAAATTGAAAAAATCTATAATTTGCGAACTTTTTACCTGATAAAAAGGAAGAATTCCTTTTTATCAGGTTTATTTTAAATATTCTTAATTATAAAAAAAGGATTTTTCTTGCACAAATAAAAAAAAGTATACCCTTTTTTTATATATCCTCCAATCGAATTAGTTTTTTTTAATTTGATCCATACTACGTTCTCAATTAAGAATTAATCACTATATTATGCGAATGCCTATTCATAGATCATGTCAAAATAAATAATAATAAATAATTCCTAATCAGCTGAAACAGCGGTAATCATTAAATCAACAAAAACAAAAAACTATTTTCCGAATGTAAACAACCATAACATAACAGCATCACAATAACAAACAAAAGTCAATGTAATATTTTTGAATCAGAATAAAAGTTAAAAACAAAAACAAACAACTCGACGATTAGTTTTATATAAAAAATACAAAATATAGTTAAAAAAATATTCATGAAAATAGGCAAATTATCAACACTACATTACAAAAAACAATTGCTAGATCATTTTTCTTCAACCATGGCAACACTTGCTTATCAACAGCCAATAGAAAATGTACAACGCTTCAATTTGCACACATTTCGAAGAGTTTACATGTTGCGAATACTACAGGTTATTTTTCATTGAATGGTCGTGTAAGCATATTCCAATAGTGGGGATTGGGGCTTAATTATATTATATGTATTAGTATGTTAATGAGATACTGAGATTTCTATTGTATAAGATTGTTTATAGTTTACGAACATACAAAGAAAAATTCCCTAAAAATAAAGCTTAAAACTTATTCAATTTCTACTTGTTATATTGGAATTCAAACAATTCATATATGTACATATGATGGATGACCTTCATTCGAATATAATTTCCTAACTCGAATGGGGGCCATCGCAATTGAACCGTTCTAATGAATGAAACATGGTTAATATGAACTCTGCTGATACAAATCATAACTGTGATGAATGAATTATGTAGTATTAGAATAAAAATACTAACAAAAAACCTCACACAACAGTACTTCTTATATGTGTACATGGAATGTCTGCAATGGGATAATCCGTTTCTTTTGATCTTCCAAAACAATCGATTCTAGATACTTTGGTTGGAGGGCGTTATTAATGGGTTATCCATTTCGTGGTTCTGAATGTATAGCGCGCTGTCATTTGACAGTTGTCAAATAAATATGTCATCCAAGGTAGGGGTTTTTTTAGATTAGGATTTGCCATTTTACCTTATGGAATTGATTAAGGAATGAAAAAACGCGATAAATATTTTAAAAATTTCTACAAATTTAGTGATTTTGGTATGTTTTGTTTGGCGCTTTAGGAGTTCGTGGTCTGTTCAAAAAGTATCACGAATTTTTTATTTACTTATATTCGATTTCCGATTTTTTGTGGCGTTATGTAGGTACTCATGTCTCTCACTTATGCCGACAAGTTCGGTCATTTTGAATGTTCAATTAATTTTTGACAGCTGCTTTGCTTGCATGTGTTTTGGCTCGTCTTCAATTTTTGCTCAATTTCGCCCAAAAACAGCATCGCATTAACATTGCTAAGGAGCTGTTGGACTCTGTCCGCGATGAACCAAATTTGCTCCAGATTGTCATAACTGGTAACGAATCATGGGTTTATGGTTATGACGTGGAAACCAAAGCTCAATCATCCCAATGGAAGCTACTGCACGAGCCAAGACCGAAAAAAGCGCGCCAAGTTCGGTCGAATGTGAAGGTTTTGCTTACAGTTTTCTTCGATTGTAGGGGCGTGGTGCATCATGAGTTCTTGCCACAGGGTAGAACGGTCAATAAGGAATATTACCTGCAAGTTATGCGCAAGTTGCGCGAAAAAATCCGCCAGAAACGCCCGGATTTGTGGAAGAACAAAAATTGGCTTTTGCCATTTTTGGCCAAAAACTACACACTAATAATGCCGCAGCCACCGTATTCCCTAGATCTGGCCCCTTGTGACCTTTTCTTGCTCCCGAAACTGAAAAGCCCCTTGAAATGACGACGCTACGCTTCGATTGAGGAGATATAAAGACGGCATCGAAGGAGGAGCTGAACAAGATCACAAAAAATGATTTTTTTAAGTTCTTCGAGGATTGGAAAAAACGTTGGCATAAGTGTATAATATCTGGTGGGGATTACTTTAAAGGGGACAAAATAGATATTCATGAATAAATAAATAATTTTTGCAAAAAACACAAAATTCGCGATACTTTTTGAACAGACCTCGTATATATATCCGCATATGGGCAAAAACTAATTTTGGAGTAGCGATTGTATCTGATAAATGGTGTGCATTTTCCTATAAAGGTGTCATATTGTTTCAAAAATGCAAAAAGGAGAGAGTGACCGTTGCAAATGACTCTTGTGACGATGACAAACTACTTGAAATAGATTGAAGTGCTGTATTTGAAAAGAACTTAATGATAGACACAAATTTGCTAAAAGATCTTTTTGAAAGTTCTTGTTGAAGGTTTGCATTTTAGCTTTATTGCGCAAAGAGTTCGGAGCGCTGATAATTTCTACTCTACACGATCGTAGGATTTGACGCCAATCGATTTTTTTTTGTAGGATTATAGAAAAATATCGTGTTTGCGCTCAAATTTTTATACAATAGTATTTAAAAACCAATATCTGTCAAAGAGTAACTGAATAATAGCCAAAAATGTGCGAAAGTCCTGCAGAAGAAGTCTTGTGAAAGCTTCTTTTTAATAATATTACCATATAATTTATGTATAATGGCAGACGGTCCAAGCAAAAAATATAATAAAACATATTTAAATTTCAGATTTGATTAAAATGATTAAACATTTTTAATCAAATCTATCTAAACTTTAAGGTTGTTTTATTAATTTTTAATTTGTCCGATGCACAAATTGGATATTCAAAATAATATCGGTCTAATAGTAAAAGACCACAGAATTATCGTAAAAATTTTCATTTATTATCGTAAATTTATTTATTTCTTCTAAATTCACAATAATCATCAATCAGTTTATAATATCAGATAAAATTCTTTTAGATTATCGAATTGGGTTTTTTTTTTGTTTTGTATAAACTAAACTATATAATTTTATAATTATTTTTACATATTTTATTTATTATCATATTTTAAATTATATAAAACCAAATGTTTGATTCTAATTGGAAATGAAGCAATGAAAATCATTTTGCCACAATGAATAAGAATGTGTGTGTTTTCTTTTCTCTATTTTTACTGATTATATATTTCTTAGAATTTAACTTTTCTTTATTTTTACAATATTTTGTTTACATTAAAAAAGTATAAAAATTTACTAATATTTATATATACCATATATATGTGTATGTATACGCTATTATATTAAATAATTTCATTTTTTATTTCTTTCTTATCTTTTCATATGGAATTTGCCGACTTCGCTCTGACTTCAATAAACACGAACACCACCAACAACTACGGCTTTATGTATCAACCACACACACACATACACACACAAAATGGATTTTATTGGCTACGCTTTCTTGATGCATCATACAACTTCGTCTTCGCCTTTGAAACGTCAACCTTTGTACCGGTCGCTTTATGGGTTTTTCCCCTCGAATTCATTGGCGTTTTTATATCTTTTATGGTATTTAACATTTGTGTTGCATGTTTTATACCTTAATATGCGTGCATATGTTAATATTTTTTTGCAATTGAATTGAAACACGTAACAAAATAATTATGCAAAAAAAAACAACAACATTCTTACATTAAAAAAATACAATTATTGTTTAAAAAAAAAAAAATGCATACATAAAATGGTAAAAAAAAACACCAACGCAATAAATAATTGACAATTTTTATGTATGCAATGTTGTGGCATAATATATATATTATCGTTAAATCTTGTAACACATCGCATCGTTCGCGCCCAAATATTTATTGTACGCTGCACTTGACTGTAATTGATCGAACGCTTGTACACGTACGAAAATGTTTCTACAACACATGATAAAAACGCAACAAAATTAAATGTGCATACTAATTTTAATACTACACATAATTGACTGACTACACTAATACTATTATTATAACTCAAACTACTACGGCTACTACTAACCACCTATTTATTATTATTATGGCAATATTATCTGTTGCTATTTTTACTACTGCTACTCTCATTGGAATTTCATATTTCTTATCTTTTTTTCACAAATGTTATCATAATTAATGCTATTTCGCTCGGCTATGTTGGCCTTTTTCTCAACGTCTCCGTTGCCATTATTGTTGGCGTCGTCGCCACCGCATCACCGGCACCACCCCACATTCCATCATTGCTATTCGCGCATTGTCGCCACAATTTCAAATCCAAAAACCTTTTGACGCACTATTACTAACTAACTGACGACGACTACACAACTGGTACCGCCGATACACTGCTTTGCGTTCACACTCATTCGATTTGCTTAATCGACGTGGTATAAAATTCATATAGGCGAAGGCTGTAAACAAGTTCGTGTCGGTCAATTGTGCACAACCATTGGCACTATAAACATGTCGGTTGCGTTTCGTACTAAAATGACAATATCACCAACGCAAACTGGACGTCACGATCCAGTCATCCTTAAAAGTGATCATTTCCTTAAGGATTTAAGCCCAAAACATATTCGTTATAATCATTTCAAAAGAAGGTAAAATAGCATTTTTGAAATTAAAATTTTTTTTTGTTCAACTTCAAATTTTACACAAATTTATTTTTGAAATATCGGAAAGTAGAAATAATTTTAAATTATTTTTTTTTGTTTAAATAAATAATTATTAAAAAAAGAAAAAAGAAAGGAGTGTCAGTGATTTTATGTAACAACAACAACAACAACAGAAAAGGAAAATTTACCAAAGGAATAAAATTATCCTATTTTTGTGCATAAGAAGAAATAAAGTTAAAAAATATTTTTAATCAAAATCTGAATGTGATATAAATGTGAGAGGGAAAACTCTATAGTATCTAAAAATTAATAAATTAAAAGTTAGTTTTTTAAAAAAAAATTATAAATTTTAACAATAACATTTGTCATGTCTTATATGGAGTTGGATTTGATCGCATTTGGCCGGTTTTATATCATATTACAGAAAGTGCGTGTTTCGTTGCGGTGGAGTTGCGCCAAATTCTTCCTCTTTTTTTTAGTACGAGTAGCATCAGCCGAGACAAGATCTATCAATCCTTTGATGGTGTGATGTTTATATGCATAAGATAGCGTTTGCGTAGATTTTGTTTATCTTTCCTCGTAGATAAATGAAAATGTTCAATAATATAAAAAAAAATGTATACAATCCAATGGAGGATTTTTTTTGAGTAATAAAATTTGTGTTTTTATTATAAATATAATCAACGAAAAATTTAAAAAAAACTAAAAACTACAATGACCATACCGATCGTATGATGATATGATATCGTTTTGGCAGCGCCGATCTACACTTATTTCGTTTTTTTTTGGGGAAAATAGTCCTAATCGGTGGCAATCCACGAAAATTTTATTTATTCCCCCCACAGCGACGAGAGTCAAAAACTAAAATATTCTATAGGAGAGAAAATTACTAAATTTGTAAGCGAAAGAATTAACAAATAGCCGGCTAGTTTGTGCGTTTTTTTTTTATCTAAACTTTTCTAGTTTATTTTTTTTGTTTAACCATGTGCCAAAAATAATTTCCTTTTCGTTGTTACTAACAAAAAGATTTTATTTTTGTAATCAATTGACTTGAATTTGCATTCATTTTTGTTGATGCTATGCTAAAATTTTCTGTCAAAATTTTTTTTGTCTGTTTTCAAATATATTTTATAATTTCAAATTATGATAAATGAAACCCTTTTTTTTCTATAATATTCCTTATTTTTAATAAAGAAAACAATGGAATTTACAGAGAGGATTTCCTATTTTCTATAATTTTCCTCATAATAAAAATATTGTTTATAAACATTGTTTATAAACATTTTTCGAAAATCATTTGAAAATTTCCTTTGTTTATAAACATTTTTCAAAAATTATTTCAAAATTTTCTGTAATATTTTTTTTTTCTTTTTTAAATTAATTTCTATAATTTTAAAATAGTTTTTATTTAAAAAAATATGATGCTTATATCAAATAATTAAAATTATATTCGAATGAGTAATAGAACCTTTTCTATTCGATCCATTTTCCTCAAAACCAATAATTTAAAAATATGTTTTTTGAAATTTTCTGTAATATTTTTTTTTTTATGTTTATAGACATTTTTAAAAAGTTTTTTTTTTCTTGTCATCAATTGCAGACAAAAAAAATCCTATGAAAATGTGTGCCAAAAAAAAAGAAGATTGTATCGAAAAAGGGTGTATATATTAATAAATGTGTGAAAATTTAAATTTGTAAAAATGTTAATTAAAAACTATATTGATATTTATGAATCCAGTAACTAAATCAATTATAATACAACAACAACCAATTCATGATTACTACTGTCAATCAATAAATAAAAAGAGTGAACCGTGTTGTAGCTAGCAGCAGTGTTATTTTTATATAAATTTAATCGAATGACATTGGAGAATGATTAAAAAAATTTTATAAGACAAAATTTTCACCAGTTTTATTTTAATAAACTATATTATTTAAAAATATTTATTTGTACATATGCACACACGTGTTGGCACTTATGCATAACTAACGCTATCTTCAACGTTTACGTTTTGTACAATAATTTTTAATTGTATGCCATTTGAATAAAAAGAGTCTAAATTACAGAAATTTTATAAAAGTGAATAATAAATAATAAAATAATCGAAATGTGTGGAAAATTTCACTCATTCAGGTGTAGTAAACATGACGTAAAATTAAATTTTTATAATCAGTTCCAGTGACTTGCTAAACAGTCGAGTCGCACTGTTTTGGAAATAATTTTTGAACGCCCTTGATTTTAATAATAAAAAATTTAAAGTTTTTAATGGAAAATTAACATAATTAATGGAGGGGGTAAATTTATTTTTAAAAAAAAATTTTTAATTTAGATAAGAAAATTAACAACACGCTTTAATTATCTACAAAAACCAACCAGTGCATCTCAAACATTCGCTCTTTTTTTTTTGTATATTTGACCGACCAACAATGTAATTTCTAAAGATTGAAATTACAAGTAAATTAAATAAAACAAAATTGAGAAAAAATATTTTATCAGTTTCTTACCAATTTACTTGCCTAGTTTCCACTAATTTACTTGATTAAGTTTACCAAAACAGATTTGAATAAACATTCAATGTTTACAAATCACTGGTGGTATAGTGGAACGTTGCACACACTTGAATAACAAGCGATTCTCAAACTTTTATAGGTGTGTCTTTCTTTGAATCAAAAATTCGTTTTGTAATTTAGCTTATTTTTATATAAAATCTATATTATTATTGTTATATTATGTTTTTGATTGTTTATTTTATTTAAGAATAAAAATAAATAAAATTGCACATATTTTTACTCTCAGAAAAGAGGCTTTAATTCGTCTTTTCAATCACCAATCCCAGTTTTTATTTGAAACTCTTGGCTTTTGTCCAAAAAAAAATATATTTTTTTTTAAAAATGGGAAAGTATACATAATTTGTTATAAACTATTTTTGATATTGTGTCAAATTATTTTTTTATATTATATATATTTTGACAATGCTCTGAAGTTAAATAATTCTAATATTATTATTTGGTATAAGATTTATTATGAATCATCTTTTATTTTTTATATATAAGACACCCTTTTTTCCCTTTCACTAACTCGAAATAGGATTTTATTTTTATTTTATTACTTAGGATTCATAAAAAAATGCATTTAATACGAGTATGAGTGCGTATCTATTTATAATTATGCATGTTCGTCTACTCATCATCAACTCTCGATATTAGTTTATATTTAATTTTAAATAGAATTTTTTAGGATTGTGTGTGTTAGTCCCTCATATTTGATGGTAGCGATATTAAATTAAGTTGGCCTAAAAATATTGTTGATAATAAAAGCAAATCATTTCCAAAATATTTAATGAATAAAAAATTATAAAATTGAAATGATTTTATTATTATAACAATTACTAATGCCTACTTTTAGATACTACCATATTGTGACTCTTTTTATTTTTAAAGTGTTATCCGATTTGTTCTTGTGGACATCAAAATAAAATAAAAAATTGCAATTATGCATAAAATATCACGACACGTCTTGCAGCATTTAATTTTTTTATCGTAATTTTTGATGACTCTTTCGGCAAGACTCGATCCTTTTAAGGTACTTTCTAAAAGCTACTTGACGGAGGTTGTAGCCCCTTAAAAAAATGTCCAACAGCGTCAAATCGTTATAACTTGAAGGTCAATTGTGATCACCTGAAGATCAATTGTGATCACCAAATCTAGTAATTACGGGACTTGGGAAATTTTGCTCAATAAATCCAAAATGGCCGAGCTGTGTGGTTAAGGCGCATATTTTCTGATACCTTGTATGGACCAGATTGAAATATTCAAGTTCAAGCAAAAAAAAGTCAGTAATCAAACGGCCATTGTATCTTCTCTTTCTGAATGGCACCTTAAGGCAAAACTTAGACACCAGACTGTTACTTTTTATGGATACAATGGCTTATCCACTTTCTCTTGTGGATTTTCAGTGCCACATATAGGGCAATATTCGTTTATCGACGTATCAACTAAGTAAAATGATCTTCATAACCAAAAAAAAATTGTTCTGACTAAAGCAGAATCGCCATTTTTGTAGAAATAGTTTAAATTTTTAACCTATTTAGCGAATCCATATTGTAAAATGGTGGAGTTGTGTGGCTTAGGGCGCATATTTTCTGATACAATATATGGACCAGATTGAAATTTTCGGGTGCAGGTAAAAAAAAGTCGGTAATCAAACGGCCGTAGCGCTCAGAACTGTCGGTGACTGTATCTTCTTCTGAATGGCACCTTAAGGCAAAATAGACACCAGACTGTTTCTTTTCATGGATACAATGGTTTATGCACTTTCTCTTGTGGTTTTTGAGTGCCCCATATTTTCGATTTTCGCTTATCGACGTATCAACTGAGGGAAATTATGTTCATTACTGAAAGGAAAATGGTTTCCTAATGCTCGAAATGTGACTACAGCAGAACGGCCATTTTTGTAGACATAATTTACAGTATTAACCTATTTAGCAAAACCATATTGCTAAACAAATCCTTAAGTAAAAGACACGTTTTTTGACAGCTGTCAAATGATAGGACTGTACTTCCCGAACACCAAAATGAATAACCCTTTAGGGGCCTTGCCTAAAAGGTTATTCATTTTGGTGTTCGGAAAAAGTACAGTCCTGACATTTGACAGCTGTCAAAAACACGTGTCTTTTAATGAGTCATGGGTTATGATGATGCAATGAAATGTCCTGGGGACGATTGTAAGTTGAAAGGTTAAAGAATTTGTAGAGAGGACTTGGAAAGGATATTGCGAAATCTGAGAGCTCCACAATGGCAGCAATTTCCTTAGGGTCAGGTGATGTTCCGTTAAAAGATGAACAATAGTAAATTTATGTTACAGGATATGTTGGGCCGAGGGTGGTTCCGAAAAGGAAATATTGTGTTGAAAGTAGAATTTTCTATCCAAATTCTGAGTAGTAGACTAGTTTGGCAATGGTTTTCCGATGTTTCGAAAGAAACCTTTCGCTTTACTTATACTTTTTATACTTACATCAAAGTACTAATATTATAAAAAGAAATTATTTTCATTCAATTACGTATTGTGCAAGTTCCATTAAGTTTATATAAATTTTTTTTCTTCAAATAAAAGCATGCTTTTAAATAAATCCATATTCAGTGACAATTCTAAGTTTTCTAAAGATATTATTTCCCACTTATTGGATTAGACCACATTCAAAGTACTTGCGCAATTTTTTTTTTTTTAAATAGCTTTCCCTGTGATTTATTCTTGTTTAAGTTCAATTTCTGATATTGATTTGCACAAATTTTATACAATTTTCTTTTTGCACCATTTTTTATACTAATTTAAATACTGTTTCTAAATATTTTTATCGGGTTTGTCTTCTTTTTTTTATAGTATAAATCAAAATAATTTAAAATGTGCAAAAGTTAACTAACTAATAAAAAGCATAAATTTCGCGACGGAAAGAGCAAAAATATTTTCGATTTTTGCAGAATTTATTTTTGTTCACGTGTTCCTAACTATTTTTACCTTTTTCTATTTTAAATTCCTCTTCTCAAAAGTGTACATAATTGAAAACTTTTCATTAATATGCATGGAACCTCTTTAAAATCAAATGTCGTAAGGTCTTTTCAACTAAGCAAATTTAAATAGTGTTTTTTTTCGGAATTTTCTATTTATACTTTTAACGATTATTAGGTAAATATTAAGCTTTTAGTTTAAATTGTCATTAGGAAATGAGTTTTTTTTTTATTTGTAAATTTATTTTATCTAAAGGCGTGTAATTATTTAGGGGAGATAATGTTTGAACACAATCTTTTATGATTTGCATAATTTGCTAAGAATTCTGTTGATGATTATTGATGATAGTTCATGGCACTCAAGGTGTATTTAATTAGTAAATAGGCAGTGCTTGAACTGGAACAAAAGACTTCGGATGATGATTTTTCGAACAAAATTTTTTCAGCGATGAGGCTCATTTCTCTTTCATTGGATATGCTAATAAGCAAAATTATCATATATGAGGCTCCGAAGTGAGCCTCATATAGTGACTGTGGAGATGCTATTTAATCCGTAAATAGTGACTCTGTGGTGTGCATTTTTATCTGAAGGTGTCATTGGCCTCTATTTTTTTTGAAAATGAATAAGGGGAGATCATTGCTGTTAATTCTAAGCGTTATAGTTGTATGATAAATAAATTCTTTTTTAATTGAATCATAGACAAGATATAAGTGGATATTACCGCTAGAACAAAATAGTGACGCCAAAAATTTTGAGCGCGAGCCAGGTCAAGAGCCAGGTAATACGTGTATGCCAGTTTTTTCAGCCAATCTCGAAAAAGTTAGGATCACGATTTCTACAATTTTCGATATTTTGTATCTTTTTATGTGTTTATGAATCCGAAGATAAGACGGTGGTGGACAACACAATACAGCAAATTTTTACTTTATTGCATAAAAGCTTCCCAAAACGCGTAATTTTGAGATTTGGAGATGTTAATTAAAAAAAAATTTATAAATTACACTTTCATTTAAAAAAATAAAAAAATAAAAGTATTTAAAAATAGAAAATAGGTCGGTCTAAGTTGGCCCACCCTGTATTTTGGAAAGTACGTTACTGTCATATTATTTGTTTAGTACAATAATTACCATTCTACTTTATTGATTGTTTTATTACCAAAGAATACGTTAAAATTGTAAAAAACTTTTTATACCATAAATATGATGAAAAATACATTTTGCACTTTAAAAGAGAGATGAGGCTCATTTTTCGCTCGGTGGATATGTCAATAAACCCACAAGTAACTGTCATTAGTCTGTAATGCGTTAAGAATTGTAAATTTGAAGATTTTAAACTGGACCATATGTGGTTTGAAAAGAATGACACCGCAAGCCACGAAACACGATAAATTTTGGTCTTATTGCGGAACTTTTTCTAGGGCGCCTAATTTCTTGATTGGGTGTATACCAATTGTCCTTCAAGATCGTACGATTTGACTATGTTTGACCTTTTATTGTAGAGCTACACGTATGTGAAAGATCGTCTTTACATAGACAACTACCATACTTTAGAGCATTTAAAAACCAATATCCGTCAAGGAACGATCGAATTACAGTCGGAAATATGCGAAAAAATCATCAAAAATGATCTCAAAAGGATCAAACCCTACAAAAATTCTCGTAATATTTTATGTTTTAATGACAAAGTCGAAGCAATATAAAAACATGAAAATTTTATTAAATTCCATATTTGATTTGTGTTTAATTTCAATTTTTCTTTCCGAAGCACAAAACTGAATAACTCAACTCTTTTTACTATGATCATTTGTGTGGCTGGTCCAATCAATATTTAATCACAAAAATTCACATTTATATTTTGCTTATTTCTTTTTTCAATACTAAGAACACGGTAGATTTTTGTTTATTTATTCTTTTTTTATTCATGGACAGTAGCGATTATTTATATTTGGTGTTCCGTAAAACAAAAATCATTTCTTGTCCGCATTCCATAAATCGTTCGTTCACTGACGGTGTCCGTGATATGATTTTGAATGAAAGCACAGACAGCAAAAAAAAAGCTTACAATATGAATGAGTATATTTTTTACCATTTGTGTTACAGATTTTATTATTAAATGTTTTCTAACAGAATTGTTTTAATATGTTTCTTCTATCTATTTATTTTCATTTTTATTTGTTGTGCTATTTTGTTTTGTATACAAGGGAAATTAAGAACTTCTTAGAAGCAAAAAATCGAAAGTAAACAATAGATTTAATAAAAATAACAAACAAGTTTCCTTTTATCCTTAGAGTTAATAATCAAATAGTTACGCAAGTAATATTATGGAAATTAGTGGTGAAATTTATAGTTAATATAATCGAAATTTTTGTTACTTACTCACAAAAATTTGAGGACAACTATTTCACTAGTTGGGGATACAAATTCGAAGTCGTTCCTAATGTCGTTAAGTCAGAACACAATTCAGTTAATAATGGAATTTTATATGCTAAACCCTGTACTATAATAATAAAAAAAAATTATACATAATTTCGTTCGTAAAAATATTAAAAATGTTTATTTCGAATTCAATTTAAAAAAATTTTAACAACAGAAATAAATTCTTATGGTCGAATTTTCAGTTATTTTCAGTAAGATAATAATGGTTTGAAATATTTAAAAAATATGTGTATATAAAAAAAATCAGGAACTGTTTATTTTTAAATATAGGTGAAAAAAACAACCTGATCGAAAAAATATAAAAAACGCAAATTTGCATAAGAATTGAGTATGGATTATTCAAAGATTCAATCCTCAATGTAGCGTATACACTAAACCAAATACCTGTGGTACGGTTCGTTTATTAATAATTAAGCAGATGCATACACCGTTCACGCTCAGTATATGCCCCCTACTCGGTCAGGTCTCGCGCTATTTTGGGGTATGTTATAGATCATAGTGCATTTCCAAAGTGAATAAATTGTAAAGTGTTTTTTTTTTAAATCGAAGACAATTAAATGAACCTTCCGTAAATTTAAAAAATATTATAAATTTGTTTATAATAAAAATACCATAAAATCACTGACATTTTAATAACTTACAGAATTTCCGTTATTTATAAAAAAAATTTTGTTATTTGAGAAAAAAAAACTATGCATTTTCAAATAAGTATTGAATATATTTATAGTAAAAATTATGCAATTGTAATTGTGTGTTTATATAAAAAAAAATATTTAATTTAAATATTTTTTTTAATTGATTTTAGTGAAAAGAAAATCGATTTGGACAAACCATTGCGTCCAGGAGCATTTGTTGATACAACAAAAATTAAACAATATTCAGAAGAAGACTATATACTACCGGAAATGCCACCATTTAGTTGGCTTTTACGGAAACCCAAGGTAGGGTGAAAAATTTGATTTTTTTGTACAACCACGAAATTAATATGATTTTTCTTTTCCTTTTTTTAACTAATGTTCCTAAATTTGCCTTTATATGTTAACATTACTTTTTTTTAAAAAAAACACACATATTTACGATTTTTAAGTGCATGTATTGGGTTGTTCGGAAAGTAATTTCGTTTTTTTAATAATAAAAATGAAAGACAATTTTTTTTATAGTGAATTTATATTTTATTCAATTAAATATTGTCCAGTCTGATCCAATACCTTTTGCCATCTTTCTGGCAGTAGCATGATTCTACGCTCATAAAATGTTCGTTCATTACTGGCAAAAAACTGATCCAAGTGATTTTTGACCTCCTCATTTGAATTAAACGTTTTACCGTCTAAGAAATTTTGTAGGGACCGGAACAAGTGATAATCCAACTGATGACAATACACTTCAGAATTGATCGTTGTGTTGCTCGGTAATAGCTCAAAATAAACGATTCCTTTGAAGTCCCACCAAACAGATAGCGTAACCTTTTTTTGATGAATATTGGCTTTCGAAGTGCTTTGATCCGGTTTATCTTTTCTACTCCAAGATTTTTTGCACTTAACATTGTTGTAGACAACCCATTTCTTGTCCCCAGTGATGAATTATTTTCTTGGCGTTTGAGAAGCAAACCACAAACGTCAATGCGACGGCACACATTTTTTTCCTTAACTAGATGAGGAACCCATATGTCGAGGTTTGATATTAAACCTAGCCATTTCAAATGATCATGAACGGACGAATTCGATAAATTTAATCTCTCGGCGATCTCACGAGTTGTTATTCGCCGGTTGAATCAATTAATGCCTTTATTGTGTCTTCGTCAGCTTCAACTGGCCTTCCAGAACGTGGTGCATCTTCGAGATGAAAATTGCCGGATCGAAATTTTGCAAACCAGTTTTGGCACTGGCGCTCACTTAGCACATCTTCTCCATACACATCGGACAATTTTTTTCTTTCTTGAACAGCATTTTTATCTTTTCTATAGTAAAGAAAGTAAAATATGCCGAAAATGCTGTTATTCACTTTTCATATTTAAAAGGGTATCAACCAAAAACTACTATGCAGAATCAATCGAATTTTTTCACAAGCAAGCCTTACTATGTCAGCTGTCAAAATACATATGATTATGCAACTTAACTGTGAAGTTGGTTGTGAAAAAAAAACAATTATTTCCTCTGTTGGAAAACAACGAAATTACTTTCCGGACAACCCGATATAATTCCGTTAAAACAATTGGAATTTAATTTTTAAAAAAAACGAATAGAAAAAAGAAAACTAAATTATGTTATCGTATTTTCTTATGTTTATGAACCATAGACTTTTTCAAATCAATGTTTTAAAAATATTTCTCCTAAAACATTGGATTTTTTATTTTAAAAAAACATAACCTAAAAAATACATATTTTCTTGTTGATTTATTAATTTTTGTTTTTAATAAATGTTTTTTGAAAAACCTATCTAAATTTTGGTTACACACTAAATGTCCAAATTGACAAAAAGTAGCCAAACTAAAAAACATTCAAAAAATCTATATTATTTAAAAATAAAAATAGTTATCAATTAGTGTCATTATTCCCTTTATCTTGCGAATTAAACCAACAAATTTAATCTTTAATTTTTTTTTCAATATTAAATTTTTATTTACAATTTTAAAAAATTTCGAACAATTTATTTCTAAATAGTTAAAACAATTTTTTTCTGTTTTATTTTTTATGGACAGCAGGATAACTATTCAAATGAAATAAATGCTGAAGATGAAAAAGATAACAAAACGAATTATTTAAATTCGCCAGATGAGATGACAACAACAACAATACAATGCGGAATAACAACAACAAATAATAATAATAGTAATTTTAAAAATTTCGAAACAAGTTGTGGTACTACAAAGACAGCAAATGGCATTGTAGCGACTAATGGCTTAACAACAGTAACAGGAGTGCCAACATTAAATGGAACAGGAGCGGGGACAACAACAATACCAATCACAGTTACGAATACTGTAATAACAACAACAACAGTTCCACATTCAATGCCAGCACAAACAAATCAAAAAGAGTTTAGTGGCACATCACCAAGTAAATCTTTAACAAATAGTCGAGAAGAGGCGAAAAAATCCTCACGATGGTCTAAGCCATTACCGCCCGAAGATGAGAAGCTACTCAAAGAATTGGTAAAGAAATTTTCCTTATTATTTATTTTTTTAGATATTTGTTGCCAAAATATATTTCTTGGAATACTAAGTTTTATTAGGCAATTGTTTTCAACAATATTCATTAGTATTTTTAGTCGTTATAATAATTTTTTTTTTTTTATTTAATTACAGCACTTTCCATTCGCAACCGAAAATACTTTAATCGGTGACTTAGCCAAATTCTATCGAGACTGTTTTAATGCGCCGCCACTGCGAGCGTTCGAACAATCACCACCAGAAGAAGATGCGACAATCGATGATCTGTCAAAACAATTGGAACAGTTCGAAACGTCATTGGGAGACTACGATTCGTTGGTTACGTCACTTGGTTGTTCATCAGTTGACAGCAATTCAAATAGTTAAACTTGAATGAATATGCAAATTCCACTTGCCGTAGGAGACCCTGCCCGGTTTATTTTTTTTTCATCATCATAACCTCACCAAATTTGGTCATTTAGTTAAGAATCAATCATCTATTCAGCATCCGTAATTGTATCCCCCCGGATATCATTTCATTTCCGTTGGAGTTGTTTTTGTTGTAGGTTTCTAATTTTTATTTTTTTTGTTTTGTTCTACCCTATTAATTCTGGATTTTGTTATGAACAAAAATATTTTCGAATATAATTTGTTTGACAAAAAAATCATACAGAAAAAAAAATCTCTTTTAAAAATGAAATGGCTATAATAAAAGATTAAAAAGAATATTTCCTAAAGAATACAGTATTGAAAATGGCAAAGAAGGACTCATCAACAAACACAACTCATTTTAGGTTTTTAATTTTCAAAAGTTTTCTCTTCTTAGGTTATGTTTATTAATAATTTAATCGCTTCTTAAGAATTTAGGTTATGTTTTTTTTCTTGCACTTGTTTCTAATTTTTTTTCAATATTATTCAATTATTTTTAAAATATTCAATAAGATTTTCTATTATCTTTTTTTTGTGTAATCAAGAAAAATTATCGCTAAGTTAAATTGTGTGTCATAGAAACAAAAAAAAAACCATTTCGTTTTTGGTTATTTATTTGTAAACATTTTGTTTTTAAAATTTATTTGTGTATATTTTTTTTGAGCTTTTCGGTTTTTTTTTCTTTTATTTTTTTTGTATAAATTAATTTAGTGCAATTGTTTTTTGTAAAGAAAATTTGCTTTTAGCCAAAAATTATGATTAAATTATTGTTGCGATAATTTTTCTTGAATTTCGAAAGGATATAATATGGAAAAATAATATAAATTGAAGAGAAAATTTTTTCATTGCCGTGTTTTATATGGCGATAGTGGAAATTAAAAATTTAAAAGAAATGAAATGATTTTTTCCAAATAACTTCCCCTTTTTTTATTTTTGTATTTGTTTTTTTTTCATTAATAATATGTAATTTTTTTTACATAGAATAGGAAAAACTTATGTTAAATGGAATTGTTTTTTTTTTTTGGAGAAAAATATTAAATAAATATATTTAAAAAGAGAAAAATAATTAATTAGTAATACTGGAGGAAAAGTAACTGATTAATTTTATTCAAATAGAATATAAAATACTATTAATTAATTATAATATTGGTTATATGATTTAATATTTATAATAGTTATACTATTATTATTATTATTATTATTATTATTACTATTACTCTATTATTATTATAAATAAATATTATTATTAAATACAAAATACCAACTATTATTATAATGATTATTATTATTATTATTATTATCACTAACTACTGCTACTACTACAACAACTACTATTACAATTATCATCATTTATACATAATTATTCATATTCATAAATCATATTATTATGAAATGTCTATTTTCATAAAATTTATCATTATTTAAAAATAAATGGAACATTTTTACAAAATGAAGAAATATATTTACAAAATGTGAATAAATAATTATTGGAAAACGTTAAAATTAATTCATATAAAAAAATATTTTAACAAAAATTGTACAAAAAAAAATCAAACTAAAAATAATGAAAATAATACTTTTTCATGTAAGCAGAATTTGTTGATTGTTGCAGACACAAAGGTTGTCGTCGGGGGAAGGGGGGAGGGGGAGAAAAAAACAAAATCTTCATTAAGAATTTGTAAATTTGGTAAGAGATTTTTTTTCAACTTCTAATTACATTTTACTTTTAACTAAAAGTTAAAAACGTTGAAAAGTTTTCTTCACTAAGAAAAAGCAAACAAAATAATAATATGGAAATTTTTTTTTTTTTTTTAGATTTTTGTAATATAAAATAAAATCTTTTTTATCTTTATTATTTATTTTTTTTACAACTTTCAAAGGATAAAATAGATTTAATTTATTCTCCCAGTGGAAGTTTCCTTATAATAGAAAATATTTTATATTGTTTGTCTAATTTTCACTTAGCAACAATCTCTAGTAGTTAGGCTAAAACGAATTGTGTTTATAAGAATTCTTATGAGAATTTTTATTCAATTTTAAAATAAGAATTATTGAAAAGAAATTTTACAATGGTTCCAATTTTAGTACAGTTGAAATCATACGAATTGAACTGACAAAATAAGAAAAAAGATGCGCTTTTTTATTGCGCCAAAATAAATAAGAAAAAATATTTTTGTGCTCCATCTAGTGAACGACAGATCAAACTCGACTAAAAAGTTCTTAACGTCTTAATTCACATGCATTTGATTCACTATTTGAATATATTTTTCAATTTGTCCGTAGATTTTCGATTACGTCTTCCAAAATCCTGTAAATTTTAAATATTTTTTATTTTAGTATTTTTTTTCGCGTTTTTTTTTTTGTTACCATTTCAAGTAACATTAGTGCTATTCTATCCGCCATGACACTAAAGCTCATTTGGCGACACGCGGTGTTCTCAAACGGTCTAAGTGCTAACCGCGCCCCCAGTCCTCTTAAACTTCAGTGATCGGAAGTCGGCATTAATTTTCAATGTCTTTATAATAGTCAACTTGTGAGCGCTTCAATTTTGGTGGTTCGTCGAAAACCTAAAGGCACCATAGAAAATGTTTTTATAATTACAACATTCGATATGATGTCCTGCAAAACAATATCTCTCACCATTTCCAAGATATTCGCATATGGTAGTTTTTATCTCATTTTTTTCGTAGTTAAATAGACCATAATTAAAAGCGTACTTTCATGTCTATATCGGTCAACTTCATTTTCTGAAGAGCAACCACGAATTCCAGATCTTAACTAAAGAAATATGCAAAATTTCATCCTTGTTGCATTAACAGTATAGGAGCACGTAGAGAATATACATACGTGTACGCGCAAATAAATTCATTTTTATATATTATTGTTTAAAAAAAAATTATAAACTTTTATTTAATCAAAAACCCTTTGAATGTTGTTTTTTTTCAATAACTTATAAAAAATTTGAAAATAAATATAATTCGAAAATTATTTTAAATTAAAAAAAAAAGACCAAATTCCGATAATTAATTTGTGGAAAAAAAATAAGTGTGCCAAAAAATATATTTTTTTTTGTATTTCCTTTTCTTTTTATAGAAAAAATATTGTACTTTTCCTTTTATAAAAAAGAAAAAACTTCCTTTTAGCTTTTTTTTCCTTATTAATATCGTTTATTATTTAATAGAAAGAAAAGAAAATATTTTACAAACCAATAAAAAATATATAGTAGAAAATAAAATAAAAAATGGTTCCACTAATAAGAAAATAAAATAAAAAGATTAGAAGAGAAAAAAGAAAAAAACAACACGTATGATATAATTTTTTTTAAAAATTGTTTATTATTAAAACTTTATTACATAAATAGCTACAATATTTTAGTAAGAAAGGGAAAAAAAACATTGTGCTGCTTTAAAAAAGAAAATGTATACGCATGTTTATCTGCTTTGGCTTTTTTTTTATTAAGACAGGAAACGATAAAATATGTTAAGATTAGGAAATAAAAAATGGTTCCAAGATAATGTTAAAGTCAGGTTTTGTTTTATTTTTAAAAGTGAAACATAAAAGGAAAATCCCAAATATCGTTGTGTGTGGGTTGTTCAAAAACGAAGGTCTCTCTTATTTCGATAGTTTTTCAGTTTTTTTCTATTGTGCTTATCGACTTTTTTTTTATTTTCTAATGGAATATTTTTTTTTAAATAAGAAGTTTTAATATTTTATCAAAATTTAAATATTAAATTCCAAAAAGAAAGAATAAAAATCGACGGTTGATGTGTGATAAAACCTGTCAATTGTTGATAGAGAATTTGTAGAAAAATTATTTAAAGTTTTTTTTTGGTTAAAAGGAAAAATTATGCCTAAATAATAAAAATCTAGCAATATTAATTCAATTTACATAGTAAAAATATATTAAAAATATTATTGCAATGATTATTGAAATATTTACATACAAAAATGGAAATTATTACTGAATATTTGGATGATTTCCAATGAATTTTCATACAATTTTTCATTATCTACATACATAAGAGAACATTTATAGTTTTATTCCCTCATTTGTTAAAGAGTAGTAACATAATTTGAAGATGAGTAACTCTTCGTCATATGAAAAGAGTAGGAATGAAGTGTATGATTAATTATCATGAAATATTTATGATATTCTCTTATTAACAAAAAGTAACTCTTTTGTATTAATAGTTTCACAGAGAAACTCTTGATTTTTAAGAGCTAAAGCCATCATCTGTCTCTAAGATTGAGTCTAGACAATAGAATCAGCTGTTACAGAGGTAATTAAAAAGAATTACTCAATATTTGGAACATCTGGTAATGAAACCAGACAATTTGACATTTAACGTTCACCATTTGCAAATATTTCACTAAATAAACATAATTTGAAACATGCGGCGCCATTTTTGCTATTCCTAAAAATATTTTATCTCAAAAATTTATAATAAAAAAAATTCAATTTTGAAAAAAAGAGATTAAATAAAATTATTTTTAAAAAAAAAAACATATTTATTGTTCCTGATCGAATGTGTTTGTGAGATTGCTTGTTAATGATTTTTTTTTTGCTCACAAAAAAAAAGATCAAATTTTATAAATTGATTAAATTGAAGTAAAAAAAAAGCGAAAGGAAAAAATGTATAATATAATTTTCTAATTATTGCAAAGAAAAAAATATTATAGAAAATAACTAATTATTAATGCATTTAACTATAAAGAAACAAAATAAAAGACTTTATTGCTTTGTTAATATTTAAATTCTAAGAGAAAAAAAACCTTTATATGCAATTAATAAATCTGTATATACCGTATATATACATAATTCATATTAAATTAGATAAAATTTATAAAGAAAACTATTTGAATTAATTTCACCAAAAAAAAAAAAAACTGTTGGGGGGAGAAAGAAAAATAAAATGAAAATGCATAAAATAAACAACTATAATTAATATTTAAAAAATGAATATTTTTTATATATGTATATGGTTGCTATAATTATAAATAATTTAAATAAAATTTTTTTTTCTTTTTTGAAAAACCAATAATTTAATGCAAATCAATAAAAAATTTAAATTGAAAAATAAAATTTTTTTTTGCGTATAAAAAAAACGCCATAATTTGTATATAAAAACATAGAATGAAAGAATATAAAATTAGAATTGTTTTTTTTTTTTTTGAGGGAAAAACCATTTAATTAATGATAAAATTTAACATTTTTCAGAAGAAAATATTTTTAATTGGATAAAATTTCTTGCAAATCAAGCTTAAAACAAAATATCTTCTAAATAAAAGTAAATTATTATCAAATATGGTAAAATAATAATTTTTACTCAAATTGTTATGCCAACTAATTTTGAGGATATTGAAAATTTGGAAAATTTTTTAGCTAATATTTTATTTAATTTCAAATACAATTTAAGTCTTTTCAAAGATTCTAAAATATCAAAAATATATTTTAAATGTCGTTTTCTTTTCGAAACACAAAAAAAAAATTTTTGGAATAATTGTTAATAAAAAGAAGAAGAAAAACATGATTACGTACTCGTACTCAACAATTTAGGAAAATTCTCTTGGGTAAAGATTTGTTTAAAAAACGAAATCAAAATTTAAAAAAATGAAAATTATTGGAATTTATTTAGCAAAATTTTAAGCTAAAAAATTATAGTGAAAATTAATTAATAATTTCTAAAAAAAATAATACTTTTGCACAAAAACAAAGTATCAAAATTATCATTTGGAATCGAAATTTATTGTGATTTATGTGCTAAGGTAAACAGCAAAGGTTCAAATTTTTAATTATTTTATATTATTCTTTTGCAATAATATAATCTAGTTAATAATTCAGTTATAATTGAAATTAAATTGATTATTTATAAAATTTAAGGAAATTAAATTTTTTGCTGAAATAATTTCTCGAACATTTTGCTTTCGATTACAATTGCAAAATTATAATGAAAAATTATATTATTTCCCATAATTTGTAGATAGGATAAATAATGAAATTACTTTTTGAGAAAAACCAACAATTTTCTCGTAATTAATAAAATTAAAATAACGGAAAATTACTAAATTGACAATTTTCAATATTAATGAAATTTAGTCTATTTTAAAAATAAATACAATTACACGTATTTGTATTTGTTCACGCACACCAAGTATACAAGAGAGGAAATAATATACATATGAAATAATTTAATAATAATTATTGAAAAAGCAAAGAAAAATACTACATTCAAACAAATAACATCCATTATTCATTTAATGACGATATATAAAAACGAATATAATTAATTCGATTTATTTAATACGAAACAAAATTATAATAGATACGATTATAAAAATTAATACAAATTACATAATAGATGAACATAGAAGAAAATTTATATTAAAATAAGTAAGTATACAAAAAAAAAAAAAAAACAAAATGAAGACTGAATGAAAAATAAAATGGCGCACGTTAAATTCGGTGTGTATGAAATTATAAAAATCATTAATTAATTATAATATATTGAAAAAATTACAAAAATTAAAATATAAATATAATATTATTGATTACAATCAATTAGAATTATTGAAAGAAAAAAAAACACAACTAAATAAACTATTGGGAAATAATATAAATTAAATAAAGTAAATTAATTTTATTAAAATGATCTTAAAATAAATAATTGCTAAATATTAATGCGAAAAGAGTAAACGAAGTTTTTTTTTCTAAATAAACGATCGGAATACAAAAAGAACCGAAAATGGTTAGTGTTGATTTTAATTATTTTCTTTTGCCACCGGTTTTTTTTCCTAATTAATTTTGATATCTTTTATCGACACATTTTTTTTTTTTAAATTTGTCCCATTTTTATGGTAAAAATATAGTAAAAAAATTTTCTTGTATTTGTCCCATTTTACTGTTGTTTTGTATAATATTGAACGGAATTTAATCATTTTTTCAATTTTCAAATGTTAAAATCCAAGTCGAATGAATTCATGGAAAGATGGATAATGAGAATGCCAAAATTATTTTAGTTACTACACGTATAAAAATAACGGCCGAGTTGAGAAAAATAAAATTTCTTTTATACACATATATACCCTACTCTGCAATAGATGGCAATAGTATTTATATTCAGTAATAATAGCTGTATTCCTTTGGGCCAATTTTGCTACTCGCAAGTACTTGCGAGTAGAAGTCCAATGGAACGCATAATTTTGCCTACAAATCTGTGTAATTTGCAATTATATGCACATAATTTTCAACTTTACTTTTCTTGATACATGGAGGCACATCTTCATCAGAATCTGATGATGATGTAGAGTCTATAAAGTCAAATAAGTAAATATAACAAAAATATGACACTTCAACATAACCAATGAACCCGCTAAGCCATCTATTGCCAGGTAGAAAACTACAATCCCCTTACCCTAAGGGGAGAAGTGCAACTACTCGCGCGAAATACTTATCTGTATGAGCAAGAGTAGCTGCGAGTGGCTAGACGTACTTGTGAGTAGCAAAATTTTCCCAATGGAATACAGCTAATAATAAAGAAGCAATATTTGCTTTGCAGCCATGCACTTGTATTAAAAATGTGGTTTATTGGCGCTGTTTGTCGTTCCTGTAGAAAGGCTATGATATGGCTGCCTTTACTTCTTTTTTGTGGTCGGGATTTGCCTTGATATTTTTGGGACAACTCCTCACCAACTGCTGCACTAGTACAGAATTATTGTCCAATGGCGAAGACGTCATGAACGTTGTCCGATATTCCGCATGCTTCCACCAGTTGACTTTCTGTTCGTTGCAGATCGCGTTGAAGTTGTGCACATCCATCTTGATTACTTGGTATCCAACCTCTCCCGGCGTGAAGATGGTAGTAACAGTGTCGTTCACCTTTCTCGCTATAGATTGCGAGATTCGTCCAGTGCTCGATGGTGATGTCGTATAAGGTAATAATTCGTCAAGAATATTGTCCTCCAAAACTGATGTAGATGGTGCTGGAACTGTCGTAGCTGTTAGGTATTTTGAACAGGTGGGCAAATTCGCATCGAAAACTGCTGTTGGAGTACGCATAGTCGTGGATAACGTGCCAGTGATCGGTATGACAGACGATGAGGAGGATAGATCCTCCATACTTGTCAAGAAGCCCTCCAATAGAAAAGTAGCAACCTTCTCCTCGGCGATTTGATCGGTAAACCTCGTGAATAATCCGTTTTCGCGGAGGAATTTGACGAATGTTTTGAGAGAGTATTTTCCGAACTCTTTCTCTGCTGCTTTCAATTGCTTCAACAGAAAATATATTCCTTGTTCCATCAAATACAAATAACTCCTCGCTCCTAATACTCTCTGTTTGAGAGCTGAAGCTGACATTGTCTTTATTATATTTGGTAGATGAAGTAATATTTCTTCCGTCCAAATTGAAGACACCGCTGCAAAAAGGAGGCAGCTCCATATTACCAATTTTTTCAGGAGAAGCAAAAAACTGTATCACTACGAATTCTGTGGATTTTTTTACTTTATTCATATGTGGAGTTAAACTCTATTACTTAATACATAATATACTCTCAAATTGCTCCTCTTGGAAACTTGGATAGATAATAAAACGATGGCGCTGCCCCCTTTTTGCACCGGAAGATGCGAAAAAAAGTCAATAATAAATTTCAAGTTATGTATTAACAATTTTTTTTTCAAAAGTACATAATAAAGTAACATAACATTAGTCTGTTAAGCTATCTTCTTCGTGCCCAACAGTTTGGTCTTCTTCTTGGCTCTTCAGCTGGTCATAAAACCACATACAGACTGGGGGCACATATTTTGTTGCGAGTTCTCGGATATGTAGATATTTGTGGCGCTTAAGTGGTAACGGCCCAGAGTAAAAAAGAGATGTAGAAGCAGGTAAAGTTAATGTAACGCCATGTTTCTGAAAGATAAACAAGTCCTTTAGCAAGGCATAGGCAACACTGCTGCATTCTACGCCTTTTGCTGTATACGCCATGGCACTGTAGGAAGATATCCCAAATTTTTGTTTTCTTTTGTTTGAAACGGTTGTTTTGAAAGCCCCTTTAAAATGACCAGTGAAATCTAAAATCATATCTTGGGAAACTGGAACTACTATAAATTTGCGGCATGTATTTTTAACTAGTTGAACCCATTCTTCTGGCAAATAGATCCTTTCCCGTTTCCTTTTCCCTTTTTCGATTAATCCAAAGCTCCTGTCGCAAGGAAGAAAACTGTGCCCCGGTTCTGGAAATCTGTGTATTATTTCAGAAAATCTGTTAGTATTTGCAAAAAGTGTATAAAGGTACTGAGCCAAGACTTTGTTGTTATTTTGTGAGCTGCAGTTATCGGAATAAAGATATATTTTCCTGACTGTTGGTGCTAAAAAGTTCTCAAGAAAATAGTGTAAAAAGCTTACTACATCATTAGCTCCTTTCTTGGCTATGGTTTCATCGTACATGAAAAAGTACGATTTCCTAGAACTAGCTGCAAAAATGCAAAAGTTATATTCCCACAGTTGCCGTTTAAAGAAAACGTCACCACTAGTTACATGTGGGTGAGGCATATTTTGTTGGAAATCGAAAGCTAACAGCTCCATCTCATCCTTGTTCTCTGAAATTTCTGCGATGTCTTCTTTTATTTTTGAGTAGAAATATTTTGCTTTTTTCTTGTGCACCTCTTTTTCAGTTATGTTACAAGATCCTTTTTCACATTGATATGAAATTATAAACTATTGCAAGCATTTACCACGCATGTTCATTCAGTGCAAAAACGGGGCAGCTCCGGAGCTGCTTCGTTTTTGCACGGGATTCAATAAGGGACCATCTACATATCCTTTATATTTCCGCAGTGAATTAAGGCAGCTGCCTCGTTTTTCCACTGATTGATAGAGCAGCTTTGGAATAATTTATATCCACTGGAAAAAAAAATCACCAAAAAATGGAGCTGCCTCCTTTTTGCAGCGGTGTCTTTAATTGTCACCAATATCCCCAATAGGCTGATCATACCTTTGCCCACCTGCACCATCTTTTCCATTATAACATCCTCTGGACTCATCGGAGTCGGTGAAATCTCTCTCCTCTTCGAGTGTGGAGATGTAGTATTCGAAGACGCCCGCTCCTGCTTCGGTGCTAGTACTTTCCTCTTCATCTCCTCCTCTATACGGCCTGAGTCGACGGTCTGAGTTGGCGGAAGAACTCCGTCTTTTTTTCTAATGTGGCTTCGTTGTCGGATAGGAGATTCTCTATGTCCATGGTCGATTCGATTATTGGTAGGCTCAGATATCCAAAAGTTTTTTTCCTTGGCTTCGGTAATGGCATCACTTGCTGCTGCTAAAGAATACCTGGATAGGACCTTACCGTATATGTATACGCAATTTCGTGTACAAATTATTGCGAAGCGGCGAGAAATGGCAATTATTAGATATTTTTGTGTACATTTTTTTATATAGATATGACACCCACTGCCATCTAGTTTTCGTAATAAAAATTTATTAAATTGCAAAACCATAATTTATATTCATTTTAATTCACTTATTGCAAACAAAAATACAATTTAAACACAACGATAGACAATTTTTATTTTTTGTACAATCTTTTGATATGAAATGGAATTCTATTTTAGGTTTATTATTCATTTTGTAAATATCAATCAAATATAAAGCGCCTCAATTTTGTAGACTATCGGAGAGTTTTAAAACGCGCTATCCTCCATGAAAGTGGTAACATACCGAAATAATTAGATATTTTTATGATTTTTCAAGTTATTGTTTTTGCGCTTCGGAAAGGGTTAGTAAAAGTGTTTTTTTTAAATCTATTTAGAAGTATTTACGGAAAAGTAAGTATTTATACAAAATAGTTATATTATGAATAAAATTTAATACGAAGTTTCGATTTCAGAAAATGAAGTGTTTTTTGTGAAGAATTGTTTTTTATACGATGAAATGAGGAAGCTGCGAATTTCTTTCTTTCGGTAAGTTGACATCTTCATTTTTACTAAATAAATTAACAAAAATTTACTTTGTGAAGTGTCTAAATGGCTTTTAGTGATTTATTTTATCCAAAAAGTGGTTAAAAAGTGAAAAGTTCGGCATTCAATAAATATAAACAAATGTGATGTTGAAAGTTTAATGTTTACCAGAAAATAGTTCAGTGTGTGTAAGACATTTTAAGGGAACGAATTTTTCAGTTTGTTTTCCATTGCTGTTTTTATTGTGGTTAAAATAAATAATGTATATTCGGTAGGCTTATTATTTAAATAAATAATATATAGTGAAATAAATAAAATGAAAATATAATAAATAAATAAATAATATTTTAAAATAGAATACTGTGTTTTATTTCAAATTTCCAAAACAAACTCCATAAAACAACAAAATCCGCAACTTTAAAACATCTATTTTTTTACGCATAAATGACCTGGCATATGAAAATGGTTTTGACCGAACCGCTTCAATCGCATAGTTAAGTTTAAAATTAGTCCCCAATGATTTACGCCGTTTCTGTTGTATTGCATGTGTGTGCGTTCTATGAATGTATTGCCACAAAATTCGGTCAGAATTTTTGTGTAGAGGCCTATCCAGTTCTATAATCTAAGCTTATTCACGCATAAACAATACTGACAAGAATATAACTCTTCAACATAACCAACGAACCCTCTTAGTCATCTATTTTCATTTTGGGAACTAAAATACCCTACCGTAAATTGTTTGGCGTAACTACGCATGCGAACTTCTTATTTGTACGAGCAAGAATAGCTGCGAGTAGCTAGAAGTACTTGTGAGCGGCAAAATTGATCCAATGGAATGCAGCTAATATATACACAATTTTTTTTTTTGTAAATGTCATATGGTTAAGTTTGACAGCCGACAACTTGTCTCGTTTTTTTAGTTTATTCTTGAGTACTTACTTAATCGGAATACGACGGTACAAGCAAGTGAGTTGTTGAATAATATTTTTAATAAATGACTATATAACAATAAAAATGATTTAAACGTTCACTGTTAAGAGCATAAATAAAAAATAGATATATCTGTATGCGTGTTTGGTTTTGTTTTATTTGTGTTTGTTTCGCGAGCAAACTGTCAAAGTTTCGCACGTGGTGGAATTTGTTATTGTTGAACGAACTCAACAATTTTCATTATTTTCTTCCGATAGTAACAAGAAGACTTTGTTGATATTTTAAAAATGGGGACCGAACAGCAAACACATCGGCCTGGTGCTTATAAGCAAACTAATAAAGCGCATAAAACGGGACGGCATCGTTCCAAAGGGGCTATTGAAGCGGCACTTAGGGGTAAGAATTTGTTGTGTTCTAATTTTTCACTTAAATAATTTTTAATTTTTCTATTAATTTTAGGTAAATCATCAATTAAGGCAGTTTCACATAAACATAAGCAAATTCAAAAACGTGAGCAAAGAAGGAATCAATTAATGCAGGTAAGGGAAATTTAAGAAAAATTCTACGAATTGGCAAAATGGATTTCGAATTGTATAAATAACTAAAAAAATTCCATTAGATTCGAAAAAATAAAAGGCAAGAAGTTATGGCGAAAAAACGCCAACTCGGTGGGGAATCGACAGCACCATTTTTAACGTGCATACTTCCTTTAAATTCAGAAATAGACAGTAAATCTGCTTTATCAATTATTCAGCATGGAGAAGGTGACATGGTATTACATCGTTCACTTCCCAATATCACCTACATAAATGCGAACAATTTAAAAATGCGATACTCTTTCGTTACACCGCCCATTGGACGTGATACTGAACTGACAATCTTGGATTACTTGAAAGTTTGCGATTCTACTCTAATTCTTACCTCGGCAGCATTGGAGGAAATTTTCGATCAATGGGGATTTAAAATGTTCGACATGATTTGCGCTCAAGGACTTCCTACACCGCTCACAACTTTAATGGATTTAGAATCGGTAAATCCCAAGAAGCGAATACTAGTCAAAGCTGACATACAAAAGTTCATATCTAGGGTACTTCCTGATGAAAAACTTATAAGCATGAATAGTTCAGTGATACTCCAAAGAGTCGGTGCATTAAAAAGAAACGTACTTCGTAATAAAGAAAATCGACCACACATGCTGGGGGAGGTGGTAGAGTTTGTTGCTGATTCTACTGGAGTTAATGGAACCCTAAAAGTTACTGGTTTCCTCAGAGGAACACCATTAGATGTGAATGGCTTAGTTCATATACCAGGCTTAGGCGACTTCCAAATGTCCCAAATTGATTCAATTCGCGATCCTTACAAAACAGACAAAAGAAAAGGAAAAGACGATACCGTCGACGAAGGACAGGATACAAAAGTTGTGGCGGTAGCTGATCCAACCAAACAAGTACCATTACAACGTGAAAATATTCCGGACGAAATGGACGCAGAACAGACATGGCCTACCGAGGAAGAAATCCAACTGGAAACGGAGAAGACAAAAAAAATCAAATTAATCAAAAAAATTCCTAAAGGAATGGGCGAGTACCAAGCTAATTGGATTCCCGAAGAAGAAGTCGAAGAAAGCGATGAAGATGAGAGTGATGATGATGATGATGAGGAAGAAGACGTAAAGAATTTCAATTGAATTTTATTTGAAGCACGTCGTTTTTAACACAAAAATATTCATTTTTAAATAGGATTTCATGTCATGCGATTCGGAAAAGAATTCAGACGACGAAATGAACGGTAGCCAAAATAATGATAATGACGACGATGAAGAGTTTTTGGAAACTGTTTCGGTATCCGATGCTCCAGTGAACGACGAAAAATATGATTTAGGTAAATTTATCTAATTTTTGAGCCTTCACCATTTCAGCAAAGTAAAAAATAACACTTTGATTTTTTTGGGTAATTTTAATAGCAATGGATCTCTACGAAGAACGCGAAACCTTGCAGAAAATCAAAGAGGCTCGGGCTGATCAAATGTGGGCTGATGAAATTGATACACCACAAGATGTTGAGGCAAGAGATCGTTTTCAAAAATACCGTGGGCTCGAGTCGTTTAGGTAAAACTCATAAAAGAAATATGATTTTATAAACGTTTTTGAATTCAAATATATGCAATTTTAGAACATCACCATGGGATCGAAAAGAGAATCTTCCAGCTGATTATGCTCGTATATACCAATTTAAGAATTTCGACCGCACAAAACGGCGCATTTTAAATGAGATCTCTGACGCAGAAGGTGTACTTGTATGTCGAATTTATTTAAATAATAAGCAATAATTATAGTTGTTATGCTGAAATATTATTAACTATATTTTTAGCCAGGTTTATACATTACGATTCATGTAAAAAACGTACCATTGGATAAATGGCAATCATACAAAATCACAAGGAAAACAGACGATGTCGTTGTGTATGGTTTACTGCCGCACGAACACCAAATGTCTGTCGTCAATGTCATTTTGAAGAGGACACCAGACTCTGAAGTTCCAATCAAATCGAAGGAAAAGCTTATTATCCAATGTGGTTATCGAAGATTTGTGGTAAATCCTATTTTCAGCCAACATACAAATGGTGATAAGCACAAGGTTTGTTAAACAAAAAAACAAAAAAAACATAATTTACAGTATTTATAAAAATACATCTTTTGCTTTGCAGTATGAACGGTTCTTTAGAGCAAACTCAACCGTGGTTGCCACATTTTATGCTCCTATACAGTTTCCGCCAGCTCCGATTCTGTGCTTCAAAGAAAATCCTAACAAATCTCTGGCTTTGGTAGCACGAGGCAGCTTGCTCTCTTGTAATCCGAACAGAATTATTCTAAAGAGGATCGTCCTTAGCGGGCATCCTTTTAAAATCAATAGAAAAGCAGCAACAATTCGGTATATGTTCTACAACAAACTGGATGTGGAATACTTCAAGCCAATAAGACTACGCACCAAATGTGGTCGTATCGGACATATTAAGGAGTCACTTGGCACACAC
The DNA here is from genome assembly GCA_958298945.1 of Atherix ibis. Lineage (NCBI taxonomy): Eukaryota > Metazoa > Arthropoda > Insecta > Diptera > Athericidae > Atherix > Atherix ibis. Next base: position 101,900,198 of record OY282606.1, on the reverse strand, counting down.
GGTCACATGAAGTGTGTCTTCGATGGGCAACTGAAGTCTTTTGATACGGTCTTCTTATATTTATATAAGCGTGTGTTTCCGAAATGGACATACGAGGATTATATGATTCCAAGTACAGATATTGTGGAAATGCAAACTTGAATTAAATACGAAAAAAAAGTGTTGTAGACGATGATGTAAAATTTTTTGAAAATGGAAATTGTTATTAAAATTTTTGAATTTCTTAAAATTGCCTTTTTTCTTCTTTTTATTTATTTTTGTTTATTACATTCAATAACAATATTTTACAATTAGTACTAATCAATATAAATTAATAACAAAAACAATGGGAGCTGTTTTTTTTTTTACAATTTACTAATTTGTTCCGCAGATCGATATTTATTAATGAAATTATTTATTATGGGTGCAATCTTATGCGGTTCATTTAAGTGCACATGATGTGTTCCTTCGACCTGGTGAAATTCGAAATTCTCTTTTTTCTTCATAACATCGATAGCCTCGTGAAAGTATTTAATCTCTTCATAATAGGGTGAATCGGACGCTTTAATAAATAGGTAAGGGGCTGTAATGCGTTCGGCTAGATCTAGATTAAGTTCTTGAGAAGTATATCCGTAGTTGTAACTTTTTAGTCGACTATCTCGTGTAAAATAATATTTGTTGGAATCGGTCCGTGACCGTTGAAGATTTCTGTTTAGCAAATATGAACAACAATTCTCGTCAATTGATTTAAAAGTTCCAATATGTAGTTTTTCGACAGCTTCCTCATAAGTATAACTAGGTGGTTCCAGCTCCTCTCGATTCCTTTGATCGGCAATCGTGAATGACTCAATACGTCTGGCCATAGACTCGGGTACTCCCTTTAACGGTCTAATATGCGGTTTAAGTGCATCTAAGCCTATTACCATATCAACTTTATTTGGGAATATAGCCGCGAAAACAAAACAACAAATTGAACCCATAGAATGTGCCATTAATGATAATTTCTCCCATTTGTATTGATTGGCAATCAAAACTAGTAAATATAGAAAGTCTGTTGAATGATAGAACATTCCGTGAGGGATTCTTGACGATAACCCATGGCCAGGCAAGTCTAGAGCTAATAAACTAATGTGCGGTGGTAGTAACGGTGCAAGTGTATCAAAAGTGCCAGCGTTATCTTGCCAGCCATGCAAACCAATAATTGGTCTTACAGCTTTAGAGCCCCACCACTTTCCGGCGATATGTCCCCATGGAACTTCGATTCGAATTTCTTCACATTTCTAATAAAGTAAACACATTCATAAGATTTGTATACTATTTATGTAAATTATAAATAAACTTTACCTTCTGCGGATCTAAATTCCCAGTGGATTTTATTTCATACATTCTTCGGCCAAGTTTAGGAACAATTCTATCGGAATAAATCCTTTTGCTGTTGTCTGCGATACCTTTTGAGATGATTCGAAATACCATATCTGTAATAAATAGAATTCAAAAATTTCACTCTCCAAATAATCACCTTGTACTATTATTCATTTTGAGAGGGGGGATTTATTCCGATTATCTTCGGAAATCTATCAAAACATAAATAATCAAACATTAATATAACCTCAAACATGAATACTGAAATTTGTGTGCTTATGAACATCCAATTGTCATTTGTTAGATGGAATGGGTTTTTAATCAAAATATCCACGGTTAGAAATTAATTGGCTATAAATTCAGATTTATAGATACACTGGAATTATTACTTGCAAATATATTAGAAAATAGAACTGAGGCCAAAGTGCTAACAAATTATAGAAAACTCGAAGGTGCTCGCGGAGCACTTCTCACACAAATCAGCTGATTGGAACACTACTCTGCGCTAACAAACACACTCACTACACTATCGCTAACATAAATTCAAAGAAAGCATAAATTTAGTTTTTTCCTTTTTTTTTAAATTAATATAGTACAACTGTTAGATTATTTTACTAACATAGTTTTATGTGTTCAATAGTTTCTAATCTACTAATTTATTTCTCTGGAACAATCTTATATCTTATCTCTCATTTCAATGCGAATTCTACACTATTCTTGCGTTTACGTTTATGATCATTGAAACAAATCAAACAGATAACAAAACTAATATAATAAGAAATTAGCAAATGCCGAAAATCGCACAAATTAAGTACACAATTGTGTAATTACATTTAATTAACGAGTTAGTTTACAGTTTATTCCATAAAAAAAATCAACAAATCCACTTACACAAACGCATACATTTACCAGATCCGGGGGAAATGCAATTATTTTATGTTGGTAAAAAAAACACTAATTGTACCTCGTTCAGAGTCCAAATATTTTTTTATAATTTAAACTAATAAATAATATCTTTAAATTAACAACAAATTTTAGTTTCTTTAAAATTTAAAATTATTTTTTTCTTCTTTAAATTTGAAATTATTTTTTCTTTGAATTTGTATTAAATAATTTTTGTTTAAATGAAAAACTACTTTATGTAAGAATTGGTCAAATCAAATAATATAAGTTAATAATCTAGCAGGTAATTAATCTGTCAGGTAAACATAAAAAAATACATACATAAGGACAGATAGATGATTATAATTGCGGCAGTAATTCCGATGATGGATATTTTCTACAAAAAGAAAGCTTTCTGATTTCTGATGGAAAAGATAGTTAACATTTGTAAGGTTTAATGTTCTTTATAAACGACATTTGATAAGTCGCAGCTTTTACAAATAGGTACTTATCCATTTTATAGTTTGGAAAATCTAACTCTGTCATTTAATAAGCAATTTGGATATATTATAGTTATAATAAAATTTGTTTATTATTCAGTTTGCCATTTTAGAATATGTATAGTTTATAGTTTATTACAATATTTTACATAATCAATTTATCCGGGCTTTGGATTTTGATTTTTCATTTAAATTTTCATCAACAATCGACTGTGAAGAAGCCATTGTATTCTCGAAAAACTACCGTTTTGGCCCAAATTTGAAAATATAAATTTAGACCACATGTGGTTTTAACGTTTTAATTTTAAAACAGAAAACCTCCGATATTGTTTCGATTCAGAAAATTATTAATACACTCTATTCTCGTTTTATGCGGTTTTTTTTTATGCGATTTTAAAATAATGCTGTGAAACAAAAATATTTTTTTTAATAATTTAAGTACGTAATTGTGGATTTACAAAATTTTGTTTAAATTTTAGTGCGTAATTGATATGCATTCAACTTGTCATACTGTTCTAGCCTTGAAAATTTGTCATACTGTTCTATTACGTATTATGTATCTTTTTATTACTCAGTAGAAAACAAAACTCTGTGAAAGAAGGTTACTATATGATAATAATTGATAATAATAATAAAAAAGCATGTTGGAAAAAGCAGCTTGGCCTGAATGCGTATTGAAAAGATATGAATTAAATCAAATAACAACCATATCATCAGAAATTATTTCACTGGCTAAAGAAATAGGTGGGGAAGGTTTTGATAACTTTGGCGCAAACGATGTTGAAGAATTGCTTGTGGACGAAGCCTTAAGTGATGATGATATTTTGGAAAGTATAGTATTAGGTGATATCGAAGATTCTGAAAAAGATAGTGAACCGAAAAAAGAACCTGTTCCACTCAACAAAAAATTAATTCGGGAAGGCCTTCAACTGTCCAGTAAATTGAAAAATTTTTCCTTGTAAATGATAATGATTCAGAAAGCGCCTTGAAATTCCAACGTGATCTGAAATTTTGTATGTCTAGCTACCGAGAGCTTTACAAAGAATTAGTCAAGCCATCACAGTGTTTGATTACTGACTACCTTGTCAAAGAAAAAGGAAACAACTGAAATTCCTGATGAAGCATTACTGTTGGCAGAGATAAAATAAAAAAAACACCTTTTTTCTATGAATGACAACAACAGAAAGAAGTTTTATTTTGACAGTTATAAAATAAAATAACAATTCATAAGGGCAGATTTACACGTAAGTAACTAAAGTAAACAAGTTTTATAGAGGTTTGTTTACATTATAATTCTATTTTCAACACCCTCACTTATTAAATTATTAAAAATAAAATTTAATACAAAAACGAAAATGTATATTATTAATTAACAATTAATAAAATAAATAAAATTAAAATAATTATTGTGAACTCCCATTTCGTTTGTGCAAAAATTATGCTTCATTGATGGAACACCTTTAGTCAAACAATCAGATACCATTTGATCAGTTGATACATTATCCACAACAACCGATCCTTCTTCAATTGATTCACGAATAAAATGATAGCGTATATCAATGTGTTTGGTTCGTGTTCGATATGCATCATTTTTAACCAAAAATAAAGCTCCTTTATTGTCATATTTCACTATAACTGGTGACCCTTCGAATAAATTCCCCAATTCATTGCCCAATCTTATGAGCGACGTTGCCTCTTGAATAGCTGAAGAAAGAGACATATATTCAGCTTCTGTGCTGGACAATGCAACTGTTGCTTGTCTCTTACTACACCAAGAAACCGCACCACCTTGTAAAAGAAACACATATCCAGTATACGATCTTTTTTTATCTAAGTCAGATGCCCAATCAGCATCAGTGTACCCCAACATATCATCCTTAATAGAAGAAGAAAATTTTAATTGAAAATCACTAGTACCCTTTAAATAGCGCAAAATTCTCTTGACTGCCAACAAATGGGGTTTGCCAAATGATGAGTTAAATCGACTTACATCTCCAACTGCAAATGCAATATCCGGTCTTGACCCTTGAAACAAATAAAGTAAAGCACCAACCACTTGTTGATATGGAATGTTTTTGTTTTCCTTAAATTCTTTCCGGACTTTTAGTCCAATGCTTAATTGTTGATTTGGATCAGATAGTATACTTAAAGGATTACAATTCAACATTTCGAATTTTTCAAGTAACTGATTTATATATTTAGATTAATCAATATAATAATTTCCACTTTCATCCCTTGTAATTCGTAGTCCAACACAATTCCTTTATTTTAAACTTTGAAGACAATAGTTTCTTTAATTCCTCCCTGATTTTGAAGTCTTTCCAGAAAATTAGCAAATCGTCAACATAGACAGCGACAAATAATTTTGTTGTATTTTCTAATGATAATATATAAACACATGGATCTACTTTTCAACGTATTAAACCAAATTCCGTTAAAGCTTTATTCAGCTTTAAATTTCATTGTCTGCTACTTTGTTTTAAACCCATACATTGCTTCATTAAGATGATAAACCATTTCAGTACCATCTCCAAAAGCCTCTGGTTGCCAAACATAAATTCCTTCTTTTTGGTCGATATTCATCCGATGTCTGGCCACAATTGCTATCAAGAATCTAATGGAACTATATCTGATGACGGGTGAAAATGTTTCATCATAATCTATTTCAGCTATTTGTGAGTATCCCTTCGCCACCAACTTACCCTTAAATTTAATCTGATCATTTGCCTCTTTGGTTTTAAATACCCATTTAATTTTAATTGCCTTTCGATCAGTAGTATTTTGCGTTCCATTGGGCATCTACTACGAAGGAGCTGTACTTCGTAGTAGATGCCCAATGGAACGCGAAATTTACTGACAGCAGTAAAATATAACCTCAAAATAGTCAACAACAATACTGAGTTTACTCACACATAAACAATAAAAATTGAGTTTATTCACACATATACAATACTGACAAAAATATGACTCTTTAACATAACCAACGAACCCGCTTAGCTATTTATTTTCATTTTGGGAACTAAAATCCCCCTATCGTAAATTGTATGCACAACTACACAAGCGAAGTACTCATATGTATGAGCAAGAGTAGTTAAAGCTTTTTTGAGTAGCAAAACTTTCCCAATGGAAGACAGCTAAAATATGAAGAAAAAAATTTAGATCATCTTTTTATTTACAAAAATTTATGTTGTCCAATATTTTTTTATGATATTTTTTACTTTTTTGTATGCGATTTTTAGTGCATTTTAAAATATTATTTAGGTTTTATGCGAATTTTTTAGTTGAATCCATAATCATCCATAATTTTGCATATAAATCAATGCCTTTTTTTGTGCGATTTTTTTATGTGCGAATTTCCATGGAACGCTTCTACCGCATAAAACGAGAATTCTTTAAAAAAAAATTATAAAAAGAACATAACTTATTTCTACTTTCTTAAAAGGCAAAAAAAAAATATTTTAAATAAAATTTGATCGTAGATATCATCGTTTTTTGTTGTTTTTTTTTTTTAAATAATATTGGTAGCTAACATATAATTAGAAAATTTATATTTTAATATACTAGTTAATATTTTGGTGATTTTTTCTAAATTATCTAAAAGTTTTATTTCATTATATTAAATATGGGTAAAAAATTTATTGAATTATATAGTAAAATTTCTATAAATGACGATCCGTTAACTATACGGACATGGGATAGAGATTATCAGAAAACATTTCTACCAACTGCACGTAGTGTAGATACTCCAGATATTATTGGCCTTAGCAATTCGGAAAAAAGGAATCTTGAAAAAAATCAATATGATATGTTATATTTTAAACAGTTATTTCATCAGAATTCGGTTAACGATGATATTAGAAAAAAGATTAAATTAAAATGCGCTTACCGTGATCAATATCAAAAGTGTGTACGAACAAGGAAAAGCATATCTGAATTACGTAGAAATGTCAATTTACGGGAATTTCATCTAAAAGAAAAAGAACAACTAAATACTCTACAAAATTCTTTCAAAAATGAAGAGCCACGATTGGAATTAATCAAATTCGATAGTCCTACAATGATAAGTTCTCCGAATCCTCAATTAGCCACACCATCTTCTAGCTTAGAAACGGTTTTGGTTCCATCACAAAGGATGGTAATTGAAAATATTTCCGATTCAAAAAAAAAAATTTAATTAACAAAATAATTTCAGCTTGATTTGGAAAAACCTAAAAGTAGAATATATCTTAATGAAAAATTCCATCCAGAAGAAATTAGTCCTTTATTATCTTTTGATTCGTCGTATAATCCTCGTAAAATCCAATCTGACCTTCATAAGAGATTCAGTAGATTTGATATTAATTTACGAGATGATAAAATGTCGATTGCAGTAGAAGTTGGTGACAGTTTTGACGAATGTACAGAATATAATAGTTTTATTGCTGATAAAGGACACTCTACCGGTTAAATTTTAAAAAAAATTTTTTTTGGTAAAATTTTTTTTCTAAATTGTTTTTTTTTCAACAGACGCATTATATATAAAAGATGATCCAAAAAATTGTTTACAATACATCATAACATCGGATATTCATTTATGTTTTAATCCTACTATAGTGTTTGGAAGAAATTGTGCTCCAAGAATAAATTTAGAAGACAAGTTAGCCTTCATTCTCTTATTTATATTTTTTTTTTTATAATTGAAAAACTTTCATTATTTTCAGATCGTCAGTAATTTTTGCAATAGCCTGCAATTATTTGGCTTTTGGCTATAGTTACATATTTCCATATTCGACTTGGAATGAAGATATAATCGAAGAAATCCTTAACAAAGCGAAAGGACTACACGACATAAGCCTTGAATATAAATATGTGAGCGGAACAAATGCTTTTGACATTTATCCTCATTTTAACAAAGACGACACAAGAATATCGTTGGAAGTATCTTCTACTAATTACGAGGGAAAATTAAACTCTGACAGCACATCGAATATTCTAAAGTCCTTAATAGTATACTTATTTGGCTATAAAGCATGTCTATTCCTTTGTAAAGATGTAGTTCTTCTTGTATGCCAAAATAGCTCTTCGTATGTAGTTTTTGATCCGAATGGTAGACTATCGAATGGTGAACGTAATGATGAAGAGGGCAAGGCATCTTTAATGATAATTAACTCAATAGATCATGTTGTACATATTATCATCAATTTAAGTGGATTAATAGAAAGTGATGAATATAAAATTTATGAAATTCGATTATTGAAATTTTGTCGTAAAGAAAAAGTTGATGATTTAAATCTATATAAAATTACGAAATTGCGAAATTATCATGTTCGGGATAAATATCATACCATTATTCGAGGCTCGCATGGACTAGATATCCCTTCAGTATCACGACAGAGATTCAATCCTTCTGTACTTATATGTTATGTAGCTTTGGTTTATGCAAAGATAAATCCATGTCAAAATTGGACTGGAAAGATTATTGACTATTTAATAAAATGTACATTAAAACTTTTCATCAATTATATTACTGAGATGCAACTAACAGAAATATCACCGGAAAATTTACCAAATATAATTAGATTAGGATCGTACAGAGCTGAGTTGACTGTAAATACATTCTATAAAACAGGACATTTGTATGAATGCATATCGTTTCGAACATCATCGCTTACTTCGGGAATTTGTACATTTTTCGAAAACGAACATTGTGGACTGCTCGAAGTTGAAAATACAACTCTTGGAATTTGGTACGATTCAATGCATTATTATTTGTTCGATCCTTTTCGAAGATCTCTCTTACCACGGTCACATGACTCCAAAGATGATGATGATGATGGTGTGCCATCCTTGCATATGCACGAAACATTAAATTCATTATGTAGAGCAGTTAGCGATATTATTTTTAGTATGCCTAATAGTAAAAATTTCTTTATCCACGCTGTTAATATAATTAATTTGGATAATGCTTCTGTTAAAACAAATCCCACCAGGAAGTTTATCTGCCATCAGTTGGAAATTGAATTTCCACTCAAGTTTGGTGATTATTTGGAAAAGGACATTCCAAAGATTTTATCCCCCAAAACGGATATAAATTCTAAAAATTATGTTCCATTAAGGTGTCTGTCGGTCCTAAGTGTTAGCCCATGTGAAAAATGTTCAGAAACGATTAAAAAATCTTTAAGAAAGAGGGCAGAACGTTTGAAAGACCAACGAGCTTCTGTAAATACGAGACCCTCACAACAATTACCGGATTTCGACAGCTACGAAGTTTTCAAATCAGTTCTAGATGATATAATTGGCAATATTTGCGATCAACTGTTTCCACGCTCGGAAGAAGGAACATCTCATGGAGAAAAAATAATAAAAGCCAAAAAAGTTTTATTACGAAGCGATCGCGACTATCTCGAATTTCAGAAAAAGAAATTGATGCATGGTCTTGGCGAAAAGGATATCCTCACTAAAAATGAAATACTAAAAGAGGATTTGAAAGCGGAGAATCCAAATTTTCACACATTATTTGATGGCACTTCAGCTATTTTCAGTACACGTAAGCTGCTTAGCTCGACAGACAGTAAAACTCTGATAATTGGTGGACTTTCAGCAATTATGGCCATCGTTTTATCGAAAAGATACAACAATGCAACATGGAATTATGAGCTAATTGATTATATAGTTGATGCAGCAGAATTAATGCAGAGCTCATTACAACTGAGGAGCAATATTATTCGTGAAATTTTGGAACGAGATTTTCCTATTCTCGAAATTGGATCAAAAAAATATCGAATTTCTATTGAAAAAATGCAAACTTGTATATTTAGAAATTTAGAGAATATTTTGAAAATGTGCCTACAACAAGTGGATCGGCTTGTGATCTTTTCGAATTCGTTTAGTTGTACGTTATTTAGACGACGGCCATTTTTCTATTTGTTTGTTGGATATCCTTGCGATCTGGTTGGCTTTCGAACTGCAGATACCGAAACAAATGGCAATGCATGCTTGCTTCGATTTTTAGATTTAGGTAACGTTATTCAACGTATCGAATTTAATCGTAATGTTGGAAATGCGGACATCTGGAATGATGATCAACAGTTTTTAATACTCTACATTAACGAACATACGATCAAGACCATATCAACAGATAGATTTGAATTTCAAGCGATGTCTATGTCGGATGAGGATAAATTATATCAAAATATGATCAAGGAAAAGGAGGATGAGAAGAAAAAATTAACGGATAAACTCTACGCGATCGATGGGGAGATTCATAGTGAAGTGAAGCGAATTGAAGATTTCAAAATAGAAAAGTCTGGAGATAAAAAGGTAAAATCCGCTGCAAAAGAAGAGTATGGAAAGGGGGAAGATCAGAAAGAGGATATAGACGCAAATGTTATGGAGAAAGTCGAAAAAGAAGGTATTGAAAGTTCACAGACTAAGCATATTCGTGGAATAAAACTTGCTCAGGAGACACAGCCTTTATATTCGGTACACAAAACAACAGTTCACAAGGATTTTGGTTATAAGCTCAGCAAAGAGGATTGTCTCTTCAAAATTCAGGGTAACACCGCCTTAGAGAACAGGGCTCTAGGAACAAATAGCACTGTTCGAGCATGCTATTTTTCATCAATTTATGCAATATTACATGCGATTTGTAATCCTGTACACATTTGGAATTCCAATAAGGTCGATTTAGTAATCGCAAGCGGAAAAAACCTCTACAAAAGGATTGAAGAGAAGCGTACTGCTTGTTTTCGACAAATTGAAAATCTTCTCGTTGACAAATATAATTTCAAAGTTTTAGCAAAAGTTTACGAAATAATTGAAACCAACGGCAAAATTCCATTAGATGCCGCCATATTAAAAATTATAGAAAATAAAAATTATTTCATGATACAATTTATCAATGGAACATTTGCTGTTTACAAAGATGATTGCTATCATTTATTCGATTCGTATCCATCTCTGGAGGTGATGATGAATTCTTCAAATGCTGGTGGTCCCCCAGAAAACATTCGAAAATGTGCTATTAATACAGAAATGATATCAGATAAAAATACAGCATCGTGGATAGTATTTGAGAATTTAAATTCAATGTTAAAATACATCGAAAAGAGAACAAATTGGCCAGAATCGAAATTCCGATTCAAATTTCACATAATTCAAATTTTATCATATAAAAATGCCCCAACAAAAATGCGAATTGTTAATAAATTAACTCGAACTCCAAAGATGAAAAATGCCGAAAATGTTATTTCAGAAATTACATTAAAAGTGGAAAAAATTGAATGGCTCGACAATATCTCCACTGGAGGGGTGCCTTGGAGTCGATTGATATCGGTTAACTCACACAAACAGAAACGTGGAATGGTGTATTCAAAGGTGAAAGAATTCGACATTGAAACGAAGAAGCAGCTTTACTCACTTTGGGGTGATATTCATCCGTTGGGGGCTTGTTTCAGAGAAACGAAAGGAAAACAATATTTGGCCATAAACGTTATAGCCTGTTGTATGGCGAATGTCTTCCCTATTAGCGAATGGAACTGTGTGGTTATCGATAATATAGTTAAGCATGGAGATGACTACTTCAGACAAAGTGTACGTGACATTGCCCAGAGTGACTATGAAATTTCATTGGAGGACCTTAATACAACCTACATTCTGGATCCTTTCAAGTTTACCATACACATCGAAAGTGTTGTTTTTGGATGTTTGTACAACAAGAAACAAAACGAATTCTGTTTGTTCAAAGCTCTAAACTATTTCTTCCAAACTAATCGATATGGGATCATTCAGTCTTTTGGCAAATCTCTAGCATTCGGCAAAAGCAATCGAGGATATTTCATGTTCGATTGTCAATCGAATGGCGCTCCATTATTTGCCGATCATCAAGGATCCGCATACATCTTAGATTGTAAAGATTTAAAAATTTTGCTATATTGTATCGTTGTCACATTGAATATGCCTTATTATAATGTAAAGTTTGTTTTGCATAAAGTTGATTTGAATATAGAAATACTATCAAAAAATAATGGAAAACTTAATGAAAATCAAAAGGATATTATTAAGGATAATAATATTGATGATTAAAAGTATTATATGAGAAGAAAAAAATAGTAAAGATTAAAATAATAAAATTGTTAAAAATATTAAACAAATAAAAAAAAAAGAAATGTTTTTAAAAAATATATGAAAAAATTTATTAGAGTTCGAAATATATACCAGATGTATAAGCTTAAATACGCTGTTTTTTAGTTTTCATAGAAAGCAAAAACAAATTTATATTCAAAGAGTCGCTAGCAACAAATTTTTCTCATCTCTCGGGCAATTTGTGGATACCATGCCGAAAAAATTTACTTCTCTTTCGAGGCAAACCACTCATCAAGCCATTTTCGAACGTATTCTAAGGAATCGAAGTGCTGCTCAGCGAGCGCGTGGCCCATCGACGAAAAAAGGTGGTAGTTGGAAGGGGTGAGGTCTAGTGAATAAGCGGGGTGGGGTAGCACCTCCCAGTTGAGTGTCTCCAAGTAGTTTCGGACCATTTTTATATACATCATATAGTAGACGATACCCTGATGATCCCACCAAACGCACAGAATCGTCTTCCGTCCGAAGCGATTTGGTCTCGGGGAAGATGTTGATGGTTGACCGGGATCAACCCACGAATTCTTGAGTTTACGATTCTCGAAATATATCCACTTTTCATCGCCTGTCACAATCCGATGCAGGAACGACTTTCTTTTTTGTCTGGCGAGCAAGATTTCGCATGTGTTTTGGGGTCGCTCCATCTGCCTATCGTTCAATTCATGCGGCACCCATTTTCCGATCTTTTCTATCTTCCCCATGGCACGCAGACTCATGGAAATGGTTGGTTGAGTAATACCTAACTGCTCCGCGAGCATTTTTTTGCGATTGGATATCGTCTTCTTCCAAAAGCAATTGATGGTCCTCAACCTTCCTAGGCCGATTTTTACACTTCTTGTCGTACAAGTCAAAATTGTCGCCTTTGAACCGACGAAATCAATCTCGACACATTGTTTCCGATAAAGCACTGTCACCATAGGTCTCCATAAGCATTCGATATGATTCGGCAGCCGATTTCTTCAAATTTAAGCAGAAAAGCAGAGCTTCCCGCATATACTCTTTTTCTGGCACAAAAAAAGACATGATTGCCAAATGAAAATGTATGTTGTTGTACGAAATTGCTGATAATGTGCACTAATTAATGTTGACGGATATCAAACTCATAAAAAAAGTATGGCGTGCCCATGGTGGCTTAATACGCTCACTCACGCCATCTATGACCAAACAGCGGATATAAGCTTATAAACCAGGTAAAGATAAAAAAGGCTGCTTGCTTATCGAATTTGCGTTTTGGAGGAAAAAAATGTAATACAATAAAATTGAAATTTTGATTTTTGATTGAATTTTTATTTTTATATATTGCTTAAATCTTGCCATTTATCTATGAAATATAAACAATAGTCAAATGGATGGCATCAAATCTCTTGTGGATCTTAATATTTTTGTGGTAATGTTTAATGAGTTTTTCGCAAATTTTCTGCTATAATTTGATCATAATTTTATAGATGTTATTTTTAAATACTCCTTTAATTATTTAAGGATTGTCTATGTGAACACGATCTTTTGAGAAAAACTCAAACGGTGTCAAATTGTATTATCTTCGTGGTCAATTAAATTAATATCACCTAATCTCGAAATGACGCGTCCTGGGAAATTTTCGCACAATACAGCCAAAATTTGTCGTATTCTGAGGCTTTTGACATTGTCTTGATGAAACCACATGTGGTATAAATTACAATCTTTAAGTTCAGACCTAAAAAGTCGCCTACCATGCGGTAATATTGTAGCACTTAGAATTGATGGTAATCGTCTATCCTTTTTTTCCAAAGAAATGGGAAAACTGCACACCATTCAGTCAATTTTCGTAAATACAATGGCTTCTAAACAGTTACGTGTAGATCTAAACAGTGACGCATTTACCTTGCGAGAAATGAGCCTCATCGCTGAAGAAACTGTTCGAAAAATCAACATCCGAGGGCTATTGTTCATGCACCCAAACAGTGTCGTATCTTCTGGGCAATTTTAACGCATTGTTTAGTATTAAAATAATTCATATTATATAATGGAAAATCTCCTTGCCTCAAATATAATGGAAAATCTCCTTGCCTCAATATTTTTTGCTGAAAAGCTAATTCACAAAGTGGTCTGTAGATGTTAACAAGCGGCCCTTCACAAATCTTAATGGCATTTAGTTTGTATGTAAGATCCTTTGAACATGAGTCATGAACTTTTTTGTTTCATTTATTTCTACTTTATAATATGGCAACACCATTATGAGGCCATTTGGTAACTTACACCTACTATCGATTTCCTTGGTGAAGCTGCTTTAAAACAGACTAGTTAGAGTTCTATAAACTAAGAATAACCGCAGGGGACGCCTAAATTTCAAGATTTGATATTGTCAATTGACCTCCAAGATCGTACGATTTGACGCTGTTGAATTTTTTCTTTAATGGCCTATGCAAAATATCATGTTTGCTCAAATAATTTTCTACATTTAGATCAATTGAAAAACTATTGGGTTGTTCGGAAAGTAATTTCGTTTTAAAAAAAAATATAATATTGTCCAGTCTGATCCAATCCTTTTTGCCATCTTTCTGGCAGTAGCATGATCCCACGCTCATAAAATTTTTCTTCTTTGCTGGCAAAAAACTGATCCAAGAAACGTTTTAACGTCTAAACAATTTTGTAGAGACCGGAACAAATGATAATCGGAAGCTAGGTCTGGACAGTATGGTGGGTGTGGCAGTATATCCCATCCAAGCTCTAAAAGCTTTTGCCGAGTGGTCAAACTTGTATGTGGCTTCGCATTATCCTGTTGGAATACTATACCTTTCCTACTAACCAATTCTGGCGTTTTTTCTTTAAGTGAATTCAATTTGTCCAACTGATGACAGTACGAGTGCAATTCAGAATTGATTGTTGTGTTGCTCGGTAGAAGCTCAAAATAAACAATTCCTTTAAAATCCTATCAAACAGATAGCATAACTTTTTTTTGATGAATATTAGTTTTGAACCGGTTCATCTTTTCTACTGCAAGATCTTTTGCGCTTAACATTGTTTTAGACCACCAATTTCTGGTCCCCAGTGATGATACGCTTCAAAGATGGATCATTTTCTTGGCGTTTGAGAAGCAAATCTCAAACGTCAATGCGAAGGCACAAATTTGTTTCCGTAAGAAGATGAGGAACCCATATCTCGAGCTTTGAGATTAAACTTAGCCATTTCAAATGATCATGAATGGTCGAATTCGATAAATTTAATCTCTCAGCGATCTCCCAAGTTGTTATTCGCCGGTTTTCATCAATTAATACCTTTGTTGTGTCTTCATCAGCTTCAACTGGCCTCCCAGAACGTGGTGCATCTTCGAGATCAAAATTGCCAGATCAAAATTTTGCAAACCACTTTTGGCACTGTGCGCTCACTTAACACATCTTCTCAATACACCTCGGATAATTTGTTTCTTGCTTGAACAGCATTTTTATCTTTGCTGTTTTTCACTTTCCATATTTAAAAGGGTATCAACCAAAAACTACTGTGCAGAATCAATTGAATTTTTTCACAAGTAAGCCTTCCTATGCCAGCTGTCAAAATACATATGATTATGCGGCTTAACTGTGAAGTTGGTTGTGAAAAAATACAATTAAGTCCTCTATTGGGGAAAAACGAAATTATTTTCTTGACAACCTAATACTATTTAAATTCTATTTAAAGATTTTTTGCTGAATAGTTCAGATAAGCTAAAAATGGATTAGAAAATTTTTTGTTCGCTTGTTTTTTTAAATAGATTTGCGCCCAAGAACAATATCTATTGTACATTTTGGAATAACTTTTAATAACTATTATTATTGAACATAAAAAAACACTTTAGTATTATAATTAGAAGAAACTATCTTTATTTATGTTTACAAATTTATTATATGATATATTATAAAGGAAGATACGACGACATTGCAGACTACTCATTCTCATAGCTTGTACGAAAGACTCTCCTATACGTGCAGTACTAATTTTAACCTCGACGCGACTCTATAGAGTATTTGTGTAGTGACTTACGAAAAATTGAATAGAAAAATTCGAAGCAACAATGTGATATGAAATTTTTTGTTGAGATTGGTAAATCCATAAATTTAACTTACGAAAAGTTAAAAAAAGCTTATGGAAAAATTCCTTATCAACACGACAAGTTTTTTTAGTGGCGTAACGTATCTTTTGAGGTCGAAGAAGTAATGGAAAAAGAATTCCGCTCAGTAAGGTCTTCAACAATGAAAGCTAATGAAAATAGGAAACGAGTGAGGGCTCTTGTGAGATCAGACATTAAAGTTTATAAGCTTTTTTTTATATAGAATGGACTCTTTAATGGATCAGAAAAAAAGATTCTTTGCATCAGATTGTATATTGCAGACATGAATGCTCTACTATAACAATGCCCTCTATCACGCGGCCATCTCCATCAACGAGTTCCTGTCGGAAAAAAATATTTCTGTGGTTCTCTAGCTCCCTATTCACTTGATGAAAGTCAATGTGTTTTTTCCCTCCTGAAGATGAAAACAATGCCCGTTGAAACCTTTATTGTAAACAACATCTTCACCGATGTTTACCTGCCCAAAGAAACTATTTTGAAAAAGATAACATAGGTGTATAAAAATAAAATAAAATTTTTGCAAAAAAGCCAGTTTCAGTACTTTTACGTCACTGCCTGTATTTTAATTTTAGCTTTTATATTGGGTATCCTAGGTAAACAAAAATTTTCTTCAGAAATGATGAATAATATCTTCTTTTAAATGATTCCATTGTATAAAGGATACTTTTCCTCTACTTTCTATTCAGTAGTGGCCTGGCCAGAGTACAGTGAAGAGCCCTTGTATTTTTTCAAAATGTCGGTCGATAAAGTGCATTTATGTACATCATTGTTTACTTTATGAATTCCGTAAAGACAATACCGCGAGTGTGGCAACCAAAAACATTTGCAAAGTGTATGGAGCAGATGTCATCAAAGTGTACGAAGCTGGTTTACAAAATTCCGATCTGGGAATTTGCGAAGTGTACGAAGATGGTTGACAAAATTCCGATCTGGGGATTTTTCACTAATTGAAAAACCACGTACCGGGCGGCCATTGAAGTCTGATGACGACAAGTTAAAAGTCATAATTGACACCAATCCACGTCTAACCACCAGGGAGATCGCGTCGATGATGGGAGTTAACCAAACAAGTATGGGGATGGTTTCGTGGTACGACGTTTGGATACCTCATCAATTGTCGGTTGCCAATTTATTGGATCGTGTTTCAACGTGCGTTGCTTTGAGTGTAAGACAAAAACATGAACCTTTTTTGCATCATTTGGTAACGGGAGATAAGAAATGGGTCGTGTACAACAACGTGACAAGAAATAGACATTGGGCTATACCTGGATATGCCCCATTAACAACTTCGAAAGCCGAAATCCATAAAAAAAAGTTATGCTTTGTGTTTGGTGGGATGGAACGCAATCAGACAATTACAGCAGAACGATATTGTCAGCAATTATCCAAATTGAATATCGCCCTTCAAAAGGATAGACCAGAATTGGTAAACAGAAAAGGGGTAGTGTTTCATCACGACAACGCGCGACAAGCTAAATGAGTTGAATTGGGATGTTATCAAGCATCCACCGTATTCTGCATATCTTGCTCCTTCCGATTTTCATCCGATTCTTCCGATCACTGCAAAATTTTTTAAATGATAAAAAATTTGATACAATAGAGCAGGTAAAAACATCCCTTACTACATTTTTCGCATCAAAATCCACGGAATTTTACACTAATGGTATTAATAAGTTGATAGAAAGATTGAAGAAGGTTATAAGAACGGATGGAAATAATATAATTGATTTTTTACAAATCTAAAAAAAAATATTTAATTGTATATGTAAAAAACGGTCATAACTTTTGCATTCACCATATATTGAATCAGACTAAAATGCTTCATTGCAAATCTAATTCTTCTTATTCCTTCTATTATATTTTGTTCTCGAAAAAAAATGGTAAACAAAATTATTTTTCCCAATATTTTGTTGTAAAATTAACAAACTTGATATGTTAAATTTGCATATAATTTTTTTAATTAAAACAAAATATTTTATATAAATTTGATCAAGACAAAGGTGAAGTCAATAGAACAATTAAACTAAACAGCCCCTACCTTAGTGAATATAAACAACGCCGCTCTTTCATTGACGTGAATTGTGCGAGCTTTTTCTTTTCTCAACGCGCATCCAACGCCGACAATGATCCCGTGCTGTTCGACGGGACAACGCAACGCTGCATTGCACTGCTTCGAATATTGACGCCGCATTGGTGCTGCCGTCGACCTTTAAAGTGGGAACAAACGTTGCTGCATTTCGGCTGCACTCATCAGATCAGATCAGAATGAATAATTTTGCTGAATTTTATTATTTCCACAGTGACTTGATTACTTTTTATTTATTTTTATAGATTAAGGCAGTTTTAATTAAACTTATTTTTTGTGACTTATTATAAAAGGTTGTATATTAAGTGTTCTCAAGATGTGATCTTTTATAATAAGTCACAAAAAAAAATCAAAATCTAGTATTTAAGGTGAGACATTTCCATTATTCTCACTTATTTCCTAGTCAATTATTATTAATAAACGAGTAAATATTTAAAAAAAAAAAAAAAACTTTTTAAAAATTGTATGTAAAAATTATTTTATTTTGTTTCCTTATAAAAATTTAAAAATAATTTTAACTATTAAAAAATCAACATATTGGAAGGAATTAAAAAAATTAGACTCTTCAAG
This sequence comes from Atherix ibis, assembly GCA_958298945.1. Classification (NCBI taxonomy): domain Eukaryota; kingdom Metazoa; phylum Arthropoda; class Insecta; order Diptera; family Athericidae; genus Atherix; species Atherix ibis. The sequence continues at coordinate 101,881,618 of OY282606.1, read as the reverse complement.
GAATTGGCAAAGTAAAAGCGTTGAAAGACCAGAGTTTGTCAAACAGTCAAATCGCTAATTATCTAACTTGGAGCGATCGGATAGTAAATAATTACTTAAAAGATGCTGAAATCCGTGAAAAATAAGAGCCGGACGCACTAAAATGGCAACAACATTCAGAGAACATTATCATATTCTAAGGGCAGCCATAAAATGCAGCTAATATACCAGGGGTATAAGTTTATATCCGCTGTTTGGTCATAGATGGCGTGAGTGAGCGTATTAACCTACCATGGGGGCGCAATTGTCAGTAATTTCGTACAACAAAATACATTTTTCCTTTGGATCACTAGGAATAATTTATGCTATATTAGCAATTGGATTATTAGGATTTATTGTATGAGCTCATCACATATATTACAGAAGGTCTAGTTTTGTGTCAGAAAAAGGGTATATGCGGGAAGCTCTGCTTTTCTGGGCTGCCGAATTGCATCGAATGCTTATGGAGGCCTATGGTAACAGTGCTTTATCGGAAAAAACGTGCCAAGATTGGTTTCTCCGGTTCAAACACGGCAATTTTGACTTGTGGGACAAGAAGCGTAAAATCCATTTCAGCCATTTCCATGCGTCTGCGTGCCATGGGGAAGATAGAAAAGATCGGAAAATGGGTGCCGCATGAATTGAACGATAGGCAGATGGAGCGACGCCAAAACACATGCAAAATCGTGCTCGCCAGACAAAAAAGAAAGTCGTTCCTGCATCGGATTGTGACAGGCGATGAAAAGTGGTTGACGGCCACCCATCAACAACTTCCCCAAGACCAAATCGCTTCGGACGGAAGACGATGCTGTGCGTTTGGTGGGATCATCAGGGTATCGTCAACTATGAGATGTTGAAACCTGCTGAAACTATTAATGCCCGCCGCTACCACCAACAACTGATCAAATTGCACCGTGCTCTGCGTGAAAAAAGGACGGATTATCAACAAAGACATGACAAGCTGATTTTCCTCCACGACAACGCACCATCGCACACGTCAAAAATGTTCCGAAACTACTTGGAGACACTCAACTGGGAGGTGCTATCCCACCCCGCTTATTCATCAGACCTGGCCCCTTCCGACTACCACCTGTTTTCGTCGATGGGCCACGCGCTCGCTGAGCAGCACTTCGATTCTTACGAAGACGCCCGAAAATGGCTTGATGAGTGGTATGCCTCGAAAGAGCAGGAATTTTTTTTGGCGTGGTACAGTAATACCCCGTGTTACGTACACTCGTTTTACGTACACTCGCACTTACGTGCATCTCATTTTTGTCCCCATTTACCCATTATACGTACAATGATTCACAATTACGTACAAGTACATTTTTTTACTTAAATTTTTTCTGGTTTTGCAATTTATAGAAAAAAAAATTATGTACTAGCATAAGAAATTATGAATGTACACTTATAACAACGTGTTTTTGGATGTGTGTACATTATTTCTATAATAAAAATAACTTTTTTTAAAAATAAAAAAAATACAAACGTATGAAATAAAATTGTAAAACTACATACATATATTCCTCTTTTTATTTTTATTTATATACTTATTGTTTTAGTTTATTTCAAACATATTATTCATCAATAAAAGCAGTAGATTCGCTTTACGTACATTTTTGTTTTACGTACACGCTCCGGTCCCAAAGTGTACGTAAGTGCGGTGTATTACTGTATTCACAAAATTGCTTGAGAGATGGGAAAAATATGTAGCTAAGTACTTTGAATTAATTTGTTTTTGCTTTCTATGAAAAAAACATTTTTTTAATAAATTAAAAACAGCGGATTTAAGCTTATACACCTGGTACAGCGAGAAAAATTTCTTTAAAAGTTACAACATCTGCGAAGTATTTTGAACCGTACAAAGGATCATTAACAATCTAAAATGGCAAAAACTATTAAAAAAAAGTCAATTAGTAATGTTGGAGATATCGAGTTAGGAATATTTCTAATGGAATTACAGATGAAAAGAAATTTAATTTGAATAGTACAGATCAGATGTAGTCAAAGTCGGCAATTCAGGCTCTCACATATATGGTGGTCAGTAGGTGTTTAGTCCGATGCAGAAATGTACATAGTATTAACTTAAATTTTCTATATATTTTAAACATATGCCAAGTATAAATAAAAGATAAATCTAACTTTCGTATTTTTACGAAAGATACAAATTTTGGCGGTAGATATAAAAAGGTTGACTACCCCTTCTTTAGGTGGATTCTAATCGTACTTTCACGATTTACGAAAATTACGCAGATTAATTGTGAAGTTGGTTGTGAAAAAATACAACTAAGTCCTCTATTGGGAAACAACGAAATTACTTTCTTGACAACCTAATAACATCAGTCTAGTAATTGTCTAATTAAAAGCAAAAGTGTGCAAAAATATTCTGCAAGAAAACTCTTAATTACTAGTTAAATATTTTATCACATACAAAATGGCAAAGTTTAGATAATATAATAAAATAACGTTTTTATCAAAATTTAATTCATAAGTAAACTTTATTTAATGTTACTTTACAAAACGTAAATTGGATAATCATATTATACACAGGATAGACCAAAAAGGTCCACCGCTTACCCCCCCCCCCCCCTCCTTTTAAATAAAGTACACATACCACACCAATTTATACAATAAGAGAAAAAAAAATCAATCTTTTTAAAAGGAAATCTTTTTACTTTCAAAAATATTATCAATAAATTTATATATATAAACTCATTTATGCATATGTAAATATTATACATATGTATATATATGTATATAAAAATTAACTCAAAAATACATTTAGATGATTTTTCAAAACTACAAATTTCAAAAAAAATTTAAAATAAGAGCTCGCCGCGAAACTATACTATTTTTTTTCGACACTGTTTTCAGATTGGCATCTGAACATCCTCCATACGGAACATCATTATTCGTTTAGTTTTCTTACGGGAACTAGCTCTATATTCTGTTTATCCTGGATTTAAAATAAAACATAAAAATCTATAGTTTTATAAATTTATAGGCTTACCTTATATTCCGGTTCGAAATAGGGATTAATAGCAATATACACAATGCACAATAAAAAGAGAATACACAGTATACCAATTGTGTTTACTAATAAGGCTGCAACTGGTAGATTTGTATAATTGTATCTATATAAGAGAAAAAACAATTTTTTTTTGTAATTGGTCGAGCTTTCTTCATTTGGTATTAAAATAAAATAACTGACATAATGAATTTGCCCTTCTGATCAAGACCCAAAATGATAACAACCGAACTCATTATGAATGTACAAAGTCCGAAAAATGCATGCACTGCTGCAAAGGCGTCCCTGGTTTCCCGTGATGGTATTTTAACGATGTACGTAACAATTCCGCCAAGTACCTATTATAACAAAACCAAATAAATATTAATAAAATCAATGAAATAATTCCAATTCACCTGGAATCCAAGAAGAATTAGGGTAATTAGTCCCAGCCATGAGTGCATGCTGTACATGTGCGGTCTTTTGCCAAGAAATCGAGAATGGAAAGCAGCAATAATTCCGGCAATAGCAGCAGCAATTCCGGCGCAATGAAGTCCCAGATGAATGTATTTTACTCTTTCAATACTCCAATAGGACGTCGGATCGGTGGAGGCCAATAAACGGTATATAATAATAGCTTGAATATTGAAATAGAATTTTTTTTTATTTTTAAATCGAGCTTTTGATAGAAATTTCATTTTTTACCATTGCCCAAACATATGCCCAATCCTAATGGCATAAGTAGAACGTGCCAATTATGCAATTGATCGTGATTTGTTATACCAAATCCACCAAAATTATTCATTATAACGACTAACAGAAGGGCCAATATGGTCCCGGCTGTGAACTCGGTCATCACAGTTACCCATCTGAGAAAAGCTTTAGGATTAGCCGCCGAAGGTATCATATTTGGTAATTTCCTAATCAATTAAAACCAAAAATATAATACTAACAAATTAACACGAGCGATATTTAAAAAAAAATTATTTTTATGTAAACGCAAATGCGAAGAAATTAAAAAAAACTGCAATTAATTAACGACTAAACAGCTCTGCTATCCTTGTTGATACAAATAATTCATAGCAATCTGATTCGATTATTGAAAATGTAATTAAAAAAGCTTTTCAAAGTTTCCTTGAAAATTCAAAGTACGACATTGTTTTTCTATATTGAAGTATTTTTTTATTTAAAAACTTTTATTTAATAGAGTGTGTTTGTGTAATATATACGATTGGAAATGTTTTATTTGCCGTCAGCTAACTTCAGTTTTACTATTACTTCTTTTGGAATGGTGAATATTTTTCGACGTTGCTTCAATTAATAATAAATTAAAAACAAATTCAATTTAAAATAATTGTATTTATAGTATATATTAAATACAGTTTAAATATTTATTGAGCAGAAAGTGTATGAACTTCTATTTATTTGGTAAAATATTTCGTGATTAATTCTTACTTAAAATTTTTAAGTGAACATTTTTTTACCAAAAACATTTTTCCAAAATTTTAACTGGAATTTTTTACTGAAATTTTTTTACTGAAAATTGCTAACTGAAAAATGTTTGCTTAAAAATGTGTACTGAAAATGTTTACTGAAATTTAATTCTGAAAAATTCTTATGGAAAAATTCTTATTGAATTGAAAAATGTTAACTGAACATTTTTTTAATGAAAAATGTTTAGCGAAAACATTTACTGAAATTTTATACTGAAAAATTCTTATAGAAATTTTTTTATTGAATTGAAAAATGTTTACTGAAGAATTTTAACTGGAAAATTTTACCTCAACATTTTTTACTAAAAATTCTTACAGAAAAATTTTTATTGAAAAATGTTTACTGAAAATATTTACTGAACATTTTTTACTGAACATTTTTTAATGAAAATTGTTTACTGAAAAATGTTTACTGAAGAATTTTCACTGAACATTTTTTAACTAAACATTTTTAACTAAAAATTCTTACAGAAAAAATTTAAACTGACATTTTTACTGAAAATTGTTTACTGAAAAATATTTACTGAAGAATGTTTCCTGAAAAATGTTTACTGAAATTTTATACTGAAATTTTTTACTGAAAAATTCTTAGAGAAAATTTTTTATTGAATTAAAAAATGTTTACTGAAGAATTTTAAATGGAAAATTTTAACTTAAAATTTTTTACTAAAAATTCTTACAGAAAAATTTTTATTGAAAAATGTTTACTGAACATTTTTTACTGAAAATTGTTTACTGAAAAATGTTTGTTGAAGAATTTTAACTGAAAATTTTTTAAACTTAACATTTTTAACTGACATTTTGTACTAAAAATTGTTTACTGAAAAATATTTACTGGAAAATGTTTGGTGAAAATGTTTACTGAAATTTTTTACTGAAAAATTCTTACAGAAACATTTTTATTGAATTGAAAAATGTTAACTGAAAAATGTTTACTGAAGAATTTTTACTGACAAACTTTTAACTGAACATTTTTTACTGAAAATTCTTACAGAAAAATTTTGATTGAAAAATTCTACAGAAAAATTTTTATTGATAAATTTTTACTGAAATTTTTTACTGAAAAATTTTTACACAAAATTTTTTATTGGATTGAAAAATGTTTACTGAAGAATTTTAACTGGAAAATTTTAACTAAAAATTTTTTAGTAAAAATTCCTACAGACAAATTTTTATTGAAAAATGTTTACTGAACATTTTTTACTGAAAATTGTTTACTGAAAAATTTTTAACTGAACATTTTTTACCAAAATTTTTTTAATGAAATTTATACTGAAATTTTTTTTGAACATTTTTTACTGAAAATTCTTACAGACAAATTTTTACTGAACAATTTTTACTGAAGAATGTTTCCTGAAAAATGTTTACTGAACATTTTTTTACTGAAAATTCTTAGACAAATTTTTATTGAAAAATTTTTACTGAAGAATGTTTCCTGAAAAATGTTTACTGAACATTTTTTACTGAAAATTCTTACAGAAAAATTTTTAATTGAATTGAAAAATTTTTACTGAAGAATTTTAACTGGAAAATTTTACCTCAACATTTTTTACTAAAAATTCTTACAGAAGAATTTTTATTGAAAAATGTTTACTGAAAATATTTACTGAACATTTTTTACTGAACATTTTTTAATGAAAATTGCTTTTTATTGACAAATTTTTACTGAAATTTTTTACTTAAAATTGTTTGCTGAAAAATATTTACTGAAAAATTTTTGCTGAAAATGTTTACTGAAATTTTATACTGAAATTTTTTACTGAAAAATTCTTACAGAAACATTTTCATTGAATTAAAAAATGTTAACTGAAAAATGTTTACTGAAGAATTTTAACTGACAAACTTTTAACTGAATATTTTTCACTGAAAATTCTTACAGAAAAATTTTGATTGAAAAATTCTTACAGAAAAATTTTTATTGACAAATTTTTACTCAAATTTTTTGACTGAAAATTTTTTACTGAAAAATGTTTACTGAAAATGTTTACTGAAATTTTTTACTGAACAATTTTTACACAAAATTTTTTATTGAATTGGAAAATGTTTACTGCGGTATTTTAACTAAAAAATATTTGCTGAAGAATTTTTACTGAAAATTTTTTACTGAAAATGTTTACTGAAATTTTTTACTGAAAAATTCTTATAGAAATTTTTTTATTGAATTGAAAAATGTTTACTGAAGAATTTTAACTGGAATATTTTATCTCAACATTTTTTACTAAAAATTCTTATAGAAAAAAACATTTTTTACTGAACATTTTCTACCGAAAAATTTTAATTGAAATATTTTTACTGAAAACTTTTAACTGAAAAATCTTTACTGAAAAATTTTTGCTAAAACATTTTTACTGAAGAATTTTTTCTGAGGAATTTTAAATGTAAATATTTTGTTCAAAATTTTTTACTAAGTAGTTTTTAACGTCAATTTTTACTGAACATTTTGACGGAAAATTAAAGTCATAAACATTGAAAAATTGATAATAAAGTGAATTGTTTACTTATACTGACTTTTTTTTTATTTATAAGTTATTCGATTCCGAAAATAATCACCTAAAGGTTAATAGATAACTGATTTTCTTCAGATGCCAGACTTGTGGTTTAAACAAGACGGCACTACGTACCACACTGCCAAAGAAACAATCGATTTATTGAATACCAAATTTAATGGACGACTAATTTTGCGAAGAGGTGATGTTAATTGGCCACCAAAATTATGCGATTTAACGCCGTTGGACTTCTTCTTGTGGAGCCATGACAAAGATAAGGTTTATGAGAATAGTCCGCACATAATTCAAGAGTTTAAAACTAATATCAAATTCGTCATCCATGGAATAGAGCTGTAATTATACAAAAATGTAATCGAAAGGATGTCGATGTTTGTAAACATTGTCGTAGCCTTAAATTATAGAAGAACTGGAGAGGTCTATATACAAAAAGTATGTCCAAATTGTTTAACGAGAATACAGTCATAAGAACGCACATAATTACATAATAACCTTTCACGAAACACTTCTTAATCCAAAATAAAAACTTACTATTTGCAGTCGTAAAGAATAAAACTATTTATGCAAATGTATTAATTTTTTTACTTACTTGTTTGTAAACTATTTAAAATTTAATAAAACCGCACTTAAACTACTTTCACATCGAGATAAGTATATAAGTGTCAACATTAAGCATAAGAAAAGTATGCAAGCATTTCGATATGCTACCATACAATTGTATTTAATACCAAAAGATTGGGAAAAAAATTAATGTTGCCTTCTGTCGTGTTTAAATTATATTTTTGTTTGGAATAAGTGAGTTAAAATGGATATTCCAAAAATTTCTATTACAAAAACTAGATGTCAGTGGATGTTATATCAACATAAAAAAATCGACAGAAATGTATGCAAGCAGTACGATTTCTCGCCGCTTTTCTTATCTGTTTTGGATTGAACGATTTTGTCATTCGATATTCAAAATAAAACACAATATTGCAATTAAGTACAATACATTTACATGAATATATTTGCTTGAATAAATATAATTTAATAATTTAACTATCGATATACACCTATATTTATGTGTGTATGGGTATATATACAATTACCTTTCTACAGTGTATATATATATTATATAAAAACATATGAGAGATATGAATAGATTCATTTGCATTCAAATATAGTAGAAAAAAATGCAAGGAAATTTTTTTTGTGACAAAAACATATTGTATTAACATAATGTATATAAAAATAATAATTATCTTTCTTTTACTTAAATACAAAATTATTTGGAAGACTACTTAAAAATAGTAGATTTTATTGTATAAATGAAATAAATAAATCTAAAAAACTTGTGCAAGGATTTGAGCATATATGTAAGTATGTATATGTGTGTGCGTGTCTGTTTAATTTAGTCATTCGAATTTGTTAGCAACATTGCATCTTCAGGTAGTGGTTGTCTTTTATATGTTGGATCTGTTGCTAAATAAGTTACGAGCCCAGCAAAAAGTACCATTAGAACCGCCATACAATTAGCCATAAGACCACCGTTCGGTAATTCTGACAAATTTTTGCTGTAATAAAAAAAAACGAAAGAAAAATTATCAAAATGAAATTGATGTCGATTTGTTTGAAGTATTAGAAATTATTTAAATTAAAGCATGTACTGACAAAGCGAAAGCAGCCTTTTCAGAAAGTCCGATTAGTGCAGAAGCAACTGACAGTAAGAAGCCAGCAAGTCCAAAATATACGTGAAATGGCATGTAAGACTCCTTGTAAGATTGTGGCATTCCTGGCAGCAAGTACGACACAAATCCTGCCAACAACTGACAAGCGAATAATATAACAGCACCGAGTCCCAGCCAAGAGTGCATCGAGTAAAGATTCGGAATAGGTGGAACTGCCAAATTATGAGAGTCGAAAACAGCCACCAAACCTATTATCACTAAAATAAACGCGACGCCATGCATTGAGGCATGAATCAACTTTAGAGTCTTCTTACGAGTCCTTCTTAGTACGCGATATATTAAAATGGCTGCAAAGTTGAAAATTCAATCATTTTAAGGATATCCAAATAAGAACAATTTTCGAATTTATTTACAATTTCCATAAATGAATATCATTGCAGTTGTCATGAGAAACGGATGCCAGTTAAACTCATGCGCAGGATTGGCCCGCCAATCAAATCCGCCTAAATGAATTCCAATCCAACTCGCCATTATTATTAATATCGTCAACGCAATCATTTGTGCCGTCAAATATATGACACGGAAATTCCCCAACGTTATTTCGCTAATTTGCTCCATTTTTACGCTTTTCTATTCGATTACTTCGAAATGCTCCGTTGTACTTCTGAAAATAATCCAAAGGAAAGAAAATTCTTACTGAAAAAATTTTGCTGAAAATTATTTTTACTGAAAATTATTTTAACTGAAAACTATTGTATTTTTACTAAAAAATTCTACTAAAATTTCTTATTGAAAATTTTTTACAAAAAACTATTTTTGCTGTAAATTATTTTTAATGAAAATTTCTACTGAATTTTCTTACTGAAGAATTTTAACTGAAAAATGTTTACTAAATATTTTTACGGAAAATTGAAGTTATAAAAATTAAGAAATTGATATTAAAGTCAATTGTTTATTTGTGCTGAAATTTTTTATGAGTTATTCGATTAAGTTTTTACTGAAAATTTTTACTCAAGAATGTTTACTGAAAATGTTTACTAAAAAATATTTATTAAAAAATGTTTACTGAAAAATTTATACAGAAAATTTTTTATTGAAAAATGTTTACTGAAATTTTTTTAATGAATAATGTTAACTGAAAAATGTTTACTGAAAAATGTTTACTCAAAAATGTTTACTTAAAGATGTTTACTGAAAGTTTTTACTGAAAAAATTCTTACGGCAAAATTCTGACAGCAAATTTTTTATTGAAAAATTTTTACTGAAAAATGTTTGCTGAAAAATGTTTGCTGAAAAATATTTGCTGACAAATATTTGCTGAAAAATGTTTACTGAAATTTTTTCTGAAGAATATTTACTGAAAATGTTTATTGAGAAATTTTTACTGAAACATTTTTACTGTAAAATTCTCACAGAAAACTTTTACTGAAAAATTTTTATTGAAAAATATTTGCTGAAAAATGTTTACTGAAAAATGTTTACTGAAAAATGTTTACTGAAAAATGTTTACTCAAAAATGTTTACTAGAAGATGTTTACTGAAAGTTTTTGCTCAAAAATTCTTAACCGAAAACTTTTATTCAAAAACTTTAACTGAAAATTTTTTACTGAAAGTTTTTACTGAAAATTTTTTTAACTGAAAATTATTGTATTTTTACTAAAGAATGTTTAGTGAAAAAATTCTTACGGCAAAATTCTGACAACAAATTTTTTATTGAAAAATTTTTATTGAAAAATATTTGCTGAAAAATGTTTGCTAAAAAATGTTTGCTGAAAAATATTTGCTGAAAAATATTTACTGAAAAATGTTTACTGAAATTTTTTCTGAAGAATATTTACTGAAAATGTTTATTGAAAAATTTTTACTGAAAAATTTTTACTGAAAAATTTTAACTGAAAAATTTTAACTGAAAAATTCTTACAGAAAAATGTTTGTTAACAAATTTTTACTGAAAAATGTTTAGTGAAAAATTTTTACTGAAAAATTTTTATTGAAAAATATTTGCTGACAAATGTTTACTGAAAAATGTTTACTGAAAAATTCTTACAGTAAAATTTTTATTTTTTTACAGAACAATTTTTACTGAAGAATGTTTACTGAAAAATATTTACTGAAAATGTTTACTGAATATTTTTACTTAAACAAAGTAAATGTTTACTTAAAAATTCTTACAGTGAAATTTTTATTTTTTTACAGAACAATTTTTACTGAAGATATTTACTTAAAAATTCTTACAGAAAAATTTTTATTGAAAAAAAAAATTGTATTGAACTGAAATTTAAACTTTAATAATTCATTGGAAATTTTTAACTGACAAGTTTCTACTAAAATTTTTTCCTGCAGTTTTACTAAAGAATATTTACTAAAAAATTCTTACAGCAAAATTCCTATAAAAGAAATTTTATTGAAAAATTTTTACTAAAAAGTTTTTACTAAAAAATGTTTGCTGAAAAAAAACATTTTTTACTGAAAATTATTTTAACTGAAAATTATTGTATTTTTACTGAAATTTTTCCGAACTGAAAAAATGTTTACTAAAAATTCTTACAGAAAAATTTTTATTGAAAAATGTTTAATAAAAAAAGTTTACTGAAGAATCTTTCAGATTCATTTTTAAATAATTTTTAATGTAAATTTTTTGCTCAAAATTTTTTACTGAATTGGATTTACTGTCAATTTTTACTGAATATTTTTACGAAAAATTGAGGTCATAAAAATGAAAATATTATTATTAAAGTCAATAGTTTATTTTTACTAATTTTTTTATTTTATTTATGAATTATTCGATTTTAAAAATAATTACTTTAAGGTTTATAGTTAACTGATTTTCTGCAGATGCCATTAGTGAATAATAATAGTAAATAATAGTTTTTATTTTCAAATCACTTGAATGTAATCATTTAACTTAGTTATTCATATCTACATAATAAAAAATAAAAAAAAATTAATACAGAAAAATCGAACAAAGAAAGTCATTTAATATTTGTGCACTAAATAGTGTCTAGAGTTGAATATTGATTGCAATTTTAATAGAAAAGTTCCCTAAGGAGTCTAATCAAAGTGCTTAACTATGTTAATTTACAGGGAAAAGTTCCCTAATCAAAGTGCTTAACTATGTTAATTTAACGAATATTTTAAATTGATAACAATTACATTAGATTTGGCTGAATCTAGTATTGTCGTAAGAATTGTATATAATGTGTGTAAAAAATAAAATCAAAGATATTTACTTAATTAGTTTTCTTCCAATTTTATTATAAGTTTTTCTATAATTGTCACATACTCGTATTTATAAATATTCACATTTACAGTATTCTAGTTTTATTACTATTTTATTTTCTAAAATTTACAATTATTTTATTACCTTTGCTAGTATGTATATAATAGCTGTATTTTACAATAATAATTTATTTTACAATAATGATAATAAGTCGTTCATATTTATCGATGATAACTGTTAGTAATATCGAAATTCGTACAAATAATATCGCAGACAACAAATTCAAAATAATTATTTACTATAGAAAATATTAATTTATTTTTATTTACTTAACATTTCATCTAATCGCCTAATAATTAATTCACTTAAGATAAAAACAATGATAATAATACTGTTGATCAATTTAAAAGTTTTTCATTTCTCAAATTGCATTCTTAAAATATTATATTCGGTATTAATAATATTTTATTTAAGAATTTATCTTTATTTGCAAACTTGAAACGAAATTTATCCTATCTTTAGATATACGAGTATTTGTACATATTTATTCAAGAATTTGTTTATCTAGAGATATGATATAATTTAAGTAAATGGATTACTCTTTATTTTTTAATTAAAGAAAAATGGCTTATCGTTTTCGTGGTTCGAAAAGCACAACCTCGTCACAAATATGTCGTCCATAAAAGCGCAGAAGGCACACCAATTTTTGAGTGCTGTAATAAAAAGTTTAGGATACTGATTTTTCGAATAAATTTTCTTTAGCGATGAGGCTAATTTCTCGTTCCGTAAATATGCCAGAAAACGACATTGCCATATATTAAGCCTTTAAAGACCCACAAGTGACAGTGCAGAAGCCATTGTTTCTGTAAAAAGTGACTGAATGCTGTGCATTTTCGTTGGGCAGCATCATTGACCTGTATGTCTGCAGAAATGAAGGAGGAGAACCATTATCGTCACTTCTAAGCGTTATGGCCACGTGATAACCGATTTTTTTTTTTGACCTGAACTTGAAAACTTTAATCTGGAAATTATGTGGTTTCAAAAAAAGCGGCGTTATTGGCCACACAACACGACAATTTTATGCTTTATTGCAAGAAAAATTGCTAGCACAAGGAAATTCGAAGTTATGTGATGTGAATTATTTTGTAATGCATAATGGCAACGACCTAGCAATATAACGAATTAAAAATTTCACCGAATTTTCTTTTATTTAACTTCACTTTTTGAAACACAATATATTAATCTTTTCTCTTAAATGTTATGGTTTTTTCTAATTTCCCTTCATTATGGCCGCAGGATAACCCAATTTTTTGGTCATCACTCGAAGATTTTAATTTTCACCATATGTGAAAATTTAGTAACAAAAACTACTGAAGTCGTTCAAAATTGTCCCCCGATTCAAGAAACTTAGCAAAATTGCAACGAGTAAACTGTTATTTATATTTATGCTTAATTTAATATTTAAAGTTTTCGTTTTACCTCGTATATACATTTATTTTGATTTTGATTTTCAATGTGTTAATAATACTGCCACATAACCAAACACTGAAATTTTTGGCATTACAAAGGAACAAGGACGAAAAAATTAGATTCTTATAAGATTGTGAAGGTTTTAAAAAATTTTGACAGCGATAAGATCGTCAGACGTCGGAATAGAATTATGGGCTTTTTGATGTGATATCAATTGACCACCAAAATCGTGCGATTTGACATTGTTTGACTTTTTCTTTTTGTAAGCATTTAAAAACCATCATCTGTCAATTAATGGCCGATCTACAACCCGAAATATGCAAAAAAGTCATCCTCAAAAATTACCTCAAAACGGTCTAACGCTACAAAAAATGATGCAGCGGCCACTTGAATGATGTTATTATATATTTAATGCATAATGGCAACAACATCCAAGCAATATAATAAAATAAAAATTTAATCAAAATCAAAATTTTAATTCTATTTCATTAAATTTTATATTCCACAATTGAAATTGGATAACCCTTTTTATTAAATTTATTCTGAATTGTTAATTATTTAACATACATTAACTATTGTTAATATTTGATAAATAACTGAAATTTTTATGATAATTAAAATATTAAAAATGTCAATTAATAATATTTTTGCACTTATTAAAATTTTATAATATTTTTACAAATATTCTTATTGATTTTAAAAATGTTCACTGAAAAATGTTTACAGCAAAATTCCTACAGAAACATTTTTATTGAAACATTTTTACTAAAAATTTTTACTGAAGAATGTTTACTCAAAAATATTTACTGAAAATATTAACTGAAGATTTTTGCTTAAAAATTCTTATAGAAAAATAAAAAAAAATTTTACTCAACTGAAATTTAAACTAAAAATATTTTTTATTGAAAAATTCTTACAGACAAATTTTTATTGACAAATTTTTACTAAAATTTTTTTACTGAACAATTTTTACTGAAAAATGTTTACTAAAAATGTTTACTGAAAATGATTACTGCAAAATGTTTACTGCAAAATGTTTACTGAAGAATTTTTACTAAATTGGATTTACTGTCAATTTTTACTGAACAATTTTTACTGAAAAAGGTTTAATTTTAGTGAAAAATTCTTACAGGAAAATTTTTATTGAAAAATTTTAACTGAAAATTTTTTACTAAATTTTTTTTACTGAAAAATGGTTACTGCAAAATGTTTATTGGAGGATTTTTACTGCAAAATGTTTAATAAAAAATGTTTACAGAAAATGATAACTGCAAAATGTTTACTGAAATTTTTTAATGAAAAATTCTTAGACAATTTTTTTTTGAAAAATTTTTAGTGAAAAATGTTTAATGAAAAATGTTTACTAAAAAATGTTTACTGAAAAATGTTTGCTGAAAAATGTTTACTAAAAAATATTTACTGAAAAATGTTTACTGAAGGATTTTTACTGCAAAATGTTTAATAAAAAATGTTTACTAAAAATGATAACTGCAAAATGTTTACTGAAATTTTTTAATGAAAAATTCTTACAGAAAAATTTTTATTGAACAATTTTAACTGAAAATTTTTTGCTTAATTTTTTTTACTGAAAAATGGTTACTGCAAAATGTTTACTGAAGAATGTTTACTGAAATTTTTTTACTAAAAAATGGTTACTAAAAATGTTTACTGAAAATGATTACTGCAAAATGTTTACTGCAAAATGTTTACTGAAGAATTTTTACTAAATTGGATTTACTGTCAATTTTTACTGAAAAAGGTTTAATTTTAGTGAAAAATTCCTACAGGAAAATTTTTATTGAAAAAATGTTAACTGAAAATTTTTTACTAAATTTTTTTTACTGAAAAATGGTTACTGCAAAATGTTTATTGGAGGATTTTTACTGCAAAATGTTTAGTAAAAAATGTTTACAGAAAATGATAACTGCAAAATGTTTACTGAAATTTTTTAATGAAAAATTCTTACAGGAAAATTTTTATTGAACAATTTTAACTGAAAATTTTTTGCTTAATTTTTTTTACTGAAAAATGGTTACTGCAAAATGTTTACTGAAGAATGTTTACTGAAATTTTTTTACTGAAAAATGTTTACTGGAAACTATTTACTGAAGAATGTTTACTAAAAAATGTTTACTGAAAAATGTGTACTGAAAAATGTTTACTGAAAAATGTTTAATAAAAAATGTTTACCGAAAATGTTTACCGAAAATGTTTACTGTAAAATGTTTACTAAAAATGTTTACTGAAATTTTTTATTGAAAAATTCTTACAGAAAAATGTTTATTGAAAAATTTTAACTGAAAATTTTTTACTGAACATTTTTTACTAAAAATGTTTACTGAAAAATGTTTACTGAAAAATGTTTACTGAAAAATGTTTACTGAAAAATGTTTATTGAAAAATTTTTAATGAAAAATGTTTTCTGAAAAATTTTAACTGAAAAATTTTTAATGAAAATTTTTTACTAAAAAATGTTTACTTAAAATTTTAACTGAAAATTTTTTACCGAATTTTTTTCACCGAAAAATGTTTACTGAAGAATGTTTATTGAAAAATTTTTACTGAGCATTTTTTACTGAAAATTATTTTAACTGAAAATTATTGTCTTTTTACTGAAATTTTTACTGAAGAATGTTTACTGAAAAACGTATTAATACAATTTAATTTTCAGTTAAAATAATATTTGAATTTTATAATATTTTTGCAAATATTCTTTTATATGAAATAAAATTTCTATATTCTATAGGATAAAATACTTTAAGAATATGTGTTTAAAATATAACAACAAATAGCATTTTATAGATAAGCAATTACATTGCAGTTTAATTTTAATGGAAATCAATTAATAAGATCATGTTTGCATGTGAAAATATTTTTTTCTATTAAAATATTAAAATTCAAAATATACGTAATAAAGAATAGAACTTATAACATCAATGTGGTATAAAAATCACATCGATTATGACAGTTTCTTTTTAATTTAATCAAACTTGAAGTAAGTGTTTTTATTATCTTAATCAGTATTTTATGGAAATACGAACACCTGCTAATATAATAAATAATAAATATTAGACAATTTGTATACACTACACTCTAGTAATATTCGTTATTTTTGTACTATTGAAAAGGCAAGCATATATGCATACTTGCTTTGATTATTAAATAATTCAAAAAAAAAATTTAATTTCTCTAATACAATAATAAAATAGATACGAGTGATTTAAAAAAAAAGAAATTAACTTTTAACAGTAAGTAAATAGTGTTTTTTATCAAGTAATAAGTTAAAAAGTAAATAAGAAAAATAGGAAAATAGAAATGAAAGTCATCATTTTCAATTTCAAGATTTTTGGGTAATTTTTGTTCGTAGTAATTTGGATTTTAGAAAATGCCTTGACCAAACAAGAAGAATATCGTTTTATATAAATAGTAAAACCATATTGGAAATTATAGTTTACAAACCTTAGAAAATATTAGAACAACTTGTTTGCAAAACTGTTCATGCGCAGTGGATTCTCCAATTTTGCGTTTATATTTGACAATAGCACCACACCACCACCGCCGCCAGCAATCAATTCAATCGAAAAGTTTATGAAATTTTCATAATCGAAAAAAAAAGAAATCTCAACGTTTTGTGGTTATTTTGGTTTTTTTGCTTTTTATGTATAGATATTGTTTTTTTTCTTCTTTTTTTTTGATAACAATATGTTGTTATATGCTAGAACTGACTCATAATTGAATATGTTTTAAGTTTACGTATAATAATTTTCGTATAACTCACGTCGGTATTCTGATTCGCACGACTCAAACGGAACAACACAGTCTAAACACTGCGAGCGGAATTTTCACTGAAGAGAGTAATAGCACAATACCACCAAAGACCCGAAAGTTTTACAGTAATTGATAAATTCGCGTATTTACAAGAAACCATCAAAAATAATTTATTTTCCGTATCATTTGCGGTAAATATTTAACCAGTTTTGAAGCTTTACATTCACTGGACGATGTGATGAACGGGTCATCATTCCGTAATAGTAGTGAGAGAGCTCTCTGACTATCGCCAAAGTCTCGGACCAAGCACAATATTTTTTTCTCTCAAAACTCGGTAAAAGTCATTATGGACAAAATTCACTTGTTGCGTGCGCAAAAATCATTTGTTCCATCGCGTTCAGTTTGTTCCGCTCCAACTCGTTGCTTTCCACACAAAAAAGTGCACTAATTGTTCAAAAAAATTAAAGAAAAAAAAGAATTATTGCTGCAATCTTAAAAGTTTCTGAACTTATATGCGAAGCCAGTCCAACTCTCAGCTCAATATGGAATGTAGAAAAAGCCAAAAAAGAAAAAAAACCAAAATAGAAAACGTAAGCAACAAGTTGTAGTAGGTTTTAACAGAAATCAATAGAGAAATTTTGATCAAGGCAAAAGCTTTGTTAGCTTTATACGATATACCATACACTGTAGGCCAAAAGTATGCGACCAATTTTTTAATGTTTTTTTGTATCGTTTATTTTTTAAATACTCTTCCAGCATTACAAATAATTCTCCACTAGTCTTTCCATAGAACTTCTATGAGATTCACAATAGGTATATTATCGTGTCCTTAGATTATAAAACAAGTGGATAGGCCTGTTTACACAAAAATTGTTGCCGAATTTTGTTGGCAATACGTTCGTAGAACACTCACATATACAAAATAACAGAAACGGCGTAAATCATTGGGGGCCAATTTCAAATAGATTTTTATAATAGCTGTATTCGTTTGGACCAATTTTGCTACTGCACTAGTTGTGTATCTGTCATCATCTAGTTTACCTCGAACAGAGCAGTAATTTTCAGCTGGAGTTACGCATACAATGTACGGTAGGTGGATTGTAGTTGCTACAGTAAAAATAGATAGATTTGCGGGTTCGTTGGTTACGTTGAAGAGTCATACTTTTGTCAGTATTGTTTATGTGTGAATAAACTCAGTTTTTATTGTTTATGTGTGAGTAAACTCAGTATTGTTGCTGACTATTTTGAGGTTATATTTCTACTAGTGTTCGGTCTTGCAGCGAACACAATTTCAATAAACTCACTATTGTTGTTGACTATACTCCAGAAATTTTTCATAATTAATTTAAAACTTGCAGCGAACACAATTTCAATAAAATCACTCTTGTTGTTGACTATTGTGAGGTTATATTTTACTGCTGTAAAATAGGTTCATTTTATTGAGAGTCTACTGCGAACTACAGCGCTGTAGCTAAATTGGTCCAAACGAATACAGCTAATATTACAGGTTTTGTTGTTTGATGGAATTAGTTTTGGAAATTTGCAATAAAACACATTATTCTATTTTAAAATATTATTTATTTATTTATTTATTTATTATATTTTCATTTTATTTTTTTTTCACTATATATTATTTATTGTTTTAATAATAATTATAAAGAGGAAGAGCATATAAATATATAAATTGCAAGTTATCAAAACAATTATGTGCAGAAATAAAAATCCAATCCAAAAATCCAAAATGAATTAAATGAGAGAATGTGATATTATATTAAAATTGAAACCACACCACAACTTAGTAAATATAAATTTTAATGTTAAACAAGCATATTTGTAGATATTGAAAGCTTCTTTATAATATAAATTTGTGTTTATGAATTAAAATGGTAATTTAAATAGGTATGTGCATTTAAATTAAATTAAAAAATAAAGCATTAATTACATACACGTAGAGCATTACATCAAATTCTTAATAATATAGATGTTAATTGTATACAACATTATAGGAAATGCTTTTACAAGGTGGAAAATTTAATGTACTTATATAATTAACAAATAATATTCTAAAAAAAATATTTTTCTGGTAAATATCACATTTGTTTACTTTTATTGAATGACGAACTTATCAATTTTTAATCACTTTTTAGACCAAATAAATCATTAAAAGCTATTTAGGCATAACATAAACTAAATTTTTGTTAGTTTATGTAGTAAAAATGAAGATGTCAACTTAACGAAAGAACGAAATTCCCGGCTTCCTTATTCTGTTGAATGACTAGCAACAGTTCAAATTCTGAAATAAAAACTTTCTATTAAATGTTCCCAACAATATAACTATTTATATAAATACTTACTTTTTAGTAAATACTTCAAAACATATAAAAATCACACTTTCATTTGCACTTTCCGATAAGTGCCAAAATAACAACTTTAAAAAAAACAAAAGTATGAAAGCATTTCCGTATGCTACCACTTTTATGGAGAATGGCGCTTTTTTTAAAACTCTCCGAAAGTCTACAAAATTAATTGATATTTACGAAATAAATAATAAACCTAAAATGCAATTACATTTCATATCAAAAGATTGTTCAAAAAATAAACATTACCTGTCGTTGTGTTTAAATTGTATTTTTGTTTCCAATAAGTGAATTAAAATAAATATAAATTAGGCTTTTGCAATTCAATAAATTTATATTACGAAAACTAGATGTCAGTGGGTATCATGTCTACATAAAAAAAATCTACACAAAAGTATGCAAGCATTACGCTTTCTCGCCGCTTCTGCAATAGTTCGGCCAGAAAATTGCGTATATATATACGAAAATCTGATGTACGGGTTTATCCAGGTATTCTTTATTCTAAGATCGTGCCCGTATTATAATTTCCAAAATGACTTTTCGTTTTTTTGTATTTAGGATCCTTTTAACCTGCTTCATATCGAAGTCCTGATGGAAAAGCATTCGTATCTAAAATATTTAGATTCTGCCATTTTTTTCAAAATTCTACCAATTCCCAACAAGTCTCCTATTTTATCCGTAGAGAAGCAACCCTAAACCATTATCGAACCATCCGCCTTGTTTCACAGTTGGCACCACAGCTTCCTGCAACGCACAAAGATTCTTCTTTTAGACTCAAAGATCTAGAAATTTGACTAATTCGTCCAAAGTGCATTTTTTAAGTCCTCATCAGTATGAGAAGATCCTATCAAGGATATTTTTTAATTCCCATAATACCGATTAATGAAATAACGTTTTTTGTATAATTTATTTCTTAAATTCTCTTCCAGCATTGCAAAAAATTCTGTTTCTTTTATGAGGTTGAGAATAGGTAGATTATCGTGGCCATTATATATTTTCCAAAATCACTTTTAGTTGTTTTTTTTTTATTTATGATCCTAATGCTGCTTCAGGAGTTCGGTCCTGATGGAAGAGCATTTGTCTATAAAATATTTATATTCTGCCCGTTTTTTCAACCCCAAACCATAATCGAACCACCGACTTTTTTCGCAATTGGTCCCACAGCTTCCAGGAACATTCTTTTCCAGCATTGCAACGCACGTAGATTCTTCTTTTAGACTCAAAGATCTAGAAATTTGACTTATTCGTCCAAAGTACATTTTTAAGTCCTCATCAGTATGAGGATATCGTATCGGAGATATTTTTTAATTCCCATAATACCGATTAATGAAATAAAGTCCAATACAATTTCTTCTTTTTTGAGTGCGCATTGGTGGTTTCCCTACCAATCTCACCTTTTAACCGTTGCTAGAGACACTGATTTATCACAACTTTTATTTAAGGTGCTGTAATTCTATGATTAATTTTACTGGCTACAAAAATTAAGCGATCCTCCTATTAACTGATAAATTTACAACTACCAATGACCTTTGGACTAATTATAAAGTTCTTTAGTTTTTACGAACACGACTTTTTGAATTTTTTTTTATATAAATTATAATAATTTAGGAAATAATAAAATATTAAAACTATTACTTATTCTAATTTACCATATATTATATTATACATGAAAAGAAAAAAAATATAAGTTTTCGATTTATTAAGATTTTAACTAGAAATTTCCAGAGCAAATATGTTTGTTATCAAAGTAATCGCATACTTTCGGCTTACAGTGTATAAGTAAATATATACTTTTGCAGAAATGAAAACTTTTGTATATTCTTTAGTATTAAATTATGTTTACGATAATCATTATTTCGATAAAATTCAATAAAAAAAGGCCCCTTATCTTGGTTTGATTAAATAAAAATATCAAAAATATCTATTTTCGTAGCCTATTAAACGATATCATCACATCGTTCACTGAGCAGGCATATAAAACGCTCCCAAACATTTTTTCTCTCTAAATCCCTAACAGTTTTTATTAACATATTTACCCACTTAAACATTTGTAAGGGTTTTTAACTAACTTTCTTAACACCTACATTTTGTTCGAAAAGTATAACAATTTTAAACGTTGAATAATTTGCAACTTTGTTAAAATTCTACTTAACTAAACTTTTTGTTTGATGATCCCGTCTCTTTTTCTAAATTCTATAAAAAGACATAGACATATATTATTATAATCTCAATCCTACGCCTAAGCTAGTTGATTTTAAAATGTAAAAACAAAAGAATTGGAATACAAACAAGCTAAAAATATATAATTTTTGCGATTAATAAATTATCTAAAAGTTAGCTTTGAAATTCACATAGCGAATATTTTCTTTATTGGTAGCACTGGCGAATTGTCAGAATCAGTTGTTTTCAAGACCAAAATTATTATACTGTGCACAAAATTCAAATAAATAATTCCAAATTGAAAGAAAAACTTGTAAAAAATGATTTCTAATTTGATTGTAACTTCTCAGAAATTCGTTTTATTTGTTGGTAAATAATTAATAAAACAAAATCATTATAGTTATGCTTATATTGATTATTTTAGATAATTTTGGACTTGATGTACAATCTCACCAAATGATAAAAACATGGTTAAGAGAACAGGGACAAAATTCCGTGGAGATTTTCCCGAAAACTTTTAATTTGGATTTTGAATCATCCGATGATGAATTTAATAAAAATGATCTTAAATTTAATCAGGATGTTTATCTAATTCTGCAGCCATTAGAACATCTTCTGATCAGCTTTAAACCAGAACAGATTTTCCAATTGATAGACAATTTAAAGGACAACTCCAAAATTAATCAGGCGTTCCTTTGGGCAACTACAAAGAATATAAACGAAAATTTTGTAGTGCCATTTATTATGTATATGTCGGACATGATAATTACTATTATTGATTCTGAACATTTATCTATTCTGAGTCGGAAATCAGGAGGTTTAGTTATAAATAAGGTACTCGTAATATTCAAAATGAGCACTTTCAATTAATTGAAAGTATTTTGAATTTTAAAAAATAATATCTTTTATCAGTTCTATGATTACAAACTGAGCAACGATAAATTGGATATTCACGAAACTAAAAAGATAATTAAACCGAAAACAGATCCAATTGTTGATCCTGAGAGTTTGGGAACATTCAAAATTAATTTAGATGAAGAAGAAGTCAAAGCTAGGGATGCTTTAAAACTACCATACGAAAGGTTTGATTTCATTTGGTATTATTGGTGTTCAAATTATAATTTATGATTTTTATTTATTAATTAGAACATCAGAAACTGATACATCATCAGAAAGCCAGATTGTTTATACACCAGACGCAGATGATGATTTCGATGATGAGGACCCAGATGAGGATTTGTACATTTAGGAAATTATTAAACTATTACCATTTGTTAATAATCCAAAGTGATAGAATATTTAAAATAGAAAAGTAACTAAATAGTTTATACTTAATTACTTGAGTTGTGAAACAAAGAAGAAAAAAAAACATGTGTTCTCTTGAAGAAAAATGTTTTCTTTTATTTTTAAAATTTTAACTAAAAATATTTTCTAATAAATATTATTTATACAAATAAAATCTAAAATGAAAATGCATTTAACAATTGATCTTTTTACATTTTTCTAAGAATTATGTACAATGAAAAAAAATATATAATATATATTTACGATCTCATATTAAAATGATTTTATATATATATATATATATGTATTATAATAAAAATTAATGTATACATACGATTTATTATAAAAGAATTTGAGCAGAATTATTCTTTAAAATGTAAATGTTTTTGGAAATTGATGATATCACAATGTTAAAATGGCTCATTGCTTAGAAAAATTCTCTAATTCTCTTTGATATAAGATATATTTCAGTTAATTTGTTCGTTTATGCAATTTTTTATGCCTCTGTTATATAATGTTCCTTTTATTTACTAATATTTATAGAGATCTTTTTAAATTTTTGTTCATGCTCTTCTTATTATACTATCTTTTGTTTGTTCGGTGTTGTTTTTTTTTTTGTTGAATTTTCAACAATTATTTACAAATTTTGACTAATTGAACATTATTCAAATAGAAAATAATTTAATTAATCATAGATTATGTTCTATTTAAATATAAAAAAGGTAAATTTATATCGATGACATCAAGAAAAAAATGTTTACATTTTGTTCGTGTACATTTTATAAATCTTAACATCTCACGTTAAACGATTAATAGAGTTTTAATTGTTGCCGTCATCGATTCAGCAATGAATAAACATCACTCTTTGGATCTGAAGCCAGTGAGCTCCAATTTGTTTCCGTACATAAAGGTAACTTTACAGTTGTATTATAGCTCATTGGCTTAATAATGCATGTTTCACGTACAAAAAAGAATTTTACTACTAAACTATCTATCCAGGCAGATAGATTTGCTCCAAATCGTTTTGAATTGATTTCAAATCGACTTTGTAATAATTTTAATTCACTACTCGACGGCAAATATTGTTGCCATTTTTCTGGATATTTCAAATCGAGTTTTGTTCCTAAATTTATAATTTCGCTGCGTTCCCGTGTAATCATTTTATTTTTGTCAATTTCAAGCGGAGTTACCAGAAACTTTGATTGAGCAAATAATTGAGATTTACCAATTAATTTCGCGGTCCAAACTCCTGGAACCATCGGATGTTTGAGATTCGCTTTTGAGAAATTTATTGTATCGCTTTGACCATCTTCAACATGAATTTCATTGTAATCTTGAACTGCTCCAGCAGGATCAATCCAAAGAACAGTAAAATTATAAGAATGATTTTCAGCATGTTCGGAGCCTAAAAATTTTATAACTAGTGTTAGATCAGTGAAAGGTCCTAAAAATTTCGCTAGATTTCGGCATGTTTGCTCCTTTTGATCGTATTCAGAGCTAACTTCGAAACTTTTAATTCGTCTGGCGAATATAGAATTCCTTGCTACCTGCCACAATTGATTGGGACGAATGCGAGTTTCATATTCAATTTTTTTATCTGCACTTTTTGCTATGTATCTAATTAGGAAACCTTTGTATTCATCGTTCAATTTATAATTTGTTATCTCTTTTAGAGCAAATGAATCATAATTCAGATTCTTTCCATTCATTCGCAAGATACTATACGTAATAGTGATAGCAGCATCATCTGGCGCTGGACTCACATCTTCAAAATGGTAATAATTTTGCCAATAGCTATTCAAATTAGTGAAATCGCTCGTATATGGTCCAAATAGCCATTCTTCTACTTGTAAAATTACCGCTTGGTTGATAATCGGTTCAAATTTTCTAGCAAAGAAAATCAATTTATGTTCGGTGCCCTGTAATTTAGGCCAGTCTTCGGTTTTGAAATCATTTGGACTGCAGCCACACCAATCAACTACATTTTTGTATTGGCATTTACAACCCATTTTCCTTTTCCAATTTGTCACGTGCAAATTATTGTCAACATAAGTATTGCAAAATTTTGAATTTCTTAGAAACGTATGAAAAAATGACTCGGCTGGCAGTAATGTATATTTAAATACATTAAGTAAACCTTCGAGTAATTCGTTCCCATCGGGTCGAGTTACAAAATCTACAAATTTTCTCGAAAGTGCAACCCAATCACTTCCGCCGTCAATTTGAATATTATGTGGTAGTAGTCTGTCTCCAATTCGCCACATATGAGTATCACATTCTACGAACGTTTTGTCTAAACCCTGTTTCTGAATAAAGCGTTGCGTTTCTCTTCCATGACTTTTTACAAAATTCTTATCTCTATTCGCTGACAAAAAATCCACCAATTTATCTATGGTTTTAACTGGAAAATCACTTTCGCTTAAATTTATAACAAAATCCCATTTCCATGTTGATGCCAGCAAATCTTTCATACACGACAAAAGCATTTCTAGCAATGATGCACCACCCCATATTGTTGAGAATCGTGTACGCGACAATTTTATATTTGAAAACTTATCTTCAAGCTTAAGTAATTCTCGATAGAGGTAGTCTTGACGCTAAAAAAAAAGGAAAAAGAAACCGTTTTAAATAAATTATTAATCGTTAATATAATATTTTCGCAAAGATAAAAGCATTGAGAAATTTTTCTTACAATGAAAGACCAACGATCTTATATATCATCAGATTAATTGAACGAAATATGTATGCCTGAACACTTACTGAATCAACATGAATATAAAATACATGTTCCGGTGAATAAAGTGCCTTAATTAATCGAAACACTTGACGTAAAGCTCGCCCATTCAAAGTAAGTAGAAATGCAATACGAACACGATTTTTGGTTTCCTGTTTCAAACTTGTCTCCGCTATTTGTGGTGTGAATTCTTTAAACATAAATAATACATGATGAACATATTATTTGCTTGAATAAATAGAAAATTTACTTTGAATTCCAGTCTCGAAAACGTTGATAGTAAAGTATCCACCGCATGCTTCTTTAGCATTGCCGGAACATTTCATATTACAACTAGAATCTGGCAGCTTTGCCGTTGTCGATGGCTCATCATTACCACAAAAACATTCCGTACTAAAATTAAATATTATTGTTAACAATTAGTAGTTTTTTTTCATTTTACTATTGAGAATTTATTTAAGATAATAATTAAGTATTGTAATTACGAATATTGAACTCCGGCATATGGAAAACCGCTCTGAAGGCACAATTGAATACATTTTTTGGGTGAATTTTCCCATTTGAAATTCGTAAAATATCCTGATAATAGTCTAAACTCTTTTTCATCCTTATAGCATCCTAAAATCTTATTAGCGGTGTAATTTCCTCGTGGACAATGAGTCGGCAGAGAGGCTGCATAAAATAGTCCGGATTGTATGGCGCAGGTTATATTTGCTATTTGCTGTTTGCAAGAGACGGTTTTCGCCCGTTGAATTGCTGATATTGCATCCTTTGTGGTAATCTCACATTCAGGTTCGAATCCAAGTTGTTGAGGATTCAAACTTGGTTTCAAACCCGAAGAAGATGAATCTTTTGTTCTTATCGGAACGTTCAAATTACTATTAATATCGTCGTCGTCCAATTCTGAATTGAGTTTGAGATTCTTAATTGAATTGTCATTGCTACCGCGCTCTGGGAGGAAACTGTGACCCAGATTTGGTAATGGTATGCGCAGCGATTTATAGGCAAGGAAAATTTGAAGAACCAATATCAACAGGCCAACAAAAAAGAATATTTTATAGCGACGAATCCATCGGAAAGGCAAGATATCTGTCATTGCCGCCAAGTACAATTTATGGTATACCATCACAAATAGCCTCCAGAACAGTTATGGCACACTGACAACATAATAATCTAATTGCACTTAAACTAATTATTATAAAATAAATAAAAAATACACTTGACAGAAACACTAAAATTAATTTTCACGTCCACCAAATACCAAACATTTGTTACTATGTATAAAAACTGCATTAACACTCTCCGACTAAATAAAAATAAAAATGCCGATTGCGTCTTACTCCACAGATTAATCACAAAACCACTATTTCAATATAAGTTGATAATTTTTAATTGCCTATAATATTCGCAGATTAATGGCTACATTCTTAAAGATTCGCGGAACTCGCGTAAACACTCACCGATAAGTTGCACTATTCACAATGATAGCAGCAGCAGAACTTAGCAAATTTTGATAGGCCCCCGTAAATGTTGCGGCAGATTTGTGAATATAATCAGAACTTTCAACTTTTTCGGGTTGCCGCTTCTACTCAATCGATTGTTCACTTAATATTTTAGAGAAAAGTACAATTTATGTCATATTTTGTAGTTTCAAATTAATTTTTTTTTAATAGTTTTATTAAAATATAAACTTAAATATTTTCATCCAAACAAAAAAAATTACATTGAATTGCCCAAAAATTAAAAATTAACGGCATGAAGACTTGTTATACATATCAAAAATATCGAGACACCAAGGGTAACAAAAAACAAAGGTTATCAAGTTTAGATTCAAAGATTTGTGCTGCGAGTAAAATGTTCTTAAAAATTATAAATTAGAGGACAACAAAAAAAGAAAATTCAACAGAAAGACTAACAATCAATAAAAAAATTCAAAAAAATTTCATAAATTTTATTTCTTTTAATTTTTAAATATTTGCATAGAAGATATTATATTTTTGATTAAAATGTGTGCTAAATTCATAAAAATTCTGATGTTTGGACATGTATCATTTTTATTTGCTTTCAATAATAAAAAATCAAAAAAAAAATCGAGATGCAAAATTTAAGTACGGCAGATTTAATTATAAATAAGAAAATTTTGTCAATTAAGGAAAAAAAAGCAAATATTTTCTTTATACTTGTGTTCCATCTAAATTAATGTCATTTTCTTCAGTTTCTTTTGTTATTTCAGTAGAAACACCAATTCCCATAGAGTTTAATAAATTCGATGCAGGCCCAGGTCCACCCAATTGCGATTTATAACTATGCATCATGTTTCGAACAGTATTAGCATCAATATCGATCGGTTCAAACGATTCAATATCATCGAAATCATCACCACTTGCCCTCTTTGGTGATGCAAAAGTTTTAGCAACATTAGTACGTGCTAACTCTTCATCCATTTTTTTAATATAAGCTCTGAAGTCTTCTTGAAAAGAAGCTTTAATATTGGTCATATCTTCGATATTCTTATCAACATCTTCATCTTCATAATCACTCATTTCCGAATTTGATTCCCAATCGTCTTCAGGTACAACGAAATCCAAAAAATTCTTAACATTTACCTGAAAAGCATCGGGATCAAAATTAATTTCATTCGATTTTCCAGGATTGGTTGGATTGATTGGATTATTCTCAACAGCTTTTCGCATAGATGAACTTTTCTTTACACTTCGTCTTGTTGAACTATTTTCAATACCATCATAATCGGATTTTCTTTCAAGAAAATCAGATATTTGACCAGAAAATTCAGGAGCATTTAAGTTACCATCTGATTTGTATATTTTACTAAGTCCATACTTTCTTATTAATAGTGCATCTAAATCTTCAGATGAAATATTAAGCCATTCATCATTATCACTTTTTGGTAAATTTGTCTCCTCATTCCTTAATTCTTCTGTATTTATATCTGAATTTCGTAGAAGTGATAGTACATCTTTACCTACGGTTGTAATTTTCTTAAAACGATTACGATTCTCTTTGTAAAATTCTTTTGCTTCCATCATCAATTTAGTATAGTCTTTTGTATCTTGTATAAAATCTTTAAAATAACCCTTTGCCGTTAGCCTTTGTAAATACATTTTCCATTCACGATCTGTTTCAAAGTTGCAATTCTCTTTCGCTTGTGAGCATAAAATCTCAAAACCACAAGCAATTTTCACTCCTAAAATTTCTTCTTTAAAATCCTCTGTTTCAGGTTTGGAAAAAGTCCAACCAGTTCTGGAATCTGGAGTATATCTACTACTTGTTAACATTGCATATAAACATCGTGTGAATTTAATACGCGTTTTAACACAGTTCTCAGGCGGAAAATATCTCATAGCACGGCAAATATTTTTGTCATAAGAGTCTCGTTCACAAAAAGCACGAACGGACGCTGCAATTAAAGACGGTTTCTGTTTTAAAATAGCTGCTATAGCTAGTGGCACTTTAACGATTTGATAATGAAAAAAATTTGGTTCGCTGCATTTAAAGTCTGCAAATCTTTCTTCAATAGTATTTTGCATTTCGTCAGACACTTTGTATAAGCTAGGACTATTCCAAATTCGAGAAATACATTCCTGTACGGTTAATACTGAATCACTGTTCGTTGAAGAATCATCTAGTAAAAGGCATCCATTGTGAATGTAAACCTTATAGAAATAAAATATATTTATAATTTACATTTACAATTACGTGCGCAAGTTTATCGATATTTTTTTTTAAGACAAAGAAATATTAACAACACATACTCTTTGTTCACATTTTTCAGGACTCGCCCAGTCTGGGAGGTAATCGGCCCCTTCTATCAATAAAAATTCGCCATCTGAGTCAACAATCCTCGCAATTAGATTTGGAATTTTTTTTGTTATTTCAAAGATTAAATAGACAATAAACCATTCATCTTGTATATTATCTCCATAATGAGATATACCATATAAATGGGGTGGTAAATCTATTAAAATTCATTGATTTCTCTACTTATTAACTTTATAGAAAAATATCGAAACAATATATTGAACAAAATTATAATTTATACCTTTTTGTAAATATTCTTCATCAATGAGTGCATTCTGTTCTGGAGAACGTATGCTCAGAAAGAATTCGTCTTTATGCCAAATATAGTTGTGACAATGTTTCTCGGCAATTTCTGTAATTTGCTGCAATATATTCTTCAATTCATGTTTAGTCTTTTCTGTGTCAACATTATTTGTTGTTAATTGTGGAAACAGAAAATATTCAACAAAATCCTCTTCACGAACATATTCGAACGATGCTAATTTTGACATTTTTGAATACTGAATGTGAAAGCATGCAGGCACGTACGTCGCTCACAAGAAGTTCGCTTACAACACAAAATACTTTTTTCCCTTTCTTTCACATCGAAACAATACATTCTCTTACTCATACTGGCTGATTCATTCTAATAACAGAAGTTCATATATGGCAGCACTGTTTATTTTCTTAACTTTTTTTTTTTACATGGTATAGGAAATTATTCAGGAAATCCATTGAGTCATACAAAAATATTTAATAATATTTATAATTGAAAAAAAAGTAATTTTTTCGAATTTTTTTTTAAATGTTTATTACTTTTAAATTAAACTTGTTTTTTTTTTTTTGTAACAAAAAATGAAACTCAAATATTGTAATACTAAAACGGTTTATCTGAATAAAAAATATTTCTAATATCGATCAATATTTCTATTCCAAAATATTAATTATAAAAGAAATTTTTTTTTCTTTCAGATAAATCGAAATTTTTTATAAAACAATTACAAAATTTTTTTAAAAAAAAAAAAAAAAACTTAAAAAAGTTCAATAAATAATTTAAATAAAAGATTTACTAAAAATTTTTGTTAAAAATATAACTATAGTTCCTTATATCTTTAAATTCTAAAGAAGTAAACCATAAATAAAACGCATCAAAATAAGTTTGAGTTTATATTTTTAATATTTTTTTTCGTCACAAATACAAATACTAACAATCGTATTATAATTAATGTTAATAATATAAATAATTGTTACAATAGTTAAACGTATTAATAAATTACAAAATATTTTAATTTGTTTAATTATTTTTATTTTTACACAGTTATAAATAGATGTTGTTCAACACTATCTCGAATATTATTTAGCTCGAATATAAATAGTAAAAATACACATATATTTACGAAAAAAAAATTTATTATTATTGTTTACTATTTTTAATATTAATTTAATTAATAATTATTACTTATTTAGTATTTATTACTTTCTCTATCCGAATATTTTGCACTCATTTTACTAACTGAATATCGATCTGAGTAATTATCATATTTATCCACTTTGTAGTTAATCTCTTGTGGTGTATAGCCGATGTTTTTCTGCCAATGCTTTGTCCAGTATAAATCTTCATTTCGTATTTGTGCTGGTGTCTTAGCATCTCGACATACATAAACACAATAAATCATACTTCCAATTAAAGTTAGGCATCCAAAAATAAGGAATATTACACCTAGGATCCTGAAATAAATATTATTTATATCAATAACAAATTATACAATTACTATCAGTGAATATATTTAATGTTTACCAAACAAATAACGGTTGATAAAATTGTATAACAATAACTAATCCTAGCGTAACAAGAATAAGACCTAAGTTAAGTAAAAGCATTAAACAGCATACTCCTTTGATATTTGGGCAAAATGGATTTGGTGCGGACATTGCTTCCATTTTGGCTCCATAACGACGTTGTGACCGATTACTTTTGCCCGTTTTTGCTGAGCTTGCCACAGAATAAAGACTTCTTGGTCTGCTCCGTGACAGAGGCCGTTGTGCACTATAACGACTGTAATAAATTTTTATTAAAGAAATTTGGAAAAAAAACTCAATAGTTTTACTTTATTTATTTCAAAACCATTTTTTATTTCAAAATCATCATACCTTAACTCTGAAGGTGCTCTATACGCAGCACTAGTTACATAAATGTCACTGCCAGTATCACCGCCATGGTCATAGCTAAGTGCTGATGGTGCCCGGGGTGGAATTCGCAATGGTGGCCCACCATATGACCTCGAAATACTGTCAGTATCATCCCGTTTTGATTTTCGTGATGAATTTTTACCCGGCGATGCTAGTTCATTTGCTACTGTGTATTCGGATAAAGTTCGTTCTGATGGTGCCCTGTGACTTTCTTCACCATCCGTTGAATATCCTCGATTAGAATGCACATAAATCGGATCTGGTGTCAATCTTCCATGTGTAGCCACATAGTGACCACCTTTTACCCTAAAATTTACAATGTTTAATTAAAATAGAAAAAAAAAAATTTTTTTTTTTTTGAAAAATTCCCACATACTTTTTAGCTCGCCTTTCTTGCATATTAATTAATTTTATTTCGAAATAAAAATTAAATGAAAAGTTACTGCTTCTTGTCAGTTACTTATCTTGTCTTGTAGTTTTTCTTATGGAATTCTTACCCTACAATTAGTTTGTAGTTACGCATTTTAATTCTGAAATTATATAAAAGAATATTACAATTTAGTGAAACTTATTTATGAGAATTTTTTTGTTTGTTTATTTTTGAGAAGATTTTTTAAGTCTTGAGACTTTTTTTTAAAAATTATTTTATAATAATA
Source organism: Atherix ibis (assembly GCA_958298945.1). NCBI lineage: Eukaryota > Metazoa > Arthropoda > Insecta > Diptera > Athericidae > Atherix > Atherix ibis. The sequence goes on along the minus strand of OY282606.1, from coordinate 101,849,292 downwards.
ATAATTCCGTATCATTATTGAAACAATTTGTTTTTAAATAAGTATTTTTAAGAAACGATATTTTATGGGGAATTTTATAGAGAAATTGTACTAAAATTTTTACTTATTTATATACAAGTAAAAGAATTAAATTTTTTCTTCAAATTTCTTACATAATATTTAAAAATTGTTACGAGAGAAAATTTTAATTGCGGCGATAGTATGAAAAATTCAACCCAAATTATTGTAAAATTATGTTAGGTAATTTCAGAAACTATAATTTACACTTGTTGTAAATTATATTGTAAATACAAACAAATCCAATCTTGAAAATCTGGTGTAACTTGAACAACAATTTTCTGTACCAAAAATTATACGAGTCTCGTATAACGTAACCAACCAGCCAACATTTTAAGAACTACATAAGAACCGTTTTCCAAGGCGGAAAAACAGATTGGAATCGTGAAAAGGTGGTAACAACATAAGCAATAAGAAAGAAAAATCTTAACAAAAAATTAAACACAAAAATAGGTCAAAGAATAATGTTATTTCTAGAGTAATCCCTAATCATTATTTTTGAATGGAGCAAACGGAAAAATTATACATACTTTTTACAAGTACAAGTATGTATGTGTATATACTCGTAAATAATAACAAATAAAAAATAATAATAGTAATATTAGAGTGTAATGGGAAAATAATAGTTTTTTTCTTCTTCAAAATTTTAAGCAGAATATTGAATTTTTAACTCTTTTAAGTAGTAAGAAATTGAATAGAATTCTATGAATATTATTATGTATTTAAGGTTTCTATGACAAGATCTTGATGGAATTTTACATTTGGTAATATTATTTTGTATGTAGATGATTGGAATTGTCAGCTTCCCAAATGAAACTGGTCGGACAGAACTTGGAGGGAGCAATTTGGTTAAGCAAATTAGATTGTATTTTAGTAAAATAAAAATTGCGCTAGAAAAAGGAATGACTGGGTTTAGGAGTTCTGTTAAAAAAGAATCGTTAAGGATATGAGAGATAGTATGTTGAACATTACAGAAATGGCAGACTGAACGATGTTAGTTCCTGGAAAGAAAATCATGGATAAGTGCGGGTTGGTCAAGTCGAAATCTGAAAGGTTTCCTTACTTTTAAATAATATTATTTCATTCAAATCAATCAGTAAATTATTCAATAATTTTCAACAAAAGTATTTTGATATTTGTTAAAAAAATCAATTTTAGATACTCTAAATTTATATTGCAAATATTATTTCAAGTGGGTTTTATTTTGCAAATATTAACTAATTTGTATAACTTCAAGGTATCTCTTTTAGTAAATAATCGAAATGTACTCAGGTAAGGTGAGAAAAAAATTGTTTTTTGACATATAAATTCCATAATTTTATATTGAAACACCTACGCAAAAAGTGAATTTATTTAAAAGAGAAAATCATCTCTACTTTTTATATGGTAAAATAATATTTTTTTCTTTTCTAATAAAAATGGATTAAATAATACAGAAAGACAAGTTGCATAATAAATATCAGTTATTTTGTATTAGAATTTTATTTTTTTTCCCCATAATATAATATTAATAAAGAGCATATTTAGTTTTTATATGAAATTGTCTTATTTCAGTTAGTGTATTTTTTTAATATGATTATATTGATGTATCCACTAAGTGCGAAAAAAAAGCCTTCATAGTTTTCTCTTCAAACGGAAATTTTATAAATTTTTATTTTTATTTGTAAAGTTAAAATTTTATAAATTTTTTTTCATAATACGAGGTCTGTTCAAAAAGTTTTGCGAATTTTGAATTTCCGCAGGTTACGTATATTCGATTTTCAATTTTTTGTGGCGTTATGTTGGTACTCATGTCGCTTACTTACGCCGACAAGTTCGGCCATTTTGAATGTTCAGTTAATTTTTGACAGCTGCTTTGCTTGCACGTGTTTTGGCTCGTCTTCGATTTTTGCCTCAATTTCGACCAAAAACAGCATCGAATTAACATTACTAAGAAGTTGTTGGACTCTGTCCGCGATGACTCAAATTTGCTCCAGAGAGTCATAATGGCTTTAAGGTTATGACGTGGAAACCATAGAAAAGACCGAAAAAAGCGCGCCAAGTTCGGTTAAATGTGAAGGTTTTGCTTACAGTTTTCTTCGATTTCAGGGGCGTGGTGCATAATGAGTTCCTGCCACAGGGTAGAATGGTCAATAAGGAATATTACCTGCAAGTTATGCGCATGTTGAGCGAAGCAATCCGCCAGAAACGCCCGGATATGTGGAAGAACAAAAATTGACTTTTGCACCATGATAACGCCCCTGCTCACTCATCGTTACTTGTGCACGAATTTTTGGCCAAACACAGAACACTAATAATGCCGCAGCAACCGTATTGCCCAGATCTGGCCCCCTGTGACTTTTTCTTGTTCCCGAAACAGATCTTAAATCGACTTTTTGGAATTGGCAAAAATCGAAGACGAGCCGAAACACGTGCAAGCAAAGCAGCTGTCAAAAATTAACTGATCATTCAAAATGGCTGAACTTTTCGGCATAAGTGAGATCCATGAGTTCCAACATAACGCCACAAAAAATCGAAAATCAAATATACGTAATCCGCGGAAATTCAAAATTTTGAATTTTGAATAGAGCTCGCATTGTACTTTTGTCGTTTATATTTAATATAAAATTCCATTCTAATTGCAATATAATGAATGAATAAAATAAATAATATTAGTTATTTTATTATTTGTATATTTTTTTTTGATTTATTTGCTATTTCAACTATAATTCTTAAATTTTTTTGGTTAACAATGAAAAAATACATTTGATATTTTTAAATTTCGTTGCTTTTGCTTAAGTTTTTTTTTCTTTTGTAAACATTTAAAAAATTTAATAGTTATCAATTAATAATTAATTATAGCAAAATATATTAGAAAAATGTTAACAACAAAAAATTTAAAAAAAGGGAATTATTTTAGAAAAATTTCAAAACTTATACTATAAAAATGAAATTATTTTTTTCGCACTATCGGCAATTATTCTTTAAATATTTCTTTAAGATAAATTTAACAAATACTAATTATTATAAAAGTATTTGAATAAAAAAATCAAAATTTATTAAAGATATGCTTTAAAAATAGTATAAGTTTCTGAGTTTTATATCTAATATTGAAATTGCCACGTCTCTTCAATATACTAAGTATACTAATCAGATTCTTAAAGTTCAACAACGTGTATTCTTGAATTGAATAAAAATGATCCGGATAATTTATAACATTATTTTTACATATAAACAATATCGAATTTGCATATACATATATATGTATGTGGATATTTAGAAAAAATACATTAACTACAAATATCTATCTATTTGTATGCATTTTTGCAAAATTCAGTTATAAACTCATACAAGGTAAATTTGAAAAACTGTAGAAATTTTCCCAAATTGATATCAATAATTTGATAAAATAATAGGAACTAAAATAAAACTATTTACTAATTTTAAAGTTTTCTTTTTTTTAAACAACAAGATTAAATATAAATACAAATATAATAATATTATTAGAAACTTTAAGTAAATCACCTGTAGAAAATAGTATAAAAAAGTAAGAAAAAGTTACTGTCTCGAGTCCAGCCCAGTCAGTTGTGTGGGCATCTTACCAATTTGGTCATATAGACTTGCGACAATGTATGAGCGCAGAGGACATTGGCATTATTTTAATATAGTCGATATTTTAATAATGATTAATTTTTAATATAAATAAAATATTGAATAACTCTTAATTATTGAGCAATTATGATTTGTGTAAAAAAAAGGATGAAACTTATAATTTGAGTATAAAAGGTGATGCGGAGAAGATTTTTTTTGAATAAATATTATGAATAAGATTTTTATATATGAATTCCAATTGGAATATAAAAGAGAAAAATTTATTCAAAATATGCTAGACTAAGATTATGAATAATTTCGAAATTCGTTATAATATTAGACAAACTGACTATTTTGTACGAGTGAATATATTTAATTAAAACGTATTTAAGTATATGGGGTTTTGTATGTATTTATTAAAAAATGATGATGATGATAAAAGCGGTAACGTATGGTAAAAGAATACTGAGAAAAAAATTTTATATATAAAAAAAAATTAGAAATGCTGGCTTATAAAATAAAATAGTGGTCAACAAGTTTCGGAAAAATGTCTCGATGTGACTATAAACTTTGATATAAAATTCAATAAACATATACATACATATATATATATATATAAAAAAACTATGAAAATCCAGCTGAACCTGTACGAAAAACTGGTTTAGGAGGAAGAAATTAGCACAAAATATTGCAAATTGCGAGTCACAAATTCGAAAGTCAAGAGCCTTAATGCTTCCAAGATTTTTAACGACATTTTTGCATTTTAAGACAAATATTTTTTTTTTATTCTTTCTTAAATATTATTAAGCTTTTTTCTCTTAAACATACGTGTATAGTGATTTTTAATATTTCAATTTGAATTAGTAAATTTATTTTATTGAATATTAGTAGTTAATTAGTTTACAAATTTATTTTTGTATATAGAATATCTATAATAAAATATAAAATAAATATCACCAATGCCTTTTGAGAATATTAGTAATATTAGTTAGTATGCAATAAATTGGAAGTATTTATAAATTATTTATATTAAAAAAAATAAAAATACGAGTCTTTTTAGCCTTGTAGTGATTGGGAGACTTATATTATATGTACTTATTTACAAGGTATACTGCTCAATATGAATTATTGAATATAATCATTTACAAAAGGAATTTTTTGGTAAAGTTCGTTTTAAAATGCATATCGTTATGGGATATTTATTCAATAAATCATTGAAAACGGAATACCCATAATAATATGGCATATTATTTTGTATTCTTTTTAAAGATTTTTTTTAAAAAAATAATCCAAAACTATAAAATTGAATAAGAAAAATATTTAAAAAAAAACCCCAGTTTTCTGTACGAAAACTTCAATTTTAAAGTTATTATAATTGAAAAATCATAATAATAATAGTTATAATGAATACAGGAAAGAAAACTTGTTTAGTTGCAATGTCACTCATCTATTATAGAACAATGACAGAGAAGTAGAAAAAAAAGGCAAAAGCTTTTCCAAAAATGAATCGGTTTGTATAAAATTTGGTAGTTGCTGCTGCTGTGTACACTACCTCCATATTCCTAAAATAGGCATGACAGACGATCGAATACCATATAAATAAATTTTTTAATGTCTCCTGAAATCGAAAACCATACGAATTTTGTTTTTATGTTTTTTATTTTTTTTTTGTAATTCCGTTAAATATAGTTATTTTTGTTGTTGTTGTTGTTGTTGTAATATTTATTATAGTTTTTTTTTATTTTATTGTTATTATAAAAACTTGAGGTTATAGGCAGGTTGTTGTCATCGAGGTGAAAGTGAAAACTTGTTTTCTTTTCCAATTTGGTATGAATTTATTAATCAAATTTTATAATATATTTTATTTAATGGAACAACAATAACTACAAGAAAAGAAGAAAAAAAAACTAAAATGATATAAGAGGGAAAAATTCTTCTTTTTTTAAATAATTTTTAAAAAATTTTTATTTTTGGTTTATTTTATTTACTTTATTTTGGAATTGTTTTTTTTTTGTTTTGTTATTATTTATGTATAATGACAACTGTATTCTAGTTATATAGTATGGTGGAAATTGAAAAACTCACCAAAAGTTTATGTGTACGATCGTCATCGAAGATAATACATATGTGTATGCATGCAAATATGTATATATATAGTAGGAAGATACAAAATCCAATATGACTGCGTATAACAGGTACAAGTATATCAGTTTCAAACTTTTATACAATACTACTCTCGCATCCAATCTATAAAGAGTTCATTCTTAAATATGTACATACATTCGTTTGCCTGTATTGTATATATTAAACTGGATGTATCTATTTTTTGTTGTTGCTTATTTTGCAATAGCAATACTATAATCCAACTACTTTCGTACAACAAATCCGCAAATGCGAATAACAATGTAATGACGTCACTATTCTTTGATTTATTTTTTATATTAACTTGTTTTTTTTTTATTAAATACTTTCTTATAGAAATATTGTCCTAATCATTTATTTATCGTTGAAATTTCCAATTGTCAAATTATAAAAATTATAATGAGTATTATATGAAAACATAACCATTAGTGTATTATATTAAATATGTACAATACACTCGAGTATATATAAATGGTATGTGTTCGTATACATCTGTATATTAAAAGCCAAAAAAGAAAATATTTTTCGTTGAAAAAAAAAACAATTCGCTTAGAAATTACACATTTCAAGGTAAAATACAATGCATTCAAGTGTTAAATGAAAACTCTTTTGTAGTAAAAAAAAAAACACTTTACACTTAATATTTTCATACGAGTATATAAGCTTTTTTGAATAATTCGTTCTGTTTCTTATTCTTTAGTATATAAGTAGAATTCGAAATCTTTCGTTTCCAAGTCAATAGTAACTTTTAAGAAATTCACCAAAGATAAAATGTTTAATAGTTTTTTTTTTGTTTTTTTTTTTTTATTAAATACCAAAAAAAATAGAAAATTAAAAAAGAAAAATATTCAGTCAACTTTCTTTATAGTCAAAATGTAAAACTTTTTAAGAAAAGAAAAGAAAAAGGAAAAACAAAAACCAACAAAAAAAAAAACAACAATAACGTTAGAAAATAATATCTAATAAACCGCGCTGTTAAACTCCATTATTGGACCTATTGAAGTTGGAGAGAGACTAACTCTAGTTATTGAATCTCTAGATGCTTAAAGTCTAAAAACACTCTTTAACTTTAACATTTTTTAACTCTTTGTTTATTTGGCTTTGGAGCAATAATGTTGGGAGTTAGCTGGAGTTGGGGACAAACATGTATACATACATAACGAAGTTGAAATAGCTCCGTTTCAATTTTGGAATACCCTACTACTACTATGTATTCGGTTGTCGTTTTGAATATGAAAATGTATAGGGTAGTTTGCAGCGGATGCTACTGCCATAAATAATACATATTGTTTATGTATTAGTGCATTTAGAGAAATAAATATCTTCTCTCAAAAATCATATCCATCTATAAAGGCGGCGATGTTGTTGCACAGGTAGAGAAGCAGAAGAGGAGATACCACTTGTGCTCAGGTGGTGCTCGCAACGATCTCAATAACAAGTGATCTGTCCGATCGAGTATGCAAAAATTGTTCCGAATCTCATCGAATAGATAGAATACGGCACACCGTGGCTCATGTGGGCCTAATAGGCTTTCAAATCTACACACACGTATCTATGGTATATTTAACTTTTCACAAGTTTGGTCCAAGGTTTTGTTTTTTGTTGAAAAAAAAAAATGTTTAGGCTTTACTGTGAAATCGGCATTCGTCGGTATTCGGAATTCCGCCTGCATACAAGACAACAGCCCATTCATTCATTATTAGTTTTGTTATAAAATAATTTTCTTTTGATTTTTCTTTTGTTTTATACCTGCTTACATAAGCGACAGAAAAAGATACTCAATTCCATTACTACTAATCCATTACTAACTATCTGCTAATAAATCTATAATAACATATAAGAAAAGTATTTGCATTGGATGCAGAGTTAAAATACAAGTATAGTAGAAATTAAATAAAATCAATTTTTATGGGATTCATATTCTACTTATACGATTATGCGTGGGATTGTCTGTGCATATTTAGAAAATAATAATTGATTCTATTAAAGTTAGGAATTAGAATTTGGCATTGTTTTTTTTGAAGAATTTAGCATTTTAGGAGGTGAGTTGTCCTCTGCGTGAACGTCTCTGTCTACAGATTCGAAAATATCTGTATTCCTATTAAACATAAAAAAACATCGGATATAATTAATATATGAGGTCTGTTCAAAAAGTATCGCGAATTTTGTGTTTTTTTCAAAAATTATTTATTAATTCATGAATGTCTATTTTGTCCTCTTCAAAGTAATCCCCATTAGATATTATACACTTGTGCCAACGTTTTTTCCAATCCTCGAAGCACTTTAAAAAATTATTTTTTGTGATCTTGTTCAGCTCCTCCTTCGATGCCGTCTTTATCTCCTCAATCGTAGCGTAGCGTTGTCCTTTCATGGGGCTCTTCAGTTTCGGGAACAAGAAAAAGTCACAGGGGGCCAGATCTGGGGAATACGGTGGCTGCGGTATTATTAGTATGTTGTTTTTGGCCAAAAATTCGTGCACAAGCAACGATGCGTGAACAGGGGCGTTATCATGGTGCAAAAGTCAATTTTTGTTCTTCCACAAATCCGGGCGTTCCTGGCGGATTGCTTCACGCAACTTGCGCATTACTTGCAGGTAATATTCATTATTGACCATTCTACCCTGTGGCAAGAACTCATGATGTACTTCGACCCTGCAATCGAAGAAAACTGTAAGCAAAACCTTCACATTCGACCGAACTTGGCGCTTTTTTCGGTCATTGGGATGATTGAGCTTTGATTTCCATGTCATAACCATAAATCCATGATTCGTCACAAGTTATGACCCTCTGGAGCAAATTTGGGTCATTGCGGACAGAGTCCAACAGCCCCTTAGCAATTTTAATGTGATGCTGTTTTTGGTCGAAATTGAGCAAAAATCGAAGACGAGCCAAAACACGTGCAAACAAAGCAGCTGTCAAAAATTAACTGAACATTCAAAATAACGTCACAAAAAAAATTATTAACTGAACATGAGTACCAACATAATGCCACAAAAAAAAATCAAAAATCGAATATACGTAACCCGCGGAAATTCAAAATTCGCGATACTTTTTGAACAGAGCTCGTATGTATAAGTAATTACTAATCAAATTATTAATAATTTTTTTCTAATTAAAATTAAAAAGATTTTCGACATATTAATTATTTTAATTGGCATTGTATGTTTTTATTTATAATATTTTTATATATATATATATATATAAATATATATATGCACACGAGTATATACTTAATATAGTTGATTTGATTTATTTGTACATAATTATTCTTCTCTATTTCCAAAGAATAGACCTTGATGAGAATATGAATTTTTTGTTTGTTTGTAAAAACATCTGCCATATTTAAAATTGCGTAATATTGCATTTTATAGTGTATTTGTTATTTTATTTATAATAGAAAAATTCAAAATTTTCATTCATATAGACTTATTATAAGTGACCTCTCTCTCACCAATCAAATAGAAGTTTACATATTTTCTGCAGCAATCATTAACTATGAATATGACTAATTCTTTATTAATTATATATTAAATAAAACTTCATTTTTAATAAATAAATTTTTAATAAATATTAGTTGAAAGGATTTATTTTCGAAAAATTTGTTTTTCTTTTTAATTTTCTTGTCATTTAAGATATATTAAAACCAACATGACCTGTTTGATACTATTGGCCATAAGGAGAATCAAAACCCCCGCGCATTGTATTAAGAATTCATGATTCAATAACTTGAAATTTTATTTTTAAAATTGGACCAAGATTTTAAAAAAAAAAAAAAACAAGTTTGGTAATTCAAATGGCACAATGATTATTTTCAAATGGAAAAAATGGTCTATTATTATTTTTATTTTTTTATATGACAATTGTGGGAATTAGTATATACACGTATATTCGAAAATGAACTAATTAATGCAGAATTGTGAAACGGTTTTCTTTAGCCATCTTACAAGTGTATGCGCAGATTTAAAAGAAAAAAGAATTGTACTCGTAATTTTCAATCTGGACTTTTTACACCTACATTGAATTTATTTTATGATTTTTCGCCTCGTTTTACTTAATATAATGTAAGTATTTAATTCATTCAAATTTATATTTTATATATAAAATAAATAAAGTTGAAATTTCGAAATTGTGACCTTTTTTTTGTAGTTTTATGCTAATGAGTGGAATTTTATCTTTCTGCTATAAGTAAAATTTTTTAGTTTTATGCTAACAAGTGAACTTTTTCTTTAATAATATATACAAAAAAAAAATATTTATACTTACCATATAAATATGTATTTTTAATTTTTTTTGTAAAGAATACAATAATCAAGAAATATTACTATTGAACTTATTATGTATAGATTCATATGCAAATTACTATTTTGATATTAAGAATTTAAAAAATCTGTTCGGATTTCTTGAATATTTGCAAAATTTATGTATTGCGTTGTCCGGAAAGTAATTTCCTTTATTCCCAACAGAGTAATTAATATGTATTTTTTTACAACCAACTTCATACTTAAGCCGCATAATCATATGTATTTTGACAGTTGACATACCAAGTCTTGCTTGTGAAAAAATTCGATTGATTCTGCACAGCAGTTTTTGGTTGATACCCTTTTAAATATGGAAAGTTAAAAACAGCATTTTCGGCATATTTTACTTTTTTACTATAGAAAAGATAAAAATGCTGTTCAAGCAAGAAAAAAATTATCTGATGTGTATGGAAAAAATGTGTTAAGTGAGTGCCAGTGCCAAAATTGGTTTGCAAAATTTCGATCTGGCAATTTTGATATCGAAGATGCACCACGTTCTGGAAGGCATTAATTGATGCAAACCGGCGAATAACAACTCGTAAGATCGCTGAGAGATTAAATTTATCGAATACGGCTGTTCATGATCATTTAAAACGGTTAGGTTTTATCTCAAAGCTCGACATATGGGTTCATCATCTTGTTGAGGAAAAACATTTGTGCCGTCACATTGTCGTTTGTGATTTGCTTCTCAAACACCAAGAATATCATCACTGGGGACGAGAAATGGGTTGTCTACAACAACGTTAAGCGAAAAAGATCCTGGAGTAGAAAAGATGAACCGGCTCAAAGCACTTCCAAAGCCAATATACAAAAAAAAGGTTATGCTATCTGTTGGGTGGAATTTCAAAGGAATCGTTTATTTTGAACTTCTACCAAGCAACGCAACGATCAATTCTGAAGTGTACTATCATCAGTTGGATAAATTGGTTAATAGGGAAGGTATAGTGTTACAACAGGATAATGCGAAACCACATACAAGTTTGATCACTCGGCAAAAGCTTTTAGAGCTTGGATGGGATATATTGCCACACCCACCATACTCTCCAGACCTAGAACATTCTGATTATCATTTGTTCCGGTCTCTAAAAAATTTTTTAGATGGTAAAACGTTTAATTGAAATGAGGATGTCTAAAATCACTTGGATCAGTTTTTTGCCAGCAAATAACAAAAATTTTATGATACAAAAGGGTATTGGATCAGAGTGGACAATATTTAATTGAATAAAATATTAATTCACTGTAAGAAAATCGTTTTTCATTTTTATTTAAGAAAACGAAATTACTTTCCGGACAACCCAATATAAACTAAACTCTCTTCAATGGATAATGTATATGCAAATTAGAATCAAATTTAATTTGTGATAAAACATAATTGTGCAACTTATACATTATTGAATTTTACACTACCAAATAGATGAGAATTAATAAATTTCGATTTAATATGAATAAAATTCCATTAATTTCAAGATCTTATATGGAAAGATCCTCAGATCATGTTCTGATCTGATCTGAAGCTCCTCAGAAAATGCATCGTAGAGATATTCAGGAAATGCCCAATTGAGAGTAGCACATCGATGAGTAATCTTGTCTAAGACATGTAGAGGATAAATCGAGACACCAAAAGGTATTAAGATGGATTATCGGTGACACTTTCGCGTACAGTGTACTTCCACCACAACTTCTTCATAGCAAACAGGTCGATTAAAATTTGTTCGTGGCTCATCAAATAACTGCACCACACTCCTCAAAATGGGTTATTAAGTTTCTTATCATGTTTGCGCACTGTGAGCTGTGACAGTATTCAAATGCTGACGATATTTTCTTTGTACACATATTGTTACAATAGATCGTCCGGAAGAAAAATAAAATTCAACACTGAGTATGAAGACATTACAAAATTCTTTATAATCTGCAAAAAATAAAAAATATTAAAAATAGAAAAGTTATAAAATAAATAACTGAAATAAATCAGTTAGTCCTAGTTGGCCCACCTTGTGTATTTGAGAGTATATTTTAAAAATTTTTTAACGAATTTTGAAACATTTTTAGTGAGGAACGGACTTAAATGTATCTCATGAACAGCTAGTTTTTTTTATATTTATGTACACATTATAAAAATTTTGAAGAAAAAAACGATTATAAACTAATGATATTAAATTGCTTAAATTTTTTGATTGTTCATAATATGGTTGTTACGAGACTTCTCACATGTCTCGATTCTTTTAAGATAATTTTTAGATTTTTCCACTTAGTTCTGCATGTAATTCTTAATGGATGTTGGCTTTTAAATGCTCTAAAGTTTGAGTATTATCTGCATAAGCACGTTGTTATGCATAGTCCCGCAACAAAAAGTCCAACAGCATCAAATCATACGGTCTTGGATGCCAATTAACATCACCAAATCTCGAAGCTACGCGTTCTGAGAACTTATCACGCAATAAAGACAAAATTTATTTGGTTGTGTGGCTTGTGGCTCAATTTTTGTTATAATATGATATTGGGGAATCTATGAGTTATTCTATGAATGTTGCATTGGAATAAGAAAGTCCTTATAACCCACTATAAAAAAATTATGCCTAAAACATATAGAGGAAAAATCGAGACACCTAAAGATGTTAAGTTCTCCATTCGTGGTGAAAAGAGAGAGAAGAAAGAACGAAAGAAACTCTAGAGAAATAAAATTCAATAAAAAAAAAAACGCTGATGAGAAAAAGGAACTATATAAAACGGGAAAGGGGGAAAGTTATAAAAATTTGGAAAGGCAAAAATTTAAATTGAATGATATAAAAATATTAAAAAAATTATACATAATAAAAAAAACTGGAAGGAATAGAAAAAAATGGGAGTGAAGATGACCGACGACTGAGATGTTATGTTTCTTCCTGGCCATTCCACAATACTTTCCATTGGTGCATTCCAAATTCATTATAAATATATTTGTATCAATATTACACAGAAACTCCCATATGATCCTGATTAAAATCTTCAAGTTCACGCCGGTTATCTTAACATAATTATGCTTATTATTGACGTTAACAATCTCTCCTTCTTCATTTTCGTAGAAATACAGGAGATAATGACAACTTCAAATCATAATGCCACACTACACAGTCACTGTTCTCGGGATACAATAGCTTCTCCACAGTAATTTGTGTGGGTTTTTAAAGCTCCATGTAGGCCAATTTGGCTTATTAAAAAGTATGCACTGTGCTAGAAATGATCCTCGATAATCTTCTCTGAAATCGTGAAACGTGGCTATCGCAAAATGACGACTTTGGTAGAAAGTTTTTACAATTTTTATGGGAAATATAAAAATATTAACACTTTAAAAAATTTTATAGGAAATTTCCTATTCAACTACGTGTAAGTCCTTTAAAAAAAATCCGAAAACAAATTTTATTATCAAATCTTCATAATGTGCGTCCTGATAACTTTTTTGTGAAAGAAAAACAAAATTTGTCGTTGTGACTTGCGACGCCATCTGTTGGAATCACATATGATCCAGACTAAAACAAAGAAAAAGTCTGTTACCATACGACCATAGCGCTTGGAATTGCCAGGTTTAAGAATGACTCCTTCAGATTAAAGTGCACATCAAACAGTTACCTATTGGCGTATCCACCGACCGAAAGATGAGTAAACCCCCCTACCCCCCTCCCATTGTTGAAGATTTTTTTTCGAAACGTGATCACGGCAGACTTACCACAATTTTGTAAAGTTTTTACAATTTTAGTGCATTGTTTGCTTACAATTCAAAATGTGAAATGGTAACTTTTCTTTTAAAAATTTTCGTCTATTTTGTTAGGTAACAGTTAATTGTGTTTCTTACTTTTCTTGGGTTATTTTGTTTCAAATTAAAATTTTTTTATATTTTTATTTTACTGTCGTCATATGAACAAAATTTCGCTATTGACCTCCTCTTCACCATATACCATGGACAATATTTGTTTTAGAATCTTCTGAGATTATATATATACGAGGTCTGTTCAAAAAGTATCGCGAATTTTGAATTTCCGCGGGTTACGTATATTCGATTTTTTGTGTCCTTCTGTTGGTACTCATATCTCTCACTTATGCCAACATGTTCGGCGATTTTGAATGTTCAGTTAATTTTTGACAGCTGCTTTGTTTGCACGTGTTTTGGCTCGTCTTTGATTTTTGCTCAATTTCGACCAAAAACAGCATCGCATTAACATTGCTACGGAGTTGTTGGACACTGTCCGCGACGACCCAAATTAGCTCCAGAGGGTTATAACTGGTGACGAATCATGGGTTTATGGTTATGACATGGAAATTATAGCTCAATCATCCCAATGGAAGCTGCCGCACGTGCCAAGACCGAAAAAAGCACGCCAAGTTCGGTGAAGTGTGAAGGTTTTGCTTATAGTTTTCTTCGATTGCAGGGTCGTGGTGCATCATGAGTTCTTGCCACAGGGTAGAACGGTCAATAAGGAATATTACTTGCAAGTTATACGCAAGTTGCGTGAAGCAATCCGCCAGAAACGCCCGGATTTGTGGAAAAACAAAAATTGGCTTTTGCACCATAATAACGCCCCTGCTCACGCATCGTTGCTTGAGCGCGAATTTTTGGCCAAAAACAACAGGCTAATAATGCCGCAGCCACCGTATTCCCCAGATCTGGCCCCCTGTGACTTTTTCTTGTTCCCAAAGCAGATTCTTTGATCCCTTTTTTGGAATGGGCCAAAATCGAAGACGAGCCAAAACACGTGCAAAGCAGCTGTCAAAAATTAACTGAATATTCAAAATTGCCGAACTTGGGGGCATAAGTGAGAGACATGAGTACCAACATAACGCCACAAAAAATCGAAAATCAAATATATGTTACCCGCGGAAATTCAAAACAATATTAACGTTTTGTTACTGCAGACTACCCACCTCCACCCCTTCCCATCTACTGAAAAATAGATTATAATTATACTTTTTTTTTAAATATAAAACTATTAAAATTATTAATAAATAAAAATTCCATTCTGTGCGATAAAATGAATTTTATTTTGTTCTTCAGTTTTTTTTTCTTTTTAAATATTTTATTGAAAAAAAAAGTTCTATTAAAAATGTATTAGGTAGTATCAACACGTTCACATTCGTCCTTAATCAATGATGGTTTAACTGATGATATCGTTGCTGTGTTGAGTTGTTATTGTTGATGGTTCTTCGTTCTTTTTTTTTTACTATATTTTATAAAATTTATTTTATGCGCGCAAAGACATTTTGTCTATCAAACAAATTTTGGAAGTCATTCGACTCTTCAAAAATACTTATTTCAAATGGGATCTATTTTGTGATTTGTTTTCCTTTTTTTCAATTTTTATTTTTATTGTTTTTATTTTTTCTTTCTTTTTTTATTTTAATTACATACATATGTATACAATGATTTATATTAAATAATTACTTTCCTTTTGGATTTCTTAATTAGGACACTAACAAAACAATCGGAATTTTTCTCGTTTTTTTTATTTTTATAAAGTGAACTCATTATTACAAAAATAAGGATATCTTATCCTTATAAAAAAATGAAATTTGGCAATTTAAACAAACAGATAAGTGTATATATATATTTTTTTTTTAATTTTACATACTTTTTTAAAAAGAAAGCCTATTCGAATCACTCATTAAAATTATATTTTTAATAAGTGATTTTTTTCTCTTATTCAAAAAAAAAAAAAAATTGTTGATTAAAATTAAAAATGTCCTTTTTGCTAAAAGATTTTCTTTCTCTCTTATAGTAAATAAAGATCGATATAACTAGACATGATATAGTTTTTTTTGTTTAGTTGATTTTATTTTATATTTGCGCCTCAATTTTGATATAAATAATTTATTTTCTACCTTTTAGCATTAGTTTTGTTAATATTTTTTTGTTTTTGCACGGAAATTATTTCAAATGTCTAGAAAGTTGTACAAAAAAAAAATTAAAACTTAAAAATTGAAAGGGAATATTATGGAACGCTATATATATAAAATCATCGCCTATCTCTATAAGTATTACGATGATGACTCCTATCACGAAATGTCCTTTCTCGGTCGCCACGTCCACTTCGCTCTCGTCCTCGGTCACGTGTTCTGTGAAATTCTCGATTGCGATAGCTGCTACTGGGTCCTCCACTGTTGCTGATATTGTTTCCTCCACCACCACCACCACCACCTAGCCCAGACCTTTCATTAGATTTCCAATGAAACTCATCGACAGATCGTTCATATGTTGTTCGTTTATCATATACTGATGCTGTTTGTCTGATTAGCGGTTGTTGATTATAGTCAGGAAGCGGTGGCCCATCATAATATCGAGGCGGTGGCGGCATTGTCTCGTAGGGTATAGGCGATTGAGCTTGTGGCGCATTCGGGGGAATATTTGAGAAAACAGAAGGTGGGACATACGGCATTGGTGGCAGTTGGTTTTGCATTGTACGCATATAATCGGCAACATAGGCTTCGGCAGCTGCCGTAGATGAGTGATTGTATCTGTCCCATCCTTGTGCTCTCTCATTTCGGGCTGGATATGGTGACGCTGAACGTTTATATGGTACAATACCTGATACAATGCCAGTTTTACCTCTAGTTAACAGGAAAGATTTTTTTCCACGTATTGCATTTGAATTTCGTCCACGAATGGATACCCCTCTCGGTGGTCCTTTATAAGTATTTCGAACACCCTTTTCACGTAATGTTCTGGCTGTTTCCTTTGATTTTTTCAAAATCGGTGTCAATTCAATACCTTCATCCTCTGGAAAAAGACGACATAATTCTGCACCTACTTTTGGCTCAATCTCCTGACCATCACGGCCAATCTTGACCGGTTTTCCATCGTTCCATGAATTAAATAAATTTGCTGTACATGTAAATGATAATTCTTTGCGACAAATCCAGTCAATTTTTATAACTCCACCTAAAGCTTTAGCCGAAATATTTGGCGGCAATACCCATGGAACTGATGGAATATCATGACGAGATTCGCAACTCATGCGAGCGAAACCAGCAAATTTACCTAAGAAAATCACAACACACAATAATCAAAATAAAGTTCATTCTTTAAAATC
Organism: Atherix ibis; assembly: GCA_958298945.1. Classification (NCBI taxonomy): domain Eukaryota; kingdom Metazoa; phylum Arthropoda; class Insecta; order Diptera; family Athericidae; genus Atherix; species Atherix ibis. Next base: position 101,832,168 of record OY282606.1, on the reverse strand, counting down.
ATTACAGACTATTTTTTTAATAAATTATTTTGCATGATCTTACGATTGTTTGTTTACTGATGATAATTATTATCTTCTGCAGTTTTTACCTTTTCTTTATAAATTTTTTTTTACATTTTTTTTTTTTGATTTATTTATTTTTGCCTATTATATTTAATTTTTTCTCATTTTTTTTTTCTTTTGATATCAGAAAATTATATTGTGAAGCGATTGCAATTGTCTTTTCTTTTTTCTTGCATTTTTTCTTTTTTTATTAATAAAATATTATATGAAAAAAAATATTGTAACTAAACAAAACAGAACTAATATTTTTAAGCACCGTAAATAAATTCATCATATTAGTATATATATATTTTTTTTAAATTGATTTCAATTGCACAATAAATTTAATAAAAAGTTCAAAAGTTCCGATCAATTTAAGTTAAAAGTTCAAGACTTACAATCGATGCATATTAAATCATTTCAAAATTGACTTTCATGAAATTCATTTTCAATCAGCTACATATATATATTAGATCACGAATAGCACTAAAATACAAACCAACAATAATGGTAACACACCGCAATTGCAAACGGGTGAGAATAGAACTTCTTCAATTTATCAATTATAATTGAAAAAAAATATAATAAATATATATGTACGTATGGAGACATAGCATACATGTCAATGATAATTATATTAATAATAATAATAATAATATTCAAAAATAAAATTCTCAAGCAACGCGAATAACCGAACCGCACCACATCAGTAAACAAGTGGAGGATTATGAGATAAATGTTCAAAGTTTAACTAACCACTTTCGTTTACGGAAAATATTAACAGAATATTGCGACTCTCCTTGAATGCTTGATTTAAATTTGCCTCATTCTGTGGTAATGTTGACCAAACATTTTTACTTTTCGATAACGCAACATTATCGCCATTATTCGATTTAATTAAAAAGAATCTTGTATCTCGAAATAAATAGTTCAATTTAGTCATATAGTCGTACGCTTTTGAATTATGTTTTGTCGAATTATTTATGTTAGATGAGTTGGCTTGTTTTTTAGCATCAGGACTAGCACTTTTTCGATCATTGTTAGCATCGTTGTTACTATCGGCATCCATGTGATCATCTTTGTCAATGTCCTTATTTTTATCGCCACCATTTATTGAGCGCTCCCGTTTTAGATGAGCACGCCGGTTCTTCGGATTCACCGATGAATCTGTACTTACTGAACTTATACTAGGATTTGTTGCTGAACTGCTCGAACTTTCACCGGATGCCTCACTACGCGTATCAAAAGAATCACCAAAATCTTGCAATTCTTCAACAATGTCAGCTTCGTTCTCGTCGAGGCCGAGATTCACCGCATCAAGATCAGCCATTTTTTTAACTAATAAAAAACGTACATTTTCATATTTCCGCAATCAGCTGATAGTCAACAAACCTTTATAAGTCAGATAAATCCTTCATTAATTTTCAAAAGTCCGAATTTCACATTAAAAAAAAAAGAAAGAAAAATAATTCAATCCACAATTACGAGTTGTTTGATGCTTTATGTCAGTGGCTAAGACAAAAGCTGACAACAAAACAATACTAAATACCGTATTCCGAATTAATTTCTTCCATATTTTCAATTTATATGTTGGTCATTCTGTTGCGCTAGAGACTCGTATGCTTTTTGTTATATTCAGCTCACTGTTCTACAAAATATTATTCACTATTCTACAAAGTAAATTTTCATTTTAAACTAAACAATTTTTATTAGAATACTTAATTATTATTTAAAAAAAATCTATAAAGTTTTAAAAATATTGTATTATTTAGGACACACGTTTTTTGTTTCGTTATAAAATAGTAAAAAACATTTTTTGATTTATAGCAACAAAAATCGTGTGTAAAATTTATCTGTTCATATCTAAATGATCCGAATATAACAGTTATTGAATATACCAGAATAATAATTAGAATCGAATAGTGTGAACATAGCTTATAAATAGTAAACATCGAAGCATACAGAATGACGTGCCATAAGTAGAAGTTTATGTGGTTTTGTGTGGTAGTCGAGTTCATATTCGATGTTTTGTATTTGAAAGCAGTTTAAATTTGACAGTTGGCTAACATGTTTTCGTAGTCTCCCTTATCCCCCTTGGATTAATATATGTATTCAGCAATGTTGAATACAATCAAAATATTGAATCAGTACGCACGAAAGTTTTGCATTGATTTTATTTGTATCCCGTTGTGACGACGCATAAGCAATTGGTCATTGGTAGTAGTGTACGTGGCTGAACGAGTGTATTTTCCGGGTAAAGAACTCTGCACTCCACTACCAGCGTGAGAAGATTTGTCGCCATTGAGTGTAGAGTGTAGAGTGTATAGAGTATAGAGTATAGAGTATAGAGTATAGTGTTGAGAAATTAGTGTTTAGTATTGAGTGTTGTTTCCCATAAAGGGCGGCAGCCGGTTGGAAGGGTCTGTTTATTGTACGGTTTGAACACAATCGGGCCAAATAATTTATCAAATATCGCATCGAATGTGATTAACAATGTTTATTCTGCGATAAGCGCTAATAGTCTGATAGCTGGGCAGAGAAAATCAGTAGCATTTGTTTATGTGAATAGTGCAAATAGTGTGCGATGATGTTGTTTCTGGTCTTGAAGAATCCGACGAGCAGTCAACCAACCAACCAACTTCTTGCTCCATGACAGAATGTTAAGAGATTGAATCTGGTGCGGTGTACCTTTCGAATTCAGTTCGGAATTGCGTAAAAGTCAAATATGTCGTTTGCAAAACCATATAAATGAAAGGAAATTGGTGGGCGAGAAAATTAACAAATTTAACGTTTTATTGTTTTTCCATATCGTTTGGAACCGGGAGTGCTGTGCAAAAAGGCTGCAAATTATTCTGTGTATGATCGTGGTGGTATATGCGCGTATGAGTGCCGAAATTGAAGAAAAAAAAATAATGAATAAATAGCAAAGAAATTGATTTTAGAAAGTGTCAGAAATAAAATAAAAATTCCATTGCGTTTATTATTAAAAAATTAATGCAAATGCCGTTGTTATTAATGGAAAATGTTGGCAATTATAAAAATTCCAAAACGACAAAAAGATATCTTTCTTCATACGCAATGGTATGAAATAATCATTTAAAATATGATATTCTTTTTAGCAGGGAAATATAATAAAATTAAACTAATTTACATACATAGATAAAATTTGTATGTTAATTAAATTAAATGTAAGTAAATTTATATATTGTAGAAATCAGTAAAATAATTGTTGTATATATTTTGTAATAAATTTTATGATATATTGCATCTGTTCAGAAAATAGGCAATTAAATTTTTTTCCAATTTTTATTATTATTAATAAATTTTATGTAGAAATTCAAATATTAATTATAATATGGGAATCGGTATGGGAATCTTGAAGATTATAGTAGAGCTGATGCGTCTGAATTGTCTGGGGCGGGACAAATTTCTGTTAAATTTTCATTTTCAAAGTACATTCCAAACTTTTTATACACAGGCTCTTTGGATAGAAGATCAAGAGCGCATGAATCGTTGTTGTGTCCTGTTCGGCACGAAGGCATTCTCCATAATAGAGAGAACGCTTCTATACCAACTCATAAAAGTTAAATATTATTTTTCTTCAAATCAGCAATACAAAAAAATTATCCTTAATTTTTAGCATAGAAACAAAATCTAGGATAAATCGAATTAATAAAGACAACAACTATTAAATGATCAATATTAATTTATTGTAAGAAATTTAAAAAAAAAAATTTATTTACTTTTATAGTTACATATGAATATATGTAAATTTTTATGTATTGTCTATGTACGTAAATTGATTTAATTATGTTATTATCTACAAAACAACAATAACAAAAACATTACTTAGAAAAGATATTGGTTATTACGTAAAGTACAATTACGATTTGTAAAATTGATTGTACACATTAAAACAATCTTAAAAGAAAATATCATATTTTTTTACCTTAGTTTAATTATGAATCGACGAGCATAAAATTTATCTAAAGAAACAACCAACCACCAAACACATACACTCCATTTTTTTTTATAAAGGTATCTTTTAAGAGAAATCTTCCTTTTTGAACTTGGATATTTTTAAACACATACATACGCACACTTTAGCATATATATATATATTTATATTTATATTTAGATATATAGATTAGTTATTTAAGTTATATTGAAACATGACGTCCATTTTTTTTTCAAGTAAGAAATATGTTCAAATGTATATGGAAAGGGTAAAATTGGAGAGTTATCGCAAAAGAATACACTTAATCCTAACTACACTTCTATATCGTTTTTTAGTTCTTTGCTAAAGTTGTTTTTTTTTCTCTTCCGTACTTTGTCTGAAGTATTTATTATTATGGTTGTTTTTCTTTCCTGTAAGTATTTCCCATACTATATTGATCTTAATTGAATTATTGCCGATTCACCTGAGCTAGTCAATATGAGGTAGTGAAAGAAGGGGTGAACTATGGTTGGGTTTATATATTCTTAAGAAAATCTCTTTACTGTTACCACTTAGACGTACTTATGGGACTATTGCTTACAGTATCAACATATCCGTGGTTTTTGTTTCTTTATTATCCATCCATTGGCATCGGCGGCGGCGGCTCCTCTTACCTTATTGTATACTGTCTATAGGAGCAATGGAGTATTTAGTATTCTACCATACACTTTAACCATACATATTTATATTGACATATTCATACGTATGCATACATATAATGTATAAAATAAAAATGAGATTGTATATCTTCTCCCCTAAAATTTATAAAATCTAAAATCTTCCGGCTAAGATTTTTATATTACCCCTAGACCCTAGACAGTCTAGTAGTAGTTTATGTAAATATTCATATTGGCATAATCGTATTGTATACGTAATCTGTCAATCGTTTGTTTAGTACATTCCCACATACCGCGCCGCCACAGTGTCTGTCCGTCTTAAGTCTCTTATTACAGTCTAGTTTTTGCTGCATTTAGCCTCTTAACACGAGACCAATTGACAGCTAACTCAAATACGTATGCAATATACACCTTATAAACTCGTATATAGTAGGCCTTGCTAAAAACACGAATGGTTGGCGTCATTTTCTTGACTGCATTTTTTTCTTGAACTCTCTTGCGGTAAGTTTTGGTGCCTAGCCATTGAACAGTGACCTCTCAAATTCCAAAAAATAATCCATTGACACCAAAAAACAAAACGTTTGTACGATGTTTGCCAATACGGAAAGGGGGGTTGATAGGCAGAATTGTCAGTTTGTGGTTACAGCAGTACAAATCAATATCTTACATTATCAATAGTCATTAGTAGTAGCTTTTCTAATCCGTTAACGGCTACCGATGGTTTCTCTTTGTCGAACAGGTTCTTTTTCTTGAAAATTCATTAATGTCTATAGAATCTTGAAATGTTTCAATTGCATAATATTAAACTTTCATGTATGTACATATGGTATGTTCATTCATATACAATAATATAAATGCGCAATTATAGAACGCATTGAGGTAGTCACACAGTTTATACTAGTATCTGCTGGAATAAACGACATCATCCGTTCAACTTCTTGTCTCTTGGGTCATCTTTGTGACTGACATCAAAAAGGATCATGCAATCTTCTTGATTGTGTACCGTTAAGGATAAAATAAGAGCAGTATGTCAAATATGGCTTTGAATATTTTCCAGATAAATATTGAAATCTCTTTTTTTTTAATTATTTGGTTTCATTCACAAACATTTTATTTTAATAGATAAAAATAGGAATAAAAATAGAAAAGTGTCATATTAAATGCGATTGACCTCCTCTTCACCATATACCATGGACAATATTTGTTTTAGAATCTTTTGAGATTATACAATATATACGAGATCTGTTCAAAAAGTATCGCGAATTTTGAATTTCCGCAGGTTGCGTATATTCGATTTTCGATTTTTTGTGGCGTTATGTTGGTACTCACTTATGCCAACAAGTTCGGCGATTTTGAATGTTCAGTTAATTTTTGAGAGCTGTTTTGCTTGCACGTGTTTTTGCTCCTCTTCGATTTTTGCTTATTCCAAAAATTTGTTTTCGGGAACACGAAAAAGTCACAAGGGGCCAGATCTGGGGAATACGGTTGCTGCGGCATTATTAGTGTGTTGTTTTTGGCCTAAAATTCGCGCCCAAGCAACAATGCGTGAGCAGGGGCGTTATTATGGTGCAAAAGCCAATTTTTGTTCTTCCACAAATCCGGGCGTTTCTGACGGATTGCTTTAAGCAACTTGCACATAACTTACAGGTAATATTCCTTATTGACCGTTCTACCCTGTGGCAAGAACTCATGATGCACTGAATCGAAGAAACCTGTAAGCAAAACCTTCACATTTGACCGAACTTGGCGATTTTTCGGTCTTGGCTCGTGCGGCAGCTTCCATTGGGATGATTTTCGTTTCCACGTCATAACCATAAACCCATGAATCGCCACCAGTTATGATCCTCTGGAGCAAATTTGGGTCGTCGCGGACAGAGTCCAACAGCTTCTTAGCAATGTTAATGCAATGCTGTTTTTGGTCGGAAATGGGCAAAAATCGAAGACGAGCCAAAACATGTGCAAGCAAAGCAGCTGTTAAAAATTAACTGAACATTCAAAATGGCCGAACTAAGTGAGTTCATACTCACTTAGTTACTTTTCGGCATAAGTAAGAGACATGAGTACCAAAATAACGCCACAAAAAGAAAATCGAATATACGTAACCCGCGGAAATTCAAAATTCGCGATACTTTTTGAACAGACCTCGTATATACTCGTATGTAAAAAAAATTACAGTTTATATGATGAATATTTATTTGTATGAAGATGAATTTTATGTGCAATTTTTATGAGATGCTTTAATCATGGTTTGAGATCTAAAACTACGAAATTTCTTTAGATTTTTAGGACCCAGGTTTTCACAGATCCAATTTTTAATGTACAATAATTTTTTATATTATGTGAAAATTTTTGGTAAACTACTGGTCCATACGATTATTGCAGCAAAATATTCGTTTAAATCACCTTAATTTTAATCTAATAGAAATTTTATATTTGTTTGTATCTTAAATTTTATAGTCTTTAAAAAAAAATGATGATGACTACATTTTCCTGTATTAGCATGAAAATATTAATTAAGTTTTAGGATTAAATTGATAAATTATAAGAAAATGATTTAAAATAAAGTGTTATCAAAATGCAATTTTTATTTCTTTATTATGTTTGGACCTTGCAATTTTTATTTCTTTATTATGTTTGGACCTTGCCATTTCGTGTGAAATGTAATCATTTGAGGTAATTTTAACGGAAGGTCTTTAACGGATATTGGTTTTTAAATACTCCCAGCAGTTTGAGGATTTTCTGCATAATCACAATTTTTCGCGTAACCTCACAAAAAAATATGCAACTGCCAAAAATCTCATGATCTTGTAGATCAATTGGCATCACCAAATCACGAAATTACGCATCCTGGAAAGTTTTCGCGTAACAAAGTTAAAATTTAATCATTTTTAGCGAATTCAATGGTTTTTTGCAGTCATTTATAGGTATTCAAAGCCTCTCATCGGTTGTGAAGAAACTTTCGTTAAGAAATCAGCACCCAGAGCCTGTTGTTCTAGCATACAATCGGCGTATCCTCTGCGTGTTGTATGGTCGGCGCCAGGCTGCAATTATTGGGTTGTCCTGAAGTAATTTCGCTGTTCCCAAGAGAGGACTTAATTGTATTTTTTCACAACCAACTTCACACTTAAGCCGCATAATCATGCTGACATAGCAAAACTTGCTTGTGAGAAAATTCGATTGATTCTGCAAAGTAGTTTTTGGTTGATACCCTTTTAAATATGGAAAGTGAAAAACAGCATTTTGAACATATTTCACTATTTTACTATAGAAAAGATAAAAATGCTGTTCAAGCAACAAAAAAATTATCCGATGTGTATGGAGAAGATGTGTTAAGTGAGCGCGCAGTGCCAAAAGTGGTTTGCAAAATTTCGATCCGGCAATTTTGATGTCGAAGATGCACCACTTCAATTTCTGGAAGGCCAGTTGAAGCTGATGAACACACAATAAAGGTATTAATGGATGCAAACCGGCGAATAACAACTCCTAAAATCGCTGAGAGATTAAATTTATCGAATATGACCGTTCATGATCATTTAAAACGGCTAGGTTTAATCTCAAAACTCGAGATATGGGTTCCTTATCTTCTTACGCAAAAAAAAAATTGTGCCTTCCCATTGACGTTTGTGATTTGCTTCTCAAACGCCAAGAAAATGATCTATTTTTGAAGCGTATCATCATGGGTTGTCTACAACAATGTTAAGCTTCGGAAGCCAATATTCATAAAAAAAGAGTTATGCTATCTGTTTGATGGGATTTCAAAGGAATTGTTTATTTTGAGCTTCTACCAAGCAACACAATGATCAATTCTGAAGTGTACTGTCATCAGTTGGATAAATTGAATAATTCACTTAAAGAAAAAAAGGTTAGAATTAGTCAATAGGAAAGGTATAGTGTTCCAACAAGGTAATGCGAAACCACATAGAAGTTTGACCAGTCCGAAAAAGATTTTACAGCTTGGATGGGATATCCAACCCACCGTACTCTCCAGACCTAGCACCTTTCGATTATCATTTATTCCGGTCTCTACAAAATTTTTTAGACGGTAAAACGTTTATTTCAATTGAGGAGGTCTAACATCACTTGGCTCAGTAAAAAAATTGATGATCGTGGTATCATGCTACTACCAAAAAGAATGCAAAGGGTATTGAATTAGACTGGACAATATTAAATTGAATAAAATATTAATTCACTATAAGAAAATCGTCTTTCATTTTTATTAAAAAAAGAAAACGAAATTACTTCCCGGACAACCCAATAAAACAATAAAACGAAAACCGTCAAATCTTAAACTAAACAAATGCTCCTTTGGATAATATATATGTTTGACAGCTGTCAAATGACAGGAGTATACTTTTCAAACCAAGAAATTAATAAACCGATAGTAGTTGGCCTGGAAGAAACAAATCAACTTGTTAATATGAGATGAAAATTGACAATAAATAAATTGATATTATACAAATATATACAATACAATGAGTTGTGCTTACATTCGATTTTTATTTAATTTAATTTGCACAGGTGAGATATTTTGTTTCCTTTGAAATATAAAAAAAAAATAGCTTTTTAGGTTATAAACAATCAATTATTGCTCATATGTGAGACTATCGCAGTGTTTATTAATAATAATACTAATAATAAAGTAATGATAATAATAAAAATAACGACAACGATAACATACATAACAAAACATTATAATAGCAACATTGATTTTTCCCCCCCGAATCTTCCATTGAAGATACAAATTAACGTAATGAGATGATATAGATTCATGGTTTTTTGTTGTTGTATTTTTCCCAATTACTGTATTAAAATATTTACAAAAAATAATATTTACAAAAAAATACTATTATCGAAATTTTCTTTTATTTATAATAATCAAATTTGTAATTGAAGATTACATAAAAATAAACATAGCAGTGTGTATACATAAAGATTTTGGTTGTTCATAGTCTATGAGAAAGATATCAATGAACTCATATTACTCGTACGTAAGAAAGTATGCGTAATTAAAAATTTCCATCTTAAAAATGTTTATCTTGAGATTATATCAGATGTGGTTAAAAATTAATTGAATGGTGTTAGTTTGTTTGGGTAAGCGATCTTCAGAAGTTGCAAAGTTAAATTTCTTTGATGTTAAATAAATTGCAATGCAATAGTAACAAAATGATAAAGCAGCAAAAAGACACCAAAACTATATGATTTCATAAGAGTTTTCTTGTTGTTATCATTAAATGGACTCTTAACCAATAATTTTATGCGTACTAATAAAATAAAAAAAAAAAAAGGTCGTATAAGTTATTTTCTTTTATTTATTGAAAGGCAATAGTTTAATGATGAAATTACCAGAGTCAATCTGAATTGATTTGTTCAAAATTGTTTAGCAAAGTTATGGTTAATATACGATTTTTTATATACATATACTGGTATTCTTTTTAACTAATAACTCTTATTTGCAAGAGTTTACCTGTAATCTTTAATGTCAGAGCAAATGATTATCTAGAAAGTCCTTTAATATATGTAATTTTTGATATTTATCGATGAAGTTCATTGGTATACCATACATGCATATGCGTCTCGGCTAATGCCGATAATGCAGTGTTCATATGATTTAACGTCACATTAGCCGAGACACAATTTTTCGACATTAGCACAGACACATTTTTTTTAAATATTTGAAATTATTTGAAATTTTTCTGTTTATAAATTAATTTTTCATTTGCAACTGTTTTCTTGCTATATTTTTCATCATCTTGTAAATTACTAACTTATGAATTTATAGCAAAAATAAAGGGTTATTCAAAGTAAAGTTAAATAAAATACACTTAAAATTTATATTTCTAAATTCATTAATGAGAAATAATTCCAATGGCCGCTATGAGATTTATTTCAGAACTTAATTTTGATGACTTTTTGGACTTGATTACTTGACATATGTTGATTTTTACATGATATCTAAAGTTTGAGGATTGTCTAACAGGTGTATAAGCTTAAATCCGCTGTTTTTTTATCCAAAAAACACGTTTTTTTTCATAGAAAGCAAAAACAAATTTATTCAAAGTACTTGCCCTCGTTAGCTACACATTTTTCCCATCTCTCGGGCAATTTGTGGATACCACGCCAAAAAAATTCCTTCTCTTTCGAGACAAACCCCTCATCAAGCTATTTTCGGACGTCTTCGTAAGAATCGAAGTGCTGCTCAACGAGCGCATAGCCCATCGACGAAAACAGGTGGTAGTCGGAAGGGACCAGTTCTGCTGAATAAGCGGGGTGGGGTAGTACCTCCTAGTTGAGTGTCTCTAAGTAGTTTCGGACCATTTTTGACGTGTGCGATGGTGCGTTGTCGTGGAGGAAAATCAGCTTGTCATGTCTTTGTTGATAATCCGTCCTTTTTTCACGGAGAGCACGTTGAAATTTGATCAGTTGTTGGTGGTATCGGTGGGCATTGACAGTTTCACCAGGTTTCAACATCTCATAATAGACGATATCCTGCTGATCCCACCAAACGCACAGCATCGTCTTCCGTCCGAAGCGATGTGGTCTTTGGGAAGATGTTGATGGTTGGCCGGAATCAACCCACGATTTGTTTCGTTTAGGAATCTCGAAATATATCCATTTTTCATCGCCTGTCACAATCCGATGCGATGATTTTCGTTTTTGTCTGGCGAGCAAGATTTCGCATGTGTTTTGGCGTCGCTCCATCTGCCTATCGTTCAATTCATGCGGCACCCAGTTTCCGATCTTTTCAATCTTCCCCATGGCACGCAGACGCATGGAAATGGCTGGTTGAGTAACACGCAATTGCTCTGCGAGCATTTTTGCGATTGGGTATCGTTAACGTCCAAAAGAGCCTGCAATTGATGGTCCTCAACCTTCCTAGGCCGATTTTGACGCTTCTTGTCCCACAAGTCAAAATTGCCTTCTTTGAACCGACGAAACCAATCTCGGCACGTTGTTTCCGATAAAGCACTGTCACCATAGGCCTTATACCATAGGTGTTAAGCTTATACACCTGGTAAGTAAGTAATAAGAAAAGGTTGACGCTAAAGTGTCAAATCGCGTGATCTTGGAGATCAATTGACGCACGCGTCCTACGATCTTTTCGCGCAATAATGCAAATATTTTTTTATTATATATGACTTCTGGCGCCATTTTTTAAAAAATCCCATGGTTCAAATAAAATTTTTCTAATGCATGCCTAAATCGTCGGTTATCATAGTGACATAGCGTCCAGAATTAAAGGAAACGATCTTTAGCGTTCAGAATTAAAGGAAACGTATACTAAAACAAATATTACCTATCGTGGTATATATGTTCGAGAGTTGTCATTTAGTGCAGGGTGTCCAAACCTTACATTAAAGAATATGTATACGCATTTTTTCTGTCTAAATTATTGCAAAATTTTTGGAGACAGAATTTTTGTGTAGAGGCTAATTGAGTTCTTCTATAATCTAACGTCCAAACCACAAAATGCATAAGCGGTTATTTTTATTTGAACTATTTAAGCGGGAGTCAGAAGATATGGTATCTTAAACAGTCTATTAACCCTGGGAAATACTAAAAAAAAATTAGAGCATTTCAAATCAAAATAATAGTTTTCTCTATAAAAATACTTATGAAATTTTAATCAATTCAAATATAAATACTATTGAACTAAACAGAATAAAAATAACTTTTTTCCGAAAATAATTAGAAACCCTTTCTAATTTGGCCTGAAGAAGAAAATTGACTTTGAGAAATTTGAAAAGTATTATAATTATTTTGTTGAGTAATAGTATTTGCATATTTTTACCTGTAATTATTGTGTTAGTCCACTTCAAATTTGATATAATCTTAAAAATCTTTTAAACGAGAAATGAAGGTGGGGAAGGTAAGCTTATAGCAGTAATTGAATATAGTTAAACATTCTTCATTATTAAAGTCATGAAAGTAAGTGAATGCTAATGAACATGCATTCGATAATCAAATATTTATATTGTAGATTTTTTGTTTGATTTCATAAAATAATAATAATTATTATTATTACTACCAGAGAACAAGTCTAATGCAAATGCTAAGGTCATTGGTATTGAATCATAACAAAGTAATTTGGGTTAGTACTCAATCAAATATTTATGTTTCGGCATGTATGGTAAGACTTGAATTATTTCCCTTCAGATTGCAAAAAAATATTATTCAAATTACTTGGAAATATCTTGTAGTGAAAGATACGAAATTGTTTGCATAATTACAGCTCTGTAAATAGAAAACTCAAAACTCTCCTAAAAATGAGAACATTTATCTCTACTATCAAAACAATATATTTTATATTACATTGCTAATTTTACATGTTCTTGAAACATTTTGTTTTTACCGGCTAATTTCTCTTAGTGAAATCAAATTTGTTATTTTTGAATTGTTACTGAAACTTATTCATTCGAATCTTATTTCCTCATAAAGTAGTTGAGCTTTTAGCAAAAAATTTCCGCGGGTTACGTATATTCGATTTTCGATTTTTTGTGGCCTTATGTTGGTAGTCATGTCTCTCACTTATCACTTATGCCGACAAGTTTGGCCATTTTGAATGTTCAGTTAATTTTGTACAGCTGCTTTGCTTGCACGTGTTTTCGCTCGTCTTCGATTTTTGCCCATTTTCGACCAAAAACAGCATCGCATTAACATTGCTAAGGACTTGTTGGACTCTGCCCGCGACGACACAAATTTTCAAGTTCGGTCGAATGTGAAGGTTTTGCTTACAGTTTTCTTCGATTGCAGGGGCGTAGTGCATCATGAGTTCTTGCCACAGGGTAGAACGGTCAATAAGGAATATTACCTGCAATTTATGCGCAAGTAGCGCAAAGTAAGCTGCCAGAAACGGCCGAATTTATGGAAGAACAAAAATTGACTTTTGCACCATGATAACGCCCCTGCTCACGCATCGTTGCTTGGGCGCGAATTTTTGGCCAAAAACAACACACTAATAATGCCGCAGCCACGGTATTCCCCAGATCTGGCCCCTTGTGACTTTTTCTTGTTCCCGAAAACAGATTTTTGGAATGGGCAAAAATCGAAGACGAGCCAAAACACGTGCAAGCAAAGCAGCTGTCAAAAATTAACTGAATATTCAAAATGGCCGAACTTGTCGGTATAAGTGAGTAGCAACATAACGCTACAAAAAAAATCGAAAATCGAATACACGTAACCCGCGGCACAGACCTCGTATGATCTGAAGTCTAGAATTCTTATTTGATTACAATAATCGAAGAAATTTAAAAAAAAGTATTTGATTCACAAATCAACTATTTCCTTTGTTATAAGAAAGAGCAATCGCGTGGTATCAGTACATTAAGGAGGTAGACCTCACGAAACACCTAAAAAAGGAGGATTGACAAACTTTATTCTGAAAAATCCTCAAAAGAAGTTAACTCAATATTAACTCTACTTCAATAAAACGGCAAAAAGATAATTTATTTATTTCTAAAATAAATCGTAAATTCCTTTTTGGATGTCTTTTATAAAAAAAATAACAGTTTTTTTTCCTGCCTATATTTAATTTATATGGATCGGATGGAAAACAACATGTTAGAAAACCTGGAGCTAGATCGTCAAATTCAATAACTACAAGAGGATTTGCCAAAAATGCATGCTTTTCTTTATACAGCATGGGAAATACCGGCAATTTAAAATTGGGAAAAACTTGCTCCGGAGAGGAAAACGTGAATGTTTTTAAATGGGTACCACAGTCTCTAGACCTAAATCCCATCGAAAACTTGTGTGAGATCTTAACAGAAAAAATAGAAATAAAAACGCTTTAAAAAAAAGAAACTGTTATTTGGATAATTGTGGAAATTCTAGAGGTAATACATGCAATGATAACACCCAAGCGATTTGTATAATATGGTTTTATTATATAATAAAAATAATAAAATCAGTTCAAATTTTATTAGAAACAATATTTTATAAAAAAAGGGAGAGGGGAACAAAATATTTTTGGGTTACAATGTATGGTAACTTTTAGACCCTATAGAGAGTAATAAGTGAGGTTCTGTTTTTGAAGTACATTACGAAAAATGAAACCAGTGAAATTTGGAGTAATGATAGATGTGCCATCAAGTTTTGTGTTAAACTTGGTGAGTATGCAATTTGCAATGAAACATTTCTAATCAAGAGAACACATTTTTTAGTAGAATAAGAGCTTTTTAGTTAGCATCGAAAAGTGATGAAATTTTGGAATGGGCGAAGTCTCTTGTGAGGCCAGATCATCAATTAAAATCTGTAGTCTTTGAAAGGTTCAGAAAAAGGATTAACTATTGGGTTGTTCGGAAAGTAATTTCGTTTGCTAATGAAGACACAATAAATGCATTAATTAATGCAAACCGGCGTATAAAAACTCGTGAGATCGCTGAGAGATTCAATTAATCAAATTCGAACGTTCATGATCATTTAAAACGGCTAGGTTTAATCTCAGAGCTCGACATATAGGTTCCTCATCTTCTTACAGAATAAAATTTGTGCCGTCACATTGACGTTTGTGATTTGCTTCTCAAACGCCAAGAAAATGATCCATTTTTGAAGCGTATCGTGTCACTGGGGATGAGAAATGGGTTGTCTACAACAATGTTAAGCGCAAAAGATACTGGAGTAGAGAAGATGAACCGGATCAAAGCCCTTCGAAAGCCAATATTCATCAAAAGAAGGTTATGCTATCTGTCTGATGGGATTTCAAAGGAATCGTTTATTTTGAGCTACTACCGAGCAACACAACGATAAATTTTGAAGCGTACTGTCATCAGTTGGACAAATTGGATGATTCACTTAAAGAAATAAGGCCAGAATAAAATATTAATTAACTATAAGAAAATCGTCTTTCATTTTTATAAAAAAAACGAAATTACTTTCCGAACAAACCACTTTGTAATTTAGGTTTAAAGCATTTGCTATAATGTTGTTGTGGATCACAGAAATCTTTTATAGTTTTTGTAAAAGATTTCTCTGATCCACAACAACATTATAGCAAATGCTTTAAACCTAAATTACAAGCTGGAAAATTTAATGTACTTAAATAATTAACAACTAATATTCTAAAAAAATTGAAAACATTATTATTTAGTAAATGCATTACAAAATGGTCTAATAGAGCAAGTAAAAGCACAAATACATAAAATTTATTTAAAATAATACGCCTACCGAATATACTTTATTTATTTTAACATAATGAAAACCGCAATGGAAAATAGACTGAAAAAGTAGGTCCCTTAAATTTTCTTATACACACTTTACATGCACCGGCACTGAACTATTTTTTTGGTAAACATTGAACTGTCAACTTCACATTTGTTTACATTTATCGGAGGCCGAACTTTTCGATTTTTAACCACTTTTTGAACAAAACAAATTACTTAAAGTCAATTAAACACATTGTAAACTAAATTTTTGTTAATTTCTCTAGTAAAAATGAAAATATCAACTTACCAAAAGAAAGAAATTCCCCGGCTTCGTCATTCCGGCGAATAAAAAGCAATCCTTTATAAAACACTTAATTTTCTGAAATCAAAACTTTCTATTAATGTTATCAGCAATATAACTATTTATATAAATACTTATTTTTTCATAATTAATTTAAAAAACAAAAAATCTACACTTTCCGATAATTGCCAAAATAACAACTTGAAATACAACATAAATATGCTGTGCATTTCGATGTGCTATCACTTTCATGGAGAATGGCGTGTTTAAAAACTCTCCGAAAGTTTACAAAATTGAAGCGCTTCATATTTGATTGATATTTACGAAATAAATAATAAACTTAAAATACAATTCCATTTCATATCAAAAGATTGTACAAAAAATAAACATTGCCTGTCATTTTGTTTAAATTGTATTTTTGTTTCCAATAAGTGAATTAAAATGAATATAAATTATGCTTTTGGAATTCAGTAAATTTCTATTACGAAAATTAGATGTCAGTGGATTTCATGTCTACATAAAAAAATCTACACAAAAGTATGCAAGCATTGCGATTTCTCGCCGCTTTTGCAATAATTTAGATAGAAAATTGGGTATACATACACGAATACAAAAATCTAACTTACAACTCTATCCAGGTATTCTTAAATCTAAGCTTTTCGCGCACAAAAAGGCTTTTCGACAGTTAAAGAGAATTGCCAGCATTCCACTATTATACTTATTGAAGGTATCCAGCGACCTAAAAATGAGTCCCATCGCTAAAAAAAATTTTGTTCGAAAAATTAGCTTTTAAATGCTATTGTCTCAGCATCTAATCGATTAAACGGTTTATAATGCAAAATGGGAATCCTTATACTAAATGAATGCCACGTGGTTTGACAGCTGTGACATTTTGGTTTGACAGCTGTCGAATGACAGGGTTGTACTTTTCCAACCACGAAATGTATAACCTTCTATATCGTCATTTAACAACAGGGGTCTGGAAACTTCTGGAACTCGCCTGGATGATATCACTGTTTATTATCTAAAAATGCTTCTTCTCACTTCTTATTTATTTCTTTGCATTTTCTTAATGTAGTTTAAGCCTAAAAATGCTCCTTCTCACTCCTTCTTTATTTTTATAATCAAAGAACGGACTAGATGACTTCCCGTAAGAAATAATGGCAAATTGAGTTTCAAGATATCAGCGACAGTCAACCCTCTCTTTCACTTTATAAAACGGTTTTTTTTTAAATTTAAAAATTTTGAATTATAAAAAATTGTCAAAGACTACACAAAATCTACATAGAAAAAATCTACACAAAAATATGCAATCATTACGATTTCTTGGCGCTTTTGCAATAATGTAGCAAAAACTTTGCGTATACATATACGGAAATCTGACGTATAGTATGTGTACAGGCCTATCCAGGTATTCTTTAATCTAAACATGGTACGTTCTAGAATTACATCGTTTGTTGTCATATGCAATTATGACAATTTTGCCATGTAGTTTAATAAGGTAAATAGGAGTTGCGTATCATGTAGCCGTATAACAGATACGAGTATTTGTGTTATGCCAAAATTGCCGTCTAAATGGTAACCTGCCAAGCAGTCTAATGTCAGCTTTATTAGTGATGATGAAACAAATCTTATATTTGATAATTTTAATGAAAATTGCTTTATATATTTTTTTATAATTCTCCAATTTATATTTTTTATAAGTTTTGGAGTCTAACCAGTTGTTTTGTCTAACACGTCATTTTTTAGGAACGTAGCAACCGAATTTTATAGTTATAAATATTTTGCCCAGCACTGTATGTATCTGATATTTTCCTAGATGTTAAAAGAAATTATATTTCCAAAATGGAAAATTACTATAATTTAAAAAAAAAATCCTATAACATATATAATTTTCTTATTATTATTAAAAAAATAACGAATATATACACCACAGTTGGTTTATTTTAATAAGAATTCCATTAAATACAATTTGGGCAATATAGTCTATTCTACAAATTTATCTCCTTTGTAATATCTTTTTCCTCTGACTGTTGATAATTATAAAAATCTTTTGATTCATCATCATCTTGTGAATAATCATGTTCTTCAGATTGCGTATCAGAAATAGGATTTGTTGCATCATAGTACAAATATTTTGAACAATCTAAAGTTTCGTTTATATATTTAGTTGGCCCAACTGCCACACCATCACGATCAACACAGAATATAATCTTTGGGGTTTCTTGTTTGGTTTCATAATTTCCTAAGCCCGAACATGCTAATGGGAGATTTTTGTCAAAGTACATCATATCCCGAGCACAATCTGCAAAAAATATATTTCTTTTTTACTAAAATCTATTATTAATTTTTATTAATTGTAAAAATCTTACTGCAATCCATTTTACGTAATGCAGATAAACTGTCTTGGTAAGATCCTATTTTACTTCCATCTCGCCATTGACAATATGCGCTAAAAAATATATTTCATTTACATAAATATTCAATGGAAAAAGTTCTGCTAGTTAATTACTGTCCATCCTCGACTAATTTCTTTCCAAATGCTCCATCATAATCACAATCGATATAAGTTGTGTGTATGAGTATGGTACCGTGCGTTTCCAATTTTCTTTTAATCAAATATTGTGCATACACTGCACTTTCACATTTCCTCAAATATTCAATACCATTTTCAATAGTACTATCTGAAAATGTACGATATTTATTTAATCGATTAATTATATACTAAGTAAATTGATAAGAAATATTTTCATTAAATTTCTTGAATCACATTTCATTAACATTATCTATCCAGTATTACTTCTTAAGCTACGATTTAGATAAAATTGCTATTTAATTTAGTATAATATAAAACGTTACACAATTTATACTTTTAAAAGTAAAATTTACGAAAAAAACATTTTAAATTCAGATTTTTAAGAATTTTTTATTTAATTATATTGTTAGGATTTTGTCATTTTTCATTACTGGCCGCCAGTAAACTTCTAAAAGAACTACTCTCTTTTTTTGTGGTAATTTTTGATGAATTTTTCGCAGATTTCAGACTGTACGAGGTCTGTTCAAAAAGTCTCGCGAATTTCCGCGGGTTACGTATATTCGATTTTAGATTTTTTTTTGTGGCGTTATATTGGTACTCATGTCTTTCACTTATACCGACAAGTTCGGCCATTTTGAATGTTCAGTTAATTTTTGACAGCTGCTTTGTTTGCATGTGTTTTAGCTCGTCTTCGATTTTTGCCCATTCCAAAAAATGGATTTTGTGTGAAAAAGAAAATTAATTGCGCGGACGCATTCCGAATGTTGACTGTGGCATATGGTGAAGCTACTTTGGACCGAAGCAACGTTTATCGGTGGTACAAAATGTTCTCAGAGGGCCGAGAAGATGTGAACGACTAGCAGCGTGACGGACGCCCGAGCACGTCAAGAACAGATGAAAACATTAATGAAGTGAAAAAAATAGTATTGGCCAATCGTCAAATCACCGTTAGAGAAGTTGCTGAGGACTTAAACACATCAATTGGCTCGAGCCATTCGATTTTTACCAATGATTTTGGCGTGAGACGGGTCGCCGCGAAATTCGGACCAAAATTGCTCAATTTCGACCAAAAACAGCATCGCATTAACATTGCTAATGAGCTGTTGGACTCTGTCCGCGACGACCCAAATTTGCTCCAGAGGGTCATAACTGGTGACGAATCATGGGTTTATGGTTATGACGTGGAAACCAGAGCTCAATCATCCCAATGGAAGTTGCCGCACGAGCCAAGACCGAAAAAAGCGCGCCAAGTTGGTCGATTGCAGGGGCGTAGTGCATCATGAGTTCTTACCGCAGGGTAAGTTGCGCGAAGCAATCCGCCAGATTGCTTCGCGCAACTTACCTGCAAGTTATGCGCAAGTTGCCCGAAGCAATCCGCCAGAAACACCCGGCTTTGTGGAAGAACAAAAATTGGCTTTTGCCATTTTTGGCCAAAAACAACACATTAATAATGCCGCATCCACCGTATTCCCCAGATCTGGCCCCCTGTGACTTTTTCTTGTTCCCGAAACTGAAGAGCCCCATGAAAGGACGACGCTACACTACGATTGAGGAGATAAAGACGGTATCGAAGGAGGAGCTGAACAAGATCACAAAAAATGGTCTTTTGAAGTGCTTCGAGGATTGAAAAAAACTGTGGCACAAGTGTATAATATCTGGTGGGGATTATTTTGAAGAGGAGAAAATAGATATTCATGACCAAAATAAGAAATATTGGAAAAAAAACACAAAATTCGTGATACTTTGTGAACAGACCTAGTACATTGGCCATTACTTAACGGATGTTCGTTTTTAAATAATTTAAAGTTTGAGGATTATCTGTATAGTCCCACAAGAAAAAGTCCAAGAGGCGTCAAATTGTACGATCTTGTAGGCCAAATCTATAAATTACACGTCGTAGAAAGTTTTCGTCCAATAATGCCAAAACTTGTCCTTTTTTGTAGTTTTCTGGTGTCGGTTTATTAAAACCACATAGCTGCAGATTTAAATCTTCAAGTTCATGCCAAAAAAATCGGTTATTATACGGATTTTTTTTTTTTGGGATGAACTTGAAGCACTCAGAATTGAAGTGTAACGGTTTTCCGTCTTAATTTTTAAATAAATACAGATTAATTACAAATTCAGATAAAAATGCAGATCGGACAATCACTTTTCTCGAATATAAATGGCTCCAGAGTCACTTGTGGGTTTCTAGAGCCCCATATATGATAATTTTGTTCCTATGGCTTTGGGAGAATCATCAATTTTGTAGAAAGTTCTGACAATTTTAATGCATCGATTGGTCGTTAACAGAAGCATAATGTAAAATGGAATAAATTCTAAGACAAACAAATGTTTCCTTAGATAGCATATAAAAATGATAGCTGTCAAAAAACAGACTTGTATTTTTCGAACCAAAAACTGTATAACCTTGTATTTAGTTATTTAAATAATTGCTTTATATAAAATGAACTTACAACATGGTAAAAATTTCCACATTGGCCTTGGTACTACCCTTGTACCACTCACAACATTACCATTCCTCTCATCAGCACACCAACAATAGCCTTTATTGCATTGCAGCGGCTCATAATTTCCCATCTCATTACAGTGTAAGGTGTCATCATTTAGACCAAATAGTTTAGAACGATTGTGTCTAAAACGACTACACGCACATGTCATATTTTTTTCTAAACTCCGTTGACCCCATCCAAATATCCTTTCACCATCTTGTGAATAGCAAAAACATCTAAAATAGAAATAAATCAATCGAAAATAATTAATAGTAATTTTAATTTGGAATTTGTTATTTACCGGCCAGCGACTAAATCATTTCTACACTGTACAGCAGCAAAAGATCCATCAATGTCGCAAAGAGGTTTTGGAACATCAGTTTCTAAATGTAAGGTGTACGCACAAGTACCTGTCAATTAAATGATAATTTTTTTTTATTTGAAAATTAAAAATTCAAAAATACGAGTATATATTTATAAATTCTATAAGAAATATTGTGCTCATAATTAAATTTATGGGTGGATTTACAAATTTATGGTTGTTTTTAATTATTTAAATGGGTTTTATAAAAACTCTAGTAAGTATTGGATTGTAATTTGATGAATATATATCTGTAATTATTTAAGCAAAAGGTGGTATTCATTCTTAGAGAATAGAGGTATTGCATCTTCAATTCCCTTCCTTATAGAGTAGTCAATGCGTATGCGTCACATTCAACGTTTATGATACTACTGCCATCTATCGAGGCTTATGCGTCCTGCAAACTTTATATTTCAGAAACAAAATTTTAAATAAAATCTTCCTCAAAATATTTTTAATTTATTTGCTTTTCACTTTTTGGAATATATTTATTGGGTTGTCCGACAAGTAATTTCGTTTTTTTTTTTATAAAAATGAAAGACGATTTTCTTATAGTGAATTAATATTTTATTCAATTAAATATTGTCCAGTCTGATCCAATGACATCTTTCTTGCAGTAGCTTAATTCCACGCTTATAAAATTTTTGTTCTTTGCTGGCAAAAAACTGATCCAAGTGATTTTTGACCTCCTAATTTGAATGAAACGTTTTACCGTCTAAAAAATTTTTGTAGAGACTGGAACAAATGATAATCGTAAGGT
This sequence comes from Atherix ibis, assembly GCA_958298945.1. Classification (NCBI taxonomy): domain Eukaryota; kingdom Metazoa; phylum Arthropoda; class Insecta; order Diptera; family Athericidae; genus Atherix; species Atherix ibis. Next base: position 101,809,921 of record OY282606.1, on the reverse strand, counting down.
GCTGGGTCTGGAGAGTATGGTGGAGGTGGCAGTATGGTGAATGTGGCAGTACTAAAAGCTTTTGCCGAGTGGTCAAACTTGTACACGTATGTGATTTCGCATTATCCTGTTGGAACACTATACCTTTCCTATTGAACAATTCTGGCCTTTCTTATCCAACTGATGACAGTACACTTCAGAATTGATCGTTATGTTGCTCGATAGAACCTCAAAATAAACGATTCCTTTGAAATCCCACCCAACAGATAGCATAACCTTTTTGTTTTGATGAATATATTCTTTCGAAGTGCTTTGATCCGGTTCATCCTTTCTACTCCAGGATCTTTTTTGCTTAACATTGTTGTGGACAACCCATTTCTCGTCCCCAGTGATGATACGCTTCAAAAATGGATCATTTTTTTGGCGTTTGAGAAGCAAATTACAAACTTCAATGTGACGGCACAAATTTTATTCTGTAAGATGAGGAACCCATGTGTCGAGCTCTGAGATTAAACCTAGCCGTTTAATCAAATGATCATGAACAGTCGTATTCGATAAATTTAATCTCTCATGGACCTCACGAGTTGTTATTCGCCGGTTTGCATTAATTAATGCCTATATTGTGTCTTCATCAGCTTCAACTGGCCTTCCAGAACGTGGTGCATCTTCGAGATCAAAATTGCCAGCTCAAAATTTTGCAAACCAGTTTTGGCACTGCCGCTCACTTAACACATCTTCTCCATAAACTTCGGATAATTTATTTCTTGCTTGAACAGTATTTTTATCTTCTCTATAGTAAAATAGTAAAATATACCGAAAATGCAGTTTTTAACTTTCCATATTTAAAAGGGTTTTTTTATCAACCAAAAACTTCTGTGCAGGATCAATCGAATTTTTTCACAAGCAAGCCTTGCTATGTCAACTGTCAAAGTACATATGATTATGCGGCTTAAGTGTGAAGTTGGTTGTGAAAAAATACAATTAAGTCCTCTGTTGGGAAACAGCGAAATTACTTCCCGGACATCCCAATATTTTAAAAAAAAACGCCACTTCTAAATCGTTATTCAAATTGTTTCGCTCTGTAAGTATATTTAAATTTATTGCAGTGATCAATCTGCCCCCTATAGGGCAAAGTTGAAATACCCTTGTTTTACTATAATTCGATTAGAGCAATTAGGGATAATCTAATTGCAGTTTCCTTATTTGATTATAATTCAATTAAAGTATAGATAACTCAAAGTGTCGGTTTTCTAGTCTATAGTGTGTGAAAAATATTTATTCTTTAATTATTTAATAATCACCTTTACAAACCCGTCAATATATCTAAAATCACCTCATAACTAACTAATGGTCTTTTAATTATAGATGAGAAATTATTTCACTAATGTTCCAGATAGCATTTATAATTTAGTTTGGGCACAATTTTTTTTTTTTACATTATTAACTTTTTCTCATTTTCAAAATTTTTATTTTCTAGAACTAATTTTTTGCTTACTTTTATTATAAACACAAATATTACGCTGGCATTGTAAACCTGGTGCACACTTTTCAAATGAGCATTCCTTGCCAAAACCTAAATTTTGAAATGAAATATTTAATAATTTTATAATAAAATTAAAAGTGGTTAATAATAAATGATTTATCTTAAAGACTAGTTTATCTACCTGGTCCTTTTTCACATTTTGGACAGCCACAGTTTTCGTCATTTGTCGTGATTATTGATTGGTAACAATCGGATGGTTTTAGTGATGAAAAACATTGATTTGTTTCAGAACAAACTGGATACACTTCTTTTGGTTGAACATTTTTTACGTATATATACAAGAAAAATATAAATTGAATATATCGTATTGATAAAAATGTACTTACAGCCATTTTCCGACAATAACTGATAGCAAAATTAGCCAATGCTTTTCAGGTGGGTGAATTCACCTTACATGGTTGTGCGAATATTTATTTTATCAAACAATCGATAAATACAAAATCGTAGTTGTTGATAAGATATCGATGAATGCTGTTTTTCATTGCTCATTTATTTCAAATAAAATTAAAGTAAAAAACGCGAATGCTTTTTTGATTAAGTATAAGAGGAAGTATACGTATAAATTTATCTAGAGTTCAGTTAAAATAAAATTTTTCTGTAAACATTTCTCTGTAATCAAATATATACACAATTTTCTATAGATTAATGTAGTCTACCTGAGTTGTAGTCTTTACATGTCACACAAATATAATTTTTATTATGAGAAACGTACATATATGTAATGGAAAATTAACACAGCGTAGAAAGAAATAGCATAATATGAGTTATTGTAATTTTTACTTAATACCTTAGTATGGTTGTTAATGGAAAAAGATACAGTGTTGGACATATTTTTAAATTAGTTATTTAATTTGTATAAAAAAAAAATATCAAAAAAAAATGAATGAAAAAGTTAAAACAGGATAAATATTTTGTAAAAGTTTATTTAAATTAATTATTAATTCATACCACAAAGGCTATATAAAAAAAAATTACTCGTCATATAAAATACTTAATTTTATTATTAAAATTATGATGAATTCGAACATGAACGTGTGGTATTTGAATGATTTAAATAAATGTGCATTAATTTTTTATTATAAATATTTTCTAATTTCTAAATATTTTTGTTAATTTAAATATTTTGTTGTATAATTAATATAGCAAATTTGATAAATAATTAATATAGCAAATTTTTGAAAATTACTATCGATTTTTATTTAATACTACCAACTCTTACTAGATGGCGTTGTACTATTAAAAAAATCCATAAAATCCCACCAGATGGCGTTATACTCAAAAAAGTCCATGCTTTAATTTTTAAACATTTTAAAAATATATATACAACACGTTTATAGTAATCCCTGTAGTATTTCTATAAAAATATTTAATTTTAATATTAAAATTATGATGAATTCGAACATGAACATGTCGTATTTTAATGATTTAAATAAATTTGCATTAATTATTTATTATAAATATTTTCTAATTTCTAAATATTTTTGTTAATTTAAATATTTTTTTTGTGGAAAATTTGGAAAATAATTAATATAGCAAATTTTGAAAATAATTAATATGACTATCGATTTTTATTTAATTTTACCAACTCTTACTAGACTAGATGGCGTTATTCTAAATGTCAAAAAATCCATAAAATCTGACCAGATGGCGTTGTTCGAGAAAAATGCATAAAATCTCACCAGATGGCGTTATTCGCGAAAAAATACATAAAATCCTACCAGATGGCGTTATTCTCAAAAAAATTCAACATTTTAATTTTTATATATTTTAAAAATATATATACAACACGTTTAGAGTAATCCCTGTAGTATTTCTATAAAAATATTTAATTTTAATATTAAAATTATGATGAATTCGAACATGAACATGTCGTATTTTAATGATTTAAATAAATTTGCATTAATTATTTATTATAAATATTTTCTAATTTCTAAATATTTTTGTTAATTTAAATATTTTTTTTGTGGAAAATTTGGAAAATAATTAATATAGCAAATTTTGAAAATAATTAATATGACTATCGATTTTTATTTAATTTTACCAACTCTTACTAGACTAGATGGCGTTATTCTAAATGTCAAAAAATCCATAAAATCTGACCAGATGGCGTTGTTCGAGAAAAATGCATAAAATCTCACCAGATGGCGTTATTCGCGAAAAAATACATAAAATCCTACCAGATGGCGTTATTCTCAAAAAAATTCAACATTTTAATTTTTATATATTTTAAAAATATATATACAACACGTTTAGAGTAATCCCTGTAGTATTTCTATAAAAGATATTTAATTTTAATATTAAAATTATGATGAATTCGAACATGAACATGTCGTATTTTAATGATTTAAATAAATTTGCATTAATTATTTATTATAAATATTTTCTAATTTCTAAATATTTTTGTTAATTTAAATATTTTGTTTGTGGAAAATTTTGAAAATAATTAATATAGCAAATTTTGAAAATAATTAATATGACTATCGATTTTTATTTAATTTTACCAACTCTTACTAGACTAGATGGCGTTATTCTAAATGTCAAAAAATCCATAAAATCTGACCAGATGGCGTTGTTCGAGAAAAATGCATAAAATCTCACCAGATGGCGTTATTCGCGAAAAAATACATAAAATCCTACCAGATGGCGTTATTCTCAAAAAAATTCAACATTTTAATTTTTATATATTTTAAAAATATATATACAACACGTTTAGAGTAATCCCTGTAGTATTTCTATAAAAGATATTTAATTTTAATATTAAAATTATGATGAATTCGAACATGAACATGTCGTATTTTAATGATTTAAATAAATGTGCATTAATTTTTGATTATATATTATATTTTTTTCTAATATCTAAATATTTTTGTTAATTTAAATATTTTGTTTGTGGAAAATTTTGAAAATAATTAATATAGCAAATTTTTGAAAATTACTATAGATTTTTATTTAATGTTATCTACTAAATGGCGTTATTCTAAAAAACCCACCAAACGGCGTTATTCGAGAAAAAAAAATGAATAAAATCCCACCAGATGGCGTTATTCTCAAACAAATTCCACATTTTAATTTTTAAATATTTTTTAAAAATATATATACAATACGTTTATAGTAATCGCTATAATATTTCTATAAAAAAATACTTAATTTTCATAATAAAATTTAAATTAATCTGTACCTAAGCATGGGTGTACATATATTAATGAATTAAATAAATTTTGCATAAATATTTTTGCTTTTAATTTATTAATTCTGAAAAGAAACAACATAAAAAACGAAAATTAACTATTAAAAAAATTTTAAAATTGCTATTGATTTTTATTTAATTTAACCAACTCCTGCTAGATGGCGTTATTCCAAAAAAAATAATTCATAAAATCCCACCAGATGGCGTTATTGTCAAAGAAAATCCATACTTTCATTTGAAATTTTTTTAAAAATATATCTACAACACGTTTATAGTTATTCCAATAATATTTCTAATACTATACAAGCATAAACTTGTTAAAAAATATTTAATTTTGATGCTTAAATTTAAATTAATTCGTACCTAAACACGGGTTTAGGATTTTGCATTAATATTTCACTGGAAGAAGTTTGATTATATTTTTTCTGATTTTTAAATATTTTTGGTTTTAATTTAAATATAAATTTTTATTAATTCTGAAAACAATCAACATCAAAAACGAAATTTAACTATTTATAATTTTGGAAATTATTATCGATGTTCATTTAATACTACCAACTCTTATTAGAAAGCGTTATTATAAAAAAAATCCACTAATTCCCGTTAGATGGTGTGGTTATAAAAAAAAATTTCTTCAAGTCCCGCTAGATGGTGTTACAATAAAAAATTCTTTAATAATGAAAATTTAAAAAAAAATATTCTACATGTTTTTTAAATGTCCTTAAAATGCTTATAATACTATACAAGCATAAACTATAAAAAATATTTAATTTTGATCCTTAAATTTAAATTAATTCGTACCTAAATACGGGTTTAGGATTTTGCATTAATATTTCACTGGAAGAAGTTTGATTATATTTTTTCTGATTTTTAAACATTTTTGCTTTTAATTTACAAATGTGTTTTTATCAGTTCTTAAAACAATCAACACAAAAATAGGAAAGTTAACTATTAATATTTTTTAAAAATTTCTATCGATGTTTATTTAATTTTACCAATTTATATTAGAAAGCGTTATTTCTCATTAATTGTCGCTAGATGAAGTTATTTATTTGAAGAAAAAATAGGATAAATAGGATAAAAGTCCCATTAACTGTCGTTAGATGGAGTTATTTATTTGAAAAAAAAAGGATTCCATAATTTAATTATTGAAAATTTAAAAATAAATATTCTACGAGAGTCATTCAAGAAGTACTTAGCCTACAAAAGAAAAACAAAAATTTTGGAAAGGTGGCAATTTATTTTTCCACATAATCTCCTTCAAGCTCGATACACTTGGCCCAGCGATGCTCTAACTTTTTTAACCCGTCCAAAAAATACATTTTCTCGAGGGAAGCAAAATAGGCCTCCGTGGCGACGATGACCTCCTCATTCGAACCAAATCTATTCCCGGAGAGTGATTTTTCCAGGTTTGGAAACAAAAAGTAGTCACAGGGGGCCAAATCTGGAGAGTACGGTGGATGGGGCAGCAATTCGTAGCGCAATTCGACCAATTTGGCCATGGCGACGGCGGAGGTGTGAGCCGGCGCGTTGTTGTGGTGGAACAGCACTTTTTTCTTCGCAAAGCGGGGCCGCTTTTTCTTCAATTCGACGTCAAATCGGCCCAATAAGTCAGCATAGTAGCGCCCCGTGACTGTTTTACCCTTCTCGAGGTAATCGATGTGGATCACACCTTGTGAATCCCAGAAAACGGTGGCCATCACCTTTCCGGCCGATCAAACAGTCTTCGCCTTCTTCGGAGCACGTTCGCCGGGTGAAGTCCACTGTTTCGACTGTTCCTTGGTCTCTGGTGTGTACTAGTGAATCCATGTTTCGTCGAAGGTCACGAAACGACGCAAGAAATAGCGCCAAACACGTCGCCGATGTGGTCTCACGGTTGCGCTTGTTTTCCGGTGTGAGCAAACGCGGCACCCATCGCGTCGACAGCTTTCTCATGCCCAGTTCTTCGTGTAGAATATGATGCACCGTTCCTACTGCGATGCCCACAGTCTCAGCTATCTCGTGAACCTTCAATCGACGGTCTGCCAACACGAGATCATGGACTTTTTTTACCGTTTTTCTCCGTAGCAGCGTTTTTGGGGCACCTGGGCGTGGCTCATCAAAAACCGACGTGCGGCCACGAACAATCCCGTTGAACCAATTCTTGACGGTCGCCATCGAAGGAGAAGAGTCCCCATACACAGCATCCAAGCGATATTTGATTTCGCTGCGCGTTTTCCCTTCCAAAAACAAGAATCTAATCACCGAACGATATTGTTCTTTTTCCATTTTTGTGCAACCGACCGACACGCTCGCTTTCAAAACCTCTCAAAACAAAACTAATGAAGGTAATCGACTGAAACTTTGACAGTAGGCTACTAAAAGAATGTACTGCACGATAGTAAATTTCTTTTGTGACAGCAGTTTCATCGGGTGGTGAGGCTAAGTACTTGTTGAATGACCCTCGTATAGTGTCCTTCAAATATTTCTTACACTGTACAAAAATAATGGTCCACTTTTTGTGTAATTGTTTTGATATAAAATTGCGCAAATTGCATGTTTTTGTCCATATAAAATTATTATTATACGAATATTATTTTGAATGATATTCGGAAAATTAATTACGTAATTGAAAGGTAATTTTAAATACATCATATGCAATAATAGTTGATGATTTCATGTACATGTATACAATCAAATATTATAGCATATGAACTGATAAATTTATGTATATGGACACTTATGTATGTTTGTGTTTAATCTATAGAAATAGGTCTACAAAATTTTTAGATACATATGTACATATATGCAAATGTACTTGCATACAAACAGGTGACAATTGATAAGAAATGAGCAAAAAAAAAAACAAAACATTAATAATAAATTAGTTTTTATACTTTAGCAATTATCATTATCGTAGATTGGTAGGTAGTGACAAGGAACGAGTAGATAGATAAGATTTTCTAATGGAAATATTTCCGTCTTTCAGAAGTGCCTGATAACAATAACTAATCATATACAGTACAATATATTTTGCAGAAATTCGCTTTTGCGCTTTTCTTTTAATTCTTAATAGTTTATAAGGTGAATTTTTCTTTTCTTTCTTATTTATCAGTCGGTATAATAATCAATCAAAGTCTATGTATACGTATCGATGTAAAAGGAATTTTGTTTTTTATTTTTTCATATCGTTTTTCGTCACTTTTGGATTTTTCTTTATATGTATTTTTATCATTAACTGATATTTTTATATTTTTAGTGATAACTGGTGTTAAAAAAAACGTTATTTGAGCTGGTATTTTTAAAAATTCTTTACAAACGCATACAATTTATATGTATGTGGCAAGTGCATTTGCAAATACATCAATAATAAGCAATTTATAAGCAATTTAAAATCTAATCATAATTTGTTTTTATTTAATATATGTGTACGTGTACATGCATGTATTCATGTGTTATATACCGAATACGAATAAACATATTTCACACAATGATAAACTGTTTAAGCTAATCAATGATTATGATACAAAACTTTATCCATGATTGCTTCTATATAATATACACAATATTAAAAAAACATGTAGAAGATAATTTATTTCGATTATAATGTTAATAGATTGTTTTTGTTTCGTTTCTATTTCAGGATAAATAAATCGAAATAAGTGCTCAAGATATACAAAAAAAAAAGCAACAGAAACAGAAACAAAAACAAAAACAGAAAAAAAAAATACAATGGAAAAACCAATTCATCCGCCTGCTGTGGGACCAAAGGTCTCACAAATTGCGAATTTATTCCAACGTAAACCGATCGAGTTCACTCAAGACGTTCAAATAAAAGACGTTCAACCGCCAGCGGTAGCGGTCGTTAGAACAGAATCGCATGCGACAAGATTTAATAATGCCCGAGCACTATTCGAGAAACTCGGCGTCGAAAATAAAACACCACGTCCAGATGCGTTGGGCATGAAAATGTCTCGTTGCGGTAGCCATGATGATAACTTAAGTGAAGAGGCATATAATCGGAGAACTCCGTCACCATCTAAGCGGGTACCGCCTGTGCCAAATTCGTGCGGCGGAAATCTGAGTGGGGCTGTCAGTTGCGGGCAGATAAATGGTGTCGCAGTCAAAATCGAACAGGCAAAGTTTCATAATGTGTCTCGGTTTAAAAGTGAAGAATCTTCTGAGAAGCCGGAGAAACCGGAAAGAAAATTCAATTCTCGTGAACTAATTGAGAAACAAAAAAAGTGGACGTCACATTTTACAAAAACTAAATCGCCGCGATCTCATAGTGATCCGAATCGTTGTGACATCATACGCGGCGTTCCAGGCATCGGACTAATTTCAAGTAATAATATGAATGTGCAAAACAAAGATATTAAGAATGCGTGTTCAAAATCTCCATTAGTGCAATCGAGTAATATTACTTCATCGAATAATTTATCATCTGCTACACCACCACCAGCATCAGTACCAGTACCAGTATCAGTACAAGTGCCAGTATCAGCAGTCCCACCAACAGCCCCACTTCCAGCCCCACCAATTCCGATTTCGTCAAGACAAAAAACTCCGCCAGAAATAAAGCCTAGAACAACCGTTAAAGTTGGAAGTCCCATCAAATCCCCGCCTATATTACCGATAATTTCAAATAAATCTGCAGTCTTCTTTAAGGATACCAACTCATCTAGTGCGAATATTGAAAATTCCGTTCTATCTAAGACGAGTGCGGTTCCATCAGCGACGATGATTGTATCACCCGTCAAAAGTGATCCCAATAAGTCTGAGATGATTATGTCTGATAAAAATTACAAAAAAACAACAAATGCAACCGAAAAATATGAAGATGTAATTATTTCTGGTTCAGACTATCGTGTCCAGCCAACGGATGTGGATTCTAGTATTATTTCGCCTGCTCAAGGTATCAGCTCATCACCAAGTCCGGCACCTAGTGCATCGTCCGGACCATCTAGTCCAGATCATACCGAAGATGAGAAACAAGAAAATGAATCTACAGAAAAAGCTGAATGGTTTGGATCTACGGGTATGAATTTATATAATCTCGTTTATATTTATAAATATTTATTAAAAACAAAAAAATTACCCTTAAAATTTATTTCAAATCCAATCAGTTCTATAATTTTTTTTTTAAATAATTTTTAATACAATATTTTTTTTTTTTGTTGATCTATGAACTTTATGTTTATTGGCGCTTCCAAAATAGAACATTTTTCTAGTGATGATGATAGTCTGACTAAGCAGCAAACTCATTCATATAAATTACGCTATTAATAATAATAATAATAATAATAATAAATTGTTTAATGTTGTGATAATTTTTTTCTGTCAACATAAGTACAGTCGCTTACAAAATATGCAATATCGATTCTCATATTAAAATCTGTTAACATTTGACTAGATTAGTATTTTAATTGATTAATAATAATTTTTCAATTGAATTTATTAATTTGAGAAAAACAATTATCATAAACGTAATAATAACTTGATGAGAGAATTGGAGAAAAAAAATTAATTATTTTCGAAATTACAATATATTGGGTTGTCCGGAAAGTAGTTTCGTTTTTTAAATATAAAAATGGAAAAAGATTTTTTTATAGTGAATTAATATTTTATTCAATAAAATATTGTCCAGTCTGATCCAATACCCTTTGCCATCTTTTTGGTAGTAGCCTGATTCCACGCTCATAAAATTTGTGTTCTTTGCTGGCAAAAAAATTGATCAACGTGTAAGTGATTTTTGACCTCCTCATTTGAATTAAACGTTTTACCGTCTAAAAAGTTTTGTGGAGACCGGAACAAATGCTATTTGGAAGGTGCTAGGTCTGGAGAGTATGGTGGATGTGGCAGTAAATCCCATCCAATCTTTCAGCGATCTCACGAGTTGTTATTCGGCGGTTCACATCAATTAATGCCTTTATTGTGTTTTCATCAGCTTCAACTGGCCTGCCAGAACATGGTGCATCTTCGAGATCAAAATTGCCAGATCGAAATTTTGCAAACCAGTTTTGGCACTGGCGCTCACTTAACACATCTTCTCCATACACATCGGATACTTTTTTTCTTGCTTGAACAGCATTTTTATCTTTTCTATAGTAAAAAAGTAAAATATGCCGAAAATGCAGTTTTTTACTTCCCATGTTTAAAAGGGTATCAAGCAAGCCTTGCTATGTCAGCTGTCAAAATACATATGATTATGCCGTTTAAAATTGGTTATGAAAAAATACAATTAGTCCTCTGTTGGGAAAAAACCAAATTACTTTCCGAACAACCCAATAAATATAAAGGTAAATATCCAAAAAAGTTAAAGTACAAAAGCATAGAAATTTTTTTTTTTATAAATAAACCATTAAAAAAAAACAAATTATTAAATTTATAATAAATTTTTATATAAGCTTATTTATTGTCAACAATTTTTTTAAATTTTTATTTTTGCAACAATTTTTTTAAATTTTTTTACGTCAATATTATTAGACAGCTATACATTGGCGGAGAGGCTTTGTTTTCACACATTGAAGAGAGGGGAGACAGGGGGGAGGGGAACTAGAGAAATTTTCGAACAAAAACTCTGATGGACATTATTAGATGAGTTGGAACAGGGAGCCTTGTCTCTCCATAGAATGACCGTTGTGATGCAAAGAGCTTTTATAGGAAAATCCTTTTTTTATGTCACGGATAAAAAAATCAATGGTCTGATCTTAAAAGATACTTCATTCGTTCCACATTTTCATCAGTTTCCGAAGCTTCAGGTCTTCCTGAGTGTGGTTCGTCTTCCATTGCTTCTTGGTCCCACAAACTTGTTGAAACTTTCCAAGTCAAACTTGCCAATTCATCATGCTTAACATAAAATGTTAACGTCACAGCATTTGCCCTAAATTTCGACGTGTACTGCACGTCTAAGGCAGATTATATAGAAGGGATTGCTCTCTATGATATCAGTCTTATTACTTTTCTGCCACACGTCATAGTTTAGAGATAAAATATAAACATCATATAATGATATTCTATATTAGAACTTTGACAATAATATCATACCATAAAAGAGCAAAATTTTTTGCATAATTTCTTTTATTATATGTAGAAAACTAGTTAATATTTTATTCAATAATATAAATCAGTATATTTTTGATGTTCGTGCTCATTTCATTTTGGAAATTACCAACAACTGATTTCTTAAATTATGCTCCAAACTCTTAGTAATATAAATATAACATATTATTTATGCATAACAAAACATTAAATGTCGATTAGTCGGTGGTAAATATTAAATAGTCAGTATTTATTTATGTATTTTCTTAAAAAATGTTAACATTTTGTAAATGTCATACATAAAAAAATGATTTTTATCATTCTTAATAACATACGATACTTGCTATTATTAGTGTGGTATATTTTTTTACATACGTTTTCTTATGAATTCCTCTTTTTTTCTGTATAATTGCCTACATGTTATTATGACTGTTTTATCGATGCGATTAATAACAAGTGCACGACATATAATCAAAAGAAATCTAGTGTAGCTATACTCCTTAAAAATCGATTCACATACACCATACCATACCATATGTACACGGAAATACTTTATTAAATTCGCTGAAAGAAATTTTTTTCTTATCAAAACTTCTGTGCAGTGACCTTAAATGTTTTTATTATAATTTTTACTTATTATTAAGAAATAAAATACACATATATATATATATATATATCAATAAAAAAATGTGTAATCTTTTTTAAAATTTTATTGAATAATTTTTTAAAAATTAAATAATGTGTGTCTGTTATTTATTTAAAAAATCAAAAAATATCAATCGGAAGTTAGAAGCAGATTTGTATTGGCCAATTGAAAACTTTATTAAATATTAAAATTATTTGTATTTGTCTCTATTAATTTTTCTAAAATAATAAAAATTATTTAAAAAAAAGTTAGTATAAAAAAAAATTTAAAAATAATCAAGGTTATTTATTATTAGTGACAACATGGATTACCGTCATAACTGAAACTCTGCATTATCGACATTAGCCAAGGCACATTTTTTGTTATTTGAAATTTATAAAATGTTCCAATTTTTCTGTTTTATATTTTTAAAACATCTTCTAAATAACTAACTTATGAATAAAAAAAATAAAGATTTATCCAATTGCTGCCTACAGAAAGTAAAGTTAAATAAAACACACTGCGTAACGACGATTTTTCTCATAGCCCCAACAGAAAATGTCCAACGTTTTCTAATCGCACAATCTTGGAGGCGAATTTACATTATCAAATCTCAAAATAACACATTCTGGGCATTTTTTTATGTGCATTAAACCCAAATTTGTTTTGTTGTATAGCTTGTGGCATAATCTTATTTAAACAATATATGGATTCAGATTAAAATTTTAAAGTTTAGGCCAAAGAGTGCTCAGAACTCAGATGGTGACGGTTTCGCATTCATTATTTTCAAACAAATGTGGTGTACGAGGTCTGTTAAAAAAGTCCACGGGTTACGTATATTTGATTTTCGCTTTTTTGTGTCGTTATGTTGGTACTCATGTCTCTTACTTATGCCGGCAAGTTCGGCTATTTTGAATGTTCAGTTAATTTTTGACAGCTGCTTTGCTTGCACGTTTTTGGTTCGTCTTCGAACGTAAAAAATGGCTAGCACATGGTAAAAATCCGACAAAATGGCTAGCACATGGAAAAATCCGAAAAAATGGCTAGCACATGGAAAAATCAGACAAAGTGGCGTGCAACGAATACACGCGGGAAACGAGTACAAAGCCAGCTTTGCGGTAGCGTCAAAGTTGAAGTCAGCGTCAAAGTCAGGACCCTGGACGACTTCAAACTTGCGGTCGAGCCTTGAAATCTGCGTCAAAGTTGCAGTCGGCGTCAAAGCTCATCCTGAAACTGTCAACTCAACAGAACTTTTGTTCTAGAAGTCTAAAGGGGGGATAAGGGTAACCAAGATAGATATGGACAAGTCAGGAATTTCCGGGGCTACAAGATGGTACTACTCCCAAGAAGCTACGACTAAGAAAGGGTAGGATTTGAGGGGTCAAACTCTTTCAACAAAAAATTACAACAAAAACAACCTCAAACAAACATAAAACCTATCTTTTCACTGATAGAGGGAAGTAGTCGTCTGAGGACTATGCTGGTACTAAAACAACCGCACACTACTGGCGCAGGTATAGAAGCAAACCCGAACTCAATCCGACGCTTATGAGCCGAGCTAGACAAAAAGATACGTTGTACACTGCTTGACTCTTTGCATTATGTTAGATGATGACTTTGTGGAAAAAACTACCACTTACACCTCCATATCTATGCAACTAAACATCCTATCAATACAATAGGACCATGGATAAGTTGCCGCAGATGTGCCGGAGTAGGCTGTGGTAACAACTCCTCACTCACACAAATACAACGCACACAAGGTGAATTTGGACACTTGCATGAACGCATATTCATGTACTTTTTCAAATACATAGTGCAGCAAATTTTCGCGAAAATTGCTCTACACTCACTAATACTATGTCAATATGGTTGGAAGACGAGCCAAAACACGTGCAAGCAAAGCAGCTGTCAAAAATTAACTGAACATTAAAAATGGCTGAACTTGTCGGCATAACTGAGAGACACGAGTACCAACATGACGCCACAAAAAATTAAAAATCGAATATACGTAACCCGCGGAAATTCAAAATCCGCGATACTTTTTGAACAGACCTCGTATTGTAAATAATGAAAAAAGCAGAAGCATATCTTGATGCTATAGTAGCTATATCGTTTAAATTCAAGTTTACCTTTATTTATATTACTTTTTAGGAAGCATTTAATATCATTACCAGATGTCTTTCTTCATTACCAGATGTCATCTTCTGGTAATATCATTACCAGAAGATGACACTTTAAGACGAAATCCACACCAGTTAGTCATTTTACCCGGATAAAATGGCGTTTACATAGTTAGTTGTGAGTTTTAAGAGCTCCTCTTATTGACGTTTCCACCAAGAGATAAATAAAACTTATTTTTAGGAATAAGTAAAAAAATCCAGCACTCAATTGGGGGTAAACCTTAAACTAAATGAATGTCACCTTGGTATATGTGTATGACTTATTTGTTTGACAGTTGTCGAATGACATATCTGTACTTTCCTAACCACGAAATGGATTCACCATATTTATATTATCGAAAGGATGCTACATCATTATTTACGTGTATTATCGAAAATGGTTTAATTTTGAAAAAAACTAGTTATCGAAAAATATTAATAATTCGAAATGCAAATACATTTTCAATAACAAATTAGAATATCGAAAGAAATAATTTCGTATTCAATGTAGTTATTTAGTTTGTCTATTTGTTTAAGGACGTTTTCAGATTGTTTATCTGATTGATATTAAAAACCCCTTTCTCATAAATAAATAAACAAATATTTTCTATAAAATTAGAATATCCTTATAGCGTATTCAATCATTTTATAACCTCAATTGTTATTTAAAAACAAAAAATATATATAAAATTTATTTTATTATAATCTTATTTTAAATATTTAATTGCGATTGAAAACTAAAAAAAAAATTAATAATGCATCACCTACACTGAAAATATTCACTGCTAAATAATATTATTATGCGTACACTTTTGTAGTCTAGTGTATTTGAAAGTCATTTTGACTGTTATTGAAAATGTATAATTTCTACAAATTAATATATGCTGTATTTTTTTTTTAATGTCTGACAAACATCTATAAATACCCCACATCATTGTAAACTCATAAATAATCGTCTCCGTCATAAATATGATTCGCCTTGAGTTTGTTTTTCTATTTTTTTCATACTTATTTTTATAGATATTATTAGAATTTTTTAAAAATAGTATCACTCGTTATTTTTTTATATTATTATTAATATTTTACAATTTAACTTAAATTATAATTTTTATAATTCAAATTGATGATATCCAAGCACATGTGTAAAGTGTAGAATTACTACCAGAGAGGAATTCTCCTCACATACATATTATTGGCAATTTCATACGTTTTTTTTTCGAAAATTAAATAAATTCGAAAATTGAACTAATCGAAAAGTGTCACTTTTCAACGTCGGATCTATATGAAGAAATATTTGAAAAATTAATAAATAAATTAATGACAGAAAAAACTACTTTGACAGTCCCAATTTTTTAGGAGATTTAATATTTTTCAAATAGAAATAAAACGAAATTCGCTGTAAAATTGCTCATTATTTCGAAATAAGCTTGTTTTTTTTAGAAATCGGTTGGAAAAACCTATTTGAATGTTGACAAAGTGTTCGAAAAAATTAAACGGAACTGTTTGTGTTAAGACCAAAAAAAAAATTAACTTGTTGGTTTAAAAGAAAAAACAAACGAAGAAAATTTGAAGGCAACTAATTGAAAAAAATTCTAATATCAAAGAAAAAAAAAATAGGCCGCTAATATAATATTAATTAATTTTCAAGAAAATGATACAGTTTTGATTTTATAAAAAGAAAAAAAGTCAAATAAATTTTCTGAAAATAAAAATGAACGAATTCGATGTTTATTTACGTTTGGATGAAGATTTTCTATTCATATTAAGCTTCTTAAAGGAATACAGAAGCAATCTAGCATCACGACCAGTAGAAGATAATCTGGCACAAAAATGGCTGAATAAATTATGTGGAGACATATACGATGGTATTCCCAACAAACGTTTAAGAAACACATACTTGTCACGTTTAGTCACTTGTATGCAAACAGGCAAATTGACGGATCTGTTTCTCCAAATGCCAGACGATGGACCGTTAAGACCTTTGGTAATGATGGAAATCGAAGACAAGGAGCCTCCATGGTTACAACAGATAATAGAAGAGAACAAAGCTGAGATGGCACCTGGAAAAGCTAAAGATGGTCGAACGTATTTGGCGACAAAAATTTTTGAACAAAACCGTGGTGCGTGTGCTTATTTAGCAGTGTCGGTAGCTGATGAAGGAGAATCCAGTGGTTGGTTGAAAATGGGTGGTCAAGAAAAGTTCGACAAACATATTGAGAAAACTTTCAATAGAATGATTTTCCCAGATAAGGAAGGTGATAAAAATGAGATTTCCAACTATGAATTGCATAAATATTTTAATGAATACATTATAAACGGAATTAGTGCCGAATTTGCTGGTCGTATAGAGTCTGGATCAGTTCCAGAAGTAGAAATGATGCTAGAAAGTTACATAGAATATGTAAAGGCTACACCACTGAATGCGTACGTTTCAAAATTATCTGGTCGACAAAAGAGAAATTTTCTACTTTTACAATTGCAAAGCACTCTAACTAATGATTTATAAAATTAAAAATGAATTTTTTGCTCAAAATACTTTCAAAAAAATCTAGTTTTGAACATTTCCCATAATATTTTCATTATGATTTATTTAATTTAATTATACGAACTAACTTGTGATTTATATATTATTGTATAATAAAATGTAATTTTGAATTTTTAATATAGTCGTTTTTATTTTTTATTATTTAATTTAAAAGTGATTGGTAGTATTGAAATAAGTTAGCATTGAGTTAAGATTATTTTTAATATGATTTCAGATAACGAACAAAGAAGAAATTCAGATTCAAAGGGAACGGACCTGAACAGCTATAAGCGTTCTAATAAAACTTATCATTCAGACATAGTCAATAAGCCTACTAGTGCAATATTGGCATCTTCTTCACCGACAAAATCTTCAATTTCAACTGTACCACCCGCAGATACCTATACAGATGTACCTTTGACAAAAAATAGACCCACTACTGATGATGTTGCGTATGCTAAGTCACGATTGGAAAGTCCTTCTGAGGAACATATTACAGCACTTAACTATGTTGATGTTGAGCATCGTTTCAGTAGTGATGAGATTAGTGATGGCAAACAGCAGTCTTCATCTGCTCCAACATCACTCAGTTCATTGGAGAATAGCTTTTCAAATCAGAAAGCCTCTAATAGTAATTCGTCACGTGATGAACCAGTTGTTTACACGACAATTAAACCAGAAATCCCCCCTCCACCCGAATTGTTCTTTGACAAAAGCCCACCCGATTCCTGTGAGCCGAAATTGGATAAAAACAATTGTTCACCTCCCGAAATCGTTGCAAGTCCAACGAAACGTTTTCAGCAATCGCATTCCATTGATTCTGATGAGATTGAAAGTACTGAGCTACCTGCCCTACCAGAGAGAGTTATGCCACCCTTGCCGCCTGAAGGGCCACCACTCGATATACAAGGAGTCGAATATGCCGATGCGGATGATGACGAAATTGATGAACGATACGGCGAGTGTAGCCTTCCCGATACAATGACAGCTGATGAGGCTGAAAAACTACTTAGTTCAAGGTAAGATTGGCAATTGGAAATTTTTATTAAATTTCCTTATGAAAATATTTTTTCTTTTATATTCTTTTTAGACAACATTCATTACTGTCAGATGAGCAAGCAAAGGAAGTGGAAATGATTTTGTCGAAACCACCACTTTTGCCGAAATTTGCCAAAAAAGAAGAGAACACCGATTTCAAAATAGATGTTGAAACATCTCTCGAACAACCGGATAAACGGGAATATAAAACATGCAAAACTATTGAGCCTATAGAATCTCATCAAAGTCCAAAAGATTCTCCAAAAAAGATTGATGATACACAAAATAATTCAACGAGCTTTGTAAACGACGAGACTGGAACAACGGATATTCTGAATCAGACAATTGGTCCAGAATCTTTGCAAGACTCTAATATATCAGCTGAATCGATGCCCAGCTTAACAGAATCAGCGAAGAGTATAACATCAACAACAATCGATGAAAGTATAACGTCTAGCAGGCACAATTCAATTGGTAACGCTGATGTGTCTGGAGATGATTCGCAGTATTATATTCCCGAGTATCCGCCCGTTCGACGGAAAGAAGTGTACGTAGAGTCTGGTGTGCACTATTTTGAAGATGGCAACTTTTGGATGGAGGTTCCCGGTTTGATAGAATCCGAAGATGACGACGAAGATTATCCGACAGGAGTGAAGCGGAATACTAAAGTTAAATTCAGCTCTGGGCCTATTCATGTCTATTCAACATTTTCTGTTAATGACTATGATCGACGAAATGAAGATGTTGATCCAGTTGCGGCATCGGCTGAATATGAGCTAGAAAAACGTGTTGAGAAAATGCATGTGTTCCCCGTGGATCTATTGAAAGGACCAGAAGGACTTGGTCTAAGTATTATTGGAATGGGTGTCGGTGCCGATGCTGGCCTAGAGAAATTGGGCATTTTTGTTAAAACCATAACTGATAATGGCGCTGCTGCTCGTGATGGAAGAATACAGGTAATAAATTTAATTAAAATTATTATCCATCTTTTCTTTTATATTCTCAAAAATTGATTATTTTATTTCTGTGTAGGTAAATGATCAAATAATCGAAGTTGATGGTAAAAGTCTTGTTGGTGTGACACAAGCGTATGCAGCTTCAGTATTAAGAAATACATTCGGTTTAGTTCATTTTCAAATTGGTCGTGAAAAAGATCCGGAAAATTCCGAGGTAGCCCAACTTATAAGGTTGAGCCTCCAAGCTGATAAAGAAAAGGAGGAACGATTGAAAAGGTGAAATTGATTAGTTCTGTGTTGGCACTTTTATTTTTGTATTTTTATTATTTATTTTGGTAAACGTTAACTTTGAATTTTTTACGATTGTACGAGGTCTGTTCAAAAAGTATCGCTCATTTTGAATTTCCGCAGGTTACGTATATTCGATTTTCGATTTTTTATGGCGTTATGTTGGTACTCATGTCTCTCACTTATGACGACAGGTTCGGCCATTTTGAATGTTCAGTTAATTTTTGACAGCTGCTTTTTGACAGAATGGGCAAAAGGTCTTTGATTTTTGCCCATTCTAAAAAATGGATCGAAGAATCTGTATCAAATTTTGTGTGAAAAATAAAATTAATGGTGAAGCTACCATGGACCGAAGAAACATTTATCGGTGGTACAAAATGTTCTCAGAGGGCCGAGAAGATGTGAACGACGAATAGCGTACCGGACGGTTTTGTTTACAGTTTTCTTCGATGGCAGGGGCGTGGTGCATCATGAGTTCTTGCCAAAGGGTAGAACGGTCAATAAGGAATATTACCTGCAAGTTATGCGCCAGAAACGCCCGTATTTGTGGAAGATCAAAAATTGGCTTTCGCACCATGATAACGCCCCTGCCCACGCATCGTTGCTTGTGCGCGAATTTTTGATCAAAAACAACGCACTAATAATACCGCAGCCACCGTATTCCCCAGATCTGGCCCCCTGTGACTTTTATGTTCCCGATGTAGATTCTTTGATCCATTTTTTAGAATGGGTAAAAATCGAAGATTAAAAAAAACACAAAGTTTGCGATACTTTTTGAACAGACCTCGTATTTCTATTATTGCTAATTTTCATGGGAATTTTTATAATGAATATAAATTTTTATTCTTTAGACAACAAGAGGAATATTTACGAAGAACTCTCGACTA
The DNA here is from genome assembly GCA_958298945.1 of Atherix ibis. NCBI lineage: Eukaryota > Metazoa > Arthropoda > Insecta > Diptera > Athericidae > Atherix > Atherix ibis. The sequence goes on along the minus strand of OY282606.1, from coordinate 101,789,712 downwards.
TTCTGAAGATTCAACCCAACTGGCTTCAGCGAACTCTAGCGTATCGGAAGAGCCTACTAGTCCTGTAGCTGATGAGAATGCTATGGAAATTGAAGCAATGCATTCACAAGAAGTCGAATCTTTAAGGAGACTCTTACAAGAGGTAACATATTCATATTCAAAATCTATTCCATTTGCAAATTTTATAATAAAAATCAATTAATTTCAATTCAATGCTGCTACAGCATAAAGCGGTAAATATACACGTTGATGAATTTATCTTTTTCGTATCATATTTTATTGATTTGAGTCAGATTTTTTGTGTTGTATCGGCTTGTGAGTTCTTTAATCGATGAGATGAGTTTTTTTTTAATTACCGAATTTTTTTTTTTTTTTAATTATTCCATGATTTATGTTAAGTGTGAGTATACGTACAATGAACATTGATCAAATAAGATCTATCATAAACACAAGAAGATTAAGTATTTGTATTATGATGCGTTTGGCTTATTGTGATTTTTTCGTTGCAATATCTACTTCTATGCTTTATATAAAATAATTTAAAAAATATATTTAATTGTATAATTTGTTTTTGTCTTTGTCCTATTATACACAATTGAATGTTGTTCATTATATGTTATTGGAATATTAAAATGTAAGCAATAATAGGCTTCCTTTGGATTGTAAAATTTTCCTCACTCGAAATATTTTTATTTCTATGTGAATTTGTTTTAGCATATTATAAGTTTAAAGAAAAATATAAAAAAAAAATCATACATCATTCGTAAAAGTTTTAATGCATTTCCTTTTTGGGTTTCGTTGTACCATTTTACTATTGTTAAATAATTTTTTTTCATTTTTATTTGCCATAAAATATAATTATACAGGATGTCTATTGGTAAAATTTCGATTTAATAAAATTTCTATCTTTGTATTTATTTATTTATTTATTATCAACGTTAAATATTTAAGACAAAAGGGGCTGGTTTTACTTAAGAAAAAAAAAACAATACTTTTTTCCGATTATTAGATTTTTTTTTTAACCTACAGCAGAAGGGTTATACACATTTTACTTTAAAAAGTAAAGTTATATAAAATACATTTTAAATTCAGATTTAAAAAATGCAACGATACCTTTTGTCTGGCCATTACTATACGGATTGTATGCGTTAACAAAAGAAAAGGTTCTAGGGCGACAAATCAAATGGTCCTGGAAGCCAATTGGCATCACCAAATCTCGAAGAAACCCCGTCCTGGGAACTTTCGCACAATAAAGCCACAATGTGTGTGGCGCCATTTTTTTAGATAACCCAAATAGTCCAGATTTTTTTTAGGTAAATAAAGTTGGTTATAGCACGACTATAGTGCTTAGAAGTGACGATGACGGTCTCTTCTTCATTTTCAAAGATATACGGGCCTATAAAACCTTCAGATCAAAATGTAAACCATATAGTCGCCTTAGATTATAGAAGAACTGGGATGGACCTCTACACAAAAATTAGGTCGAAATTTTTTCGATAATACATTCGTAAGAAGGCTCACACTTGCAAAATAACCTTTCACGCAACACTTCTTATTCTAAAATTAAAACATCCTATTTGCTGTCGTGAAGAATAAAACTATTGGGTTGTTCCGAAAGTAATTTCGTTTTTTTTTTATAGAAATGAAAGACGATTTTTTTTATAGTGAATTAATATTTTATTCAATTAAATATTGTCCAGTCTGATCCAATACCCTTTGTAATTTTTCTGGCAGTAGCTTGATTCCAAGCTCATAAAATTTTTGTTCTTTGCTGGCAAAAAACTGATCCAAGTGATTTTTGGCCTCCTCATTTGAATTAAACGTTTTACCGTCTAAAAAATTTTGTGGAGACCGAAACAAATGATAATCGGAAGGGGCTAGGTATGGAGAGTATGGTGGACGTGGCAGTATGGTGAATATGGCAGTACTAAAAGCTTTTGCCGACTGGTCAAACTTGTATGTGGTTTCGCATTATCCTGTTGGAACACTATACCTTTCCTATTGAACAATTCTGGCCTTTCTTATCCAACTGATGACAGTACACTTCAGAATTGATCGTTATGTTGCTCGATAGAACCTCAAAATAAACGATTCCTTTGAAATCCCACCCAACAGATAGCATAACCTTTTTTTTGATGAATATATTCTTTCGAAGTGCTTTGATCCGGTTCATCCTTTCTACTCCAGGATCTTTTTTGCTTAACATTGTTGTAGACAACCCATTTCTCGTCCCCAGTGATGATACGCTTCAAAAATGCATCATTTTCTTGACGTTTGAGAAGCAAATCACAAACGTCAATGTGACGGCACAATTTTTTTTCCGTAAGTAGATGAGGAACCCATATGTCGAGCTTTGAGATTAGACCTACCCGTTTCAAATGATCATGAACGGTCGAATTCGATAAATTTAATCTCTCAGCGATCTCACGAGTTGTTTTTCGCCGGTTTACATCAATTATTGCCTTTATTGTGTCTTCATCAGCAAACGAAATTACTTTCCGAACAACCCAATATTTCTGCAACAACCCAATATACTGACTTTTTCATAAATTATTTAAAATTTAATAAAACCGCACATAAACTTTCACTTCGCGATAAATATATATAAATGTAAACAAAAATATGCAAGCATGTCGGTATGCTACCATTTCATGGAGAATGGCGTGTTTTAAAACTCTCCGAAAGTCTATACAAAATTAAAGCGCTTGATATTTGATTGATATTTACAAAAATAATAACAAACCTAAATTACAATTGCATTTAATACCAGAAGATTGGAAAAAAATAAATGTTGCCTTCTGTCATGATTAAATTCTATTTTTTTTTTTGCAATAAGTTAATGTCAGTGGGTTGACATCTAGTTTTCGTAATAGAAATTTATTAAATTGCACAAAAGCATAATTTATATTCACACCTAAACATGTCCCAGCGGTATGCGGTCGTTTTAGTATCAGAAGTATAACCCTCAGCCGATTGCTTCCTTCTCTCAGTAAAAATATAGATTTTTGCTTTGTTTGAGGCTGTTTTAGTTGTAATTTTATGTTGAAAGAGTTTTACCTCGTAAATTCTAACCTTCCTTAGTCGTAGCTTCTTGGGAGTAGTACCATCTTGTAGCCCCGGAAAATCCTGACTTGTCCATACCTATCTTGGTTACCCCAATCCCCCCTTTAGGCTTCTAGAACAAAAGTTCTGTTGGCTTGACATTTTCAGGGTGAGCTTTGACGCCGACTGCAACTTTAACGCAGACTTCAAAGCTTGACCGCAAATTTAAAGTTGTTCAGGGTCCTGACTTTGACGCTGACTGTAACTTTGACGTGACTGCAAAGCTGGCTTCGTCCTTGTTTCCGCCTGAATATGTTCTGGTTTCCCACGTGAATTCGGTGCAGGCCATTTTGTCAAATTTTTCCACGTGCTAGCCATTTTTTCAGATTTTTCCACGTGCTAGCCATTTTGTCGGATTTTTACCATGTGCTAGCCATTTTTACGCAATTTTCTAGTATTTCTGTACAAGAATTGCTCCTGCATATTTATTAGCATTGGGAAATAAATATTAATACTACTATAATTTCCTCATCACCCTCTACCAAGGACATCATATTGCCATCACACAACTATAATCTCATACTAATACTTTCATTAAATATTTTAGCAAATTGAAAATCATACAAACGTACAACTATACACTATCAAGCTTATCAATAGCACATCCAACTCAGACATGTCATGCCATGTAGCCAACACTTTGCCAAGGTAGCATTAATATCTTTCGACCACATTACATTAATATACATAGAAAAATCTACACAAAAGTTTGCAAGCATTACGATTTCTAGCCGATTTTCCAATAATTTAGATAGAAAAAATGCGTATACATATTCTTTAATCTAAGGTTTGGACACCCTGCACTAAATGACAACTCTGGAACATATATGCGACGCTAGGTTATATTTGTTTAGTTTACGATTTGTCATTTACTATTATTGAATGCGCAGAAGATACACCAAATGGGTAATGGGAGAACAGGGTTTTCTCGCTTAGAGATATACTCTTATTAATTAACAAAATTACGTATATGGTAATTTGAAAACCACATGTTACTGTGGAGAACCCATTGTATTCACAAAAAGTGATAGTGTGGTGTACATTTCCGTCTGATACTGTCATTGACCTGTATTTCTTTGAACACAAAGAAGAGATCGTTACCTTTAATTCTGAGCACTATGGCCGTATGATAATCGATAATTTTGGCCTACATTTGAAAAACATGTAATTTTAATAAAACGGCGCCAGAAGTCACATATAATTAAAAAAATATTTGCATTATTGCACGAAAATATCGTTGGACGCGTGCGTCAATTGACCTCCAAAATCGCGCGATTTGACGCGATTTAGACAATCCTCAAACTTTAGATCAATTAAAAAATCAACATCTGTCAAGTAATCAAGTGCAAAAAGTCATCAGAAATGAAGTTTATGTCTAAGTTCTGCAAAAAAATCTAATGGCGGTCATTGGAATTATTTCTCAATTACGTATATGGGGATTGAAAGACCACACGTTACTGTGGAAAAGCCATTGTATCCGCAAAAAGTGACTGTGTGGTGTGCATTCTGTCTGAAGGTATCATTGACCTGTATTTCTTTGAACACAGAATTGACCTGTATATTTATTGAAGGTATGCAGCAAGCTAGAAATGACCCCCATCGCTAAAGTAAATTTTGTTCGAAAAATTAGCATTAAAATGCTGTTGTTTCAGAATCTAATCGGTTAAACGGTTTATAATGCAAAATGTCAATCCTTATACCTGGTTTGACTGCTGTAACATATTGGTTTGACAGCTGTCGAATGACAGGGTTGTACTTTTCCAACCACGAAATGTATAACCGTCTATATCGTCATTTAACAACAGGTTTCCGGAAACTTCTGGAACTCGCCTGGAGGATATCACTGTTTATTATCTAAAAATGCTTCTTCTCACTTCTTCTTTATTTCTTTGCATTTTCTTAATCTAGGTGAGAGTAGTTAATTTTTATAATCAGCGAACGAACTAGATAACTTCCCGTAAGAAATAATGGCAAATTGGGTTTTAAGATATCAACGGCAGTCAGCCCTCTTTTTCACTTTATTGAACGGTATTTTTTATAAAATTTAAAAATTTTCAATTATAAAAAAAAAAATTGCCAGTAGACATCCTGTACACAAATTGCTTCTTAAAGTTAAAGAACAAACAATTATTTTCTTATCCATATACGAGTATATATATCTATATATATATATCTAAAAATAAGTTTTATCATTTTTTTTCTGCTTTTGTTTTGTCATAATTTTTTTTACAGAACGAAAACAAATTAGCGTTAAGTGATGAATTAATAGCAGATTTACAAAGAAAGGTAAGTTAAGTTAATCACAGTTCATATTTTGTTTTATGTCGTATTTTTTATTTATTTTTTAATTAATTCTTTTTTTTGTACATTATAATTGGTGGTATTATTATCAATATGGTTCTAACTAGGTGCGTAAAATACGAGAGGAAAGAAATTTTTCTAAATTGTACATTCGAATTATCAAAATCATTTATATAAATTTTTACACATCATTTTGTAATTATTCTTTATATGCACCATCTAAAATTTTGTACATACAACTATAAATTGGCTATTATTATTATGGACATTTGTGCATTTACTATAATTTCTTTTTTATTTTTAATCATTTCTTTCATTTAATCAAATTTTAACTAGTTATTAATTTGATGAAAATATTGCATAAATAATGATTCTATTAATTAATAAAAATGTTCTAACATTTAAAAAAAACTTTTGTCTTTTAAAAAAAAAATTCAAAATTATTGTTCACATTTTATTATTAGTATGTTGCAAATATTACAATATTTAAGTATTCCTAAAAAAAAAAAAATATTTGAAAACATTTTGAATTTATTCCTTCAGTTAGAAACATATTTTTTTTTGGTGACTAAGAAAGACATCTACTAATGATATTAAATGCTTCCTAAAAAGTAATATAAATAAAGGTAAACTTGAATTTAAACGATATAGCTTCCATAGCAGAAAGTTATGCTTCTGCTTTTTTCATTATTTACAATACGAGGTCTGTTCAAAAAGTATCGCGAATTTTGAATTTTCGCGGGTTACTTACATTCGAATTTCGATTTTTTGTGGCGTTATGCTGGTACTCATGTCTCTCACTTATGCCGACAAGTTCGGCCATTTTGAATGTTCAATTAATTTATGAAAGCTGCTTTGCTTGCACGTGTTTTGACTCGTCTTCGATTTTTGCCCATTCCAAAAAATGGATCTAAGAATCTGTTTCGGAAACAAGAAAAAGTCACTGGGGCCAGATCTAGGAAATATGTTGGCTCGGCATTATTAATGTGTTGTTTTTGGCCAAACATTCGCGCACAAAAACGATGCATGAGCAGGGGCGTTATCATGGTGCAAAAGCCAATTTTTGATCTTTCACAAATCCGGGCGTTTCTGGCGGATATATAACTTGCAGGTAATATTCCTTATTGACCGTTCTACCCTGTGGTAAGAACTCATGATGTCCCTACAATCGTAGAAAACTGTAAGCAAAACCTTCACATTCGACCGAACTTGGCGTGCTTTTTTCGGTCTTGGCTCGTGCGGCAGCTTCCATTGGAATGTAAGCAAAACCTTCACATTCGACCGAACTTGGCGTGCTTTTTTCCACGTCATAACCATAAACCAGTTATGACCCTCTGGAGCTAAGTTGGGTCGTCGCGGACAGAGTTCAACAGCTCCTTAACAATGTTAATGCGATGCTGTTTTTGGTCGAAATTGAGATGACGGCCACCCGTCTCACACCAAATCATTGGTAAAATTCGAATGGCACGAGCAAATCGATATGTTTAAGTCCTCAGCAACTTCTCTAACGGTGATTCGACGATTGGCCAATACTATTTTCTTCACTTCATCAATGTTTTCATCTATTGTTGACGTGCTCGGGTGTCCGGCACGCTTTTCGTCGTTCACATCTCGGCCGTGTGAGAACATTTTGTACCACCGATAAACGTTCCTTCGGTCGAAGGTAGAACATTTTGGAATGCGTCCGCGCAATTAATTTTGTTTTATACACAAAATTTGACAACAGATTCTTTGATCCATTTTTGGAATGGGCAAAAATCGAAGACAAGCCAAAACACGAGCAAGCAAAGCAGCTGTCAAAAATTAACTAAACATTCAAAAAGGCCGAACCTGTCGGCTTGAGTGAGACACATGAGTACCAACATAACGCCACAAAAATTAAAAATCGAATATACGTAACCCGCGGAAATTCAAAACTCCCGATACTTTTTGAACAGACATCGTATATACAAAATAGATAATGAACGCTATTTAACGTGTTAAAAAATAATAAAAAATTATGATATTATATTGTACAATATTAGAAAAATCAAATGCGCTGCTCTTTATTGGCAATATTTTCCAATCATAAATATTATAATTTATTAAACGATAAAAAATATAAATCGAACACTTTGCCATAAACTTATTTTTTAATATGCACTCTTTATGCTTATTAAAAATATTTTTTTGCTGTAAATTATCAAAAAAAAAAATACCTTATATATACAATATATAAACGCATCAATAGTTTTCCAAATAAAATATATATTATTTTTTACTTTTATTTTAAATATAATAAAAGTAAATAGAAAATTTTTACAAAATAATTACAAAACAATTACTTGTTTTTATTAATTTCTTTTCCTTAATTTTGTTTTTTTTGTCCCCCCTTCGAATTGCACTATAATAATAGCTGGTGAAATTGGAAACGACTGGCAACGAAACAGAACTTCTTAATGAACGGCTTAGGCAGACCGAACGAGAATTAGCGAATATCAAAAAGGAGGCTGTAAATTATCAAAATATGCTTCAACAGTCACAAGCGCAGTATATGGCGCTTGATAAAAAGTACCTTAAGGCAAAGAGGCTAGTCCGCGAATTCCAACAGCGAGAAATCGACATGGTTCATCGTGAGGAGTTCTATTTGCAATTGTTGCAAGAAAAAGATACCGAATATAATACACTGGTGAAAAAGCTAAAGGATCGGATTATTAATTTGGAACAGGAACTGCAAGAGACACAACGAAAAGCTGGCTTTCCTATTATTTTACCATATGACAGTGCTAGTCTGAAGCTGACCCCACAAATGACGAGGAGACATCCACCGAAACCATTGTTCCAGCGATTGGAAACAGAACTGTCAGACACCGAAATATCGGACCTATCTCCAGAGGGTGAGGGCGATAAGACAGCGACGGTTGAGAGAAAAGTACCCATCAAAGATGAACTAGACACAGCGATTCCACAACATGAACTTTTGGATAATTCAGCAAATAAAACAAAAATTGATTTAGGTAAGAAGGATGGAAAATTCAACAGCGACAATTTTTTTTTCAATTAGTACTACCGAGGCATAGTTTTTATTTTTCGTTGACATTTTTTAAAGCATCTCGTGGTGGTTTGGCCAACCGACAATTACCAACTGGGAAAAAAAGCTTAAGCAATAGTAGCTCCGATTGTGGATTGGATAGTGAAGAGGATGCGGGCACCGAATCGACATCTGTCTCGAATACAGAGAATAATCATCATGATCTTGAAACGCATACGACCGATACAGCGTACAGTTCACAGAATAAGCTTTTTCGTGGCCAAATCAATCAAACCTCCGCGCCGCTTTATGCGCAAGTAATCAAAGATCGGGAAAATTGCAAACCAATTCAGGGTATATATAGGAGCCCAAGTAACAATGATGCCACCAGTAATTTTGAAGGTCGAAAAGACATCAATTGTTCATATGATAGTATTTTGGGATCGAATGATAAACTCTACGAAAGTGAACAAAGCCTAGACAATTATTCATATTTAAATCGGAAAAGGCCTTCGAAAACCCAATCGGCATCCTTTACGGATCATCTAAATAAAGTGTTAGCTGAAAGAGAAAGGTGAGTAGGCAACCATTATTTTTTTTGTTTTTTTCGTTTTGTCTTTTCTTACAGTAGTCACCGGGTTTTAGTACTTTTTTTTTAGAGTGAATAATTATATTATTTTGTTCTATTTTAAATTATTGTTTTTGCTATTCAAGAAAATTTCTGATGCAAAAATAGGGGATGTTGTTGGTGGATGATATGTTAAAGTTAGTTGAATAATTAGCGTACCATCTTTATGGTATAATTAGCAATACGCCATTGATTATTATAATTAGAGAAATGTTAAAAAAGTATCGCGAATTTTGAATTTCCGTGGGTTACGTGTATTCGATTTTTGATTTTTTTTGTCGCGTTATGTTGGTACTCATCTTTCTTACTTATGCCGCCAAGTTCGGCCATTTTGAATGTTCAATTAATTTTTGACAGCTGCTTTGCTTGCACGTGTTTTGGCTCGTCTTCGATTTTTGCCCATTCCAAAAAATGGATCAAAGAATCGGTTTCGGGAACAAGAAAAAGTCACAGGGAGCCAGATCTGGAGAATGCGGTGGCTGCGGCATTATTAATATGTTGTTTTTAGCCAAAAATTCGCGCACAAAAAACGATGGGTTAGCAGGGGCGTTATCATGGTGCAAACAAATCCGAGCGTTTCTGGTGGATTGCTTCGCGTAACTTGCGCATAACTTGCAGGTAATATTCCTTATTGACCGTTCTACCCTGTGGTAAGAACTTATGATGCACCACGCCCCTGAAATCGAAGAAAACTGTAAGCAAACCTTCACATTCGACCGAACTTGGCGCTCTTTTTTCGGTCTTGGCTCGTGCAGCAGCTTCTATTGGGATGATTGAGCTTTGGTTTTCACGTCATAACCACAAACCCATGATTCGTCACCAGTTATGACCCTCTGGAGCTAAGTTGTGTCGTCGCGGACAGAGTCCAACAGCTCCTTAGCAATGTTAATGCGATGCTGTTTTTGGTCGAAATTGAGATGGCGGCCACCCGTCTCACGCCAAATCATTGGTAAAAATCGAATGGCACGAGCCAATCGATATGTTTAAGTCCTCAGCAACTTCTCTAACGGTGATTCGACGATTGGCCAATACTATTTTCTTCACTTCATCAATGTTTTCATATGTTGTTGACGTGCTCGGGTGTCCGGCACGCTTTTCGTCGTTCACATCTTCTCGGCCCTCTGAGAACATTTTGTACCACCGATAAACGTTGCTTCGGTCCAAGGTAGAACATTTTGGAATGCGTCCGCGCAATGAATTTTGTTTTTTACACAAAATTTGATAACAGATTCTTTGGTCCATTATTTTGGAATGGGCAAAAATCGAGGACGAGCCAAAACACGAGCGAGCAAAGCAGTTGTCAAAAATTAACTGAACATTCAAAATGGCCGAACTTGTCGGCATAAGTGAGAGACATGAGTACCAACATAACGCCATAAAAAAAACAAAAATCAAATATACCTAACCCGCGGAAATTCAAAATTCGCGATACTTTTTAACAGATCTCGTATATCAAAAATATTCATCGCGTAAATAAAAATGGAAAATTCGATTTTATTTTAAAATAACTGTAAATTTCAACTGTCAAGTAACAATCCTGCCACATAACAAAGCAATGAAATGTATGGCAGTACTTGTACTAAAATGAAAAAACATTAAAACAAGATTTATTTCGGCGATAAAACAGTGGCAGCTTTGTTTTATTGTAAAATTTTGACAGTTCCGACTGGTTGCAGTTTTCAGTTGCAGTCGAAAATGTGTTCCTACAATGTCCCGCACATGGGACAGAATGCCATTCGCCAGCTACACGTAAGCGTACACAACAAGAGCGCACGTTTTTGTTACCGTAAGTGTTCTCCTTTTCGAATTATAACGTACGCTCATTATTCAGAGACGTAAAAAACTACATAAATATTCCCGTCCGGTCATGTTCGGATTTCTATTTGGAAACATACATTTTGATAATTTCAATGCAAAAATATTGTTTGCGCACATGAATGTCCATTACGGTGATTGCAGCTTTTTATGATGAATATCTGAATACTTTCTTTTCAATTTAATAATAAGTTATTCCTTAGATTATAGAAGACCTGGATAGGCTTCTATACAAAATTTTTTGCCGAATTTTGTTGGCAATAAATTCGTAGAACGTACGGACATGCAAAATAACAGAAACGGCGTAAATCATTGGGGGCCAATTTAAAACTTCACTAGTCCGATTGAAGCGGTGTTCGTTTAAAACCATTTTTATATGTGATGCCATTTATGCGTAAACAAATAGATTTTTTTTAATATTGCGGATTTTGTTGTTTGATGGAATTAGTTTTGGAAATTTGCAATAAAACACAGTATTCTATTTTTTAATATTATTCATTTATTTATTATATATTTTCATTTTATCTATTTCACTATATATTATGTATAAAAACAGAAAAAAAACATATATTTATAATATAAATGTATGTTTGTGAATTGTTATAGTAATTTAAATAGGCATTGTGCATTTAAATCAGATTAAAAAAATAAAGCAATAATCACGTATTATATTACATCAAGTTCTTAATAATATAGAAGATAATTGTATACAACATTATAGCAAATGCTTTAAAACTAAATTACAAGGTGGGAAATTTAATGTACTTATTTAATTAACGACTAATATTCTAAAAAAATTGAAAACATTATTATTTAGCTTTCAAGTGAAAGCACAAATACAAAAAAAATTATTGAAATAATAAGCCTACCGAATATACTTTATTTATTTTAACGCAATGAAAACAGCAATGGAAAACAGACTGAACAATTCGTTCCTTTAAATTTTCTTACACACACTTTACATGCATCGGCACTAAACTATTTTTTGGTAAACATTGAACTGTCAGCATCACATTTGTTTACATTTATTGAATGACGCATTCTTCACTTTTTAACCACTTTTTGGGCAAAACGAATCAATAAAGGCTAATTAAACACATTCTAAACTAAATTTTTGTTAATTTATCCAGTAAAAATGAGGATGTCAACTTAAAAAAACTTCCTATTAATTTGTTATCAACAATATAACTATTTATTAAAATACTTACTTTTTCGTAAATACTTCAAAATAGATAAAAACTACACTTTAACTTGCGCTTTCCGATAAGTGCCAAAATAACAGCTTTAAAAACAACAAAAATATGCAAGCATTTCGGTATGCTACCACTTTTATGGAATATGGCGTATTTAAAAATTCTCCGAAAGTTTACAAAATTGAGGCACTTGATATTTAATTGATAATTACGAAATATATAATAAATTTAAAATATAATTCCATTTCATATCAAAAGATTGTACAAAAAATAAACATTGCTGCCTGTCATTGTGTTTAAATTGTATTTTTGTTTGCAATAAGAGAATTAAAATGAATATAAATTATGCTTTTGCAATTTCAATAAATTTCTATTACGAAAACTAGATGGCATTGGGTGTCATGTCTACATAAAAAAATCTACACAAAAGTATGCAAGCATTACTATTTCTCGCCGCTTTTGTAATAATTTAGACAGAAAATTGCGTATACATATACGAAAATCTGACGTACGGGAATATCGAGGTATTCTTTAATCTAAGGTTTATCCATTTGATAATTCAGGAAGTACAGCAATGTCATTTGACAGCTGTCAAATATATGTATTGTCCATGACGGGAATTGTTTTCTAATTCACATTATGGATTGTTTAACTACTGAACGACGTGTTAAAAATGTAAAAACCCACAAGTGACTGTGGAGTAGCCATTGTATCCGCAAAAGTGATTGTCTGGTGTGCATTGACATCTGAAGATGTCATTGGACCGTATTTTTTTTGAAAATAAAAATGGAGACACGGTTACCGCCATTTTTGAGCGCCATTTATTAACAGACTATAATTTTGGCCTAAAGTTGAAGATTTTAATCTAGATCATATGTGATTTTCAATAAGACAACGCTGCAAACCATACAACATACGAAATTGTGGCTTTATTGGGCGAAAAGTTCTTAGGAGCCGTAATTTTGTGAATTAGCTCCAAGATCGTGCGATTTGACGCCGTTAGACTTTTTCTTGTGGACTACAATATGAAAAAAATCCAATGTAGTTTATGTTCATAACCCCCAAACTTTAGACATATTTTAAAAACAACATCCTACAAGTATTTACAGAATTACATTAATATTAATATTCCATGGATAATGGCAAGGCTCCAAAAAAATAATAAAATAAAAATTGTATCCAAATCTGATTTTAAAGAATGTTTTATTTAAATTTTATTTGTTTGTATATTTTCTTTTAAAGAATCATAATTTCAAACAAACAAAAAAATATAAAGTAATAAAAAAAATAGGCAAATTACTAAAAGAATAATGGCTTTTCTTCATGTATAGACGCTTAGGTGATGGTTCGTCAAGAGATTCTAGTGATGAGTATTCTGAAATAAGTAAATCTCAAAATCCGGCCGCCATAATGACACAAAATTTAGTTGTAGAAATTCGACAAGCAGTTAATGAAGCTCAACCAAAAGGTAATGTCGTGAGATTTGCATAGACAAAATCAGCATAATTATTCAGAGTGTGTTAAATGTTAATTAGTTAAAACCGTTGTTCCTCAATCCCTATCTCCGCCGGGTACAGTGCCCTGGCAGCAACAGCAGGGCCCACCGTCCCCATCTAGTATATCGTCCGGTTCAACATCACCCGGCTATTCACCAAGTCGTAATCTTGACTTGTCTGGATCAAATACTAGTTTTTCGAGTGATAAAAAATTAATTCACTATTGGAAAAATGGACCAGTACAAGAATGGTCTAAGGAACAGGTAATTTGCTGTAATATATTTTGATTTGTTCTAAATTTAAAACTTTATAAATTTTTATCCTGTTAAACATAAATTTAATTATTCTGATCTGTAATTTAGGTTTGTCAATGGTTGATGGCCCATGCACTAGAACAACACATTCCAAAATTTAAAGAGCACGGCGTACAAGGTGGTGCACTATTACAATTAGATTCAAGAGATTTCAAAATTCTCGGCATAACTGGTGATGATAAATCACGTTTAAAACGACGCCTCAAAGAATTAAAGGCTGGCATTGAAAAAGAGCGCAAAGATCAAGAAAAATCACGAAAAGAACGCGAAAAAGCAATCCGAAAAGCAGAGAAAAAGGCTGAAAAGAATGCCAAGAAAAAATAAAAAATTCTCATTATTTCATCATTCGTTAGTATTATTTTTTATTCATGTCCTTTAGTACTGATTCTACGATATTTTATAAATAATAATTATAATAATTATAATAATAATAATAATAATAATAATGATAATATAAACTTTAACAATAAATACATACATTCGTTGATTATATTCGCAAACTTTCATTAAATTCATTCGTAAATTAATAATTACGTCCTATATTTATATATTTGAAAATTACAATTTAATACTAAATAAATATATATATATAATATATAAAAACAAAACAATGAAAATATATGTGAAAGACTGCTACGTATATTTTGTAAATAATATTGAAAATGGTAAAAAATATGATAACAGAATCAAATTAAGTCATAGGCAATTGTAGAAATTGTTCGTTTTTTTCTTAATTGAAAAACCAAAAAAAAAAAAAAAAAGAAAACAAATCAAAGAACAAATATTTTAATACAGAGAAAAATTTCTTATTAATATTAAAATAATTTTTTTAAATTTTATACTAACTTACTTTTTTCTCTTTTAACTTGTCCATATTTTCATATAAATGATTAATAAATATAAAATAATGTAGGAAGAAGTTTTTTTTTCGTATAACTTTACGAATATTTTTTAAACTGTAACAACAATCATTAACAGAAAAAGCTTTTAATAAAAAAAAAATCAAAATAAAATGTAAGGTTTTTTTTTGTCTATAAATTATTTAAAAAAAAAAAATAATCAATATTTTTTCAGAAGATAATTTTTCTTTAAATTCTTTTAGCAAAAAAAATGTTCTTATCAAATTTGTACAAACTAATATGTATTAATTACATAAAGAGAAATATTTAATGAAAATAAAAAAGGAACGAATCATTCAAAATTTTATTGTTTATTATTAAAATAGGCAATATTATAATGCTAGTCATATTTATAATATACTATGGATTATTTTCCTTTCTTTTGGCGAATTACAAAAATAAACTCAACAAGAATTGTTTGATTAAATAATTAATCAAAAAAAGAAAAACCTAAATTATTAAAAAAAAATTGTTCTAAATTAATTAAAGTAAATATAAAAATCAAGAATAGAAAGTATATTGAAAATAATGAATTATATATTAATAAATATGGAAAATTCATTTAAAAGTATAAACAAATAACAACAAAACAATTTTTGGATAGTAACAAAAAATTTAAAAATATCCAATAAGAAATATTTTACATGTTATCGTCTTCTATTTACGTCAGTTGTCAATGTTTCGGATAAGTTTCTACAAAAAAAAAAAAATGGAAGGTTTAGATTGTGCTAAAAGAAAAAAATATAATAAACTTAGGAAATACAGTAAACAATAAGTAAACTAAACTGTAATTTAAAAATCCTAAAAAGAAACTAAACTGTAATTTAAAATTTAAAAAAACAACTAGAACAAAAACAATTTTAACAATATAAAAATTAAATATTTCCACTTTAAATTTTTATTTAGTCAAGTTTGAAATCGATCACGGTTATTATTATTCAACTTTTCTGTAATAGTTTGATGAGAAATTCTGTACTAGACGATTAGAAATGGAATCATAACTATATAAAGTAAAGAAAATATTTAAGGAAGATAGCAATAACAACGTCTATTCATAGGAAGAAAATAACCAGGATTAATGTGCATGAGAAGAACAATGCAAAGCATTCCATAATCTGTTTTGTGATCATTCCAAATTTTAATGTTTCTAACAATTTCCTTTTCATTTGTGCATCCTTATCCATTCGACGCCATATTTTGTATATCTATTGCTTTAAAAAAAAGAATAACAAGTGAGCTATACGTTCTGATTTTTACAAACGTTTTTTAATAATCAGTAACTACATCTATATTTCTGTACAGGCAAATATTCTTAAAAACTATTCCATTTTTAATTCATTTATAAAGGGTTTTCGAATAAGAGTGATATACTTTCCACTAAATCAAGTCGTATGTCATAAATAGCACGGTCAATATTGACTTCTAAAGCTTGAAGAGAGTCTGGTTTATTGCTAAAGACCAATGACTTCAAATAACCTCACAATAAATAGTCTAATGGTGTTAAATCACAACTTCTTGGAGACCATTCAATGTCACAATTTCTTGAAATAATCGAATCTCCAAACTTTTCTCGCAATAATTCGGTTGTTGCACGTGTTGTGTGGCACGTAGCCCTGTCTTGTTGGAACCAGATGTTGTCAAGATCAATTTCTTCCAATTTCGGCCATAAAATTTCTTCCAATTTCGGCCATTTTGGTGTTACCAGCTTCATTTCGAAAAAAGTACGGACCGATGATTCCACCACACCAAACTGTCAATTTAGGTGAATGTAATGGGTGTTCATGAATAATTTGTGGATTTTCTTCGCACCAGAATCGACAGTTTTGTTTATTTACCGCACCACTCAGATGAAAGTAAGCCTCATCGGAGAAGATGATTTTCTTAAAAAAGTTACAATTGGAGAACGATTATTTTGATAATAAAATTGAATAATTTGTAAACATTGTTCTTGCGTATATCTCTCCATGATGAAATTGTAAACATTACTGAATACAATGAAAAAAAATAATGACGGATCATGACAAATTGCAAATGGCCGAAACGTCACTTAGAAATCATATCACTCTTATTTGAAAACCCTATATAAGTAAGTTTTCATACCATACTAGAGTACAATTATAGTCTTATTAGTTAGCGTTAGACATAATACCACGAACCGTCTGCGATCATAAAAGAATTGAGATCTGTCCAGTAATAGATTTCACCAGCTCAGCTGACTAGATCCAGTTAGTTGCAAGTATCTCAATTATTTAACAACATCCCAGCTCGCTTCAATCACATAGTCTTATATAATATACGTTGCTTAGTGATTCTCTACATTTCTAATCAGTCTCGGTGTTCATTCTCATTTTAATTAAGCACATAAACTAAAAACAATTAGCAGAAAATGTATTTTCATCTTTATTTACATCTTCAATTTAACTTTAACAACAAAAAAATAATTAGAACCAAACAACTTTTAACGATTTTAACAACAAACAAAAAAATGAACAAAACGAATAGAACAAAATAAATACAAATTTTAAAAGATTAAAACTAAAATGTCTCATATTCCAGTCTATTAATATGGAAATTAATTAAACTAATGTCCAATCTATTCAATTTGTTGTAGAAAATTTTTTAAAATAAAAATCATTCAAAAACAATTAAACAACAATCCAAAAGTAATTAATAAATTGTAAGATATACGTATGTATGTGTGTATTGAAGTAAATATGTTTATGATCAAATACAAGAAAACAAATAATAATAATAAATAAATAAATAAATAAATAATGAATTTAACAAAAAGCAAAAAAAAAATAAAATAATGAACAAACTTTGAAATAAATACAATACTTATAGTAGTTGAACAGAATTAAAAATTATAAAATTGAAAAATTAATAACAAATTCGAATTAAATTAAAATAAGTTTTTAGTATAAATAATGGGAAGAAAGCCTATTCATTCAAATTGTACTGTATGTTATCGGTCTAAAAATATTGAAATTTTATTTAAAAAAAAAGTCATTTTTAATAATCTCCATAATGGACTAAATAAAAATGATGAAAACCAAATTAAATGAGTGAGCAAAAAAAAGAAGAAAATTACACAAAATACGTTTTTTTTTTTTTTAAATATTGTGTAATTTATTTTATTTTGATTTTATTTTTAACTAAAAATTGGGAAAGGTCGAGTCGGACATAAAATTTCTAATCGAAGTAAATATGATTAAAAAACAATTAAAATTGTTTTCACAATAAATCTTATTATATAAATAATATTATTTATAATCAAAACTAAATCGTATCCATAAGAAAAATCTTTTTTAAAGAAAAATAAAAATTTAAAAAAAAAAATACAAATTATAAAGAAATGAATTGAATTAAAAAATAAAAACATTTTTATCTTCTCTGAGAGTAATTACAACAACAACAAAAAAAAAACGAATAATAATAAAAAACAATTATGATATTGTCTTTTTTGTAACGTATTTATTATTAAGAAAATATATAAAATATTATACAGGCCATAATATATGCATGAACTTTATAATTACTAAAGAAACAAAGAGAAAAAAAAAAAATATTGTGTATTTATTTGTTATTTAAATAAATAATAATGAATAAAACGATTTATTGGTAATGAATAATAATTGTAGAAATTTGAAATAAATAAAAATTTAACAAATTAATTATATAAATATGCATGCCAAATAAATAAATAAGTATATAAATAAATGATAAATAGAAATAATAAAAAAAAGAAAACATTAAATAGAAATATGGTTATGAGCAGAAAATAATCAATTTAATGGAATATAAAAATAAATACATAACATATACTCGTCGTATGTAAAGTAAAAATGGCTAATTAAGAGATAATTTACAAATTTGAAGAAAAAACAAAAAACAACGTCTATGAAATATATTAGAAATTAAGAGAATTATTTAATAGCTATAAGAAAATTAAAATAAAAAACAAACTGTAATTAATATAATTGAATTTTTTTTATTTAATATACACGATGATTGATATTCAATAATATTCAATTTTCAATTAAAATTAATTGATTTTTTTTTTAATAAAAAGAAAAAGCAAAAGCTAAAAAATAGCTCACAAACCATAAAATAAATAATACAAAAATATACATACATCATTAAAATTAATTAATATTTCTTTTAGAATTTTAGCTTTTATACTAATTTTTATTTTATATATAAGATTTTTCTATTTATGAGTAGCAATTTAATTATTTTTTAAATCAATTAATAACAGCTCATCTACAGATGAATTTAGTCATAGGCAAATAAATAGGTTTTTTTTTAAGTAGATACAATTTTAATAATATTTTTATTTTATAATACAAATTCTAGTGATAAATATGAGATCAAATTTGTTTTCTCATATTTTAAAAAAAAATCTATTTACTAATTAATAGCCTTCATTTTTATGAATAGAATATATTTTGCCAAAATTATTTTAGCTTAATATTTGCACTTTAGAGAAATATTTCATCTTCATTTTATAAATATATCTTTATTGTAAATTAGTATTTTTCACTTGGAATATTTTTTAATAATAAAGAATAAAACATATTTAAATACAAACACAATAAATAATATATATAACTGAACAATTCAACACAATAGCATAATTATGTACGTACATAGTAAAATATGTATTCTGGTATAATATTGTAATAGTTTTTTTTTTTTTAAAAAAAAAAAACAAAAAATTAGCAATTATATGCTTTGCCAATAATTTTAATTAAATATTATTATTATTTTTATTATACAAATACAAATATATAGTAATAATTTTTTACTGCAAGCAATTTTTTTATACATTCAACTATGATGATATACTTTCATATACAAATAAATATGTATTATACAAAAACTGAGCATACAAAAAAATATTAAATATTTGGAAAAGAAAATAAAAAAAACTGCAAAAAATGCATAAATAGTAAGAAGAAAGAAAAAAAAAATAATGCAAAAGGGTAGAAATTGAAAAAGTGCAACAGAATCAAATAATAATAATAACAATAAAAATAAAAGTAAAAAAATAAATAAATGATCACAAAAAAAGAGTATAAAATGATATAACAAGAATGAAATGAATTAAAAACCCTTAAATGAAGAAAAGAAAAATGAAACAGAGAAGATAATTGTACTTAAAATAAAACGATTAAGACACAAAATTAACTATTTGATTAAAGATCATTTTATTGAAAACTTTTGAACAAAATACATATATAAAATAAATATAAATATACACATATATATATTTATTACAATCTAAATAGAAATTATGTTGTTTGATTTTATTTAAATATCCTAGAGTTTTGTTGCTTTGAAGAAATGAATTGGGAGCAACGTGTATCAAATGGTTGTAAGCCTTATTAGCATGGAATTTAGTGTACTTCTGATAATAGACTCGAATTTAAAATTCTCCGTAAAATTATTGATAACCTTTTTTACTCGTAGATATTTAAGTGTCAAAGACGAGAAATGATCATCAGAATATAAAGTAGTTCTATAAAAATATCCATTCAAAAATTGTAGAAAACAAATTTGTTCTAGGATATTGTTACCGATAGTCAGTGTTAAGAAATTTATACTCAATAATGTTCAATAAATACCAGGTGTATACGCTTAAATCCGCCGTTTGGTCATAGATGGCGTGAGTGAGCGTATTAGCTACCATGGGCACGCCATACTCTTTTTTTATGAGTTTGACATCTGTCAACATTAATCAGTGCATATTGTCAGCAATTTCGTACAACAACATACATTTTTCCTTTGCAAATCATGTCTATTTTTATGCCAGAAAAAGAGCATATGCGGGAAGCTCTGCTTTTCTGCTTCAATTTGAAGAAATTGGTTGCCGAATTGAATCGAATGCTTATGGTGACAGTGCTTTATCGGAAACAATGTGCCGACATTGGTTTCGTCGGTTCAAAGACGGCAATTTTGACTTGTGGGACAAGAAGTGTGAAAATCGACCTACGAAGGTTGAGGACCATCAATTGCAGGCTCTTTTGGACGAAGACAATTGGCTGTTACTCAACCAACCATTTCCATGCATCTGCGTGCCATGAGGAAGATTGAAAAGATCGCAAAATGTGTGCCGCATGAACTGAACGATAGGCAGATGGAGCGACGCCAAAATACATGCGACATCTTGCTCGCCAGAGAAAAAAAGAAAGTCATTACTGCATCGGGTTGTGACAGGCGATGAAAATTGAGTGTATTTCGATAATCCTAACTGCAAGAAATCGTGGGTTGATACCGAGCAACCATCAACATCTTCCCCAAGACCAAATCGCTTCGGACGGAAGACGATTCTGTGCGTTTGATGGGATTAGCAGGGTATCATCTGCTATGAGATGTTTCAACCTGATGAAACTGTCAATGCCCACCGCTACCACCAACAACTGATCAAATAGCACCGTGGTCTGCGTGAAAAAAGGACGGATTATCAACAAAGACATGACAAGCTGATTTTCCTCCACGACAACGCACCATCGCACACGTCAAAAATGTTCCGAAACTACTTGGAGACACTCAACTGGGAGGTGCTACCCCACCCCGCTTATTTACAAGACCTGGCCCCTTCCGACTACCACCTGTTTTCGTCGATGGGCCACGCGCTCGCTGAGCAGCACTTCGATTATTACGAAGACGTCCGAAAATGGCTTGATGAGTGGTTTGCCTCGAAAGAGAAGGAATTTTTTTGGCGTGGTATCCACAAATTGCCCAAGAGATGGTAAAAATGTGTAGGGAACGATTTAAATAAATAATATATAGTGAAATATATAAAATGAAAATACCTATATAATAAATAAATAATATTTTAAAATAGAATACTGTGTTTTATTGTAAATTTCCAAAACTAATTCCATTAAAAAATAAAACCCGAAATAATATAAAAATCTATTTGTTTACGCATAAATGACATCACATATGAAAATGGTTTTAAACGAACACCGCTTCAATAGCACTAGTAAAGTTTAAAATTAGCCCCCAATGATTTACGCCGTTTCTGTAATTTTGCATGAGCGTGCGTTCTACGAATGTATTGAAAATTTTTGTGTAAACGTCCCACGTACCTTACAACAAACAATAATATACCCTATAGAATCACATAAACGCTTGGTCAAAATAATTATTTAATTTAAAAAATTCTTTTTTAAAAGAACGCTTAGTTAATTTTGTTTCTAAAAAAAAATATTGTCAAAAGTGGTTAAAATGATATTTACAAGATCCAAATCGTTTAATTTTTTAAAATTATCAACAAAAAAAATAAAAATATAAAGCGATTCAATTAAAATATAAATAATATTTATATTCCAAAATATCAGAAATAGAACAAATAATGAAAAAAATCCAATTAAATCTCGGCTAAATATTTAAAAAGTCTCCCGTAAACGGAATGTACGTAAAAATTTGGTCTGTTTCCAATTCATAAGCCAAAACGTCAATAATGTTGCATCAACATGTTGCTGTATATTTATACGCATTAAACCTTACAACAGTTCATATGAAATTCGTAACCGCGTAGTAATCATCTCAATTGCTATTATTTTAAGTGTAAAACTAGAATATTTATAAAAATCAATTAAAATTACTAATTATTTAGAAAATTATATAAATATAATTATTTTTATTATAATTTGTTATTTTATTATCACATAAATAGAGTTTTAATAAGAAGTACCACAATTTAAAAATTGCATTTTAAAAAGTAAATTTAAAAAAAACTAGTGTATATTTTTTTTAATTTCCGGTTTTATTAGAAAGATTGAACCTTTTAATTTAAAATGAAACACAATATCATTTAAATGACTGCCACGGCTGTCCTTACAGTACCCCAATTCGCTCGACCCAGTTTTTCAGTATATTTTCGATTGTCTGGGCCTATATCTTCTTAATGGCAACTTTGATTTCGTGTTTCAAGGCCTCAATTGTCTCTGGATGGTTTGCATAACATCCTTAATGGCTTCCCACAGAAAATAATCCAACGGGCTCAAATCACAGCTCCGAGGCGGCCAATTGACATCAGAATTTCGGCTGATTATTCGGTTTTCAAAAATTCTCAATATGTCCAAGTTTTCTTAATATTTCAAATTTATTTACAAAAATATATTAATTTTCTATAAGATATAAATTTTCATATTAATTTTGATGTTTATCTTTGGCTTTTTAAAATCTCTACCTTAGAATAGATAAAAAATCTATTTTGAAATAACACAAGAATATATTATCGTGTATTGAAATTAACTTCTTTTTTTTAAAATGATAATAAAATTTTTCTAAATAGTTCTTCTTTAAAATTTAAAAATACAAAAAAAATTTCAAAGATTTTTTAAATAAAAACAAATTTTCCTTGTTTGAAACAAAATATCGTAAATCTTGTTACTCGTAACATCAGAAAAGTTTATGCCTGTTGAATATACTTTAACATTATCCAAATAAGAAATACAACCAGAACTTTTCGTTTTTAAAGAATTTATTAAATAAAAATCCACCTTTAAAACCGGAAAAGAGAAAAAATAAGAAAAAATTTAACATTATTTTGTACAACAATTACATACTCATAAAAGCTAATTGGAGTCGCTATTAGGATCATCCGAAAACTCGCATCAAACAAATTTCACGTCTAATTCACTTAAAATAGAAGCGTATGATGATGGTAAATTAAGAGGAACATGGCACAGTTGTTTCTTTAAAATAATCTCCTGGTGATTCGGAAGATATCTTCTTCTGTATGAACGTTAGTATTTGTGTGCATCGATTGTGTAACACGTCCTGTTATGCATAAGAAGAAGAAAAGTCATGAAGAGTTTGTAAGAATTTTCACTTTCTACTTACTGATGATGGGTATGGGAGCTGATGATAAACGAAAGGTGAACGGATAAAATGCCGAGTATCTTCATGGTATTGAGAGTGGGTAAAATGGAAAAGGATATAATGATAGCATAAAAGACAAGACGGAAGGCAAGCAAAGAATAAAAAAGGTGATTTCCTTAAGCCAGAAGGATCGAAACTTCGACGAGTAGTTCGACTCATACAATAATTCTCAATTAATTCTGTTTTCTAGGGCCAGATGCTGGCAAGTTGTCATAGGAAACACCTGTGGTTCTCCTTCTTATTTTCTAATATATTTTTCTTGTTATATTATATTGCTCTAAGGTTAACCCTTTACGTTGTAAATTATAACTAGTAAAAAGGGACACGGTCGGATGTTCAGGGCAAATTTGAACAGATCTGAAGGAAAAAAAAATAACAACTAAGGTAATAAGGCAACGAACCCTAATTTATAAAGGTCGACATGTCATTGCGCCCAGCCATACCATATTTCAAAGTCCTTCTTTCTATCCACTGTACATTATTGATGCTTTCGATTTTCCATTGCGCATAGTTAACGTGCCTTTTTCTCAATATGTAAATCAAGCTAGAATGGCGCAAAACATTTGATATGAATGTAAATCGTTCAGAAGAGTTTTATTCTGAAAAAAAAAATTATCCGAAAAGAAAATTTGAATACCGACCTGATTGAATTTACATTTTATTTCTTTATAGTCTCTGTCAGGATTAAAAGGGATGTGAAGAGGGTTGTTAGAATGATCGTTACATTTTGATTTTCTTTTATGCAATGTGATTGCGGTGATATTCGCTAAAAGTACCCATTTTAATAGCGTATGTAAATGAGCACTAGTTTATGCATGCCTTGCACACAACCGAACATAATTTTGTACCTGCGTTAACGTTTACAAGATCAAGGTGAACGAATGATTCTGAAATTGAATTTAAGCCTGGCTTTTTTTTTGCATAGAATCCTGTGGCTATATGTATAGATGTGATTGGGATGACTCTCCTAAATAGTCTTTGCCTGTAGCAGAATTTAGAAAATTATTGAATTCGAACGTTCAAATGCTAATTTCTGAATTCCAAATCATGATAAACGTTTTTAACTGAAATACTAAATTGTATAAGTGTATGTGTGTGTGTGTGTT
Organism: Atherix ibis; assembly: GCA_958298945.1. Lineage (NCBI taxonomy): Eukaryota > Metazoa > Arthropoda > Insecta > Diptera > Athericidae > Atherix > Atherix ibis. The sequence goes on along the minus strand of OY282606.1, from coordinate 101,764,950 downwards.
CGGCAAAGAGTATCGAATGATTTTCTATAAATTCGCTTTAACGTTAACCGGAAACTCTTTTGTGTCATTGTTAATCGAGTTAGTGCGAAACATGCAAATAACTCGTAAATAAATGAGAAATATTTAACTGCGTAAAAATCTTCTGATATTGTTGCTCCATTGCATCATTCCATAATATACAGAAGAGCGTACGTCCTTTGAAATTTTATAGTACAAACAAATTTTTTTTTTCGCATACTGATTAGTTAAGAAATTGTTCCGAATAATTGCATGTGAATTTTGGCAATAATTCTCTCTCCTATACAACAACTCTGGTGACATTTATTAATAGATCGAATAGGGATTTACACATACCAATCTAATTTTTATTTAGCCTATCGTCTCTTTTTTTTTTTAAACAATTTTAATCCTTTGATATCTGTTAATTTTTGATCGTCCTTTTTCAAATCGAAAACCCTTTTATTTTTTTTCTCATAATTTAAGCAAAGAATAATTTTCTTTTTTTTTTTACCAATTTTTGATTGATTGTTAATTTTTTTTATAATATATCAGCTTACATACTTATAGAAATATGAGCTTATAATTAATTATATAGAGTATAGAATTTTTTTCAGCTATTTTTTTTTTTTAAAATAACTTATTTTGTTGAATTGGAAATTTTACAATTAATTCCAATTATCAATAATCGATTTTCGACTATTTTTTACTACAATATTTATCGGTTGTATTTTTTTTATTTTCATTTTGATCCTATAAAAATTTTCTATTTTTAACATAAAAATCCTTTTAGTATTTGTATTTTTTATATTTTCTATTGTATTTTTTCTCTTATGAATTATCCATTTTACGGTTTGGATAATAAAACTTTGTCATTTCATAGTTCTTATACACATATATTATTTGTAACTATATTTATTTAGATTAATATTTGCCATTTTATATTTCAATTTATTAACTATCCAAAAATACATTTAAATGATCAAAAGTGTTAATTCTACCATGGACACGTTTAACGTTTTAACAGGAGATTACGAAGGATAATTTCTAGCTCAATAGAAGAATCAGTTTTTATCATTGCCGTACATCATATACATACTTAGCTATTTAAAACTCCAACAAATAATTTAAGACCTACCAAAAAAAAAAAAAAAAAAAAAAAAGACTTTTAAAAATGAACAAATCAAACTCTTCACTGGCCACCACCCTGTAGTTACTCCTCTTTTAACAAGTAATAAATGACAAAAATGATAATAAATAATTTTTTTTCTTTTACTAATAATAGTGGAAATAAATTCTACACAATCTTCATATTTGAATATTTGTCAAAGTATTTTTTTTTTTTTAATTCTATTCTCAAAGAAAGTAAAATTGTCTCCATGAACTTGTGATATTTTCGCACCAAAATGGAAGTTATGAAATAAAATTAAATTTTATTGTTAATGCAGCATGTGCGAAAATTTGTGTAATAAAAATCAAGAACAATTTCAATTTTCCGATATTCTTTTTACTAGGATTGTAAAATGATATTCGGTATCAAGAATGTCTATAAAAAATATA